>CM050936.1:9590457-10915457 GCA_027789145.1 Solanum arcanum
AAGAAAAAAATATAGAATAAAGCTGGTAAGGGAGCTTAGCATTGAATAAATAAAAATGCCCCCACCCCTACCTCATTATTTTTCTTCACAAATTCAATGATATCTCTTTGTATCATTTTGCTAACGTTACTAGAAGAACATATACCTTGATAAGTATAATTTATAGGAAAAACTACCGGATATATCAAACATTAATATATAATTAAGATGAATACCTATAATTTACTTTTTTGTGTGTTATATGTCTATACTATAGTATTAAGTAGAAAAGTTAATTTATTATATATGAGCAATCACTTTTTTTTCAATTTTATATGTATATTAAGAAATATTAAATAGCAAAGTAATTAGTATAGACCTAATTAATTATGTTAGGCATGTTTTACGGTGCTTCTTCTCTATGTTTACCATCTTCAATTTTTTCTCTTTCAGTATTTCTATAACATCAATTTGTTTTTTTTTCTTCAAAAATCCTTCTGATTCAAAATCCTTTTGCATAATTGCAAGAGTGATTTTTTTTTTATCCATCTTCATTAGGTATCTTTTAATTGCATTTTTCTTATTTTTATGAAGATTATATTTGTATACATCTATATATTTCATCAATTTTCATAGAGTTACGATTGGAGATTTTTTTCATTATAATGGTAAAAATCAGTACTTCAATATACATTTATTTGATGAATTATTTGATGGACTTCTTTCGTTGATTTCGATAGCAATGGAAAAAAGTAGTACAACAAGAACAGGAGAAAAGAGAGATTGAATATAGTTGTACAACAAAAGCATGAGGAAAAATTAACAAGTTATATTCATATGTAAAAAAAATATTAATACAAGGTGGATATGAGCAAAGGTTGATAAGCGTATATAATAATATTTGAATTAACTTGGATATTCCCATTGTAGTATGTTTTATTTTTCTTACTTTTGGGTTGTCCATCTATGAATTTTTGTTTAACAACAAGGGTATTCAGATGTACGTTATACAGGTGCATTAATAAGGTAATGTACTTAAATTGTTGCGCTCGTATGCTAAATTGATAGACTTTCCCAAGTTTGATATATTAATACATTAAATATATGATGTTTTGTATTTTTCTACTTTGTCTATAGTAGAATAGTTATATACCTTGATACTTGTATTGTATTATATTTCATTCTTATTTGTTTGATTGCCCACTTATATTGAAATATCATCACATGTTTAAAGGTTGATTAGGGTATATAAGTATATTTCAATACATTTGGATATTCACATTGTGTTAAGTTCTATTTTTCTTATTTTGGGTTGTCCGTGTATTTTTATTTAACTATAAAGGCATTCATATGTATATTATATAGGTGTATTCATAAGGTAGATGTATTTAAATTGTTAAGATTGTATGGTAAATTAATATACTTTATAAAGTTTGATATATTAATACTTTAAGTTCCATGGTGGTTTGTATCGTAGATATATTAATACATGAAGTTACATAAATCATTGTATCTATTGGATATCAAATTATTCATATGCTAACTGTATAAACTAAATAATACATTTTTCTTAGTAGGAAAAAAGATTATATGTGGTGAATCATCCAATTGAAGCACCACATAAGTAGATTTACAAAAATTAAAATTACTCCACAAGTTATGCTTGTCATGGAGTTTACCTATTTAAAATCGAATGAAATCAGATTTATTCCTCAAATCACAAAATATAAAATATAAATATAAAGAAACAAAATATTAATTGATAATTTAATAATGGAACACTAGAGACAACAAAAGAATGGAGTAAATTGTATACAATTAGTTTTGTTTATTTAAATGGAATCTGAATGAATATGTTTTCAATAGGTAAACATTAATTGGTAAATTAATAATGGAAAGTTGAGAGTCTTAGGAAAGTAATTAAAGGGATGTAACATAAATTACCTTATTTAGTATGTCACACCACGAGTCTACACCCTGGGCCGGCCGGACACTCGAAGACCATTGCTGACCCTCAAACGAACCCTTGGTCGGACTACTTAAATCAGCGGAAGACAAAACTTAACGTAAACACGAATAGAACATATTTAATGAAAATACTTCATATCATGACTTTGGCCAAAAGGGCACTAGAGTCTTAATAACTGAAAACAACTTTAAACTGGAATATTATGGTCTACGAAGCCTCTAAACTGTCTAGAAAGGGATGTTGGGACAGACCCCACAACATCCTAAAAGCTAAGCTAATATAGAAATGAAGAGGATGTCCTCCAGAATGCAAGGAGTCTCACCACAAACTCTGAAGCTCAATCTGGATCAACAATATGTTGCGTGCTGATCCTGGGTACCTGCATCTGCATCATAAAATGATGCAGGCCAACTGACATTAGTACATTGAATGTACGAGTATGCGAGTTGGAAATCTAAACAAACTTAGGCTTGAAAGGGTGTAAGAATGAATAATTACCTTGGCTCTGTTCAACTCTTCATCTACGAATTCTTATTCAATATACGCAGTTAAAATAAATGCAATATAAAGAAATGCTGACTGAAAACATGCTTAAACCTCTAAGTACGCAATAATGTCGGATATATATATAAAATACAATGCTGCTGTGAATAAAATACAATGGTTGATGTATGCAAAAATATATATTTTATGTGGGAGATTCTCTAACTGATAACCATCACTTAAGAGCTATAGTGATGATACAACGGGTCTACCGCACGCTGCCAGTGCATCCTATTCCCGGCAAAAAGTATAGGACCTGAACTTCCTAATGGATCTACTAGTAAACGGTTAAAAGGAATCATTTAAAAAGTATGACCCTTTTCTACCCATGGTGGCTAACATGGTTTATGGGGGCTGTGAGTTATCTGAACTCTCCCGCATATAGGTGGTAAATATTACACCAAAAAATATACTGACTCATATTTTTAAAAACATATTGATGCTGTGGTTTGAGATTAGTGATCAAAACTTAGCTTTTAAAAAGCTCTCTTCAAAATCATAGTTTCCTCTTCCTTCTATTAAAACTAGCCATAGGCTCTATGGAAGTCTAGCTTCCTTTCCTTCTCAACAGTTTGCAAACATTTTGTTAGACTCTTAGGGACTACTTAGTTCCCTCATAACTCTTGAAAAGTAAACTTAACTTGATACTCTTTGCTTACTTGAAACAAATTGAAAATGTTTGAGAAAGACCTTAGAAAACTTTGTAAATTTACTTTGACTCTCTTCTTAACTTCTAGACTTGCAGCTTTTAGTTTGCTTGACTTTGATCTTAACTTTCCTTGAATTGGATTATGGATTAAAGGATCATGATCTCATGTTTATGGATGATTGCATGATATGTAGATGTACTCTAGAGTTTTGGAATCAACTAAGAAAGAAGGGTACATCACTTAGAAGCTAGTACGAAATGATAGGGAAATAACGGGGTCTCCAGGGGGTCCTATCGCTCTGAGAGGCGCAGAGAGCCATAGCCTGATATCCAGAGGCTGTCATAAGGAGCTATGAGAGGCGCGGCACGCCAGAGCCTGATGGACAGAGTATGTCCTGAGGGTCTTTGGAGGTACGGTGCCCCAACATTCCCCCAACGAGTTTTTCAACTTTCGTCTTTTGTTTTTCATATATAACATTCCCAAACTCCCATGGATCCCACTCAAAACACTTAAGACTCCTAATTAACTTATTACCCAATGATTTAGAGTCAAAAACAGTCATAAAACTTGGACTAAAACTAACAACAATCAACAACAATCCAATCAACAAGAATATCATACTTTCTTTCAAGATTCCAACCTCTAACATGAGTTATCTCATGAACTTGACTGATTTGAATGAAATTGGTGTGTGGGTGAAGTAACCTTACACAAATACCTTTTTAGGAATCACCGTCGACGAAAATCCACGAACCTAAACTTGGTGTTCTTGGTCTTCTTCTTCCTTCTCCTCTTTTCTTCTTGCTTTCAAAACCCTAGTCTATTTTCTAAGTGTGTAAAATGAATAAAATTAGTTTAGACCCCAACCTATTACTCCAAAATGAAATAATTAATTAATTTACGGAAAATACCAAAACACCTTTACTAAATCCTATTTTGGAACTTTCCCTGCCCAACAACCCATCTTCCGAAGGTCATATCTCACTCATACACCCTCGGAAATTCATAAAATAGGTGTCGTTGGAAAGATATTCCAACTATATTTCCATCCATAGAAAGAAATCACTCAAATTCCTCCTCATATGGAAGTTATGGTTGGTTGAAAATGGTGATAACTCACTTTTAAAATCTTCAAACTTTCCAGATTTCCCTCCTTATTCCCAAATTTGATTTTTCTTGTTTTTCTTAGCTTAGCCTTAGTTTATCTAGAATATAATCCCTCTTGGGAACATTCTTCCTCGAATGAGAATTCTTTCTCTAAGCTAATGATAGTAATATCATTTTAGCACTCAACCACAAAAGCAAGTAATAACATGCTTATAATTAATATTATAAAGTGCTAAGAAGAAAGTATAGTACCTTGATATGCATTCTCTCCGGATTCAAAGATATGTTGATACATCTTCCTCATATCGTCCTCAGCTTTCCAAGTCGCTTTTTCAACAAATTGGTTCCTCCAAAGGACCTTGACCGAAGAACTTCCTTTGTCCTCAACTTGCGAACCTGCCGATCCAAAAACTGAACTGGAACATCTTCATAGGATAATTTATCCTTAATCCCCACATTCTCTGTTGGTAATATCAATGAAGGTTCACCCAAAAACTTCTTCAACATAGAAATATTAAATACCGGATGAACCTTTTATAACTCATGGTGTAGCTCCAACTCATAAGCCACATTGACCACTCTCTCGGAGATTCTATCAGTTCCAATATATCGGCGAAGAATTTGCCCCTTCTTACCGAACCTGATAACTCCTTTCGTAGGTGAAACCATAAGATACACCCAATCATCTACCTCGAACCCTAATGACTTTTTTCTAGCATCTGTGTAGGACTTTTGGCGACTTTGTGCAGTCTTCAACTTTTTTTGAATCACTCCCCATAGCTTGGTGGACTAAATTTAGTCATATCAACCTTGCTTTACCAACATTGACCATCTAATAAGAGATATGGATCTTTTCCCATAAAGAGCTTCATATGGGGCCATTTTGATACTTAAATGATAACTATTATTGTAAGCGAACTCAAATGAGAGGTAGGTGATCATCCCAATTTTCCTTGAAGTCGATCACACAACTTATGAACCTATCCTCTCTGATAGTGCGCTCTGCTTGTCCATCTGTCTGAGGATGAAAAGCAGTATTCAAATTCACTTTCAAACTCAAACCTTTTTGAAAAGATTTCCAAAATTGTGCAGTAAATTGTGCACCCCTGTCTGAAATAATAGAGCTCGGAACTCCAAGAAGTCTTACAACTTCCTGAAGGTACAACTTAGCATAATCCTCCGTCGAAAAGGTAGTCTTGACCGACAAGAAATGTTTGACTTTGACATTCTATCGACAATCACCCAAATGGAATCATGTTGCCTTCGCGATCTTGGCAAGCCTTTGATGAAGTCCATATTAATCATCTTCTACTTCCATTATGTATGTTCTATATTCTGAGCTTAACCTCCTGGTCTTTGGTGTTCTACCTTCACTTGCTGACAATTTGAACACTTGGAAACCAATTCAGTAATATCTTTCTTCATGCCTTCTCACCAATATACCTCTCTCAGATCACGGTACATTTTGGTGGAACCCGGATGTATGGAATATATGGATCTATGAGCCTCCTCTAAGATCCTCTCTTAATGTCCATCCACCTTAGGTACACATAATCTTCCTTGGTATTTCAGCACACCATCTCTCCCTTGTTCGAAAGCCAATAATCTTTGGGTATGGACACTTTCCTTCAAATCAAGCACAATAGGGTCTTGATCTTGCTTATCTTTCACTTATGATACCAAGGATGATTCAGCCCCATTCTTCACTACTATGCCTCTTGTGGAATCCATAAGTCGGACTCCCAAACGTGCAAGCCTGTGCACATCTTGTTCGAACCCCCTCTTTTCTAATTTGATATGGGAAGTACTTCCCACGGAAAACCTGCTTAAGGCATCAACAACCACATTAGCCTTACCTGGGTGGTGAAGAATACTCATGTAATTATTTTTTGAGTAATTCCAACCACCTTCTCTTTCTGAGTTTGAGCTCTTTCTGAGTGAACACATATTGGAGGCTCTTGTGATCAGTGAATATATCCACATGAAAACCATATAAATAATGGTGCCATATCTTCAATGCAAACACTAATGCAACCAATTCTAAGTCATGAGTTGGATAATTCTTCTCATGAACTTTCAACTGTCAGGAAGCATAAGCTATGACGTTGTAATTCTGCATTAATACAAAACCCAAGCCAACTCTTGATGCATCCCAATACACCACAAAGCCTTGGGTACCCTCTGGTAAGGTCAAAACTGGAGCAGTAGTTAATCTCTTTTTCAACCCCAGAAGGTTTTCTCACAAGCTTCACACCATTTAAACTTGACTGTGTTCTGAGTTAATTTGGTCAAAGGATCAGAGATGGATGAGAATCCTTCAACAAATCTCCTATAATACCTAGCCAAATGATATACCGTGGTTTCACGGTATAATTAATACTTTTTCATTATGTTTAGTGTGTCCAAAAGCCCTTTTTGTGCTAATTTGATATAAGTTTCTCTTTGTTTTGCAGGAAATCTGTCCAAAGCTGAATGCGGAGATTTTGAGCGAAAAATACAGAAGAGACCACCTACGAAGCTTATGACAGTCCGTCGTGCCTGTGACGGTCCGTTCTCCAAGAAATTAAACCACAAAGACAGGGTGAATAACTTTGTGGCACTACCAGGAGTGTCAGTTAGTAGTTCTTAGGATAGATTCACCTCATTCTTGAGAAGTGTCCCAAATCACCGTATTGATGATGAGTCACTAAAGGAATACTTCTAGGGGACAGGATGATAATAATAAAGCGGTGTTGGACACTATAGCAGGTGGATCTTATGGAGAATGCCCTTATGCTGAGATTGCTGAGAAATTAGAGAAAATCTCCCGTAACAACAAAGCTTGGAGTACTAGGAAGTCCGATACAGGAAGAAACACCTTCACAGTGCAGTCCCCTCACAACCCAGCCACAGATGATATTCGGGAAGAAATGGCTCAGATGAGAACTGAGCTTGGGTTGGTACTAAAACATGTCACTCGGGTGCAGAAAAGGTTAATGCATTCAACTACTTGGCTAAACCACCACCTCCAATCGATGAGTGTTATTAGGAGGAGGATTCCTATGCAGTAATTGAACAGATGGGGGGTTTCCGACCAAGTACCCAAGGCTCTAATCAGGAAAATTGGCACCAAGGTCAAGGAAACCAAGGTCGGAACTATGGTAACTACAATCGTGAGGGTCATTATGTCCGAGATGGAAACTACAATCGCGACAAAAACTTTAACAGGAGTAGCTATGGTAACAGAAACGGCAGAAATGGACCTTATGTTCCTCCTCAAAATCGTGAAGTTACTCCTAGGGATGGTGGAGGTAGTATGTCGCGAGTTGAGGATATGTTGCATAAAATGATGAGGAGATTCGATGCTAGTGATGAGCAAAATAAAGAGTTGAGGAATGATCTAGCGGGTATTGGGAAAAAAGTTGATACCCATGCAATATCAATTAAGCAACTTGAGTTACAATTGGCCCAATTATCTGCAACTGTGAACACACGGCAACCGGGCACTCTTCCTAGCAAAGACCTGGCCCAAAATCCGAAAAATGATGGACATTGTATGGCAATTACTACTCGCGGTGGTAAGCAAACCATTGATCCACCTATGCCATCTGATGAGAATAAGGTGACAACAGAATCTGATAAAGTAGTAGAAGTTGATGCCGAATTAGAGGATAACACTGCAAAAGATGCTGAAGTGCCTAAAAAGTTAACTTCTATGCCTAGGCCACCACCCCCATTTCCTAAGAGATTAGTGAAAAAGACCGAGGATGGTAAATACCGGCGTTGTATAACAATGTTGAAGCAACTTTATTTCAATGTCCCTTTGGTAGAAGCTTTAGAACAAATGCAGCATGATAGAATGCAGCATTGTAGTGCTATTGCTACAAGATCTCTGGTCCAAAAGAAAGAAGATCCGGGCACGTTTTCTATTCCTTGTACAATCGGGCTATTACATTTTGCGAAAGCATTATGTGATCTGGGGGCAAGCATAATGTTCAAATTTGCCATGTCGATACCCTAGGCATAGGTGAGTTTGCATTGGTAGTTTTCGAGGTAGTTGGGATATACAAATATAGGTCCACAAGACTACAAGACCATGTGGGTTCATCGGGGTTGTTTAGGGTACCTGTAGTTCTGCCAGTCACTCAGAACGAGACCCCGATGACGGACCGTCGTACATACGACGGAGCGTCGTAGAGTCCGTTCTGGAAGCCCTAGCACCCTGTCCCAACATTGTCCAAGTATCCTACGACGGACTCTTACGACGGACCGTCATACCCACGACGGTCCGTCCTGCTTGACCGTCAGGATGGTCAGAGACCCCACTGATAAGGGTCTCCCAACATTTTCTAAGTGTCCTACGACGGACTCTTACGACGGACCGTTGTACTCACGACGGTCCGTCCTGCTTGACCGTCATGATGGTCAGAGACCTCACTTATATGGGTCTCTCAACATTTTCTAAGTGTCCTACGACGGACTCTTACAACGGACCGTCGTACTCACGACGGTCCGTCCTGCTTGACCGTCATGATGGTCAGAGACCCCTCCTTCAGGGTTCCTTATATATACATATACCAAGTATAACACGACGGACCTCATGACGGTCCGTCATAGTCACGACGAGCCGTCATCGATCCCGTCGTGTGATACAGTTTCAATATTACTAACACACTATTTTCCAAGTTTAATGTCATATGAGCTTGCCTGTCTTGCTTGCCACCACTCATACTAATATTACCCCTTTACAGGTACTATCGACTATGGCACCCAAGCAAGACCGCACTTATGCACGTGGGCGATCTAAGTCTGTCGCCTCGTCTGCCCGCTTGGTCATCGGCTCTGATGATGAGCGGGACCCTGAATACATGCCCCCAGGCACCTCCGCCCCTTCCCGTGCTACACGTGCCCCCAGAGCCACACCCAAGAAGGTGGCGTCCGACGTAGTCACTGCCTCCCAGTCTGATGAGGAGCGCACACTGACCGGCACACCCTCTGGGTCAGCCACAAATGAGGAAGGAGCGTCTGGCTCCTTAGGAGGATCCTGGTCCGAGGAAGCTTCAGGCTCTGCTGAGGTTCCCGCACCCATCGCCCATGGCGTCGGCCTCGTCGATGAGGCCGATGGCCAGACTCTACATCTGGCGCACCAGCCCAGGTCCCCACCCAGCCTCTGACCAGCCAAATCGGTGGTGCGTTGAAGGCCAGTTTCAAGTTTACTCCGACGCGAAGTTCTTGACCGATAAAGGAGTAATGACTCGCACACTCACCCTGGAGCGGCGGGTACTTACAGGGAGTCTCTCATCGATGCCGGAGATCCACAACCTATTCACCAGGCGTTGCTTAGAGTGGACAGCCCGTCTGTTGGGACGATACAGCGAGGAGATGGTTCGAGAGTTCTACGCGTCCTACGTAGTGACTCTCCGATCACAGATCGACAGGCGGGCTGCTCCCGCTAAACAGGCCCCATTGGAGCAGGTTCTAGTCCGGGGCGTGCAGGTTGACATTTCCCTGCCCGCCATCCTCCGGTTCCTATACGGCGAGAGTGCAGATGCTACTCGGACCCCCATCACTGCCGAATTTCACTACCGCTGGCAGATAGTGAAGGATGGACAGTTCTTGCGAGAGCCAGCACTGAGGGAGACCACCAAGTAGTGGATGGCCCTGCACTTATCTGTCGACGGAGAGGGTGCCAATTGGGTCACCGAGCCGAAGGAGGCCATCAAGAAGGCCAACCTCACGTTCTTTGCAAAGTTCTTGTGGCTGCTCGTTCGTCACTGCCTTTCCCCCATAGCTGATGATAACATAGTCACCTGGGATCGAGCAGTGCTGATGGCGGCGATAATAGCCGGCTTCGAGGTGGACTATGCATGGCTTCTCCAAGCAGTCATGCACGAGAGGGCATTCAAGGTCACTACCACCTACCCCTTTCCGTGCATGATCTTTGCCTTTTGCAGGTCTGCAGGTGTGCCCATATGGCACATAGATCAGTTGAGGACCCCGCCAGGTACCGTTGACGTCGGCCTCATCAGAGACGAGGCCAATGAGTTAGCCCCACGTCGAGGGCCCCGTCCAGAGCTGCCACCACTATCTGATGATCTTGCGGATACGGTGGCCCAGGACCGCACAGCTGCACAGGCATCCACGGACACTACCCCGGTCGAGTCTATCCCGGGTAGTAGCGCAGCCCCTCTACCGACACCGGCCACGCTTGCTTGAGTCCAAAAACTGGAGGCACAAATGGCCACTCTTCTGCATCATATCCAGCCGTGGATGCAGAAGTCTATTGCTGAGTCTGAAGCGCGTATGGAGAGGCAGATGCAGCGGAAGGTTGCTGAGGTTAACCAGCGCCTAGATGCCTTTGAATTGAGAGTATTAGCTCGACCAGCCCCTCCGGTAGATGTGTCGACTCTTCAGCCGCAGCCGGTCTTAAATCTTGCACATCGACACGATCCTAGAGGCAAGAGTGCTGGAGTCTGTCGAGCCTGGTGAGGATACTGTATTGGCGGCCCTGTTTCCTACTCCATACATTCCCCCATCTTCCCCGAGAGAGAGTGCCAAGAGGTGGAGGGGTCGATCAGAGGATGAGGCGTGAGCAAGGAAGAAGGAGCGCCGAGAGATGGAGGCCGCGAGGAGAGCCTCACTTGCTGAGGCGGAGGCACACCAGATCATAGCATCGCAGATAACGGCCGGGGCGTCTAGCTCCCGCACTGTAGAGACAGCAGGAGGCACTACTGAGGGTGCGGTTGTTGTTGAGGACATCACTAAGGGTGTCCAGATTGCAGAAGATGTGGGTTCTGGGAAACCAGACCCACCAGCTTGTTGATCGGCGGCGCTATGCGCCACAGGTTTGCTTCACCTACCCCTCTAATATTTAGATATTTTTTTTAAGCATTGGGGACAATTGCATGCTTTTTTGTTGGGGGTGGGGTAAATGGAAAGTGAGTGTTAGGGTGAAGTCTGAGTTGCCCAACTCACTATCCTCTTTTGGGGTATTCTTGCCTGTGTTCTTTTTCCCCAAAAGACTGATTACTTTTTCTGTTGAACCGGCACGTTATATCTTTTGTACATAGTTTAACTCTAAAGCATGAAGGCTAAACTTATATCCCGATAAAACTGGAAAAGTTTGCATGAAAAGGCGTAGTAACTGATAATTGTGTGGATCTAAACATGAAATAGAGTTACACTATTGCACTACCCTAAATCTTCAAGTCGAACTAGGTGTCTGATAATCTGGTATAGTGATAAGATGTCAAGTGAGTGTGAGGAAAGTTGAATAGTCCACTACTGATACTGAGCTAATACTTGCCTGGTTAGTCCTGCTAAAAGTAAGTCAGAATGCATAATTAGGAAAGGATCATAGGCCCTTATTCAATATAGCCTATTTCTAGCCTAAATAAAAGAAACCAAATGAAAGTTATCCTTCTGTGATCCAAATAATTTGAGCTTAAAATTAGACCTTTCTTTTTCATCCCAACTGATCTTTTCTGAGAACAATATGTTGGCCCTGGTCCTTCCTTGTACATGTGCACCTCAGCTTATGCCAATAGCATAAGTTGAGGGTGGCTAATGTATAAACAACCTTCGTTATGGCCATGACCCGACTTTGGGTATTGTGTACCTTGACTCATGGAAAAGCCATGAGTTGAGGGTGGCTATCTTGACGAATGCTCTGGAAAGTGGGGTTGAAAAAAAAAACAAAGAGAGAGAAAGAACAAAAGTAAAGTGACTCAAGAACTCAAAAAAAAAAGAGAGAGAAATATTCAAGAATTACAAACGAGAAAAGAAAAGAGTTACTTACACAAATGAAGAAAGAAGGAAAACAGCAAGGTGAAAGAATAGGTGAAACTGGGAGAGATAAAGTGATAGAAAGTGGAAGGTTTAGCCGATATGTCAAGGAGGGCAAAAAGTCACTAAAGTATACCTAAATATACCCTACCTGACTCTGAGCCTACGTTACAAGCTAAAAAAGTCCTATCGTGATCCTAAGGGTTGTATAGCAAACTTAAGGCAGTGAAAATAAGGGCAAGCTTATGGCAATAGGTATGAATGAGTGTGACTTTGTTCTGAGAGCGAATGTTGAAATGTAATCCTTATACTCAAACTGAAATCATTGTGTGGAAAAGGAGGATTTTGTTCTAAACTGAGGACACTAATTTCTATACCGGAATTGTTAGCATCTCGGTGAGAAATTGAAGAGGATAGGTGTTAGTGCGTGGTGAGTCTGTGTCATGTTCGAATCCCACGAAATTCAAGCCTAATAGTGATAGCATGCATAGATTTGATGAGATTAATCGGGATTGATAGCCAAATGATTGCAAAGGATAAAAACATGAATACTATTGTACAAAGATTGTGTAGTGAGTCATAGTGCGTCGCTTGAGGACAAACAACGAATTTAAGTTGAGGGTGTTGATATACCGTGGTTTCACGGTATAATTAATACTTTTTCCTTAAGTTAAGTGTGTCCGAAAGCCCTTTTTGTGCTAATTTTGATATAAGTTTCTCTTTGTTTTGCAGGAAATCTATCCAAAGCTGAATGCGGAGATTTTGAGCGAAAAATGCAGAAGAGACCACCTACGGAGCTTATGACGGTCCGTCGTGCCTGTGACGGTCTGTAGATGGCAGCGTAGAGAAGCTGCTGAAGGAAGATGGGGAAGTCTGAACAAGTGTGCGATTACGAAGCTTGTGACGGTCCGTCATGGCTATGACGGTCCGTCCTGCAGGTTCGTCGTGAAGATCAGAGAAGTGATCCCAGTACCCAGATTCCAAGAGTTGAAGTATTTCGAAACGAGACCCTCGACGGACCGTTGTGCTTATGACGGTCCATCACACTTGCCGTCGAGGGGAATGAAGAAAGCAGCAGAAGAATTGCACCAAGTATGGGACGACGGAGTCCACGACGGTCCGTCATAACCACAACGGTCCGTCGCGTGGTCCGTCGACCCAAACCGCTTTGGCGATTTCGATGAATTAGAATCCTTGTTTAATTAGGTTTTTATTTTTTTATAAATAGTTCGAAAAACCTCGTTTTTGAGGTTAGACTCTGTGATATTAAACATTATATTGTTAGACTTTGTGTTTTGAGTGTTTGATTGTTAGAGATTCTTACAAGTGATTTTTGGTGATTAATCAAGCAAATTTTCGGACTTTATTCTTTATCATTGAAGTAAGTACATGAATTCTTGTTTACCATATTTGAATATTGTGTTTATGGCTATGAGGAACTAAACTCCATAACTAGGGTTGTGGGAACCGTAGGCAAATAATGAGATAAACCCTAGCTAAAATAACAATTCTAGAATCGTGTTTTGCATGTATTAATAATTCTTTCGCTTAGAAGTCTTTTTAACGGATGATCAACGTTAGAACTCGCCTTAATGCTACTTGCCGGACCAAGATGGTAGATAATAGGAAAAGAATTATTAACATAGATTTAGTGTAAACTATCTAATAGGCTAGTATTGATTGGTACGAGGTAATAACTTAGTCAAATATCAAATACGATGCTTAATATGAGGTAAGGATAAGGGTTAGGAAAGCAACACACGTAGCCGGACCAAGGTGCCGAGTGAGATTTTCTAGATGCTGGACCAAGGATTTAGAAATACATAACTTATCACTTTGCATGTAAGATACTAGGAAAGAATTGTTATAGTTAGAATTATCAAGTTATGAACCTGTGGGGAACACGTAAACCCTAGTTACTTTGATTACTTGATTAAAACTCAACATTAAAAGCTGGTAAGTGTCTCTTTCAAGTTCGTTAGTTATTTTTGCTCATTAGGAAATACAAACCCTCCTTTTATGCTTTTACTTTCTAAGGAAGTCATCAACCGAACAATAGTAATAACAAGTTGAAGTTAAGTCTAGACTATTTTCCTCGTGGGAACGATCCCAACCTCACTAGTTGGGTTATTTACTTGACGCGACCGCTTTACTTCTCATTTGAGAAGTAAGTTTGAGCGTATCAAATTTTGGCGCCGCTGCCGGGGAATTTAGCTTTTAGATTAATTTGAACTTCTTACTATAGTTTAGTTGATATTTTCTTGATTTTACTTTGTTTTATTGTTTTTGATTTCTTTTCAGAACTATCATCCTTGTATGCCAAATACACGGAGAGGAAGAGAACCGTTGTTCCCCTACGATCACGAGCTAGAACGTACACTGCGAAACATGAATCGTAATTTGGGAATCAATGATGAGGATCCAAACAAGAACATCCCAGATCCGGCTGATGTTCATTGGTCAGATGTTACCCGATGCTCCGGGTGAACATCAACAGAGGGGACAGAATCCCGCTCCACGGCCCCAAGCATACTATAGAGGCTATGATAAAATAGAAGATTCGGATGGGCCACTGGTTTTGCCTCCTCTACCCACAGGCCACACTTTTGTGGTAACTAGTAGTATGATGCAAATGCTCACTGCCAGTGGTTTGTTTTCAAGGCTACCTTTTGAGGATCCACATGCTCATATAGCTAAGGTAAGGGCAGTGTGTAAAAGTTGTGTGGGGAGGCCTGATTTGGATCTAGATGTAATAGGTCTCAGAGTGTTTCCTCTCTCACTGATGGGAGAGGCTGCTATGTGGTTTACTGAGCTCCCATACAACTCCATTTTCACTTGGAACCAACTACGGGATGTCTTCTTGGCACGCTACAATCCGGTCTCCAAGAAATTAAACCACAAAGACAGGGTGAATAACTTTGTGGCACTACCAGGAGAGTCATTTAGTAGTTCTTGGGATAGATTCACCTCATTCTTGAGAAGTGTCCCAAATCACCGTATTGATGATGAGTCACTAAAGGAATACTTCTATAGGGGACAGGATGATAACAATAAAGCGGTGTTGGACACTATAGCAGGTGGATCTTATGGAGAATGCCCTTATCTTTGAGATTGCTTTGAGAAATTAGAGAAAATCTCCCGTAACAACAAAGCTTGGAGTACTAGGAAGTCCGATACAGGGAGAAACACCTTCGCAGTGCAGTCCACTCACAACCCAGCCACAGATGATATTCGGGAAGAAATGGCTCAGATGAGAACTGAGCTTGGGTTGGTACTAAATATGTCACTGGGGGTGCAGAAAAGGTTAATGCAGTCAACTACTTGGCTAAACCACCAACTTCAATCGATGAGTGTTATTATGAGGAGGATTCCTATGCAGTAAATGAACAGATGGGGGGTTTCCGACCAAGTGCCCAAGGCTCTAATCAGGAAAATTGGCGCCAAGGTCAAGGGAACCAAGGTCGGAACTATGGTAACTACAATCGTGAGGGTCATTATGTCCGAGATGGAAACTACAATTGCGACAACAACTTCAACAGGAGTAGCTATGGTAACAGAAACGATAGAAATGGACCTTATGTTCCTCCTCAAAATCGTAAAGTTACTCCTAGGGATGGTGGAGGTAGTATGTCGCGAGTTAAAAATATGTTGCATAAAATGATGAGGAGGTTCGATGCTAGTGATGATCAAAATAAAGAGTTGAGGAATTATCTAGCGGGTATTGGGCAAAAAGTTGATACCCATGCAATATCAATTAAGCAACTTGAGTTACAATCGGCCCAATTATCTGCAACTGTGAAAACACGGCAACCGGGCACTCTTCCTAGCAACATCGTCCAAAATCTGAAAAATGATGGACATTGTATGGCAATTACTACTCGTGGTGGTAAGAAAACCATTGATCCACCTATGCCATCTGATGAGAATAAGGTGACAACAGAATCTGATAAAGTGGTAGAAGTTGATGCCGAATTAGAGGATAACCTTGCAAAAGATGCTGAAGTACCTTAAAAGGTAAGTCCTATGCCTAGGCCACCACCCCCATTTCCTAAGAGATTAGTGAAAAAGACCGAGGATGGTAAATATCGGCGTTTTATAAGAATGTTGAAGCAACTTTCTATCAATGTCCCTTTGGTAGAAGCTTTAGAACAAATGCCCGGTTACGCCAAATTTATAAAAGATCTGGTTACAAAGAAAAGATCGGTCACTTTTGAGGATGATGATAGAATGCAGCATTATAGTGCTATTGCTACAAGATCTCTGGTCCAAAAGAAAGAAGATCCGGGCGCGTTTACTATTCCTTGTACAATCGGGCTATTACATTTTGCGAAAGCATTATGTGATCTGGGGGCAAGCATAAATCTCATGCCCCTCTCGATTTACAAGAAGTTGGGTTTGGGTGACCCAAAGCCCACTGCGATGCGGCTACTGATGGCTGATCGAACAGTAAAACGACCTATAGGGATACTCCATGATGTGCTAGTAAATGTGGAGTCATGCATCTTTCCAACCGATTTTGTTATTCTTGATTGTGAGGTTGATTTTGAAGTGCCTATTATCCTTGGGAGGCCATTCCTAGCTACAGGAAGAGCCTTAGTAGACATGGAAAAGGGGCAGATGAAATTTCGGTTGAACAGTGAGGAAGTGACCTTTAATATTTGTAAGTCCATGAGGCAGAGTGGTGAGCTCCAATCGGCATCTGCTATATCCTACAACATGGGTGAGACCTTTGAGACACAAATAGAAGAACGTCTAGGTGTCGAAGCATTAGCGGCTGTGATAATGAACTTTGATAGCGATTGCATTTAAGAGTATGAGTCATTAGTCGCGGCTCTTGACCGAGGTGATGTTCGGTTTAAACCGAAGAAATTTGAGCTTGATATGAAGAATCGCGAGTCCCCACCCGCTAAACCATCTATAGAGAAAGCTCCAAAAGTTGAATTAAAAGCTCTCCCACCTCATCTTAGGTATGAATTCTTAGAAAATGGTGACATTTTGCCGGTAATCATTGCATCAGACCAAGATGAACAACAGGTTCAGAGTTTGGTGAAGGTACTAAAAAGGTTCAAAGGAGCTATTGGGTGGACCATTGCGGACATTATTGGGATCCCTCCTGGTATTTGCTCTCATAAAATCCAACTCATGCCTGATCATAAGTCGAGTATTGAGCACCAGAGGCGCTTGAATCCTCCTATGCAAGAGGTTGTGAAGAAGGAAATTATCAAGTGGTTGGATGCTGGAGTAATCTATCCAATCGCCGATAGTAGTTGGGTATGCCCGGTTGAGTGTGTACCTAAGAAAGGGGGAATGACTGTGGTCCCCAACGAAAAGAATGAACTTGTTCCAATGAGACCGGTTACTGGATGGAAGGTGTGTATGGATTACCGTAAACTGAACTCATGGACTAAAAAAGATCATTTTCCTATGCCCTTCATAGATCAGATGTTGGATAGACTTGCCGGAAAAGGGTGGTATTGTTTTCTTGATGGGTATTCGGGGTATAATCAGATTTCTATCGCACTAGAAGATCAAGAGAAAACAACTTTCACTTGTCCATATGGGACTTTTGCATTCAGAAGAATGTCGTTCGGGTTGTGCAATGCACCCGCAACCTTTCAGAGATGTATGATGTCAATATTTTCTTACATGGTGGAGGATACTATAGAGGTTTTTATGGATGATTTTTCTGTGGTTGGTGATTCATTTGAGCGATGCTTGACCAATTTATCTGAGGTTCTTAAGAGATGTGAAGACTGCAATCTGGTACTAAACTGGGAAAAGTGTCCTTTCATGGTGAAAGAGGGTATTGTGTTGGGTCATCGCATTTCAGAAAAGGGCATAGAGGTTGATCGAGCTAAAGTTGAGGTAATAGAGAGACTTCCCCCGCCGATCTCTGTGAAAGGTGTGAGAAGCTTTCTTGGGCATGTAGGTTTTTATCGGAGATTCATCAAAGACTTTTCAAAGATTGCACACCCATTGTGCAAATTACTGTAGAAAGAATGTAAATTTTGTTTTGATGAATCCTGTCTTAAAGCATTCGGTGAGCTAAAAGAGAAGTTAGTGTCTGCACCTATCGTTATTTCTCCGGATTGGAACAGTCCATTTGAGGTAATGTGCGATGCTAGTGGGGTGGCTCTTGGTGTAGTATTGGGACAGAGAAGAAACAAAATCCTTCACCCAATTTACTACGCTAGTAAAGCCCTAAATGAAGCCCAGAAGAACTACACAGTGACTGAGCAAGAACTCCTCGCAGTAGTCTTTGCTTTTGAGAAATTTCGCTCCTATTTGCTAGGTACTAGAGTTATAGTGCGTACTGACCATTCAGCATTGAGATATTTGATGGCGAAAAAGGATGTGAAACCAAGGCTGATTTGTTGGGTATTACTGCTGCAAGAATTTGACTTTGAAGTGCTAGATAGAAAAGGGACTGAAAATCAAGTTGCTGATCATTTGTCCCATCTAGAGGATGAAGCTATGAGAGAGTTAGGGGATAAGACTGACATTGATGATACTTTCCCCAATGAATATTTTTGGCTGCTACACAAGACTTGATTCCATGGTTCGCAAATTTTGCGAACTATCTAGCTAGTGATATTGTTCCATCAGACTTGTCCTTTCATCAAAGGAAAAAGTTCATGTACGATGTGAAGAAGTTCTTTTGGGATGAACCATACTTGTATAGGAGTTGTGCCGACGGGCTTATTCGGCGTTGTGTGCCAGAATGTGAAATGTTGAGTGTATTGGAGGCATGCCATTCTTCACCTGTTGGCGGACATCACAGTGGTATCCGAACCGCTCACAAGATATTGCAATGTGGTTACTATTGGCCAACTCTTCATCAAGATGCTCATGGGTTTGCTAAATCATGTGACAAATGTCAATGAGATGGTGGTATTTCAAGAAAGCAAGAGCTCCCTCTAAACCCCATTCTTGTGATTGAGTTATTTGATGTGTGGGGTATTGACTTTATGGGCCCTTTCGTGAGTTCTCATGGGATGAAGTACATTCTTGTAGCAGTTGATTATGTATCTAAATGGGTCGAAGCCATAGCTCTCGCAAATAATGAAGGGAAGAGTGTCACTGCATTCTAAAAAAAGAATATATTCTCCCGTTTTGGCACTCCAAGGTCCATTATTAGTGATGGGGGTTCCCACTTCTGCAACAGATTGTTCAAGGGGTTATTGGAGAAATACGGTGTTCTCCATAATGTGGCCACTCCTTACCACCCTCAAACTAGTGGGCAAGTTGAGGTATCGAATCGGGAGATCAAACAGATATTGTCCAAAACAGTGAATGCTAGTAGGACAGATTGGTCAAGGAGGCTTGATGATGCTATTTGGGCCTACCAGACCGCTTATAAGACTCCCATAGGTATGTCTCCATACCAACTTGTATATGGGAAAGCTTGTCATCTTCCGGTTGAGTTAGAGCATAAAGCCATATGGTCTATGAAGAAGTTAAAATTGGATTGGAGCGAAGCTGCATAGCAACGGTTAAATGGGTTGAATAAACTTGATGAATTTCGCTTGAAAGCCTATGAAAGCTCAGCCCTATATAAAGAAAAGATGAAGAAGTATCATGACAACAAAATTGAAAAACGAGAGTTTATGGTCGGGGATTTAGTGCTTCTATTCAATTCTAGATTGCGCTTATTTCCAGGCAAACTCAAGTCCAACTGGACTGGTCCTTACACGGTTACCCAACTATTCCCTCATGGAGCAGTTGAGTTGGAAACTAAGGAGGGTGTGCGGTTCAAGGTGAATGTACAGCGCATAAAAATCTATCTAGGGCATGCTGAATCGGCGAATGAAGTGATCGAGGCATACCATCTTGATGAAGTCTGAATAATCAAGTGGCCCCAGTCGTGCCGCGACATTAAATCTGGCGCTTGTTGGGAGGCAACCCAATACTTATCGTCTTTTTAATAATGGTAGCATTTTTTCTATAAATGGGTTTTATATTTGCAGGCACATCACTAGGAAATTCTGCAGAAAACTACTCCGCAGTAGCCACTGACGGATACAACGACGGACCGTTGCGAATGAAACGGACCGTCGAATGCATCCGTCACACCAGGTACGTATTTTTGTCATTTTTGAAATTAGGGCACACACGACGGAACCTACGACGGGGCGTCTCAAGTGCGACGGACCGTCGTCGGGGAACCGTCGTGCGATTAATAAAATTTACCCGACCCGACCCGGCTGGACCCCTTTTCAAAATTTGACCGTTTATACTCCCAATCCCTCCATATTCCACCCCATTACTTCCAACTTCCTCTCATTTCCCCTCTCTTTTCAACTTCCACACTTCCCCCACTGATCATTACTCCCACAATCTCCCCAGACCTTATCATTATTATCTACTAGTGGGTGCTGCTGCTATTGGTATCTACCTTGCCACCTGAATCATTCTTCACTTGTGTTTTCTCCATTTCCAAGGTATGTGTCTTTAAATTTATACTCATTTATCTTGCATTTTGGTTTATTAGTTAGTATTAGCTTAGTTCTTAGTTGTATACTGTTTCCTTGATGTGATTATGTCTAAACCTAGGCTCTAAATGTTCGAATTTGCCATGTCGATACCCTAGGCATAGGTGAGTTTGCATTGGTAGTTTTCGAGGTAGTTGGGATAGACAAATATAGGTCCACAAGACTACAAGACCATGTGGGTTCATCGGGGAGTCTCCCATCGATGCCGGAGATCCACAACCTATTCACCAGGCATCACTTAGAGTGGACACCCCGTCCGTTGGGACGATACAGCGAGGAGATGGTCCGAGAGTTCTACGCGTCCTACGTAGCGACTCTCCAATCACAGATCGACAGGCGGGCTGCTCCCGCTAAACAGGCCCCATTGGATCAGGTTCTAGTCCGGGGTGTGCAGGTTGACATTCCCTGCCCGCCATCCGCCGGTTCCTATACAGCGAGAGTGCAGATGCTACTCGGACCCCCATCACTGCCGAGTTTGACTACCACTTGCAGATAGTGAAGGATGGACAGTTCCTGCGAGAGCCAGCACTAAGGGAGACCACCAAGCGGTGGATGGCCCTGCACTTATCAGTGGACGGTGAGGGTGCCGATTGGGTCACCGAGCCGAAGGGGGCCATCAAGAAGGCCAACCTCACGTTCGTCGCAAAGTTCTTGTGGCTGCTCGTTCGTCAGTGCCTTTCCCCCACAGCTGCTGATAACATAGTCACCTGGGATCGAGTAGTGCTGATGGCGGCGATGATAGCCGGCTTCGAGGTGGACTATGCATGCCTTCTCCAGGTAGTCATGCACGAGAGGGCATTCAAGGTCACTACCACCTACCGCTTTCCGTGCATGATCTTTTCCCTTTGCAGGTCTGCAGGTTTGCCCATATGGCACATAGATCAGTTGAGGACCCCACCGGGTACCGTTGACGTCGGCCTCATCAGAGACGAGGCAAATGAGTTGGCCCCACGTCGAGGGCCCCATCTAGAGCTGCCACCACTATCTGATGATCTTTCGGATACGGTGGCCCAGGCCCGCACAGCTACACAGGCATCCACGTACACTACCCCGGTCGAGTCTATCCCGGGTAGTAGCACAGCCACTCTACCGACACCGGCCCCGCTTGCTCGAGTCCAAAAACTGGAGGCACAAATGGCCACTCTTCTGCATCATATCCAGCCGTGGATGCAAAAGTCTATTCTTTGAGTGCTGAGCGGCGTATGGAGAGGCAGATGCAGCGGAAGATTGCTGAGGTTAACCAGCGCCTAGATGCCTTTGAATTGAGAGTATTAGCTCGACCAGCCCCTCCGGTAGATGTGTCGACTCTTGAGTGCGATCGGCAGTCTTCATGCGGAACATCGACCACGATCCTAGAGGCAAGAGTGCCTGAGTCCTGTCGAGCTCTTGAGGATACTGTATTGGCGGCCCTGTTTCCTACTCCAGACATTTCCCCATCTTCCCCGAGAGAGAGTTCCAAGAGGCGGAGGGGTCGATCAGAGGATGAGGCGCGAGCAAGGAAGAAGGAGCGCCGAGAGATGGAGGCCGCAGGGAGAGCCTCACTTGCTGAGGCGGAGGCACACCAGATCAGAGCATCGCAGATAGCGGCTGGGGCGTCTAGCTCCCGCACTATAGAGACAGCAGGAGGCACTACTAAGGGTGCGGTTGTTGCTGAGGACATCACTGAGGGTGTCCAGATTGCAGAGGATGTGGGTTCTGGGAAACCAGACCCACAAGCTTGTTGATCGACGGCGCTATGCGCCACAGGTTTGCTTCACCTACCCCTCTAATCTTTAGATTTTTTTTTAAGCATTGGGGACAATTGCATGCTTTTTTGTTGGGGGTGGGGTAAATGGAAAGTGAGTGTTAGGGTGATGTCTGAGTAGCCCAACTCACAATCCTCTTTTGGGGTTTTCTTGCCTGTGTTCTTTTTCCCCAAAAGACTGATTACTTTTTCTGTTGAACCGGCATGTTATATCTTTTGTACATAGTTTAACTCTGAAGCATGATGGCTAAAATGATATCCCGATAAAACTGGAAAAGGTTGCATGAAAAGGCGTAGTAACTGATAATTGTGTGGATCTAATCATGAAATAGAGTTACACCATTGCACTACCCTAAATCTTCAAGTCGAACTAGGTGTCTGATAATCTGGTATAGTGATAAGATGTCAAGTGAGTGTGAGGAAAGTTGAATAGTCCACTACTGATACTGAGCTAGAACTTGCCTGGTTAGTCCTGCTAAAAGTAAGTCATAATGCACAATTAGGAAAGGATCATAGGCCCTTATTCAATATAGCCCATTTCTAGCCTAAATAAAAGAAACCAAATGAAAGTTATCCTTCTTTGATCCAAATAATTTGAGCTTAAAATTAGACCTTTCTTTTTCATCCCAACCGATCTTTTCTGGGAACAATATGTTGGCCCTGGTCCCTCCTTTGACATGTGCACCTCAACTTATGCCAAAAGCATAAGTTGAGGGTGGCTAATGTATAAACAACCTTCGTTATGGCCCTGACCCAACTTTGGGTATTGTGTACCTTGACTCATGGCAAAGCCATGAGTTGAGGGTGGCTATCTTGAGGAATGCTCTGGAAAGTGGGGTTGAAAAAAAAACAAAGAGAGAGAAAGAACAAAAGTAAAGTGACTCAAGAACTCAAAAAAAAAAGAAAAAAAAAGAGAGAAATATTCAAGAATTACAAACGAGAAAAGAAAAGAGTTACTTACACAAATGAAGAAAGAAGGAAAACAGCAAGGTGAAAGAATAGGAGAAACTGGGCGAGATAAAGTGATAGAAAGTGGAAGGTTTAGCTGATATGTCAAGGAGGGAAAAAAGTCACTAAAGTATACCTAAATATACCCTACCTGACTCTGAGCCTACGTTACAAGCTAAAAAAGTCCTATCGTGATCCTAAGGGTTGTATAGCGAACTTAAGGCAGTGAAAATAAGGGCAAGCTTATGGCAATAAGTATGAATGAGTGTGACTTTTTTCTGAGAGCGAGTGTTGAAATGTAATCCTTATACTCAAACTGAAATCATTGTGTGAAAAAGGAGGATTTTGTTCTAAAGTGAGGACACTAATTGCTATACCGGAATTGTTAGCATCTCGGTGAGAAATTGAAGAGGATAGGTGTTAGTGCGTGGTGAGTCTGTGTCATGTTCGAATCCCACGAGATTCAAGCCTAATAGTGATAGCATGCATAGATTTGATGAGATTAATTGGGATTGATAGCCAAATGATTGCAAAGGATAAAAACATGAATACTATTGTACAAAGATTGTGTAGTGAGTCATAGTGCGTCGCTTGAGGACAAACAACAAATTTAAGTTAAGGGTGTAAATATACCGTGGTTTCACGGTATAATTAATACTTTTTCCTTAAGTTTAGTGTGTCCGAAAGCCCTTTTTGTGCTAATTTTGATATAAGTTTCTCTTTGTTTTGCAGAAATCATCCAAAGGCTGAATGTGAAGATTTTGAGCGAAAAATGCAGAAGAGACCACCTAGGGAGCTTATGACGGTCCGTCGTGCTTGTGAGGGTCCGTAGGTGGCAGCGTAGAGAAGCTGCTGAAGGAAGATGGGAAGTCGACCAAGTGTGGGATTACGAAGCTTGTGACGGTCCGTCCTGCCAGGTTCGTCGTGAAGATCGGAAGAAGTGATCCGATGCAGTTCCAAGAGTTGAAGTATTTTGAAACGAGACCCTCGACGGACCGTTGTGCTTATGACGGTCCGTCACACTTGTCGTCGAGGGGAATGAAGAAAGCAGCAGAAGAATTGCACCAAGTATGGGACGACGGAGTCCACGACGGTCCGTCATGACCACGATGGTCCGTCGCGTGGTCCGTCGACCCATCCGCGTTTTGGCAGATTTCCAGTAATTAGAATCCTTGTTTAATTAGGTTTTTATTTTTTTATAAATAGTTCGAAAAACCTCGTTTTTGAGGTTAGACTCTGTGATATTAAACATTATATTGTTAGACTTTGTGTTTTGAGTGTCTGATTGTTAGAGATTCTTACAAGTGATTTTTGGTGATTAATCAAGCAAATTTTCGGACTTTATTCTTTCTCATTGAAGTAAGTACATGAATTCTTGTTTACCATATTTGAATATTGTGTTATGGCTATGAGGAACTAAACTCCATAACTAGGGTTGTGAGAACCATAGGCAAATAATGAGATAAACCCTAGCTAAAATAACAATTCTAGAATCGTGTCTTGCATGTATTAATAATTCTTTCGCTTAGAAGTCTTTTTAACGGATGATCAACGTTAGAACTCGCCTTAATGCTACTTGCCGGACCAAGGAGGTAGATAATAGGAAAAGAATTATTAACATAGATTTAGTGTATACTATCTAATAGGCTAGTATTGATTGGTACGAGGTAATAACTTAGTCAATTATCGAATACGATGCTTAATATGAGGTAAGGATAAGGGTTAGGAAAGCAACACACGTAGCCGGACCAAGGTGCGTAGTGAGATTTTCTAGATGCCGGACCAAGGATTTAGAAATACATAACTTATCACTTTGCATGCAAGATACTAGGAAAGAATTCTTATAGTTAGAATTATCAAGTTATGAACCTGTGGGGAACACGTAAACCCTAGTTACTTTGATTACTTGATTAAAACTCAACATTAAAAGCTGTTAAGTGTCTCTTTCAAGTTCGTTAGTTATTTTTGTTCATTAGGAAATACAAACCCCCCTTTTATGCTTTTACTTTCTAAGGAAGTCATCAACCGAACAATAGTAATAACAAGTTGAAGTTAATTCTAGACTATATTCCTCGTGGGAATGATCCCAACCTCACTTGTTGGGTAATTTACTTGACGCGACCGCTTTACTTCTCATTTGAGAAGTAAGTTTGAGTGTATCACCAAACCCAATAAACTCCTTATATCTGTAGGCGATGTGGAACTAGGCCAGATCTGAACTGCTTCTATCTTCTGAGTGTCAACTTTAATACCTTCACCAGAAACAACGTGGCCTAAGCCGAAACACGCGCTTGGAGAACCTGGCATACAACTCCTTATCTCTCAAATTCAGAAGAGCAACTCTTAGGTGACTAGCATGATCTTCTTCATTCCTTTAATGAACAAGCTTATCATTAATGAAGATGATGACAAACAAATCTAAATAAGGTTTGAAGACTCTGTTCATAAGATCCATGAAAGTTGCAGGTGTATTATCCAAACCAAAGGACATAACCAAAAATTCATAATGCCCATAGCAGGTTCTAAAAGTTGTCTTAGGAATATCACATTCCCTAACCTTCAACTGATGATAGCCTAATCTGAGATCAATCTTGGAAAAGCTAGAAGCACCGTGAAGTTGATGAATAGATCATCTATCCTTGGAAGAGGATATTTATTCTTGATGGTCACCATATTTAACTAATGGTAATATATACACAATATAAGGGAACTATAATTCTTTCTAACAAACAAGACGAGAGCGCCACAAGGTGAGACATTCGATCGAATAAGCCTTTATCTAACAGATCTTTCAACTGCTCATTTAGCTCTTTTAACTCTGCTGGTGCCATTATGTATGGCAGAATAGAGATAGGATGAGTATCTGAGATGGCATCTATGGCAAGTCTATCTCTCTTTCGGGAGGGACTCCGAGTAGATCATCTGGAAAAAATTTTGGAAACTCATTGACTATAGGAACTGATTGAAGGGAAGGTACCTAAACACTTTAGTAATTAACTCGAACTAAGTGATAGATACACCACTCAGAAACTAACTTCCTCGCCTTAAGGTATGAAATGAAGCGACCCTTAGGCAATGATGAACTACTAGCACACTCTATGATTGGCTCATTAGGAATCTGAAACTCGACAACTTGAGTTCTGCAATGCATTGATGCATAACAGGCATGGAGTGTGTCCATACCTAGAATGACATCAAAATCTGCCATGTCTAACTCTATTGAATCTTCCATGGTACTCTTGTGACTAACGAAAACACGACAATCACGATAGCATTTTTCTAATAGAATGGATTCACTACAAGGTGTGGATACACTGAATGGTTCACAAAGTTGCTCAGGAGAAATCTCAAAGTTCATAGCAACATAAGGAGTTACAAAAGATAAACTAGATCCTGGGTCTCATAAAGCATAAGCAGTAAATTCAAAGACTCGAATCATACCTGTGACAACATCTGGCAAATTCTATTATTCCTAGAGATTATTAAGAGCATACAATCTGTTTGTTCCTCCGCCAAAGCCAGAAGCAGCTCCCCTAGGTGCATCCCTATTTGTTGGAGCAGCTGATGAAGATTGAGATCTATTGCCCGGATTTCCGCCACCTTGATTGTCCTTGGGGCACTCTCTCATGAGGTGACCTTCTTGACCACACTTGAAACAACCCGTGAAGCCTTCACGACAGAGGACAAAGTTATTCCTACCACACTTGGCGCAGGCAGGAGGCTTAGTACTTCCTAGCGCCACATTACCTTGAGACTGAGCCGGCCTAGCCTTGGAGGTGCTGTGAATTTTTGGCCACTATACTCACTTCGGTTTCTTGATGCAGGTGCACTAGCATATAATGGTGCATGCCTGTTTGTTTTCTAGAATCTTTGGTCGACTTGAACTACTTTTCTGTTTTCCAGACTCATTCCTAGTCTTCACCTTCTTATTTCGGTACTCTTTCATATCCTTCACCTTCTTTTCTTCAACTTGTTGAACGTATACAATTAGCCTTGATATGTCCGTGTCTCCTATCAACAGGATATCCCTACCTTCCTTACTTGAAGCGCGACCCAACCTTGCAACAAACAGACTCATTCTTCTGCTCATGTATTTCACTATCTCCGGAGCATAGCAAGATAGTTGGGTGAACTTCAATCCATATTCATGAACACTCATGGAATCCTGTTTCAAAGTAAGGAACTCCCTCACCTTGGATTGATTTAGTTCATGAGGAAAGAACCTCCCCAAGAAGGCTTCTTCCAACCAAACCCAACTTGGATATGGTGTATGATCAGTTGTACCATCCTTGCATTAGTCGAACCATGTTCTAGCCACACCTTTCAGTTGGTATGCAACCAATTCAACCCTCTCAACATCAACCACATGCATTACTTCATACCTTTTCTTCAACTCCACTATGAAGTTCTCAGGATCTTCACTAGTGTTTGATCCGGTGAAACTAGGGGGATTCATCCTAAGGAACTCATGAATTCTCAAAGTATCAGGTCCTTTTTGTCGAGTTACTCTCTATTGGCCAACCTGGTTAGTCACAACATGACTTAGCATCTGGATAGATGCTTGGAATAAGGCATTGGTAACCTCTCATTGAGGTTGCACCTCTAGTGCATTTGAAACCTCTTGTTCCTCAACATTTCTTAGTTGTCGACCTCTAAATGCTTTTTTTTGGAGGCATGATGATCTGAAAGAAAGTACATGTAAGCACGAATTAGAGAGAGAGAGAGAGAGATTTTAGAGATAAATTCTTCGCACGAAAGGAACATGAAAGAAGGGAAACATTTTTAAATATTTTAGCCTCGTAATCATAGATGCGTCGCGCTTCACACCGATGACTAAGACTCTACAGACATGATTTTATAGACTCCCTAGGACTCTTGAACTCTGTTCTCTGGCACAAACTTTGTCACGCACAGAACCTAAACCTTAGGCGAGACCGTCACTTGAAGGCCATTCCTGGCCCTCAAGCGAATCCTTGGCTTTGATACAAATATATAAGCCTTCATATCAATTTATTTTTACATAGATATGAAACTTCTCACTTATCAACTGAAAAAATTCATTATACAAGTTCAAAAGTTATAATTGCTTTCGTGTTCAAGCGTAATTTCTATTTTGAATATGTTAACAAATTTTTGAATTTTCTCATAAGAAATATATCACATTTGTATAATCTATACAACTTAAATGTTTCTTTCTATTACATAATATCTTTGTATATGTATTCTTATCTTCTTATTTATTTTCCTTTTAGTGTTGGTTAAAGAACCAATGATTTATTATTTCGTGAATAATTCATTAATTAGAGGTTCTGCAGCTATGTGATAATGACAAATAATCAAATTCATGTTGGACTATTGCTAATATTTTTTAAGAATCTACTTTTTAGTATTTTAATGTATGAATATTTATTATAAAAAATGGCTCACAAGTTCAATACAATTATTATTTATGACTGCGCGAAGCGCGGGAAAATTACCTAGTTAAAACAAACTATAAATAACTAATAAACCCCTAAACTAATTCATGGAGTTCATTCATTCAAGACCCAACATAAAACTATTTACTTCCCAAAATATTCCTTAGATTCAATAACCCAGTACAAGTACACAAGAATCTACTCATTTTTCTTCAAGAACAACCCTCAAAGATCAAAATCCTCACCTCAAGAATTCATTGAACTCCATAAACAAAGCATGAATAAAAAAACCTCAAAAACACCCATCAAGAATTCAATTCATTCAACCTTAAGAACGAAATTATGGATGAAAATTACATAATTGTCTAGTGGATGAATGAACCCAACACTATGAAAACTTGCATACCTCAATTTAAAGAAATTCCTCGACAAATCTCAATAATCTTGATGAACGCCTTGAACTTCTCCTCTTGAACTGCTCTAAAAATCTAATTCTAATTTAGAGTTTTAAAACTAATCCACAATAGTTTAGACAACTAAAATATTACTAAAAACATTTAAAGAAGATGAGGTAAGGAAAATACAAAAATATCCATCATTAATTAAGGTAAATTTTCTTAACTGGACAAGCCGAATTCAAACTAGCACATCTCCCTTATCCGAACTCAAAATTTAAAAACCTCGGTGGTGTTGAAAAGAGGACACAAAGAAATTTCATTTGATATCTGATGGGCCACCTAACTCAGGCTGTACTGAAAGTTATGATTGTTTAAAGTTCACCCAAAATCCATAACTTAAGCATAACTTGCAAAATTCTCAATTTGGCTCTTTCCGATTTTGTTATTTCTAAATTTATTTCTTTTCTAATGCGGGATGCTACAATAATAAACAAAGGTTTTTTTCTAAAGTATCTCACATGTGTTTTTTAAGATGCTTATCTTGCATTGACCACAATTTTGATTTCTAACATGTTATTTTATGATTTAGCTTGTCATTGCATGTTATGTAAAGTATTTTTAGCATGATTTCATAACTCTCATGCATTGTTATAATACTTGGTACGTTCCATATTCTAATGCATAATTGTGGCTACAATGTTTCATGATATAGGGTCCGACAAACCTATTCTCCATTTTCGTTGCAAGTTGTTCCTTTTAAGATTTTGAAGATATGTGCGTCCTCCTGATCAGAGGGTCGAGAATAATTTATTGATTTTAAGTACTTTTTCTTTTTTCAGACTACTTATGTGATGTATGGGTTGTTGAAAAAATTATTATTGTATACATCTCAAAAAAAATTCTTTTATATACTTTTATATTTGGAATATAATATTAGTTTATAAATAATTCAACTCCATAAATAACTCTTTATTATTGGTAATTATGTTGAAATTTTAACTAAAGTTATCAAATATATGGTGGTTACAATGTCAAAATTAATTGTCTCTAGTGTATTAATGACATTCATTCTCATATTAGTAACAATTATTATTGAAACAATAGCAGTTTTCTTATTCTTGGCTATATAATTCTCATGAATTCTTGTAGAGAAAAGTAGGAGAAAATAGGTAGAGTGATTCTTCTTTCTTTCTAATATTCTATTTGTGTGTTGGGTTTTATTCTTTAAATATTTATTAATTTCGGGCTCCTAGTTTTATATGAGAAGAGTTGGTTGAATCTTGGGGGATACACCCATACTGGTTTAATATCCTTATGGACAGTGTCTTTCGACACGCGTCAAGCTATGAGAATTTCCTATTGAAGTTATTGATGAACTACAAGCTTTGGTGAATTCGGTACAAGGCATTCGTCAAGAAGGTATTTTACGTAAGATTTACAACAATCTTAAGGATATTGAAACTTTTACTTTACAGAAAATCAATTACAAAGTTTTGATAAAACAAATAGAAGGCCAATTGAAATTTTGTTCTCATGTTAATATGATACGTATCACGCTTGCTTACAATTTTACTCGATTTGTACGCGGTAAATTATATTATCAAGTATATCCCTTAATGAAAAGATGTTTGGAGAATGATAATCCCACTAAGTAAATGTAAATTTAACTAAGCGGATGATATAAAGTATTGTGGTTATTTCTCAAGTGAATTTTGTGACTAATATGTGAGAAAATGGGTGTTAGATTTTAGTGTTACTAAGCATATTTTTTGCTAAGGGTGATTCGGTGTTCTATACCCAAATTGGAGATTTTAGTGTTACTAAGCATATTTTTTGCTAAGGGTGATTTTCTGTTCTATACCCAAATTGGAGAAGAAAATTTTCTTATTTATGTTGGTGATTTTAGATATTGACATTATTTGAAGTAATATATGATTTTAATGTTCGTTTCAATATGATTCTGGAGGAATTATGTGCAAAAGGTTAAAAAAAAACTAATAATTTTGAGTTTGATAATGCCTAATAAAGTGATGTGTTATTGAAAAAAAGGATGTTGTAGTCATAGTTCTTTTTGTCTTAATGTATATTAATTTATTAAATTAGGTTTACATACATACTGAAATTGATTAGTTTTTGCTCATATTATCTACCTGGATTCTACTAATTTTATTCATGTTATTCTAGACTTAAATAAATTGTTTAAGTTACTATTTTAAATTTTTCTGTTATCACATAGTTCATGTGTAAGTGTTCTATATAATAATTAATAATATTGCCTAATGTTGTGAATATTAACATTAGTTTTATACTTTGGAATAGTATAATAATTTATTTATACTTATTGTTTGAGATTGTTTCGAAGATCGCTATTGAGTGACTGTCTAAATCATTATATATGAATTTCACTTGATGCATAAATTTATGTTGAAATTTACAACAATGGTGTTTTTGAGGGTTTAAGTTGTTAGAAGTAATTCTATCGAATTTCTTGAAACTTGTATAAATAATAAGTAGATGTGAAAAATATTTTAATCTAGGGAACTATATGGGTGTCGAATTTTATTCCTCTATTATGAAATATTTGGAAGTGTAGGGGTTGTTGTTAATGTTGTGCTACATGATCCTAAAGAAAAGTGTAATGAAAAACTTGATCTAGCTTTTTTTTGATTGTATGTTAATAAGTGTGGCATATACATATTTGTGGTAATTAATTGTGATTTGATTGAATGCAATGTTAGAGTTGAATAAAATAAAACAAAGTATAGTTAAGTTTTTAAAAGTGAAATACTTTCAATGTTATTGTTGTTGGAAACGGTATTGATTCTTGATATATTATCTTGAAAATATCTTTGGTAATACATGAAAGGTACAATAAGTACAATACTATGTAAATTAAATATTTATTAGACAAAAATGGAACAATATATGACAAAGATAAAAGAAGTTGATACATTTTTGTGAATGTCATAGTATAAAAATCAACTAAAGAGAGTTAGTTGTTGTGGAGTTGATTGGTGATGAGACTGAGTGGTTAAGACTACTCTTAGTGTGTATTTCAATTGGAATAAATTAATTTGTATGTGACTAAATTAGACACATGTGTTTTTGACACAATTTGATGAAAATACTACAGTAAAAAAATTATTTATGTAAATAAATTATGTGTAGTCGGAGGTGAATCTGATCAATTCACAGACTACTGAAACATCAAGGGGAGTGCAGTGAAACAAATTATTTATGTAAATAAATTATGTGTAGTCGGAGGTGAATCTGATCAATTCATAGACTAATGAAATGTCGAGGGGAGTAAGACCTTTAGTCATATGAGAGGATTAACAATGATGGTAATCCAACCTATGTGATTGGAGATTTCATTAACAATGATGGTAATCTAACCTATATGTCGCACAGGTTTACCCCTCCTTTTCCTAAATCATATAAGGGATTCATTATCGACTATACAGTTGTGAATTTGAAAATGCCAAGAACAACTGCTATATTGTTTTATATCTGAGACAGATGGATCTAATAAGAAGATACAAAATTGAGGCTAAATTCACCAATAAAATAAGTTGTAGTTTGTTTTACCCTTTAAAACATCTAGGATATTTTCCTTTCCAAGTACAACATATACTGGGTTAACATAGGAATAAAAGTCTAAGTCCCTACAACATAACGTCTAATTGGAACTCAATTTTGATTTATGTGTTTCATTGTTTTTCCTCCCTAAAGATTTCAATTTCATTTTTTAAAAATGCACTGATTGGAACTCAATTTTGAATTATGTGTTGAGTTTTTATTGGAACTCATCATTGATAAAAATGATCATTTATAGATAAATCTACTAGCAATTGACAGTAAGGTTATAAAGATGTAGTTCTTTACTTTGTTTGAATTAAGTGTGAAACAGATGTGCTATTGAAAATATATTATATATTGTCGCATCAAGGGAAATGACATTTAAAAAGGGACAATGTAGTATTTATGTGGACATGGAAGTTGGGAAGAACATTCTTCAATATGAAAATTTGGATTTGTTTACTTGCATCTTCGAATGAAATTGATTTTGAGATTGCTTGATTTGTTAATTTAGTAGTTTCATTCTTTATAAATTTATTAGTGAGTTTGTTGAATTCTCCACACAACCCTCTTCTTCTAAAAGAGGCATACATTTTTTTTCTTCCTCACGAACCCATTCTATCTTCAATTTGATTGATCAAACTTTAGTTGTAGATACTGGTTGAACGAGCTTAGAGAGATCAAAAATCCACCAGAGGCACCAAAGGTGTTGATTTCCAGATGAGGAACTTAGAATTGTTCATAATGTAAATTTTCTGCTGAATGTCTCTCAAAGTGAGTGTCTTTCCATTATATAGAGAGAATAAAGATTACACATCCCTAAAGATCAGTCATTTCTATCCCTAAAGATCAGCTATTCAATCTCTACAAATCTGCTATTTGAATCCCTCCAAATCCTCTATTCTATCACAATATTTAGTCCTTTGATCCTACAACAAATCTATATGATCATGCTAATTTATATCACTATCTAATCACATTAATATATACAATTATTTAGATTTCCTTAAAGCTAACATCCCCCCTCAAATTGATGTCGATGGATCAAGAAGCATCAATTTGCCTACTAGAAACTGATGGCGTAGTCGTGCCATAGATTTTGTAAACGCATCAGCTATTTGAACATCACTGGATACATATAGAAGAGTAATGACTCCTTTATATACAGCTTTGCGCATATAATGATAATGTACTTCGATGTGTTTGGTCCTCTCATGAAAAACTGTATTACTAGCAATCTGATTAGCACTTGAATTTTCAGCATGGAGAGGAGTAGGATGAGATTGAGAAAATCCAATCTCAACAAGTAATCCACGAAGCCATATAACCTCAGAGAAATCAGTAGACATGGATCGATATTCAACCTTTGTTGAAGATTTTGACACACGATCTTGCTTTTTACTCTTCCAAGATATCAATGACTCTCCAGAAAAATATGCACCAACCAGTGACTGAACGACGAGTATTAGGACATCCCACCCAGTCAAAATCACTAAAAGTATTAAGACAAATAGGAGAACCACTTGGAAAGAATAATCGACGAGTAGATGTTCCTAGAAGATACCAAATTATGCGACGAACAACCACCAAATGGAGATGACGGTGAGCTTGCACAAAGTAACTTGTTGAACTGCAAAAGAGATATCAAGCCGAGTAATAGTAAGGTAATTTAGGCTCCCAACTAATTGTCAAAACATAGTTGGATCAGGAAGAATATCTCCTTCCTCACAACGATACTTCACCTTCAATTACAATGGAGTATCTATGGAGGAGGAATCTTGAAGACCAGTCAAAGAAATCAGATTTTGAGAATATTTGTTTGGTTTAAGAAACACACCTGAAGCAACACTATGAACTTCCAAACCCAAAAAATATGTAAGAGTACCAAGATCTTTCATATGAAAAGAATCTTTAAGCTTTTTTTGGAGGCTAGTGATTAGTGAAGAATCGGTTCCTGTGGTAATAATGTCATCTACATACACCAAAAGAAGAATACAACATGCAGATATTTTTTTCGAAGAAACAAAGATGAGTCATATTTGCTCTTCTTAAAAGAAAACTGAAGCAAAGTAGATCATAACTTATCAAACCAAGCTCTTGGAGCTGGTTTTAATCCATAGAAAGACCGCTTCAACTTGAATACATCTGATGTAGGCGATGAGAACAAACCAGGTGGAGGTTTCATATAAATATCTTCTTTGAGATCACCATGGAGAAAAACATTTTTGACATATATTTGATAAAGAGGCCAGATTTGTGAAGCTATGGCAATAATAATTCGCACCGTAGTAATTTTTGTTACGGGTGCAAAAGTCTCCTCATAGTCCACCCCATAGTCTTGTCTATTACAAAGAACAACCAGTCGAGCTTTGTATCGATCAAGAATTCCATCAGAATGGAGTTCGATTGAATAAACCCATTTACATCTAATAGGGCGGACATTTAAGAGCCAAAAGTTCTCCCTCCATTGCTTTCTGCCAATAGTCTTGCTTGGAAGCTTGTGAGTAACACGTTGCAATAGAAGTGTTAGATAATGTAGTGGAAAATCCATACCAATTGGGAGTACGCGATACTCTGGTAGAGCACCGAGTAGGATCAAGAGGACAAGATCATAAAGAATTCTCAGATTCTAGTAGTTGTGATACAATTTGAGGCGGTGGATCAGTGTCGGGATAGGATAAAGTTGGACGACGTCGTTCATACACAAATCCAGGTTTGAGCCTATTAAAAGAAGAAGATACATCTTCAATAGGAGGAAGAACATGAGAAGCAGAAGTTGTATCGACGATCATAGAAAAGAAATACTGGTTCTCAATGAAAACAACATTTCTAGAAATATGAAATTTGTGAGAACATGGATCATAGCAAATAAAACCTTTTTGTGAAGTAATATAACCCATAAAAGCACATTTAGTAGATTGTAAAGAAAGTTTATTGTGCTGCAAAGGAGGCAAATGCACAAAACAAACACAACCAAATGTATGAAACTCACTATAGATAAGATTTTGGTAATAAAGACGAAAATATAGAGACTCAAAATTTAGAACTTTAGATGGTAATGTATTAATTAAATAGACAGCAGTAGACAAAACTTTCACCCAATATTTATATGGTATAGAGGCTCAATAAACAAAGTACGAGTGACATCTAAAAGATGGCGATTTTTATGTTCAACAACTCCATTTTATTGTGGTGTATATGGACAAGAGCGTTGTGAGACAATTCCTTTGTCAAATAAGAATCTTTTGACTTCATAAGACATATATTCTCCACCAAAATCAGATGTTAATAATTTGATGCATGTAGAAAATTGAGTCTCAATGTAAGCCAAAAATGTCTTGAACATGGAAAATACCTCAGATTTGGATCGAAGAAAATACACCCACATAAACCGACTATAATCATCTATGAATGTCACAAAGTATTTGAAATGAGCATGAAAAATAATTTGTGATATTCCCCAAATATCACTATGAATGACATAAAAAAAAACACATTGTAGCACGACTACAAAAATTAGGAAAAGAAAATGTTTTACTTTTGCCTAATTTACAAGTAGAACAATCAATGGAAGCAACTTAAAATTAATTTTTATTTCCCAATAACCTAGAATTTGATAAATGAGACAACACAACAGAATTTTGATGTGCAAGACGCTTATGCCAAATCTCAGTTTTACAAGCAGTAGAAGTACAAGCAAAATATAAAACAAGAAGAATTGAAAAGTGTATAGGAAACAATCGTCCAACTTTAGGCCCCTTCGCGATTATCGTCTCGGACATCTGCTCCTGCACAAGAAAACCATTACGAGAAAACTTCACATCAGAATTTTTATCTGCCAATTGTCCAACTGAAAAATAAGACTACTTGAGAGATTTGGTGAAACAAAAACATTCTTGAAAGTTAGAGTAATACCCCTTACTACCATTGTCAATCTGTATTTGTGATGGATCTTGATACTTACGAACATTTTTTAGGATGCTTGTTGAGTTGGTGATATGATTGGAAGCACCTGAATCAACAATCCAAAAATTAGACGTAACATCATTACCTTGTAATTCGAATGTTGAAAAGGCTGACACGATCAATTGTTGAACCATTTCAGGAGTAAGAACTTGTCCTGAAGATGAGTTATCAATAGTGAAACCAATTATCCCAGCTTGATAAGCGTTGACTCAGCAATTTTGAGGGCACATGGGACCCTCTTTGATAATGTGTCCTTGTTATTTAGAATAATTACATAACTTTTTCCTACAATTTCTAGCAATATGCCAATATTCCTTGCAACTGTAGCATTGAGTTCTACTCATATCCTTGCCCTTTCCTTTACCTTGAGCAGTAAATGCAACAGTGATGTCATTTTTCTTCTAGAAAGCATTTAATGTAATAAGACGTTGTTCTTCATGAAGTAATTCCCTAAATCCAACATCCAAAGAGGGAGACGGGTCACGATTCATCAAGTTAGAGCAAAAACTCACAAATTCAGAGCGTAATCTCATCAAATATTGGTCTCGCTTTCTTTGCTCGTGAATACTCTTAATCACTGATAGAGATTCAATAGGTATTTGGCATAGACAATATCTGTATATTCATCCCATATGTTCTGAAATCCAGAAAAATAATCCTGAATAGAAAGACCTTGTTAGGAGAAATTAGCAATTTCATGCTCTGACTGAAAGCATCTTGCGCTATTATCTTGGTTGTAAACCTTTTGTAAGTAATCAAACATGACCTTAGCTTTCTTATGCGGCCTGAGATTAAGAACAATAAGTGGGTCAATTGCCCTAGAATCCATGTCATTACCCAAGCATCTTTAATCTTCCATTCACGTAGCTTTGTTGTATCAGTACGAGCAGGATCGCTTCCATCTATATGGCACCACCGTTCTTTTCTGGTCACAAATAACTGAAATTGAAACTCCCAAGAAGAATAATTTTTTCCAGTGAATCGAACACTGAAGGATTCAAAGTGATGAGAATTCATGCTTTTGAGTATCTATGAGATCTACGAAGACTCACGAAAGAAACTAGAATTACCAAGAGCAAAAGTCCTAGGTGGTAGGACTGATTATTGACAAAAAGTCAACAAAAAACCAAGATGTTCAAGAAAAATTAGAAGGAACCAGAGAGACTCTATGAAACAAGACAGCCAAGAGAAGGCTCTAATACCATGTCAATTTTCTAGTGAATGTCTCTTAAAGTGAGAGTCTTTTCATTCTATAGAGAAAATAAAGAGTACACATCCCTAAATATCCGTCATTTCTTTCCCTAGAGATCAGCAATTCTATCTCTACAAATCTGCTATTCAATCCCTCCAAATCCTCTATTCTATCAATATTTATTCCTTTGATTCTACAACAAATCTATATGATCATGCTAATTTATATAACTATCTAATTACATTAATATATATAATTATTTAAATTTAAAATGCTAGACAAAAACACTATCAAGTGACGGATTTGGGGCGCTGCTAAGGTGATCAGGCTAGGTAATTTATAATTATTATAAACATATAGATTTGATACGTTTTGAATTTGATATATACAATTATTTTTATCAATGTAAATACATATAAGATAACTTTAATGTTAGAATTATCATGAGATACATGTTTTGATCATCGTCTGAATAGCATATTCTATATGTGTTGCTCCTCAATTTCAATCTACTTTGTCAGTGTGTTAAATTTTCTATGGTTCGAATTATTCAATGCTCAGTAATTTAACTTTGATATACCATATTTATGTGAGTACTAAGATATATTACTTTGTAGGACATCATTTGTAAAAGTATCAAACTAACTCAATAACATATGACATAGCATTTGATGCAACATATTATTAGTCAGTTGTTAGATGGCCAAGAAAAGTTCAATATCGGATAGTTCTAGAAGACATAAACTACGTGACATTTCACATTATGATTTTCTCATGTAACCATTGTTTTCATTGACAAGGACTTTCAAACTTGACATCTCCAACCCTTATGTATATTAAGGATTCTGATCCAATATCAGAGCAATTACCACTTCCTAATATCAACATGTATACAACTATAGAGTAACATATTGCATATAAATGATCTAGATTATAATATAGTTTGATTTGGTTTCTTTTAATAGAATATGCTAGAAGAAACAATTAGTGAAAGAATAACGAAAAATCTCCTACCGAGCTTTAACAAAGTATTGAAGCGAACACTTCCTTCCTTTCTATATATGTTTGGAGTAAATATGTTGCATTATATGATAAATTCATTATTGTCTTTTTAATAGGTGACTGTAATAGTTGTGATCCTTGACAAAATTATAAACTACATGCAATTCTTACGCTCCCAAGTTGATTAGCTAGCATATGTAATAGAATTTGTAACATCTGATTTTTTAATCTTAGTGTTCGAGCTTTGAAGAAAATTTTGACCCGGTCGAGGTCTACTGGAAAAATCCTCCCTATCTCTGAGGTAGGGGTCTTTGTATATTCAACTTTCTGCGGACCTTTTGTACGACTATTTAGAACTCTAGCTATATATGTAGTTGTTTATTATTTTCAATTTTTTTCTTCAAACTGAAATCTGTCAATCTCTAATATTAGTCATAATTTGTTGTTCTGTGTTCAAAATGATGGGATACATGTTTGTTACGTAGCTTCATTTTGTGTGCGTACTTTTATGCAATAGTTACTCAATATCAGTCAAAGATTGGACTTCAAAATGATATGTTTCCTCTCCAAATATATAAATGAATTTGTAGTGCTCACTACTTATGTGTTTGACTTCATAAATATAATTGTTCATGAATTTTTTTGTCAAAAATATTATTTAATTTGTTGCATCAATCATATAAATATGAAATTGCTAAGTTTGATTTTCCAAGTAATGAAGTTACTTTAGACGAAAATTAAGCCCCAAACTCAACTACATCTTTGAGAGAAACAGAAATCAAGTGACAAATGTAATTTCTATGCGGTTATAGCAACTTCAAACAACCATTAAGTTGTGGCCATATACTTATATTTTTGTTCTTTATATTATTATATATCCTCTATGTTTTAGTATATGATTTAGATGAACTTTATTCCTTAAGTATTAAAGTAATATCGCTAATTCTAGACGATAATATTCATATATCAATAGTATTAATGTTCGTGCACTTCTAATTGATTCTTTTTCATGTATATGTGTTCTCTTAGGTTGTACTTCTTTCATTCTTAATTTGTGTTACAATTTGAATTTCAAAAGTTAAATAAATTAATTTAGACCATAAATTCTTAAATGAAATCTTAAAATGAATGGTTGGACTTTCAAAACAAGAATTTTTTTAATTTATATTCTATCTTGCAGAAATATATAAAATATCTTACACATAAAATTACAACAATAACACATATATATGGTTTACACCCACACGAAGTGTGGGCTCATTACCTAGTATATATATAACCCAGTGACGTGGCGCAACCACAAACTTTAATTCTCCTTCACATTTTTTAAAGGTAAACATACCCTTCCTCAGGAAAAATCGTACCCCTAACCAGAAAACATCTCCCTTCCTTGCCGACGCGTCTCTTCCATACCATCACCACGTTAATATAAAGAGTACCAAAACCAACAATTCCTCCTTACATTCTGCAACTCCGACTGCATACAACCTCCAATACCCTCCTTCGCTTCCAACTTCTTAAATCAATCCCCCTTCTGTAACCAATTACGCACTTTCACTCCCTCATGTACCCAATGGATTTCAATCGAAATCCCCCTCAAACTAGGTAATAAATATTAGTTTTTCCATTATCGCTTTCCTTTCGCTTTAACATTTATCTGTACAATAGTTCGCCCTTTCCTTCTTTCAACCCTAATTATTTCACAAAACAAAATCCTGTACTACTCCACTGTCTCTGCTAACAGGCCTGTTGATTTAGGCACAAGTTCACTTGCTTCTTCTATTGATCCAAAGGATTTACACCAAAACCTCGGTCAAATCAGGTATACATTCATCGATTTGCCACTCACTGGTTACGCCTCCATTACCGTTCCACTATAAAATGGTGCTTCCTCGAACGTTTCATATTTTCTTCCCTATTATATTTAAAGGATTTTATATTGTTCCCCTTGATATTTTTTAAGCAAACTCCTGTTGTATTCTACTTTGTCTCCTACAAGGTTTTCTTTTCGGGATGAAACTATTCACGTGGCTTGTTTGGACACAAAGGATCTTAAAGAAAATCCAACCCAATACAGGTATAAATTCATATATTTTTCATTCCCCGGTTACGCCCCTAAAATCATTCCCCCTACAATAGTGCCTACTCGTGTGTTTCATATTTCCCTCCCCTATTTAATTTTTATAACCTTAAAAAGACTATTCCACACCTAGTTTTTTTCTCGCCAGTACGCCCGCTATAGACAAAAAATAGCTAACTCATATTGATCCAACAGAACATTCCAAAAAAACCCGGACAAACCAGGTATACATACATAAGTTTAGCCCTTGCAGCATTCATTGGATTTCTCACTCTCATACTGTTCCCCTGATTTTCATTCTCCCCTTAAATCGTATAACTATTTCGCAAAGCTATATGTATGCTAGAGTATAACGATTGTTGAAAGAACCAGACCCACTCCATCAATTATAACACCTCCAACAGAACTACAACATTATAACTTTGTTTCTTTATTTCTACTTTCTTATTGTTGTTCACAATTAATATTGACTCTTCTTACTTCTAAAACATAACTACCTCCAACTCTTGTGGAAAGGGATTATGCGGACCTGATAAAATTAAGAATCAACTACCTACAGAGACAACACACCCACATAAGGGCATTCCTTCATTCCCCAAACCTGCAAGAACCATCTGGAGCAAATTATAATTGATTACAGAACAAATGTCTTATGTTTTGATTTATTATTATGTCTTGTTTACCTTATAACTTTGGTGCCCTGTTAATTCCCATACCTGCCCTAACCCCGCTACTTAGTCATCATTGGAAGTTTGGCGACAATGACAATTTATTTTGAACAACTCACTTTCTATTATATTTGTATTGTGTTACAACTTTGTTTCTAATGATATATATCCTTAAGTACATCTTCCGGTCCTTCATTAACATCTTTTATCTGAAAACAGTGTCACAAAGCTCATACATGCTTATTTTTTTATGTATCAACCTAGTGTACTATCAACAACATCATTTTATTAGAACCCGTGGCACAATTTATTAAAGCAAGACGTAGTTAATGTAGTTTGTCAATGTTATCCACCTATAGAATATGTTGATGAATCATCCTTCGATACCATTCTTATTTCCGTTGATGTGAGCCTTTCAAATTGCACATTATATTGCGCATAACTTTCCAAACTTGGACGCATTGAATAAGTTATTACAGCTGCAACTATATCTTTCAAAGCGCTAAGTAGGCTACATAGGGAAATTTGTCTTCAAATCAGTTCTTTCACATTTACATCATCACATTGTTACCCTTTGCATTCGAGTTCCTTGCCCTTATCCCCGAGGTTTCTTAGTATAGACGGTGTTTTTGATTTATAATATATCAAAGTTAATGGCAGTATACTCCTATGTGAATTGTTTTATTATTGCTTCTTCACCCAGCTTGCAGAAAATTATATGTTCAACGACAACTTGGTTATTTTTTGAATTAAATGTGACCATTTTGATAAACAAAATGGCGGGAGTGGAGGACAAATATAGAGAATTAAAGGAAAGTAACACCACACAAGAAGAAACTAACAAACACTCAACTAATAGGAAAAACAAAGATTACATCTCAGGGTGTGATTGTAAAAGAAGGTTGGGTTATGTAGAGAAGAACTTCACGGTCTCAAGGAGCTGATGACGCAACATATATCAGGAATACAAGACCTCCTAATTTGTTCAACTTAATAGAAGCTTTTGAGATTACATATTTGATGGTAAAGGGTAACCTAAACAAGGATGAGGATGCCTCCTTATCTCAATGGTTATCACAATCCTATAATATCATCATTTTAGCTGTTCACGCTAACTCAAACATTATACCAATGAACAACAACTATCGTCTTTTATCATATTTATTATGTAAAGCACTTGCATCCACATAATTATATCACACTACAATTGGCTTCTTATGTAATCAAATCTTTATTCTGTACAATTACTAAGCTGAATGGGTATAAAAATGCTTAACAAACATCATTAGAGATATCATCCAATCTTGAAATAAAGCAAAACAAGTGGCGTTACCATTCAACCTAAAAAACATGTTTCTTTGTTCTTTTTCATTTTTTAGTAATAAAATAAAAGAAAAGTAGGACCAATCTGAGAGTTAGTAGCATAAAAAAAGATGAATTTGTTTTGGCCTATAAAAATACACGTTTGTTCGCCAATAAATCTAGTTGTTGCCGTATCTTAAACTCTCTAAAATTTCAATAACAAAATTGTATACTTAGAAAAGCTCACCTCACCGACTCACACATTAAAAAATATGTTTCTCATTTATAAAATGTGTATAATCATAGGTCATAAATTCATAAAAAACCAAACAAAACAGAGTATTACTAAAATAAAATTTGACGCTAAATCCTAGATTTTAAAACTACGTTATTATCTGTATGAAGCTACAATAATAAACTTTAAAATATAAATCCTTCATACTATCTCAAAGTAGTGAACTCTTATCCCAACTTTTACGACGACTATTCAGTAAAGAGGCTAGACAATTTGATGTAAAATATTGGTATCACCCAGTTTACCCTCCCTCTACCTTAAATTGTACATATTTTAAGTGTGAGCTTTGTAATCAAACATGAACAAATAAACACCTTTTTGTCCCCTAAGTACAATCTATGGAAAGGAAGATGGCTTCAGTCCTTTAGGTGTACCTCACAAGTCCCTTTTCAGTAGTACATCATAACATATCTACAACTATGCAAGATAAGTTCGGTTCAATTACTAAAATTTAGGATCAAACACAAGGCTATTCAATCCCAATAAGGAATGAAATTCCACCCCTCTAATTAATCCTATGTAGCCTATTTAAAAGTACAAAAACGCCTCTACGGGTTGTGAATAACAAAACTATCAATGCGTTTCTCAAAGAATCCAACACTTCCTAACATCTCTAGCTAAACACATTATTTTTTCCTAACGGTTGTTCCAAATTTCGCATCTTCGTAAGTATCCTTCCAATACAATTCGCCTCTTCCAAACGGTTACAAACCTCTTTCAAATTCCATCAATGTCTATATAATGCATCGCAGACTCCAACACAAAACCATTAATGATAACCAATCATACTAAAATAAAATTGATCATTCTCTAACCTATAATTATTACAACCATATGACATATTCACTTCTTTCAGATTTGGATACTATAAGGGATGATTGGTTGGTAAAGGTACGAGTTTGCCGGATGTGGGAATTTAAAAATTACAAGTGAAGCAACAAGATAATAAGTCTGGACATGATACTTATTGACAAAAAGGTAATACTTCTGTCATTACAACTTCATACCACATTGTTCGACAAGTTATTGCAGATACACTTACCAACAGATATGTAACAGGGAACTTTAATACACGCAGTAATCTGGAAAAATTGTGTGAATAGGTTTCGTGCTAATATAGCCGAAGGCACTTTGATCATTCGGGAGCATAACTTTCATATGTGATGGTGATTTTCACCAAATACTACCGTTATTCTATAGGGAACAAGAGGTGATACTGTGCATGCATTGCTGAACTTCTCACAGTTGTGGCCCTACTTCTCAATTGATGAATTGACGGAAAATATAATACTTACCAGTGGAAAGGTAATGGCTTCTGAAGCACGGAAAATAGAAAGTTTTGATAAATGGATTTTGCAGATGGGAGATGGATCCGCTTATGCAGATAATAAGAAGGATATCATTCAGGTTCCTACTGATGCATACATTCAAAAATCGCACAATCAGATAGAATCCATTGTAGAGGCGGTATATCTGTCCCTCCTACAGAACTATAACAACCCATCAAACTTGAAAGAAAGAGTCGTACTAACACCAAAGAATGAACTGGTACATATACGGAATGAGAAAATACTCAAGGTGATACCTGGGGAAGGAAGAACTTACTATATCTTGGACAATGTCTGCAAAGCAAACGTGAATACTAATGAGGAGGATATATTGTACCCAACAGAATACCTAAACCAAATTATGATTCCCCGGTATACCAAACCATTACATTCATTTTAAAGTAGGAAGTGCAGTTATGATGCTTAGAAATCTAAACAAAACTGAAGGACTATGCAATTGTACAAGATTAATAATAACATATCTGGGTATTTGGTCAAAAACTGCAAACATAAACTCATGAAAGAACATCAGTACAAGAGTCACAGTACCAAGAATTATCATGTCACCAAATGAATCAAAGTGACTGTTCAATCTCAACACGCGACACCTTTCATTAGCACCATGTTATGCCATTACCATCAACAAGAGCCAGGGGCAAACTCTTCAAAGAGTTGGTTGTATCTTCCAAAACAAGTAATCACACATGGACAATTATATGTTGCAGTATCATGTGTAAAAACAAGAGAAGGATTAACAATTGTCAATGAAGACGAGGACACAGATGACCCAACATACATTAAAAATATTGTTTATAGTTAAATATTCTGGAAGGTCGGCCCTAGAATGGTGCAAAATGACGAGGTATTCCATCACAATTAACAATTTAATATGTTGATTATAAACATATATTACAAGAAATAATGTCCTAACAAACTTCGTGCAATGACCAATGTGCAAATAAACATCAGTAATTACGAGGATTCGTGATGGAGGTGGAATAGAAATGCAAAACTAGCGTTAAGGCCTAAATTATACAAGAGAGACCAGGTGAGCGGCCTAGGGAATTTAATAATACAGATTGCATTACTGATGAGGGAAGCTGGGATAGACAACCGTCAAGGAAAGCACTGATTTGAGAAGCTAAAAATAACAAATGAATATCCTGAGTAATATTTATAATAGCGGCACAAATAGGAGTCTGTATTATTAACTTAATGGTGAACGATTCATGTTTTGGCACAAATAAGAGAAATTTAACTATACACAATGCAGACGTAGGGGATAGACATCCATCATACATACCTTTGTATATAAGGGGCATACTTAATACACATCTACCCAGATCCAACAATAAAAAACATATAGCAAGTTAGGCACTCACAAAATTAAAATGTGTATGACAAAAATGGGGGTGAAAATAATTAAATAATGATGTCGGTGTATCAGTATAGCAGCGCACAAAATAGTCAACGATCTGTTATATTCTAAGGTGGGACATGCTCCACATGGAAAAAACTGATGTATTATAAAACGTATGGTAACATACAAAGACAGTGACATTACTAAAAAAGTGATATCATTACAAATAAGCAACACTTAAATATAAAGAGAAAAGAGAAACATCAAACATTAAAGTGCATTAATAAATTGAATGTTTGGCGACGCAACATGAAATCACATTACAATGGACCGTAGCCTGACCCACGGTCCCTCATGCACATCCATCAATATAGTCAGAAACCCCAAAAATCTAAGCCTAGTAGATTTTGACTTAGTGTCAAACGACGGACGTACCTATTGATCCGTAGGTCAGACTAGGTCTGTATTCTGCGTCCGTCAATCAATATCCCATTTATCCATTCTCTAATACGAATGACGAATTGATCAACACGGACCATCGTTCAATCTACAGTCTGTAGGTTTGACCGTAGATGGAAATTTGCAGACAATTAGGGGGGAAATGTAGTTGGGCCAACATCAAATGCACATAAATCTTAGCACAAAATGAATTAGGTGTCCTATGACATATCAAAATATATATAATTGAATTATGTTTCCAGAACCACTGATCTTTATAAAATCAGACCTCCGAGTAAAAAGTTATGCCCATGTTAGTAAAGGCCTACCGAACAAACCCAACCTACGGACTCAAAACGACGGACCATCGATTGGACGACTGAACATCAGTCCAGGTCGTCGTTTGGTCTGACAGAAATTAAATCAAGGGTAATTTGGTCTTTTCCCACTTTGTTAAAACCCTAAGATACATCATGTTGACCCTAAATAATTATATATTGGTCAGTTTAAGCCTAGAAACATAACTAAAACTTGCCTAAGTCAAATCATTAATAAAAAAAAAAAGAAAATTAGAAGCAAGAAGGAGAAATTGTCAAGAACCTTAATTCAAGAACTCAACAAGGTTCCAGCAGTTCCATCCATGAAATCTAAGTGTTTCTCCATGAATTTCATCACCAGGTGTGTTGAATTTCACTAGATGGGTTCTTTTCACCCATTGGGTCCCTAGTTTTCAGTCAGTTCTTGATTCTCTTATTTTTATTAAACCCAGGGTTTCTATAATTACAACAGATCATCATAAATTAGTTAGATATATGTTCGAAATCACATTCTAAAGTTATTATTCAGTTTATCGCATGAATTTTATAACCCTAGTTATATATTTCTTTACTTATTGAATTCACGTGCTAGGTCAGATATTTCAGTTAATTCAGATTTACATGTCTCAGTTATAAATGCATAATTACCAGATCAGTTGTTGCATTCTCAATTTGCATGTTCAGTTTTGAGTTATCCAGTATTTACATAAATTCAGCTAAATCAGTATATAATTCATTGGGAGTAACATAATACCGAGTTGGAATAGGGTTCTGTATACCCAGTTAGTCCCAGAACTACTAGCCAAGTAGGTTGTTAGTCCCCTATGTTTGCATCAGTTTAGTGATCATGCCAGCATGCCTTTATACATGTGGCAGGGTATATTGGGTCCTCTCGATGGGGTGTATACATCAGACTCCACATTTAGCTCATGTGGTTTTATTATTGGTTATTAGTAGCTCCCATATTTCAATAAGACTCTCTTGCGTTGAAAATTTATCAGTTTATTGAGTATTCAGTTTCAGCATGTTATAAATTTTTTCATTGCATTCAGTTAGTTTAGAAAATTAGCATATCATGTTTAGATTACTACAATTTCTTTTGTGCTTGTGCAATTATGTTTTATTTTAGCTTTACTCTATCCTACATGCTCAGTACCTTCAATTGCTAAAGCATACGTGCACTACATCTTCTCGTGATATAGGTTTAGGTTCTAAGCATCCAGATCACGCTTAGATCGATTCCTGATCTCCAGTTCAGCAGATTCTGTGGTGAGTCCTCATTCTCCGAGGACAATAGTTTGAGTTCATTTCAGTGTTTTAGTCATTTAGTTTAAGTTTTTGCTAGACTTATCTAGGTCTTTTCCCAGTATTTCTAGTTCTATTTAGAGGATATTTTCAAACATATTTAGTTTCAGCTTAGTATTGAGTTAATATTTTTTTTGAGTTAAACTCATAAGCATATGAGTATTCCCCATCTTTTTGTTTTAAGTATGATTTATCTTCTGCAATAGTTTATATTCTTTAGTATGCTCATGATTATGCTAGGAGGGTTTGCTTGGGATCACTTGTGGTCCTAGGTCCCATGTCCGCGTCTTGGTAATAGTCTCGGGGCGTGACAAACTTTGTACCAGAGTACTAGATTTAAGAGTCCTAAGATGTCTGAAAAGTCGGACTAAGTAGAGTCCTTTTCATGGGTGTGAAGTGCACCACACCTAATAAGAGGGAGGATATGAAGTGTTCTAGGAAAAACATTACTTTCTTGTTACTCATATCGTGTGTAAGGTATGATCTTATTCCACTCTAACTTGACGTTCTACGTTTCAGATGATGCCTCCTCATAGATCTAAGGCTAGGAATGTGAACACCAGGAATGCAAACACATCTCCTCCAGTCTCAAATCAAGTAGTCTCTAATGCTGAGTTCAGGAATGTCATTTAGATGTTAGATTAGACTATTACTAACCAGAACAATCGGGTTCATGCTCATGTGAATGCAAATGGTGGATCAGTTGCAGCAAGGGTCCGTGACTTTGTTAAGATGAATCCGGCCGAGTTCTTACGATCACAAACTAATGAGGATCCTCATAATTTCTTGGATAAGATCAAGAAAATCTTTGAGGTAATGCAAGTCACTGGTAAGGATCGGGTTGAGTTGGCATCATACTAGTTGAAGGATGTTGCTCATATTTGATACACTTGGTGGAAGGAGAATAGGGGTGTAAATGCAACTCCTATCACTTGGTATTGCTTTAATGAGACTTTTCTCGACTGGTTTTTCCTTATAGAGTTGAGAGAAGCAAAGGCTCATGAATTCATGAACTTAAGGCAGGGAAACATGACAGTCCAAGAGTATGGGATGAAGTCCAACTCTCAAGGTGAGCTCCTCACATGGTTGCTGACTCCAAGGCTCAAATGAATAAGTTCTTGTATGGAGTGTCGAATTTGGTGAAAACTAAGTTCAGAAATGCTATGTTACTGCGATATATAAACATCTCTAGGATTATGACTCATGCTCAACAGGTTGAGTGTGATAAGCTTAGGGAAAAGGCTAAGGAGAATAAAAATGGTAGGACTGGGAACTATGACTATTCTCAGTAGAAATCGGGTGGTGGAATTCGCTCACAGAATCAGCTGAATTTTTAAGCTCCAGCCCTTCGTCAGCTAGTGTTCCATCCTCCAAGAACAGGTATGTCCAGAAGGGTAGAGCACCATACTCTACATCTTAGGGAAGTGTTTCAGGCACCAAGACTTACCCCACTTGCCTTAAGTGTGGTAAGAACCATCAGGGCGAGTGTTTTGCAGGAAAAGAAGGATGTTTTGGGTGTGGTCAGACTTGTCACATGTTGAGGGATTGTCCTTCTAGATAGTGTCAAGAAGGTGGTAATGGTAGAGCTCAATCTACAACTTAAGCAGCACCGGCAAGTCACTTGACTCAGCACTGTAACTCATCTGGTACAGGTGGCGGTCAACGCCTAAACATGTTGTATTCTCTTAAGGATCGCCAGAATCAGGAAGGTTTTCCTAATGTAGTTGCTGGTAATATATATTACTAGAGTTTGACATTTATGTTTATGCATTGTTAGATCTAGGGGCTACTAATTCTTTTGTAACTCCTTACTTAGAAGTCCAATTCAGATTTAGCCCATAAACTCTCTCAGATCCTTTCATAGTTTCTACCCAGATGGTTCTCTCAAGATGTGCATCGACTATAGACAGTTGAACAAGGTCACAATCAAGAATAAGTATCCCATCCCCAATATTGATGCCTTGTTTGACCAACTTCAGGGTGCTAGCCATTTCTGAAAGATAGATCTCAGATCGGGTCATCTTTAGCTCAGAGTCAGATATAGTGACATTCCGAAAATAGCCTTCAGAACTCGGTATGGTCATTATAAATTTGTAGTTATGTCATCTAGACTAACCAATGCTCTTGCAAGTTTTTATGGATTTGATGAATAGTGTGTTCAAACAGTACTTGGACTTGTTCGTTACTGTTGTTATTGATGATATCCTCATTTACTCTAGGAATGAGGAAGAACATGCGAGTCATTTGAGAATTGTTCTACAGACTCTCAAGGATCGCCAGTTATTCGCTAAGTTTAGCAAATGTGAGTTCTGGTTGCAATCCATTGCTTTCTTTAATCATATTGTATCTAGCGAAGGGATCCGAGTGGACTCACAAAAGATAGAAGTAGTGAAACAATGGCCTAGATCTACCTGTACTACATATATCAAAAGTTTCTTAGGTCTAGTGGGTTATTACAGAAGGTTCGTGGAAGGATTCTCATCCATAGCCTCATAATTGACTAGGTTAACTCAAAAGATGGTCAAGTTTCAATGGTCTAATTAGTGTGAAAAAACTTTGCAGAATTGAAAACTAGATTGACTACAGCTCTTGTCTTGACTCTACCATAGGGTTCAGATGGTTATCTGATCTATTGTGATGCATCTAGAGTTTGCCTAGGTTATGTGTTGATGCAGCGAGATAAGGTTATAACTTAGGCTTCTACACAGCTTAATGTGCATGAGAAGAATTATCCAACTCATGACCTCGAGCTTGCAACAGTGGTATTTTCACTCAAGATTTGGAGACACTACTTGTATGGTGTTTACGTAGATGTGTTCAATGACCATAAGAGCCTTCATGTATGTGTTCACCTAGAAAGAGTTGAATCTTCGCCAAAGGAGATGGCTTGAGTTCCTTGAGGGTTATGATATGAGTGTGCATTATCATCCTGGTAAGGCGAATGTAGTAACAGATGCTCTTAGTAGATTATCTCTACGTAGTGTAGCCCATCTTGAGGAAGAAAGAAAGGAGCTAGTGAAGGATGTTCATAGGCTTGCTCACTTAGGAGTTTGCCTTCTGAGCATATGAGACAGTGGTGTAACAATTTAGAATTGGGTGGAATCTTCTTTGGTAGTGGAGGTTAAGGAAAAGTAAAACAGTGATCCAATCTTTCTTGAACTTAAAGGTGCAGTCAACAATCAGAGAGTAGAGGTTTTTTCTCAAGGGGGGATGGTGTACTTCGCTACGAGGGTAGATTGTGTGTTCCTGATGTGGGTGAGTTGAGAAAGTATATCAATGAAGAAAACCAAAACTTCATATAGTCTGTTCATCTAGGTTCAACTAATATGTACCAGGATCTACGGGAAGTCTATTTGTGGAATGGCATGAAGAGGAATATAGTAGACTTTGTGAGTAAGTGCCCAATTTGCGAGCAAGTCAAGGTAGAACATCAGAAACCCGGAGGTATGACTCAAGAGATCGATATTCCTACTTGGAAGTGGAATTTGATCAATATGGATTTCATCATAGGGTTACCTTGTAAACGCAAGCAGCATGACTCCATTTTGGGTGATAGTTGATAGGATGACTAAGTCTTCTCGCTTTTCAGTGGTCAAGACTACATATTCGGCAGAGGACTATGCCAAGATTTACATTAATAAAATTGTGAGGTTACATGGGGTCCCCTTGTCTATCATCTCAGATAGGAGTCCTCAGTTTACCTCTCATTTTTGATAGTTATTTTTGAATGGTCTTGGTACTCGATTTCAACTTAACACAACATTTCATCCACAGACGGATAGACAGGCAGAACATACCATTCAGACCCTGGAAGATATTTTGAGAGCTTGTGTGATCGATTTCAAGGGTAGTTGGGATGATCACCTTCTTTTGATTGAGTTCGCCTACAACAATAACTACTATTCTAGCATCCAGATGTCACCTTATGAGGCTTTGTATAGGCGTAGATATAGATCTCATGTTGCTTGGTATGAAGCATGTGAAACAACTTTGATGGGGCCACATTCATTCCTTTATGCTATGTAGAAAGTGAAACTCATTAGAGATAGACTTAAGCCAATCCAAAGTCATCAGGAAGTTTATGCAGATGTAAGGAGAACGGAACTAGAGTACCAAGTTGATGATTGGGTTTTCCTAGAAGTGTCACCTATGAAAGGGGTGATGAAATTTAGATAGAAAGGGAAGCTCAGTCCTAGATAAGTAGGCCCTTACAAGATCTTGATTAGAGTTGGCAAGGTGGCATATGAGTTAGAGCTGCCAGTAGAATTAGCAGCAGTACATGCGGTCTTCCACATCTCACTCTTGAAGAAGTGCGTGAGTAATCTAGCCTCTGTAGTGCCATTAGAGAGTGTGTCGGTGAAAGATAGTCTTTCTTTTGAGGATCTACCATTTGAGATTCTTGAGCGTCAAGTTAGAAGGTTGAGAAACAAAGAATTCACTTAAGTCAAGGTTTTTGTGGAGGAGTCAGTCCATACAGGGAGCTACTTGGGAAGCACAAGCAACCATGAAAACGAAGTATCCTCACCTCTTTCCTTCCAATTCCACCACAGCTTGAGGTAATAGTCCCTCTTCAGTTTTACAGTCATTCATGTGTTTTTTCAGTCTTTAAATCATGTTCCCTCAGTTGTACTTGCATTTTTAGCGTATTTGCATGTTCTTGGAACTCAATTCAGTCAGAAAGTTAGTTCTCGGTGTTTATTAGTAGTGTTTGCAACTCTCTCCCTGTATTCAAGATAGTTTAGTCTTCATTCAAGGAAAAATATTCCCAAATGGGAGATAGTGTAACACCCCATATAAAAAAAGACCAAAAACTAGTTTTTTTAGAAAATCTGCAGGAGCAATCGATGGTGGCCATCAGCGGACCGTAGCCTGACCCATGGTCTGTCTTGCATATCCATCGATAGAGTCAAAAGCACCCAAAATCTCAGTCCAGAAAAAATTAACTAAGTGTCGAAAGACAGAAGGACCTACGGTTCGTAGTATGCGTCCATCTATCAACACCCCATTTACCCATTCTCTGATGCGAACAAAAAATTGACCAGCACGAACCGTCGTTCGATCTACGGTCCATAGGTCTGACCGTAGATGGAAATTTGCAGACAGCTAGGGTGAAATGTAGTTGATCAACTTCAAATGGTCATAACTATTAGCAAAGTTATGCCCGTTTTTAGTAAAGGCCTATCGAACAACCCAACCTACGGACCCAAATGACGGACCGTCAGTCCAGGTCATCATTTGGTCCGACAACAATTAACTACAATTAACTCTTATCAGTTATTAGTATCTCCCACAGTTCAGTCAGACTCTCTTGAATTGACCATTAATTAGTATATTCAGTATTCATTTTCAGCATATTATAAATTAATCATTTCAATTAGTTTTAGCTCAGAAATTTAGTATATCATGTTTAGATTAATATAATTGCTTTTGTGCTTGTTCAATTATGTTTTATTTCAGCTTTACTCTATCCTACATGCTTAGTACCTTCAAGTACTGACGCATACGTGTGCTACATCTTCTCATGATGTAGGTTCAAGTTCTCAGCATCTAGATCACGCTTATATCGATTCCCGATCTCCAGTTTAGCAAATTCAGTGGTTATTCCTCATTCTCTGAGGACAATAGTCATGAGTTCATTTAAGTGTTTTAGTCATTTAGTTTTAGTTTTTCCTAGACTTAGTTGGGCTTTTCCCAGTATTTCTAGTGCAGTTTAGAGGCTATTTTCAGACATAGTTAGGTTCAACTTAGTATTGTGTTAGTATTTTCTTTGTATTAAACTCATCAGTTTTCATATATATCAATTTTAGCATATGGGTATTCCCCATATTTTCTTTTTAGTATGATTTAGCTTCCGCAACAGTTAATATTTTCAGTATGCTCATGATCATGACAATAGGGCTAACATGGGATCACATGTGGTCGTACGTCCCGTGTCCGCATCTCGGGGTAGTTTCGGAGCGTGACAACATACTCCGGACTACCTGCCATACCCTTTGTTAATTCTTTCAAACAATAGGTTTCACCTCCACTACCTTCATAAACATGGAACAGTGCCCGCAACATCGCACAATTTTCGTCGTTCAAGACATGTTCGCTTCTCTTAAGATCATAATTTTCCAATCACTTCTATATATAGTCCTTTGTTCTCATGTCCAAGCTTTCGCACACACATCATAACTTTCTTTATTTAACAAGAGTCAATCGAAATTATTTGCATGCATTATTTATACTAAATTCCCTTTTAATTCACTGAACATACATAATCCACTTAATTTTTAACGCACCCATGTTGTTATTATGTAAATCACCAATTCCCTTTCAAAAACCTTTTATCTATGGGATTATCCTATGTCGTTAATGTTCATGCAAAAGCAAATTTCCATAGATCTTCTATACACTTCGTATTACCCAATGACTTTAATGTTAATGCAAAAAAGATTTCCATACATCTTCAATATAATTCATATCGCAAGTCTATAATTAATACTGCTCTCACTTTTGATGCCCTCCCATATACATGTTCCTTACTTTCTAGCCCATCTTTACTGCCAATATATAAATCACACAGCCCATTAAAGTATTTATTTTTTCACTTTGAATTGACTGTGGCCAGAATGGTAACGTACACCCTGATTACACAAATCTTTCTATCAATTTCACATCTACTTCCTTTGCAGCAACTTATTACATGTGGTATTTGAATATAGGACAATGTTATTGTACAAATACATTTTGTTTATGGCTTCTAGAGAATGTATATCTTATTTTATTCCTCTATATCGCCAGGATTCCTACTATGGACGAAAAAGACCTTTCTCCTACTTTTGATATGCCACTCCTTGAACAAATCTCCTCTCAAACAAGGTTATCCTATCTCACCATACATTCAGCGATTTACTTAGTCCTTTCAAAAAAAATTCATTGCATCGCTCTCACACCCTTTGCATGCTTTGAATGCTACAATCTAGGTGCCTCTTCTCGCGGTTCACATTCTCATTGTCTGTTATATTATCTAATGATTTACTATTTATATTGACTACCAGGAGTCCTACTACCAACGTACACCAACTCCCTCCACTTTTTGATACAGTAAAACGTAAACCAATTCCCGCTCAATCCAGATAATCATTTGTTAATATACATTTATATATTTAAGTATTTCACCATTTATTCGCCCCCTCACCCGTTAAGTCATTCATTGCTTGCAACAATGTCAAACCACGCAGGACTATGTCGAATGAAGAAATACCTGTATCCACCCCTTCCAACGTAAACCCTCGTACTGTATTTCCAAGTAATTTGCACATTATAACTTCTACTTCATTATTGTTTGCCCGAGATAACATTTTGCTTTTCCTTTTTCTTCAGAAATTGAATTACCACATACACCCACTTAATGGGCATACACTCATCTCTCTAAACTATGAATCAACTATCTGCGGCACCAACATGCCCATCTATGGATTTTACCTCATACCAAAAGCATGGACCACCAGGCAATTAACAAACGGAGCCATTGACTTATGTATTGATACATTAAGAACTCATGTTTACACCTTCCCATTAGCATCCTTGTATTCCCATTTAACTTGTATTACCATTGACATTATTGATGCAAATTGAGTTATTTTATAATAAATGCCTCATATTCTCAATATATTGATTACTTCAGCTCCTTTAATAGCATGACTTTAGCACAAACAATTGACATCACTGCCATTACCCATGCTAGATATACCCCAACAGTTCATTAAATCTTGTGTCTGTTCATTAACATTAACTGCGCAAAACACACTGGCCGAAGATATCTCAAATGACAGTTGAAACTTATGCGTTTTGTACGAAACTTAATGAACAATGCTATTTTCCCTGTGTCATAAACTTATGACCACATACTATTATAGCATATTGCTTTCCTGTCTTCTCCAAAATACATAAGAAATTATCACTTCATTAATGTGGAGTATCATCATTTTGAATTATGCTGATACATATTGAACATATATGCACATTACGATGCCTAAATTTCTGGACAAGTTGAACATTTGATATCACACACCATTCGTAGAAGGTTTCCCACTGTATTGGAACCAATGTGGTTGTAAATTTGCTTTCCCGTCTTCTCCAAAATACTTAAGACATCAGGAGTGGGAGCTCAACAAAGCATGTTGCTCGCCTCTGTCATGAAAGCTACATCCGTAGGATCATCAACAAACATAGCTCAAGTAATTTCTCAACTCCTACCAATACAATCCAGATTTTCCTCTATCTTTGGTCCATCAAATACCCGCCAACTAATTAAACACATTAGAATGACATTAACATGAATTTAGGGCACAACTCCATCAATACCCCCCAATTCATATGTGATGACAAATTTATCATTACTAGCTGTCTCTCCATTCCTTTTCTCAATGCTCACACTATAACTCAACATGTTGTTGGGTGATGGGCCTTTTTTTCCGTTCCTATGTGGATAAATAAAAGCCCTATTTGGACCAACCCAATTTTTCTAATAAACCCATTCTTATGAGGCAAATATAAGACTATTTAGGTCTTACTTTCATATAAGAGTTTTTTCAGCAGCCCAAAAGAAAGAAAGAGAGCAGTTTTCGCAGTCAAAATTCAGCCCTAACAGCCAACTTCAAATTGTGATTCCCGCTTCGTTTCTTGTCCGATTGAGCTGATTATTGGACTACATATTATCTTCATCTCAATATTTGATTAAGAACTGACATAGTTTGATTTGGTGGCCTGCGACTTGATTTCTTTGTCGTGAGCGATGAAGCTGAAATCGGTGATTTTGCTCCTTTAATTCTCTAGATTTGGTGCAATCTTATTTTGTTGTTGCTCGTTGTTTGGCACTTGTTTTGTGGACAATTTTGGTGAACAATATTGTAACTCTTGGTGATTATAGTGGAGTTTTTGGTCCCGTGGTTTTTTACTCTTCACATCAAAGGGTTTTCCACGTAAATCTTGGTGTCTTGTGTGATTGGCTTATTATTGCCTTGTTATATTTGTTTGGTTGAATTACTTGCTGCCTTACTATCATATTGCTTGTGGTTGTTTGTCTTCTCTTGGTTCAAATCAAAAAGGAAAAGTATAGACTTGGGTATTCTTCCGCAGTTATCCTGTCAGGCATTCTTTGTTAGTGCCTTGTCTTTCCCAACAAAGTTGTATCAGAGCATTGGTTATTGTTGATTGTCGTTTTGAATGATTGAGGCAAATATGAGAAAAATGGTGTGTTTAAATGGTAGTAACTATCATATTTGGAAAGGCAAGATGAAAGATCTTCTATTTGTCAAGAAGATGCATTTACCTGTGTTTGCTTCTAATAAGCCTCAGTCTTTGAATGATGCAGAATGGGAATTTGAGCATCTGCAGGTTTGTGGCTATATTAGTCAATGTGTTGAAGATAATGTTAGAAATCATATTGTGAATGAGACACATGCCAAAAGTTTGTGGGACAAGCTCGAGACGCTTTATGCTTCGAAGACTGGCAACAACAAGTTGTTCCTATTGTAACAATTAATGAATATCAGGTATAAAGAGGGCACTCCTATTTCAGATCATATTAATAATTTTCAGGGTGTTCTTGACCAGCTATCCGGAATGGGTGTAAAGTTTGATGATGAGATACAGGGACTTTGGCTTCTTAATACTTTGCCAGACTCTTGGGAAACTCATCGAGTTTCTTTGACTAATTCTGCTCCCAGTGGTGTTGTAACCATAGAATATACTAAGAGTGGTATCTTGAAAGAATAAATGAGAAGAAGATCTCAAGCCTCATCTTCTTCAGCTTCACACTTCGATGTTTTGGTTACTGAAGATAGGGGAGAAACAAGTCCATAGGTCAGAATGATAGAGGTAAAAGTAGAAGCAAGTCAAAGTCTAAATACAAAAATATTACATGTGACTATTGCCACAAAAATGGGCATATCATGAAATATTGTTACAAGCACAAGAGAGATATGAGACAACAAAAGAGAGAAGGCGATAATGAAAATCGTGTTGCTGTTGTTGCTAATGGTGATCTTCTTGTTTCTTGTGATGCAAATGTCATTAATCTTGTTCGTGATGAGTCTAGCTGGTTTGTGGATTCTGGTGCTACTTCTCATGTCACGCCAAAGAAGGAATTATTTTCTTCTTATACTCCAGGTAATTTTGGAACGTTGAAAATGGGAAATAATCATGAAGTTGAAGTTATTGGCATTGGGACAGTTTGTTTGGAAAGTAACAATGGTTCCAAACTAGTTCTCAATAATGTCAAGCATGCTCCAGATGTTCGCTTGAATTTGATTTTTGTGGGATATCTTGATGATGAGGGTTACGTTAATACACTTTGTGTTGGTTAGTGGAAGCTTACTAGAGTTTTGATGGTTGTGGCTCGTGGTGACAAGTTGTCTAACTTGTATGTATTTCAGGGCTCCATGTCCAGAGACTCAGTAAATTTGGTGGAAAATGATACTTCATCAGAGTTATGGCATAGAAGGCTGGGTCATATGAGCGAGAAGGGGATTGATAGTTTGGCTAAGAAAAATTTGCTTTCTGGAGTGAAACAGGCAAAGTTGAAGAAATGTGTTCATTGCTTAGCCGGTAAACAAAAAAGAGTTTCTTTTCAGAGTCACCTGCCTTCAAGAAAGCTTGATTTACTGGAGTTGGTACATTCTGATTTGTGTGGTCCTTTTAAGGTAAGATCTCATGGTGGTGCACTTTACTTTGTGACTTTTATTGATGATCATTCTCGCAAACTCTGGGTATTTCCTTTGAAGTCCAAGGATCAAGTACTTGATGTGTTCAAGAGTTTTCAGGCCTTGGTTGAAAGACAAACAGTGAAGACATTGAAATGCATCCGCTCAGATAATGGTGGTGAGTATATTGGTTGTTTTGATAGATATTGCAGAGAGCAGGGTATTAGGCATCAGAAAACTCCTCCAAAGACTCCTCAGTTAAATGGTTTAGCAGAGAGGATGAACAGAACTCTAGTTGAGAGGGTTAGATGTATGCTTTCTGATGCTAAGTTGTCATATTCCTTTTGGGCAGAAGCACTTAATACTGCTGCTTATGTTATCAATTTATCTCCTGCTGTTGCTTTAGATGGTGATGTCCCTGACAGAGTTTGGACTTGTAAGAATATTTCTTATGATCATCTTAGAGTCTTTGGGTGTAAAGCCTTTGTACATGTTCCTAAGGATGAAAGGCCAAAGTTTGATGTTAAAATTAGGCAGTGTATCTTCATTGGTTATGGTCAAGATGAATTTGGCTATCGTTTCTATGATCCTGTTGAGAAGAAACTTATTAGAAGTCGTGATGTTGTTTTTTTTTGAAGACCAAACAATTGAAGATTTTGACAAAGTTGACAAGGCTGATATTCAGAGTAGTGAGAGCTTAGTTGATGTTCATCCAGTTCCTTTGACTATTGCACCGGAAGAAAATCTTCATAATGATGAAAATCAAGTTGATAATGAAGATGTTGGATTCTAAGTTGCTTGAGCTTGAAAAGATTCACACAAATGACAATGGTTCTGATATGATGACTAAAGCTTTTCCAAGAGGGAAGTTTGAAGATTGTTGCATGGTCGCCGGGATGGCGGTCTCCTCCACATAGTCGTGAGGGGGAGAATTGTTGGGTTATGAGCCTTTTTTTCCTTCCTATGTGGATAAATAAAAGCCCAATTTGGACCAACCCAATTTTTCCCATAAGCCCATTCTTATGAGGCAAATATAAGCCTATTTACGTCTTACTTTCATATAAACAGAGAGTTTTTTCAGCAGCCAAAAAGAGAGAAAGAGAGCAGTTTTCGCAGTCAAAATTCAGCCCTAACAGCCAACTTCAAATTGCGATTTCCGCTTTGTTACTTGTCCGATTGAGCTGATTTTTGGACAGCGTATTATCTTCATCTCAATTTTTGATTAGAAAGTGACAGAGTTGGATTTGGTGGCCTATAGCTTCAGTTTTTCTATCGTGAACAGTAGCTGCGAAATTGGTGATTTTGCTCCTTTAATTCTCTAGATTTGGTGCAATCTTATTTTGTTGTTGCTCGTTGTTTGGCACTTGTTTTGTGGCCAATTTTGGAGAACAATATTGTAAATCTTGGTGATTATAGTGGAGTTTTTGGTCCCATGGTTTTTTACTCTACATCGAAGGGTTTTCCACGTATATCTTGGTGTCTCGTGTGATTGGTATATTATTGTCTTGTTATATTTGTTTGGTTGAATTACTTGCTGCCTTACTATCATATCGTTTGTGTTTGTTTGTCTTCTCTTGGTTCAAATTGAAAAGGGAAAGTATAGACTTGGATATTCTTCCGCTGTTATCCTGTCAGTCATTCTTTGTTAGTGCCTTGTCTTTCCCAACACATGCAAATGCACATCCCAGCCTATTAAAGGCCAATTCGAAATGACATACTATGTTTCCGACACAAATTGAACATAGAACTACCCTATTACATATATGATAACATCCTTCTCATTGAATCAATGTAGTCTACAACATATTAGAGATTTTTCAATTTATTAAGCGAAAGCATCGTCTAAGCATCCATTTGCTCCTTTACAATCACATACTTGATTAAATATGCTAAGTACAACCATAAACTAGTACCGTAAAATTAAAGTTGTATATATTAAAATTACAAATATAAGAACAACAATTAATGCATACAAAACTTTACGGGGGAGTCAAAGTTATAAGGAATAACTTATATGGGCAAATGTGGACTCTTAAACAAATGATTTCATATATTAAAATACTTATAAATAGAACTAAGGTCCGTAAAAATTGGGTGGAAGTTTGTTATAATATATAAGTCCATTATTTAATTATTAAAAATTAATCATTTTAAAAAATAGTTAGTAATTATATTGTAGCACTAAATTGACAACATTTACGAAAAGACAGACATCACTTTAAATATGAGAGACTACCTATGGTCATAACTAGAGATAATAATAAAATTGATATGATTCAATGTTCACAATTGTCCTAATAGGAATAAAATACTGTAGTCTTACATTCCAATCAGCCACCCACAAACTACGCTCAAATAACCCATCATAAATTAATCTCCACAACGAATGTATACTATAAGTCTCGCTGCTGGGGAATGAAATAGTCGACACACTTTTTGTCAACCATTACGTCGGTTCCAAAAGGCACTTGCGACCAAAATAGTTCGTCTCTTCCGAACGGGTTCAAAGACTTTTCAAATTGGCGCAATGGTCTATATAATGGATTCCACCCTCCATACACCCAATAAATACTTCTCTGTGCCTTCGCTTCTATATTAACAATTATTCTTCGACAATCTGCAAATTGTTACAAAATTTGACATATTCACTTATCTCAGAATTGGATACTATAATGGATAGCTGGTTGGTTAGGGTGCGAGTTTGTAGGATGTGGGAATTTAGAAACTACAGGTGAAACAACGAGATGATAAGCCTGGATATAGTACTTATTGATGAAAAGGTAATGTCCAATTCTTTCGAAATTTATAATACAGGTTGATTTGGCTTTTATAACTCACTTACCAAATGATATTCAGGGAACTTTGATTCATGTGTAATCTGGAAAAATCAAGTCAATATGTTTCGACATAATTTTAGCGAAGGCTCTGTGATCACTATCAAGAACTTCAAAGTTTTAGATGTTTCTGGAGAGTATAGACCATAAAAGTCCGATTTAAAAATAATATTCTTGCGGATAACTACCATCCAAAAAATAATGGATGATTCGATTCCTATTCCTATAAATGTCTTCCAGTTTATTCAACAAGGCATGATTCACTCGAGGGTCAATAACACGATCATCCTATCAGGTATACTAACTCTAATCATTTATGAAGCACATATTTTAAAACTTAAGTTCTAAATAACCTCCCTCTTGGACATGTAGATGTGGTCGGATGCATATGTGGAATAGGTGCTGTAGAGAGTGTTGGTGCAAAGTGGAAGAAGAGACATATGTAGTCTAACTGATTCGTAATACACTAATCTTATTTAATATTCACTTATATTTATTCACCACAAAGACTCAGCATACAAAATTTCCCCCTTATCAATGACATCTATACATACCACTTTACTACTATTCCATTTTATCATGATGATGTTTTATTCACTAATTGATTATATTGGTTATTTAGGGAGGATAGGTCTGTTAAGGCAAGAATTACATTGTAGGAAGATTTTTCCAGAGTATTTTATATCCCAACTTATTCATCCTAGAATCCGGTCCATACATTGTAATTGTTACGACAACTACTCTAAAGGAATTCATAGGTACAATTACTAAACACCATATCAGTTATTTCATATGTTACAATTTAAAAAACTTTGTTCCCCTTAATGTAATTTTGTTTTGTTGTAGGTGAATTAACTTTTGCCCCACAACCGCCGCAAGCAAAACATATGTTAACCTAACAATGGACAACATCACTTCATTGATCAAGAAGTTTGCAACAAAAGTCGTACGCATACAAACCATCGATAGTGCCAATGCAAGTAACATATCTATGGAGGAAGCCATGTTTGCAAACAGGATTACGGTAACAAAGTTACTGGATTCGGACTGGAGTTGCGACATAGAGGTTAGTGCCTTAATCTTTTTTACTACCCTATCAACACTCCAAAAAATGTAAAGGCCTTTATTTCAAATTCAAATGACTTCATTTTGCATGGTTACATTGCATGCTCAGATCATTGAATAGATACATACTTTGATTGATATTACATATCCTGCAACTTATGCAACAAAAAGATTGAACCTACAGACGGTGTGTACACATGCCTCAAGTGCGAAAGAAAGTGTGACTTTCCGTTGGTTAGATAAGCATACATTCAATAATGTACATCAGCCTTATGTTTTACCAAACACTAATATAAATGAAAAACACACGTACAAGATACACATAAGGTCAACGACGATGGTGGGCAAACAACTTTGGTCCTGTTTAATGGTGTGGCAGAAAAGTTTCTTGATACTTCTGCATACAATTTGCTTATACGATTTGCCAAAAATGATATTGATCTACCATCACCAATAAAGTCCCTGTGTGTCAAGGAGTTTGTATTCAAACTTACATTGAGCAACTACAAATTGAAAGAGGGTCTGAAAAACAATACAGTGTCCAAAGTTTACCAGCCGGATAAACATCTGGAATTGCAGTATCGCATTAGCAAAGCTAAGAAGATGACATGTCCTACAACTATTCACATTATAGTACATATTTCATTTATACATACATCATAGATAACCGCCCTATTGAACTTACACCAAATTTAACTGCTGCTATGCATGTTTATCTACAGGACAAACAGAAAATAGAACATCCCTCACAACCCCATGTCGAGAATGCAGGACTTTCACACACTAAAAACTCAATAGAAACTGTTGATGTGGGTGAAGACACATCCAGTAGCAATATAAGAGTTTATGCCAGAAAGCTGAAGAAAAGAAAGAAGTTCCTCATAAACACTGATGACAATAGAAATACGTATGAAGACACTAACAAAAATCCCAACTTAAATGCTTAGAATGCCAACTTTATGATGCGGACCTTGCAATTATTACTATTAGCAAGGAGTGTCTAATTCGATCGCCTGTGTATTTCACAGTTACAAGTCCATAAATAGATCGCTTCACGACAAATGTTGTAAATGTTTTTATTCATACAGTATTATGTTAATGAAACTGGGATCAAACCACCCTGCTACTAAATGCAGTTGTATTGAAAAGAAGTGAATATATGTTTATGGTAAATCTATCATTATATGCTTAATTAATAAACAATGTTCACCAATAGCAATAAAATACATGTGGACCTTTACGAGCAACTTTATCATGTGAGCACAAATTAAATATTATGTATTGTACCATATATCCTATTTTAATTATCTCAAAAAAAATTGTTCCATATTCAAAAACCTACTACATTCAGGAATAAAGATTGTACAAAGTTCATCAAGTGAAACCAAACTTCAGACTGGACAGTTGCAAACAACTTTATTGTATGCGACCGAATAGAATGCGCTGGACTCTACAATGTACACAAAATCTATTATTTACCAACAAATCGTTCAGTATTAAAAATCCAAGTACAAATCTTACTATTGACAACTATGAACACAATGAAATTACAAGTATGCTACAGGAACATCCGTATATATAACATACATGAATAGAGAAAGTCATTGTAGTTAGTCAGGATCGTCATTATGTGCGCATACTGTTGGGAATTAAACACACAACAAACACAAATAATCTAGAGAAAAGAGAAACGGAACACAAACGGGACACACAAGAATTTAACGTGGTTCGGTTTCCCTACTCCACGACTGTAACAGGAGGATTTTATTTCACTTGTGCTCCTTCAAGAATTACAAATACAAGGATCATATTTATAGGAAAACCAAATGGTTAACCTAGGGTTTCAGTAATGGGTCGAACTGCTCACAAGCCTCCACAAAGCCCAACAATCTCCCACTTGGAGGCTTGAAGAATTTCAAGCTGTCATCCACTTAGAACACTTGTATGTCTAGTAATCTTTTTCAACTCTCTCACCTGCTCTGGCCTTCTCATCGATCCAGCTGAAAGGCCGTTGAAGCTCCCGGCTTCAACACATCGATCCTGGCTGGCGCCTTGACTCGTCCTCGGTCCCTACCGGCTCCCACTTGAGACACGAACTGCGGATCCTAGAACTCCACGAGAACAAACACTCTCCATACTCGGCAAGAAATTTTTTCGAGACGTATCAGCAATTTGGAATACTGGTTCTCTTGACCCACTGTCTTCTAGGAGCCTTGGCTGAAGCACGGCCGGTGCTCCCACTGCCACAAACGCCTCTTACTGGTTTTCCTGAACCTTTCCTTGCTCGTTCATCCTGAATCTGACCTGTGGCTCTGAGTTTCTTTCTTGCAAAGACAACCTTACGCTTGCGAGATTACGTGAACCGGACTTTGTTTTCTTACGAGCTGGGGCGGTCCCTCCCTCAGGCAGTAATCAGGCAATATACAACGATCCTCTTTTTGTTCCACGAGCCATGACAAGATTGCCCTCACGACCTTCCATCGCCCATTTACGAACTTCACATGATGTCACCTGTTCATCCAACCGCCTAGCAATCAAACTTTTCATCAAGCTTGGAACAACTCGACATCCTTCAAGGTCCGAACCGACCGGGCGTCTTGACACCATGTCACCCATGCCCGTAACATCAAGAGCTCTATCGTGCAAGCCTTACCTTTCCAAAGTCTCCAATAACCGGTTACGCAATGCTTCACTGCTGTGGGTAGCGTGGAAAGAAGCACCAGAATCCCTGACCCAGGATTCCACATTGCTCTCCGCCAGCGGATAAACAAATCCTCGTTGTGTCTTACGCAATGTTGACTTGTTTGTCTTCGGCATTGATTCTGAAATGCCCCACCTCCTTGCGGTTCAACATGTTACACACGAGCCATCCCGAGCCTTCGGTGACTCCTTCTTCGGTTCCTGCTCCCACTACCTCTGTTATTTCCTCTGTCTCGGCGGCGTTTAGCATATCACGATGATTCTCGAACTCCTTCTTCGACATCCTCGCCAAGCGAGATCACGAATCTTCTCAAAGGTGAATCCATTAGGTCCCACTGAACTGGCAACTGCTGTAACCGTTCCGGACCAACTGTCAGGCAATGATGATACGGTAGTAAAGCTTGAACTTCATCATCGAACTTAATGCCAACTGACAAAAGTCTGGCTAAGATCGAATTCAATGAGTTGATGTGCTCGATGGCCAGCGCCTTCCTTCATCTTTGTGTTCACCAACTCTCTAATCGAGAAAAATTTTGTTTCTTTGCAGATGGCTTCTCGTACATGTTAGACAAGGCTTCCAAGATGCCTTTATTTGTCTTCTCCTTAAGAATGTTGAACGCGAACATTCTTGGTCAACGAGTCGGATAAGCGACATAGCTTTCCGATCCAAAGCGCCCACTCTGCATCGGACAATTTTCTGGCTTGTCACCCAACACTACGTCCAAATCTTTACGAACGGCAAATCTTCAATCTGCATCTTCCACCAACTGAAATCTGTACCATCGAACTTCTCAATTGAACTTCCCATCTTACGCCATCTCAAAGGACTAAATGAGATACTCGGTACAACTAATTTGAGATCTTGGTAATTCGTCGAAATATTGCACCACAAAAAACCGCACCTTCGGCAATTCCCTTAGCGTTTTTGACGTGAGCGACCAGCGGGCAGCGCGACGGACAGCACGGACGGCGGTATTCGCACCTGCTGCGGTTCTCTCTGGCCATTTCGCTTGAGGTTACCCACACGGTAACGGCGGCTCTCCTCCTGCACCTGATTCTTCACACAAGAACCCTAGGTGACAATTTCTCACGGTTTGTGTTCTGATGTTGTTGAAACCTCGCTCGATACCAATTGTTGGGAATTAAACACACAACAAACACAAATAATCTAGAGAAAAGAAAGCGGAACACAAGCGGGACACACAAGAATTTAACGTGGTTCGGTTTCCCTACTCCACGATCAGAACAGGAGGATTTTATTTCACTTGTGCTCCTTCAAGAATTACAAATACAAGGATCATATTTATAGGAAAACCAAATGGTTAACCTAGGGTTTCAGTAATGGGTCGGGCCTGCTCACAAGCCTCCACAAAGCCCAACACATACAAAACCTGCACATTAATGGTGGATGAGATTCTAAGAAAATTAGTTTAAACATATATCTAACTTTTACACAATTATGATATTATGAATTTTGGAAAATATCATTCCGAATGGTGATGAAGTCATCGACAAAACACCTATCCAACTTTCAAGCGGACACCGCTTAACAGAGGGATATAATCCACAATAAATACAAACGGCTACACCGTCTATTGCTAGGTTGCCCAGTATTTTGTTGATGCAAATAGCGAATTGTTTAATTTAATACGATGTTTAATGGTAAAATTTGAAACTATCCCACCTCTCCAACTTTAATATAACATGCAAACGCGGAAACGCCTGTATGAAAACCAGCAATTATGGCCTCTATTGACTTCCAGTGGAATAAGAGGAATCAGAAACAGAAAATTCACACCAAATGTACGATAGAAATAAAGCCCAACACATAAAAATATAATTTAAATGCTGCTTCATGAAATATGTCAGACATAATTTAAAAATGTAAAAGGTGAATTTCATGTCAGAAATTATTAGGATATTTAATCCCTGCAAATATACCAACCTATATTAGGAAACTGCAACAACTTCTACCGCTACTAGCAAATCAAGACAGGATGTTAAAGCAGAGTATTAAGAGTTACTAGTCACCAGTTAGATGCACTCAAAGGAGAGACGAAATAGTCACCATAATAAAGTGTCGAGGCAAGTACGCGCGATTGAAGAGGAAACTCACATTGCTCCACAGGTATACAAAGCACATCCCCTGAAGCAGGCACATCACGTTTTGCATTACATAAGAATCTTAACCGCAATGGTGAACCAAAAATATATTAATACCAGAGAAATTGATCGACAAATACAGGGTAAGTTATTCTTCACCTATATATCGACAAGACAACCAAATAACACCTTTAACTACTTAAACTACTCATTACATATAGAGGTTGCCAATGTTAATATCGGCTTAAAAATAGAGTAACAATCATCTCCAAAATAATCACGGTCTATGACATAGTATCCACTACTAGGTTCTCCAATTGATTAAAGTTACGTGAACAACCGATCACCTCATTACCAGCACCCATAAACTACATATATTATGTGGTGATGCATTAAAAATTCGACACACTTTGGACTTACACACAACATATCATATGGACGATACTTATTAACAACACTGAAACACATTTTCTCAGGAGGACAATCAAACCGATCTTATGATTCAATTATGTAGGAATGTGAATACGTCTCAGTATCAATGCATACACGAGAAGTAATAACAGACAAACCAGTAGCCGGAATACAGGTACATCTCATAATACCTCAACAACATACATATTAACTCATACAAATAACTATATATTTGGTAAACAACTTCAATAGTGTGTATCCAATACTTATCGTCAAACTGATGCCGCAACGGAATACAAGACAACATGGAACTTGGGTCCTCCAACATACATATGCCTATATTGAAGCTCCATTCTGTGGTATGAAGAATGAACTGACAAAAGCAAAAAAAACAAAACAACCCAATTTTGCTATTTGTTGTTTGGAAGGACGTGTACAACTATCATTACCGAGTGAACCACTAGCCTACCTCAAATACCTCTTCGGCCAAGAATCTGGAAAATTGGGTATTAATTATAGGAAATATATTAGGGTATATAACTCCATGTTTCCGTTCACGTCTATGGGAGGCCGAGTTAACAGATCAATACATCGTTCAAATGGTCCTTATGTATTCCGAATAAGTGGTCAAAATTATCATCACATTGGTTAACTATTACCAGAAATTGGCAGGACCCCACAATTTGCGCAGCTCTTTATATATGATACGAATAATGATATAGAGAATAGAATGAAAAATATGAGGCATGAAGAAGTTGAAATGGAAGTCGTAAAGGGTATATTAGAAATGCTCAATGCGCATAATGTTTTGGTAAAATCATTTTGTATGGCAAGGGATAGACATAGAGAATAACCACCAACAAAGTTTCGTATGCGGCTCCTGAATCAAAAGACCAAAGATGGCAGACAATACAACTTACCAACCGCCTCAGAAGCAGCGGGACTAATTATTGGAGAACTAATTGATGCAAACTATAAGCGAGACGACATTGTGAAACACCGTAAGAATGGCCTGCAAAGGACTACAGTACACCCAAGTTTCATATAGACGACTTACCTATTAATATATCCATATGGCGAAGTTTGATACAGGTTTGGAATTCTTATGGTTTCACAAACACAAAAAGCATTCACGCGTGAAAACTTGACCATGAGAAAATTTTATGGGTAACGCATACAACAATACCTTAATAAGGCCCACACTTTACTACAAAGTGGCGGGCTGTTGCAACAGTACATTGTCGATGGGTACATGGCAATGGTAGAAGAAAGATTTAGGTACATTTGCAATAATCAAACAAAAATCAAGGATGATCTTTTTTGTGGATCGATGGATGCTGTTGTGCGCGGAGATTTAGAAAGCTCAATGGTGGGAAAAACTATTATACTACCTTTGTCCCACACGGAGGGACCTCACTACCGGTCACAAAATTATTTAGATGCAATGGTTATATGCAGGTGGGTTGGATACCCAGATTTGTTCCCGACATTCACTTGCAACCCAAAATGGCCTTAAATCCATTGCAATGTCGCGCCATATTAACCAAGACGCTGATGGAATCCGTGTGGATATTAAATGTAGAGTTTTCAATATAAAATTGTGTCAACTAATGCAACATAATAAGAAGGATAAGCCTTTCGGCAAAGTAAAAGCATGTAAGATCTGCCTAGAAAATACTTTACGCTACCCTACTAAATAACAATATATGAAATCGCCATACTGTTATCGTACAATATCTCTACTGAAATGTTATTAAACCACATAACGGAAGCAATCATGCTAATCAAGTCCATGTACAATTTTATATGCAGGTATATATACAATTGAGTTCTAAAAAGAGGCTTGACACATATACTGTTGTTCCTACATGAATCCTTCAAAAACCCCACACCAGATCAAATCAACAGAGTAATATCTGTTGAAATACCAGATTGTCAAGATTACCCAGATGGGTATAGTGCAGTCAAGAACTCTATGATGCACGAACCTTACGGAGAACAAAATCCCAATTGCCCATGCATAAAATAAGGAAAGTGCACAAAACATTTCCCAAAGAAATACAATGACCGATTTTTTTCCGATTATGATGTATTCCCTATCTATATGAGGTGCAACAATGGTATTGAAGTAAAAAAAATGGTATCAACTTACATAAAAAATATGTGGTTCCATACAACAGGGACTTGCTTGTTAAGTTTGATACACATATAAGTGTTGAAGTCTACAATTTTTCAAGGTCAGTAAAGTACCTATTCAAGTATGTTCATAATGGGTAGGATAGAGCAACATCAATAATAGCATCGTTTGGGAACTTGATAGAATGTGACAAGATAAAAAACTATCTAGATTGTAGTACATATCGGCTACCTAAGCTTGCTGGAGGAACTATACATTTGATATACATTATAGACAACCACTAGTTGAGCGTTTGCCTTTCCATTTACAATGGCAAAGCACCATAATATTTCAAGAATCAAGGCAAGTTGATAGCGTATTTAGCAGGCCCGATATTGAGAAAGCAAAATTTACAGAATGGTTTGAGGCTAACAAAAAATATCCTGATGCCAGAGAGCTTACTGTTGAGTTTTAAAAGGTACGAATGGAAAATGAAAAGTTGTGACTTTTCTGAAGATCTGTGACTTTTATGAAAAGTTGCAACTTTTACGAAAAGTTGCGAATTTTATGAAAAGATGTATCTTTTATGGAAAGTTGTGACTTTTATGGAAAGTTGTGACTTTTATGAAAGGTGAAGACTTTTTCGAAGGATTGTGACTTTTCCAAAGATTTGTGATCTTTCCTGTAAGGAATGATAAGAATCTTTTCGCGCTACCCTTTGCTTTCTATAAATTGAAGGATTTCCTCTCGTTCTAAGAATAAAATTTATGGACTTCTTCTTCTACTACAAAATCTAGTATTCTAAGTGTAGTTTATTGCCGATGAGTAGCTCGCTGACACTAGTGTTTTGGATATCAACACATTGGTGATTCAAATCATTCTACCTTGGCAGGACATATTCCAAATCAAACCTCGAATATTGGAGGGGAATTATTTCCTTAAGGGAGAACTGTGCATTCAATGGGCTTGATCTTCTTTCTGTTTGTCCAGATTCTGGTAAGTCTTACAAATATTAGATTTATGAATTAATTCATTTCTTCTATTTGTTTGTTCTGCACTGATTCATTAAACTTTGGTAACTTTGTGTTTCTGGAAAGTTTGTTGGAATAAGTAAGATTCTTTATATACATATTAACAACAAATATTCTTTAAGAAAAATATTTTGGATATTTTTTCTACTCTACTTCTAATTCTAGTTTCGCTACTAATTTTAATTTTCTTGTTGTGAAAATGTTCTTAAACTTTGTTGTCTTACAAAGTTCTTCAAAGTTTTGTTCTAAGTATGTTAGGAATACAAGATGAACAACAATCTTAAGGAAATTAATATAATGTTAGTATTTTTTGTGTTCTACTGATTGAGTGAATCTTATCATGGAAGTAGAAGATAAATGCATTGCTTCTCCATAATTCGTTGCATTGTTTAGCAAGGTCGAAGTGAGAATGTAACAGAAAAATTTGTGGTATTCCGAATAAAAACTACCAGATAACCTTCTTATTATATTGTCTAAAGAGGAAAATAGTTTCTAATAATTATCATTCTTTATTTCTTTTATCATGTGTATTTTTAGAAATATCTGCAAACCATATGTTGAGGAATGAATTTTACTTGACAAATATTGTTGCCTTTAAAATTCATTAGTTTGTAATAATGAGTGATGCATATTTTTATTTGATAAAATATTATGTCAAAATGTTATAGTTGGAAGACTATTTAATAAGAAAAATATTTTATGTGATAAAGAATATGTGTTATTCCGTCTGGAGAAAAAAAAGACTTTGGTCGTTTTGTATTCCATAAGAAATGTGACTGTGTATGATTTTTCTAGACTAAAAACTTTTCTGATTTTCTACTCTCGATAAATTGGACTATGCAATTGGTTTGAAAAATAGGAAAACTTCACATGATAAGTCAGTGTTGTACTTTTGATTTTCTATAAACTTCAATGTAATATAAAAATAAAATTTATAAATTGTTTTGTCCTTAGTGTTAGTATTTAAAATAGTAAGTGGTATGTCTATTTATGATAGAGGAAACCAGTGACTTAGAGTTTGTAATTTTGTGTCTCTATGGAATGAACTTTGACATTGTGTAAACATTGTCAAAGAGAATTGCAACACTATAATTCTTTTGTAGAATAATGTTTCCAAAAGAAGTTTCATATTAAAATATGTGAAAAAATTATTTTCAAATACTTGAAAAATATTTTTGAGATTACATTTAGAATGTGGGGTTCTTTGCTTATGATTAGACGACCCACAAATTTTTTGGAATATATTTGGTATTGTGTTTGTTGAGTTTCTCTATTACTAGTATACGGTATGACTAGTATGAAACTACCAAATTATATGTACATTTGCTCAAAATGATTGTGTTCTTTTATGAAATAACGTCACTTGAAGTGATGTGATTTCTCATGAAAAGTATTTTTATAGACATGAATATTGTGAATATCATTTGTTATGTTTTTTTGTAAAAGTAACGTTTGGACTATATTGCCTTTATTGAACCCAATGAGACTTTGTTCATGGGTAGTTGTATGACAATCAAATTGAAAGTTATGTAAAGTTCTTTATGAAAAGGACATTTGACAAGGTGAGGACTCTAAACAATGTTTGTATTACACAAAATTGTAAGAAATAGGAACAAAATACTAGTGAGGAAAAATCTACCTCGCGAAGAGCTTTTTGAACTCAATGTTTTCATTTGTTCTTACTTGCTTGAGTGAATGTCTGTGACATGAACACTTGGGGCATGTCGATTACAAAACCTTGTAAGTAAAGATGATCAACTTAGAAGTTTTGTTTAACATTGAGTGCATTAAATAAAAATGTCAAATTTTTGTGGAATCAAAGTATGTTGAGCATTCTTATAAATATGTTGAAAGAAATTTGAATCCCTTAGAATTGATATACACTGATATTTGTAATATGAAGTTAACACCATCTCATTGTGGGAAAAAGTATCTTGTTACATTTGTTGACAGTTGCATTAGAAATGACTATGTTTATTTTCTTAATGGTAAGGATGTGTCACGACCCAAAACGAGTCGTGAGTGGCACCCATACTTACCCTACTATGTGAGCGAACCAACCAATCTAAACCCCAACATTTCAAACATAATAAACAGAATATAATGCGGAAGACTTAAAACTCATTAATATAACCAATAAATAACTTCTAAAATTTAACAATTACTATCCCCAAAATCTGGAAGTCATCACCACAAGAACATTCTATCCTCAAACTACTAAATCTAAGAGTATCTAAGAAGCTAAAATAATTAAACAGCTAGTCCATGAGAGAACTTCAAGGCATCAAGACATGAAGAAGAAGATCCAGTCCATGCTAGAAACAATAGCTCACCCTGAAATCTGACGTGATGAAGACTGGCTAGAGTTGCAGCTGAGTCTAAGACGACGGTACGTTTGCTGCATTCCACACATAACAAAGAAAGAAACATACAAGTAGGGGTCAGTACAAAACACAAGTACTGAGTAGATATCATCGGCCAACTCAAAATAGAAAGCAATATATATCAGATAATATCATAAAATCAACTACAATAGTCAACATGTAGCAACACAAGTACAAGAATCATTGATAATAACGCCAAGTACACCCATGAGGACTCAAGCCTCCATACCATATTCATTTGGGAAATAGGTTCATTAAATTGAGTATATTAACATAATTAAAGATTCATTCTTTTTACTATCCTGGTGTCGGAACGTGACACTCTGATCCTCCTTATACTATCCTGGTGTCGGAACGTGACACCCGATCCATTACTACTATCCTGGTGTCGGAACGTGACACCCTATCCATTAATACTATCATGGTGTCGGAACGTTACACCCGATCCATTAATACTATCCTGGTGCCGGAACGTGACACCCGATTTATTAATACTATCCTGGTGCCGGAACGTAACACCCAATCAATTAATACTATCCTGGTGCCGGAACGTGACACCCGATCCATTAATACTATCCTGGTGCCGAAACGTGAGACCCGATCCCCTAACCTCATTCTTTTAGTTCATCAAGACTTCTTTTATACAAAGGCATCATCATTAACAAAGAGGTTTTAAGATTAGATTCAACAGCCTCATCATGCTTATTTTATCACAATCATATAATCACATCATGCAAGCACACAATTAAGCATATAGAAGACTTTACAATACTACCCAACACATATCATTCGCTATTAAGAGTTTACTATGAAATAGCATAAACCATAACCTACTTCCACCGAAGAATCGTGATCAAGAAATCTACTTCTCCAATGCTTCACTTTCCTCTTCGTTTCTCTCTTCTCTCGATCGTTCTCCCTCTCTTTCTGTCTCTTTCTATTTTTCCTTATTCAACTCTTTTTCTTTTATTCTAATTACCATATAATTAAGTATAAAAGATGACAAAAGTAACCCACTATTTATTCCAAGGTTGTCTCCTTTAACCTCTAAGTAATGAATTATTAACATTAAACCACTAATTTTATAATTATAAGCTCGAATAGTCCAAAACACCACTTAAAAACTTTTAACAGAAATTTGACCTAGTAAGGGTTACGCAGTTTGTGACGGCCCGTCGTGCCTGCGACGGTCCGTCCTGCTGCTTTCGTCACAAAGTTCAGAGACTAAATTTCACTAATGGGTCTGTGACGGTCCATCGTTCCCACGACGGTCCGTCCTTCTATGTCGTCGTGAAGTTCAGAGAGTTGTTCTCAGTACCCAAATTTTCAGAATCTAAGTGTTTTGGAATGAGACATCCTCGACGGTCCGTCGTGCTCATGACGGTCCGTCGTGGAATCCGTCGACCTAGACAGTTATTACCAGAATAAACTCTACTGTTCAAAAATGAATAAACATGTCGTTACAATAGATACCAATTTACCCATCGTTCGTCCTCGAACGATCACAAGAAGAAAAACAAGGGCGAAAAGGAGTACCTGAGTCTGTAAACAGGTGTGGGTATTTTTCTTGCATATCAGCCTTCTTCTCCCAAGTGGACTCTTCAATTGGTCGATTCTTCCATTGAACCTTGATGGATGCAATCTCCCTTGACCTCAACTTGCGAACTTCCCTATCTAAGATAGCAACAGGCTCCTCCTCATAAGACAAATTCTCATCAAGAAGAACTGAATCCCAACGAATGATGTAGTTTCCATCCCCATGGTATCTTTTCAACATAGACACATGAAATACCGGATGCACACCTGACAGTCCTGGGGGTAAAGCTAATTCATAAGCTACCTCCCCCACGCGCTTCAAAACATCAAATGGACCAATATACCTCGGACTAAGCTTACCTCGCTTACCAAACCGCATCACCCCTTTCATGGGTGAAACCTTCAGCAAAACTTGCTCGCCCTCCATAAACTCCAAGTCTCTAACCTTTCGATCTGCATATTCTTTCTGCCTACTTTAAGCTGCTAGAAGCTTTTCCTGAATGCTTTTCACATTATCAAACGATTCCCTCAGAAGGTCAGTACCCCAAGGTCTAACCTCAAATGCATCAAACCACTCAATGGGAGACTTACATCTTCTCCTATACAGTGCCTCAAATGGGGCCATATAAATACTTGAGTGATAGCTATTTTTGTATGAGAACTCTGTTAAGGGTAAGAAGTTATCCCAATGACCACCAAATTCTATCACACATGCACGAAGCATATACTCCAAAACCTGAATCATTCGCTCAGACTGGCCATCGGCTGAGGGTGAAATGCGGTACTAAGATCCAACCTAGTACCTAATTACGCATGCAATGTTTTCCAAAACTTAGAAGTAAACTGTGTACCTCTATCTGATATGATGGAATGTGGGACCCTATGCAATCGAACAATCTCTGAGATATAAAGTTTGGCTAACTTCTCTGCATTGTAAGTCACCTTAACCGGGATAAAGTGAGCAGACTTAGTTAACCTATCAACAATTACCCAAATGGAGTCATACTTACCCATTGTCTTTGGAAGACCAACCACGAAGTCCATTGCAATTCTCTCCCACTTCCATTCAGGAATGGGCATTCTCTGAAGTGTCCCTCCAGGCCTCTGGTGTTCATACTTTACCTGCTTAAAATTCGGGCATTGAGCAACAAAATCAACAATGTCACGCTTCATCCTACTCCACCAAAAATGTTTATTTAGGTCACGGTACATCTTGGTTGCACCAGGATGTATAGAATACCTTGAAATATGAGCCTCTATAAGAATAGTGTGAATCAAATCATCGACGCGGGGTACACATACCCTTCCCTTAACCCTCAAACCTTCCTCATCGATTTCTTCTTCTTTAACCTCTCCTCGCAACACCTTATCTCAAATCCGGATCAGTTTTTCATCAGTAAACTTCTTCCCTTAATCTTGTCAAGAAAGGAAGATCTTGCCTGCACGCAGGCCAAAAATCCTCCCTTCTCATTTACTTCTAGCCTTATAAAGTCATTAGCCAGAGTCTGAACCTCTCTAGCCAATGGGCTTCTAGAAACCTGCAAGTGAGCTAGACTTCCCATGCTCCCTGCTTTTCTACTTAACGCATCTGCCACAACGTTAGCTTTTCCTGGGTGGTACAAGATAGTAATGTCATAGTCTTTCAGTAGTTCCATCCACCTCCTCTGTCTCAAATTCAAATCTTTCTGAGTAAAGACATATTGTAGGCTACGAAGATCCGTATAGACCTCACACTTAACCCCATATAAATAATGTCTCCATTGCTTTAATGAAAATACTACTGCCGCTAATTCCAAATCATGGGTCGGATATTTACGTTTGTGCACCTTTAATTGCCTTGAAGCATAAGCAATTACATACTTCTCTTGCATTAGCACTGCACCCAAACAAGAATAGGATGTATCACAATAAACAATGAAATTCTTCCCTTCCACTGGCAAGGTGAGAATTGGTGCAGTAGTCAACAAAGTCTTGAGCTTCTGAAAGCTTTCTTCACACTCGTCCGACCATACAAATGGAACACTCTGCTTAGTCATGTTTGTCAGTTAGGAAGCAACAGAAGAAAATCCCTTGACAAATCGACGGTAGTAGCTAGCTAAACCAACAAAGCTCCTTACCTCTGTAACATTAGTAGGTCTTACCCAATTCTTCACTGCTTCAATCTTGGTAGGATCCACCATCACTCCATCCTTAGAAAGCACATGCCCCAAGTAGGACACTGAATCTAGCCAAAATTCACACTTAGAGAATTTGGCATAAAGCTTTTTCTCCCTCAACAGTTCCAATACCATTCTCAAGTGCTCCTCATGTTCTTTCTTGCTCTTTGAGTATACCAGTATATCATCGATGAATACAATGACAAAGAGGTCCAGACATGTCTTAAAAATCCCATTCATCAAGCTCATGAAAGCAGCAGGGGCTTTCGTAAGCCAAAAAGACATTACTAAGAACTCATAATGCCTATACCGGGTATGAAAGGCAGTCTTGGGCACATCCGCTTCCCGTATTTTCAATTGATGATAACCAGATCTCAAATCAATCTTTGAGAAGGTACAAGCACCTTGTAACTGATCGAACGAATCATCGATGCGAGGAAGAGGATACCTATTCTTAATAGTTACCTTATTCAGTTGTCTGTAGTCTATGCACATCTGAAAACTTCCATCCTTCTTCTTCACAAGCAAAACAGGAGAACCCCAAGGAGATGCACTTGGTCTAATGAAGCCTTTGCTTAACAACTCTTGAAGTTGGTCCTTTAACTCTCTTAACTCAACGGGAGCCATTCTATAAGGGGGTATGGAAATGGGGCGAGTACCCGGCTCTAGATCAATACAGAAATCAATATCTCTATCTGGTGGCATACCAGGAAGGTGTGCAGGAAACACATCCAGAAACTCACGGACTATCGAAACCGACTCAATTGAGGGTACTTGGGTAGTATCATCCCTGAGGTGTGCCAAGAAAGCTAAACAACCCTTACTAACCATTCTCTTAGTACGAAGGAAGGAGATAATATAAACTGGAGTCGAAGTGTAGTCACCCTCCCACACTAACGGATCTGTCCCAGTCTTGGCCAACGTTACAGTTTTAGCATTTCAATCTAAGATTGCAAAATTTGGAGACAGCCAAGTCATACCAGGAATTACATCGAAGTCAACCATTTCTAAGATAACCAAGTCTACATGAGTATTGCTCCCCACAAAAGTCACAAGACAAGACCTATACACCTTTTCAACTATCACAGACTCACCCACCAGAGTAGAAATACGAATACGTATGTCAAGCAATTCACAATATAAATTAAGACCAGTAGCAAATGAGGAAGATACATATGAAATTGTGGATCCAGGATCAAACAATACAGAAGCCATGCAATCACAAACCAAAAGATTACCTGTGATGACAGCATCAAATGTCTCCGCTTCAGATCTCCCAGCGAAAGCATAACAATGGGCCCTATCACCTGTCTGTCCGTTGCCCCTACCATGTTGCGCCGCAGTAGTTCCAGTTTGCCCGTCACCCCGGCCGTTTTTGTGACCACCATTACCTCGGCCACCACGTCTTCCAGAATAGCGGCCTCTTCCATGACCACCTCTACCTCTGACTATTGGGGGTCTGTAACTCTGTTTTGGACAATACCTCTTATTATGTCCAGTCTCTCCACATCCATAACACACTCTGGATTCAAGCATAGGTCTTTGTGAGAACGACAGAGTCTGGGGATAACCTCCAAACTCAGAGAAATATTGACCGGTCTGCGGTGGACCCCCAGCTACAGCCTGTAGTGAAGACTTAATAGGTCGGGCTGGATAACCTCCGGAACTCTGCCCTCTGGAGTAAGAACCATTAAACTCTCCTCCCTTACGAAACTTCTTAGTTGCTGATGCCGTGGTGAAGTCATCTGGCTTCACTCCCTCCACCTCTATCACAAAGTCTACCACTTCCTGAAAGGATTTTGCTGCAGCAGCTACCTGTAAGGCTGAAATTCGCAAATCTGACCTCAACCCTTTTACGAAATGGCGAATCCGCTCTTGTGGAATGAAGCAATGCTAGGTGGCATACCTGGATAGTGCACAAAACTTAGCCTCATAAGTAGTAACCGACATCCTGCCTTGCTCTAGGCTTAGGAACTCATCTCTCCTCCTATCCCTCAATGTCCGGGGTATATAATTCTCCATAAACAAGCTATAGAATGATGCCCAAGTCATAGGTGGTGCTTTTTCTGGTAGACACTCGACATACGATCGCCACCAAATTTTCGCGTTCCCCTGAAATTGATAGGTCACAAACTCAACGCCAAATCGTTCCACTATGCCCATCTTATGTAGCAACTCATGACAATCAACCAGAAAGTCATAGGCATCCTCAGATTCAGCACCCTTGAAAACTGGAGGTTTCAACTTCAAGAACTTACTGAAAAGTTTGTGCTGGTCACTTGTCATTATAGGCCCTGTAGTCAAGCGAGGAAACGTGCCTATTTCCAATGAGGCATCCATGCGGGGAGCCACAGCAGTTGCATGTTGTACTCCCGGAATCTGAGGTCTTTGGTCACGAGAAAACCTTTGGAGGTGTCTGGCCTTGATCAGATAACCCGCTAAGATAAGCAAGAACCTGATTAATCATCTCTGGGGTAGGTTGGGGTGGTAATTCCTCGTTCTGCACTTGTTCATTTCCCCCTTCCTCACCCTCTCTTAATAATTCCTCAGTCGGTGGAGGAGTCACCGCCCTAGTACCATATGGGTCAGGTGCTTGTCCACTTCCTCTAGAGGACGTCCTCCCGCGACCTCTACCGCGGCCTCTTGCCACTGCTCCTCTTCGAGCTACAGCCTCAGTGGCTGGTTCAGATGCATCTTGTCTTGCCGGTGTTGGTGTCGGTGCACTTGGTTCTCTAGTTCTAACCATCTGTGAAATAGAGTGAAGATGGTCAGATACCAATTTGTATCACCTAGATACCAATTGGATCCAAGTCATAGCACGAAAGAAAGAAAGAAAGGAATTTTCCTAAAGTCTTATAGCCTCTCAAAGAAAAGTAAAGGCGTCCCCCTACCGTTCCTCAAGATTCTACTAGACTTGTTCTTGTGCGATGAGACCAACGAACCTAAGGCTCTGATACCAAATTTGTCACGACCCAAAACGAGTCGCGAGTGGCACCCACACTTATCCTACTATGTGAGCGAACCAACTAATCTAAACCCCAACATTTCAAACATAATAAACAGAATATAATGCGGAAGACTTAAAACTCATTAATATAACCAATAAATAACTTGGAAAATTTATCAATTACTATCCCCAAAATCTTGAAGTCATCACCACAAGAACATTCTATCCTCAAACTACTAAATCTAAGAGTATCTAAGAAGCTAAAATAACTAAATAGCTAGTCCATGCCAGAACTTCAAGGCATCAAGACGTGAAGAAGAATATCCAGTCCAAGCTAGAAACAATAGCTCACCGTGAAATATGACGTGATGAAGACTGGCTAGAGTTGCGGTTGAGTTGAAGACGACGGTATGTTTGCTGCACTCCACAAATAACAAAGAAAGAAACATACAAGTAGGGGTCAGTACAAAACACAAGTACTGAGTAGATATCATCGGCCAACTCAAAATAGAAAGCAATATATATCAGATAATATCATAAAATAAACTACAATACTCAACAGGTAGCTACACAAGTACACGAATCATTGATAATAACGCTAAGTAAACCCATGAGGACTCAAGCCTCCATACCATACTCATTTGGGAAATAGGTTCATTAAATTGAGTATATTAACATAATTCAAGATTTATTCTTTTTGCTATCCTGGTGTCGGAACGTGACACTCTGATCCTCCTCATACTATCCTGGTGTCGGAACGTGACACCCGATCCACTACTACTATCCTGGTGTCGGAACGTGACACCCGATCCATTAATACTATCCTGGTGCCGGAACGTGACACCAGATCCATTAATACTATCCTGGTGCTGGAACGTGACACCCGATCCATTAATACTATCCTGGTGCCGGAACGTGACACCCGATCCATTAATACTATCCTGGTGCTGGAACGTGACACCCGATCCATTAATACTATCCTGGTGCCGGAACGTGACACCCGATCCCCTAACCTAATTCTTTTAGTTCATCAAGCCTTTTTTTATACCAAGGCATCATCATTAACAAAGAGGTTTTAAGATTAGATTCAATAGCCTAATCATGCTTATTTTATCACTATCATATAATCACATCATGCAAGCACACAATTAAGCATATAGAAGACTTTACAATACTACCCAACACATATCATTCGCTATTAAGAGTTTACTATGAAATAGCATAAACCATAACCTACTTCCACCGAAGAATCGTGATCAAGAAATCTACTTCTCCAATGCTTCGCTTTCCTCTTCGTTTCTCGCTGCTCTCGATGTTCTCCCTCTCTTTCTGTCTCTTTCTATTTTTTCTTATTCAACTCTTTTTCTTTTACCGTAATTACCATATAATTAAGTATAAAAGATGACAAAAGTAACCCACTATTTATTCCAAGGTTGTCTCCTTTAACCCCAAATAATGAATTATTAACATTAAACCACTAACTTTATAATTATAAGCAGGAATAGTCCAACACACCCCTTATAAACTTTTAACAGAAATCCGACCTAGTCAGGGTTACGCAGCCTGTGACGGCCTGTCGTGCCTGCGACGGTCCGTCCTGCTTATTCCGTCACAATGTTCAGAGACTAAATTTAACTAATGGGTCTGTGACGGTCCGTCGTGCCCACGACGGTCCGTCCTGCCACATCGTCGCAAATTTTAGAGAGTTTTTCTCAGCTCCCAAATTTTCAGAATCTAAGTGTTTTGGAACGAGACATCCTCGACGGTCCGTCGTGCCCATGACGGTTTGTCGTGGAATCCGTCGACCCAGACAGTTATTACCAAAATAAACTCTACTGTTCAAAAATGACTAAATAGGTCGTTACAGGATGAAGCAATAGAAATGTCTAGACAATGTAATATCGAAGTTGAAAATCAGTGTGGAAAAAGATAAGAAGTGATAAGAATGGAGAATATAAATCTCATTGTGCAGAAATATGTTTGGAAAATGGAGTTATCCGTCAAATTACTTCCCAATTCACCTCAATCTAATGAAAAACCTAACGTTGAAAGAAATAATAACGCATTAATTATAAGTTCGGGTTTACAACAAAAGTTGTGTGGAGGAAATATCCTTTATGCAAAATGGAGCAACACAATTGTTTGTCTTATTAGAAAGAAAAAGATATTGTTTGTTTAGGATATAATATTTTCCATATGAGAAATAGAAAGGAAGGAAATCCAACTTGGAATATTTTAAAGTATGGATGTATCTAGCCAAAGTCCAAGTTCCTATTCCTAAAATAATTAAAATAGGACCTGTGACTGTGGACTGTAAAATTAGACTTGAGTAGTCTACTGAAGGGTCTAAAAGTCCTAGGAAGGGAAAAATGATAATGTACATAATTAACAAATTTAGAGGCTTAGTAAATGTCAAAGGACATTTACTTCCTTCGAATATGATTTTGTAACGTTTCTTGTGTATTCTGTAGACTCATCCTTTGGAAAAATAGTGTCAATAGTGAGATTAATGCAATCTTCAGCAACCATTTGGAAGTTAATTGATCTTCTTCGAGGAACTAAACCTTTTGGGTTCAAAGTGAATTTCTCAAAAGAAAAATAAAAGTCAATGAAAGTTTTTACACATATAAAGCAAGACTTTTTGTTCAAGGTTTTTGACAAAAATAAGGTCTTGATCTTTTCGACGCATACTCGCCAGTAACTAGAATTACATTCATTTGGATGTTAATTGTGTTAGTTGTGGTATATGACCTCCAAATTCATCAAATGAATGTAAAAACAATTCTCTTAATCGGAAAATTAGAGGAAGAAATTTACATGGAACAACCCAAAAATTTTATGGTTCCTAGCAAATAAAACAAAGTGTGTGAACTTGTTAAGTCACATTATGAACTAAAATAAGCATCCAAACAATGACATATGAAATTTGACTAAACCATGTTAGCAAATGGATTTATGAATGATGGAAGTGGTAAATATTTTCACATTAAAATCACACGATCATTATTTATTTGTACATTGGTGATATGTTGATCATCAATAGATATACATGACATAAATGCTACTAAACTTATGCTAGAAAGAATGTTTGGAATGAAATATCTTGGAGTTGCTCATGCGATCTTAGGTATAAGAATCCTTAAAACTCTATAATGTTTAGCATTTTCAATGTCTCATTGCATTGAAAAGATACTTGAATAGTTCAAATCTTTGGACTTCAATATTGTCAAGTCTCCAATAAATGTGAGCTTTCTATTTCAAAAGTTTGAAGTATAAAGTGAATCCCAATTGGATTATGCTAGGGTATTGGGAAGTATGATGTATATCATGAAGTGTGCGTGATCAGATATAACATTTGTTATCAATGAACTGAGTCAGTTCACAAGTGATCCCAATAGTACTCATTAGATTACAATAAAAAGTGTTTTGGAGTATTTTAGAATTACCTTAAACTATGTGTTGTATTTTAACTATATCAAACAATATTGAGAGGATATAAATATGCAAATTGGATCAACGAACAAATGAAGTAAAATCAACGAGTGGATATGCATATAATTTTGGTAGAGGAACAGTGTCTTGGAAATATTTCAAAAGAGACATGTATCGCTTACATTACAATAATCTCTGAGCTAGGTGCTCTAGATAAGGTGGGTAAATAAGTTGAAAGACTCCGGAATTGTTTGATAGATATTCTTTTTTGGCCCAAACCATTGGATTAGTATGCATGTAATTTGACAGCAGAGATGCAATAGGTAAGGCATGGATCATGACGTATAACGAAAAGTCTCGTCATATATGACATAGATATGATACAGTTAGAAAACTACTCTCTAGTCGATATCAAAATTGACTATGTAAAGTCAAAGGATAATGTGTAGGATCCACTTACCAAAAAGGCCTAAGTATAGAGAAAGTTTAAAGATTATCTAAGGGAATGGATTTACGACTTATGACAAATCATCACGGCGGTAACTCTATTTAGCAGACTGGAGATCCCAAGAGATAGATTCAAGCAGAAAAACAAATTTGTGAATGACGGTTTGGCATTGTCAACAAACTCTATCCATTCTCATTATGAAGAAAATGCTCAGGGACAAGGCTATAACATTAAGGCTTGTTAATGAGTCAATAAAGCTTAATGGTTCTGATGATTTCCTAAGTTTGGTAGAGTTGACCAAATAGTGTATCTACACCATAACACGGTTAGAAATCACCTATGTGAGTGTGAAGTGTAAGTAGCTTCAAAGAAGATGATTGTAAAAAGCCCATTTCTCTATACACTCATGAAACCAGGAGGTGTTCAAGGATGAGACAAACACAATTGTAAGAACCTAAAATGGTAAAGGGTCAATTGTGTGGGATATTGTTGTCTAGGTATACACCAAAGCTCGACGGTTCAAAGATATAACATCTATCGATTGATCGAATATATCCGACATATGGTCACTACGGAAATTCCAAGGGGAAACCTACTTATCCATATGCAATTAATTCTTACTTGTTAAGTACACATACTAGTACATTTCTTTGTCTTTGATTTATTCCCCATTCATGAGGGGGATTGTTGGATTTTAAAAGGTGTGAATGGAAATTGAAGTGTTGATATACCACCCCGAAAGGCGTTACATTAAAATCCCATAATTGCAGCACTTTTGTCAACGTGGATGAGGCAAATCGCGATACGGAGGGTCAAAGACACATGCCAATCTTCAGACCAAGGGTCAAGAACACTTGCCACTTTTCAGATCAGCCATTGGGGATTACTTGTAGGCTAAGATGAGCAATTAATGCTCATCTTTCAAAGGCAAGGACGCCCCCCAAGGATGGGACAACAACTGATGGGACAATTGTCTCTTTTGACAATAAAGAGCCTGCTGCCTTTTTGTAAAGTTTTCTTTTGTAGTTTTTCTTTTTGGGTTTTTATTTCCCAACGTTTTTGACTGATTTAGAAAGGGGAGTGTGTAGAGTTTTTAGCAAGTTTTACTCTTGTAAAGACTTGAAGAAATACAGATTGAAAATTGGCATTTGCCTCCCAACTTTGTTTTCTGATTTGGCCCCCTTGCTTGACTGTTTTAGTAGACTGTTTTGGCCATCTTGTTGATACACCTTTGGGTGATCGTTTGGTTGTTTGGACTGAGCATTTGAAGGGCTGTGTAAGCATTCAAGGCTGTCCTACGAGGTGGAAAAATATCCGCGTGACAAGTGGTATCATAGCTTTGGTGAAGCATGACGTCAAAGTCTCAACAGAACGAGGAGGCTGACCAAGAGAAGGAGCTGAAAGTTCTGAGGGAAACTACCAAGAAACGTGACAAGAGTAAGGTAAGACCCTGCTTTTAACCCTTCTATTAGTGGTAGAGTTGCTGGGGAAGAGGGGTAAGGGTGGGACACTAGCCAACTCGACGAAAATATTATCGTAGTTGAGGCGGGGTTGTCAGCCCTAAATAGACGTGTTGTTGTTGTCAAGAACAAATTTAGTTCTTTAGAAGCTGTAACACTTGAGGTGATGGATGGTGTGAAGAACAATTTGATTGATCTTGAGGAAGTTCACAAAGAGGATTAGACCAACCTCGAACTCAAGCTCACCGAGGCGCTCTCCTCCCTTCAAAGAATGTTTGAAGCGCTGAAACAACAGGTTGATGAGGCTGCTGAAACAGGGGTTGCTGCTCCCGTGACTGTGCGCGAGACAAGAATTGAGGCTACCAAACCCAAGGAATTTCGTGGGGAAAGGAGTGCCCAAGATGTTGAAACTTCTTGTGGCAGATGGACGCCTACTTTGAGCACGTGAATATGCCAAGTGAGGCTACCAAAATCAGAACGGCTTCCATGTACTTGACTGATACCGCCATGTTGTGGTGGCGAAGGAAGAAAGCGGACATGGACAGGATGGTTTGTATTATTGATGACTGGGAGCAGTTCAAGGAAGAACTTAAGCATCAATTTTACCCAAAAATATTTTCCATGAGGCTCGTCGGAGGTTCAAGGAGTTAAAACAAACTTCTTCTATTCCGGACTAAGTGAAAGAGTTCATGAAATTGAAACTCCAAATTGCAAGCTTAACAAGTGATGACTTTTTATTTTACTTCTTGGATGGTCTCCGAAACTGGGCCAAACAAGAACTCCAACGGCATCAAGTCCAAGATGTGGAAGAAGCGATAGTAGTGGTAGAATCGCTCAATAATTTCCCAGAAGATGCGAAGAAGGGGAGGGATAATCGGAGAAAAACTATTCCTCGCAAGGTTGACAACAACAGGAACAAAGGCAGGGCAATACCAAACCGAGGCAGCGACATGAGAGGTAACACCCATTATCAACCCTCTACTTTCCGCAAGAACTATGAGGATCGCAAGAAAGTCACTCCTCATCATGAAGGTTGTTATATTTGTAGTGAAACGACACATGATGCTCATTACTGTCCATCCCTAAGTAAATTGATTGCCATGGTGGCTTCCAAAAAACAACAAGAGAAGGTTGCGACGAAAACCGGAGGTTCGTCGGGGGATCAACGTGGATAGAACAGCGGGACGGACAAAGGGAAAAATATTTTTGTTGGTATTTTTAATCACATGGAGTTGTTCAATCATATTTCACTTGCTGCTTTAGCTGCTCACCCGGCTAGTATAAAGTCACGCTAATCATTATTCGTCAATGCCAAGTTGAATGGCAAGGACGTGCAGATTATGGTGGACACAGGTGCAACTCACAATTTCATGACGGAGCAGAAGGCCAAGGACCTTGGTCTGACTTATGTTGACAACAACACAATATTTAAGACTGACAATGCCCTCCATATTTCTTTCCATGGCTTCGCTCATAAAGTCCCCATCGATTTCGGAGGTTGGATGGGGATGACCGATTTCCCCATTGCACCTATGGACGTGTTCAATATAATTTTGGGTCTGCATTTTTGGTATGAGGTTAACACATTTATTTAACTGTGTCACAACCAGCTGCACATCAGCGACACTAGAGGTTCATGCGTGGTACCCATTATTCGGGTACCACAAAACAAGATGCACTTGTCAGCGATGCTGATTGTTAAAGGTTTTAAGAAAGGTGAGCCAACCTTTTGTTGCTAACCTTTTTGGAGGCGTCGAAAGCTCTTCTGAGGCAGTACCTTTGCCTCCTTGCTTTGAGCAGGTCCTTAGTGAAAAGAAGGACATGATGCCGGAAGAACTTCCCCTATGGTTTCAACCCCGAAGAGAAGTTGATAATCATATTGAGCTGATTCCCGGGGCAAAGCCGCCTGCCATGACGCCTTATCGTATTGAATCCCAAAATTGGAGGAACTGAGGAAACAACTAAAGGATTTGCTTGATTCGGGACATATCAGGCCTTCCAAGGTGCCATTTGGTGCACCTTTTTTGTTCCAAAATAAAAAAGAAGAGACACTGCGTTTGTGTATTGATTACCGGGCCCTCAACAAGGTCACGGTGAAGAAAAAATGTCCCATTCCTTTGATTGCTGACTTGTTTGATCGATTATGACAGGCCAAGGTGTTCAGAAAGATGGACTTGAGGAAAGGCTATTACCAAGTTCGGATTGCCGAAGGTGATGAACCTAAGACAACTCGTGACTCGTTAGGGTGATTTTGAGTGGCTGGTCATGCCCTTTAGCTTGGCAAATGCACCGGCGACATTTTGTACATTGATGAACAAGCTATTCCATCGTTACGTTGATCAGTTTGCAGTCATCTACTTGGACGACATTGTCTTCTATAGCAACAACATGGAGGATCATGTAGAACACTTCTGCAAGGTGTTCAAGGTTTTGCGCGATAATGACTTGTTCGTGAAGCAGGAGAAGTGCAGTTTTTCCCAGTGTATTGTAAAATTCCTCGGACACACGATCAGTCATGGTGAGATAAGGATGGAAGGAGACAAGGTGGAGGCAATTCGAAATTGCGAGGCTCCAACGAAAGTACCCGAGTTGCGGTCTTTCGTTGGCCTCACCAATTATTATCGGCGTTTTATTTTTAGCTACTCGGTTATTGCTGCTGCACTGACTAACTTACTGAGAAAGAATCGTGAGTGGGAGTGGACTGATGCTTGACAAACTGCCTTCGAGAAACATAAGGCAGCAGTTATAGAGGACCCAGTTTTGGCACTGTCTGATTTCACTAAGGCATTTGAGGTTCATACGAATGCTTTGGATTTTGCTATTGGTGGCGTCCTAATGCAAGAGGGCCACCTGATAGCGTTCGTAAAAAGAAAATTAAATGAGAATCATATAAATGGAGATGACGGTCGTAGTTCGTTGCCTAAAAACATGGCGTCATTATGTATTGGGTGCTTATTTTGGTGTCACGATGGACAACATCGCGATAACATACTTCCAGTCTTAGAAGAAACTGACTTCTAAACAAGAACGTTGGCAGAACTTCTTGGCTGAGTTCGATTACACTTTTGAGTATAAGCCGGGGAAAGCTAATGTTGTAGCCGACCCGCTTAGTCGCAAGGCTGCCTTGACTGCGACCGTGAGATCGAATTGCATAACTATTGTTGAAAAGATAAGGTAAGGCATGCATCATGATCCCGTGGCAAAACAACTCCTCATCTTGGCCCATCAAGGCAAGAGGAAGAAATTTTGGGAGGAAGGTGGTCTGCTCTATACTGCTGGCAGACGTGTGTACGTCCCGAAGTGGGCTAATTTTTGGCGTAGGTTGATCAAATAGGAACAAGATACTGTATGGGCTGGTCATCCTTGAAAGAAGAGGACCTTGGAATTATTAGAGGCTTCTTATTATTGGCCTCACATGCGAGATGACATCGGGGTGTATGTGCGTACTTGTCTTATTTATCAACAAGACAGTCGAGACAAAGGCGCCGAGTGGACTGCTTGAGCCGTTGTCCATCGTTGAAAAGCTTTGGGACAGCGTTAGTATGGACTTCATTACATATGCTTGCCGAAGTTTGAAGGGTTTGGAACCATCATGGTTGTTGTTGATCGCTTCTCAAAGTATGCAACTTTCAATACCACGATGGCCAGATGCAAAGCTAAGGAGGCAGCCCGTATCTTTTTGCGCGATGGCGTCAAATATTGGGTCATATCCTCAGTGATAGACACCCTCGATTCATCGGCACATTTTGGAGGGAATTTTTCAGTATATTGAGGTTCGAGGTACATTTTTTGACCAGCTTCCATCCATAGACAGATAGGCAGACCGGGCGTATTAAACCACTCTTAGAGTGCTACTTGCGGCACAATGTAAATGCAAACCAAAAGGATTGGGCCAAACTACTTGACACCACCAAGTTTTCATACAATTTGCAGTGGAGCGAAGCAACAGGAAGGAGACCTTTTGAATTTGCAACAGGGAAGCAGCCTAACACACCCCAATCTTTGCCCGTTGACGTTGTCTTGAGAGTCCAGGTGCCTATCATATGGCGAAATCCTGGGAGGATCAAGTTGACCTTGCACATTCATATCTTGATAAAGCATCCTAGAAAATGAAGAAATTTCATGATCGGAAGCGGCGCCCAATTGACTATCGAATTGGGGGTCGAGTGATGGTGAAACTTAATCCTAGACAGTTCAAATCATTGTGGAATGTGAGTCAAAGTTCTATTCGCCAGTATGAGGGCCCTTTCGAGATTATTGCCAAGGATGGCAAGACATCATATTGAGTTGATATGCTAGGTCACTTGAAGATCTATCCTGTATTCCATGCTAGCCAAGTAAAAGCATACTTTGAAGACATGGATGACAAGGAGCGGGGGCAGTCTATGAGAGCTCGAATCTTCATCACACCGCCGATCGTGGACAAACAGATCGAAGCCATCATTGATCGTTAACTTTTTTGTGGCAAAGGTTGGAACAACTCAAGCTCACAGTTCCTTGTTCGTGTGAAAGGGACCGCACCGAAGGTGGTAACATGGGAGAAGTATGAGGACTTGAGGCCATTTCGCGAAAAGGTCCACAATAATTTGCAGTTGTGTGGCGTTGGGGTTGTCACCAAATTAGCTGGGGGAGCCTGTAGCTCCCCGCAAGGTGTTACATTAAAATCCCACAATTTCAGCACCTTCGTCAACATGGTTGAGGCGAATCGCGATATGGAGGGTCAAAGACACATGCTAATCTTTAGACCAAAGGTCAAGAACACTTGCCACTTTTCAGATCAGCCATTGGGGGTTGCGTGTAGGCTAAGATGAGAAATTAATTCTCATCTTTCCAAGGAAAGGATGCCGCCTAAGGATGGGACAACAACTGATGGGCAGTTTTCTCTTTTGGCAATAAAGCAGCCTGCTGCCTTTCTATAAAATTTCCTTTTGTAGCTTTTCTTTTTGGTTTTTGTTCCCCAACGTTATTGACTGATTTAAGAAGGGGCTTGTGTAGAGTTTTTAGGCAGTTTTACTCTTGTAAAGACTTGAAGAAATACATACTGATAATTGGCATTTTCCTCCCAACTTTGCTTTCCGATTTGGCCCCCTTGCTTGGCTGTTTTAGTGGACTATTTTGTCCATCTTGTTGATACACCTTTGGGTGATCATTTGGTTGTTTGGACTGAGCATTTGAAGGGTTGTGCAAGCATTCAAGGTTGTCCCACGAGGTGGAAAAATAGCACCGTGACAGTTGCGACTTGTATGAAGAGTTGTGACTTTTTTTGAAAAGTTGCAACTTTTATGAAATGTTGTAATTTTTATGGAAAGTTTGACATTTATAAAAGCTGACGACCTTTCCGAAAGATTGTTACTTTTCAAAAGGTTTGTGATCTTTTCGGTAAGGCACAACTTTTCCTTTTCTGTATTTGGGATGTCCAATATTTTAATGAGAGGAGCGTCTCTGGGTATTTTGAAGACTTGATTAGGAAAGTTGCTATGATAATCTTCTCATGATATAATAAATTCCTATCATTTGGATGTTAAGTATGTTTATGTGAATCATGTACTTCAGTCTATGCTAGTTTACTTGTTATCAACTATAAATCCAGCAAAGAAAGTCATGGACCAAAATTATCAAATTTTTACTAAATTCATTTGGGAAATGTGTGGGGAGTTAAAGGTAAACACTAGGTGGCATGGGGGTATATGTGTCTTCCAAAAGATGAAGGTGGAATCGGATTTAGGTAGATTAAGGATATAAACAAAGCCTTATTTTCATAGCTATGATGGATCTTTAGAGTATCCATAAACTCTTTATGGTTTGAATACATCTAGATTAAGTACTGCAAGAAAATGCATCAGTTAATTATGAACAGTTCAGAGCGTCACTGGTTTGGAAGAAAATTATTAAGATCAGGGTGGAGGTAGAACATGATAGATGGTGGCAAATCAAAAGTAGAAATTCTAGTTTTTGATTTGATAATTGGACCCGGCAAGGAGCATTATACTTTACAGAAGGAGAGTTGGGACAATATGAGGAATTGGAGGTAAATTATTTAATCATAAATTAAGAGTGGAATGAAGAAAAGATGAGATCAGTCACTTCGGAGGAAATGGTACAACATACAACAATGAAAATCAATACACTGGTTATTGAGATCATTCTACCTTGGGAGGACATATTCCAAATCAAACCTTGGATACTAAAGGAGAATAATTTCCTTAAGGGGACATTGTGCATTCAGTGGACTTGATCTTCTTTTGGTTTTTCCAGATTCTAATATGTGTTACAAATTTTAGATTTGTGAATTAATTTCATTTCTTCTATTCTTTTATTTTTCATTGGTCCATTAAACTTTTGTAACTTTGTGTTTCTTCTATGTTTTTTGGAATTAGTAAGATTCTTTAGGCACATATTAACAATAATTCTTCTTTAAGAAAAATATTTCGTGTATTTTTTCTAATCCGTTTACTGATGCTAGATTCGCGACTAGTTTTAATTTTCTAGTTGTGAAAATGTTCTTAAACTTTGTTGTATTACAAAGTTTTGTTCTAAGTATGTTAGGAATACAAGATGAACAAAACTTAAATATTCATAATTTCCAACACGTTGGGTCGGGAACTCAAGAGACAAGCAATGGACCAGGAGGCAAAAGGGACACACAGTTGGCAGAATATAGTTTGCACACCCGGCAAGTGGCGAACATTTTTATATCATGGATATTGCTAACTTTGGTGAGAGGGTGCACTTCATTTGAAGGCATAAGAAGAATCAATGGAGTGGATCATAAAACATATATATAAAGAGGACTTCTACACGGTAGGCTTAATGGATGACGACAAAGAGTGGAATGACTGTTTGTCTGACGCAAGGTAGTGGGCTACGGGAATCGAGTTGAGACAACTCTTTGTAACTATAGTTATGAATTGTCAGGTATCGGAACCCGACAAACTATAAGAAAATAACTATGAGATATTATCTGAAGATATCACATCAATGCAGAGATTGAGATTCTGATTGAATGATTTACAACTGAATGCAAAGAAAATTGAATCGTATACACTATTGGAGATTGAAAACATCCTTCTAAAGATGGGTAGAAGTTTGAATTATATATACGGTATGCCTATTCCAGATTCAACGTTAATGTGGAATGTAGGTAATCGACTAATTAAAGAGCTATACTATGACAAAGACAACCTAAGAATTCAACACAACCAATCCCTAAATCTTTTAAATGGTCGCCGGAGATAGGCATATAAAGCAATAATATCATCGGTTGAATTTTTTTCTAGCAATAACATCAACCAGAGAAAAGAGAATTGGAGTTAATGAAAAAAAAGAGAAGAGAATTAGGGGAAACAAAATAAGAGAGAAACAACAATCAGTCGCTCATGAATTGCTGACACACTCAACAATCCTCTCTTTTTTCATTGCACGCCCCCCAATTCTCTCTTTTCTTTTTTACCACCAAATCTCTCTTCTTTGGTTCATGTTATCAGTAAAAAAAAAATCAACTTGCTATTATACAAGGTAGCGATTAACGTCTAGATTAGACTAATGATGTTGATTTTTTTTTATTTGTATGACATATTTTGATTAATCAAAATGACATTTACGTTTTAAGTTAATGGGCTCTAGAACTGTTTAAAATCTATAATTTCTTATAATTCTTGCTATTTTTTTCAGAATTTTGTGTAAAGAAATTATGTTTTTATGTTGTGCTTTCTTAATGAGTATTTTATTCTTTGGGTTAATCATCAAGCTTTAATTTTCTTTGTCTATATAATGAATATATTTTTCTACTATCTTTTCCAAAAGAGAAAAATTTAAACTTACAATTGTCATATCTGTATTTTAATTTTTATCATCTTAACTAACCATGAGAATTTTCTTGATTATAGTGATTTGAGTCTAAGTAATTCAATTTCAAGAGTCTCATCTACTACAAAGTACAATGAAGAGGGGCAGTAAGATTTTCAACAAAAAAGAACTTGTAGAATATTGGTGCTTTGAATGTAAAGATGGAGGAGAGAGCTCATAATTTGTGACAATGGGCAAGTCATTTTGCTCAAAAAAACTATTTTCTTTTGTTATAATTGATGAAATAAACTAGAAACATGGTTGCCATTTTAGAAACATTTTTATGATAACTATGTTACTAGTTTATTTCATCAAATATACCAACTATAAAATTGATTTTCATAGCAAAAGGACTTGCTGATAGTCACAAATCATGAACTCTCCTCTATCTTTACATTTAAAACACAAATCTTCATCAAGTTTTTCTTTGTTGAAAATCTTTTTGATTCTTTTCATCGCAATTTGTAGTAATGAGTTTCTTGAAATTGAATTACAAAGGCGAGTTCACTATAATCAAGAAAAATTCTTATGTTCAATTCAGATGATCAAAATTAAAATGCAGATATGATAATTATTTGTGTAATTTTTTTATTTAGAAAAAATAGCATAACAATATATACATTAACAAACATATAAAAATAAAGTTAAATGATTCGCCAAAGATTGAAATACATATTAACAAGATACAATAGAAAATAGGTTCTTAATGCAAAATTCTAAAGAACTCCCAACAATCATAACAAAATTATATATTTTCAATCACTTCTAGCATCCATTGAACTAAAAAATTATGAATGTCGTTTGGATTAACTGATAGATATCATAAAACATAAAACAAGAAAAATAATAGCAATACTGTCCAACATAGACGCAAATCCATACATTCTTCAATAGAAAAATGAATATTTTTTTATCAAGCAATAACATCAACCATAGGAAAGAGAATTGGGGGTAATGAAAAAAAAGGAAAACAATTGGGGGTAACGAAAAAAGAGAGTATTGAGTGTAAACAAAATAGAAAGATTTTTCTATTAAGGTTTTTTTAATAGAATTGTCTAACTGAACAAAGTTATAGTTTTTTATTGGAAGAATATTTTCTTGGATACAACAACCAGTGACTTATGAATTGTTAGCACACACTCAACAATCCTCTCTTTTTTCATTACCCGACCCCTAATTCTCTCTTTTCTTCATTACCACCAATTCTCTCTTCTATGGTTCATTTTATGACTAAACGAAAATTTTCAACTTTTTATTATTGAAGGTAGAGATTTCCATCTAGGTTGGACTAATCATACTTATTTATTTTCTGGTTTTGATTTGTATGACATATTTTGATTAATCAAATTGACATTCATGTTTAAGGTCAATGGGTGTTACAAGTGTTTGAAAATATTTGTTATAATTCTTGGTATTTCTTTAGAATTTAGTGTTAAGATAAACATATCTTTCGATTATTATATGATAGTAGGTATTTTATTCTTCGGGCTAATCCTCATGCTTTGATTTTCTTTGTCTATATCATGAATATATTTTTCTATAATTTTTTCGAAAATGGAAAAAATTAAACCAACAATTTTCATATCGACATTTTATTTTTGATCATCTTGACTAACCATGAGAATTTTCTTGATTATAGTGATGTGAGTCTCAAGTAATTCAATTTCAAGAGACTCATCTAGTGCAAAGTGTAACGAAGAGGGGCAATAAGATTTTCAACAAAGAAGAACTTGTAGAAGATTAGTGCTCTGAATGTAAAGATGGAGAAGAGCTCATGATTTTTTACTATGGGCAAGTAATTTTATTTTTGTTATAATTGATGAAATAAATCAGAAACATGGTTGTCATTTTAGAATTTTTTTTATGATAACCATGTTACTTGTTTATTTCATCAAATACACCAAATATAATATTGATGTTTTTAGATAAAGGACTTTCTCATACTCACAAATCATAAGCTATCCTCCATCTTTACATTGAAAACACCAATATTCAGCAAGCTCTTCTTTATTGAAAATCTTTTAGACCCTCTTCGTCGCAATTTGTAGTAATGACACTCTTGAAATAGAAATACCAAAGACAAGTTCACTATAATCAAGAAAATTCATATGTTCAGTTTAAATGTTGTAAACTAAAATGCATATATGATAATTATTAGGGTAATTATTTTTTCCTTTTAGAAAAAATATCAAAAAAATATTTACATTAACAAATAAAGAAATCAAAACTAGTTGATTAGCCCGGTAATTGAAATACATATTAACCAAACACAATAGAAAAAGAGGTTCTCCTAACACATATTTCTAAAGAACTCCCAAAAATCATAATAATATTATAGATTTCAAACACTTCTATTACCCATTTTTTCACGCCCCAAGCTACCCTCGAGACGCGGACACGGAACCTAGGACCACAAGTCTCCTAAGCTAACCCTGTTGGCATGATCATGAACATATTGAAGATAATAAATTGTTGCGGAAAATAAATCATAATTTATAATAAAAAGATAAGGAATACCCATATACTAAATGTGATATAGTATGATAATGATGAGTTTAATACAATGAAGTTACTAACTCAACACTATGTTGAAACTAACTATCTCTGAAATAAGCCTCTAAACTGGACTTGAAATACTGGACAAGCCCCAACTAAATCTAGCAAAAACTGAAACTAATTGACTAAAGACTGAAATGAAACTCATGACTGTTGTCCTCGGAGAATGAGGACTCACCACTGAATCTGCTGAACTGGAGATTGGAAATCGATCTATGCATGACCTGGATGCTGAAAATCTGAACCTACATCACGATAATATGTAGCGCATATATCCCTCAGCAAAGAGGGTTTTAAAATGTTGTAAAAAATGAATCAAACGAAGTGAGGTCATTGAGGATTGAATGCGTGACCTCGCGATGTTAAAAACCATGTAAATAATAAGTAAAAAGAAGTGTGGTGAAGGGGATTCAAACCATGGTATTTGATGGAAAATGTAAGTTAAAATAAAAAAAAAAGAAATGAAAGGATTAGGATTTGAACCCACCACCTCTAAATAAGATTTTAGGAAGAGTAAAAGAAAAAAAAATTGAATGTGAGGCGTGGGAATCAAACCCACGAGCTCTAGGCAGTGAAGGAGAGTAAAAAAATTGAAAAAAAAGATATGTGAGGCGTGGGAATCGAACCCATGATCTCTAGGCAATGAAGGAGAGTCAAAGGAAATGAAAGAAAAGAGATGTGAGGCGTGGGAATCGAACCCACGACATCCTAGGTAGATTTAAGGAGAAAAATTAAAAAATAATTAAAGAGGGGCTATGGTAGTTTGAACCCAGAACCCCTCGACCAAAGGAGAGAAATTTAAAGGCAATGAATATAAAAAGCAAATGAAATTGTGGGGTTCTATACCACATCCTCTTAGTTCCATTAAGCGAAAAATTAAGAGACAAATTAAGGGGAAAATAAAATGAAGGCATTGGGGCTCGAACATGGGTCCCCACGTCGTATCTATCAAACCAAAATGAACAAAAAATGTAAGTGTTGTTCAAGGGATTTGAAAACTGGGTTCCTTTGCCCAAATTCCGTATTGATACATAAGTCATACGTGAATTAAATGTTCAAGAATAATGTTGCCTACTTAGATCGAAATTGAGATCTTGGCATACATACAAGATGCATAAGTCTTCTACCACATAATCTTAGAATGATATGAATCAGTTAAAAAAACTATGAAGAAGCCTAATGGCTTGTATGTATAGATCCATAAGTCTAGCATACATTTAAAAAAAATTAACAAGTGAACCTTAGATGTATGTAATGAAATGATGTAACCCTAGAAGGGTTAAGTAGGAGTATAAAACACACTAAATGGCAAAGATCATTGGCATAAGAGGAAACGAATGTCATGTAATGAAATGATGAACCCTACAAGGGTTACGTAAGAGTTTGAAAAATAGAAATGGTCAAGTACATTGGCATATGATGAATTGAACATTCACGTAAAAAGGGGTGAGTAATTATGAAAAACAATTGTGCTAATGTTAATGAATGTGGTACAACATGATATGAGGCTAATGTAAAAGATTGGAGCACTCTCAAATGAGCCTAAGTAATTGTTACCAAAATGTACTCACCTATGAGAGGGTAAAGTTTATGTACACTCTACTGAAAGTATTGATATTAACACACTTAATACTAATGATGAGATGAGAAATCATCTAGTGATCTATTATGTTCTCATACTAGAAGCCAACTTATATGATGTATGAGTTGAATGTAATGGAACTTTATACTGAGCACCGATAAACTAGATGTGAGCGGTGATGCCTTCTTTCAGAAAGGGTGGAGGTTTACGTATCTCTCATGAGATGAGATTGTCTGGCATGCCGAGTATGGGTCTTCCATATCTCCTAGTCTTTGAACCTATACTGCAATATAGGGATCTGGCGTGGTTCAATTCCCATGTATACTATCATGTTTTGGGTAACTTTGGAAGATGATTCCACCTCTTTCCAGTGTGGGGTTTCATGACACAGGATTTCATGGTGCTCACATGATCTATGTCGATTAAAGTTAAAGTTCCCAATGAATGAATGAATGAGGCTAGGCTCAAATGATGCACATAATGAAATGCACATCGAATTCAATGTTAAGTGTTAAACTACATCCTTGGTATAGCTTGTGTTCACACTAGTCTATGAACGAAATGAAATGAAGTACGTATGAATGATTGAAACAGACTTTCTGTTTGCTCATGAAGACTCCCTAGTTGAGGTCCCATATGTTGAGCCCACACTTTTGGGAAGTCTTAATGTCAAGTCCATTATTCAAGGTCTCATGGCATATGAATAAATGATAAGAACAACATTATGTGTTATATGAATTATGATATGTGTTATGTGTACGCTATTGTGTGGTATGTGCAAAATGTTAAGTATGATGGTGCAAGTTAATATCATTGCATAACTTTACTAATCCAAATTTTGAAAGTTCACTCACTTTCCTTATCACATTTTGGCAAGTCCACTGACTTTACCTGGTATAATCATGCTGCTAGGAAAGAGCTATTCTTACTCATGCATGTCCTTGGTGTGTGCTTACATAAACACATACTTAGTACAAGTGTGTACTAATCCTATACTACTCTAAATTTTTAGGTGCACGCAAAGGTGGACGCTAGAGCTACACGATCAACGCTTCAACATTCCAAACGTCTAATATTAATCAAGAATTTTTAGGCCTTTTATGCTTTCAAGGATGCTTGCCCATTTACATTCTAGCTTAGTTGTAGTATTGACCTAGTGGAGTATGTTCCACTAGCGTTTCTTTCCCGTTTTTGTTCAAACATTGTATAGGTGCCATTTTTGCAAGTACATCTTTATCGTTATAATAAACTGGTTCTTTCATTTGATGATCTTAATGTTAGATGGTTGATGGTGAACAGTTATATATGTCATAGAATGTTTAGTAATCATGTTAGGAAAAAAAAAGTTTCAAATATTCCGCTAAAATTAACCTATATGAAGTAAGAATGACGTATGTAGGATTGTCTATGACCTCTGAGAGGTCAACAATGCCTGTCTCATTTGGGGTCGAGATTCCGGTCATGAAAAAGTTTATATCAGATCCCTTGGTAAAATTACAGAAATAACAAGTTCATCAACCATATTGAGTAGTTTCTAAGTCATTGTAGTGAAGTGCACTACTATCCTGGATTAGAGACTGCATGATGCGTAGGAAAATTTCCCTTCTTCTGATATTATAGTGTCGTTCCTAATATTTGACTTCTTGATGTTATGATTGTGTCTAACATCAAATCCTTGTTGTTTACAGAGAATGAACACTAGGAGAGCTATTGGTCTGATGAGAGGAGTAGCAGCTGCTTGGGACAATTAAGTTCCACCCCAGGCTCCAGCTGAAGGAGTAGTCATGCCAGTAAACCCTGCTGGGTTGACTAATGCTGAGGTGAGGACATCTCTAGCCCAGATGGAACAGGACATCACCATGCAATCTCAGGACATGACACCCCAGGTGAATCGAAAGAATGTTCAAAGGGACAACCCACCAGTACGTAGCATGGCTGACAGGCAACAAGAGTTTACAAGGATGAATCCTCTTATTTTCACAAGGTCCAAGACATTAGAGGATCCCCAGGGAGTATCCCCTGAAGTTTGTGAAATTATCCAGGTATGCCACTTCTCTTGAGTCTAACAATAGAAACGAGATGAGTAGATTTTTGTCAGGGATTGTTGAGGATAACGACTAGGAGTGTAGGGAAGCTATGCTGCATGATAGAATATATCTTTCCAAGCGTATGGTCCATGTCGAGCAAGTGGAGGAAAGTAGTAAGAAGAAGCACATTAGGGCAGGGAACAGGTCAAGGAAAGTTGAGAAGAATTTTTCAAGGAACAATAGTACTGAAATCGGGGATAAGCACAGGTTTAAGAAGAAACTCTCCCACCAATGGGATTCAAGTTCATCAAACGGTTGTTATGATAGAAATTCCAAGTCCGGAGATAAGAGAAACAATAAACTATATAAACCACAAGAGAGACCACCTTGCAGGAAGTGTGGCAAACTACCTGTTGGAGTGTGTATAATGGGCACTAATGCTGGTTACAGTTGTGGCAAACCGGGTCACATGGTGAAGAATTGTCCGCTTACGAAAAGTTAAGAACAAGGGAAGGAGAGAGTTCAGTCTAATGGTCCAAGTGAAGTGTCTCCAAGGAGGCAACGATTCTTGGCACTCAAGTCTAGGGGTGCAGGGGAAGTCACCTCTGGTGAAGTCTTGGCTGAGTATCCTTAATTAGTCCTTCAGGTATTTGACTGTGTATAGTGTGTATGCACTAGTATGAGGTTAATATGTTTGAGTCATCATGTTGGTTGCTCATTTGTATGATTTATATGTTAACTTATGTTGTATGCTTTGATGAGACTTGTTTAGGAAAAAGTTCCTTAGTGTATTAATGTGAAACTACTAATAGGTTTCGAGGATGTGCACCATCATGTTAATATGTGAATCAGATATTCACCAATGGGGAGTATTGGATTATATATGCATGCGTACGTTCAATAGATAACTTATTTATTGTTATTAAAGAGTAGTGTCCTGTTCTTAAGCGGGTTATAATGTAACAACCCTAAAAATTGTTGAGATAAGAAATACTTAATGTGTCAAGAAGGCCTATGATTAGACCAGGGTTCACACAGATTGATGCGCATAGAACAAGACATCGGAACCCTTTGCTACATCCAAGCCAACAAACTTTAGGAGTTACTTGAGCTTGGAAAGGTTGGGTCCAACCATGTAGGGCTATCGAATACAAAGAGTTACTTGAAGGAGTCTTTACCGGATTTAAAAAGGAAAAATCTTAGGTTTGGAGGGTCTAGGGGTAAAACGGTCTTTTTCCAGGCTAAGGGTAGTATTGTAATTATCCTAAATATATAATGAATTATTTAATTAATAAGGTGGAGGGGTATTTTGGGGAGAGAGGTCCGAAATTAGGCTCTTGAAGTGAAGTCTTTCTCCACCCAGGTTCGAACCTAGGTGGAACCAATGTTTTAAAGTGATTTTTATTTAATATATTGAAAAATATAATTATTTAATTCTTATTATTCATTATCTAATTTAAAATAAAAAAAAATCAGATTTTTATTTAATAAAGAAAACCTTACTCTAAACCCTAACACTAGACTCCTAAGCCTCCTACAACTCCCACTCTCTCACGTTTATCTCTCCACTCTCACTCTCAATCTCTCTTATTCTTTCTCACGTATTTTCTCTTCCAAAATACGATACAAAATCATAAAAATAAACCATGTTCTTCACACTTGAATAACTCACACGAAATCACAAGAAATCAAACGTTAATCGCACACTAGGCTAAAGGAGGTTGTCATTCGAGTGGAGTTGATATTGAGGAGGCTTAGACGTGTTCTTGGGTGAAATTTTTGGGCAGCAAGTCAAGAGTTTAACGTCAAAAACGTATGGGGTTCTCTTCTCTCTTGGTCCCTTTCCCAAGTGACCCCTTAAGGTTCTGAATATTCATTCCAAAAACTAGGATTGTTTCCCGTTGCATGTCCATGTCACTGGCTCCTATTGAATCATAGGTTGGTTATGTTTGCTGGTAGGAAAATAGGGATGAAACGTATTTTCGTGATGATTATGTGTTTATATGTATGTTTGGAATTATGTGACTTATGTTGATGTTTCCGAAAATGTAACTACCTGTGTATGTATGTGTTGCCGTGGCTATTGTTCATTGTTTAGGACTTGAAATGACATGATAGTTCTTCATATTTCATGTACACATGTTAATGTAAATGTGATGTTCAGATGAGTTGAAATGTGGCTGAATTGAGGGATAATGTCTTGGCTTATCGAATACATGAAGACTCACCTAAAACGTTCTAAATTCACTACGAAATTCCCCTAAGATCTAAGGTTTAACTTGATAAAACGATGCTAAAAAATAAAAAGAAAATTTCCAGCTTCTATTGATGAATTTCGGTCAGCAAAGAGGGTTATTTTTTTTAAAAAAAGATGGATTAAACAAGTGAGGTAATGGAGGATTGAACTCGTGACCTCACCATGTTAAAAACAAAGAAAATAAGAAGTAAAAAGAAATGTTGTGAAGGAGATTCAAACCATGGTATAGGATGGAAAATGTAACTTAAAAGGAAAAATAACAAATGAGAGGACTGGGATTCGAACCCACCAACTCTTAATCAGATTTAAGGAAAGGTAAAAGAAAAAAATGTGAGGCATGGGAATCAAACCCACGACCTTTAAATAGTGAAGAAGAGTAAAGAAAATGAAAGAAAATAAATGTGAGGCGTGGGAATCGAACCCATGACCTCTAGGCAGTTATGGAGAGTCAAAGAAAATGAAAGAAAATAGATGTGAGGCGTGGGAATCGAACCCCCGACCTTCTAGGCAGATTTAAGTTGAAAAATTAAATTAAATTAAAGAGGGTCTGTGGGGGTTTGAACCCACAACCCCTCGGACAGAGGAGAAAAATTTAAAGGCAATGAAAATAAAAAGTAAATGAGGTTTGTGGGGGTTAAATCCCACATCATCTTAGTTCCATTAAGCGATAAATGAAGAGAGAAATTAAGGGAAAAATAAAATGAAGGCATTGGGGCTCGAACTTGGGTCCCCAAGCCGTATGGATTATACCAAAATGAATAAAAAAATGTACGTGTTGTTCAAGGTATTTGAAAACAGGGTTCCCTTGCCCAAATTCTGTATTAATGCATAAGTCATATGTGAATTAAATGTTCAAGAATGATATTGTCTACTTAGATCAAAACTGAGATTTTGGCATACATACAAGATGTATAAGTCTTGTACCAAATAATCTTAGGAAGATATGAATCACTTAAATGAACTATAAATGAAGCCTCATGACTTGTATGTATAGATCCACAAGTCTAATATACTTTTAAAAAAAGTGAACCTAAGATGTATGTAATGAAATGATGTAACCCTAGAAGGGTTAAGTAAGAGTGTAAAACACACTAAATTGCAAATTTCATTGGCATATGATGAAACAAATATTATATTATAATATCATGAAACCCTAGAATGGTTAAGTAAGAGTGTGAAACACACAAATCGTCAAGTACATTTGCATATAATGAATTGAACATTCACGTAAAAAGGGGTGAATAATTATGGAAAAACAAATGTGCTAATGAGTATGAATGTGGTGACAACATGATATAAGGCTAATGTAAAAGGTGATAGCAATCTCCAATGATTCTAAGTAAATGTTACCAAACCGTACTCACCTATGAGAGTGTAAAGTTAATGAAGATACCAGTCTCTATGAAAACTCTAATGAAAGTATTAATATTAACATACTTAGTACTAATGATGAGATGATAAATCATCTATTGAGCTATGATGTCCTCATACTAGAGGCCAACTTCCATGAAATATGAGTTGAATGTAATGGAACTTTATACTGATCACCGATAGGCTAGCTATTAGCGGTGATGCCTTCTTTCGGAAAGGGCAGACGTTCACGTAATTCTCATGAGATGAGACTTTCCAGCATGCCGGATATGAGTCTCCTTATATCTCCTAGTCTTCGAACCTATATTGCCAATATAGGGCTCTGGCGGTGTTCAATTCCCATGTTCCCAATGAATGAACGAATGAGGCCAGCCTCAAAATAGGCACACAATGAAATTAATGGTACCTAAGGTTTTAGGGCAAGATGATCAAGTGGTTAGTTAGAATCAAGGAATAACGTTAGGTCATTCTTGGTCATTGCACATTAAACCGGATGAAAATCTTAAACAACATCCTAGGTATAGATGGTGTTTACACTAGCTTATGAACGAAATGAAATGAAGTACATATTAATGAATGAAGCAGACTCTGTGTTTGCTAATGAAGACTCCCTAGTTGAGGTCCCATATGTTGAGCCCTCATTTTTGGGAAGTCTTAATGTCAAGTCCATGATTCCAAGGTCTCATGGCATATGATTAAATGATATGAACAACTTTATGTGTTATATGAATTATGATATGTGCTTTGTGTATGCTGTTGTGTGCTATGTGCAAAATGTTAGTATGATGGTGCATGTTACTCTCATGGCATAACTTTACTAATCCAAATTTTGAAAGTTCACTCACTTTCTAATCTTAATTTGGCAAGTCCACTGACTTGAACTACTATAATCATGTTGCTAGGAAATATTTATTCCTACTCATGCAAGTCCTTAGTGTGTGCTTGCATATACCGATACTTATTAAAAGTCGGTACTAACCCTATACAACTCCAAACTTTTAGTTGCAGATACAGGTGGACGCTAGAGCTTCAAGATCAACACTGTCGCTATCCGGACATCGAGTATTCATTAGGACTTGATAGTCCCTCATGCTTTCGAGGATGCTTGCCTATTTACACTCTATCTTTGTTGTAGGATTGAGCTAGTCGAGTATGTTCCACTAACGTTTCTTTCCCGTTTTCTTTCAGACATTGTATGGGTACCATTTTAGCAAGTACATCTTTATCGTTATAATAAAATGCTTCTTTCATTTGATGATCTTAATGTTAGATGGTTGATGGTGAACAATTATATATGTAATAGAATGTTTAGTAAGCATGTTAGGAAACAAAAACTTTCAAAATTTCCGCTAAAATTAACCTAGATAAAGTATGAATGACGTATGTAGGCTTGTCTGCGACCTCTGAGAGGTCAATGATGCCGGTTACGTCTGAGGCATAGATTTCGGTCATGACAGTACTAAGCATGTAGGATAGAGTAATGCTAAACATAACTGAACAAGAATAAAAGAAAATAAAATAATCTTACATGATAAACTGAATTTTGAGCTAACTGGATGCAATGACCAAATTATAACATGCCGAAACTGGATACTAAGTATAATGAAAAATGAATAATGCTAGAGAGTCTGACTGAACTATGGGAGCTACTAATATCCGATGCTAAAACCACATGAGCCAAATATGGAGTCCGATGTATACGCCTAATCCAGAGTACTCAATATACCCCCCAAAGGTATAAAGGCATGTTGGCATGATCACTAAAGTGATTGCCCAAAGTGGTGACTTACAACTTACTTGTCTAATAGTTCAGGGACTATTGGGTACGCTTAAACTTAGTCAAACTCGGTATTATGCTACTCCAAATGAATTCTATAAATTTAGTGTTTAGGTATGAGTTTCTGAAAATACTGGATAGCTAGAAACTGAACATGCAACCTGAGAATGCAACAATTAATCTGGTAATTATGCATTCATAACTGAGTCATGTATATTTGAAGTCTCTGAAATATCTAACCTAGCATGTGTAATTCAAGAACTAAAGAAATATAAAGCTACAGTTCTAAAATTCATGCAAATATCTGAACAATAACAAAATAATTTGATTTGGAACATAAAACTAATAAATTCATAAAGTTCTATCAAAGTCCTAGAAACCCTAGGTTCAATCATGACAAGAAAATCAAGAATATGACTGAAAACTAGGGACCTTTTTCAAGAATCTGAGTGAAAACTAGGGACCCAATTTTTGTTTCCATAAGTTAAGACCTTGATCCTTTTATGTCTAACATGGCGTTATTTGAGTAAGGTATTTATGTTAGCATGATTGTAACTCCCATGTTGTTCTTGACTCCTGTTATCTTAGTCTAAATTAATAATCATGTGCTCGGCTGAAAAAGGGTGTTGTTTTCGACATGTTCAGAAAGTGGTGAATCATATTTTGTTATATGTTTCTCCCCCCTTGGCTTTTGATTAATGTGATCTTGGTTAGTGATTTCGGATATGGATTGATTTGGTTTGTTTATTATCTTGGCGTGTTTTCATAAGCGTTGCAAATGCATTTAAAATCTATTGTTGAGGATCGATAAAAGTTGAAATGGTTCATATATACTCTCATATGTTGCTGTATTTGAATATTGTATTTATATAGTGCCTCTATGGTCAGCAAAGTGAACATTAATCTTTTCATTAAAATCTAGTCATTTCGCTAACAATTTTCTTTATGATTATGTGCAAATCTGCCACAGTTTGTCATGAACTCTTATGTCTTTCCCCGTTTATGAGCTGCCCCGATTTATTTTATTTTAGCAAAGACATGACTCAAGTATATGGGTCCTTTAATTTCGTGACTATCCGCTTCCTGCTGAAGGTTTAATTTTAAGTTTGTTATTGTTTTTAAATTTGGCATATGTTTTTCGCATTTCTAATATATGGGCCTTCCCTTTAGTGGTGTAACGTCATTATACTGTGTCTTCGTTAACGTGTCACTTGTCTCTCTACGCATTTATGTTGTTATAGTTGTATGCGTGTGGTTTTAAGTGTTGGATCATCTTGATGCATTCGCTCTGCTCGTTCCATGTTGTTAGTAGTGGGGGAAGTTTTTTTATTTTAGTTCCCTTACGGGCTAATATGTCTTTCCTTCATATCAAATATGTATGAGTATGTCTTTCCTAAGTCCCGTTGTCGAGCACACCCAGAAACTTTCTATAACTAAACCAGTTGATTGTTTTACTTAAAAGTGTATATACTAAAAAAATGACTAAGTTTCGAAAAAATCATTAAATCCTATAATTTAAGAGAAAATTAATTTTCTTAATTGCTAGAGTCGCCACTTGATTTTTTTATTAGAATCAAGAAAAATTATTATTATTTTCAAAAGATTTAAACAGATAAAAATCGATTGAAAAGGATTCGAAGTCCAAATATACATTCCGGGAAGGTGTAGGCCCACGAAATGTCTGCTATCTCGCAGTTGACCGACGATTTGACTAAATGACTTTTTAAAATATTTTTTTTACAGATATTGACTAAATAAAGTAAAATAAATCTTTTATTTATTTATTGGCCAATATTACTATTCTATTTTAATTGATTATTTTAAAGGGAATGAACTTAGAAGTAAACCTCTAAAAGGGAAAACTCAAATGTTTGACAAGTCTAATAGTGAAAATAAAGCTAAATATAGAGTATGAAAATAAATATTTTTTATTTAAATACGAAAGAGAGAAATGATTAACTTTGGGGAACAAAAATTTAACATATTAAACATAAGTTAATACAATAGAAAAATAAATAAAGAGGAGAGGAGAAGGGAGGAATTTGGATTTGGCCTCTTTGCCCAAATTTAGCAAAAAATGGACCCTTAGGCCCAATTAACCCAAAAATTTTGTAGCAACTTTTGATAGGGATTTTGGCCCATTTCTCTCTTTATAATCTTGTATACATTTTGATGCATACTGATGTGTACGACTTGTATACAATCTGTTTTCTTGTATAGTGGGATGTATACGGATCGTATGCTGCCCCCGATCAATTTTCTAGCACCAGTATAATTTTTTCAACCTGTGTATCATATATTCATACTCTATATCGGTGTATAGAGTAGTATATTAGGCCCTTTATAAGCTTTTGGAGACCTACAATTTAACTTTCCAGCAACCTATTTGCTGCTTTCAACCTGTTCATCAGTTTTGAGGGCGTTTGGACGACTCGAGAAATACTTTAGCTTTTATGGCTTGAAGAGAAAGTGGGACGATATGGATTAAAGTCCATGAGGACTCGAGAAGAGTTTAACATGCAATAAGACAAAAATGGATTAGTACATGGTGCGATAAACTAATAAAATGTTTCTTGAATAAAGCGGCAATGAAAGATGCGAACTACTAAAGAGATTCGAGTTAGGGGGAATATATGACACCAAAGAAAAACCAAATGAACTAAGAAATAAAAAAAAAGTCTAATAACAAGTATGACAGTAAGCATTGGCGCAAATTGCATATATCCATTATGAACCCATCTTATACATCGGAATACATCATTGTTACTCAACAAATGAATTCAAAATATGCAGAGGAAACATGCTACACTTTATCAAATAAGCATACCCTAATTGACGAGATTTTTCCGATGTTAAAATCCTATTTTACAAAAGATCGAGGAGCTACACGGGTGTTGCCAAATAATCTATGACGGAGTGAAATATAACAATAAACATGAAACAAGATTGTCCCCAAACTAACATATTGACATGAGCACAAATAAACATAATATGGAATGCAAAGAGAAGAGTTTGTTCTTTGTACATATTTTTTTTTGAAACAGAAACCACAAATGACACAAATCAAGTCAGCATAGCTTCGACTACACACATAAAATGATAATACTTAGTAGAAATCATGTTTCGAACGATCTTAAAGAATAAACCCCGATAAAACCTAGACTAAGAGAACTCATAATTAAACTGACTCGACTTGAAAGTGTAGGAATTTTGGATTGAAATTCAAATATCGGGGAGACAATCTTGCTACGGGTGAATTTTATCAGGCAACTAAGAAAAATAATTTATGAAGTGGATAAAACTAAAGGATTAGAACAAACATACAAATATATTTGCATGCTAACCATATAAGTCGATTTGAGAGTTCATGCCTACATGGATACAAAAGTTAAACAGTCATCAAACTTCACACAATGCTACCATACTTATAAATGGAAAATATCATACCAACCCCATGCCATTAAGCAATAGTCCAAAACAGAGAAATAACAGACAGAAATTCGAAGAATAATCTGGAATACCAACAGTGGATGTAAATCCACAAACTTAGGCGCGACACAAATCAAGAAATCACAAAGGCACAAGTTTATCGTATGGGAGCATCAAAAGGTCAGAAATGACCAGCAACATACAGCCACATAATAAGGCTTTTACGACACAAGTAATGTAACTTCTTGAAACAGAACTGAAGGAGACGAGAATCTTTATAACGGGAGAAAAATTACCTTCATATGGGCAGCGAATGGCGACCAAATTGAGCTTGAAAGAGCGGGAGTTTCCACGATGAATGAGAGACACCGAGGAGACTTGGATGAATGAAATTGAGTGAACCAAATTCAAGAATAAAGGAATATCTCCAAGCACTTCATATTTGAATTATTTCTTCTTTTTAACACTAAGGTAAACTCTATAGATTTTTATCTATACTTCATCCAACTTTAGTAGCTCACTGTTTCTATAAAAAAATGTTATTGATTTTTTAGTGCTTTTCACAAGAAATTTTCTCCCAAAAAACCACTATTTCAACAATGAACCATAAGGACTATATATAGAAATGGGTACTAGTTTTTTTTTTCCATTTTTTTGGGGGTAAAACCCTCTAGAATTGAATGAGAAGATGCCCTTTTCGATTTTTGAAATCCCAAAACTTTTACTATTTTGGGACGAATCCCTTTTTCGAAGCTTTCAACCCTATTCTAGATTAGGAAAGGGGGATGGACGATTCACGTGCCCTGTTTTTGCTGTTGCGATAGTAGAGGGAAAGATAATATTAAAGGAAGGAGGAAAGAATTGCAGGTCGTCCTTTGCTTTCCCCGAATTCATCTTGGCATGAAGCGTGTCGGGCTGAGTTTCTGCGCTGCAGAATTGGGATGGACGTCTTGTTCATTGTTTGTTTCTGGTTTTACGCGATGAAGAAGAACAAATAGGAGTCGGTTTTGGTCTTATCACAAACGGGTTTAGGTATTTCATTAATAACTAAATAATAGAAATTAATATAAATTAACTAATGAGCTTCTTAATCGTAACAAAATAAAATAATTGTTTTAATTAGAAACTAATTAACCTAATTATGTTATTAATTAAACTACACTATTGGTACAAATATTTTACTAAAATTAACAATTTTTAGATGATTTTTGAATAATAATAAAATATATTAATTATATGCATAATATTTAAAAAATATGTATATCATCTAAAAATTATAAAAAGTGACAAGTAATTAAATAAATTTGAAAAATATTTTGAATTTTATTAAACTAATTATTCTAAATCCTTTGGGAATAAGGAAGCTCGATGATTAATTTATATTGTGGATGGTCATAATTGGGTGTCAACAACTGTCCCTTATTTTACCTGGATTGATGCAAGAAAATTGAGGAAAATGAAATTGACTAATCCAATTTTGATTGGCCACATCTTTATCTTTTGGAAAAATGACTTTGTACGGACTTTAAGAATTATGGACGAACCCAGAAAGTGGATCTCCTACATATCTCAAGCTATATGATAATTCAGGCCACTTGTAGTTCGATATGCCTGATTTGACACACGATTTTGAAAGAATTCTAAAGCCGTCCTGATACTGAATTATGAAGGGATCAGGATGTCCGAGAATAAGATTTATGACAGAATATTGGAGTACAACCTAGTTTCCAATATTGAGTCCACCTACATATCCTAAAACCATAGTAATCAAGCGGCTTGTAGTTCGACTCGATCGGTTTAAACGAAAATCTATTATACTTTATAACCTTTTTTGGTTTTTGACAAATGACAAGGAATTGAGTATGAAAAGGAGGTTTGCAACCTCTTAGACATGAATGTGGAGCTCTTCACATAAATAAGTAAGAACTTACACGGACATAATTCTCAAAGCTCTTGGTGAACTGTCACTCAGATTGAAAAGATTCTTCCGGTGAACATCAAGAATTTTTCGGATGTAAAATTGAAACTGACATACCCAAAGAAAAACCCACATGCCATCGTATAGGGGTGTAGTTTGATTGTGGTGGAAGTCGCTCCTCTGCTCGCGTCCTAAGAGTTTGACACTCCTCTTTGGACTATGTCCCAGTTAGCTGCTAAGAAAAAATTCCACGTTTTATTGCGTCCTTGTTGATGTGTCGTCCTCACATGTGGTTTGACTTGGAAATTCATCCTCTTGGATGCTCTCGACAGAGACTGAAACAACTTGTTAGTAGAAAATGCAACTGGAAAAGTTATAGTATACATTACGATTCTTTTTGCTTACTCTTGCTGTGAAAGATGTCGCATAAATATATTCAGTACATGTTGCTTTCGAACAGAGTATGTCCGTTACAACTCATAATTTACTGAAGATTCAGAATGTCATTGCATGTTTTCTGCATGGCAAATTCTTGTGATCTTTACAACGAGCTAGCAAGCTCAATAATTATCCAACTATAGCGAGGTGGACGGCTCGATGCTTATCAAGTTGTAATGAGGTGGATGTCTAGATAATGTTCCAGTTGTAACAAGCTGGATGACTCGATAATTATTAAACTTTAATTATATGGATGGCTCGATAATGTTCAATCTATAACAAGGTTAACAAGGTGGATGTCTCGATAGCTATCCAACTGTCACGAGGTGGATGACTCGATAATGTTCCAATTATCACAAGGTGGATGTCTTGATAATATTTTCTTTTAAAGAAATTTCATGTCTTCTTGAATCTTTTCTTTGATGTCTTTTTTTGCACCTGTGGTTTGATCTGCGAATTCATCCTTTTGGATGATTTAGACAAAAATTGAAATAAACTTGTTAGCACAAACTGTAATTTTAATAGGGAAGTGGTATGCTTTACCGTACTGGACAAATATTCTACATCAGACTATGTCAGTTTGATGCAATAGAGGATGACTTGATATGATGTGAAAATGATGCTTCAGTGATAGAAAGATGATGATATATTGGTAGGATAATGCTGCTACATGATAGGTTGATGACGTTGATACTCCATTGATAGGATAATGATTGATGATCCATCGCCGGGATGATGTTGAGGATTCATTGTTAGGGTGATGATTCTCCATTGGTAGGATAATGTTGATTCTCCATTCATAGGATGATGATGTTCCATTGATGATCCATTGGTAGGATTGATGATGCTCCATTAAGAATTCAGGTCAGACATAGTTCATAACAAGAAATAATTTTTCTAACTACAGAAAATAAGATGATTACAAACAAACGATGCATTACAAGGATAGAAATAAAAGACACTCTAAATTTTAAAATATAAAATCTTTTGATAGCATCTGAGTCGATTGACAACTTGAGATGAAAGTTTACGTTTCACCATGATTTGTGATCAAAAAAATGTATTAAATTTATTTTCTAAGTAATCTGATGAGTTCTCTTTTCTAAGCTCCTTTCTGATGGGCCTGATTCTGACTTTTTTGACATAATCATCCTTTTCAAGAATTACTATTTTTGTCTCATTCAGATTCAACTTACCTTGAGTCTCAAGTCGTTTTAAATCGTCGGCTATGTGTTTGAATATTATGATGTCCTTAACATAATCGTCAAACTCATCTTCATCTACCTCATCATGTTCATTCAGCTTGTGACATGACGTGATATAGACAGGTTCTTTTAATAAAAGCTATATGGTTTTGTTTGACTTAAATAGATACAAAGATAGTGAGATAGCAGAATAAAAACAAGTAAATAAAATTTTCGCAATAGGAGAGACTTTAATTGAAGGTAAGGAAATACGAACATTGGTCATGACCATGAGTCATTTTTTCTTTTTAAAAACATTACAAGGAATATCAAAACATAATAAGATAAAAAAACTTAAAAGGTGGTTTCGATCCTCATTCTAACCACCACCGATTTGGAAAACAACATAAAATTCATTTTTGTCTATCAAGTTGAGCAAGAGATAAAGAGCAGAGTGGAAGTCAAGTTAAGAACTTTCTTCATTGTCTCGGCGTATCGTATGTCTGGTGCCTCGATTATGTTCTTGGGTGCATCACCACATTCATAAAAAAGACCCTCAATTCCTTCTCTAAGACCATCATCATAGGCATATTCTTTAATAGAATAGACTGGCGTAAATGAGGCAAAGACTTTGGTGGAACATGATTAATCTCCCTCTTGTTCTTACCCTGTTTTGACACAGAAGCAAAAGTTTGACCGAGTGTCATGCTCGTAAAATTGAGTTTCTCAATTATGCTCGGAGAACATGCAACTTTCTCATGATATCTAGCACTAGTTGGAATTATCATCTTTACCATGCGGGACTCATCCTCCCTCTCTATCATATTGATAGTGGCGCCTCCAAAGTTTAGCAAAAGGTTATTGTTGACGCTGGGTACAACGGTCATGACCACATTCCAGTCGATCATATCTAGAATCTTGTGCTTTAAATTGATATAGTCTTCGGTATCATGCTCAAAACTGTTGGAATGATATGCATACTTCCGATTTGCTCGGTAAAATTGGGATCTTTATCAATGGGCTTGGACTCAACTGGATGAATGTTACCTGCAACATTCAATTGTTCAAACAACTTCGCCTGACTTTCGATGAGCTGCGTAAAACTCCAAGTAGGTTTCTTCTCGAATCTCGTACGAGGAGGATTATAATGACCTTGTTGAGGCAGAGGAATTTGATGATGATTTTGGGCATTTTGACAAAAAGGTGCGTGAGACTATGAGTCAATCATATTGATACTGAATCCTCCGTGATTCGACGGTGAATTACCATTGTCCTTGGAAGTGAAAGTTTGAAGACTGACAATTCTTTGATTAATCAAGGCTTGAATTTTATGCTTCAAATTGATGAAATCCTTAGTGGTATGTCTAGAACCTGCTGAATGGTAAGAACAATGAAGATTGGGCCTATATAGCCTGAAATACACACTGATATTTTTTGGGTCAATTGTTTTTATATGACCAGCTGCTTTCAACTTCTTCAAAAAATTTATGACAAGAATGATAGTGATCATTTCGTGCAGATTGAGATACTTGGCGGTAACTTAGAGGATTATGGTTAGTAGGTGATGGTGTTTGGATATTTGAGTATTGTGGAGCTCGGTAGCTATGATGGGTCTTTAGGTAATTTTGCAATGAAAACTGGTAACTTAATTGAGCATTTGGGTAATTTGGAAATGGAGCTTGGTAATTTGATTGAGCATTTGGGTAATTTTGAAGTGGATCTTGATAATTTGGATGATTTGATGGTGGAAATTTGTTACTTGGTTGGATGGGGTAAGGATTATGTAGATCTAAAGGGTAGGTTTTTGAAGGTAAAGACTTCCGAACATTAAGATCAGCATGTCCCTTTGATTTGTGGCTTGATTCAATTTTGACAGAAGAAACATCTTCCCTTTTCCTCCTTCAATGTCCTGGGGATTCATCTCGGGGAGTCATTCAGACGATTTTTTTCGGTCCTAAGACCATCTTCAATAGCGTCACCAATTCTTACTAGCTCACTGAACTTCCCTCCTAAAATGAGTAACATCATGTTGTAATACTCAGGCTCTTGAATGTGCACGAAGATTTCAATGATTTTTTTCTCGGTCATGGGAGTCCTAATCCTTGCGGCCTCACTTCTCCAACGACAGGCATACATGCGATAGCTTTCAGTAGAATTCTGTTTGATTCTACCAAAGAGTATTGATTGCGAATGAATTCTATATTATAGCCAAACCTTACAAGAATGTCTTTAACCAAAGCATTCCAACTTGGCCATTGTTTGATTTCATTAGAAATAAACCATTCCAAAGCTTCTTTTTTTAGACTTTTACTAAAGAGTTGCATCAGCAAAGCCTCATCTTTCCCAAATCCAATAAGTTGATCATAATAAGCCCTCAAATGAGTCAAAGGATTCTCAACTCCACTAAATGCATCAAACTTTGGTTCTTTAAAACCTTCGAGAAACTCCAAATGTGGAAGACGACACAAATCATCATAATTGAACCCTAAAATGTCTGGAGTGTGTCGAATGTCCTTCATTGCATTCATGACTTCCTCTCTGATGCTTTGCTGATTTTTTCCTTTCCTGACCATCTAATCATTTTCCTTCTTCTCAAGATGTTCTGTTTCAAAATGTTTGGTAAGATGAGCATACAATTCAGGTGAAATTGGAAGATGAAATGTGGTTTTTTAGAGGTTTGGGTTGAGTGGTAGGTGGGTTTTGAACAATTTGAGTAGGAATTTGATGATTGAGAGGAAAATTCTGAAGAATGTTGGTATCTGAATTTTGAGAAGTATGTGACTTTTGATATGAGGAACTAGCATGCTGTGGGTTAGGGGTGATTGAGTCAATGATGGAAGGTTTTGGAATTGTAGAGGTGGTTAAATTGTTTGGGAAATGTTCAGACGTTGTATCTGAAGAAGGAAAATGGAGTGGAGGCCTCTCGTTGTCTAGAATAGGAGTTTTAGCAATGATAGCCAAAATTTTCAAATCTCGAGTCTTGTCCATTTCAACCCTCATTTCATCAATCTCTTGGAGTAACTGTGCAATCAACTTGTTCTATTCAGCAATGATAAGGTCATTCACAGTAGCTTGATTCAAGTCAGTATTCTCAACATCTTAAACCATTTTATCTTTGGATTTTGATAAATATTGGTCGGAGATGGAATCTTTTGGGTGTTTGGACCTGGTGAAGTATGGATGTTTAGTCATTTTCTCAACACAAATCCTTTTTTGCTTACCTGACAATGAAACACAAAACAAAGGAAAATGTGTTAGTCTGTGTCAATAGTAGTTATACAAAATATCATACACATTATTGTAACATGAGTGAGAGTTGCTTCATTTGAAGATAAATTAACCCACGTATATAGAAAGATGACTTGATAGACAGAAATTTTTCTATTGATTTTAGGACTAATGAATCAGAAATGTCGACTTGAGTCGGGAAAAATTTGATTGTATCTTTCACTGTCGTACTTTTGGTTTTTGAGATATAAATTTAATTACCTAGTAAGAGTTGAAAAAGACAAAATTTCTCAAAATAGGGACTGGACCTTGAAAGGTTGCCTACATATCTTACATAAGAGAATTCAGGTCCTACGTAGCTCGACACACTTAAATTTCTTTTGATTTGAAATGATTAATCTTTTTCTGATATCAGAGTTGTATAAAAGAAAATGAAGTTTGATTTTTTTGGAAAACTACAGACTCGAAGAGTATTTGGACACGTTTTTGAATGTTACTTGATATTAGTGCTTAGGGGTTCTAAAATGTATTGGAAGAAGAGTGAGATAAAATATCTCCAAATAAAACAACATATTCATAAGTAGTTATAACACATAAATAAGTATTGCGCGTTATAAACAAATATGTTATCCTTTTCTGCTAAGAGTAGGCCTAGCGATTTGAGGGATATATACGTGATTCGCAATATTTCATTGCCCCAGAACCCAAATTTATAGAAATTTTATAAACAAAATAAACGGGGATACATAATAGGGAAAAATGATTACAAAATAATCACTCCCATGTAGGAGTACGACCCTAAACTATGCCTCCATGAAAGGTCTTGCTTCTTTCTTGATTTGTTGTCATCTTCGAATGCCAACATCTTAGGATAGGCTAGTAGCTTGTGAAGCACATTCTTCAACCTAAACAAACTATAATCTAATCCTTACCCTATGATATTATGATTTTTCAAATAACGTATACATCCTTCAAATTTAAACACATAAGTATGAGCGTCCATTAGGCTGTGAGCCGTTTTGGACTCGGGGTTGTCTTCTAATGGGCCCAACACGCCCTATGTGTTGGGTCATCGTAGTTCAAATGATCCTAAATTTGGATTTGGTTTAGCTCTATCCTATTTTACTAAGAGTGACTTTGAAATGACGGGGAACCAATCACACAATTTGGGTTGGAACTCGCAACAACCATTGGACGCATGACGAACCAATAAATTACCACTAACTCTAGAAAAAGGTTGAGTATACAAAAATTTGGTTACGGTTCCACAAACCTTCCTTTAATATACTATACAATATATATCAGAATATGTCATGAAATGCAATGCTAATTTTATAATTAAAAGATATTACTCACAAATAAGCAATTCAATAATTACAATTAGTCAAATAGTCAAATCATTTTGGTTAGAACTTAATTAATCACCAGCGGAGTCGTCATTTCTGTTTCACTTAATAAAATATAATAGTAAAAAAATGACTAAGTTTCGAAAAATCAATTAATCTTGTAATTTAAGAGAATTTAATTTTCTGAATTGACAGAGTCGCCACTTGATTTTTTAGTAAAAATCAAGAAAATTAATAATTATTTTTGAATGATTTAAACAGATAAAAATCGACTGAAAAGGGTTCGATGTTCAAATATACATTCCGCGAAGGTGTTAGGCCCTCGGAATGCCTGCTAACTCACCGTTGATTGGCGATTTCCCTAAATGACCTTTTGAAGTAATTTTTTTAGATTTTGTCTATATAAAGTAAATTCAGTCTTTTATTTATGTATTGACCAATATTACTATTCTGTTACAATTGATTATTTTAAAGGGAATGAACTTAGAAGGAATCCTCTAAAAGGGAAAACTCAAGTGTTTGACAAGTCTAATAGTGAAAAAAAGCGAAATACAGAGTATAAAAATATATATTTTTATTTAAATGCGAAAAAGAGAAACAATTAACTTTGGTGAAATTAATTAAGTCAAATGAAAATTTAAAAAATGAAACATAAGTTAACACAATAGCAAAATAAATAAAGAGGAGAGGAGAAGGAAGGAATTTAAACTTGGGCTCTTTGCCCAAATTCAGCAAAAAGATACCCTTAGACCCAATTCATCCAAAAATCCTCCAACAACTTTGCATGGGGATTTTTCCCCATTTGTCTCTTAAAAATCTGGTATACATTTTGAGGCATACGACTTGTATATAATCCATTTTAGTGTATATTGGGATGTATACGGATTTTATGCTGCCGCAGATCAATTTTCCAGCACTTGTATAATTTTTTCAACCTGTGTAACGTATATTCATACTCTATATCGGTGTATACAGTAGTAAATTAGCCACTTTTTAAGCTTTTGGAGACTAGCAATTTAACTTTCCAGCAACCTATTTGCGGCTTTTAACCTGTTCATCATTTTTGAGGGGGTGTGGACGACTCTATAAAGATATTTTGAGCCATTTTGGCTCGAAGAGAAAGTGCGAGAAGATGGGATAAATTCCATGAGGACTCAAGGAGAGTTTCACATGCAATAAGACCAAAATGAATTCGTACATGAAGCGCTAAGCTAATAAAATGTTTCTTGAATAAAACGGCAATAAAAGATGCGAACTACTTTAGAGATTCGAGTTAGAGGGAATATATGACACCAAAGGAAAACCCAAATGAACTAGGAAATACAATAAATACAAGTCTAATAACAAGTATGACAGTAAGTAATGGCACACATTGCATATATGGGTACTAATTAACCCATCATATACATAGGAATACATTACTGTTACTCAACAAATGAATTCCAAATATGCAGAGAAAACATGCTACACTTTATCAAATAACCATACCCCAATTGGCGAAATTTTATTATGTTAAAATCCTATCTTTTAAACAAAAGATTGAGGAGCTACGGGGGTGTTTATAAATCATCAAAGGGGGAGTGAAATATAATAATATACAAGAAACAAGATTTTTAACAAACTAACATCTTGACATAAGCACAAATACACATAATATGGAATGTAAACAGAAGAGTTGGTTCTCTGTATATTTGTTTTTGAAACAGAAACCACAAATGACACAAATCAAGTCTGCGTAGCTCCAACTACACACATGAAACAATAGTACTTAGTAGAAATCATGATTTGAACGATATTAAAGACTTAACCCTGATAAAACCAAGACTAATAGAACTCATACTTAAACTGACTCGACTTCAAAGTGTAGGCATTTTCGATTGAAGTTCGAATATCAGGGAGACAATCTTGCTACGGGTGAATCTTATCAGGCAACAAAACAAATAAGAAAAATAATTCAAGAAGTGGATAAAATTAAAGGATTAGAACAAACATAGAAATATATCATGCATGCTAACCATATAAGTGGATTTGAGAGTTCATGCCTACATGGATACGAAAGTTAAACAGTTATCAAAATTCACACAATGCTACCATATTTATAAATGGAAAAGATCATACCCCCCATGTCATTAAGTAGTAGTCCAAAATAGAGAAATAACAGATAGAAATTCGAAGAATAATCTGGAATATCAAAACTGCATGCAAATCCACAAACTTTGGTTGCGACATAAATCAAGAAATCACAAAGGGCGAGTATATCATATGGGAACATCAAAAGGTCAGAAATGACTAGCAACAAAAATCCACATAATAAAGCTTTTACTACATAAGTAAATGTAACTTCGTGAAACAAAACAGAAGGCGATGAGAATTATTATAACAGGAGAAAAATTACCTTCTCCCGGGAAGCAAACGACGAGCACAATGAGATTGAAAGAGAAGGAGTTTCCACGGTGAATGAGAGACTCCAAGGAGACTTGGATGAATGAAATTGTGTGAACCGAAGCCAAGACTAAAGGAATATCTCCAAGCACTTCGGATTTCAATGATTTCTTCTTCTTAACAGCTACACTCTTAAGATGTTTCTCTATACTTCATCCAACTTTAGTAGCTCACTATTTCTATCAAAAATTCTTATTAATTTTGTAAGTGCTTTTCACAAGAAATTTTCTTCCCAAAATCACTATTTCAACAGTGAACCATAAAGACGATACATTGAAATGGGTACAAGGTTTTTTTTTTTGGGGGGGGGGGGGAACCCATCTCTAATTGAATGACAAGATTCCCTTTTTGAATTTTGAAATCCCAAAACTTTTACTAATTTGGGACGAAACCCTTTTTCCGAAGCTTTCAACCCTATTTCGGATGAGGAAAGGGGGATGGACGATCTTGAGTGATCTCCCGTCCTTGCATCCTGACATTGCACTATCTCACATGAGCAGGACAATTCGTGTGCCTGTTGTTGCTATTGCTATTGTAGAGGGAAAGAGAATGTTGAAGGAAGGCAACAAAAATTGAAGGTCGTCCTTTGCTTTCCGCGAATTCATCTTGGCGTGGAGCGTGTCGGGTTGAGAGTCTGGGCTGCTGAACTGGGCTTGAGGTCTTGTTCGTTGTTCTTTCCTGGGTTTACGTGAGGAAGAAGAACAAACAGGGGTCTATTTTGGTGTCTTTGGTATGGTATTCATTAGTATGTGCTGATGTATTGTTAGTTATTGTTGCATAGTAATGCTAGGAATTGAGTCATTTTAATTGGATGTGTTATTGGGCTTGAGGAATGTCAAATGAAGCTGAAGAAAGGGCCAAATTTGGTCCTATCACAAATGGGTTTAGGAATTTCTTTAATAACTAAATAATAGGAATTAATATAAATTAATTAATGAGCTTCTTAATCTTAACAAAATAAAATATTTATTTTAATTAGAAACTAATTAACCTAAAATATAAGTTATTATTTAAATTATTATTTTACTAAAATTATAACCTTTTTTAGATGATTTTTGAAGTATCATAAACTATATTAATTATATACATAATATGTATAATATATATACATTATATAAAAATTATATAAAGTGACAACTAATTAAAATAAACTTGGAAAATATTTTAAATTTTATAGAACTAATTGTTCTCAATCGAGATGTAATTAAGAAACTCGATGATTGATTTATATTGTGGATGATTACAATTGGGTTTTAACAATGATTTGTTAGTCTTTATTCTTTTGATGTTATTGATAAACCAAGTTAGCCGCCATAAAATTTGTGTTTGCTTTCTCTTGTGCGTATTCGAAAGCATGTTAACTTGAGTAAAAGTGTCTGTCATGTGTTGATTGTTTCAATACAATAATAATCCTCTTCAAAATAATTTAACCTACCGTTAATAATGATATTCTTTCCTTTAGGATTGGAAACTAGTTGACCTTAGTTTCCCATGGTTAAGGTTAGATTTGGATTGTGACAAGAGATTTCTCATTTAATATTTATGTGGTAGTTTTGTATTAGTAATGTGGTTACTGTTTGGTTAATGATTGCTCTTTTCGTGAGATTTATTATGCTCATGCCTCCTTGGCTTGATAGTCGATATTCAAAGGGTCTGCATCTTGTTATGTTGAGTTGGTGTGTTGTTTTTTATTTAATTTCATTATTATATCATAATTTTAGCATGTGATTTCTTTTAGTATATGTATATGAACAATTATCTGCTTTCATTCAATATGTCTCCATGTGGATTATTTCATTTAGATTATATGTTATATTTATTTAATTTTGGTTGTTTTTTATTATTGGTGTTATTATTACTTATTATTATTTTGTCTAATCAGATGAGGTATTAATTTCTCTTTCTTAATCGCATGCAAAACTCCCCGTCAAGTCCATTGTGGACTGCCTTGGCCATCTCTCCCACCTTAATTTAAGACAAGGGCTCAATTCTTCCATCGAGTCAACCCAAAAATTGGTGTACAGGTCCGAAGTTTAAAGAATTGAAGATGATCGAAGAAATTGGATTAGAAGGCCCCTTTTATTCGTATTTTGCCTTTGGTTATCTTTGGATTTAAGACCTTGTTGTATCGCTTATTATTTTTGCTAGAATATTAGGACAGGTACAATGGGCCTAAGACCTAAAAATGAAGTTTGTTGAAGTCCCAAAAAGTCAAGTGGGTTGAAAACGCAAAACAGGTGGGTCTAAAATTCTGGTCAAGGCGTACAGGAAACACGAATTTGGACCCAATTCTCTTTCCCTCTCTCTTGTTTATTGTTTGTTTACTTGTTTAATTTGTCGGTTGTTTTAAAGTTCAAAAACACCAAATCCCTGTAAAACGTCGTAATGTTTTTAACAACATAAAATTTGACCATGTTCGAATATGTTTACAATATAAATTTTTTAATTAGACGTTCACATAGATAAAGAGCTAAGAATTCATTTTTCAAACAGTTCCAATAGATGTTATTTCAAAAATTAAAAGTTGACATTTCAGCCAAATAGTTAGTTGCCAAAAAACCGCAAGTAGGTGGATTTTTTAGGTGCTTAAAACCTTTCTAAAATATAAATAGGAATCCCCGAACCCTTTTAATTTTTTTCAATTGATTCTTGTGTTAAGTCTTTTTAAAACACAGTTTTCTTAATTTTTATTCAAAAATTAAGTGGCGACTCTCTTAAAGGCCTCAAAAACTAAAAAATAATATTTTTCCTTTTTTCGGTAAAACAAGAGCTGCAATCCATCATTTTGAATTTTTGAAGAATACTTTAAGTATACTTCTTTTGAGAAATGAAAATTTCTTCTTTCACTTGAGAAACTTCAATGCCAAAAAAATAATTTATCAACCCAAGATCACTCATTTCATAATCTTTCATTATATCTTGCTTGAAATTTTGCATCATCTTTACATCATTTCCTGTAAAGAGTAGATCATCCACATAGAGATAAACAATGATCATGGTGCCATGTTCTTTTTCACATACAAAGTGACTTCACTTTTACTTCTCTAAAATTACTTTTCAGAAAGTATGTATCAATTTCATTGTACCATGCTCTTGGATCTTGCTTCAGTCTGTAACGAGCTTTTTTAGCCTCTACACCTTCTCTTCTCCTTTTTGATCAAAAAATCCTTGAGGTTGCTCAACATAAATCTTTTCATCAAGTTTTCCATTTATAAATACAGATTTAACATCAAGTTGAAATATCTTCCATTTCTTTTGTGCAGCAACAACAATTACACTTCTAGTTTTCTCAAGACAAGCAACTGGAGAGAATGTTTCATAAAAATCAATATCTGGCTTTTGCGTGAAGCCTCTACAAACCAACCTTGCTTTGTACTTTGTAATATCTCCTTCCTGATTGAGTTTGATTTTGTAAATCCGTTTTAGACTTACAATTTCTCTTTCTTTGGGTATAGCCACAAGCTCCCAAGTAATATTTTTTTCAATCATCCGAATTTCTTCGTCCATGGCTTTCTTCAAAACATCATTCTTTATTGCTTTTTCATAATTTTCTGGCTCAACACCGGCAAAGTTACATTTTTGATAAATGTCACCCAACATTTTTGTTCATCTTGGAGGTAGTTCTTCATCATCTAAATATGGGATTTCTCCCCCCTGAGAGTCATTTTCATCTTTCTCATCCTCTTCTTGATTTGAAGATATGATAGAAGTATTCTCTATCTTTTTATCCTCCCGATTCCATTTTTTTAATAAAAAATGACATCTCTACTAACAAGAAGTTTGTTAGTTTTGACATCGAGAAGCATATATTTTCTTCACATCACTATAACCAAGAAAGATACATTTTTGAATATTTTTATTTGATTTTGTTCTTTTCTCGCAGGTACATGAGCTTAACAAATACACCCGAAAATTATAAAATGACTTACAGAAGGTTTAATTCCACTCCAAGTTTCTACTAGTTCTTGTCCTTTAGTGCCTTTGTTGGACACCCGTTAAGGATGTGAACAACTGTATTGACTACTTCTGCCCAAAAATATTTTGGCAGTCCTTTCTTATTCATCATAGTTCTAGCCATTTCAACAATTGTTCTAATTCTTCTTTCAGATACACCCTTTTGCTGAGGAGTATATCATGTTGTATGTTGCTTGTTAATGCCTTCATTTTTGTAATATTCTTCAAAATCTCGACTTGTGTATTCACCTCCTCTATCACCGCGAATGGTTTTGATGTTGCAACTTTTTTTCTTCTCAACAAGGGCTTTAAATTTCATGAATGTAGAAAATGCTTCTGAGTTTTCTTTCAAGAAATAAAACCAAGTCATTCTTGAGAAATCATCAATAATGATTAGAAAATACCTTTGACTTCCGAAAGATGGAGTCTTCATTGGTACGCAAATGTCAATAGGAATTAGTTCCAAAGTACACTTACTCCCCAAGACACCCCTTTTGGGAAAGATTTCCTACGTTGCTTTCCTATTGTACAACTTTCACATGGATCCACCTCAATATGTATTTCAAGAAGGCCTTGCACCATGTCCTTTTGTGCCAAAGCAATGAATTATCTATAATTTCATTTTTAATGCATTGTAAAGAAATTGCAAAGGGAAGTTTCTTTTTTATCATCATTACTTCAACAATGACTTGATTTGACTCAATTTTATCAAAAATACTGCAATAATTATCTCTAAACACAATAGAATAACCATTTTCCATGGGTTGACTAACACTAAGAAAATTTTCTTCCAAGTCAGGAACATAAACAACATCATGAATTTGCTTACTACCCTTTCATGTTAATCAAAATAGTACCTTTACCTTTCGCATCAACTAAGGCTTCATTCCCCATTCTCACTTTAGTAGTGATGCTATTATTAATTGAGAGAAAAGTCTTTTCATCTCTAGTCATATGATTACTACAAGAACTATCATCATACCATTCGTTGCATTTTGTTGAAGCATCAGATTTATAAGCAAAGGAAAGGTTTTCTTCCCTTTCTTCCTCCTGTTTTTCACAAAAATTTTCTTGCTCCCGTTTTTGGTGCCAACAATCCTTTTCAACGTGGCCAAACTTTTAACAAAAGTAACATTGGGGCTTGCCTTTGTGCCATTATTCTTCTTCATTGTGATTAGTCTTTTTGCAAAGTTTACAAAAAAAGACTAGAGTTTCTCTCACCTTTTTCTTCATCCTTCTTGGAATAACCATCATGATCTTGCTTCTTTTTTGGCTTGTGATTTTTCTTCTGTTGATTTTTTAAGAAATTTTATGAATTCTCATTTTTTAGACTGGAAAGCCGTCTCTTTGGGTTGATCTTCACGAAAAAATATTCGCTTCTCGTTCGCACAAAATGATCCAACTAGCTCTTTTATGGAAAGCTTAGAAAAATATTTCGTCTCCTCAGTGATAGCAACAGTGTACTCATACTTTTCTGTGACACTAATTAGAATCTTTTCCACAACTTGTTGGTCAGAAATTGTATCACTATGATTTCTCATTTCATTAACAATATTTATGAGTCTTGTGCAATATTCATCATTTTTTTTAGATTCTGTCATCTTTAAATATTGAAGCTCTCTTTTAAGAGTTTGAAGATTTATAGCGCGTACCTTTTCGTCACCACACACCTCAGTTTAAAGAGAATCTCAAGCTTCCTTTGCGGTTTCACAGATAGCAGTTTTTGCAAAATATGCTCTTGGGACTACCATTTGGATTTTTCTAAAAGCTTTTGCATCTTGACAATACTTAGCTTCAAGATATTTCATCTCTTCTTGCTGTAAGATCACCATCGTTGTCTGACTTTTCAAAGCCATTTTCAACAATAGTCCACAAACCTTCAGCTTTTTAATGTTTCTCATTCTTATCTTCCAGTATTAAAAATAAGTTGCATCAAAAATGGAGTAAGAACAACTGAAGATTCAACACCTTCATTTGTTTTGGATGCCATATTTTTTTCTTCACCTAACCCCATATTAAGAACTAAAACCTTTTCTTGATACCAATTTGAAGAAAATATGGAAGGAAAATAGTATCTTTAGAGAATGCTCAAGTTTATTATATGCTACTTAAGGCCACCTGAGATGATTACAATCATCAACTACATCACTATATATACTACTAAAAATAGAAAACAAAAAGTCTTGCACAAATAACTAAATACATGTATCACAATTTACTAGAAACATGTACTACGAATTCTAAAGAGACTTCTTGAAAAACTAAAAGAAAATTTCGGAAGACTAAACATTGATGCATTAATTCCAAGAGAGGTAGCTTTTCTTTTTATCATTTTGATAAGCCATGTTATGGTCTATTTGATTAGTGAGAAGATGTACTTGAAATGTTTCACCTGCTCTTCTTTTTAAAAATGTATGTCCGTGACCATGATGAGGGTGTGAAGAACTTAGCATTTGTTCATTAAAATAAATAATTTTATGTAGTTCCTTTTACTGGAATCTGTAATGTCATGCAAATGTGATTCTCCCAAAAAAATGCTCATTTTTTTTAGAAACGTAGGACCTAATCAAATGTTTCTTTTTTTAGAAGGATATTACGCTCTTATGTAGTCGAAAATATCACACATTTTTTACAACGGAAGAGAATCAGTTAGAGAATGCATTGTCTTATTTGTCATTGTTAAGGAGAATACATAACAAGAATGGTAGTCTACTTTAGAAAAAAATTGCTTGATAGTTTTAAAAAATTCAACTTAAAATAAGAAAATGAAGGAACTGATTGCTTCCATATGTGAAAGGCACGGTCATTAACATTCTTACGTATGTGTAATTTTTTTGCCCTTATAGTGGCTTCTTTAATAACTTGTCAATTATGTGTTGCTCTATAAGTTCAGCTTTTTTAAAAATTCTGTCACTACTAACTTATTGTTTGTAATAGCTAATATTTTTCTGTTACTTCTCCTTTTGCTGAAGGTTATGCATACATCTCAATTATTTTCAGTTTTGTCAAAAATGATATATAAGGTTCAGTTAAAGAGGTCTAATTTACTCTTAATCTTTAGTTTTACATGTATGATGTTTTTGACTCCATCAATCCCTCTTTCAATTAAACAATGGAGAGAGGTAGAAGGCGTAAAAGTATAAAGAGAAATGGTTACGACAAGGCTGAGACTAATTCATTTGATATGATTTGGCTCTTTTGGTTTGCATAAAATCAGTAGTGATATCATTACTTCTATTTACTCAATTTGAATCTGATCAAGTAAAGTGAGTGATGATATTTATAATTCAAAACATAAAAGATGTTCTCTTTCAAACACCAAATCAACATTCAATGAAGTCATGCACATAATTAAATGAGTGAAGGGATAAGCAATCGACGGTGGAAGTTGGTTTGCTATGTTATGTTGTATGGTTTTTACACAGTGTCGTTAAATTGTACAAGAAAGACTGATGCACCAGCTTTCTAGAGAAAGAAGTCGTAGTTCATCTAGCTACCAAGTGCGAGGAATTTTGAAGAACTATGTAGTAATAAATGTTTGGAATCACAAGAAGACACTATCATTTTACTTGTACTACTTGTTCATATTTTTTTTAAGATATGTATTTTCTTTTCCTAACATTTCACATATATGATTTCCACTATCCCAATCATATAAGCTTATGCAAGTTCAACTGTATGCTTTTCATGTGCTATTCCCCCCCCCCCCCCCGCCCTTTTAGGTACTTTGGTTGCTATCATTTGGTTTGTCACCAAATGACTATGCAAACCATATCACTACATGAAATATCCAGTGCCAGAACAGGCCATGCATATCTAGTCTACGGCTACTAGACACTTAGGGCAACAAGTAAAGTATGACAAGGCAGGATCTACACAGATCTTATCCCTATCTTATGGATAGAGAAACTATTTCAGATTAAACCTCGTGTTGATAGGATTTACAATATTTAATCATAATAAAGAGTATAAAAAAATATATTTTATACCTGTATAAAGAAAATACACTTCAACACTTATAGGATTTATTATGAAGGAATAGTACAAGCCTTGCTTCCATATTAAATAATAACAGTTATAGTGCCACATATTTGAGTGCTTTAAGTAAACAAAATAAAGACATATATTTACTTTAATTGAGAATCAATTTCTTTCTTATGGAATAAGATGTTGTGTTAATCAACCAAACCATATCTTTTAACTCTTTTTTCTTCTGGTGCTTTTCAAACAATAAGAATAAAGTTTGAATAGAGTCTACCTTGATTTTGTCTCTAAAACAAAAAAAGGGTTATAGATAATTACATATGTAATATGAAGAGATGATATTGTTTTTTGTCTTTAGATATACTAGGTAATCTATCCGGGCAGCGTGCGATAATAAATGATATGGTTTCATAATTATATATTTAATATGAAGAGATGATATGGTTCAACTTAGCATATCTTTATCATGCATGCTCAGAACATTCAAGTATTGACACATTTTCATGGTGTAGGTTTACGCACTAAACATCAAGATCACACTTAAATATATTGATTCTCGTTCAACTTCAACAACTTCAGTTTTAAGTCCTCATAAATCGAGTTTAATAGAAATGCTTTCTAGCTTAGTCTTTATTTCTAGTTCTCAATTTTGTTAGGTTAGCGTGGGGCAAGTCTCAACAACTCAATTCAATAGATACTTTTTAGGCAAAGTAGTAGATTGAACTCTAGTTGTTAAGTGTTGTTTCAGTCATCACTAAACTCTTATTGTTATATCATATATATTCATACTAGTTAGATTCCCCTAGTACAAATATACAATGTTTTTAGCTTCCACATACTACGTATCTTACTTAATCATTTTCAGTGTGCTTTATATATGCAAGACTCAGAGTTAACTTGGGATGACTCGTGATATTAGGAATCGTGCTACGTCTAGGGGGTAGCCTCAAGGCGTGACATGTTCTTTCCCCTTGAGATGAGGGAGGGAAAAGGTTATTGAGTTCATTAATCTTAAACAAGATAATATTTGTGTGAAGGAGTATGCTTTGAAATTCATACAATTATCCAAATATGCTCAAATTATGGTTGCCGATTCAAGGTCAATCAAGATTAAGTTTGTGTCAGGTATTTCTGACTTGGTGGTCAAAGAAAGCCTAATTTCAAGCTTGTTAAGGAGATGTATATATCTCGTTTGATAGTTCAGGCACAAAAAATAGAAGAAGAGAAGCTTAAAGAGAAATCTAGGTTGTCAAAGAGGGCAAGAAAGGATAATCGTAATTTCTCACATTCAAGGTCCGGTGGAGGTAATAGTTCTAATGAGCTAATGGTACACAAGTTTCAAAGTGGTGGAAAAATCCCTAGAATTGAGTGTCTAGAAAATTCAAATGCATGTTTTGGTTGTGGAAAAACGGATCATAAGGAATGGGATTGTCCTTAAATTGCTAAGAATGAGGTAGATAATCATCTATGGGCTCAACCTTACCGTTCCTCAGGTTCAATGGTGGTTAGAAACAGAATAGGTCTTATGCACTTGGGCTCGACAAGATCATGAGGGTTCCTGGATCCAATGATTGGTAAGTTATGATATTTAGCTAGTTGTTATTAATTACTTGATATTAGGTATTTCATTGTCTATTGTAGTAACCCTAATGCAACTAACACAAGTCATTGATTCATGTTGGAAAGCTGATTGTTAATCAAAGGTAAAATCTTTGTTTAAGGCACTACATGCTTTCATTATTTGGTTCATTTGTAAGAGAAGAAATGTTATTTGAAATTGTAAGTCTATATCTAAACATACTTTGATCCTAGGTGTGAATAGATAGATTTTATTTTTGTCTAAAGTTAGATATCTATGGTTGAATGAAATACCTAATACTTAACTTGAAAAGTATACTTATTTACTCTGATTGAGGAAACCAAGAAAATCTTGGTCTTAGTGAATTGAAATTTTTGATTAGGAATGATGAAGGCGATTTGGTATATCTTTAATCATAGATAATAGGAGAAGTTTCAGCAATTGAAGCTTAAATAAGAGCAGTTAAAGAAGTTTCGAATTACTGTGTTAAAAAGGGTTGTTTACCATTAACTATAGAAACAGATTCATTGATTACAAAGAAAATCCTTGATGGGGTTTGGAAGGTTCCTTGGATTGTTTATAAGAATGTAAGCAACATAAAGTTTTCAATGCACACTGGGAATGTGGAGGTGGTTCACACATTCAAAGAAGGGAATAAAGTAGCCAATTTTTTTGATTAATAATGTTATTCATTTTGCAGGCATAGATACACAGAGCTATTACCACATACATAAAATGTCAGAACAAGCACAAGCCATCATTCAATTGGAAAAGAATCAAATCCCAAATTTGAGAATAAAAAAGATGCAAAATAGGGGATTTATCACAGATGCACAAATCAAAAGTTTATACGCAGGGCTATGACAGGAACAGTTACAAAGAATAATATAAAAAATCGAGACAACACTGCAACAAGAAAGAAATAAAGTCACCATCATAAGTATTGTGCATTTTAAATTTTTATATCAGATTAATATTAGGATGCTTACCTCTCTACATCTGAAATCATACATGGTGTTATTAGCTATGACGGATCTCAACCCGTGTAAGATCGATGCTTTACGGAGAATAATTCTCTATCATTGGTATGGACATAAATAGAAGCACAAATGATTCCTTAAGAAAAGTAATATGTGTGTGGTCGCATCCGTCACACAACATTATCCCAGCTAATATGTTCACTCATACAGTTGAAGAAGTACTCTTGTGTGTTTAATTATCGAGCCTTTTGACTTATAAGTGATTACACTCCGATATTGGAAAATAGTTCCCACATTCTCCAATGTGATGTCTGCATTTACTAAAATCGACTCCAACAGACCAGCTAAAATCATTAATGCACCCAATTTTGAAGGGTAATCACTTGTACGTCAAAAGGATCTCACTGACGCTATGATTCAACACCCAAGAAGTTTTCTAAAACTTGATGAGTGAACATCTTAGCTGGGATCAAGCTGCATGATGGATGCGACCACACACAAATCACTCTTTATATGAAATAGATTGGACTTCCATTTCAGTTCATATCAATATCAGAGCATTATTCTCCGTATTTTATCGATCTTACACGGGATGAGATCCGTCGAAGCAAATACCACGATATATGATTTCAGATCTAGATATTTAAGAATTCTAATATTTATCTCATATCAAAATTGAAAACACACAATAGTTTTGATGGTTACTTTTTTTCTTTCTTTTTGCAGTGTACTATCATTGTCTTGATGTTATTCCCTTGTAATTATTTTTGTCATACCCTTGCGTATCAACTTGTTATATGTGCATCCGTTGTAAGTCCCCTATTTTCTATCTTTTTATTCTCGAATAAGGGATTTGATTCTTTTCCAATTGAATGATGGACTTGTTCTTTTTGTGGTAACTACTGTATGTGGAAATATCTCTGTGTATCTATGCGTACAAAATGAATACCAATCCCCTTCTTTGAATGTATGAAACACCTTCACATTCCTATTGTGCATTGAAAACATTATGTTCCTCACATCCATGGAAATATCCAAGGAACATCCCAAACCACATCAAAGATTTTCTTTGTAATTAATGAAACTTTTCCTATTTTCTATTTTTTAGCATATACCAAATCACCTTCATCATTCCTAATAATAAGTTCAATGCACTAAGACAAGGATTTTCTAATTGGCTGCACCTATCAGTATTACATTTGGTACTCCCCAAGGAATGGAGTTTTCAAGTCTTCATCTTGCAGCAGTTTAAATGAGCATATTCTTCCAAAGGTTTAATAATTAGTTGCCAAGTATTAGGTATTTCATTAAACAATGGATATCTAACTTTAGACAACAAGAATATCATTCTATTCACACATAGAACCAAAGCATGTTTAGACATAGAACCACCATTTGTAATAACATTAATTCTCGTACAAATGAACAAAATAATGAAACCAAGGACTGCATTAAACAAAGGTTTTAGCTTGGAGAAACAATCAACTTTCAACCATGAATCAATGACTTGTCGTATGTTATACCTTGTTCATTTCTTACTAATAATTGTATCCGGGGAACTCTCATGATCTTATCGAGCCCGAAGTGCATACGACCTGAAACCATTACCTTTACCTTAGATCTTTACCTTAAGTAACCCTTATTTTATACCTAGTTCAATGTGTGTATAGTGTCCCATATCACCAACCACATTTGGGTCACCAAAGAGAAATTATCATTCATTCCTTTTCACCTTACACGATATTCATACATAAGAAACATAACATTTCATTAAGCCAAACAAGGGAAAATAAATCATTATGTAACCCAAGAATAGCATGCATATCACTTTAATAATTTAAGACTCAACATTATTTAATTACTTCATTTAGGAGGCTTTCACAAATTAGCCATTAAGACTTAGTCAACTCCCTATAATCCTATCAAAGCATACTCGTGCAATGTGTGGATAGAATCCCATACTTCTACCCTCACTTGTAGACTCTCTTAAGTAACTATAGTTCACATCTCACATGATGGGAATAAGAGTTTAAATGTAATATAACATGGATCTAGATCATGGAATACGGTATCATAAAGCCCTACACCGTAAAGAGATGGTTTACTTGTCTATGGTAAACCATATTTAGCTTAAGTTGATCCATTAGCTAGACCAATCTGGGCACATAGTTTATGGGATAAGGGAGATGCTACTAGATACCCCGCCTCAACTCACATATGGGCACCCATCCCAAGATATTTCTACTAGATACCCTACCTCAACTCATGGATGAGAATCCATGTCATTCAATATCCACTCGGTGCTTAGCCTACATTCCCATAGAGTACTTTATTCTTTAGTTCAATATTAGGACAAGATATTGCCACTAGATACCCCTCCTCAACTCATGGATGAGTATCCATATGCTTCCAACATTTATTCATTGGATACATCAAAGAAGAAACCGAAATTTCTACTAGACACTTCGCCTCTACTTACGGATGAGCATCCATCTCAAACCCTACCTTTCATTCATTCGGAAGGGATGTAGAAATCATTATTAGATACTCCGCATCAACTTACGATGTGCATCCATCTCCAATTCCACATTCATTCATTCTTCATTTATAGGTCCATTTAATTCTAGGCATAACATATTCATAAAGATCTCACACACATATAATACAATATATATATATATATAAATTAAGTAAACACCTCCACCTTTCAAGTGGATTTATTAAGTTTAGATTTCAGAATCAACAAGTAGCTTCTCATATCTTGCCTTAACGACCATAATCTCCAATTCAAATACAACAAAAATTCACCACAATTAATCATGGGTAATGACATACTTGAAAAATCTAAAGCCATTTAAATAAGTTCTATGCACATGCTTTCATTATCAACCAACCCAATTCATAAAGGCATAAATTAGGAATAGTTCTATGCATATGCTTTCATTATCAACCTACCCAATTCTTAAAGCCATTTGGAACCTTTTAAAATCATTTGGTGAAAGAACCCATCAGATTGAGTAAAACCCTAAGTTTTTCATAAGCTTGAAGACTTTGAAATTGACTCCAGGGTGAAAGTTAACCCAAAATGAAGGATCACCATACCTTGCTTAAGATTCCCCAAGAATTTTGATGATTAAAGCACCTTGAATCCAAACCCTATCTCCAACTTCTTCTTCTTCTTTGAGTTAGAGAAAAATATATATAGAGAGAGAACTTTGGTGTTTTGATTTGAGAGTTTTAAAATAATGAGTTAATGGAATTTTTCAATACCTAAAACTATATATATATATATATATATATATATATATATATATATATATATATATATATATATATAAAATTTATAATTAAACCCACATAATAAAACCTTAAAATGAAATTACTTAAAAAAACCCAAATTGAGTCAGCTCTGTCAGGCACCACGACAAACTCCAAGGCTTGTGAAGAGGGACCACGGCCCGTGGTCCTCTAGGAAGTGAGTTACGTTGCCTTGCTAAGCCCTAAAATTCTAAGGCATCTTCACGTCCAACTTTACGGGCCGCGGTCAAGACCACTGACCGTGTAGTGGTCTGTGAAGTTTGGGGTAGTAGCTTGACCAAAGTTCCTAACCTCACATGATACAAAGTGACCTGCACGACCATTTCTACGGGCTGTGGTGAAGAAAAGTGACCGTGAAGTGGTCTTTGGAGCCGTGGGACAATGTGTAGCCAAGAGTGGAAACTATGGCCTTTGGCTTAGGGCTTTCCTTCCTTGGCTTGGCACAAGCCCTAGCACCCTTAACCAACATACAAAAGGCCTTTTAACACAGAGTCTAAATGTTCCTCTACGTTGAATGACTAAAGTCCTTATCTCGGGACAACATTACAAGATAAGAAACCTCATTACAAACTCAACACAAGGTCGTTAGGTTGTTGTTTCACTTATTGATTTTATGGGTCATTACAGTTAGACACATATGTGAAAACCCAGCAAAACTTATTACTTTATTTATTCTTTATTATTCATTTTGAGATATATAGGGGATTGTTGAAATAATAAGATAATATTTCAAATAAAAATGTTATATAAATAAATTATTAATTATTATATTAAACATTATCATTAATTTTATCATATCTTTAAAGGTATGTTATTATATTGTTTAATGTCCTAACCATTTTTTGGCATTAATATATGATAATGCAAGACCTTTGATGGATTAGTGGTGATTAGTATTTTACCATATTTAATGTTGGAAGGTTATTGTTTGAATATATATGTACATACATATCTTCTCTTCCTAAGGAAATATATAGATATGAAAGTAATGAAAAGAACATATTTTTTAATAACTTTTTCCTCCTACGTCAATATATATTTTAGTTCTAGGTTTTCTTTTATTAAATCTTTAATTTGTTAGTTTCTGGAAACTAGTTTTATACTAGAAGAGCTTGTTGAATCTTGGGGGATACACCTATACAGGGTGAAATATCCTTATGGACAGTGTTTCCCAACACACCTCAATCTATGAGAAGTTCGTACAAAAATTCATGGTGAAGCATATAGTTTAGCGAATTCAGTACAAGTGTTGGTGATGAAGGTATTTTCTGTAAGACATTACAACAATTGTATTGTAAATTTTACGAAAAATACCTTCACTATGAACACTTGTACCGAATTCACCAAAGTTTGTACTTCACCAATAACTCTTTTAGGAAATTCTCATAGCTTAAGGCATGCCGAAAGACAATGTTCTTAAGGATATTTCACCTGATATGGGTGTATCCCCAAGGATTCAACAAACACTTCTAATATAAAATTAAGAACCATAAACTAACTAAGATTCTTCAATATAAAACCCAACAGACAAAAATAAAGGAGGAAGAATATGAGGTATACGAAAAATCACTTTCTCTCTTCTACTTCTATTCTCCGCAAGAACTTATGAGAACTATATAGCCATGAAAGAGAAGCCCCTAACGTTTTTATAAAAACAGTTACAAATATGAGAATGAATGTCATTAATACGTTGATGACAATTTATTTTGGACAATTGAAGACTATTAATTTTTGTCAAAAGAAAACATTGCGACAACCGTATTTTGGACTAACACTCATCATATCATATACTTATATAAAAGAGAACCCTAGGCACACCTACATGGCGCCACCACAAACTAGAATTTCCTTTTAAATTTATTTATTTCCAAAAAGTAGCCTTCTCCTTTTTTGAAAAGATGTGACTTTTATATAAAAATGTAACTTTTATGAAGAGTTAGACTTTTATAAAGACTTACCCAAAAATAGTCATCCTCTTGCATGAAATGATGTGACTTTTATGAAAAATTGTGACTTTTATGAATAGTTGAGACTTTAATGAAGAGTTGCAACTTTTATGAAATGTTGTGACTTTTATGAAAACTTGCGACTTTAGTGAAGAGTTGTGACTTTTATGAAAAGTTGTGAGTTTAATAAAAAGTTATCACATTTATGAAAGGTGTGACCTTTCCAAATAGTCGTAACTTTTACGATAAGGCACAATAAATATTTGTTCGAACTACCATTTGTTTGCAATAAATGGAGATGTTTCCTCTCATTTTAAACAACAAAAATTTTGAACCTCTTTTGATTTTTCTTCTTCATCATCACAATTATATGTTTGTCTACTTTGCTCATGTTGAGTGACTCATTGACACCATTTCTTATGTTGGATATCATAGTACGTATTTTACCGTCATTAATTTATGTTTATTTTACTAAGGTTAAATGATAAGATGTAATAACTTTCATTTTCCTTGACATTAGTCATCTTTCTGTTAATATTATATAGCGTTTTAATTTTAGTAACTGATAGATTCTATGCTGATTCTTTAGGTAAATTTCCACCAAGTTCATTCTCTATGTAAATTTACACAAACTTTTTCCTTTACCTATAGGTCAAAGTCTCATATGGTACCAAAAAAGAAAAATGACTGTACAATTAAAATCTATGTTTTATTTTTTTACTCGACAAAAAAAGTTCTACCTGATATATTTTTCTTTACAACTGTTATGCTGGGTAGCAGATCTTCCCCCTTCATCAATTGAGTAGTTTTTAGTTTTAGTAAGTAGCAATCCCTTTTTCATGAGCAGAATTTGGTGTTGTAGTGATTCTGTCTCCAAATAATTGTTGTTGGAATGAAAATGTATGCATTCTTTTTAAATTACTTTTCATGTTTATGACTCATCTAGAAATTAGTTTATATTTTCCTATCCTTTACATTCAATTAAAAATGTACCCTAGCAACTTACAACTATTCCACAACATTACAATGGTATTTTGAAATCGAAAAGTAGACTAGAGTTCATTACATGATTTGCTATAGGTCTGATTATGCTTATGCAATTTTCATTCTCAATCTTTTTTTGCATTGCTACAAATTATCTAGCTTTTTGGTGTTTCTGCTATGCTCATTGTTGCATAAGTGTAGGAAACAATAAGTTATTTTATTTCTCTTTGGCAATGTGCTTTTTTGTAATTTTTCTTTCGAATCATGTTGATAATAATCAATTTCAGCAAGAGGGAATCTCAACTTTTAGAGCAAATATTCGAGAAGGTATGTCATATATTTGTCAGATGAGACGAGGTATATCACACACATTTTGCATTTCCTTCGGCCATATAAGATACCCTTACTGTAAATGGTGTACAAAGTAAAAAAGATAACCATCATGGGTAAACTTTATAAGGATCATTACAAAGTCAGCAAACATGCATACGTACTGAAAGAAGGATATTTGGAGTTTCTCAGTTTTCTTACTCTTGTATAAGTTTTGCTTTGTCTTAATTTTGACCGTTGATGCCTAATTGAATTGTGAAGGCAGATTGTTTTGGTTGACAAGTGATTTTCTAGGCCAAAGTTTGTGACTTTGAAGGACAAGGAAATAATGGTTGACATTTAAGCTGACATATGCAAGGGATTTGATGTAGTGCACTTGAACCTTTAAATTTTAAGGAATAGTCACATTGCATGAAGCTTGACAATTTTACTATCCTTGAGTTAGGTATTGACTATTTACTTTTTTGCATTACTTTTTACAATTGTAAGACAGGTAAAATGATATGCTTATTTCTCCTTGTCTAGTATTGAAAAGATGAAGGGTAGTTAGAATTTCTCTATTTTTTTGCTCTTTTGTAGTATTTATTATAAATGAAGTTACAATATTGGAATCTCAATACTTTGTGAGGGCAGACTATCCAAATAATAGGCGAATTCACATGTCGTAGGTTTTTTTATATATAAAACTAATTAATCATTGTTTAAATTTATTTAAATTGTTTTTTCTAGTTTATGTTTCAAGTTCAAATAAAGTCATAGTTATTCCATATATCTCTCTTCTCAAAATAGTTAACCAAATAGACTAAGAATGTAATATATTGACAAACTTTTGTAAATTTGAGCTGTTTCATCAGGTAGAGTTGTCCAAATCATTTTCACGTATGGAACCACACACTAATATTTGTGTAGTAATTTATGGACATTATTTCCAAATTAACTCATATCTAATATAGAGGAAGATAACGGAAAAATTTGAGGCAAATAAAATATTTTAGTAAGTGAAATTAGAAAATATTTGCGTTGTTTAAGTGCTCATTGAAATATTTCTAGAAAATGGTATTTTCGTTTATATTTGAAAATAAATAAGATAGCCCGTGCTTTACCACATTTTAAAAGATTCATTTTCTACTTAATAAAAAAATATGCACTACAAGAGTACCATTTTAATACTGGGAGTGCTTAATTAACATGAAGGATATGAATTAATGCATTTAGATATAGAGACTTCAAATCAGAGTATTTATTAATTTAAAATTTGAAATCAAGCTTAAGTGTTTGTCAATATCTTATCTCGCAAAAAAAAATAATGATGGCAATATTATAACATTCAAATATTCTACTAAATAAAGGTCACAAACATAACACAGATTGTATTGTTGTAAAAAAGTCTACTTTCATGGATACAAATTAGTAAGACCCAACATAAATAAACATGTTTTTTTAAAATTAGATTAAAAATCGCAAAAGATTACATGTTTTGTATGTACTGGTTGAAACCAAAATAAGTAAGAATGTCTTTCGACAATGCAAATTAGTACCATACACGATTTTGAAGAACTTTTTGTGACGTTAATTCTAATGGTCATACGTTATTTCATTAAACTCAAAAGAGATGTAAGTTAATAGAGGTAGTTTACTACCGCACGAAGCGCAGTTAGTTTACCTAGTATTTATATAAAGAGACCCTTAAATCCACCTATGTGGTGACACCAGAAACCATAGTTCCCTTTTAAATTTATTTATTTCCAAAATTAGCCTTCCCTTTTCATGAAAAGTTTTGACTTTTATGAAAAATTGTGACTTTTATGGAAAGGTGCAACTTCTTTGGAAAATTGTGAGTTTTATCAATAGTTGCGACTTTTATGAAAAATTATGACTTGTATGAAATTTTGCAACCATACTGAAGGGTTGTAACTTTTCCAAAGAGTTGTGACCTTTTTGATAAGGCACACTAAATATTTGTTCACACTACCCTATGTTATCTATAAATAGAGGAACTTTTGCCACTATAATTTTAGGTTTTTTCCCGACTATAGAGTAGTCAAATTCAAAAACATGAATCGAGTTTTTATTCTAGAATTTTTTCATGGATCTTATCTTCACTATAAGTTATAGTAATTCATCTAAGTATGGTAATTTTTTTCCTATTTGGGTGACCTTTCTTTAAATATGTTAAAGTGTCAGCAAGGATGATTGAAAATTGATCTTATCTTTTGTCGCTTTCTACAGGCCTCTTCACAAAAACAAAGCACATTGATTTCAATTGCAATGTGGCATTACGACTTTTGGACCTCTTGGTGTACAACTCAAAACACTGTTGAAATGGCTGATGGTTGAATTTATTACACTTGTTTCTTTAGTAAAGAAATTTTTTATTTCAGTCATTATTATTTTATATTTTTTTCAAATTCAAATACAGTAATTATGCTTCTTATAAAGTTTATTTCATTTCTCAAAGTTTTGTTCCTCCTATTTCACGAAGCTTAATTTCTTTTACGATAATCATAGTGATTCATGTATCTAATGCAACATCTTTGTTGCAATTTTTTGATTTTTTTTTGAATTATCTTCAAAATTCCAGCGAGGAAGATTGAAAATTTATATTCTTTTTTGTCCCATTTTACAGGGTTTCGTCATGTACTTTTGGGAAAATTGTTTGTGGGTTGTGCTATATTTGGTAGCACACAACAATAAATATTTGATAACTAATACGGAACCAATGATGAGGTTTGTTAAATGAACCAAAATTGTTGCTCTCTTGCTTGCCATATTTAGTAACGGGTCACAGAGTTGTTCGTGAAGGGCCCGACATTTCAGTCCTACTTCGAGTAGGACTCTATTTTAATGATTATTTTGAATATATTAGGGCGTTTTTCATGTGTTTATCTTATCTTTGCTTGAACAACTAACATGTTTCCATTATCATCAGTTTTTTATTTTCAATTTTAGATGTTGAATTCAGTTTAATGTTTAGATATCTTGTTACAGATTATTTAAAGTGATTGTTGGTTTACTGATTATTCTCCTAAGTATTCATATCATGCATTTATTATGTATTGTTGTTTGTTTTTGTGAAACCATGAGAAGCTAAACACCACAACTGAGGTTGTGGTATCCATGATGTAGTTATAACTGTAATTTCATAAAATGAGTGAAAGGCATTCAGTGTTTATGATCTGTAGTTTTAGATTTTATTATATATATTATTTGATGAGTGCACGCATTAGATTGATCTTGTATCTGGTATTTGTTCAAGAGAAAAGTTCGAGAGAAAATTACTTTCACCTCGAACCATTGGACGCAAGGGTCAATGTTAGTACCAACCTAAGGCTGAGAAGATGTGAGTGAAAGGTGTCTGATTAGATACGAGAAGTATTAGATGAAATTAAGTCACAATGATTTTTGTAAGTATTGAATCACCTAAAATTAAATTACGGAAGAACACTAAAACTAACGTTATATGGTGAACAAGATGCTGATTTTTCTTAATAAATTGAATCAATTTTACAATGAAATAGTCTATTAGTCATTAATCTGGAGTTTGATTGCATGTTTTGGCACATATAACATTTCAACTAAAGCCAATTTACTTTTCGTTATTATTTATTTTTGAGATAATAACAACATTCGATTAAATGCGTCAACGAAACCTTATCTGTCAAAAAAGTCATTATGGGATCCTCTACTCTAGTTTACTTTTGTAAATCGACATCGACCATTTACACTTCTTATTCGAAGGGTAAGGTTGGATGTATCTGTGCCCTTTAGTTATTCAAGTTATCTTGGTTCTTTAAATTCTCTAGGTTATTCACGTTCTCATGGTTATTATAATCATTGTTTTCCCAAAGACCTAACCCTAAATCTTCTTGATGCCCTCGATTGACTTTTATGCAATGGAGTAAAGATCTTTCGGGTTCGCTGTCTAGTTTTATAAGTTCTCCTTTCCGAGACAAACTTAAAAATCAAGTTCCTACAATCACAAGGTAAGATCAAGTAACTAACACATGAATATTCGAATTCATGTAAACTTAAGAAGGTCAAATATAAATCAATTTAAAAGTCCCTGAAAGCGACTCCAAACACATATTGTCCCCCAATATACAGGTACATGTACGTGATCGCTAAAAATAATTTAAATTCTTAAAGAAAAGAGTTATCGTTCCCAAGGGATTTGCAGCAAATCTCATGTATTATATTCTTTGATTAGAACTTATTTTAATTATCAAGTTACTGGTTAACATGATTAATTGTACGAGTCGGCTTCACACCTCTAGTCGCCTACTCCATTTAGATACTAAGTACATCGTTAAGGAAGGATATAGAATAATTGCGAGCATTTATATTTCATCCTGTTTCATAACAAGGCAAGTTGTTCGTTCGGGCATAACTACTAAACACATATTACCTCAATCAAATGGTTTGATCGAGCTCTCTATATTCTTTGGACTATCTAAGCCCTCATCTCTCGATTTTAAGATTAAACAATATATTTATCTTATGGTAATCATGCACAAAACACTAAAATAAGAATATAGAAGTAAGTTATAGTGAAAATAAAAATTAATTCAAAAAGCCTTTACATAATAAACAATAAATTCATAGCTACAACCCCAAAACTAGGGCATTTAACCACTCATGCTATTGGAAAACCACAAAATACAATTGTTCATGCGATTTCAAGAAAATAGAAGAGTTAGAAGATCAAAATTGCAAAGATTGATACTTACTCTTGCACACCAACAAAAAGTCGGACCCTAACTGTATAGCCCTAAGGGTCTATTTATAGGATTTGGAAAACTTGGAGACAAAAGTAACTACAATTACGAATCCTTCCTAAGAAGTCAAAATTTCATTAGGTTTTGCACCTGAAGATCGCCTCTAAAGTGTCAACCTTGGAGCGTCGCGCCTAGTACAACACCATTCAGGTGCCTCAGAACATCCCACCTTGGCATGTAATGCTTAGAAAAGTGACAAGAAAGCGAATCTAACCTTTCAGTCCTGGCGTGACGCGTCTCTCAGTACGCCATGCCTAGGTGATTCCATACTAAGTCTATTTTTCGTCTATTTTTCGCACGCCTTTGAATCTCTTTTCTTTAATTCGACTCCAAGATTCTTTAGAGTTCCTAAAACTTTTAATCACATGTTTTAGTGCATAATAATTGGAAGTATAATAAAATCATGATAATAGACTCAAGATGATTCATTACTTAAACAAATTTATGGTAAAATATTGACAACTTAGGTAGATAAATACACCTAACATAACACCCCTAGACATAACACAGGATCACGAGGGACCCCATGATGACCCTAAGTCTTGAATAAATCAAGCATCATGAAAATGACTAAAACATGTACTATGCGGAAGCTAAAAACAGTGGATATCTGAACTAGGGAAAAACCCAACTAGTCAGAATATATATGATGTAATAATAAGACTTTAGTGATGACTTAAACAACACTTTAGAACTCGAGTTGAATCTACTACTATGTCTGAAAAGTCTCTATTGAATTGAGATATTGGGACACGCCCCCAGCTTATCCTAATTGTAACCACGTATTTAAACATAGACTCAATGTCAATTTTCAGAATTTGCAGGTGCAACCCACGGTTTCCATCCATGGATTGTAGGGTGATCCAAGGTCCATGCTGGAGGTATGTGACTCGCATCTGCAACCTTCCCATAAAACCCCCTAGGAAATTTTTGATGTTTCGACCGATGGTTGGACCCATGGATCATGGCCCGTGTCCATGGATCAACACCCTTAGTCAGCCCCTAGTCACGATTAACGATTAACCAGCTAGGACTATCAATCAATCGAAGGTCTCTGTCCTATCCATTTGTTACCCCGATAGTAGTTAAGTTAGGGTTTTTTGGTAATTTCCTGATGTGTTAAACACTTAAACTATGTCAGTTAATCTATAAACTACATAGTTTTAGTCAATTTTATCCTTCAAAAATAGTAGAACTTACCTAAGTTAGATCATTCATCAAAACATAGAAATTTTGATTGTAAGAGGAGATAGAGGTTGAGCAAAGCTAGTTCAAAGTACTAAGTTTCTTTCACACACTAGGTCCTAGATTTCAGTCAAAATATTGATTCCCTTAATGTTAGATAGACCTAGGGTTTCTTGAATATTAAAATTTTTGGGTTTGATGTTAGAATGATCTAAATCGTATTATTATGAATTCAGTATCATTGTTGTCGGTTTCATGAATAAACTCAGAACCCTAGTTATGTAGTTCTTGTAGTTCATGAATTACACATGAAATGTCAGTTATTATGAGTTGCATTCCAGTTTCAAATGCATTATTATGAGTATATAAATGTTGCAGTCTCAGTTTGCAGTCTGTTTTGAGCTATCTAATATTACAACATTTCAGTCTAAAAGTGTTAATTACTTAATCATATGGGAAGCTTAATACTGAGGGGACTAGCGTCAGATACCTTAATCTCAGAAATACGTGCCCCATAGGTTGTAAGTCCCCTCTGTGATTATCATGTTAGTGATCACGCCAGCATGCCTCTATAGCTTCTGGCAAGTTATATTGGGTCCTCTTGTTGAGGCATATACATTGGACTCCACATTTCGCTATTGTGGTTTTATGTCACTTATTATTAGATCCCTTAAAGTTCATTCAAATTCCATTTTTTTGACCATGTTATTAGTGTAGTTCAACATTAAGTCTCATCATGTTATAAACTTGGTCACTCCATTCAGTTTAGTCATGTATAGTACTTTCAATAACTTTATCATGTTCAAATTATGTTATTGCTTTATTTCTTGTCCAATCATAATTATTATTCAGTTGTACTCTATCCTACATGCTTAGTATCTTTGAAGTATTGATGCATACTCTATGATACATCTTCCGTAATGTGGGTTCAGGTCCTCAATACTCATATCACGCATAGATCGGTTCCACATCTTTAGTTCATTAGCAGTTGGGAGTCCTCATTCTTACAATAATAGTGACTGGATTGTTTTATTGCTTTTAGTTTTAGTTTTATGTTCAAGTTTTTTTATATTGAGCTTCGTCCATGTCCCAACACTTTTAGTAAATTTAGAGGATTTTTTCAGACATATTTAGTTACAGCTTTAGTGTTAGAGTTTGACTCTTCTATTGTATTTCAAACTCTCCGTTTTCATATATTCAGATTTAGTATATGGGTATTCAACATCATTTCTTATTATCTCAGGATTGGCTTCCGCTAAAAATTTATTTTTTTAATTTACTCTAGTTTGCTCATGATATGCCAGCAGGGTTAGTTTGAGGTCACTTGTAATCCTAGGCACCATGTATGTGTCTATGGGGTAGCTTTGGGGAGTGACACTAAGAAAACTATGAATTAGAAATAATGACTAAGATAGAATGCATTTATATTAAGCAATCGTGAGTCCTCCTTCTTCCAGGACTACTGACATGATTATTTTCTTGCTTTTACATTTAGTTTTGGTTTCAATTTTTTTTAGACTTAGCTTGGGGCATGTTCCAACTCTTTTAGTAAGTTAAGAAACTTATTTCAGACACAGTTAGTTTCATCCATAATTCTATGACTTTTTTTATTGTATTTCAAACTCTGAGTTTTCATATATACAAATATAGTATATGGGTATTCCCCATCATTTCGGATTATATCATGATTGGCTTCCGCTCAGTATTTATTGCTTCAGTTTACTTTTGTTTGATCATGTTATGCCAACAGGGTTAACTTGGGGTCACTCGTAATCCTAGGTCTCATGTCCGTGTCCAGGAGGTAGCTTCGAGGAGTGACAATAACAAAACTAAAAACTAGAAATAAAGAATAAGAGAGAAAACATTTAAATTAACCTCAAATTAAGAGGACTCACAATTGAATATGCTAAAGTCTAATCAAGAATCTATCTAAGCGTGATATGGATTTTGAGAGCCTTAACCTACATCATGAAGTGATGTAGCATAAAGTATGCGTTAGTAATAGAAATGTAGTGAGCATGTAGGATATAGTTATCCTAATTTGAATAAAATATATAAGTTGAACAATATATAACGTAGCAATAATATAATATAAACAAGGATATAATATGTACAGAAGTATACTGAAAACTAAACATTGCAATGACTTAATACTAATCATGACGGTAACAAAATGAACTGTATCCTAATTTAAATGTTAAAAACATTGTATATGCACTAAATGTCTCACTATGGGAGATACTATTAACCGACATAAATCATATGGGTTAAACGTGGAGTCCGATGTATATGCCCCATCTAGAGGATCCAATATGCCTTGCAAGGAATATAAAGGCACGATTGTGGCGTGATCACTTAAACTGATGCACAACATAGGAGACTTATAACCTATGCAGGCATGTAGATCTAGGACTTTGAGGGTAAGTTGAACCTTCGTACAAATATTGATCCACATGTTTATATTTTGTTAAAACAACCCCACATTTATAAATACATGAACAAAATTTATAATAATAGCATTACATTTTTTTAATTTAAACATACGTCTTATTATTTAATAAAAACAAAGAGATAAGAAATGGTTTAAGACCCAAAAGTGGCTCACAGTAAAGAAATAACAAAAAAATATTAAAAAATTAAAGAAGTAGTAAGTAACCAATTTGGAAAATGTTTCCCAAAATTGGTCTGTACGATATTCCTCAAAAATCACACCAGATGAGGCTCATCTTTCCAATGGAATGTCGGCCTAATGTCTGCCTTCATTAGCATCGGCTTTAAAAAACCAGCTAAAATCATCAGTGCACCCAATTTCGGAGTGTAATCACTTATACGTCAAAAGGCTCTCACCGACGCCATTATTCAGCGCCCAAGAACATTTCTTCGACTTGATGAGTTAATATATTAGATTTGATCAAGATGTAGATGGATTTTAACACACACAAATCACTATTTGTAAGGAAACGGTTGGACTTCCATTTCAATTCATACCAATATTAGAATATTATTCTCCGTAAATCATCAATCTTACACGGGATGATATCCATCGAAGCTAATACCATCATGTATGATTTACGATCTAGAGAGGTAGCCATTCTAACATTAATATCATATCAGAATTTAAAACACACAATACTTTTGATGGTGACTTTATTTCATTCTTTTTGGAGTGTATTATCATTGTCTGGATATTATTCCCTTGTAATTGTTCCTGTCATAGACCTACCTATCAATTTTTAATATGTGCATCTGTTGTAAATCCCCTATTTTGCATTTTTTTAATTCTGAAATTAGGGATTTGATTCTTTTCCAATAGAATGATGGCTTATGCTGGTTATGGTAACTTCTATATATGTAAATATCTCTGTATATCTATACCTACTAGATACATAACATTATTAGTTTAATAAAACAACTAGTTTATTCCCTTCTTTGAATGTATGAACCACCTCCACATCCCTAATGTGCATTGAAAACTTAATGTTGCTCACATCAATAGAAAAAATCTAAGGAACCTCCCAAACCCAGTCTAGGATCTCCTTTGTAATCAATGAATCAGTTTCTATAGTTAATGCTAGACAACCCTTTTGAATGAAGTCATCCAGACCTTGTTTAACTGCTCTTTTTTCAGCTGCAATTGCTGAAACATCTCCTATTTTCTGTAGTTCGGCATATACCAAATCACCTTCAGTATTCCTAATACAAAATGCCAATGCACTAAGACCAATATTTTCTTTGCTGCATCCATCAGTAGTAAATTTGAGACACCCCAAGGAATGTATTTTTTAAGTCACCACCTTGAAGCAGTTTAATAAGCACATTCTTCCAAATGTTTAATAATTAGTGGCCAAGTAGTAAGTATTTCATTCAACCATGCATATCTAACTTAGGCGAACAAGAAAATCATTCTATTCGAACCTACGACCAAAGTATGTTTAGACATAGAACAACCATTTCGAATAACATTTCTTCTCTAACAAATGAACCAAATAATGAAAGTAGGGACTACGTTAAACAAAGGTTATCGTTTTGAGAAACAATAATCTTTTGACTATGAATCAATGACTTGCCTTTGTTGCATTAAGTGTCCTAAAATTTCAAATGATACACCTAAAATCAAGTAATTCATAACTACTAGCTAAAATGTCATGAATTATGAATCATTGGATTAGGGGAACTCGCATAATCTTGTCGATCCCAAAGTTTAGCCATCATGATTATCTTTCTCATTCATAAAAATACAAGTATAAAATCTCTTATCTCATGATCCATTTTCCACAACTAAAACATGAATTTATATCGGCTAGACACTCACTTCTATTACTTTTTCCACAACATTGAAACTCAATTACAATTTTCACACTAGAACCATTACTTTAGGAACGATTAGTCACTGGACCTTGAATGTGAGATATTATAATTATCCTTTCTTTCCATCTTTGAATCCCTTTTTTCTCCTTAAATTTCTCTTCTTCAATTTTATTGTGAATGAACTATCAAATAGGATACATCAATCTCCCAAATAAGTATGATGGTTAGTCATTCTTTGACATCCAACTTGTAAGCACCCAACACAAACTTACTCATCCTTGCCCTTGAATCACCAACCATAGTTTGAGCATATTTGGGTAACTGTATGAATTTCAAATCATACTCCTTCACCTTCATATTTCCTTGACGACGGACAATGAAATCAAGTACCTTTGACACCACATATCAAGGGTAAAGAACATGTAACGCCATGAGGCTACCCCTTAGACGTAACATGAAACCTAAGATCACAAGTGAACCCAAGCTAACCCTGAGTATCGCATATATCAAGCATAGTGAAAATGATTAAGTAAGACATGTACTATGCGGCTAAAAACAATGAAAATTTGAATTGGGGAAAACCCAACTAGTCTCAATATACATGATATAATAATAACAATGTAGGATGACTTAAACAACACTTAATGACTTGAATTTAATCTACCACTATGCCTAAACAAATTATTGAGATGAGTTATTGGGACATGCCCCAGCTAACATTAAGGAACTGAAAACTAGAAATAAAGACTAAGAAAGAAAGAATGTCTATTTACCTGGAAGTATGAGGACTCACAAATGACGCTACTGAAGTCCAATAGAGAATTTATCTAAGCATGTTTGGATGCTAAGTGATTTAACCTATATCGTGATACGATGTAGCACAAAGTATGTGTCAGTACTTGGAATTTACTGATCCTGCATGATATAGATATGTTAAGTTGAATAAAGTATAATAGTTGAAAAATGCATAAATGAGAAATGATATAATCTAAACAAGGATATAAAAATGTATGGAAGTGTAACTGAAAACTAAACAATGCAAGGACCAAAAATAATAATCGTAAAAGGTAACATTGTTTAACTGTATACTAATGTTAATGCTGAAAACCTAGTCAATGCACTAAAAGTATCATTGTGGGAGCTATTATTAACTGACATAAGCCACATGAGTGAAACATGGAGTTAGATGTATATGCCCCATCCAGGGGACCCAATATGCCTTGTTAGGGGCATAAATGCATGAATGTGGCATGATCACTAAAACTGATGCACAATAGAGGGGACTTATAAATATACCCGGGCACATAGTTCTGGGACATTGAAGGTTTGTTGAACCCTAGTCAAACTTGGTACCAAGTGTACTTCCAATTGAATATTCATGAAGCTAAAATGAACTAAACACTCAATATATCAAAATTCACATGCTAATTGACAACGCCATATTTATGTATGGTGAATATAACAGTCAAAATCTGAAGCATGAATTTTTGTCTAACTGACTAGCAAGTATAATTCGTGAACTAGGATAAGTTTACACAAGCTATAGTTTTGAGTTCTATGCAAGGAATTATACAAAATTATCAAGAAATAAGTAATATAGATCAAAGGAACTAAAATGACAATAAATTTTGAAAATTTAGAAACCCTATGTTTGAATAGTCTATGAGTAACTAACTGAATTCTAGTGATCTAATGGGTGATGAGAACAAACTAAGGAAATCATACATACCTAGGGATGAAATCTTTGGAGAGATCCTTTGAACTTCGGGGTTGAACTTTGAAGAACACCTTTACTTGTTCTTTGAAGAAACTGGTGACTTTTCCTCTTTCTTTTTGCTCTAAGTTGAGTTAATGTTTGGAGAAAGAAGGTTATGTGTATATTTGACTAGGCTTATACTAAGTTAAACGACATAGTTTAGGCATCAAACGACGTATTTTTTAAGTTCCCAATGCATAGGGGAAAAGACAAAAACAACCAAGACTTATAGTTGAAGAGGTGCCACTCACGAGGGGATTGAGAGATTGTAATTTGAATCAATACCCGTCAACTAGATCGTTATTATGGCCCTTTGCAACATGGCTCTATTGAAACGAGAATAAACTTTTACTCTAAGCTTGGATTTTAGAAAACTCAGTGGCACTGGAGAGAGAATTCAATTATCTTTAACTCGAAAAGTCATAGACCACCTATTTCATTTTGTGCAAAAAGATATGACCATTTGAAGTTGACCCGACATCCTTCATTTCAAAATAACAGTCGGCCCTCACCAACCACTAGACCTATGGTCACATGTCCAACAACACATCGTACTCGTCAGTTGCGGGTGCAATCAGAGACTCCTAAATCATGGACCCCAATGACTAAAACCCACCTATGGACCGTGGGTCCATAAACAAATAGCGGACTACAGTGTTAGGTCTCATATCCTTGGATCCAAGGTGTTATAGAACATATATTAACAAAAACAACCCTAAATATCTCCCAATCAAAATGACCCGCATAAACCTCATTCTCTTCTTTCCATTGTTCAAACCAAATTTGAGAAATACCCTTAAGTTGATAAGCGGCCAACTCTACTCCTCAACAAAACTCACACCGATAATTCCCGTCAATGAAAATATTGAGGATCTTCCTGAACTTTAGACTTAAGATATTTTGGAGAAATCATCCTAGTAAAGCCCCTCACTCTAGTTGTTGTCATACTCACGTTTGGGTTCATGGGAGGCATATCCTTTCTATTTCTTGAGCCATCATAACATATGATAATGCATGAATTGCGGCTCGAAACTCATCATTAGAAACTTGCACATACAAAGGGTTGATTGTCTCTTGGGGAATCTCCCGGCTCACATTTTCAAAAACATTCTTTGTCACATGATACCTACGTGGAGGCATATTCTGTTAAAGCATAAATCAAGAATAGGAGAGGAGGACTTTTATAGAGATCAAATCTATGGCACGACTTTAGAGTAAATAATGAAGTTGAATCTCTTAAACATCTTAAAGCTACCTATTCTTAAATATAACGACTTGAAACTCAGGTACACGACTCTACTCGAAGTGCCTTTTGAGACATCCTAAGACTTTTCTAAACCTTGTTCTCTGAATACCAAGTTTTTAATGACCCTAAGTATACCCTAGACGTGAAAATGTGTATATTTCGCGCCCAGAGAGAACCCCCTAGACGTGACTCTACATACTTGATCCCAAAAGGGTTACGTGAACCTCTGTCCTTCCCGAAAGAAGGAATCACCGATCATCGCTAGCCTATCGGTGCTCAGTATAAAGTTCAATTTCATTCAACTCATGCGTCATGGAAGCTGTATTCTATTATAAGGACATCATAGCTCAATAGATGATTTCTCATATCATCATTAGGATGAAGTATACATCAGTCTCCATACTTTTTTTAGAGTGTACATAGAGACTGGTCTCTTCATTAACATTACACTCTCATATGTGAGTACGTTTTGGTAACATTTACTTAGGCTCATTTGAGATCGCTCTCATCTTTCACATTAGACTCTTATCATGTTGTCACCATTTTCATTAGCATTATATATTAACATAATTACTCACTTCATTACGTGAATGTTCATTTCTTCTTTATCTTCTAGTGTTGACTCAAGCATTATGGAGGCTTGCTTCTATATTGAGATTTACAACTCTTTTGATGACTTGTCATCCTTACTTTACATTGATGAAATGTTAATTGTCCTTACACTACATCCTTACTTTACTTTGATGAAATGTGAATTGTTCTTACATATCATCCTTACTTTAAATTGATGAAATGTGAATTTTCCTTACATATCATCCTTTGGTGTTAATGTGACTAGTTTCACACATTCTAACACCTTTATTCTTGAATATTCTTTTAACATAGTAGCTTAGGTGTAAGTAAGACTTGTCTCACTTTATTTAACACTCCATTCTGGTCACATACTTAATTTAGACCCCTTTAATTATGTTATAACTCACATTACTTAGTTACTTTAGTGTAGTAGCTTCATATCACCGTTTATGGACGATGAGAACTTCATTAAATGAGTTTCATGTGTTCCTATGTCATTTTTAGAGCATCTTAATAGTTGTACCAATGTGTGGCATGCCCTTGATTATGGGTTCATTGAATTAATTTAGAAGTTCTTATATTATCATTTTATATTCTAACTACATAAGGTTGTCATATAATTAGTATTGGCATCAACCTTTTAATATTAAACTACATAACCATTTTTGTGGGAATGTGTCAATTTTACGTATGTCAATATTAATATGTATGAAGAAATAGCAAATATTCTAATTATTTAACATAATATTATAGTCATTTACATGCATCACATTTAGACAATGTATCGTTAGCAATTTTATTTGCATACTATTAGTATTGGCATAAAAAATTTGGCATAGATTTCATAACCATATTTGTTAGCATGAGCCAATTTTCATGTGCAACATGCTTTAGTTTTTATACATTATACATTAGCCAATTTTTTAAGTATTTAACATAATATTATAGCAATTTACATATATCACTTTTAGACAATGTATTGTTAGTTGTTTTATTGGTATACGATTAGTATTGTCATAAACAATTGGACATAGATTTCACAGCCATATTTGTTGGCACATGCCTATTTTCATGTGCAACATACGTAAATTTTTATACATTATACGTTAGCCAATCTTTTAATTATTTAACATAATATTAAATCCATATGCATGCATCACTTTTAGACAATGTATTATCAACCATTTTATTGGCACACAATTAGTATTGGCATAAATAATTGGGCATAGATTTCATAACCATATTTGTTGGCATAAGCCAATTTTCATGTGCAACATGCTTATGTTTTTATACATTATACATTAGCCAATATTTTAATTATTTAACATAATATTATATCCATTTACATACATCACTCTTGGATAATGTTTTGTTATCCATTTTATTGGAACGAAATAGCCACTTCAATCATGATATGTTTCATAGTGGCCTTGTTAAGACAATTTTAGTTCATGACTTTAGAGTAACATTTTTAAGTCATAATGGACCACATCATATTGACATTTGTGAATTTAACATCTTCATAACGTCATATTAACAGCAAGTATGCACAACAGACTGTAACATCTTCATAACATTTTTTGACATATCTTTAACATAGTATCATTCTTTCAATTCGCATAATAACACTTAGCATCAAACGAGTCAAATTAATCGGTTCATTCAATCATTATTTAATAAAAAACAATACACATTAAGATCATCCAGAACCACGTACCAATAACACAATTTCTAACCTATTCAACATTCAAATCGTAACAAGATACTAGGGAAGGAGTTCGACAAGAATGACGGGAAACAACCTAGTTTACAAGATCTTTGAATCATTCGAAAGAAAGTTATCTTGGAGAAAGAAGTCCAGGAGAGAAACCCATACCTTGAGTAGAACTTAATCAACGTAGACCATCTTGAACGAAAACTTGAAGAAACCTTGAAATAGCCTAGGAGAATCAATGGAATTTTCTGTTTCTCTTTCCCTCGCTTGCTTACTGTTTTGCGTCATTTTTTCCCCTATGAGTTTGAACATAATTTTTAGGTTTAATAACTGATCTTGAATTACCAAAAACCTAAGTTGATTAAACATAGGAAAACATAACACTTAGTGAAATCTAGAAATTTGTGTTGACTACGGTTTTGGTGAATATTTTGACTTAATATTAATTAATTAAATACGTAATTTAATTAATTTAGGTACATAAGGAAAGTACAAAAGCACCCCTAAGTTATTGGAACCAAAATTAATCCTTTTGGACCATCCTAGGTTAAGTACTAGGATGTTTCTTGCATTATCCTAGGTTTGCATAAGATTTTTGGTTTGAACCTTTTAATTTTATTAATTAAATGGATAATTTAATTAATTAGGTAACATAGGGTAATTAATAAAGTACAATTAAGTCTTTATAACCATAACTAATCCTTTGTACCATCCTATGTTAAATACTAGGTTGTCTTTTTCTTCTCTCAACCGAAATCTTGAAACTTCTTTGTGATATTTGTTTTGAACCTTTAAATTAATTAATTAAGCTAATAAATTAATTAATTAAATGGCCTAGGATAATTAATAAATTACCCTTAAGTCTTTATAACCATAACTAATCCTTTGGACCGTCCTAGGTTAAATACTAGGTTGTCCTTTTCTTGTCTCAGCTGAAATCTTGAAATTATCTTTGTGATTTAAGTTTTGACCCTTTTGAATTAATTAATTCAGCTGCTAAATTAATTAATCAAGTATCCTAGGATACTTAATTAAGTATCCCTAAGTTGTTAGGACCTTAGATAACTCTTTGGATCATCCTAAATTAGGTACTAGGTTGTCCCTTTCTTGTCTTAACCAAAATCTGAAAATTTTCTTTGTAGTTTTGGTTTTAGACATTTTAAATTAATTAATAAATCTTCTAAATTAATTAATTAGGTAACCTAGGTGAATTGCTAATGTAACCCTTTGTTGATAGGACTATAACTAACCTTTTGGACCATCCTAGGTTAGATACTAGGTTGTCTCTTTAACTAGTACTAGGTTAGTGTCAACCCAATTTTGGTCCTAGGTTGTCGGGTGCACTACTGGGTCTATTTCGGTTAGTCATTGTTTAGTTAGCTATTTGGGTAAGTAGGTTAGAGTCTAAAATGGTAGGTAGGTTAGGCCCCACATAAAGTGGTCCCTTGTGCACATTTTCATTATAACTTCCATAACCGAATTCGGTTAGGGTGGTCCCCTTCATTGGCATCTTCTTCACATGTCTTGCACATGTGATTGCACATGGGTTGTTTGCACTTTCATAACTAGCTATTATTTATTATTCATTTGGGAATGTTTACTAATTGTCCCGACGATCCTCACTATGTCCTTGGGCGCTGTTTAATCTACATGATCATTTTAAATGATCATGTGCTATGGTACTAGGCTTGACACTTGGATGCGTTGTAGGTGCATTTCTTTACCAAGCTCCTTAATAATTAGAAAAATCGGCTAACACACTTTAGGCCAATATTTTCTAATATGCCTAATATTTTTCTTATTTGGGTATTTTATAGAAATTGGCTAATACACCTTACTTAATTTTCTATACTATGCCCAGTATTCATCAATGTTGGGCATTGGAAAGCCTATGTATCCCCAATATGCATTCTTACGGACTTATTGGGCTCTTAATTAGATATGTAATTTTTCCGGAATGTTACAACACTCTTACTTTACCCTTTTAGGGTTACATCATTTCATCACATACATCTTAGGTTCACTTACTTTTAAACTTATGCTAGACTTATTAGTCTATACATACAAGTTATGGGGATTCATTCATGAGTTGTCTAAGTGATTCATATTTACTCAAGATTATGTGGTACAAGACATATGCATCTTTTAGATAGGCCAAGATATTGATTTCGATCTTTAGGGGCAGCATTCATTAAACATTTACTTACGTATGACTTATGTGTCAATATGGAATTTGGAAAGGGAACCCAATTTCGAATCGCTTGGAAAACACTTAATCTTATTTTAAACATGATAATCGTATTTTTCCGATTTGGGGAAACCTAGTTCGATTCCCATCAATATCATATTATTTCCTCTCTTTTTCTCCTCTCCTTTTTTCGTTTAAGTGAAAGTGGTTGTGGGTTCAATACCCCACAAACTCATTATTTTTCTTTTAATTTATCTCTTAAATTTCTAACCTATCCAAGAGGTTGTGGGTTCAATACCACTCTCCACATTTATTTTCTCCTTTATTTTTCTCCTAACTCTCTCATAAATTCAAGAGGTTGTGGGTTCAATCCCCACTCACCACATCTATTTTTTCCTTGCATTTTTCTCACAATGTTTTTTTATGAAATTTTCATTTAGTAATGTCATGGGTTCAATCCCGAATGACCTCACATTCAAAAAAAATTTAAACGAATCTCATTTTTTTAAAAGTTGGTCGACACTACAATTTCTAGCAGGGTGGAAATTTAGTCTCTTCCAATCCATTTTTGTCTTAATTTTTTTTTGTATCTTTCATGTAATTATGTCCTCGGTTCAATCTTTAGTGATATCATTTATTTTACATTCATTATTCGTTGCATTTTGTACCATTGTTTGGCCTAACCCAACCTACCAAATGCTGGAAATTTGTTCACTATTTTCAACTTCTCTTTATCATCATTCATACATTAATTCTTAACGCATTTCGTGGATCATTTCGTGCATCTTTAAGTGTTAATATTTTTATGATTATATTCAGCCAATAATAACCATTTCATCCAGCAACATTACACAACTTTTACACCTTATGATTTGCACAAACATTCACACATAAAATTCAACCATATAAACATATCATTTTCACAGACTTTCGGTTGACATAACATAACATGCCTACAATTCCAAACACATAATCAAGAAAACATTATCACTAAAATCAAACTTCATACTTAAACTACCAGCAAACATACCAAGAACATGAACTCTAACCTATTTCACATTGAGATAAAAGGAATACTAGGGACAATGAGTTCGACAAGAACGAGAAAAACCCTAGTTTTCGAGTAGATTCATATGAGCCTTAAGGGTATCTTGGGAAAGTGACCAAGAGTAAGAAAAAAAATAACTTTTATGATGTTCAAACCTTAACTTTTTGCCCAAAATCTTCTCCAAAAATCACGTCCAAATCCCCTCAAAGTCAACACCAACTTGACGGACAAACTTCCCTTTGCCTTCCTGATTGATTTCATTTGTTTTCTTATATTTTGTTTACCTACTGTTTTTTGAAGTTATTTTATAGAGGGAATCATGAGTTAGAGTTATAGAGACGTGAGAGAGAGATGAGTGTGGGAGAGAAGAGTTTTGTTAGGATTAGGAGTCTAATTTAGTATTTAGTCAAATTAGGTTTTTATTTAATTCTTAAAAATCTTATTTACTTTTATTTTAAATCAGCTAATAAATAATAGATATAAATTAATTACATCAATTTACCAACTTAATTTAAAAACACTTTAATTCATTGCTTCCACCTAGGTTCGAACTTGGGTGGAGCAAAACATCAATTCAATTGATCAATTTTGGCCCTCTCTCTCCAAAATTTCCCTCCACCTTATTAATTCAATAATTTATTATATATTTAGGGTAATTACGATACTAACCTTAGCCTGAAAAAAGACCATTTTACCCCTAGACCCTCCAAACCTATGATTTTCCCTTTTTAAGTCTGATAAGACTCATTTAAGTAAATATTCGTATTCGAGAGTTCAACATGGTTGGACCCAACCTTTCCTAGATTAACTAACTCCCAAAGTTAGTCCTTTAGGATGTAGAAAGGCTTCCGAGGTCTGGTTCTAGGCGCATCAATCCGTGTGAACCCAGTCTAATCGTTGGATTCTAGACACATTAAGCATTACTTAGCGTATCCATTTTTAGGGTTGTTACATTATCCCCCCAAGGAACATTCGTCCCCGAATGACATTACTCTCTACTAACAATAAGTAAAACATCTATAGAATGTATGCCTACATAGGTGATTCAATACTCCTCATCGGTGAATATCTGATTCACATTTTAACATGAAGGTGTACATCCTTGAAACCTACTAATAGGTTCACATTAATAGACTAAGGAACTCTTTCCTAAACTAGTCTCATAAAAGCATACAACACAACTAAAATGTAAGTCATACAAATTATAAATAAACATGATGACCCAAAACATATTAACCTCATACTATTGCATAAACATAAACATCATACACAATCAAATACATAAAAGGCTAATTAAGGCTACGCACCCGAGACTTCACCAGAGGTGCCTTTACTTACACCCAAAGACTTTAGTGCGAAGAATCCTTGCCTCCTTGGAGACTCTTCACTTGGACCATTAGGTTGAACTCTCTCATTTCCTTGTTCTTGACTTCTCCTATTCTGACAATCCTTCATCATGTGATCCGGTTTGCCACAACTATATCAAGCGTTAGAGTCTATCGAACATTCGCCCACATGCAATATGCCACATGTAACAATATTAAAAAAAATCGAATATATAATACTTTAGGTGATTTATTATTTTTAAAGTATTAAATTTTAAGGGCATAATGGTCTTTTCACGTATTAATAAAAATAAATCAAATTTTGTATTAATTTCATTACACATATTCATTAAAATAAATCAGATTTTTAATTAACTTAATTAAATCCTATTTTTACTAAGTCTTGAATCTAGTTTCCTGATTTTAATAACTCTCTCCCTCATGTTTCTCAATTCTCTTCCACGTCTCTTGACTGTCGTTCTCTCACACTCTGACTAACAAGAAAGCTCAAGAACAGTTTAAAAACAATTGTTCTTCACACTTGAAAAACACACAAAAAGTTTTAAGAAAAGCAAGGTAAATAAAAACATCAAGGTAAAGGGAGGTTGTTCGTCGAGTGGTGTGTACATTGAGGAGAATTGGGCGTGGTTTCTAGGAGTTTCTGGGCAGCAGCTTCACACTTGAACATCAGAAGGTATGGGTTTTTCTCCTGGAATTCTTTCTCCAAGAGTATTTTCCTTCGAACGATTCTCAAGGTCTTGAAAACTAAGGTTTTCCCCCGTTGTATGTCCTTATCCTTAGTTTCCAAACGAATTCGTAGGATCTCTATGTTGTGCTTCTAGATTTAGGCATGAATGATGTATTTATATTAATATTGAACATGTTTATGTGAGGGAAATTACGAAAATGATATTCAATGTGTGATCAAAATGTTGGTGTGTATGTGCACGTAGGAAGTGGCTTTGGCCACTATCTTGGGGTTGTATAAATCATGTATTTCTTGTGTATTTTATGTGTGCAATATGTGTACAATGTGATGTTCATTACCATGAAATATAGTGTATTGAAATAACCATCTTTTATCAAACTAAACTTATGAACAATTTGACTAAAACTGAGTTGAATAATGATAAAAATTTTCCAGAATTGGGTACTCTATAATAAGGTTGAAATCTGAGTTATAAAAGGGAAAATTAAATAAGTGAGGTCAATGGGAATTGAACCCAAGACCTCACATATTGAGATAGATTAAAAAGAAAAAAAAATTGGGGCTAAAGGGAATCGAACCCCCTTAGCTACTGATCTCGCCTCAAAGAAAAAAAAGAATGGGACTTGGGTTTGGGGGGGGGGGGGATCAAACTCGTGATCTCTATGGAGAAGGAGGAGAAAATTAATTAAGCAAATAAATGGGAGGCATGGGATTCGAAACCACTACCTCAAGGTGAACGCGAAGGAAAAGAAAAACACAGAAAAGAAAACGCGAGAAGAGGGAATCGAACCCACGACCTTAAGTCTAAAAGAAGGAGTGAAACAAATTAGGAAATGAAGTGAGACTGTGGGGGTTCGATCCCACAACTTCTCTGCCACTCACCGAGTTTAAATAAAATAAAGATAGAGAGGTTGTGGAGGTTCAAACCCACAACCTCCCTATCCCAGCGAGAAAGCATGAGCGAATTTTAAAAAATAAATAAATAAGGGGGCTGTGGGGGTTCGAACCCGCAACCTCCTTATCGCAGCGAAAATTAAAGGAAAAATCAAAGAGGCTGTGGGGTTTTGAACCCACAACCTCTTGATTTAGGTAACAATGGTAAATACGAGTCTATTAAAAATTTAAAAGGGTTTGTGGGGGTACGAACCCCCAACCCTTCGATTAACTACGAGTAAAATTAAAATAGAAAATTAATACTTCCATGTAAATGTTTATATTTAATTTAGAGTTCTTATGTAAATGATATCCAAGTGATTCAAGATTGGGGGTCCCTTGCCCAAACATCCGTATTGATGCAAAAGTCATACGTGAGTAAAATATCCAAGTTTAATGCCATCTACTTAGATAGAAAATCAAGATCTTGGCATCTATACAAGATACATAAGTCTTGTACTACATAATCTTAGGAAAGTAAGAATCACATAGAGAACTATGAATGAAGCCCCATGGCTTGTATGTATAGAGACATAAGTCTAACATATGTTCAAAAGTAAGTGAACCTAAGATGTACATAATGAAATAATGAACCCAATGAGGGTTAATTATAAATGTAAGATACACTAAATGGCCAAGTGCATTAGAATATGCTGAGATAAACTATAAAATGAAGAAATGAACATTCACATAATAAGATGTAAGTAACTATGAAAAGCAAAGGTTCTAATAATAAAGAATGTGGTGACAACATAATATGAGGCTAATGTATATGATGAGAGCAATCCTAAATGATCCTAAGTAAATATTACCAATACGTACTCACCAATGAAAGTGTAAGATTATGAAGAGACCAGTTGCTATGAACACTCTAATGAAACTATTGAGTTTAACACACTTTATGCTAATGATGAGATGAGAAATCATCTAATGAGATATTATGTCCTCATACTACAAGGTAGCTTCTGTGAGGTATGAGTTTGAACGTAATAGAACTTTATACTCAGCACCAGTAGTCTAGCTATGAGCGGTGTTGCCTTCTTTCCGGAAGAGCGAAGATTCACGTAACTCTCATAAGATGAGACTGTCCATCTTTCCTGGTATGGGTCTCCATACATCTCCTAGTCTTCGAACCTATGCTACCAAAATAGGGATCTGGCGGGGTTAAATTCCCATATACGCTAGCATGTTATTGAGTCACTTTGACCGGTGATTCCACCTCTTTTTAGTGTGGGGGAGACACTGGATTTCGTGATGCTCACATGATCTATGTTGGTTAAAGTTAAAATTCCCAATGAATGAATGAGGCCACCATCAAGTGAAGCATATAAATAAAATCAATGATACCCAAGGTGTTAGGATATTATAATCGAGGGGTGAGCTAGACTCATGAAACAATATTAGGTTATTCCTAATCATTGAAAAAAAAACCCGATGAAAGTCTTAAAATACAATCTTGGTATAGCTTGTGTTCACACTGGCCTATTAATGAAATGAAATGAAATATGTATGAATGAATGAAGCAGACTCTATGTTTGCGAATAAGGACTCCCTTGTTAAGGTCCCATGTGTTGAGACCTCATTTTGGTAAGTCTTAATGTCAAATCCATGATTCCAAGAACTCATGGAATATAAATGAATGATATGAAAGAAGTTATGTGTCATATGTTATGTGTTATGATATGTGCTATATGAAGATGTTATGTGTTATGTGAAATACCATATTTATAATGATGCATGTTACTCTCATGGAATGACCTTCCTAACTCAATTTGGAAAGTTCACTAAGTTTCCTAATCTCAATTTGTCAAGTCTACAGACTTGACTTCCAAAAAAATCATGTCGTTAGGAAAGAAATGTTCTTTCTCATGCTTGTACTTGGTATGTGCTTACATATACCCATACTTAGTACAAGTGTGTTCTAACCCCATACATCTATACTATTTTAGGTGCAGGCACAGGTTGGCGATAGAGCTACATGTTCATTGTTGCACCTATCAAAGCGTCAGCATTCATCCGGAGTTTTGTTGGTCCTCATGCCTTCGAGGATGCTACTGTTTTACATTATAGCATAGTTTTAGAATTGAGCTAGCGGAGCATGTTCCACTAGCGTTTCTTTCCTATTTTGTTTTAGACTTTGTATTGGTGTAATTTTGGCCATTATACAATTAATACTTAATGAACTATTTCTTTCAGTTGCTTATCTCTTTAATGTTACATCGTTGATGATGAACGATTATGAAATTTTAAGAATATTTAGCAAGTATTGTATAGATCAAAAAGTTTAAAATTTTCCACTAAAATTAATCTAGGTGAGGTATGAATAACGCATGTAGGCTTGTTTGCAACCTCTGAGAGGTTAACGATGCTGGTGTCGTCTGGCGTCTAGATTGTGGTCATGACACCTAACTTCCTGCAAGGTGGCCTCTCCTGGGCTGTAAAGTCTTACGAACCTCAAGGAGTAATCCTTCACGGACATTGAGGCCTGCTTAAGGTTGATGAATTCCTCAACCCTAACGTCCTTCATTTATCTTGAAAAGAACTGCCCATGAAAATCCATCTTGAAAAGATCCCAAATAATAGGACCCCGTCATAAGGCTTTGCTATCTTGCCACACCTTATACCAGGATTGAGCTACATCCTTTAGCTGATAGGATGTCAACTCAGACTTCTCCACATCAATCAAACCCAATAACCTGAGCTTATAAAGTTCTAGCATGGGCCATCTGTACCAAAGTTGTCCTTAGTTCTCCATCTGTCAACCCAAGTGGGTTAACATGAATCTTTATTCCAACAGCTAGAAGCTGGGAAGGAACCTAAATTACTCCTGCTGCTTTTTCTTCAATATCTCCACCTTCTTTTCTCCTTGTATTCATCTTTTGGAAACATCAAGAGTTTATGTTAGTGACGCTCTAAACACCAAGAAATCCAAAATTAGGGAAGGCACAATAATATTAGAAGAAGGAAAATTTCCTACGCCTCATGGAGTCTCTAATACAGGATAGTGGTGAATTTAACTACCATGAGTTATAAACTACTCAATGTGGTTGAGGTGAACGTATTATCCTCAAAATTTAACCTAGTGCGCTGATACCAACTTTGTCACGACTGGAATCTAGACCCCAGACGAGACTAGCATGGTTGACCTCTCATAGGTCGCAGACAAGCCTACATACTCCATTCTTACTTTATCTAGGTTAATTTTAGCAGAAAATTTGAACTTTTAGTCTTCTTACTTCATGCTAAACATTTTTAACTAAACATCATAGGCGTTCAAAATAAACCATCTAATATAGTGATAATCAAATGAATGAAACAGTTCATAATAAACTTAAACGTATTTTTTCCAAAATAGCACCAATACAAAGTATGAAATGAAAGTGGAAAGAAACACTAGTTTAACATGCTCTACTAGCTAAAGCCTACATCTAAGCTAAATAATAACGGTAGACATCCTCGAAGGCATGAGGGCCTACCAAGTCTGGATGAAAGCTCCACGTACGGATTGTTGCAACATCAAACTGTAAGCTCTAGCGTCCACCTGTGCCTGCACCTAAGAAAGTAGAGTTGTATGGCAGTAGTACACACTTATACTTACTATGGGTATATACAAGCACACACCAAGGACATGCATGATAAAGAATAGCTCTTTTCTAACAACATGATTTATGGAAAGTCAAGTCAGTGGACGTGCCAAATTTGGATTAGGAAAACTAATGGACCTGCCATATTTGGATTTGGAAATTCATGACATGATGTAACATGCAACATCAAACTTATCATTTTGCAAACAACACATATCATATTGCATATATAACATAATATCTTTCATATTATTCATTCATATGCCATGAAACCTTGGAATCATGGACTTTACATTAAGAATTTCAAGAAATGAAGGCTCAACATATGGGACCTCAACTAGGGAGTGTGATTTAGTAAACACAAAGTTTGCTTCGTTCATTCATACGTACTCCATTTCATTTCATCCATGGTCCACTGTAAATACCAGTTATACCTACGATGTAGTTTAAGACATTCATCATTTCATTGTTCATTTCATCATTTCTTTGTTCATTTCATCATTTTATTGATCATTTCATCATATACGCCAATTTCCTTGGCCATTTAGTGTGTTTCACACTCTTACTTAACCCTTTTAGGGTTACATCATTTCATCACATACATCTTAGGTTCACTTACTTTTAAACGTATGCTAGACTCATGAGTCTATACATACATGCAATGGGGCTTCATTCATAGTTTGTCTAAGTTATTCATATTTATAACATTATGTGGTACAAGACTTATGCATCTTCTAGATATGCCAAGATATTTATTTTGATCTTTAGAGGAATCATTCATTAAATACTTACGTATGACTTATGTGTCTGTAGGGACAGGAACCCAATTTCGAATTCCTTGGACAACACTTAATCTTATTTTAAACTTGATAATCGTATTGTTCAGAATTTGGAGGACCCTAGTTTGATCCCCATCAACCCCAAAATATTTCCTCTCTTTTTCTCCTCTCCTTTTTCATTTAATTTAATGAGGTTTTGTGTTCAATACCCTACAATCTCATTATATTTCTTTTAATTTATCTCTTAACTTTCTCACCTATCCAAGAGGTTGTGGGTTCAATCCTCACTCTCCACATTTACTTTCGTCTTTATTTTTCTCCTAACTCTCTCATCCATTCAAGAGGTTGTGATGTCATGGGTTAAATCGTCAATGACCTCACATTTTAAAAAAAATAAACCAAGCTCATTTTTTTAAAAGTTTGCTGGCTGGAAATTGTAGTCTATTCCAATCAATTTTTGTCTTAATGTTTGGTTGATTTTTTTTATAGCTTTCATGTAATGATGTCTTGAATACAATATTTAGTGATATTATTTATTTAACATTAATTTTTTCATTGAATTTTGTACCATTTTGTTTGGACAAACCCAACCTACAAAATGCTGGAAATTTGTTCACTATTTTTAGCTTCTTTTTATCATCATTCATAAGTTAATTCTTAAGGCATTTCGGGTATTATTTTGTGCATCTTTAAGTTTAATATTTTTATTATTATATTCTTCCAAGAATTACTATGTCATCCAGAAACAGTACACCACTTTTACACCTCATGATTTTCACAAACATTCGCACGTAAAATTCAACTCTAAAAACATATCATTTTTCACATACTTTAGATTGACATAACTTAACATGCTTACAATTCCAAACACATAATCAAGAACACATTATCACGAAAATGAAACTTCATACTTCAACTACCAGCAAACATACCAACAAGATGATCTCTAACCTATTTCACATTGAGATCAAAGGGATTCTAGGGACAAGGATTCGGACAATTTATGCTTGTAGCTACCCCCGGGGGGAATACGTGTAATAGCCCCGCGGGGAACTCCCGGCCGGAGGCAAATTAGAACTTGAAACAATGAAAAAATAATGTTATGGGGCTATGGGAATAACCCTAGTTTTTGAGTAGATCAATCTAAGACTTAAGGGTCTCTTGGGAAAAGGACCAAGAGTAAGAAAACCGATACCTTTTATGACGTTCAAACCTTGACTTGCTTCCCAAAATCTTCTCCAAAAATCACGTCCAAATCCCCTTAAAGTCAACACCAACTCGACGGACAAACTTCTCTTTGCCTACGTGATTGATTTCGTTTGTTTTCTAATATTTTTGTTGTGAGTTCTTCAAGTGTGAAGAAATTTGGTTTACCTACTGTTTTTTTTTAAGTTATTTGGCAGATAGAATCGTGAGTGAGAGTGATAGAGACGTGAGAGAGAGTGAGTGATGAGCGTGGGAGAAAAGAGTTTTCTTAGGATTAGGAGTCTAGTTTAGGATTTAGAAATAAGGTTTTTATTTAATTATTAAAAATATGATTTAATTTTATTTTAAATCAGCTAATAAATAATAAATATAAATTAATTACATCAATTTACAAACTTAAATTAAAAACAATTTAATTCATTTCTTCCACCTACGTTAGAACCAAGGTGGAGCAAGACATCACTTCAAAAGCTCAACTTTGGACCTCTCTCCCCAAAATACCCTTCCACCTTATTAATTAAATAATTAATTATATATTTAGGATAATTATGATACTACCCTTATCCTAGAAAAAGACCATTTACCCCTAGACCCTCTAAACCTATATTTTCCCCTTTTAAAGTCCGGTAAAGACTCCTTTAAGTAAATCTTCGTATTCGAGATCCATACATGGTTGGACCCAACCTTTCCTATCTAAAATAACCCCCCAAGTTAGTTCTCTTGGATGTAGCAAGCGTTTAGAGGTCAGTATCTACGTGAATCAATCTGTGTGAACCCGGTCTAATCGTTGGCATTCTAGACACATTAAGCATTACTTAGCATATCCATTTTTAGGGTTGTTACATAACTATACCAGGTGAAATATCCCTCGACACCCCTCAAGCTATGAAAAGTTCCCCCAAAATTTCGTGGTGAAGTGTAAGTTTTGGTCTATGAAAAACTTCACAGACCATCTAAGGCTTCATGGTCCGTGAAACAATTCATGGGATTTATAGCCAGTAAAATTTCAGCTACTTGACATTACTTCACTAAAACAGACATAACTTTTTACTCCAAATTCAAATTGATGCAAACTTTGTAGCGTTTTAAAGATGAGTCAAAGACTTTATATTTGATAGGCAACATACCACCTACATCATTATGTGATGTAATAAAGTATTGTTTGAAGTTGACCCAAAACTTAAAACTAAAGAAGTCCCGTTCACAGAAATTGTAAGGTGGCTGATCTAATAACATAAAGAGTTCACCGATTTAACCCACTTTGGCAGACAACAGCCTGGTCAATTTCAGCCTTCCAGCACTTAGCAAAATTTAGGATTGTTTTGGTGTTAACTCAAAAAAAAGGCAGCAACTTTTTTGACACTAAATCTTGGACATTTTAAGCAACATAAAACAGTAGACAAAGATATGATTAACCCAATAAAATATAAAATGAGACAAAGACAACAAACTTAATAGAAAATATAATTTCCAACTTGTTTTAATAAAGTGAATACAAGAACACTCCCAAATCGTACTAACCTTAGCACTATAAGATCACCCTAGAACATAACTTAGATTTGAGACTCTAATTATTATTCTCTAATTCTTAGAACAATCAAACCCGAATTACACCATAAGGCAACCTGCACATTTATAAAACTATGTGCAGCCAACTATCGACAAGTGGGGTAATAAGAATAAAATACTTGTTGGCTTTAGCATGATCTTATCCTATGTAGTTGACACCCCATATATTAAAAATAATTTAAAAGAGGCACCAAAAATAAGTTCCACATGAAATGAGATAATGCTGGACTTTTTGTAACCGCCTGTCATATGCTTGGCATGTATTTTGTAACCACTTCTCATCTTTGACTTTGCTTGCCTTTTGGACAAGCTTCTCCCATATTTAACACTATCATACTTAGACTTTTCAGCCGTGCATTTCTGCCACTTAATGTTGTCACGCAACTATCATAAATCTCTGTCATTGCTTCATCTCACGTTGGCATCAATGTCCTTTCATTGTTGTATTAGCCTTGTTGGCGGTTTGCCCTTGTTCTTTATTTGAATATCAATGGTATGCCCACATAACCTTGGTAAGATTTCGTCTGATAAAGTCCTCACCAAGCTGCCTTGCCTTCAAGTCTTTGGTCCTCAATTGTTTTTTCGCAATCAGACCATTGTGCCATTGTGCACACCTTAGCTTTGTCAACAATCAGTCACCAACTTACCCTTGCATGTTTCTTTCCTTTGCATATGCAAGTGACAAGGTTAACATGCTTAATACCTTGTCCATGCTGCCATTTAATAGATTGACTTAGATTAGGGGTCGAGCAGACAAGTTCATGGTCCGTGCAAAAGTTTCATGACCTGGTCCATGACTCGTGCAACTCTAAGCGGCCTGTGAAACCCTTCGTAACAAAACCTTCAAGTTTAAATTTCACCACTATTGGTTGTACGACTAGTGACATTCTCTACGAACTTTACTGCCTTTTGTACGCATGCACTTGTACTAAACTAAAGCCTTTACTCTTTTTCCATTCCAAGTTTCAAGATTTCTGAGGTGATATATTTGTCTACTTTTTTATAGGTCATTGTGTGTCATCAATTCATAAGAAATTGAGTGTTGTAATACAAGGGTGATTACTCCAATCCACTTATGGTAACTTTCTTGAAGTATAATTTTTCTTAAGCAATTCCTACTCGACATTGTTTTGACCTTCATAGTTCCAAGCGGACAAGTGCTTCGTTCTTCTATATAGTTGATGACTACGTTTCAACAATTCATAAGTAATAGGTTGTTCCACTCCAAGAAGTATACTTTTCATTGAAGTAAAACACTTTTTAAGTAATTACTACTATACATTAATTTGATCGTCGTAGTTCCAAATTGACAAATATTTTATTCTTCTGTCTATTTGTAGAGTACATGTCATCAATTCATAAGTAATTGATTATTGTATTTAATAGAAAATTCCTCCAATCCAAGAAGTATAATTTTGTTAAATTAGACTCTTTGATTAAAAGAAACCTTCTTAGAAAAATCTTTTTGTTTTCGTTACCCTCAATCATCTCTGTTTTCTTTACCCCCAACTCGTTTTTTTCATTACCTCCAATTTTTCTTCTATGGTTGATGTTATCAGTGAACAATTTTTTTTTTACCAATAAGGTAGAGATTTCCATCTATGTTGGACCAGTAATTGTGGAAGTTTTTTTCTCTTTTTGATTTTAATTAAATCTTTGGATTGATCAAAATCACATTCCTATTTTCATGGCATTGCTCGCCGTGTGAAAATCTATAACTTTGTTATGATTCTGCGTATTTCTTCAAAATTTTGTATTGAGAGAACCTATTTTTTTGTTGTGTTTTCTTAATGTGTATTGCATTCTCCGGGATGATCATCAAGTTGGGATTTTATTTATTTGTTAATGGCTATATTTTTCTTCTATTTTTTTGTACAAAGGAAAAAATTACACTAACAATTGTCATATCCTCATTTTAGTTTTTATCATCTAAACTAAACATGAGAAATTTCTTGATTATAGGGAAGTAGATCTCTAGTATTTTGATTTTTTCACGCCACGAGACGTGAACACGAAACCTATGAAAATAAGTGATCGCAAGCTAAACCTGCTTGCATGATCATGAGCATACTAAATATAATAAACTGAATGCGGAAGCTAAATCATATTTTAAAATGAAAATATGGGGAATTCCTATATGCTAAAACAGGGATATATGAAAACTGATGCGTTTAATCCAAAGAAGTTATTAATGTCTGATATATCAATGCATATTCTAAGAGAACCATCTTTCTTCTTTACGAACAATACTGGTCCACCCTATGAAGAAACACTAGGTCTGATGAAGCCCTTGTCTAAAAGGTCTTTCAACTGATCTCTCAATTCCTTAAGCTGTGCTGGACCTATGTCTTATCTGGATGCTGAGGAGCTGAACCTACATCATGAGAAGATGTAGCGCACATATGCGACAGTACTTAAAAAGTAATGTGCATGTAGGATAGATTAAAGCTGAAATAATACATAACTTAACAATCATAAAATGAAAGATAATATTCTACACATGATATACTAAATTTTGAGCTAACTAGATTCAATGACCAAATTTATAACATGCTGAGACTAAAACTAACTGAACTGTAAATATGGTGACTGCAATAGAGTCCTACTTAACCATGATAGCTACTAATAACTGATAGTAAAACCACATGATCTAAATGTGGAGTCCAATGTATACACCACATCAGGAGGAACCAATATACTTACAACCTATTTAGCTAGTAGTTTTAGGACAATTTGGTACGTTGAACGCTAATCCAACTAGTGATTATGCTAGACCCAATGAATTAAGTGATTAACAAATTATGACTGAATTTTTGTAAATACTGGATAACTTAAAACTTAACATGGAAATTGAGAATGCAACAATTAATATGATAATGATGCAGTAATAAATGAGACATGTATATCTAAAGTAACTGAAATATCTGACCTAGCTTGTATAATTCAAGAACTAAATAAATACAAAGCTAGCGTTTTGAAATTAATCCAATAATCTGTATAATAATATGGTAATCTCACTTGGAATAGAAAACAAACTAATTCATCATAATTTGTTGAAGTTCTAGAAACCTATGTCTAATTATGATAATGGAATCAAGAATTTGATTGAAAACTAAGGACCCAATGGGTGATAGGAACCCACTAGTGAAATCTCACATATCTGTTAATGAAATTCTTGGAGAATTCTTTAGATTTTGTGGCTTAAATTGATGAAACCTTGTTGTGTTCTTGAACTCAGGTTCTTGACCTTTTTTCTCTTTTCTTGCTTCTAATTTTCTATGTTTTAATTAATGATTTGATTAAGATAAATTTTAGTTATGTTTCTAAACTGAAACTGACTAAAATTTGATGATTTAGGGATTTAACGACATATCGTACGGGTTAAACAAACTAGAAAAAGACATTGGAGATCTGTGAACTAATTGTTGTCAGACTAATAGACGACATGGTCTAACGGGCCGTCGTTCAATCAACGGTCCTTATTTTGGCTCTGCTTGATAAGACTTCACTAAACAGGGCATAACGTTTTACTCTAAGATTGAAGTTTAGCAAAATCGATGGATATTAAAGATAATTCAATTATCTATCATATAATATGTTATAGGAAACCTAATTTTTTTTGTGCTAAAGGTTATAACAATTTGAAGTTGACCCTATTAGCAATTCCCCTTAATTAACGGATAAACGTCACTTATGGTCATACCTACAGACTGTAGATTAAACAACGGTCCATGCTGGTCATCCATAGTTCATGTTAGACGCTGGGTAACTTGAGCCTCAATTCACGGACACAGACCATAGACCGTAGTTTGACTTAGAGACTGTAGGTCTGTCCGTGGATCGACACTTAGTCAATTTTTCTATGCGATGTTTTGGGAGAGCTTCAATTGCAAATGAGTGATGCACAATATGGGTCGTAGATCAGACTACGGTCCGTCAATAGTGACCATCCAATGAATTTGTAGATTTCTGAAAAACTGATTTTTGATCTGTTATGGATAGGGGGTGTTACAGGTTTCAAGAGACTCATGTGCTACAGATTGCGATGAGGAGGGACAACAAGATTTTGAACAAAAAATAACTTGCAGAAGATTGATGCTTTGAACATAAATATGGTGGAGAACACATGATGATTATGGGCAAGTCTTTTTACTAACATAATCAATTTTATTTTTGTTATATTTTATGAAATAAAGTACAAAAATTTTCATCATAAAAATATTTCCAAACGATGAACATGTTTCTAGTTTTTCTTAAGCTAAATTTGGACTCAAGGTCCCTTTATTGAACAACCCAAAAGGGACAATATTTACATAAACAAAATGGGTTCTTGTCGACCCCAAAGTGACCAGACCACACATTATTAATAAAAGTCCCCTTTTGCAGGGTTTCCACAAATGCTCTTTCAACTTCCTTTTTCACTTCTCCCTTGATCATTCCGCCTCCTTGTAGGCATGAAAATGTACTTCTTCATGGAATAAACATTCTTCATCAATCATTTATGACCTGCTATTCTCATAAGTTTTCAAAGGTTTGTCCGCCCTCTTTTTTGAATTGTGTTTCCTCTCCTGCCAGCTGATTGTGACTGTTATAGGCGTACTTTTCGGTTGGAATTTGGAAATCTTTTCGAAATTGATAGTTATTAGTTTCCTTTATTTTTAGCTTTTAAAATTTGTATATGTGATTTACCCTTCTCACTTGCTTTCTCTTTTCTATTCTTCTCATTTATCTATGATTCTTGCTGTAAATGAAGCCGAATACGAGAAAAGGACTTTTCATCCATCAGATTCTTTGCTGAGTGCTTCAAAAATTATAAGATTTGGTCCCTTTACTCTAACTTTTACTCGTCTCGGTATCCCATTTTGCTTGCTGACATAGCTTATTCCTAGGAGTAGTTCTTTCACAACACTTCTGCTCCAGTTAATTACATAATATAACTTGTTTATATAGCTGTGTCGTCATTGTAACTAAGAATGCTACCCATTGTTGTCTATTTTTATTCTTCTTGATTTTATACCAACTGAAGGATTTATTGCTTGCCCATATTAAGAATCTTTCTTCCTAGCTTTGGTAATTGATTAAAGCATAAGAATACATGTTTTATTTCTTTGTCTATTGTTGTATTTGCTACAAAGTCTGCTAGCCAATTTGTCTCTATGACAATATGTTGCACACTATAATGATTTGAGCGACCATTTCATGTATGTCTTCCCTTTGTATAGCAAACTCCCATGGTATTTTGCAATTCATCACAATTATGTCCTTTAAAATCAATTAATATGTATCCACATGAATAGTATTCATCTTATGACTTATACAATACTTAAAAGCATCCCACACGGATCTAACCTCTACCTCCATGTATGTTGGTTTCCTCCCCTATGCTCTGTGGCTCTGCATATATGAGAACTCCTCCTTTATTTCGTATACAAAAATCATAAGCATTTTGACCGTGTTTACATTACTAGCTCCATCCGTGTTGCAAGTAAACCAACCCTGTATTGGCATTTTCCACCTCACTAGTAGATCATGTATGTTGGACAGATATCTCTTAAGTGTATCCACAATTTCTGACCAATGTTTTGACATACTTTTGATCCATGGAATGTGATCCATATTAATTGATGTATTCACAATTGACACTGATAATTCATAGACCTATAAGTTATCACCTTCCCATATTTTATAGCATTTATTCTATTCCATAATTCCCATATTATGATTGCAGGGACTGTCTTTAGTATCTGATCTTATTTATGTGACATCTTGTGCTCCCACTATCTATAATTTTTTTTTAGATTTCCAGTTACGCTGAGACCTACACAAGAAGAAAAATGCTTCCATAGATTTTGTGTTATGGGAGTTGTTAGTAAAAGGTAATATATGTATCCAAGTGACCCTCCTCACAACAGTAACATTTTGAGACAGCATGTATGCTCAACTTCTTTAAATTATAATATGTGACTATTCTCCCCTTCCAAACCCTCCATAAGAAAAAAACCAATCTTGAGTGGCAAACCCTTTACCCCTATATAATTACTCTATTCATTCACTGGCAATTTTCTTTTCATGTCTTTATAGGTTGATTTGACAGTGAAATCGCCTTTAATGCTATGCATCCACCATGCTTTGTCAATGCTGACTTCCTTGAGAATGAGCCTGATTTTCGTTGTTGTATGTTGTACCATTTCCTCCGAAGTCACTTATTTTAGCTTTTCTTCATTCAACTCATAATTTATGATAAAATAATTTACCTCCAATTCCTCATCTTGTGCCAACTCTCCTTTAGTAAAGTATAATGATCCTTGCCTGTTCAAATTATCAAATCAAAATCTAGATTTTACTGTCCCAATTTGCCACTATATATCATGTCCTACCTCAACTCTGATATTAATCATCTTCTTCCAAACCTGTGAGGCTCCTAAAAAGTTTACAATTAACATATGCATTTTTTTGCAGTACATATTCCATATGTATTCAGCCCATAATGACTTTATGGATACTCTAGAGTTCCACCATAGCTAAGAAAAGAAGGCTTTATTTATATCTTCAATATACATATATCCAATTCCACCTTCCTCTTTTTGAAGAAACATATCCCCCCATGGCACCAAGTGTTTACCTTTAACTCCCCACACATTTCCCAAATGAATTTAGTAAAAATTGATGATTTTGGTCCATGACTTATCTTTGTTGGATTCATAGTTGATAAAAAGTAATCAGGCATAGATTGAAGAACATCATTTAAAAGAACATGCTTACCTCCAACTGATAGACATTTATTATTCCATGAGAAGGTTATCATAGCAACTTTCCTAATTAAGTCTTAAAAATACGAAAATATGCTCCTCCCATAAAATATTAGACATCCCAAATACAGAAAAGGAAAAGTTCTTTGTCTTATCCCATCTAACTTCCTCATTATAATTTCCACAATAAGAGGTGTTTTCTCATGAAGATAAAAGCAACTCTTATATTTATTAATCATTTGACCAGAAGTACTTGAATACTCTTTTAGCACCTGCATTATTTTGATCGGTAAACTTCTTTCCTAAAGGGAAAAAGGATTGTATCACCTACTAGGATAAATGATTAATCTCAGGACTCCACTGCGGCAAATTATATCCCTTAAAATATGCATCCCCATGTAAGCTGCTTCTAGGACCTCTACTGCAATAATTAAAATAGTAGGGGGTAGAGGATCTCGCTGCCTCAATCCTCTCGAAGATCTGAAAAAACCATCTTCCCTACCATTAATCAGAACAAAATACCAGTTTTTGGACATAATCCTCCATATTATATCAGTAATCATTCCAGAGAAACACAATCTTCTCATCACTTTGGTTGAGAATATCTGCTAAACTCTGTCATATGCATTGGTCATATCCAGTTTCACATCCACGTAAAGATTTTCCTCCTCATATCGATATATCTAATAATTTCTTGTGCCTAACAATACAAACTCAGTGATACTTCTTCAATTCACAAAACCTAACAGGGTTGGAGAGATTATCTTGAGTAAGACCAATAGAATTTTTTCATGAAACACTCGTGAAACGATCTTATTCAGAAAATTACGAAGACTTATTCGTCTTAGATCTGAGAAGCTTCATACTGATTGTTTCTTGGGTAGAAATACTAAGTTGATATGAGTAACAAATTTTGACATCTCCTTCCCATATAAAAAAAGCTCTTACTAATTTAGTAACATCATCCCCTATGATCTCCAACAACATTTAAAGAAATACCCTGTAAATCCATCCGGCCCACATGCAATGCTCCCATTCAATGCAAAGACCACTTTATTCACTTCATCCTTGTCTAAAAGCCTACTCATTGCCTCATTTTCATCATCTGATATACTCTTTCGAATCTGGTCAATCTGGACATAGTCCGTTTCCAACATTTCTGCATGATATTGCACTCCATAAAATCTGACAACCACTTGATCAATCGGTTCATTTGTCTGCAACGTAATTTCTTGGTCACTCAATATTTGACCTATATGCAACTTCTTCCATTTCCCTTTAACATACAAATGGAAAAATATCATAATTCTATCCCCACATTAAAACCATTTAATCCTAGACTTTAGACTACAAAAATCTTCTTTAACTTGCAAATATTTCTTCAATTCTTCTTCTACTTTGCTCAATTCTGCCTTGTTGCTGGCATGTGGTTGTATTTTCAATTGTATTTCCTTGACCTTTATCACATCTTCTATGGTGGCAATTTGTTGAAAAACATTTCCATAGGCAGATCTGTTTACCCCCGCATTCTTTAAGCCTAATTTCCTTTTGTAATTTTCCAAATCAAATAGATTTTGAAATTGTTCCATTATAGATATGAATGAATATTTGTGTCTTTTGTTTAGGTCCATTAATTTCTCAAATTAATTTTGAATATTAACCGACCTAATTTTCTAGAATAGTAGTTTTTTCAACCATTGATCACTATTCGACGCCCTCTCCCTGCTGCTCCTTCTTTGGACATGTTAAGGAATTCTTACTTTGCCTTCCCTTGCTCAATTTTTCAACCTATTGGTATGCTTTGCTTATTTGTTGAATATTGTATTCCAGGTCTTTATCCTCCTCAAGGTACTTTTTTTCTGCTAAACATCATCATCGTCCTCTCTTAAGTCTGGACCTATTACAGATTCTGCCTCGTCCCTGTGATTGTCATTCTCCGAGTTTAGATCTTGTTCAAGCACGTCACGTAACTCATAATCAGTACAGTTTTTTTCTTTTTCGTAGTTGTTCTCCTAATTGTTATACTTTTTTGAAACAACTTCATCATAACCCCTTTAAGTCACATTTACGCCCCTTTTCCTTCATTGAGAACTGTCCACAATGTCACCTGGTTTTGCTATTTTTTTCTTTCCAGCATGAATTTACCCTTCAACCTGCTCATTATCCATTGTGCCATCCTTAAACATGGATCTCTTGTCCTTGTTAGCACTCATTTTAACACCAGCAGTGCCTACATTAGTGTCTACAAAATTCAAATCACCTTTCTCCTCCTCCTTCCTTTTCACTTGTTTACCTTGTTTCAACATGTTGTATTTATTTTCAGTAATTATTTCAAACCTGTTCCATACCTTCTCAGACTATTTCGCTTTGTCTCCTCCCCATTTTTTGTATCTTTTCTATACAAAACCTTCTTGCCTATTGGACTATTCATGTTTCCCACTTTTGTTAAGTCTTTCTAGGTTATTCCCCTAGCAATAGTATTCTTCTCTGTTCTGTCGTTTTGCTTCCTTTGAACTTGTTTTTTTTTTTGGATAACATTCAGGATGCACAACAAAAAATTGTGCCTCATTTTGTCCCTGAATCATACATTTTGACAATACTTTGGCACACATTCGTACTTAATTTTGATACATTTTTCCATTATTCCTCATTTTTTCTCTTCATTCAAGTTTTATTCCGTTTTCATAATTCTTTGAGTAGATTTACATCTACCTTAACTCTTGCACAACTTATCCTCGTCTTATTCTTTGTTGCCAAGTCTACCTATAGTGGCTTTCCTACTGTTGGTGCAAGTGAAAACTCTACTTCTTCACCAAAATGATTTGGTAGAAGCGATGAAAAAATATCCATGAAATTGTTGTTGTTGTGTCCTCCTCGGGATTGAACACTGGATCCCATTTCAGCATTCTCATTGGAGAAGACCAGTTATTCAATGTGATGTAAAAGTTGGGTTAGATAATAGGTGCACATAATCCTCCAATAATGTCTCCCTTATCAAAACATGTCTATTACTAAGAAACCTAATATTTCATTCTCCCTTTAGTTCACATTGTTTTGGGATCAATTTTTTTGAGATCTTGTATGTAAGGCCACCCATATGAAAACTTTCAAATCACTGCATATTCCAGATTATCGTTTACGATCATCTAGTTTACTTATTATAATTCCTAAATGACTTGTGTTTATCTATGTATGTTATAAGTTTAAGTTGTAATGGCTTAACGTTGGTTTTTTTAGTCCTAGGGATTACACATATGTTAGTGCAGATGGAGTTACCAGTCAACCTACCTCAGAGGGAGGTTGGCTGCTAGCTGAGGCGACCATTGGAGCGTCTAAAGTAGAGTTTCACGGTGTAGGCTTACATTTTCTAGAGAGCATCTATGACCATGTTTCTAGTTTATTTCATCAATTATACCAAAATAATATTTATATTCACAAATCATGAGGTCTTATCTATCTCGTCATTCAAAGAACAAATCTTCAGCAAGTTTTTCTTTGTTAAAAATCTTTTTGCTCCTCTTCGTCGCAATTTGTAGCAAATGAGTTTCTTAAAGTTGAAATACCTGAGACCAACTTCAGTATGATCGAGAAACTTCTCATGTTTAGTTAAGATGATTATAACTACATTACATATATGACAATTGTTAATGTAAGTTTTTCTCTTATAGAAAAAATATCAGAAAAATATTTCCATTAACAGACAAACAGAATCAAAGCGTGATGATCAAAACTAAAATAAAAATATCATAATTATTCGTGTTATTTTTTTTCTTATTAGAAAAGATAGCAGAAAAATTATAATCAAGAAAATATTAATGTTCAGTTTAGATGATCAAAACTAAACTAAAGATATCATAACTATTAGTGTTATTTTTTTTCTTATTAGAAATGATAACAGAAAAATAAGTACATTAACAAACAAAGAAAATCAAAGCTATATGGTTAGACCGTAGCTCGAAATACGTATTAACAAAACACAGTAGAAAAACAGGTTCTTGTAACACAAAATTCTAAAGAACTCCCAATAATCATAACAAAATTTTAGATTTTCAAACACTTCTAACACCCATTGACCTAAAAAGTTATGAATGTCGTTTGGATCAACTGAAAGATATCATAAAAATAAAACAAGAAAAACATCAGTATTACTTATCCAACATAGATGCAAATAACTCCATTCTTCAATAGAAAACTGCATTTTTTTTCTAGCTATAACATCAACCATAAGAAATGAGAAGTCAAGATAATGAAAAAAAGAAGAGAATTGGGGGTAACGAAAAAAGAGAGTGTTGAGTGTAAATAAAATAGAAAGATTTTTTTATTAAGGATTTTTTAATAGACGAGTGCAATGGAATAAAGTGATACTTTTTGGTTGGAGAAATCTTTTCTTGTATAGAACAATCAGTTACTTATGAATTGCTGACACACGCTCAAAAATCCTCTCTTTTTTCATAACCCAACCCTCAATTCTCTCTTCTATGGTTCATGTTATCACTAAACAAAAAATTTCAACTTTTTATTATAGAAGGTAGCGATTTTCTCCCAGGTTAGATTAATGATAATAATTTTTTTCTTGTTTGGTTTGTATAACATATTTCAATTAATAAAAAAAACAATCATGTTTTAGGTCACTGGGTGCTAGAAGTGTTTGAAAATCTATAATTTTCTACGGTTGTTGATATTTCTTAACAATTTTGTTTTAAGGAAACATGTTTTTGTGTTGTGCTTTGTTTATGGGTATTTTATTGTTTGGGATAATCATCAAGATTTGATTGTCTGTTTTATGAATATATAGCAGAAAAAATATATAGATTAAAAAACAAAGAAATCCAAAGCTAGATGAATAGCCCAGAGATTAAAATACATATTAAACAAACACAATAGAAAAGCAGGTTTTCTTAACACAAAATTCTAGACAACTCCCAACAATCATAACCAAATTATAGATTTCAAACACTTCTACCACCCATTGATCTATATAATTATGAATATCTTTTGGATTAATCGAAATATATCTAAAAAATAAAATAAGAAAAACATCAGCATTACTAGTCCAGCATAGACGTAAATCCCTACATTCTTCAATAGAAAGCTGAATTTTTTTCTAGCAATAACATCAACCATAGAAAAGAGAATTAGGGGTAATGGAAAAAAATAAGAGAAGAGAATTAGGGGTAAAGAAATAAGAGAGAATTGAGTGTAAAGAAAATAGAACGATTTTTCTTTTAAGTTTTTTTAATAGAAGAGTCCAATTGTACAAAAATATACTTTTTGGATTGGAGGAATCTTTTCTTGGATACAACAATGAGTCGCTTATGAATTGCTGACGCACACTCAACAATCCTCTCTTTTTTTCATTGCACGCCCCTCAATTCTCTCTTTTCTTCTTTACCATCAAATCTCTCTTCTTTGGTTCATATTATCAGTAAAAAAAGAATTAACTTGCTATTATACAAGGTAGCGATTTCCGTCTAGGTTAGACTAATGATGTTGATTTTTTTATTTTAATTTGTATGACATATTTCGATTAATCAAAATGACATTCACGTTTTAAGTCAATGGGTGCTAGAACTGTCTAAAAATCTGTAATTTGTTATGATTCTTGCTCTTTCATCATAATTTTGTGTAAAGAAATTATATTTTTTTATTGTGCTTTCTTAATGATTATTTTATTCTTTGGGTTAATCATCAAGCTTTAATTTTCTTTGTCTATATAATGAATATATTTTTCTACTATCTTTTCTAAAAGAAAAAAATTTGAATCGACAATTGTCATATCTACATTTTATTTTTATCATCTTAACTAACCATGAGAATTTTCTTGATTATAGTGATTTGAGTGTTAAGTAATTCAATTTCAAGAGACTCATCTACTACAAAGTACAACGGAGAGGGGCAGTAAGATTTTCAACAATAAAGAACTTGTAAAATATTAGTTCTTTGAATGTAAAGATGGAGAAGAGAGCTCATAATTTGTGACAATGGGAAATTCATTTTAATAAAAAACTAATTTTATTTTTGTTATAATTAATGAAATAAACTAGAAACATGGTTCCATTTTAGAAATTTTTTTATGATAACTATGTTACTACTTTATTCCATCAAATATACCAACTATAAAATTGATTTTCATAGCAAAAGGACTTACTCATAGTGACAAATCATGAAATCTCCTCTATCTTTACATTGAAATCACAAATCAACAGTAAGTTTTTCTTTGTTGAAAATCTTTTTGAATTCATCGCAATTTGTAGTAATGAGTTTCTTTAAATTGAATTACCAAAGGCGAGTTCACTATAATCAAGAAAAAATTCTTATGTTCAATTTAGATTATCCAAATTAAAATGCAGATATGATAATTATTAGTGTAATTTTTCCTGTTAAAAAGTACCATAACAATATATACATTAAGAAACAAAGAAAAACATAGTTAAATGATTAGATCATAGATTGAAATACATATTAACAAGATACAATAGAAAAATAGATTCTCTTATTGCAAAATTCTAAAGAACTCCCAACAATCATAACGAAATTATAGATTTTCAATGACTTCTAGCATCCACTGACCTGAAAAATTATGAATGTCGTTTGGATTAACTGATAGATATCATAGAAAATAAAACAAGAAAAATATCAGCAATACTATCTAAATTGATGCAAATCCCTACATTCTTCAATAGAAAAATGAATTTTTTTTATCATGAAATAACATCAACCATAGGAAAAAGAATTGGGGGTAATGAAAAAAAAGGAAAAGAATGGGGGGTAACGTAAAAAGAGAGTATTGAGTGTAAAGAAAATAGAAATTTTTTTCTATTAAGCTTTTTTTAATAGAAGAGTCAAACTGAACAAAGTTATAATTTTCGGATTGGAAGAATCTTTTCTTGGATACAACAACCAATTACTTATGAATTGTTATCAAACACTCAACAATCCTGTCTTTTTTCATTACCCGACCCCTTATCCTCTCTTTTCTTAATTACCACCAATTCTCTCTTCTATGGTTCAGGTTATCACTAAACTAAAATTTTCAACTCTTTATTATAGAAGGTAGAGATTTCCATCTAGGTTGGACTAATGATGCTTATTTATTTTTTATTTTTGATCTGTATGACATATTTAGATTAATCAAATTGACATTCATGATTAAGGTCAATGGGTGTTACAAGTGTTTGAAAATAGTTGTTATAATTCTTGCTATTTCTTTAGAATTTTGTGTTAAGAAAAAAATGTCTTTCAATTATTCTTTGTTAGTAGGTATTTATTCTTCGGGCTAATCATCAAGATTTGATTTTATTTTTCTGTATCATGAATATATTTTTCTACTAGTTTTTCTAAAATGGAAAAAATTAAACCAACAATTTTCATATCGACAATTTATATTTGATCATCTTAACTAACCATGAGAATTTTCTTGATTATTATGATGTGAGTATCAAGTAATTCAATTTCAAGATACTCATGTAGTGCAAAGTTTAACGAAGAGGGACAATAAGATTTTCAACAAAGAAGAACTTGTAGAAGATTAGTGCTTCGAATGTAAATATGGAGAAGAGCTCATGATTTTTGACTATGGGCTACTTTGCTAAAAAAATAATTTTACTTTTGTTATAATTGATGAAATAAAGTAGATACATAGATTTCATTTTAGAAAAAAAATTATGATAACCATGTTACTTGTTTATTTCATCAAATACATGAAATATAAAATTGATCTTCTTAGCAAAAGGACTTTCTCATACTAACAAATCATAAGCTATCCTTCATCTTTACATTGAAAACACCAATATTCAGCAAGATCTTCTTTATTGAAAATCTTTTTGACCCTCTTCGTCGCAATTTGTAGTAATGACACTCTTGAAATGAATTACCAAAGACCAGTTCACTATAATCAAGAAAATTCATATGTTCAGTTTAGATGATGTAAACTAAAATGCATATATGATAATTATTAAGGTAATTATTATTTATTTTAGAAAAAATATCAAAAAAATATATACATTAACAAATAACGAAATCAAAACTACATGATTAGCCCGGGAATTGAAATACATATTACCAAACCCAATAGAAAAAGAGGTTCTCCTAACACAAACTTCTAAAGAACTCTCAACAATTATAATAATATTATAGATTTCAAACACTTCTATAAACCATTTTGTCACGCCCCAAGCTACCCCCGAGATGCGGACACGGAACCTAGGACCACAAGTCTCCGACGCTAACCCTGTTGGCATGATCATGAACACACTAAAAATAACAAGTTATTGTGGAAACTAAATCATAATTTATAGTAAAAATATAAGGAACACCCATATACTAAATGTGACATAATATGAAATGAGTTTAATACAATAAAGTTAGTAACTCAACACTAAGGAGAAAATGACTATGTCTGAAATAAGCCTCTAAACTAAACTTGAAATACTGGGACAAGGCCCACCTAAATCTAGCAAATACTGAAACTAAATGACTAAAGACTGAAATGAAACTCATGACTATTGTCCTCGATGAATGAGGACTCACCACTAAATCTGATAAACTGGAGATCAGAAATCCACCTATGCATGATCTGGCTACTGAGAATCTGAACCTACATCACGATAATATGTAGTACACGTATGCATCTGCAAAGAGGGTTCAAAAATATGGAAAAAAAATGAATCAAAATAAGTGAGGTCATTGAGGATCGAACGCGTGACCTAACGATGTTAAAAACCATGAAAATAAAGAAGTAAAAAGAAATGTGGTGAAGGAGATTCAAACCATGTTATTGGATGGAAAATGTAACTTAAAATAAAAAAATAAGAAATGAGAGGATTAGGATTTGAACCCACCACCTCCCAATAAGATTTAAGGAAGAGTAAAAGAAAATAAAATAAAATGTGAGGCGTGGGAATCGAACCCACGACCACTAGGCACTGAAGGAGAGTAAAAAAAATGAAAGAAAAGAAATGTGAGGAGTGGGGATCGAACCCACGACCTCTAGTCAATGAAGGAGAGTCCAAGGAAATGAAAGAAAAGAGATGTGAGGTGTGGGAATCGAACCCAAGACCTCCTAGGCTGATTTATGGAGAAAAAATAAAAGAAATTAAAGAGGGACTGGGGGGGTTTGAACCCACTACCCTAAGCCAAAGGAGAGAAATTTAAAGGCAATGAAAATAATAAGTAAATGAGGTTGTGGGGTTCTATACCACATCCTCTTAGTTCCATTAAGCGAAAAATGAAGAGAGAAATTAAGGGGAAAATAAAATGAAGGCATTGGGACTCGAACTTGGGTCCCCAAGCCGTATCTATCAAACAAATATGAACAAAAAAATGTAAGTGTTTTTCAAGGGATTTAAAAAATGGGTTCCCTTGCCCAAAATTTGTATTGATACATAAGTCATACGTGAAATAAATGTTCAAGAATAATGTTTCCTACTTAGATAGAAATTGAGATCTTGGCATACAAATAGGATGAATAAGTCTTGTACCACATATTCTTAAGAAGATATGAATCACTTAAACAAACTATAAATGTAGCCTAATGAATTGTATGTATAGATCCATAAGTCTAACATAAATTTAAAATAATTAACAAGTGGACCTAAGATGTATGTAATGAAATGATGTAAGTCGAGAAGGGTTAAGTAATAGTACAAAACACACTAAATAGCAAAGGGCATTGGCATATAATGAAACGAATATCATGTAATGAAATGATGAAACCCTACAACGGTTACGTAAGAGTCTGAAACACAGAAATGGTTAAGTATATTGGCATATGATGAATTGAACATTCACGTAAAAAGGGGTGAGTAATTATGAAAAACAAATGTGCTAATGTTAATGAATCTAGTCACAACATGTTATGAGGCAAATGTAAAATATGGGAGCACTCTCAAATGAGACTATGTAAATGTTACCAAAATGTACTCACCTATGAGAGTGTAAAGTTAATGAAGAGACCAATCTCTATGTACACTCTAATGAAAGTATTAAATTAACACACTTAATACTAATGATGAGATGATAAATCATCTAGTGAGATATGATGTTCCCATACTAGAAGCCAACTTCCATGATGTATGAGTTGAATGTAATGGAACTTTATACTGAGCACCGATAGGCTAGCTATTAGCGGTGATGCCTTCTTTCGGGAAGGGCGGACGTTCACGTAACTCTCATGAGATGAGATTGTCTTGCATGCGGCGTATGGGTGTTCTATATCTCCTAGTCTTGGAACCTATACTACCAATATAGGGATCTGGCAGGGTTGAATTCCCATGTACGCTATCATGTTTTGGGTCACTTGGGCAGGTGATTCCACCTTTTTTCATTATGGGGTTTCATGAAACTGGATTTCATGATGCTCACATGATCTATGTCGGTTAAAGTTAAAGTTCCCAATGAATGAATGAATGAGGCTATCCTCAAATGATACACATAATGAAATGAATGGTACCAAAGGTGTTAGGGAAGTATGATAAAGAGGTGAGTTAGACTCAACAAATGACATTAGTTCATTCTTGGTCATTGCACAGCGAATTCGATGTAAGTCTTAAACTACATCCTGCGTATAGCTTTTGTTCACACTAGCTTATGAACGAAATGAAATGAAGTACGTATGGATGAATGAAGCAGACTTTGTGTTTCCTAATGAAGACTCCCTAGTTGAGGTCCCATATGTTGAGCCCTTACTTTTGGGAAGTCTTACTGCCAAGTCCATGATTCCAAGGTCTCATGGGGGTATATGAATAAATGATAAGAACAACGTTATGTGTTATATGAATTATGATATGTGTTATGTGTACGTTGTTGTGTGCTATGTGCAAAATGTTAAGTATGATGGTGCATGTTACTCTCATGGTATAACTTTACTAATCCAAATTTTGAAAGTTCACTCACTTTCCTCATCACAATTTGGCAAGTCCGCAGACTTGACCTGCTATAATCATGTTGCTAGGAAAGAGCTATTGTTACTCATGCATGTCCATTGTGTGTGCTTACGTAAACACATACTTAGTACAAGTGTGTACTAATCCTATACAACTCTAAATTTATAGGTGCAGGCAAAGGTGGGCGCTAGAGATACAAGATCAACACTGCAACATTCCGAACGTCGAGTATTCATATGGACTTTGTAGGCCTTTTATGCTTTCGAGGGTGCTTTCCCATTTACATTCTAGCTTAGTGGTCGTGTTGCGCTAGTGGAGTATGGTCCACTAGCATTTCTTTCCCGTTTTTGTTCATACATTGTATGGGTGCCATTTTGGCAAGTACATCTTTATCTTTACAATAATCTGCTTCTTTCATTTGATGATCGTAATGTTAAATGGTTGATGGTGAACAATTATATATGTAATAGAGTTTTAAGTAAGCATGTTAGGAAAAAAATTTTCAAATTTTCCGCTAAAATTAACCTAGATAAAGTAAGAATGACGTATGTAGGATTGTATGTGACCTCTGAGAGGTCAAGGATGCCGGTCTCATTTGGGGTCGATATTCCAGTTGTGAAAAAGTTTGTATGAGATCCCTAGGTAAAATTACAGAAATAAAAAGTTCATCAACCTCATTGAGTAGTTTCTAAGTCATTGTAGTGAGATGCACCACTATCCTGGATTAGAGACTGCATGATGCGTAGGAAAATTTCCCTTCTTCTGATCTTATCGCGTCGTTCCTAATATTTGACTTCTTGATGTTATGAGTTTTTCTAACATCAAATCCTTTTTGTTTACAGAGAATGAACACTAGGAGAGTTATTGGTCAGATGAGAGGAGTAGTAGCTGCTAGGGACAATCAAGTTCCACCCCAGGCTCCAGCTGAAGGAGTTGGCATGCTGGTTAACCTTGCTGGGTCGAATGATGTTGAGGTGACGGAATCTTTATCCGAGATGGCACATGCCATCACAATGCACGCTCAGGACATGACATTCTAAGCGAACCGACTAAATGTTCAAAGGGAGAACCCACCAGTACGTAGCATTGTTGACAGGCAACGAGAGTTTACAAGGATGAATCCTCCCATTTTCACAGCGTCTAAGACTTCTGAGGATCCCCACGGAGCATCCCCTAACGTTTGTGAAATTATACAAGTATGCCACTTCTCTTGTGTCTAACAACAGAAACGAGATAAGTAGAATTTCGATAGGGATTGTTAAGGATCTCGAGTAGGAGTGTAGGGCAGCTATGATTCATGATAGCATAGATCTTTCCAAGCGTTTGGTCCATGTCAAGCAAGTGGACGAAAGAAGGAAGAGGAAGCACACTAGGGCATGGAACAAGTCAAGGTAAGTTGAGAAGAACTTTTCAAGAAACAATAGTAGTGAAATAAGGAATAAGCCTAGGTTTAAGAAGGAACTCTCCCACCAAGGGGAGTCAAGTTCATCCAACGGTTGCTATGATAGAAATTTCGAGTCCATAGTTAAGAGAAACAATAAAGTAGATAAACCTCATGAGAGACCACCTTGTAGGAAGTGTGGAAAACTACATGGAGGAGGCAATATGATGGGCACTAACGCTTTTTACAGTTGTGTACAGTTGTGATAAACCGGGTACATTGTGAAGAATTGTCCGCTTAGGAAAAGTAAAGAGCAAGGGAAGGAAAGAGTTTAGTCTAATGGTCCAAATGAAGAGATTCCTAGGAGGCAACGATTCTTCGCACTAAAGTCTAGGGGTGTAGGGGAAGTCACCTTTGGTGAAGTCTCGGGTAAGTAGCCTTAATTAGTCCTTCAGGTATTTGACTGTATATGGTGTGTATGCACTAGTATGAGGTTAATATGCTTGAGTCATCATGTTGGTTGCTGATTTGTATGATTTATATGTTTATTTATGTTTTATACATTGATGAGACTAGATTAGGAAAGAGTTCCTTAGTCTATTAATGTGAAACTACTAGTAGGTTTCGAGGATGTGCACCATCATGTTAGTATGTGAATAAGATATTCACCAATGTGGAGTATTTGTTTACCTATGCATGTGTATGCTCTACAGATGAGTTATTAATTGTTAGTAAAGAGTAGTGTCATTCGGGGATGAATGTTCTTAAGGTGGTTATAATGTAACAACTCTCAAAATAGACAAAATAAGAAATGCTTAATGTGTCAAGAAGGCCTATGATTAGACCAGGGTTCACACGGATTGATGCACGTAGAAACAGACCTCGAAACCCTTGCTACAGCCAAGACAACTAACTTGGGGAGTTACTTGAGCTTTGAAAGGTTGGGTCCAACCATGTAGGGCTCTCGAATACGAAGATTTACTTGAAGGAGTCTTTACCGGATTTAAAAAGGGAAAATCTTAGGTTTGGAGGGTCTAGGGGTATAATGGTTTTTTTCTAGGCTAAGGGTAGTATCCTTATTACCCTAAATATATAATTAACTATTTAATTAATAAGATGGAGGGGTATTTTGGGAAGTGAGGGCCGAAATTAGGCTCTTGAAGTGAAGTCTTGCTCCACCCAGGTTCGAACCTAGGTGGAACCAATGTTATAAAGTGATTTTTATTTAATATCTTGAATTTATATAATTAATTAATTCTTATTATTAATTATATGATTAAAAATAAAATAAAAATCAGATTTTTATTTAATAAATAAAACCTTATTGACTAAGTCCTAAAACTAGACTCCTAAGCCTCCTACAACTCCCACTCTCTAACGTTTGTCTCTCCACTTTGACGCTCAATCTCTCTTATTCTTTCTCACGTATTTTCTCTGCCAAAATACGATAAAAAATCATAAAAATAAACCATGTTCTTCACACTTAAAGAACTCACACGAAATCACAAGAAAACAAACGTTAATCACATTCTAGGCTAAAGGAGGTTGTCATTCGAGTGGAGTTGATATTGAGGAGGCTTAGACGTGTTCTTGGGTGAAATTTTTGGGCAGCAAGTCAAGAGTTTAACGTAAAAAATGTATGGGTTCTCTTCTATTTGTGTCCCTTTCCAAAGTGACCCCTTAAGGTTCAGAATATTCATTCCAAAACTAGGATTGTTCCCCGTTGCATGTCCATGTCACTAGATCCCATTGAATCATAGGTTGGTTATGTTTGCTGGTAGAAAAATAGGTATGAAGCGTATTTTCGTGATGATTATGTGTTTATATGTATGTTTGGAATTATGTGACTTATGTTTATGTTTCCGAAAATGTAACTATGTGTGTATGTGTGTGTTGCCGTGGCTATTGTTCATTTTTTAGGACTCGAAATGACATGATAGTAATTTATATTTCATCTACACATGTTAATGTAAATGTGATGTTCAGATAAGCTGAAATGCGGCTTATTTGAGGGATAATGTCTTGGCATAACGAATACATGAAGACTCACCTAAAACGTTTTAAATGCACTACGAAATTCCCCTTAGAACTAAGGTGTAACTTGATGAAAGGATGCTCAAAAATTAAAAGAAAATTTCCAGCTTCTATTGAAGAATTTCGGTAAGCAAAGAGGGTTAAAAAAATTATGAAAAAAATGAATTTAAACAAGTGAGGTCATGGAGGATTGAACCCGTGATCTCACCATGTTAAAAACCATGAAAATAAAAAGTAAAAAGAAATGTGGTGATGGGGATTCAAACCATGGTATTTGATGGAAAATGTAACATAAAAGGAAAAATAACAAATAAGAGGAGTGGGATTCGAACCCACCACCTCTTAATCAGATTTAAGGAAGATTAAAAGAAAAAAAATGTGAGGCATCGGAATCGAACCCACAACCTATAGATAGTGAAGGAAAGTAAAGAAAATGAAAGAAAATAAATATGAGGCGTGGGAATCGAACCTATGACCTCTAGGCAGTGAAAGAGAGTCAAAGGAAATGAAAGAAAAGAGATGTGAGGCATGGGAATCGAATCCACGACCTCCTAGGAAGATTTTAGGAGAAAAATTAAATGAAATTAAAGAGGGTCTGTAGGGGTTTGAACCCACAACCCCTCAGCCATAGGAGAAAAATTTGAAGGCAATGAAAATAAAAAGTAAATGAGGTTTGTGGGGGTTCGATCCCACATCATCTTAGTTCCATTAGGTTATAAATGAAGAGAGAAACAAAGGGAAAAATAAAATGAAGGCATTCAGATCGAACATGGGTCCCCAAGCCATATGGATCAAACCAGAATGTATAAAAAAATGTAAGTGTTGTTCAAGGGATTTGAAATCCGGGTTCCCTTGCCCAAATTCCATATTAATACATAACTCCTATGTGAATTAAATGTTCAAGAATAATGCTGCCTACTTAGATCAAAACTGAGATCTTGGCATACATACAAGATGCATAAGTCTTGTACAACATAATCTTAGGAAGATATGAATCACTTAAACGAACTATGAATGAAGCCTCATGACATTTATTATAGATCCATCAATCTAATATACGTTTTAAAAAAGTGAACCTAAGATGTATGAAATGAAATGATGTAACCCTAGAAGGGTTATGAAAGAGTGTAAAACACACTAAATTGCCAAGTGCATTGGCATATGATGAAACGAATATTAAGTTATGAAATGATTAAACCCTAGAATGGTTACGTAAGAGTGTGAAACACACAAATCGTCAAGTACATTGCCATATGATGAATTGAACATTCACGTAAAAGGGGTGAATAATTAGGAAAAACAAATGCCCTAATGTTAATGAAAATTGTGACAACATGATATGAGACTAATGTAAAAGATGAGGGAGATATCAAATGAGCCTATGTAAATGTTACCAAAAAGCACTCACCTATGAGAGTGTAAAGTTAATGAAGAGACCACTCTCTATGAACACTCTAATGAATGTATTAAGATTAACACACTTAATAATAATGATGAGATGAGAAATCATCTATTGAGCTATGATTTCCTCATATAAAAAGCCAACTTCCATGACGTATGAGTTGAATGCAATGGAACTTTTACTGAGCACCAATAGGCTAGCTATTAGCAGTGATGCCTTCTTTCGGGAAGGGCGGACATTCACGTAACTCTCACGAGATGAGACTTTCCAGCATGCCGTATATGAGTCTCCTTATATCTCCTGGTCTTCGAACCTATATTGCGAATATAGGGATCTGGCGTTGTTCAATTCCCATGTACGCTATCATTTTTGGGTCACTTTGGCAGGTTATTCCACCTTTTTTCGTTATGGGGTTTCATGATACTGGATTTCATGATGCTCACATGATCTATGTCGGATAAAGTTAAGGTTCCCAATGATTGAACGAATGAGGCCAGCCTCAAATGAGGCACATAATGAAATGAATTTGCACCTAAGGTTTTTTACGGCAGGATGATCAACAGGTGAGTTAGACTCAAGAAATAACGTTAGGTCATTCTTTGTCATTGCACAACAAATCTGATGAAAATCTTAAACTACATCCTAGGTATAGGTGGTTTTCACAGTAGCCTATAAACGAAATGAAATGAAGTACGTATTAATTAATGAAGCAGACTATGTGTTTGCTAATGAAGACTCCCTAGTTGAGGTCCCATATGATGAGCCCTCATTTTTGGGAAGTCTTAATGTCAAGTCCATGATTCCAAGGTCTCATGGCATATGAATAAATGATATGAAAAATTTTATGTGTTATATGAATTATGATATGTGTTTTGTGTATGTTGTTGTATGTTATGTGCAAAATGTTAAGTATGATGGTGCATGTTACTCTCATGGCATAACTTTACTAATCCAAATTTGGAAAGTCCACTCACTTTCCTAATCTTAATTTGGCAAGTCCACTAACTTGACCTGCTATAATCATGTTACTAGGAAAGAGTTATTCTTACTCATGCATGTCCTTAGTGTGTGCTTGCATATACCCATACTTAGTAATAGTCTGTACTAACCCTATACAACTCTAAAGTTTTAGGTGCACACACAGGTGGACGCTTCAACTACAAGATCAACATTGTAGCTATTCGGACATCGAGTATTCATTCGGACTTGATAGGACCTCATGCTTTCGAGGATGCTTGCCCATATACACTCTAGCTTAGTTGTAGGATTCAGCTATTTGAGTATGTTCCACTAGCGTTAGTTTCCCGTTTTCTTTCAGACATTGTATGGGATCCATATTGGCAAGTTCATCTTTATCGTTATAATAAATTTCTTTTTTCATTTGATGATCTTAATGTTAGATGGTTGATGGTGAACAATTATATATGTAATAGAATGTTTAGTAAGCATGTTAGGAAATAAAAACTTTCAAATTTTCCGCTAAAATTAACCTAGATAAAGTAAGAATGACGTATGTAGGTGTTTGCGACCTCTGAGATATCAACGATGCCAGTTTCGTCTGGGGTATAGATTCTGGTCGTGACAGTACTAAAATGTAGGATAGAGTAATGCTGAAATAAAACATAACTGAACAAGCATAAAATAAAATAAAATAATCTTACATGATAAACTGAATTCTGAGCTAACTGGATGCAATGACCAATTTATAACATGATTAAACTGGATACTAAGTATATTGATAGATGGTTAATGCAAGAGAGTCTGACTGAACTGTGGGAGCTACTAATATCCGATGCTAAAACCATATGAGCTAAATGTGGAATCCGATGTATATGCCTCATCTAGAGTACCCAATATACCCCGCCAAAGGTATAAGGGCATGCTCACATGATCACTAAACTTATTTCCCAAAGAGGAGACTTATAGCCTACTTGGCTAGTAGTTCAGGGACAATTAGGTACGGTAAACCCTAGTCCAACTCGATATTATGCTACTCCCAATGAATACTGTAAATTTACTGTTAATGTATGAGTTTCTTTAAATACTGGATAGCTCGAAACTGAACATGCAAACTGAGAATGCAACATTTAATCTGGTAATTATGCATTTTTAACTAAGGCATGTATATTTGAAGTGTCTGAAATATCTGACCTAGCATGTGTAATTCAAGAACTAAGTAAATACAAAGATAGGGTCTAAAATTCATGCAAATATGTGAATAATAACAAAATAATCTGATTTGGAACATAAACTAATAAATTCATAAAGTTCTATCAAAGTTCTAGAAACCCTAGGCTTAATCATGACAAGAAAATCAAGAATCTGACTGAAAACTAGGGAGTGAAAGGAACCCACTAGGGATGAAACAGCTGGAACTTGTGGTGTTCTTGAACTAGGGTTCTTGAGTTATTTCTCTTCTCTTGGATCTAAATTTCTATGTTTTGTTTTAATGATTTTACTTAGATATGTTTTAACTATAATTCTAATCTTAAACTGACTAAAATATGATGATTGAGGGTCAAAACGATGTAACTTAGGGTTTAAACGGAGTGGAAAAGGTCAAAAGACTAACCGTAATATCACCCTAAATAATATATTCTCTTTCGGTTCAGTGAATGGGGGATGTTTTTTTAGGGAGAAGGTTTTGGAGATGCACATAGTGTTGCGCAAAATTTTTAAGAAATAGAATATTTTTTAGGAACAACTCAAACATTAGCATTCAAGATCGCAACTTTATACAGAGTTTAAAACAAAGAGGACAGAATTCTCGTGTTTTCTCCAAATACGCAGATATACTCCAGTTATCGATAGGTGGAAGTCATCTCATCATAACTCGTTGTAGTCCCTGTTCGCTGCCGGAAAAAGGTAGTGTCATCTTCTTTATAATTTTTTTTTGCATCCTCTCTTGTCTAGAAATATTAATTTCATATTTGGAAAGCTTTTTGTTTGGTGTATCTCAGTTTTTAGCTACTCCTCAGTTTATAATTCTTGATATGATATATATATATATATATATATATATATATCTTTAGTCGTTCATCGAGTTGTATGTAATATCAAGTTAAAGTAGTGGATTTATGCTAAATGTTGTGGCTTCTTTGCATCATGGGTTCGATTCGCTATGCCTCTTCCTCTTTTCGTTCGTTTGGCCTGTAGTGTGATGAACCTTCTCTCTGTGCATCCATTGTGATTCCATCTTTTTTGATCCTCTGTTGATTAAAGCATTTAGGATGGAAGGTTTGTTTTGTTGGGGTTTGAATCTCATATATATTTCATAGTCATTTAAATTTCCAGTCGCTCATTTTTGTTCCATAAGTTAAGACGTTGATCCTTTTATGTCTAACATGGCGTTATTTGAGGAAGGAGTTTATGTTTTCATGATTGTAACTTCCAAATTGTTCTTGACTCCTATTATCTTAGTCTAAATTGATAATCATGTGCTCGGCTGAAAAGGGTGTCGTTTTCGACATGTTCAGAAAGTGGTAAATCATATTTTGTTCTATGTTTCTGCCCCCCTTGGCTTTTGATTAATGTGATGTTGGTTAGTGATTTCGGATATGGATTGATTTGGTTAGTTTATTATCTTGGCGTATTTTCATAAGCGTTGCAAATGCATTGAAAATCTATTGTTGGGGATCGAGAAAAGTGGAAATGGTTCACATATACACTCATATGTTGCTGTATTTGAATATTGTATCAAAATAGTGCCTCTATGGTCAGCAAAGTGAACATTAATCTTTTCGTTAAAAATCTTGACATTTTCCTAACACTTTTCTTTATGATTATGTGCAAATCTTTCACAGATTGTCATGAACTCTTATGTCTTTCCTCGTTTATGATCTGCCCCGATTTATTTTAATTTAGCAAAGCCATGGCTGAAGTATATGGGTCCTTTAATTTTGGGACTATGCGCTTCCTGGTGAAGGTTTAATTTTAAGTTTGTTATTGTTTTTAAATTTGGCATATGTTTTTTGCATTTTTGATATATTGGCCTTCCCTTTAGTAATGTAACGTCATTGTATTGTGTCATCGTAAACGTTTCACTTGTCTCTCTACACATTTATGTTGTTACAGCTATGAGTAAATCTGTTGGGTATACTTATATGCGTGTTGTTTTAAGTGTTGGATCATCTTGATGCATTCATTCTGCTCGTTTCATGTCTGTAGTAATCGAGGAAGTTTTTTTATTTAAGTTCCCTTTTGGGCTAATATGTCTTGCCTTCATCTAAAAGATGTATGAGTGCGTCTTTCCTAATTCCCGTTGTCGAGTAAATCCAGAAACTTTCTATAACCAAACCAGATAATTTTTTTACTTAAAAATATATAATAGTAAAAAAAAGACTAAGTTTCGAATAATCAATTAATCCTATAATTTAGGAGAAGTTAATTTTCTTAATTGCCAGAGTCGCCACTTAATTTTTTAATAAATGAAGAAAATTTATTATTATTTTCAAAAGATTTAAACACATAAAAATAGATTGAAAAGGGTTTGAAGTTCAAATATACATTCCGGGAAGGTGTTAGGCCCTCGGAATGTCCGCTAACTCGCGGTTGACCGGCGATTGGACTAAATGACTTTTTAAAATAATTTTTTTTAGAGATTGACTAAATAAAGTAAAATCAATCTTTTATTTATTTATTGACTATTATTACTATTCTATTTTAATTGATTATTGTAAAGGGAATAACTAAGAAGGAAACATCTAAAAGGGAAAAATCAAATGTTTGACAAGTCTTATAGTGAAAATAAAGCTAAATATAGAGTATAAAAATAATTTTTTTTTATTTAATTAAGAAAAAGAGAAACAATTAACTTTGGGGAAAAAAATTAACAAATGAAACATAAGTTAATACAATAGCAAACTAAATAAAGAGGAGAGGAGAAGGGTGGAATTTGGACTTGGGCTCTTTGCCCAAATTCAGCGAAAAATTGACCCTTAGGCCCAATTAACCCAAAAATCTTGTAGCAACTTTGGATAGGGACTTTGGCCCATTTCTCTCTTAAAAATCTGGTATACATTTTGATGCATACTGATGTATACGACTTGTATACAATCCGTTTTAGTGTATATTGGGATGTATACGGAATGTATGCTGCCCCCTATGAATTTTCAAGCACCTGTATAATTTTTTCAACTTGTGTATCATATATTCACACTCTATATTGGTGTATACATCAGTATATTAGACCTTTTTAACTTTTGGAGACCTACACTTTAACTTTCAAGCAACCTATTTGCTGCTTTCAACCTGTTCATAACTTTTGTGGGGGTCTGGACGACTCGAGAAAGATATTTTGAGCCTTTATGGCTCGAAGAGAAAGTGCCAGGAGATGGATTAAAGTCCATGAGGACTCGAGGAGAGTTTCACATGCAATAAGACAAAAATGGATTAGTACATGATGCGATAAACTAATAAAATGTTTCTTGAATAAAACGGCAATGAAAGACGCGAACTATTTTAGAGATTCGAGTTAGGGGGAATATATCACTCCAAGGAAAACCAACTGAACTAAGAAATAATCTAATAACAAGTATGACAATAAGCATTAGCACACATTGCATGTATGCTTTATAAACCCATCATATACATAGGAATACATCATTGTTACTCAACAAATGAATTCAAAATATTCAGAGGAAACATGCTACACTTAATCAAATAAACTACCCCAATTGACGAGATTTTACGAAGTTAAAATCCTATTTTTAACCAAAATATCGAGGAGCTACGGGGGTGGTGCCAAATAATCTAAGAAAGAGTGAAATATAACAATAAACAAGAAACAAGATTCTCCCCTAACAAACATATTGACATGAGCACAAATACACATAATATGGAATGCAAAGAGAAAAGTTGGTTCTCTGTACATTTTTTCTTGAAACAGAAACCACAAATGACACAAATCAAGTTGGTGTAGCTCCGACTACACACATGAAACGATATTACTTAGTAGAAATCATGTTTCGAACGATCTTAAAGAATAAACCCCGATAAAACCAGGAGTAAGAGAACTCATAATTAAACTGACTCGACTTGAAAGTGTAGGCATTTTGGATTGAATTACAAATATCGGGGAGACAAGCTTGCTACAGGTGAATCTTATCATGCAACAAAACAATTAAGAAAAATAATTCAAGAAATGGATAAAACAAAAGGATTAGAACTAAAATACAAATATATTTGCATGCTAACCATATAAGTCGATTTTAGAGCTCATTCCTACATGTATATGAAAGTTAAACAATCATCACTTCACACAATGATACCATACTTATAAATGGAAAAGATCAGACCCCCCATGTCATTAAGCAATAGTCCAAAACAGAGAAATAATAGACAGAAATTCAAAGAATAATCATGAATATCAACACTGGATGCAAATCCACAAACTTTTGCATGACACAAATGAAGAAATCACAAAGGCCCCAGTATATAGTATGGGAGCATCAAAAGGTCAGAAATGACTAGTAACAAATAGCCACATAATCAGGCTTTTACGACACAGGTAATGTAACTTCTTGAAAAAGAATAGAATGCGATGAGAATCATTATAACGGGAGAGACTCCGAGGAGACTTGGATGAGTGAAATTGAGTGAACCAAATCCAACAATAAAGGAATATCTCCAAGCACTTCGGATTTCAATGATTTCTTCTTTTTAACACTTAGGTAAACTATTAAAAATTCTTATTGATTTTTTAGTTCTTTTCCCAAGAAATTTTCTCCCTAAAAACCACTAATTCAACAGTAAACCATAAGGACTATATATAGGAATGGGTACTATTTTTTTTTGTTTTTTTGGGGGGGAAACCCCATCTAGAATTGAATAAGAAGATGCCCTTTTCGAATTTTGAAATCCCAAAACTTTCTGTTTTTGGACAAATAACTTTTTTGAAGCTTTTAACCCTATTCTAGATTAGGAAATAGGGATGAACGATCTTGATCGATCTCATTTCCTTGCATCATGATGTGGTGTTATCTCACACGAGAATGATTCGCGTGCCCTGTTTTTGCTGTTGCAATAGTAGAGGGAAAAAGAATGTTGAAGGAAGGCGGCAAGAATTGCAGGCCGTCCTTTGATTTCCCCGAATACATCTCAGCATGGAGCGTTTCGGGCCGAGTTTCTGGGCTGAGGAATTGGGATGGACGTCTTGTTCATTGTTCGTTTGTGGGTTTACGCAATGAAAAAGAACAAACAGGAGTCGGTTTTGGTGTCTTTGGTATGATATTCATGGGTATGGGATGATGTATTGTTAGTTATTGTTGCATAGTAATGGTAGGAATTGTCCTGGGAATCGGGTCATTTGAATTGACTGAAAAGAAATGTTATTTCACTTGAGGATTGTCAAATGAAGCTGAAGAATGGCCCAAATTTGGTCTTATTTAAAATGGGTTTAGGGATTTCATTAATAACTAAATAATAGAAATTAATAAAAATTAATTAATGAGCTTATTAATCTTAACAAAATAAAATAATTGTTTTAATCAGAAACTAATTAACCTAAAATTTAAATTATTATTTAAACCACACTATTGTTCTAAATATTTTACTAAAATTAAATAATTTTTGAATAATAATAAAATATATTAATTATATACATAATACTTAATATATATATATATATATATATATATATATATATATATATATATATATATATATATATATATATATATATATATTATCAAAAAATTATAAAAAGTGACAACTAATTAAATAAACTTGAAAAATATTTTGAATTTTATAAAACTAATTATTCTAAATCCTTTGGGAATGAAGAATATCGATAATTGATTTATATTGTGGATGGTCAAAATTTGTTGTCAACAACTGTCCCTTATTATACTTGGATTGATGCAAGAAATTCGAGAAAAATGAAATTGACTAATCCAATTTTGACCGGCCACATCTTTTTCTTTTGGAAAAATGACTTTGTATGGACTTTTAGAATTATAGACGAACTCCAAAAGTGGATCTCCTACATATCTCAAGCTATATGAGAATTCAGGCCACTTGTAGTTCGATATGATTGATTTGACACACGATTTTGAAAGAATTCTAAAGCCATCCTGATACCAAATTATGAAGGGATCAGGATGTCCGAGAATAAGATTTATGACAGAATATTGGAGTACAGCCGAGTTTCCAATATTGAGTCCACCTACATATCCTTAAACTATAGGAATCAGGAGGCTTGTAGTTCGACTCTATCGGTTTAAAATAAAATCTATTATGCTTGATAACCTTTTGGTTCTAGACAAATGACAAGGAATTGAGTATGAAAAGGAGGTTTGCAACCTCTTAGCCATGAATGTGGAGCTCTTCAGATCCATAAGTAAGAACTTAGACGGACATAATTCTCAAAGCTCTTGGTGAACTGTCACTCAGATTGAAAAGATTCTTCCAGTGAACATCAAGAATTTTATGGATGTAAAATTGAAACTGACATACCCAAAGAAAAAACCACATGCCTTCGGATAGGGTTGTGGTTTGATTGTGGTGGAAGTAGTTCCTCTGCTCCCATCATAAGAGTTTGACAGTCCTCTTTGGACTATGTCCCAGTTCGCTGCTAAGAAAAAATTCCACGTTTTTTGGCGTCTTTGTGAATGTCGTCCTCACATGTAGTTTGACTTGAGAATTTATCCTCTTGAATGCTCTCGACTCAGACTGAAACAACTTTTTAGTAGAAAATACAACTGGAAAAGTGGTAGTATACATTACGATTCTTTTTGCTTACTCTTGCTGTGAAAGATGTCACATAAATATATTCAGTACATGTTGCTTTCGCACATAGTATGTCCGTTACAACTCATAATTCACTGAAGATTATTGCTTATTTTCTGCATGGAAAATTCTAGTGATCTTTACAACGAGCTAGCAAGCTCAATAATTATCCAACTATACCGAGGTGGACGGCTCGATGATTTTCCAGCTGTAACGAGGTGGATGTATCAATAATGTTCCAACTGTAACAAGGTGGATGGATCGATAATTATCAAACTTTAATGAGGTGGATGGCTCGATAATGTTCCAACTATAACAAGGTTGGTGACTTTATAATTATGCAACTGTAACGAGGTGGATGGCTCGATAACTATCCAATTGTCACGAGGTGGATGACTCGATAATGTTTCAACTGTAACAAGGTGAATGTCTCAATAATATTAGCTTTTAAAAAAAATTCAGGTCATCTTGAATCGTTTTTTTGATGTCTTCTGCACCTATGGTTTGATCTGAGAATTCATCCTCTTGGATCATTTAGACAAAAAATGAAATAAACTTGTTAGCACAAACTATAATTTAAATAAGGAAGTGATATTCTTTACCGTACTCTACAAATGTTCTGCATCAGACACTGTCGGTCTTGATGATGTAGATGATGACTTGATATGACGTAAAAATGATTCTTCGTTGATAGAAAGATGATGATATATTGGTAGAATAATGCTGCTACATGATAGGTTGATGACGTTAATACTCAATTGATAAGATAATGATTGATGATCCATCAGCGGGATGATGTTGACGCTTCACTGATAGGTGATGATGCTCCATTGGTAGGATAATGTTGATGATCTATTGATAGGATGATTATGTTCCATTAATGATCCATTGGTAGGATTGATGATGCTCCATTGATATGATGATGATGTTCCATCGATGATCCATTAATATGATGATGTTGATCCATTGGCTGGATGATGATCTCTATCGATAAAATTATGGTGATGTCCTTTTGGATGGTGGTGTTATCTCATTTGATAATATTGTAAAAATGTCCCTCTTGGAGGGTCTCACATTACCACGTCTGATATCTACGCGAATTGTGAATCTTCTTAAAATGTCCATTATGCTAAAGAGAGTGTACTTGAATGTCATTGTAGACGCTTCTACATAGTGAGATTCATGTTTTCACTTGTTCATATTTGAACATTTGCACTCAATTATATCTCATATTTTGCCAAAAATTTGAAGGATGTGTTGTTGCTCGTATTCTGAACTCTTCTTTTTCTTCTAAAAAACACTAATGACTTTCCTGCATCCACAAAAAAACATAGTTTTTAAAACAAACTGATTTGTGTTGACTTCGTCAAACGCTTGCTCTTTGACTTGCTATCTTCAGTTGATCTCTCCCCTCTCTTTCTTCTCAATGGAGAATACAAAAAAATTATGCAAAATAATTGAAATAAATGGGTAAATTTTTTAAGAAAAAGGTTTTCAAAAAAGATGTAACTGAAAAATGTCACTCCCAAGTATCTTGTCACGTCATGCTTGATGAACGCCTTTGAGGTTGATATATCAAGATCTATCAGACAACTTATCGGAGAGATTCTGAAAATTATTGATGTTTTGACGATATGAATCTTGAAATGTAAAATATTGTTAAAGTTTACTTCTAATCTTCCAAAACAACGTTTGTGGATCACTACAAGTTATTTCTGAAAAAAAGATCATGTTGGAGGTATTCACAGCTATCTTAAATCTCTAATGCAACCAAGATGAAATTTTTTGAGGTCATCCTCAAAAATTATATCCCAGTTAACTGTCTTGGCGTATCTTGACCTATTGGTGAGAAAAAACATGAAATTTTTTTGATTCTTTCACAAAATTTGTCCCTGTTACGATTCTCAACGTAACTTTAGTCTTGACTAGTTGGGGAGATCTTTTTCTTTAGAAATTTGGAGTTCCCCTCAAAAATTTTGTCCCTGTTTCTATTGTAATGGAAAATAGAACTCTTAAGGGAGATATGACCGAGCCATTGTGGTGCCTACCTATCCCGTTGAGGCAGCAATCAAGTCAAACGTAGTTCCCCCTCCAAGGTTAACAACAGTAAGAAAATTACTAAGAAATCGACCGAGGCCGACATAGGCCGCCTACGTATCTCTTTCTTGAGAATTTAAGTCGAACGTAGTTCAAATACAAATGAAAAATGCTGAAAACATATATAATGGAGTGACTGAAGATGATATATGCCACCTACGTATCTCATTCTTGAGCATTCAGGTCAGACATAGTTCATAACAAGAAATAATTTTTCTAACTACAGAACATAAGATGATTACAAACAAAAGATGCAGCTACAAGGATAGAAATAAAAGACACTCTAAATCTTCAAATATAGCAAATTTTGATAGCATCTGAGTCGATTGACAACTTGAGATGAACGTTTATGTTTCACCACGATTTGTGATCAAACAAATGTATTTAATGTATTTTTAAAGTAATCCGTTGAGTTCTCTTTTTTAAGCTACTTTTTGATGGGCCTGATTCTGACTTTTTTGACACAGTCATCCTTTTCCAGATTTACTATGTTTGTCTCATCCAGATTCAACTTACCTTGAGTCTCAAGTCGTTTTAAATCGTCAGCTATGTGTTTGAATATTATGATCTACTTGTCATACTCATCAAACTCATATTTATCTACCTCATCATGTTCATTCAGGTTGTGACATGACGTGATATAGACAGGTTCTTTTAATAAAAAATATATGTTTTTTGTTTCACAGAAACAGATACAAAGATAGTGAGATAGCAGAATAAAAACAAATAAATAAAATTTTCGCAATAGGGGAGACTTTATTGAAGGTAAGGAAATACGAACATTGGTCATGACCATGAGTCATTTTGCCTTTTTCAAAACATTACAAGGGAAATCAAAACATAATTAGGTAAAACAACACAAAAGGTGGTTTTGATCCTCATTCTAACCACCACAAATTTTGAAAACAACATAAAATTCATTTTTGTCTATCAAGTTGAGCAAGAGATAAAGAGCGGAGCAGAAGTCAAGTTAAGAACTTTCTTCATTGTCTCGGCGTCTCCTATGTCTGGTGCCTCGATTTTCTTCTTGTGTGCTCACAACATTCATAAGAAAGACCCCCCAATTCGTACTTTAAGAGCATCATCATGGGAATATTCTTTTACTAGAATGGACTGGCGTAAACGAGGCAAAGACTTCGGAGGAACATAATTAATATCCCTCTAGTTCATACCCTCTTTTGACACAGAAGCAAATGTTTTACAGAGTTTCATGCTCATAAAATCGAGTTCCTCAATTATGCTCGGAGAACATGGAAATTTCTCAAGATTGCAAGGACTGGTTGGAATAATCATCTTTACCATGTGGGACTCATGCTTTGTCTCTATCATATTGATAGTGGCGCCTCCATAGTTCAGCAAAAGATTACTTTTAACGTTGGTTACAGCGGTCATGACTACATTCCGGTCGATCATGTCTTGGAGCTTGTGCTTTAAATTTATACAGTCTTATGTATCATGCCCAACACTGTTGGAATGCTATACCCACTTCCGATTGGCTTGGTAAAATTTAGAGATGGTATCAATGGGCTTGGGCCCAACTGGATGAATAATACCTGCAACATTCAATTGCTCAAACAACTTCGCCTGACTTTCGATGAGAGGCGTAAAACTCCAAGTAGATTTCTTCTCGAATTTCGTATACCGAGGATTAAAATGACCTTGTTGAGGCGGAGGTATTTGATGATGACTTGGGGCGTTTTGACAAAGAGGTGCTTGAGACTTTGGGTCAATCATATTAACAGTGAATCGTCCATGATTCGACGCTGAATTACCATTGGCCTTGGAAGTGAAAGTTTGAAGAGTGACAATTCTTTGATCAATCAAGTCTAGAATTTTATGCTTCAAATTGATGCAATCCTTAATGGTATGTCTAGAACCTCTTGAATGGTATGAACAATGAAGATTGGGCCTCTATAGCCTGGGATTCACACTGATATTTTTTTGGTCAATTGTTTTTATAAGACCAGCTGCTTTCAACCTCTTCAAAATTTAGGACAAAAAAGACTATGATCATTTCGTACAGATTGAGATACTTGGCGGTAACTTAGAGGATTATGGTGAGTACGTGCTGGTGTGTGGAGATTTGAGCATTGTGGAGCTCAATAGCTATGATGGGTCTTTGGGTAATTTTGCAATGCAGCCTGGTAACTTAATTGAGCATTTGGGTAATTTGGAAATGGAGCTTGGTCATTTGATTGAGCATTTGGGTAATTTAGAACTGGAGCTTGGTAATTTGGAGATGTGATGGTGGAGATTGGCAACTTGGTGGGATGGGGTAAGGATTACGTTGATCTAAAGGGTAGATTTTGGAAGGTAAAGACTTTTGAACATTAAGACCAGTATATCTTTTTGATTTGTGGCTTGATTCAAATGAGACAAAAGTAACATCTTCCCTTTTCCTCCTTCAGTGTCCCGAGGATTCATCACGTGGAGTCATTCAGATGATTTTTCCGGTCCTAAGACCATATTCAATAGCTTCACCAATTGTAACTATCTCACAAAACTTCCCTCCTAAAATGAGTAACATCATGTTGTAATACTCAGGCTCTTGAATGTGCACAAATATTTCAACAATTTCATTTTCGGTAATGGGAGACCTAACCCTTGCAGCCTCTCTTCTCGAATGGTAGGAATACTCACAATAACTTTCACTAAAATTTTGTTTGATTCTACCCAAATAGTATTGATCGCGAATGAATTCTATATTATAGCCAAACCTTTCAAGAAAGTCTTTAACCAAAGCATTCCAACATGGCCATTGTTTGATTTCTTTAGAAATAAACCATTCCAAAGCTTCTTCTTTCAGACTTAGACTAAAGAGTCGCATCAGCAAAGCCTTATCTTTCCCAAATCCAATAAGTGGATCATAATAAGCCCTCTATTGAGTCAAAGGATTCTCAACTCCGCTATATGCATCAAACTTTGGAACTTTAAAACCATCGAGAAACTCCAAATACGGATAACTTCACAAATATTCATAATTGAACCCTACAATGTCTGGAGTGTGTCAAAATTCCTTTATTTAATTCATGATTTCTTCACTCATGGTTTGCTAAGTTTTTACTTTCCTGACCATCCAATCATTTTCCTTCTTCTCAAAATGTTCTGGTTCAAAATGTGTGGTAAGATGAGCGTACGATCCAGGTGAAATTGGAAGATGAAATGTGGGTTTTAGAGGTTTAGGTTGAGTGGTCGGAGGGCTTTGGACAGTTTGAGCAGGAATGTTATGATTGAGAGGAAAATTCTGAAGAATGTTTGTATCTGGATTTTGAGAAGTCAGTGACTTTTGATGTGAGGAACTAGTATGCTCTGGGCTAGGGGTCATTGCGTCAATGATGAAAGGTTTTGGAATTGCTCGGGAAATGTTCAGATGTTGGATCTGAAGAAGGAAAATGGAGTGGAGGCCTCCCGTTGTCCAGAGTAGGAGTTTTAGCAATGATAGCAAAATTTTTCAATATCGAGTCTTGTCCATTTCAAGCCTTATTTCATCAATCTGTAGGAGTAACTGTGAAATCAAATTGTTCTGTTCAACAATGATAAGGTCATTCACAGTAGCTTGATTCAAGTTAGTATTCTCAACATTTCCTCTTTGGCTTATGATAAACATTGGTCAGAGAAGGAATCTTTAGGGTCTTTGGACCTGGTGAAGTATGGATGTTCACCCTTTTTCTGAACACAAAATCATTTTTTGAGTACATGACAAAGAAAAATAAATCAAGGGAAAATGTGTTACTCTGTGTCAAAAATAGTTAATACAAAATTTCATACACATTATTGTAACATTCATAAGAGTTGCTTCATTTGAAGGTAAATTAGCCCACGTACATAGAAAGATGACTTGATAGACAGAAATTTGTCTATTGATATTAGGATTAATGAACCAGAAATGTCAACATGAGTTGGGAAAAATTTTATTGTACCTTTCATTGTCGTACTTGTGGTTTTAAAGATATAACTTTAATTACCTAGTAAAAGTTGAAAAAGATAAAATTTCTCAAAACAGGGACCGGACCTTGAAAGGTTTCTTATGTATCTTACAAAAGAGAATTCAGGTCCTACGTAGTTCGACAAACTTAAATTTGTTTTGATTTGAAATGATTAATCTTTTTCTGATATGAGAGTCGTATTAAAGAAAAATGAAGTTCGATTTTTTTGGAAAACTACAGACTCGAAGATTATTTGGACACGCTTTTGTCAATGATTGATATTAGTGCTTAGGGGTTCTTAAAAGTATTGGAAGAAGAGTGAGCTAGAATATTTCCAAATAAAATAACAAATTCATAAGTAGTTATAACACATAAATAAATATTGCGCGTTATAAATAAATATGTTATCCTTTTGCGCTAAGAGTAGGCCTAGCGATTCGAGGGATATATACGTCATTCAAAATATTTCTTTGCCCCAGAACCCAAATTTATAAACAAATTTATTAACAAAATAAATGGGGATACATAATAGGGAAAAAGGAATACAAAATAATCAGTCCCACGCAGGGTAACGACCCTAAACTATGCCTCCACAAAAGGTCTTGCTTCTTTCTTGATTTGTTGTCATCTTCGGGTGCCAACATATTAGGATAGTTTAGTAGCTTGTGAAGCTCTTTCTTCAACCTAAATAAACTATAATCTAATCCTTACCCTATTAGATAATGATTTTTCAAATAACGTATACATCATTCAAATTTAAACACATAAGTATGAGCGTCCGTTTAGGCTGTGAGCCATTTTGGACTCAGGGTGATCTTATAATGGTCCAAACACGCCTTAGGTGTTGGGTCATCTTAGTTCAAATTCTTCATAATTTGGATTTGGTATAGCTCTATCCTATTCGACTAAGAGTGACTTTGAAACGGCGGGGACCCAACATACAATTTGGGTTTGAACTCACGACAACCATTGGATGCATGATGAACCAATAAATTACCGCTAATTCCGGAAAAGGTTGAGTATACACAAATTTGGTTGTGGTTCCACAAACCTTCCTTTAATATACTATACAATATATATATATGTATATATATATATATATATATATATATATATATATATATATATATATATATATATATATATATATATATATATATATCAGAATATGCCATGAAATGCAATGCTAATTTTATAATTAAAAGACATTACTTATAAAAAAAAAAAGCAATTCAATAATAACAGTTAGTCAAATAGTCAAATCCTTTTGGTTAGAACTTAATTAATCCCCAGCAGAGTCGTCATTTCTGTTTTACTTAATAAAATATAATACTAAAAAAATGACTCAGTTCCAAAAAATCAATTAATTTTATAATTTTAGAGAAATTAATTTTCTTAATTGACAGAGTTGCCACTTGATTTTTTAGTAAAAATCAAGAAAGTTTATAATTATTTTCAAAAGATTTAAACAGATAAAAATCGATTGAAAAGGGTTCAAAGTTCAAATATACATTCCGAGAATGTGTTAGTCCCAAGGAATGCCCGCTAACTCACGGTTGATCGGCGATTTCATTAAATGACCTTTTAAAGTAATTTTTTTAGATTTTAACTATATAAAGTAAATTCAATATTTTATTTTTGTATTGATCGATATTACTATTCTATTTTAATTGATTATTTTGAAGGGAATGAACATAGAAGGAATCCTATAAAAAGGAAAATTCAAGTGTTTGACAAGTGTAATAGTGAAAAAAAGAGTGAAATATAGAGTATAAATAAATGTTTTTTATTTAAATACGAAAAAGACAAAAACAATTTACTTTGGCGAAATTAATTAAGTCAAAACAAATTTTAACAAATGAAACATAAGTTAACACAATAGCAAAATAAATAAAGTGGAGAGGAGAAGGGAGGAATTTGAACTTGGGCTCTTTGCCAAAATTCAGTAAAAAACAGACCCTTAGACCCATTTCATCCAAAAATCCTCCAGCAACTTTGCATGGGGATATTGGCCCATTTCTCTCTTAGAAATCTGGCATATATTTTGATGCATACTGATGAATACAACTTGTATACAATCCGTTTTAGTGTATATTGAGATGTATATGGAATGTATGCTGACTCAGATGAATTTTCCAGCACCTGTGTAACTTTTTCAACCTGTGTAACATATATTCATACTCTATATCGGTGTATAAAGTTGTATATTAGCCACTTTTTAAGATTTTGGAGACTTGCAATTTAACTTTCCAGGAACCTATTTGCTGCTTTCAACCTTTTCAACAGTTTTGAGGGGGTATGGACGACTCTATAAAGATATGTTGAGCCTTTGTGGCTCGAAGGGAAAGTGCGAGGAGATGTATTAAAGTCCATGAGGACTCGAGGAGAGTTTCACATGCAATAAGACCAAAATTAATTAGTACATGAAGCGCTAAACTAATAAAATGTTTCTTGAATAAAACGGCAATAAAAGATGTGAACTACTTTAGAGATTCGAGTTAGAGGGAATAGATGACACCAAAGGAAAACCCAAATGAACTAAGAAATACAAAAAATACATGTTTAATAACAAGTATGACAGTAACTAGTGGCACACATCGCATGGATGTGTACTTATTACCCCATCATATACATAGGAATATATCACTGTTACACAACAAATGAATTCAAATTGCAGAGGAAACACTCTACATTTTACCAAATAAGCATAACCTAGTTGGCGAGATTTTATTTTGTTAAATTCCTATCTTTTAAACAAAAGATTGAGGAGCTACGGGGGTGTTTCCAAATCATCTAAGGGGGAGTGAAATATAATAATATACAAGAAAATAGATTGTCCCCAAACTAACATATTGACATAAGCACAAATACACATAATATGGAATGTAAACATATGAGTTGGTTCTCTGTATATTTGTTTTTGAAAACAGAAACCACAAATGACAAAATCAAGTCGGCGTAGCTCCGACTACACACATGAAATGATAATACTTAGTAGAAATCATGATTCGAACGATATTAAAGAGTTAACCCGGATAAAACCAAGACTAATAGAACTCATATTTAAACTGACTCAAATTGAAAGTGTAGGCATTTTTTATTGAGGTTCGAATATCAGGGAGACAATCTTTCTACGGGTGAATCCTATCAGGCAACATAAAATATAACAAAAATAATTCAAGAAGTGGATAAAATTAAAGGATTAGAACAAACATAGAAATATATCATGTATGCTAACCATATAAGTGGATTTGAGAATTAATGCCTACATGAATACGAAAGTTAAACAGTTATCAAACTTCACCAATGCTACCATACTTATAAATGGAAAAGATCAGACCCCCCATGTCGTTAAGCAGTAGTCCAAAACAGAGAAATAACAAACAGAAATTCGAAGAATAATCTGGAATGTCAACACTAGATGAAAATCCACAAACTTTGGTTCCGACATAAATAAAGAAATCATAAATGGACGAGTATATCGTATGGGAACATCAAAAGGTCAAAAATGACTAGCTACAGAAACCCATATAACAAAGCTTTTACTACACAAGTAATGTAACTTCTTGAAACCGAACAGAAGGCGTTGAGAATTATAATAACAGGAGAAAAATTACCTTCTCTCAGGCAGCTAACGGCGAGCAAAACAAGCTTAAAAGAGAAGGAGTTTCCACGCTGAATGAGAGACTGCAAGGAGACTTGGATGAATCAAATAAAGTGAACCGAAGCCAAGACTAAAGGAATATCTCCAAGCACTTCGGATTTCAATGATTTCTTCTTCTTAACAGCTAAACTCTCAAGATTTTTCTCTATCCTTCATCCAACTTTAGTAGCTCACTGTTTCTATCAAAAAGTCTTATTAATTTTTTTTAGTGTTTTTCACAAGAAATTTTTTCCCAAAAAATCAGTACTTCAACAGTGAACCGTAAGGACTATACGTTGAAATGGGTACTAGGTTTTCTTTTTTTTTTTTTTTTTTTGGGGGGGGGGGGGGGGGGGGAACCCCATCTAGAATTGAATGACAAGATGTCGTTTTTGACTTTTGAAATCCCAAAACTTTTACTATTTTGGGACGATACTCTTTTTTCGAAGCTTTCAACCCTATTCCGGATGTGGAGAGGGGGATGGACGATCTTGATCGATCTCCCTTCCTTGCATCCTGACATGGCGCTATCTCACACGAGTAGGACGATTCGCGTGTCCTATTTTTGTTGTTGTGATTGGAGAGGGAAAGAGAATGTTAAAGGAAGGCGACAAGAAATGCAGGCCGTCCTTTGCTTTCCGCGAATTCATCTTGGCGTGGAGCGTGTCGGGTTGAGTTTTCGGGCTGCTGAACTAGGCTGGAGGTCTTGTTCGTTGTTCGTTTCTGGGTTTACGCGATGAAGAAGAACAAACACGGGTCTATTGTGGTGTCTTTGGTATGGTATTCATGGGTATGGGCTGATTTATTGCTAGTTATTGTTGCATTGTAATGCTAGGAACTGGGTCATTTTAATTGGATGAAAATAAATGTTATTGGGCTTGAGGAATGTCAAATGAAGCTGAAGAAAGACCCAAATTTGGTCTTATCACAAATGGGTTTAGGAATTTCATTAATAACTATATAATAGGAATTAATATAAATTAATTAGTGTGCTTCTTAATCTTAACAAAATAAAATAATTATTTTAATTAGAACCTTATTAACCTAAAATATAAGTTATTATTTTACTAAAATTATAATCTTTTTAGATGATATTTGAATAATCATAAACTATATTAATTGTACGGAAAAGGGCCTAAACTACCCTCAAATTATTGAAAATGGTAAAAAGTTACCCTCCATCCACCTATTGGCTCCAAAGTACCCTTTCCACCCATCTATTGGGTCTAAAACATCCTTGTCATCCACCTTTTGGTTCAAAATTGATCACTTATTTAATGGTTTTATATTTAAACAATTTAAATATTAAAAATGCGCGGCACTCAACTATTTGTTTTAATTTAACTTAATAGTATAATTTATAAATAAATACACTACCCGCCCATTACTAATTAAATCCCTCTAAATTAATAAACCCGTCACATTATTAATGCAAGCTACTGTCAATTGAGTATTTTTAAAAATTATAGAAGTAATTATCATACATTCAAGTGGCTAAATAAAAATCACCGATAAACTTAAAAATCTTACTATGTTCATCTTAATTGTTCTTACGTCTCAATTATGTGATGTTACTTCATAGGTAACTTTTTTTTCAAAATAATATATTAAAGGCTTTAAAACAAATCATAAATATTTATAAAATTATATTTAGAAAAGTGCATGAATTAATTCGATATGTATTACTTCTTTACCTTTAATCATAAATTCTTATTTTATCTTGAAAGAAAGTGTCATTCTAAATAAGCGCCTCAACCTAAATTTAATTGGGGTTTCGATTCGACTAGAATAATTTTGGATGTCATTTTCATGAATCTATAATTTCATCGTGTTTTAGTAGTGTTTATGACGATTTTGATAATATAATTGAATTATTAATTGGGTGAGGTTTAGTTACTAATGAGTGCGTAGTGGGTTGGTTTATAAATTATATAAATAAATTAAAATTATAACCAATAGTTGAACAACAAGTATTTTAAAAAATATTTAAATAGTTTAATTTTAAAACAATTAAAAAAGTGGTCAATTTTGAACCCAAAGGTCGATGACAAGGGTATTTTGGAGTCAATAGGTAGATGAAAAGGGTATTTTGGAGCCAATAGGTGGATGAAGGGTAATTTTTTTACTATTTTCAATACTTCAAGGGTATTTTAGGCCCTTTTCCGTTAATTATATATATAATATGTAAAACTTATATACATTATATAAAATTATAAAAAGTGACAATTAATTGAAATAAACTTGAACAATATTTTGAATTTTATAGAACTAATTATTCTAAGTCTTTATGGAATTAAGAAGCTCGATGATTGATGTATATTGTGGATGGTAAAAATTGGGTTACAACAATGATTTGTTAGTCTTTATTCTTTTGATGTTATGGATAAACCAAGTTAGCCATTATAAAAGATGTGTTTACTTTCTCTTGTGCGTATTCGTAAGCATGTTAACTTGAGTAAAAGTGTGTATCATGTGTTGATTGTTTCAATACAATAATAATCCTTTTCAAAATAATTTAACCTACCGTTAATAATAATGTTCTTTCCTTTAGAATGAGAAACTAGTTGACCTTAGTTTCCCATGGTTAAGGTTAGATTTGGATTGTGACAAGACATTTCTCATTTAATAATTATGTGGTAGTTTTGTTTAGTAATGTGGTTACTGTTTGGTTTATGATTGTTGTTTTCCTGAGATTTAATATGCTCACGCCTCCTAGGCTTGATAATCGATATTCAAAGGGTCTGCATCTTGTTATGTTGAGTTGGTGTGTTTTTTTTTTATTTTAATTATTATATCATTTTTTAGCATGTGATTTATTTTAGTATATGTATATGAACAGTTATCTACATTGATGCAATATGTCTCCATGTGGATTATTTCATTTAGATTATATGTTATATTCATTTAATTTTGTATTTTTTTTATTATTGTTGTTGTTATTATTATTTATTATCATTTTGTCTTGTATTTTGTTGAATCGGATGAGGTATTAATTTGTCTTTCTTGATCGCATGTAAAACTCCCCCTCGAGTCCATTGTGGACTGCCTTGGCCATATCTCCCACCTTAATTTGAGCCAAGGGCTCAATCCTTCCATCGAGTCAACCAAAAAAGTGGCTTACATGTCCAAAGTTTGAAGAATTGAAGATGATAGCAGATGTTGGATTAGAAGGCTCCTTTTATTCGTATTTTGCCTTTGGTTATCTTTGGCCTTAAGACCTTGTTGTATCGCTTATTACTTGTGCTAGAATATTAGGACAGGTACAATGGGCGTAAGACCTAAAAATGAAGTGCGTTGAAGGCCCAAAAGTCAAGTGGGTTGAAAACCCAAAATAGGTGGGTCCAAAATTCTGGTCAAGGCGTACAGGAAACACGAATTTGGACCCAATTCTCTTTCCCTCTCTCTTGTTTATTGTTTATTTACTCGTTTTATTTGTCGATTGTTTTAATGTTCGAAAACTCCAAATCCCTGTAAAGCGCCGTAATGTTTTTAACAACATAAAATTGGACCATGTTCGAATATGTTTACAATATAAATTTTTTAATTAGACGTTCACTTAGTTAAAGTGCTAAGCATTCATTTTTCAAACAGTTTCAATAGATGTTATTTCAAAAATTAAAAGTTGACATTTTAGCCAAATAGTTAGTTGCCGAAAAAACGCAAGTAGGTGGATTTTTTAGGTGCTTAACACCTTCCTAAAATATAAATAGGAATCCCCGAACCCTTTTAATTTTTTTCAATTGATTCTTGTGTTAAGTCTTTTGCAAACATAGTTGTCTTAATTTTTATTCAAAAATTAAGTGGCGACTCTCTAAAAAGCCTCAAAAACTAAAAAGTAATATTTTTCCATTTTTCGATAAAACAAGACCTGCAATCCATCATTTTGAATTTTTGAAGAATACTTTTAGTATACTTCTTTTGAGAAATGAAAATTTCTTCTTTAACTTGAGAAACTTTGATAACCAACAAATAATTTATCAACCCAAGATCACTCATTTCATGAACTTGCATTATATCATGCTTGAAATTTTGCATCATCTTTACATCATTTCCTGTAAAGAGTAGATCATCCACATATAGACAAACAATGATCATGCTACCATATTCTTTTTCACATACAAAGTGGCTTCACTTTTACATCTCTAAAAATTACTTTTTAGAAAGTATGTATCAATTTAATTGTACCATGCTCTTGGAGCTTGCTTCAGTCCGCAATAAGCTTTTTTAACCTCTACACTTTTTCTTCTCCTCTTTGAACAAAAAATCCTTGAGGTTGCTCAACATAAATCTCTTCATCAAGTTTTCCATTCATAAATACAGATTTAACAGCAAGTTGAAATATCTTGCATTTCTTTTGTGCAGCAACAACAATTACAATTCTAGTTGTCTCAAGACGAGCAACTGGAGAGAAAGTTTCATAAAAATCAATATATGGCTTTTGCGTGAAGCCTCTAGCAACCAACCTTGCTTTGTACTTTGGAATATCTCCTTCCTCATTGAGTTTGATTTTGTAAATCCATTTTAGACTTACAATTTCTCTTTCTTTGGTTATAGCCACAAGCTCCCAAGTATTATTTTTTCAATCATCTGAATTTCTTCTTCCATGGCTTTCTTCCAAACATCATGCTTTATTGCTTGTTCATAATTTTTTGGCTCAACAACGAAAAAGTTACATCTTTGATAAATGTCACCCAACATTTTGGTTCCTCTTGGAGGTAGTTCTTCATCATCTGAATCTGGGATTTCTCCCCCTTGAGAGACATTTTCATTTTTCTCATCCTCTTCTTTACTTGAATATATGATAGAAGTATTCTCTATCTTTTTATCCTCCCAATTCCATGTTTTTTTAATCAAAAATGCCATCTCTACTAACAAGAAGTTTGTTAGTTTTGACATCGAGAAACCTATATACTTTTGTCACATCACTATATCCAAGAAAGATACATTTTGAATTTTTTTATTCGATGTTGTTCTTTTCTCGTAGGTACATGACCATAACAAATACACCCTAAAATTATAAAATGACTTAATGAAGGTTTAATTCCACTCTAAGTTTCTACTAGTGTCTTGTCCTTCAGTGCCTTTGTTTGACACCCATTAAGGATGTGAACAACTATATGTACTACTTCTGCCCAAAATTATTTTGGCGGTTCTTTCTCATTCATCATAGTTCTGGCCATTTAAACAATTGTTCTATTCTTCTTTCAGATACACAATTTTGTTGAAGAGTATACCATGTTGTATGTTGTTTGTGAATGCCTTAATTTTTGCAATATTCTTTAAAATCTTGACTTGTGTATTCACTTTCTCTATCATTGCGAATGGTTTTGATGCTGCAAATTTCTTTCTTCTCAACAAGGGCTTTAAATTTCATGAATGTATAAAATGCTTCTGACTTTTCTTTCATGAAATAAACTCAAGAAATAAAACCAAGTCATTCTTGAGAAATCATCAATAAAGATTAGAAAATGCCTTTGACTTCCAAAAGATGGAGTCTTCATTGGTACGCAAATGTCAGTAGGAATTAGTTACAAAGTACACTTGCTCTACAAGACACCCCTTTTGGAAAAGAATTCCTATGTTGGTTTCCCATTATATAACTTTCACATAGATCCACCTCAGTATGTATTTCAGGAAGGCCTTGCACCATGTCCTTTTGTGCCAAAGACATGAATCATCTACAATTTCATTTTTAATGCATTGTAATGAAATTGCAAAGGGAAGTTTCTTTTTATCATCTTTACTTCAACAATGACTTGATTTGACTCAATTTTATCATAAATACTGCAATAATTATCTCTAAACACAGTAGAATAACCATTTTCCATGGGTTGACTAACACTAAGTAAATTTTTTTCCAAGTCAGGAACATAAAGAACATCATGAGTTTGCTTACTACCCTTAATGTTAATCGAAATAGTACGTTTACCTTTCGCATCTACAAGGGCTTCATTCCCTATTCACAATTTTGTAGTGATGTTATTATTAATTGACAGAAAAGTTTTTTCATCTCTAGTCATGTGATTACTACAACAACTATCAACATACCATTCATTTCTTTGTGTTGAAGCATCAGATTTATAAGCAAAGGAAAGGTTTTCCTCCTGTTTTTCACAAAAAATTTCTTGCTCCCGCTTCTTTTGCCAAACATACTTTTCAATCTGGCCAAGCTTTTAACAAAAGTTACATTGGGGATTGTCTTTGTGCCAATATTTTTCTGCATTGTGATTAGTCTTTTGGCAAAGTTTACAAAAAAGACTAAAGTTTTTCTCACCTTTTTCTTAAACCTTCTTGAAGAGCCACGATGATCTTGCTTCTTTTTTGGATTGTGATTCTTCGTCTGTTGATTTTTCGAGAAATTTTGAGAATTCTCATTTTTTTATACTGGAAAGTCGTCTCTTTGGGTTGATCTTCACGAAAAAATATTCGTTTCTCGTGTGCACAAAATCATCCAACTGGCTCTTTAATGGAAAGCTTAGAAAAATATTTTGTCTCCTCAGTGATAGCAACAGTGTACTCATACTTTTCTGTGACACTAATTAGAATCTTTTCCACAACTTGTTGGTCAGAAATTGTATCTCTATGATTTCTCATTTCATTAACAATATTCATGACTCTTGTGCAATATTCATCAATTATTTCAGATTCTGTCATCTTTAAATTTTGAAACTCTCTTTTAAGAGTTTGAAGATTTATAGTGCGTACCTTTTCGTCACCATACCTCAGTTTTCAGAGAATCTCAAGCTTCCTTTGCGGTTTCACAAATACCAATATTTGCAAAATATACTCTTGGGACACCAATTTGGATTTTGCTCAAGGCTTTTGCATCTTGAAAATAATTAGCTTCAAGATATTTCATCTCTTTTGCTGTAAGATGACTATTGTTGTCTGGATCTTTAAAACCATTTGCAACCATAGTCCACAAACCTTCAACTTTTAAATTATTCTCATTCTTATCTTCTAGTATTAAAAATCAGTTCAATAAAAAATGGAGTAACAATAACTGAAGATTCAACACCTTCATTTGTTTTGGATACCATATTTTTTTCTTCACCTAACCCCAGATTAAGAACAAAAACCTGCTCTTGATACCAATTTGAAGGAAATATGGAAGGAAAATAGTATCTTTAGAGAATGCTCAAGTTTATTATATGCTACTTAAGGCCACTTGAGATGATTACAATCATAAACTACATCACTATTTATAATACTAAAAATAGAAAACAAAAGTTTTGCACAAATAACTAAATACATGTAGAACTATTTACTAGAAACATGTACTACGAAATTCTAAAAAGACTTCTTAAAAAACTAAGAGACAATTTCGGAAGACTAAACATTGATGCATTATTTCCAACAGAGGTAGCTTTTTTTTTTTATCATTTTGATAAGCCATGTTATGGTCTATTGGATTAGTGAGAAGATGTACTTGATATGTTTCACCTGCTCTTCTTTTCAAAAATTTATGTCCGTGGCAATGATGAGGGTGTGAAGAACTTAGCATTTGTTCATCCAAACAAATAATTTTAGGCAGTTCCTTTTACTGGAATTGATAATGTCACGCAAATGTGATTCTTCCAAAAAATGCTCAATTTTTTTGAGAAACGTAGGACCTAATCAAATGTTACTTTGTTTTGAAGAATATTACGCTCTTATGTACTCGAAAATATCACACATTTTTTACAATGGAAGAGAATCAGTTAGAGAATGCATTTTCTTATTTGTCATTGTTAAGGAGAATACATAACAAGAATGGTACTCTACTTTTAGAAAAAAAATTGCTGGATAGATTTAAAAAATTCCACTTAAAATAAGAAAATTAAGGAACTGATTTCTTCCATATGTGAAAGGCATGGTCATTTACATTCTTACGTATGTGTAATTTTTTTGCGCTTATATGGCTTCTTTAATTACATGTCAATTATGTGTTGCTCTATAAGTTCAGCTTCTTAAAAAAATTCAGTGTCACTACTATTTTATTGTTTGTAATAGCTAATATTTTTCTGTTACTTCTCCTTTTGCTTAAAGTTATGCATACATCTCAATAATTTTCAGTTTTCTCAAAAATGATGTATAAGGTTTAATTAAAGAGGCCGAATTTACTCTTACTTTTAAGTTTTCATGTATGATGTTTTTGACTCCATCATTCCCTCTTCTAAGTAAGCAATGGAGAGAGGTAGAAGGCGTAAAAGTATAAAGAGAAATGGTTACGATAAGGCTGAGACTAAACCATTTGATATGATTTGGATCTTTTGGTTGGCATAAAATCAGTACTTATATCATTACTTCTATTTACTCAATTGGAATCTGATCAAGTAAAGTCAGGATGATATTTATAATTCAAAACATAAAACATGTTCTCTTTCAAGCACCAAATCAACATTCAATGAAGTCATGCACATAATTAAATGAGTGAAGGGATAAGCAATCGGCGGTGAAAGTTGGTTTGCAATGTTATGTTGTATGGTATTTACACGGTATCATTAAACTGTACAAGAAAGAGTGATGTACCAGCTTTGTAGAGAAAGAAGTCGTAGTTGATCTAGCTACAAAGTTCAAGGAATTTTGAAGAACTATGTAGTAATAGTTGTTGTGAATCACAAGAAGACACTATCATTTTACTTGTACTACTTGTGCATATTTTTTTTTAAAGATCTGTATTTTCTTTTCCTAAAATTTAACATATATGATTTCCACTATCCCAATCATATAATCTTATGCAAGTTCAACTGTATGTTTTTCATGTGCTATTCCCCCCTCCCCTCCACCCGCCCTTTTAGGTACTTTGGTTGCTATCATTTGGTTTGTCACCAAATGACTATGCAAACCATATCATTACATGAAATATCCAGTGCCAGAACGGGCCATGCATATCTAGTCTACTACTACTAGACACTTAGGGCAACAAGTATAGTATGACAAGGCAGGATCTACACAGATTTTATTCCTATCTTATGTATAAAGAAACTATTTCTGAATAACCCTCATGTTGATAAGATATTTTCAATATTTAAACATAATAAAGAGTATAAGAAAAATACATTTTATACCTGTATTAAGAAAATACACTTCAACACTTATAGGATTTATTATGAAGGAATAGTACAAGCCTTGCTTCCATAATAAATAATAAAAGTTATAGTGTCAAATATTTTAGTGCTTTAAATACAAAAAATAAAGACATATATTTACTTTAATTGAGAATCAATTTTTTTCTTATGGAATAAGATGTTGTGTTTATCAACCAAATCATTTCTTTTAACTCTTTTTTCTTCTGGTGTTTTTCAAAAAATAAGAATAAAGTTTGAATAAAGTCTACCTTGATTTTCTCTCAAAACAAAAAAAAAGGGTTATAGATAATTACATATGTAATATGAATAGATGATATGGTTTTTTGTCTTTAGTGTCACGACCCAAAACGAGCCGCGAGTGGCACCCACACTTATCCTACTATGTGAGCGAGCCAACCAATCTAAACCCCAACATTTCAACCAAAATAAAAAGAATATAATGCGAAAGACATAGAACTCATTAACGAAATCAATTAATAATTTCTAAAATTCAATACTTATAATTCCCCAAAATCTGGAAGTCATCATAACAAGAACATCTTTCCTCAAATTACTAAATCTAAGAGTACCTAGATAGCTAAGATAAGTAAACAAATGGTCCATGTCCAAACTTCAAGGACATCAAGACATGAATGAGAGAGAATCCAGTCCGAGCTAGGAATAATAGCTCACCCTGAATTCTGACGCGATGAAGACTGGCTAGAGTTGCGGTTGAGTTGAAGACGATGGTACGTTTGCTGCACTCCACAAATAACAAAGAGAAAACATACAAGTAGGGGTCAGTACAAGCACAAGTACTGAGTAAATATTATCGGCCAACTCAAAATAGAAAGCAATATATATCAGATAATATCATAAAATCAACTGCAATACTCAACAGGTAGCAACAACTAGTACAAGTATCATTGATATTAACGCCAAGTACACCCATGAGGACTAAAGCCTCCATACCATACTCATTTGGGAAATAGGTTCATTAAATTTAGTCCATTAACATAATGCAGGATTCATTCTCTTTATTCCTCTTATGTCGGAATGTGACACTCCGATCCCCTAATACTACGTGTCGGTTCGTGACACCCGATCCCCTAATACTATGTGTCGGTTCATGACACCCGATCCCCTAATACTATGTGTCGGTTCGTGACACCCGATCCCCTAATACTATGTGTCAGTTCGTGACACCCGATCCATTAACCTTATTCTTTTCTTTTATTCCAAGGCATCATCATTAATAGAGTGGTTTTAAGGTTTAAGATTCAACATCATCATCATGCTAATTCATCACAATTACATAATCATATCATGCAAGCACACAATTAAGCATATAGAAGACTTTACAAAATTACCCAATACATATCATTCGCTATTAAGAGTTTCACTACGAAATAGCATAAACCATAACCTACCTCCACCGAAGAATTCGCGATCAAGCAAGCTATCCCCCAAAACCTTTGCTTTCTCTTTGTTTTTCTTTCTCCCTCGCTCGTTCGTCCCTCTCTTCTCTCTGTTCTTTATTTTTTTCCTTATTCAAACTCTTTTTGTTTTATCCTAATTACCATATAATTAAGTATAAAAGATGACAAAAGTAACCCACTATTTACTTAAAGGTTACCTCCTTTAACCCCCAAGTAATTGAATTATTAACATTAACCCACTAACTTTATAATTATAAGCAGGAATAGTCAAAAACGCCCCTTAAAACTTTTAACAGAAATCCGACCAAGTCAGGGTTACGCAGCATGTGACGGCCCGTCGTGCCTGCGACGGTCCATCCTGCTGCTTCCGTCACAAAATTCAGAGATTTGATTTTATTTAAGACTCTGTGACGGTCCGTCGTGCCTACGACGGTCCGTCCTGCTCCTCCGTCGCGAAGTTCAGAGAGTTGTTCTCAGTACCTAATTTTTTTCTTCAGAATTCTAATTGTTTTGGAACGAGACACTCTCGACGGTCCGTCGTGCCCATGACGGTCCGTTGTGGGATCCGTCGACCCAGACAGTTATTACCAGAAATAAACTCTACTGCTCAAAACGACTAACAGGTCGTTACAATAGATACCAATTTACCCATCGTTCGTCCCCGAACGATCACAAGAAGAAAAACAAGGGCGAAAAGGAGTACCTGAATCTGTAAACAGGTGTGGGTATTTTTCTTGCATATCAGCCTCCTTCTCCCAAGTGGACTCTTCAACTGGACGATTCTTCCATTGAACTTTGACAGATGGAATCTCCCTTGACCTCAACTTGTGGACATCCCTATCTAAAATAGCAACAGGCTCCTCCTCATAAGACAAATTCTCATCAAGAAGAACTGAATCCCAACTAATGATGTAGTTTCCATCACCATGGTATCTTTTCAGCATAGACACATGAAATACCGGGTGCACCCCTGAGAGTCCTGGGGGCAAGGCTAATTCATAAGCTACCTCCCCCACGCGCTTCAGAACTTCAAATGGACTAATGTACCTCGGACTAAGCTTACCTCGCTTACCAAACCGCATCACCCCTTTCATGGGTGAAACCTTCAGCAAAACTTGCTCGCCCTCCATAAACTCTATGTCTCTAACCTTTCGATCTGCATATTCTTTCTGCCTACTTTGAGCCGCTAAAAGCTTTTCTTGAATGCATTTCACTTTATCTAACGATTCCCTCAGAAGATCAGTACCCCAAGGTCTAACCTCAAATGCATCAAACCACCCAATGGGAAACCTACATCTCCTCTCATACAATGCCTCAAATGGGGCCATATCAATACTTGAGTGATAGCTATTGTTGTATGAGAACTCTGCTAAGGGTAAGAAGTTATCCCAATGACCACCAAACTCTATCACACATGCATGAAGCATATCCTCAAAAACCTGAATCGTTCGCTCAGACTGACCATCGGTCTGAGGGTGAAATGCAGTACTAAGATCCAATCTAGTACCTAATTCAGCATACAATGTTTTCCAAAACTTAGAAGTAAACTGCGTACCTCTATCTGATATGATGGAGAGTGGAACTCCATCCAATCGAACAATTTCTGAGTTGTAAATTTTGGCTAACTTCTCTGCATTATAAGTCACCTTGACCGGAATGAAATGAGCAGACTTAGTTAATCTGTCAACAATAACCCAAATAGAGTCATACTTACCCATCGTCTTTGGAAGACCAACCACGAAGTCCATTGCAATTTTCTCCCACTTCCATTCAGGAATGGGCATTCTCTGAAGTGTTCCTCCAGTCCTATAGTGTTCATACTTTACTTGCTGACAATTTGGGCATTGAGCAACAAAATCAACAATGTCACGCTTCATCCTACTCCACCAAAAATGTTGCTTTAGGTCACGATACATCTTGGTTGCACCAGGATGTATAGAATACCTTGAACTATGAGCCCCTGCAAGAATGGTGTGAATCGAATCATCGACGCGGGGTACACATACCCTTCACTTAATCCTCAAAACACCTTCCTCATCGATTTTTGCTTCTTTAGCCTCTCCTCGCAATACCTTATCTCGGATCCGGATCAGTTTCTCATCGGTAAACTGCTTTCCTTTAATCTTATCAACTGAGGAAGATCTTGCCTCCACACAGGCCAAAAATCCTCCCTTCTCATTTACTTCTAGACTCATAAAGTCATTAGCGAAAGTCTGAACCTCTCTAGCCAATGGGCGTCTAGAAACCTACAAGTCAGCTAGACTTCCCATGCTCCCTACCCTTCTACTTAAAGCATCTGCCACAACATTAGCTTTTCCCGGATGATACAAGATGGTGATATCATAGTCCTTCAGTAGTTCCATCCACCTCCTCTGTCTTAAATTCAATTCTTTCTGAGTAAAGACATACTGTAAACTGCGATGATCTGTATAGACTTCACACTTAACCCCATATAGATAATGTCTCCATTTCTTTAATGCAAACACTACCGCAGCCAACTCCAAATCATGGGTAGGATAATTACGTTCATGCACCTTTAATTGCCTCGAGGCATAAGCAATTACATTCTTCTCTTGCATTAGCAGTGCACCCAAACAACAATCGGATGCATCACAGTAAACAATGAAATTCTTACCTTCCACTGGCAGAGTAAGAATTGGTGCAGTAGTCAACAAATTCTTGAGCTTTTGAAAGCTTTCTTCACACCCATCCGACCATACAAATGGAACACTCTGCTTAGTCAAGTTTGTCAATTGGGAAGCAACGGAAGAAAATCCCTTGACAAATCGACGGTAGTAGATAGCTAAACCAACGAAGCTCCTTACCTTTGTAACATTAGTAGGTCTTACCCAATTCTTCACTGCTTCGATCTTAGAAGGATCCACCATCACTCAATCCTTAGAAACCATATGCCCCAAGAAGGACACTAAATCTAGCTAAAAACTCACACTTAGAGAACTTGGCATAAAGCTTTTTCTCCCTCAACATTTCCAATACCATTCTCAAGTGGTTCTCATGTTCTTTCTTGCTCTTTGAGTATACCTGTATATCATCAATGAATACAATGACAAAGAGATCCAGGTATGGCTTAAAAATCCCATTCATCAAGCTCATGAAAGCAGCAGGGGCATTCGTAAGCCCAAAAGACATTACTAAGAACTCATAGTGCCTATACCTGGTCCGAAAAACAGTCTTGGGCACATCCGTTGCCCGTATTTTTAATTGATGATAACCAGATCTCAAATCGATTTTTGAGAAGTTAAAAGCACCTTGTAACTGATCGAACAAATCATCGATGCGAGGAAGAGGATACTTGTTCTTAACAGTTACCTTATTCAGTTTTCTGTAGTCAATGCACATCCGAAAACTTCCATCCTTCTTCTTCACAAACAGAACAGGAGCACCCCAAGGGGATGCAATTGGTCTAATAAAGCCTTTGCTTAATAACTCTTGAAGTTGGGCCTTTAACTCTCTTAACTTAGCGGGAGCCATCCTATAAGGGGGTATGTAAATGGGACGAGTACCCGGCTCAAGATCAATGCAAAAGTCGATATCCCTATCCGGTGGCATACCAGGAAGGTCTGCAGGAAACACATCCAGAAACTCACGGACTATTGAAACCAACTCAATTGAAGGTACTTGGGTAGTATCATCCCTGAGGTGTGCCAAGATAGCTAAACAATCCTTTCTAACCATTTCTTAGCACGAAGGAAGGAGATGATACGAACTGGAGTGGAAGTGTAGTCACCCTCCCACACTAACGGATCTGTCCAGGCTTGGCTAATGTCACAGTTTTGGCATTGCCATCTAAGATTGCGAAGTTTGAAGAAAGCCAAGTCATACCCAGAATTACATCGAAATCAACCATTTCTAAGATAACCAAGTCTACATGAGTATTGCTCCCCATAAAAGTCACAAGACAGGACCTATACACCCTTTCAACTATCACAGACTCACCCACCGGAGTAGAAACACGAATAGGCATGTCAAGCAATTCACAATGTAAATTAAGACCAGTAGCAAATGAAGAAGATACATATGAAAATGTGGATCAAGGATCAAATAATACACAAGCCATGGAATCACAAACCAAAACATTACCTGTGATAACAGCATCAGATGTCTCCGCTTCAGACCTCCCAGGGAAAGCATAACAATGGGCCCTATCACCGGTCTGTCCATTGCCCCTACCATGTTGCGCTGCAGTAGTTCCAGTTTGCCCGTCACCTCGGCCGTTTTGATGGCCACCATTACCTAGGCCACCACGTCCTCCCGAATAACGGCCTCTTCCATGACCACCGCTACCTCTGATTATTGGGGGTCTGTAACTCGATTTCGGATAATTTCTCCTAATATGTCCAGTCTCTCCACACCCATAACAATCTATGGATTCAAGCATAGGTCTTTGTAAGAACGACGGAGTCTGTGGATAACCTCCAAACTCAGAGAAATGTTTATCGGTCTGCGGTGGACCCCCAGCTACAGTCTGTAGTGAAGACTGAATAGGGCGGGCTGGATAACCTCCCGAACTCTGCCCTCTAGAGTAAGAACCATTAAATTAACCTCCTTTACGAAACTTCTCAGACGTCGATGCCATGGTGAAGTCGTCTGGTTTCACTCCCTCCACTTCTATCACGAAATCTACCACCTCTTGAAAGGATTTTGCTACAGCAGCTACCTGTAAGGTTGAAATCCGTAAATCTGACCTCAACCCTTTCACGAAACGGCGAATCCGCTCTTGTGGACTGAAGCAAAGCTGGGTGGCATACCGAGATAATGCACAAAACTTAGCCTCATAAGCAGTAACTAACATCCTGCCTTGCTCTAGGGTCAGGAACTCATCTCTCCTCCTATCCCTCAAAGTTCGGGATATATACTTCTCCATAAACAAGCTAGAGAATGATGCCCAAGTCATAGGTGGTGCTTCTGCTGGTTACTACTCAACATACGATTGCCACCACATTTTGGCGTTCCCTTGAAATTGATAGGTCACAAACTCGATGCCAAATCGTTCTACTATGCCCATCTTGTGTAGTAGCTCAAGACAATTAACCAGAAAATCATAGGCATCCTCAGATTCAGTACCCTTGAAGACTGGAGGTTACAATTTGAAGGACTTACTGAAAAGTTCATGCTGATCACTTGTCATTATAGGCCCTGTAGTCAACCAAGGAAACATGCCTATTTCCAATGAGGCATCCATCCTGGGAGCCACAGCAGCGGCATGTTGTACTCCCGGAACCTGAGGTGCTAGTGCAGAAAACACTGGAGGTGTCTGGCCCTGATCATATAACCCACTAAGATAAGCAAGAACCTAATTAATCATCTCTGGGGTAGGTTGGGGTGGTAATTCCTCATTCTTCACTTGTTCATTCTCCCCTTCCTCCCCCTCTCCTACTACTTCCTCAGTCGGTGGAGGAGTCACCGCCCTAGCACTAGATGGGCCAGGTGCTTGTCCTCTTCCTCTAGAGGACGTCCTCCCGCGATCTCTACCACGGCCTCTTGTCACTGTCCCTCTTCGAGCTACAGCCCCAGTGGCTGGCTCAGACGCATCTTGTCTTGCCGGTGTTGGTGTTGGCGCGGTTGTTGCTCTAGTTCTAACCATCTGCGAAATAGAGTGAAGATGGTCAGATACCAATTTGTATCACCTAGATACCAATTGGACCCAAGTAATAGCACGAAATAAAGAAAGAATGGAATTTTCTTAAAGTCTTGTAGCCTCTCAAAGAAGAGTAAAGGCGTCCCCCTACCATTCCTCAAGACTCTACTAGACTTGTTCTTGTGTGATGAGACCAACGAACCTAATGCTCTGATACCAAGTTTGTCACAACCCAAAACGAGCCGCCAGTGGCACCCACACTTATCCTACTATGTGAGCGAACCAACCAATCTAAACCCCAACATTTCAACCATAATAAACAGAATATAATGCGGAAGACTTAAAACTCATTAACGAAATCAATTAATAATTTCTAAAATTCAATACTTATCATTCCCCAAAATCTGGAAGTCATCATCACAAGAACATCTATCCTCAAATTACTAAATCTAAGAGTAACTAGAAAGCTAAGATAAGTAAACAAATAATCCATGTCCGAACTTCAAGGACATCAAGACATTAATGAGAGAGAATCCAGTCCGAGCTAGGAACAATAGCTCACCCTGAAATCTGACGCGATGAATACTTGCTAGAGTTGCGGTTGAGGTGAAGACGACGGTACGTTTGCTGCACTCCACAAATAAAAAAGAGAAAACATACAAGTAGGGGTCAGTACAAGCACAAGTACTGAGTAGATATCATCGGCCAACTCAAAATAGAAAGCAATAAATATCAGATAATATCATAAAATCAACTACAATACTCAACAGGTAGCAGCAACAAGTACAAGGATCATTGATATTAATGCCAAGTACACCCATGAGGAATCAAGCCTCCATACCATACTTATTTGGGAAATAGGTTCATTAAATTGAGTCCATTAACATAATGCAAGATTCATTCTCTTTATTCCTCTTGTGTCGGAATGTGACACTTCGATCCCCTAATACTACGTGTCGGTTCGTGACATCCGATCCCCTAATACTATGTGTCGGTTCGTGAAACCCAATCCCCTAATACTATGTGTCGGTTCATGACACCCGATCCCCTAATACTATATGTCGGTTCGTGACACCCGATCCCCTAATACAATGTGTCGGTTCGTGACACCCGATCCCCTAATACTATGTGTCGGTTCGTGACACCCTATCCCCTAATACTATGTGTCGGTTCATGACACCAGATCCCCTAATACTACGTGTCGGTTCGTGACACCCGATCCATTAACCTTATTCTTTTCTTTTATTCCAAGGCATCATCATTAATAGAAAGGTTTTAAGGTTTACGATTCAATAGCATCATCATGCTAATTCATCACAATTACATAATCATATCATGCAAGCACACAATTAAGCATATAGAAGACTTTACAAAATTACCCAATACATATCATTCGCTATTAAGAGTTTCACTACGAAATAGCATAAACCATAACCTACGTCCACCGAAGAATTCGCGATCAAGCAACCTATCCCCCAAAACCTTTGCTTTCTCTTCGTTCTTCTTTCTCCCTCGCTCGTTCGTCCCTCTCTTCTCTCTGTTCTTTCTTTTTTTCCTTATTCAAACTCTTTTTATTTTACCCTAATTAACATATAATTAAGTATAAAAGATGACAAAAGTAACCCACTATTTACTTCAAGGTTACCTCCTTTAACCCCCAAGTAATTGAATTATTAACATTAACCAACTAACTTTATAATTATGAGCAGGAATAGTCCAAAATGCCCTTACAAATTTTAACAGAAATCCGACCTAGCCAGGGTTACGCAGCCTGTGACGGCCCGTCGTTCCTGCGACGGTCCGTCCTGCTACTTCCGTCACAAAGTTCAGAGAGTCGATTTTATTTAAGACTCTGTGACGGTCCGTTGTGCCTACGAAGGTCCGTCCTGCTCTTCCGTCGGGAAGTTCAGAGAGTTGTTCTCAGTACCAAATTTTTTTTCAAGAGTTCTATGTGTTTTGGAACGAGACACCCTCGACGGTCCGTCGTGCCCATGACAGTCCATCGTGGGATTCGTCGACCTAGATAGTTATTACCAGAAATAAACTCTACTGCTCAAAACGACTAACAGGTCGTTACATTTAGATATATTAGGTAATCTATCTGGGCTTCGTGCGATAATAAATGATATGGTTTAATAATTATATATTTAATAGGAAGAGATGACATGGTTTTTTGTCTATAGATATACTAGGTAATCTATGTGGGCTTCGTGCGATTAAAAATGATATCGTCAAGCTTATATACTTTGTTCAACTTAGCATATCTAAATCATGCATGCTCTGTACATTCAAGTATTGATGTATTTTCATGGTGTAGGTTTAGACACTTAACATCAAGATCACACTTAAATATATTGATTCTCGATTCAACTACAACAACTTCAGTTGTGAGTCTTCATACATCGAGCTGAATATACATTCTTTCTTGCTTAGTCTTTATTTCTAGTTCACAATTTTGTTAGGTTAGCGTGGGGCAAGTCTCGACAACTCAATTCAATAGATACTTTATTAGACAAAGTAGTAGATTCAACTCGAGTTGTTAAGTGTTTTTTCAGTCATCGCTAAACTCTTATTATTATATCATATCTATTCATACTAGTTAAATTCCCCCAATACAAATATCCAGTGTTTTTAGCTTCCACATAGTACATATCTTACATAAGCATTTTCAGCATGCTTTATACATGCAAGAATCAGAGTTAACTTGGGATGACTCATGATATTAGGAACCGTGTTACGTCTAGGGGGTAGCCTCAAGGCGTGACATGTTCTTTCCCCTTGAGATGAGGGAGGGAAAAGGTACTTGAGTTACTTAATCTTCAACAAGATAATATGAGTGTGAACGAGTATGCTTGGAAATTAATAAAACTATCCAAATATGCTCAAACTATGGTTGCCGATTCAAGGGCAATCAAGAGTAAGTTTGTGTCAGGTGCTTCTGACTTGGTGGTCAAAGAAAGCCTAATTTCCAGCTTGTCAAGGAGATGTATGTATCTCGTTTGATAGTTCAGGCATAAAGAATAATAGAAGAGAAGCTTAAGGAGAAAACTAGGGAGTCAAAGAGGGCAAGAAAGAATAATCGTTATTTCTCGCATTCAAGGTCCAGTGGAGGTAATCGTTCCCAGGGTAATAGTTCTAATGAGCTAATGGTACACAAGTTTCAAAGTGGTGGAAAAAGCCCTAGAATTAAGTGTCTAGCAAATTCAAATGCATGTTTTGGTTTTGGAAAAACGGATCATAAGGTAAGGGATTGTCCTTAAATTGCTAAGAATGAGGGAGATAATCATGTATGGGCTCAACCTTACCCTTCCTCAGGTTCAATGGTGGTTAGAAAGAGAATAGGTCTTATGCTCTTGGGCTCAACAAGATCATGAGAGATCCCGGATCCAATGATTGGTAAGTTATGATATTTTAGCTAGTTCTTATGAAATACTTGATATTAGGTATTTCATTGGCTATTGTAGGACCCCTAATGCAACTAAGACAAATCATTGATTTATGTTGGAAAGTTGATTGTTACTCAAAGTTAAAACCTTTGTTTGAGGCAGTACATGCTTTAATTATTTGGTTCATTTGTAAGAGAAGAAATGTTATTAGAAATTGTAATTCTATGTCTAAACATACTTTGATCCTAGGTGTGAATAGATAGATTTTATTTTGTCTAAAGTTAGATATCTATGGTTGAATGAAATACCAAATACTTGGCCACTTATTGTTAAGAATTTTAGAAAAGTATACTTATTTATTATGATTGAGGTATCAAAGAAAATCCTGGTCTTAGTGCATTGAAATTTTGTATTAGGAATGATGAAGGTAATTTGGTATATGTTAAATCATAGATAATAGGAGAATTTTCAGCAATTGAAGCTGAAATAGGAGCAGTTAAAGAAGTTTCAAATTATCGTATTCAAAAGGGTTGTTTACCATTAACTATAGAAACGGATTCATTGATTGCAAAGAAAGTCCTGGATGGGATTTGGGAGGTTCATTGGATTGTTTCTAAGAATGAAAGCAACATAAAGTTTTCAATGCACACTGGGAATGTGGAGGTGGTCCACACATTCAGAGAAGGGAATAAAGTAGCCAATTTTATTGATTAATAATGCTATTCATTTTGCAGGAATAGATACACAGAGATATTACCACATACATAAATTATCAGAACAAGCACAAGCCATCATTAAATTGGAAAATAATCAAATCCCAAATTTGAGAATAAAAAAGATGCACAATAGGGGATTTACCACAGATGCACAAATCAAAAGTTGATACACAGGGCAATGACAGGAACAGTTACAAAGAATAATATAAAAAAATGAGACAACACTACAACAAGAAAGAAATAAAGTCACCATCATAAGTATTGTGCATCTAAAATTTTTATATCAGATTAATATTAGGATGCTTACCTCTCTAGATCTGAAATCATACATGGTGTTATTAGCTACGACGAATCTCAACCCGTGTAAGATCGATGCTTTACGGAGAGTAATGCTCTAAACATTGGTATGGACTTAATAGAAGCAAAACTGATTCCTTAAAAAAAGTAATTTGTGTGTGTTCTCATCCATGACGCTGCATGATCCAATCTAATATGTTCACTCATCAAGTTGAATAAGTACTCTTGGGTGTTTAATTATCGAGCCTTTTGACTTATAAGTGATTACACTCTTAAATTGGTGTATTGATTAAATTAGCTGGTCTATTGGAGTCGATGCTAGTGAAGGTAGACATTGGGGTGACATTCTATCGGAGAAGATGAATCCCCATCTGATGTGATTTTGAGGTATGTCAGACAAACCAATTATGGGAATTTTTGGAACCGTTTTCCAAATTGGTTACTTACTGCTTCTTTAATTTTCTTTAAATTGTTTTTTGTTGTTTCATTCATGTGGGCCACTTTTTGGACTTAGACCATTTATTATCTCTTTGTTTTTATTTAATTATAATACATATGTTTGAATTAATAAAAAAATTAAAAACTAATGATATAATTATAAATTTTATTAAGGTACGAAAAAAATGGCTAGTAGATATAAATGTGGGGTTGTTTTAACATAAAAAAAAAAACTCTTGGGTCAGTATTTGTACAAAGATTCATGGTACCCTCAATGTTCTAGAACTATGTTCCCGCGTAGATTTATAAGTCCCCTCTACTAGGCATTAATTTAGTGATCACGTCATAATCATGCCTCTTTATCCCTGGCAAGGAATATTGGGTCCTCTAGATGGGATGTATAGATCAGACTCTACATTTAGCTCACGTAATTTATATTGGTGAAAAGTAGTTCCCACAGTGAGACTCTTAATGCATTGACTAGGTTATCAGAATTTACATTAGTATACTGTTCAACATGTTACCCTCATTATTAGTAAGATGTTGAACTGTATACTAATGTAAATGATGAAAACATGGTCAATGCACTAAGAGTCTAATAGTGGGAGCTACTATTTACCAACATAGATCATGTGAGTTAAACGTGAAGTCCGATGTATACATCCCATCTAGAGGACCTAATATGCCTTGACAGGGATATAGAGGCAGGACTATGGTGTGATCACTAAAACTGATGTCGAACAGAACGAACTTAAAAGCCTACTCGGGCACATAATTCTAGGACTTTAAGGGTACGCTAAAACTAAGTACAACTATTGACCCGCAACTTTATATTTTGGTAAACCAACCCCAAATTTATATCTACTAGCCATTTATTTCATATGTAGATAAAATTTATAATCATATCATTATTTTTAAAGAAAATTAATTCAAATATATGTATTATTATTAAATAAAAACAAAGGGATAATAAATTGCCCAAGACCCAAATGTATCCCGTAGGAAAGAAGCAACAATAAAATAAAAAAATTAAAGAAGCAGTAAGTAACCAATTTGGAGAATGGTTCCCAAAATTGGTGTGTCCGTGAGGATTCAACTTCTCCGATGGAATGTCTTCCTAATGTCTGCATTTACTAAAATCGAATCCAATAGACTAGCTAAAATAGTTAATGCACCCAATTTGGAAGTGTAATCACTTATACGTCAAAAGGCTCTCACTGACGCTATGATTCAACACCCAAGAGAATTTCTAAAACTTGATGAGTGAACATCTTACCTGGGATCAAGCTGCATGATGGATGCGACCACACACAAATCACTCTTTATAAGAAATAGATTGGACTTCCATTTCAGTTCTTACCAATATTAGAGCATTATTCTCCGTATTTTATCGATCTTACACGAGATGTGATCCGTCGAAGGTAATACTACCATATATCATTTCAGATCTTGAGAGTTAAGAATTCTAATATTTATATCATATCAAAATTGAAAACACACAGTAGTTTTGATGGTTACTTTTTTCTTTCTTGTTGCAGTGTAGTATTATTGTCTTGATGTTATTCCCTTGTAATTGTTTTTGTCATACCCTTGCGTATGAACTTGTGATATGTGCATCTGTTGTAAATCCCCTTTTTCTATCTTTTTATTCTAGAATTAGGGATTTGATTCTTTTCCAATTGAATGATGGACTTGTGCTTTTTGTGGTAACTATTGTATGTGGAAATATATCAGTGTATCTATGCCTGCAAAATGAATACCACTACCCTTCTTTAAATGTATGAAACACCTTCACATTCCTATTTTGCATTGAAAACATTATGTTCCTCACATCCATAGAAAAAATCCAAGGAACCTGCATTAAAGATTTTCTTTGTAATCAATGAAACTTTTCTGATTTTCTATGTTTTAGCATATACGAAATCACCTTCATCATTCCTAATAATAATGTCAATGCACTAAGACAAGGATTTTCATATTGGATGCAGCTATCAGTATTACATTTGATACTCCCCAAGGAATGGAGTGTCCATGATTTCATCTTGCAGCAGTTTAAATGACCATATTCTTCCAAATGTCTAATAATTAGTGGCCATGTATTAGGTATTTCATTCAACCATGGATATCTAACTTTAGACAACAAGAATATCATTCTATTCACACATAAAACCAAAGCATGTTTAGACATAGAACAACCATTTCTAATAACATTAATTCTCTTACAAATGAACAAACTAATGAAACCAGGGACTGCATTAAACAAAGGTTTTATCTTTGAGAAACAATCAACTTTCAACCTTGAATCAATGACTTGTTGTAGTTGCATTACGGGTACTACGATTGCCAATGAAACAACTAATATCAAGCAATGCATAACTACTAGCTAAAATATCATTACATACTAATAATTGTATCCAGGGAACTCTCATGATCTTGTGGAGCTCGAAGTGCATACGACCTAAAACCATACCTTCACCTTAGATCTTTACCTCAAGTAACCCTTATGCTATACCTTGTTCATTGTGTGTATAGTGTCCCATATCACCATCCACACCAAGGAACCACATTTGTGTCACCAGAGCAAACTTATCATTCATTCCTTTTAACCTTTACACGATATTCATACATAGGAAACATAACATTTCATTAGGCCAAAAAGGGAAAATAAATCATCATGTAACCCAAGAATAGAATGCACATCACTTTAATCATTTAAGACTCAACAGTATTTAATTACTTCATTTAGGAGGATTTCATAAATTAGCCATTAAGACTTAGACAACTCTCTATAATCCTATCTAAGCATACTCATGCAATGTGTGGATAGAATCCCATACTTCTACCCTCACTTGTAGACTCTCTCAAGTAACTATAGTTCACATCTCACATGATGGGAATGAAAGCTTAACTGACATAGAACATGGATCTAGATCATGGAATCCGGTATCATAAAGCCCCACGCCATAAAGAGATGGTTTACTTGTCTAAGGTAAACCGTATTTAGTTTAAGTGGATCCACTAGCTAGACCTATCTGGGCACATAGTTTATGGGATAAGGGAGATGCTACTAGATACCCCGCCTCATCTCACGTATGGGCGCCATCCCAAGATATTTCTACTAGATACCCCACCTCAACTCATGGATGAGCATCCATGTCATTCAATATCCACTCGATGCTTACCCTACATTCCCATAAAGTACTTTATTATTTAATTCAATATTAGGACAAGATATTGATACTAGATAACCCGCCTCAACTCATGGATGAGTATCCATCTGCTTCCAACATTTATTTATTGGATACATAATAGAAGATACTGAAATTTGTACTAGACACTTCGCCTCTACTTACGGATGAGCATCCATCTCAATCCCCACCTTTCATTCATTCGGAAGGGATGTAGAAATCATTATTATATACTCCGCCTCAACTTACGATATGCATCCATATACAATTCCACATTCATTCATTCTTAATTTATAGGTCAATTTCATTCTAGGCATTACACATTCATAGAGATCTCACACACATACAATACAACAGATATATACATTAAGTAAACACCTCCACCTTTCAAGTGGATCAACATCAAGTTCACAATTCAAAATCAACAAGTAACTTCTCATATCTTGCCTTCAAGGCCATAATCTCCAATTCCAATACAACAAAAATTCACCACAATTAATCATGGGTAATGAGATATTTGAAAAATCTAAAGCCATTTAAATAAGTTCTATTCACATGCTTTCATTATCTACCAACCCAATTCATAAAGGCATAAATTAGGAATAGAGTGAAATCATAGGTTCAAAGAGTATTTGCATATGAAATCATCAATTTAAAAACAATATGACCATAATATGCCATTAGGAACCTTTTAAAATCATTCGGTTTCAGATCATAAGCTTGAAGACTTTGAAATTGACTCTGGGGTGAAAGTTTACCCTAAATGAAGGATCACCATACCTTGCTTAAGATTCCCCAAGAATTTTGAAGGATAAAGAACCGTGAAACAAAACCCTATCTCCAACTTCTTCTTCTTCTTTGAGTTAGATAGAAATATATATAGAGAAAGAATTTTGGTGTTTTTGGGAGTTTGAAAATGATGAGTTAAAGGAATTTTTCGATAGATAAAACTATATATATATAATTATAAAATTAAACCCACATAATAAAACCTTAAAATGAAATAACTTAAAATACCCAAACTGAGGCAGCTCTGTCAGGCACCACGACAAACTCCAAGGCTCGTGAAGAGGGACCACGGACCGTGGTCCTATAGGAAGTGAGTTACATTGCCTTGCCAAGCCCTAAAATTCTAAGGCATCTTCACTCCAACTTTACGGGCCTTGGTCAAGACCACTGACCGTGTAGTGGTCCGTGAAGTTTGCGGCAGTAGCTTGACAAAAGTGCCTTACCTCACATGCCACAAAGTGACCTTCACGACCATTTCTACGGTCGGTGGTGAAGACAAGTGACCATGAAGTAGTTTGTAGAGCTGTGGGACAATGTGTAGCCAAGGGTAGAAACTTTGGCCTTTGGCTTAGGGCTTTCCTTCGTTGGCTTGGCACAAGTCCTAACACCCTTAACCAACATACAAAAGGCATTTTAACACGGAGTCTAAATATTCCTCTAGGGTGAATTACTAAAATCCTTAGCTCGGGACAATATGACAAGATAAGAAACCTCATTACAAGATAATTTTTTCCTCGTACGTCAATATGTATGTTAGTCCTAGGTTTTCTTTGATTAAATCTTTAATTTGTTAGTTTCTAGAACCTAGTTTTATACTAAATGAACTTGTTGAATCTTGGGGGATACACCTATACAGGGTGAAATATCCTTATGGTCAGTGTCTCTCAACACGCCTCAATCTATGAGAAATTCATACAAAAATTCATGGTGAAGCGTATAGTTTAGTGATTTCGGTACAAGTGTTGGTGATGAAGGTATTTTTTGTAAGACATTACAACAATTGCATTGTAAATTTTACGAAAAATACCTTCACTACGAACACTTGTACCGAATTCACCAATGTTTTTACTTCACCAATAACTCTTTTAAGAAAGTCTCATAGCTTAAGGCACGCCGAAAGACAATGTCCTTAAGGATATTTTACCCGATATGGGTGTTTCTCCAAGATTCAACAAACTCTTCTAATATAAAATTAAGAACCATAAACTAACTAACATTCTTCAATATAAAACCCAACAAACAAAAATAAAGGAGGAAGAATATGAGGTATACGAAAAATCACTTTCTCTCTTCTACTTTTATTCTCCGCAAGAACTTATGAGAAATATATAGCCATGAAAGAGAAGCTCCTAACGTTTCTATAACAACAGTTACAAATATGAGAATGAATGTCATTAATACGTTGATGACAATTTATTTTGGACAATTGAAGACTATTAATTTTGGTCAAAAGAAAACATTGCAACAACCACATTTTTTACTAACACTCATCATACAATCAATCATATATTATTATAAGTGGGAACAAAAAAGTTGAAAGTTGAAATACCAAAATAACCTTATATAGTTGAGTTACTACAATAATACCATTATATTATTATTATTGTTATTATTATTAAATAGTAATTTAAGTTCCATAACAGAAAACTTTTTACATACCACTAAGTGCATTTATGAGTATTCCTTTTGCCATTATCATTGAGTTGCATTAACAATTTTTCTTCTTAATTGCTGAATTTTGAGCACTTAAAACAATTATCGTTTTAGATAAAAAAAAAACTTAACATTAGAGCATATGAAGAGAGAGGTTAGAGCATATGGAGAGATTTATACAATATCAATATTTAATTGAAGAGAATACATGGTTAGATGTCACAATTTATTATTTTTCACTTTTTAATGACTTTAATTGCTTAACTTTTTAGCTTCTAAAATTAAATACATTCATTCACAACCTTTCATATACATAATTTCTCTCTTTATAAGTTAAATAGAAAATATTAGTCCATTACACTTTATATTTTTCACATCTTATAATTCTTATGTAATCTTTTATTCATTGGTCATTTTTTTTCTTATTGATATATTGCTTTGTTTAATTAACTTCTTTCATTTGTATGGAAATATAGTGTTAGATATTTGACAATCTTGACAAATCATATAATTGAAGTAGTAATCTTTTTTTTTACCAATAAATATAGTGTATTCCACATGATTAAAATAATAAGTTTTTATCAATACAATCAGAAATTCTTCAAATTCTATTGATTTTTGCAAGTTGCAACCTTAGTTGAATGTTTTACCAGAAACATCATGTTTATCCTTTAAATATTGTATAATGCATCAATTATTCTAAAATAATTATATCATTTGAAATGTTTGGTATTATATAACATGAGATACACGTGCAACGCACGTGTTCGAGAACTAGTATATATATATAAATGAGGACCATAGACAAGGTGATGTGGCACCTCTCTATGGCCTCCATTCCTTTTTTCTTTTTTCTCTTTTTTTGATATTTTTCTTCTTTCTATTCATGAAATAATTTGTTTATTTAATTAAAAAAATTCAAGTATATTTATTATTATAATTATATATAATGAGTTACAAAAAAACCTCCATCTATTGATATTCTCACTTAAATAGCATGTCTTTTCATTTTCCTTCTAACTATTTTTATGACTTATTCAATCTATAAATACCTATCATTTATAGAGATGTTGAATATTCATTTTCATTTTTTCATTCTTTCTTTTTAGTAGTATAGGTTTCTAATTTTCTTCTCTTTGTCTTTTTATTCATCAATCATGTACAAAACAAAAAGAAGACATAGAAAAGATGATGTCACAATATGACCTTCACTTTGATGAAGATCATAGATATATTGTTCAAAGATTCATCACATTATTTGGTTTAAGTTCAACAAAATGAAGAAGGAAGCATAATTATATTGGAGATTTCGGAAGATAGAGTCATAGTAGTATAAAAGTTTGAATGATTTTCAAACATTTTGAAAATTCATTGTTGTAGTATTTTGATTCCAATTAATATTATTCTATTCTCTTTTATTTTATTTCTTTGATTTGAACAAAAATGAATATTCTATTCATTGTTGTTGTCGTTGAAGATGAAAAGATGCACATTTTTTTTATTATTTATATATACGTCAATTTATAGCTAATTAATATTTTAAAGTTTGTCATGATTGAAGTAAAAGTATATTACCTATGGTACATTTCTTTCTATATCTACTGGATATTGTTGCCCCTAAAAATAAATGATGTGGTCTATCATATTAGTAATCAATCACAAAATAAATAAATAAATCTCATTTTTAGTATTAATTTTTATAATAATATTTTATGAATGAGCACACCCTATATCACTTTGTAAGAATACATTACATTATTTTTTTAATTAAACATATAAAGTTGACATATTTTAAATGTGAATGAATAACACATGACAATGTTAATAAGTAATAAACTCATATGAGAATATATATATATAAATGGGTAGGGGGAAAAACTAATCCTACAATAATAATTAGAACTTTAAATTTATCATTCCCTAAAATTGATCTCATTAATTTTCCCTTCTTAAACTAAGAAATATGTATCTCTTTATCTTCATAATTTATATTTTCGTAATCTCTATAACTCCTCATAACCCCCATATATATATATATATATATATATATATATATATATATATATATATAGAGAGAGAGAGAGAGAGAGGACTATGAATTAGAATGAAGATTAAAGAATAGAAAATTTAAAAAATATTAAATTTTAAAATAACTTGGTTAAGACCATGCAATACAATGTCACAAGTTTTCAATTTGTGTTGCAACTTATTTCTTAAAGAAAAGAAAAGAATCATGATAGAAAATATCTTTTTGCCAAAATCAAAAATAACAATTGAAAAAAAAGACTTGTAATTTAATGAACCAATACTATGACTTGTGTTTTTATTATTTTATTTATTGTTTTTTATCCCACTTTTAGTGATTTTTTCAAGCTTTATTTTATATGAATTGAAATAAGTAATTGAAAACAAAATTTAATGAGTGAAAATATTGATCCCATAATTGATGATATTGCAAACTTTTGAATCAAAACTATTCTTTTTTTGCCTTGGTTTACTTGTATGTATATTGCACTCCACATTATATATTTTAATATTAGATACTTATATTCTTTATACTATCAAAATCATATTTTTATAACTCTTTTGAAGAATATTAAAATATAATTATCAAATCAAAATAAATAGAATTGTGAATATAAATATTTAATATATATATTTTATGAAATTTAAAAATAGGATAAATATTTATTTATGCATTTGATAAATTAATTTATTTTTGTTAAATCTGTATATTTTGAAAAATTTAATTAAATATTGAATACAAATGAATAAATAAATTGATTTGATTTTTAATATATTATAAAAATAAAATCACAAAATTTAGTACTATATAAAAACTTCATGTTAAGTTTTAAATTATATTTTAATATACTTAGTTATGAATATGTATCTCAAGAAAAAAAGGTACACCGTTCTAATAGATTATAGATATTAAATTTGTTAAACTTCATTTCAATTGTCATCTGAAATGATCTTCATAATTAATATATAATTAAAAAAATATATTGATAATATTATGTTCGGGCATACAAATAACATATAATTAATTAAAAAAATAATTCTTTAACATTTATTTCAAAGACCGCGCGAAGCGCGGCCAAATTCCCTAGTATATTTATATAAAGAGAACCCTAGGCACACCTACATGGTGCAGCCACAAGCTAGAATTTCCTTTTAAATTTATTTATTTCCAAAAGTATCCTTCTTTTGAAAAGATGTGACTATTATATAAAAATGTAACTTTTATGAAGAGTTAGACTTTTATAAAAAATTACCCAAAAATAGTCATCCTCTTGCATGAAATGATGTGACTTTTATGAAAAATTGTGACTTTTATGAATAGTTGCGACTGTAATGAAGAGTTGTAACTTTTATGAAAAGTTGTGACTTTTATGAAAACTTGCGACATTAATGAAAAGTTGTGACTTTTATGAAAAGTTGTAACATTTATGAAAGTTGTGACCTTTTCAAATAGTCGTAAACTTTACGATAAGGCACAATAAATATTTGTTCAAACTACCATTTGTTTTGAATAAATTGAGATGTTTCCCCTCATATTAAACAACAAAAATTTTGAACCTCTTTTGTTTTTTCTTCTTCATCATCACAATTATATATTTGTCTACTTTGCTCTTGTTGAGTGACTCATTGACACCATTGCTTATGTTGGAGATCATAGTACGTATTTTACTGTTATAAATTTATGTTTATGTTACTAAGGTTAAACGATAAGATGTAATAACTTTAATTTTCCTTTACATTATTCATCTTTCTTTTAATATAATATAGCGTTTTAATTTTAGTAACCGATAGACTTTAAGTATTATTAAATTCTCGTGCGAAGAGTGGGTAATTATATGTTGATTCTTTAGGTAAATTTCCACAAAGTTCATTCTCTATGTAAATTTACACAAACTTTTTCCTTTACTTATAGGTCAAAGTTTCATATGGCACCAAAAAAGAAAACTGAATGCACAATTAAAATCTATGTATTATTTTTTTTACTCCGACAAAAAAAGTACTACCTGATCTATTTTTCTTTACAACTGTTATACTTGGTAGAAGATCTTCCCCCTTCATCAATTGAGAAGTTTTTATTTTTAGTAAGTAGCAATCCCTTTTTCATGAGCTGAATTTTGGGTTGCAGTGATTTTGTCTCCAAAAAATTGTTGTTGCAATCAAAATGTAAGCATTCTTTTTAAATTACTTTTCATGTTTATGACTCATCTAGAAATTATTTTATATTTTCCTATCCTTTACTTTCAATTAAAAATGTACCCTAGCAACTTACAACTATTCCACAACATTACAATGGTATTTTGAAATCGAAAAGTAAACTAGAGTTAATTACATGATTTTCTATAGGTCTGATTATGTTTATGCAATTTTCATTCTCTATCTTTTTTTGCATTGATACAAATTATCTAGGTTTTAGGTGTTTCTGCTACGCTCATTGTTGCATAAGTGTAGGAGACAATAAGTTATTTTATTCCCTCCTTGGCAATGTGCTTTTTTGTAATTTTTCTTGCGAATCATGTTGATAATAATCAATTTCAGTAAGAGGGAATCTCAACTTTTAGAAAAAATTTTCGACAATGTATGTCATATAATTATCAGATGAGACGAGGTATATTGCATACATTTTGCATTTCCTTCGTCCAAACAAGATACCTTTACTCTAAATGGTGTACAAAGTAAAAAAGATAACCATCATGGGTAAACCTAATAAGGATAATTACAAAGTCTGCAAACATGCATATGTACTGAAAGAATGATATTTGGAGTTTCTCAGTTTGCTTACTCTTGTATATGTGTTTCTTTGTCTTAATTTTGACCGTTGATGCCTAATTGAATTGTGAAAGCAGATTGTTTTGGTTAATAAGTGATTTTCTAGGCCGTACTTTGTGACTTGGAAGGACAAGGAAATTGTGGTTGACATTTAAGCTGACATATGCAAGGAAATTGAAGTAGTGCACTTGAACCTTTAAATTTGAAGGAGTAGTCACATTGCTTGAAGCTTGACAATTTTACAATCCTCGAGTTAGGTATTGACTATTTACTTTGCATTATTTTTTACAATTGTAAGACAGGTACAATGATATGTTTATTCCTCCTTGTCCAGTATTGAAACGATTAAGGGTAGTTAGAATTTCTCTATTTTTGCTCTTTTGTAGTCTTTATTATAAATGAAGTTACAATGTTGGAATATCATTACTTTGTGAGGGAAGACTGTCCAAATAATAGGTGAATTCACATGTCGTAGTTTTTTTTTTTAATAAAACTAATTAATCATTGTTTAAATTTATGTGAATGTTTTTTTGTTTATGTTTCAAGTTCAAATAAAGGCATAGTTATTTAATATATCTCTCTTCTCAAAACAGTTAAACCAAATAGACTAAGAATGTAACATATTGACAAACTTTTGTAAATTAAAGATGTTTCATCAGGTAGAGTTGTTAAATCATTTTCATGTATGCAACCACACACAAATATTTGTGTAGTAATTTAAGGACATTATTTTCAAATTAACTCATATATAATATAGAGGAAGATAACGGAAAAATTTGAGGCAAATAAAATATTTTAATAAGTGAAATTAGAAAATATTTCCGTTGTTTAAGTGTTCATTGAAATATTTTTAGCAAATGGTATTTTCGTTTATATTTGAAAATAAATAATATAGCTCGTGCTTTAGCACATTTTAAAAGATTCATTTTCTACTTAATAAAAAAATATGCACTACAAGAGTACCATTTTAATACTGGGAGTGTTTAATTAACATGAAGGATATGAATTAATGCTTTTAGATATAGAGAATTCAAATCAGAGTATTTATTAATTTAAAATTTGAAATCAAGCTTAAGTGTTTATCTATATCTTATCCCGCAAAAAAAAATAATGATGGCAATATTATAACATTCTAATATTCTATTAAATAAAGGTCACAAACATAATGCAGATTGTATTGTTGTAAAAAAGTCTATTTTCATGGATACAAATTGGTAAGACCAAACATAAATAAATATGTTTTTTTAAAAAAATTAGATTTAAAATCTCAAAGGTTTACATGTTTTGAATGTACTGGTCGAAACCAAAACAAGTAAGAATGTCTTTCGACAATGCAAATTAGTACCATACACGATTTTGAAGGAGTTTTTGTGACGTTAATTCAAATGGTCATAAGTTATTTCATTAAACTCAAAAGAGATGTAAGTTAATAGAGGTAGTTTACTACCGCGAGAAGCGCAGTTAGTTTACCTAGTATTTATATAAAGAGAACCTTAAGCCCACCTATGTGGTGACACCAGAAACAATAGTTCCCTTTTAAATTTATTTATTTCCAAAACTAGCCTTCCCTTTTCATGAAAAGTTGTGAATCTTATGAAAATTTGTGACTTTTATGGAAAGATGCAACTTTTTTGGAAAATTGTGACTTTTATGAATAGTTGCGACTTTAATGAAAAATTATGACTTTTATGAAATTTTGCGTCCATACTGAAGGGTTATAACTTTTCCAAAGAGTTGTGACCTTTCTTATAAGGCACAATAAATATTTGTTCACACTACCCTATGTTATCAATAAATAGAGGAATTTTTGCCACTATAATTTGTAGGGTTTTTTCCCAACTATAGGGTAGTAAAATTCAAAAACATGAATCGAGTTTTATTCTTGAAAGTTTTCATGGAACTTATCTTTACTATAAGTCATAGTGATTTATCTAAGTATGGTAATTTTTTTCCTATTTTTGTGACCTTTTTTTAAATATGTTAAAGTGTCAGCAAGGATGATTGGAAATTGATCTTATCTTTTGTCGCTTTCTACAGGCCTCTTCACAAAAACAAAGCAAATTGATTTCAATTGCAATGTGGCATTACGACTTTTAGACCTCTTGGTGTGCAAGTCATAACACTGTTGAAATGGTTGATGGTTGAATTCAATACATTTGTTTATTTAGTAAACAAATCTTTTATTTCAGTCATTATTATTTATGTTTTTTTCAAATTCAAATACACTAATTACGCTTCTTCTAAAGTTTATTTCATTTCTCAAAGTTTTCTTCCTCCTATTTCATGAAGCTTAATTTTTCTTACTATAATCATAGTGATTCATGTATATATTGCAACATCTTTGTTGCAATTTTTTTTTTGAATTTTTTTGAATTATCTTCAAAATTCCAGTGAGGAAGATTGAAAATTTATATTCTCTTTTGTCCCGTTTTACAGGGTTTCGTCATGTACTTTTTGGAAAAATTGTTTGTGGGGTGTGCTATATTTGGTAGCTCACAACAAAAAATATTTTGTAACTAATACGGAACCAATGATGAGGTTTGTTAAATGAACCCAAATGATTTCTATCTTGCTTGCCACATTTAGTATATTATTTTGATTGTTTTTTCTTAGGTTCAAATATTTTGTATGCTATTGCACTATTTCTAGAATATTTGTGTAGAGACAATTTGTCCACATCTTTTACTGCACGTTAACTAATTTGACATACTTCTTCTTTTCTATTTTCAGTATAATAAGACATCAAGTTTTCGTGAAAGTAACAAATGTCCAAATTACACTATGACAAAAATATTTTATATCGGCAAGAAATATGCACATTCACAAAGAGTGCTACAACCTACAACGACATTATTTAATTTTCCGTTGAATTCAATATTGTTATAGACTTGATGGACATTTAAAGAAAGTACAGATTGCCTCTGAAGATACATATTTAATGATAATTAAGCTATTAGTTATCATTAAAGATCATTTTTGTTGTAGTGATAACTAATTCATTTGATAAAAATTTTAATTTTTGATAAAGAAGTAATAACTCTTTCAAGTTCTTTCAATTAAATTTGTGAACGTAAACTTGGATACTACCCAAAAGACTTTCTTTTTGAAAAATATATTAAGCATGTGCCTTTTTCTTCTTGATTGTTAGGAAATTAAGGTCGTATTTATTACTATTTTTTGATATTTTTGTGCTCAAGTGCTCACAAAATTACGTTGCGAGATTTTAATATGTCATATGTCAAAATTTTTGTTTAGCATATCCCATTGTGAACATTCAGATGCCAACTACTACTTGGTTGATAATGGCATTATTTTTTTGTAACTGTATACTATAATATAACAATAACTATCTTTTAATCCAAATAAGTTTGGGCCGGTGATATGAAACCTAAAAAGTAGTACTCCCTCCATTTAAAAAAGAATGACCTAGTTTAACTTGGAACGAAGTTTAAGAAAAAAAAGAAGACTTTTAAATCTTGTGCTTCTAAATTAGAGTTATGTCAAATGTACCAAAATGTACTTTAATTTTGTGGTCTTAAACATGCCACGTGGAAATTTAAAGTTAAAGTGTTGCAAAAAAAAGGAAAGGGGTCATTGTTTTTCAAATAGAATGAAAAGGAAATATGGTCATTTTTTTTGAAGCGGAGGGAGTAATGACTAATTTGAGACGATGACAAAAAAACATTTATGATAATAACAATTTTTTTTGTCGTTTTTAGCATATACTTAATATGGCATAAATTAGTTAAAAAAGAGATTTATTGAGGTTCATAAAAAAGGAGTCAAAGATCGTCCATTTGAATTTAGTTAATTATGATCTTTTATGGACTTTATGTTTCATTTTACTTTGGAGTGTTGTTGTTCAATATTTTCTGGTCTCTTTTTCAACTTCTAATATTGTTCATTATGAATTCTTAGAATTTAAAATTTTTCATTACATCTTACCAAATATTTCCAGTGAGATTTTCTTAGACTTCTTTCTTATACTTAAAATCTATGTATGACTCATAGTTTTTGTATGACAAAGATAATTTCTTTTTTTAAATGTAACAATTTAACATTTTGGAGAAACACTTTCCCTTAAGATAAAAGTTGATTGCAAATATATTTCAAAAATAGAAATATTATCAAATGATTATATGTAAACCTAATAAAATAGTTCAATCCCGTGAGAAGCACGAGAAGTTTTCCAAGTAAAGAAAAAGAGGGTGTCACTCAGAGAAGAGTTATGCAAAAACTAAACTTTGGAAAACCAAGGCACTATTCACTTACTAAACCAAATATCCATTCCCTAGCTTGAGCATATATTACATGACAATAAAGTATTAATGTGATCATATTTTAGGTATTGAAAGATAGAGCGTACAAACCATGGGCAAGCCTATGATAGTTTGTTATTAGTGTTACAAGTTCTTTGAGAGCGGGAGCATAGTACTCAGTCCCAACTATCATGAGTGAGGGACTTCTTTGGTGTGATGACTCAATGTTTTGCATTTTAAAGTAGATTATAAGAGCTTGTAATTCACAGTTATTACCATGATTGACTTTGAGTAATGAGATGACATATTTTGATCCTTGAATGTTAGATTCAGGGCTTTGGGATACAAATATTGCTTTGAAATAGTTGTTGTGTAGTGTCAAAAGTTTGTTAATGATTGGAAGGTTGATTGTACTGATTTGTCATCACTTGAAGACAAGTAATGGTTCTAAATTGAGGGTGTTAATGTACCCCGTAATCTTGGCACATTTGACTCTTGAAAACTATTAGTACTAAAATCAGGTGTGTTTATTTAGATCCGATGTGTTTGGTGGTGTTTGTGCAGGTAAAAAATTGTTGTCGTGAAAGAGAAGAAACGAAGAAAATGCAGGTCGGGATCTGAGAAATTGATGTCCAAATTAAAGACCACGGATCCCTTGACGGGTCGTTGTCCTTCTAACGAGCCGTGAGAGTGCTCATAGTTGATATACAAAAGGTTTGCAGTTTAGGGAAGTTTGTTGATAATTCAAGTAAAGATCACGGATGCCTATATGTGCCGTGGAAATCAAGACGGATTGTTACATGGTTCGTAAAAGGTGAACCAATGGCCAGGAGTCAAGGAGTGGAAATGGGATTTAACCAAGTGAAGATCATGAACACCCAAACACACCATGGTCTCTTTAACGGTCCGTGGTCTTGTCCGTGATTCCATTTTCTGTATGGTGGCATTGAATACACAAGTTGGGGAATTCCAAGTGAAGACCACAGACACTCAAACGGACCGTGATTTCTTTAACAGTCTGTGGTGTTGTCCGTGGTGCAATTTCCAAAGTGCAAGCATGGACGACCCAAGTTAGGAAATTCTATGTAAAAACCATAGAACGATTCACGGATTATGAAGCCCTTAACGGGTCATAAAGCTGTTCTTGAAGGGCCCGACATTTCAGTCCTACTTCAAGTAGGACTCTATTTTAAATGATTCTTTGAAATATAATAGGGCGTTTTTCATGTGTTTATCTTATCTTTGCTTGAACAACTAACATGTTTCCATTATCATCAGCTTCTGATTTTCAATTTTGGATGTTGAATTCAGTTTAAAGTTTATATTTCTTGTTACAGATTATTTGAAGTGATTGTTGGTTTGCTGATTTTTCTCCTAAGTATTCATATCATGTATTTATTATGTATTGTCGTTTGTTTTTGTGAAACCATGAGAGGCTAAACACCACGATTGATGTTTTGGGATCGATGATGTTGTTATAACTGTATTTTCATAAAATGAGTGAAAGACATTCAGTGTTAATAATCTGTAGTTTTAGATTTTATATCTATATAATTTGATGAGTGCACATATTAAATTGAGCTTGTATCTGGTATTTGTTCAAGAGAAAAATATCAGTTACGAGAAAATTAACCTACACTAATGAATTGGAGTTGAAGTTTAAGTTCGAGAGAAAATTAGTTTCACCTCGAACCATTGGACGCAAGGGTCAATGTTAGTACCAATCTAACGCTGAGAAGATGTGAGTGAAAGGTTCCTGATTAGACACGAGAAGTGTCAGATGAAATTAAGTCACAATGATTTTTGTAAGTATTGAATCACCTAAAACTATATTACGGATGAACACTAAAACTAAAGTTATGGTGAACAAGATGACGGTTTGTCTTAATCAATTGAATCAATTTTACAATGAAATATTCTTTTAATCATTAATTTGGAGTTTGATTGCATGTTTTAGAACATATAACATTTCAACTAAAGCCAATTTAGTTTCCGTTATTATTTATTTTGGAGATAATAATAACATTTGATTAAACGCGTTAAAGAAACCTTATCTGTCAAAATATTCTTTGTGGGATAGACCTCTACTCTAGTTTAGTTTTGTAAGTTGACATCGACCATTTACACTTCTTATTCGAAGGGTAAGTTTTGATGTATCTGTACCCCTTATTTAATCAAGTTATCTTGGTTGTTTAAATTCTCTAGGTTATTCACGTTGTCCTGGTTATTATCATCATTGTTTCCCCAAAGACCTAACCCTAATTCTTCATGATCCCTCGATTTATTTTTCTTCATTGGAGTAAAGCTCTTTCGGGTTCGCTGTCTTGTTTGACAAGTTCTCCTTTCCGAGACAAACTTAAAAATCAAGTTCCTGCAATCACAAGCTAAGATCAAGTAACTGACGCCTGAATATTCGAATTCATGTAAAAATAAGAATATCAAATATAAATCAATTTCTAAGTCCCTGAAAGAGGCTCCAATAACTTATTCGTCCCCGATATACACGCACGTGTACGTGATCCCTAAAAATAATTTATATTCTTAAAGAAAAGAATTATCGTTCCCAAGGGATTTATGATAAACTTATATTTGACACTCAATTCTAAAAATAAAATAAGAGTAATTGTTCTCAGAAATTCTGATGATTGTTAACTTCTACTATTTATGCATAAATAAAAGTAACCAAGATTGAATGACTTCAAGATGATGTTTCAAGAAAGTAAAAGAGAATTCCAGCGCTACAATATGCAACAAATCTCATGTATTATATTATTTGCTTGGAACTTGTTTTTGTTATCAAGTTACTGGTTTACATGATTAATTGTATTAGTCGGGTTCACAACTCTAGTCGTCTACTCCATTTAGATACTACGTACATCGTTGAGGAATTATATAGAATAATTACGGGCATTTATATTTCATCCTGTTTCATAACCAAGCAAGTTGTTCGTTCGGGCGTAACTTGTCGCCTTTGAAGTCTCCTCCTTGGAGAGTTACGCCTAGCAGAGCACCATTCAGGTGCCTCAGAACTTCCCACCTTGACATGTAATGCCTAGAAAAGTTACAAGAACGCGAATCTAACCTTTAAGTCCAGGCGTGACACATCTCTCAGTACGCCATGCCTAGGTGATTGTAACGACCTGTTTAGTCGTTTTAGAGTTGCAGAACAAATTCGGGAAAAACTGGCTGAAACTACAGAGCCAACGACGGACCGTCGCAGGCTCGACGGACCGTCGTGGGTGTTCCGTCCCATGACACTTAGAATTTTTTATTTGGGTACTGAAAATCGACTCTCTGAACTTCGTAACGAAATGGCAGAACGGACCGTCACATCCACGACGAACCGTCGTGAGTACCCGTTGCAAAACACTTCAACTTTTGAGAATTTGGTACAAGAAACGGGTCTCTGACCGTCATGACGGAGGGCGGGACGGACCGTCACAGGGTGACGGCCGCCGCACCACCGTAAACACTGGAGGCGCGACGACCACCGCGACGGACCGTCGCACTCACGACGGCCCGTCACGGGTTGCACAGTCCCAGGCGGTTTAGGATTTCTTTCCTCGTTTTAAGGGACGTTTTGGACTATTCTTTCCTTAATTATAAAGTTTGAGGGTTATTATTAATAAATCTAATTACTTGGGGGTTAAATTAGGTAACCTTAAGTTAATTAGTGGGTCATTATTACCATCTTTCATTCCTAATTATATAGAATTAGGGTAAAAGAAAGAGGGTTTGAATAAGAAAAAGAAAAGAACAGAAAGAGAGGGAGAAACGAACGAATAGAGAGAGAGAGAAACGAAGAGGATAGCAAGGATTTTGAGAAGATAGCTTGTTGATTCAATTCTTCGGTGGAGGTAGGTTATGGTTTATGTTACGATATTCGTAGTGAACTCTTAATAGTGAATACTATGTGTTGATATTATTGTAAACCCTACTATGTGCTTAAGTTGTATGCTTGCATGAATATGAATGTGAAATTGTGATGAATTAACAAAGCATGATGAAGCTATTGAATCCCAAATCTTGAAAGAACCCTAATTCGCTTGATATATTATATAATGAGAATGATGATGCCTTAGTATGAAAGAAGGCTTGATATATTATATAATGAGAATGATGATGCCTTAGTGTAAAAGAAGGCTTGATGAATTAGGGGATCGGGTGCCACGTTCCGGTACCAGGATAGAATGAATATGAGGATCGGGTGCCACGTTCCGGTACCAGGATAGAATGAATATGAGGATCGGAGTGCCACGTTCCGGTACCAGGATAGAATGAATATGAGGATCGGAGTGTCACGTTCCGACACCAGGATAGAATATGGATCGGGTGCCACGTTCCGGTACCAGGATAGAATGAATATGAGGATCGGAGTGTCACGTTCCGACACCAGGATAGAATATGGATCGGGTGCCACGTTCCGGTACCAGGATAGTATATGAGGATCGGAGTGCCACGTTCCGGCACCAGGATAGAAATAGAGGAGCGGAGTGTCACGCACCGACACAAGAGGAAGAAAGATAATGAATCTTGAAAGATAATGAATATACTCAATCTAATGAACTTAATTCCCAAATGAGTATGGTATTGAGGCTTGAGTCCTCATGTGTGAACTCGGTTGTAATCATTGATGAACTCATGTTGTTATTGCTACATGTTGAGTATTGTAGTTGATTTGCATTATTATTGATATATACTGTTCCCTATTTTGAGTTAGCCGATGATATCTACTCAGTACGTGTGGTTGTACCGACTTCTACTTTATGTTTTTCTTCTTTGTTATTTGTGTAATGCAAAGAACGTTCCACAACTTCAACTCAACAAAGAGATCTAGCCGCCTTCACTTCATCGGAAATTCGGGGTGAGCTAATGCGTCTAGCTTGACTGGTCTTCTTCTTCAAGTCTTGATGCCTTGAACTTCCGGCATGGACTAGCTAGTATTTGTTTTAGCTTCTTAGACATTCCTAGTTTAGTAATTTGAGATAGATGTTCTTGTGATGATGACTTCCAGATTTTGGGAATAATAATAATAGTTTTGAATTGTTTTGTTAATGAGTTTAAGGCTTCCGCATTACTTTTATGTTATATATTGAAATGATAAGGGTTAAATTGGTTGGTTCGCTCACATAGGAGGGTAAATGTGGGTGCAGTCGCGTACTGATTTGGGTCGTGACAAACTTGGTATCGAGCATTAGGTTCGTTGGTCTCATCACACAAGAACAGGTCTAGTAGAGTCTTAAGGAACGGTAGGGGGACGCCTTTACTTTTCCTTGAGAGGCTACAAGACTTTAGGAAAATTTCACTCTTTCATTCTTTCTTTCGTGCTACTACTTGAGTCCAATTGGTATCTAGGCGATACAAATTGGTATCTGACCATCTTCACTCTATTTCGCAGATGGTTAGAACTAGAGCCACGACCGCGCCAACAACAACACCGGCAAGACAAGAAACGTCTGAGCCAGCCACTGGGGCTGTGGCTCGAGGGAGAACAACGGCAAGAGGCCGTGGTAGAGGTCGTGGGAGGACGTCCTCTAGAGGAAGAGGACGAGCACCTAGCCCATCTGATACTAGGGCGGTGACTCCTCCACCGACTGAAGAGGTGATAAGAGAAGGGGAGGATGGGGTGAATGAGCAAGTACAGAATGAGGAAATGCCACCTCAACCTACCCCGGATATGATCAATCGTGTTCTCGCTTATCTTAGCGGGTTATCTCGATCACGGTCGAGCACCTCCGGTGGTTTCGCACCAACACCTCCGGTTTGAGGTACGACATACGGCTACTATGGCTCCCGCATGGATGCACCATTGGGAATGGGCACATTTCCACGCCTGACTCATCGGGCCTATTATGACAAACGATCAACATGAACTTTTCAAGAAGTTCTTGAAATTGAAACCTCCAGTCTTTAAGGGTGCAGAATCAGAGGATGCCTACGATTTTCTGGTTGATTGTCATGAGCTACTACACAAGATGGGTATAGTAGAGAGGTTTGGTGTCGAGTTCGTGAGCTATCAGTTTCAAGGGAACGCCAAAATGTGGTGGCGTTCACATGTGGAGTGTCACCCAACGGAGGCACCACCTATGACTTGGGAATCATTCTCGAGTTTGTTCATGGAAAAGTATATCCCCCGGACCTTGAGGGATAGGAAGAGGGATGAGTTCTTGAGTCTGGAGCAAGGTAGAATGACGGTTAATGCATACGAGGCTAAGTTTCGTGCTTTATCAAGGTATGCCACTCAACTCTGTTTCAGTCCACAAGAACGGATCCGCCGTTTTGTAAAGGGGTTGAGATCAGAGTTGCGGATTTCGGCCTTACAGGTAGCGGCAAATGCAAAATCCTTCCAAGAGGTGGTAGACTTTGTGATAGAAGTGGAAGGAGTGAAGCTGCACGACTTCACCACAACTTCGACATCAAAGAGGTTTCAAGGGGAGGTGAGTTTAATGGTTCTTATTCTAGAGGACGTAACTCCTGAGGTCACTCCAATCGACCAATACAGCCTTCACTACAGATCGTAGTTGGGGTCCACCTCGAACGGTCAACACTTCTCTGAGAGGCCGATGCGTGAACCCGCAGAATGTTATGGGTGTGGAGAGATTGGACACATTAAGAGGTATTGTCCAAACCAGAGTTACGTAACCCCACCGCTAGAGGTAGGGGTGGTAATGGTAGGTCGTCATTCGAGGGCGTGGTGGCGAGGTAATGGTGGTCACCAAAACGGCCGAGGAGATGGGCAACCGGAGTCACTACTACGCAACATGGTAGGGCAACGGACAGACGAGTAATGGGGCCCATTGTTACGCTTTCCCTGGCGGTCTCAAGCGAGGCGTCGATCTTTGTTATCACGGGTAATCTTTTGGTTTGTGATTGCATGGCATCTATATTATTTGACCACTGGCTCCACGTTTTCATATGTATCTTCATCATTTGCTAATGGTCTAAATCTACATTGTGAATTACTTGATATGCCTATTCGTGTTTCTACTCCGTGGGTGAGTCTGTGGTAGTTGAAAAAGTGTATAGGTCTTCTCTGGTGAATTTTGTGCGGAGCAACACTTACGTAGATTTGATTATCTTAGAAATGGGTGATTTTGATGTAATTCTGGGTATGACTTGGCTTTCTCCGAATTTTGCACTTTTGGATTGTATTGATAAAACGGTGACGTGAGCCAAGCCTGGCAGATCCGTTAGTGTGGGAGGGCGACTACACTTCTAATCCGGTGCGTATCATATCCTTTCTTCGTGCTAAGAAAATGGTTAGTAAAGGGTGTTTAGCTTTCTTGGCACATCTTAAGGATGACACTATCCAAGTACCCTCAATTGAGTCGGTTTGATGAGTCCGTGAGTTTTTGGATGTGTTCCCTGCAGATCTTCCTGGTATGCCACCAGGATAGGGATATTGACTTCGCATTGATCTCGAACCTGTACTCGCCCCATTTCTATACCCCCTTATAGAATGGCTCCCATGAGTTAAGAGAGTTAAAGGCACAACTTCAAGAGTTATTGAACAAAGGCTTCATTAGACCAAGTGCATCCCCTTGGGGTGCTCCGGTTTTGTTTGTGAAGAAGAAGGATGGGAGTTTTCGGATGTGCATAGACTACAGACAACTAAACAAGGTAACTATAAAGAACAAGTATCCTCTTCCTCGCATTGATGACTTGTTCGATCAGTTACAAGGTGCTTGTGTCTTCTCTAAGATTGACTTGAGATCCGGTTATCATCAATTGAAAATACGGGCGACGGACGTACCAAAGACTGCTTTTCGAACGAGGTATGGGCATTACGAATTTGTGGTGATGTCTTTTGGTCTTACGAATGCCCCTGCTGCGTTCATGAGCTTGATGAACGGGATTTTTAAGCCATATTTGGACCTCTTCGTAATCGTATTTATTGATGATATATTGGTATACTCGAAGAGCAAGAAGGAACATGAAGAGCATTTGAGAATGGTATTGGAAATGTTGAGGGAGAAAAAGCTCTATGCCAAATTCTCTAAGTGTGAATTTTGGCTAGATGCAGTGTCCTTCTTGGGGCACGTAGTTTCTAAGGATGGAGTGATGGTAGATCCATCTAAGATTGAGACAGTGAAGAATTGGGTAAGACCCACTAATGTGTCAGAAATAAGGAGCTTTGTTGGGTTAGCTAGTTACTACCGCCGATTTGTCAAGGGATTCTCTTCTATTGCTTCCCAATTGATTTAACTTGACTAAGCAAAATGTTCCATTTGTATGGTCAGATGAATGTGAGGAAAGCTTTCAGAAGCTTAAGACTTTGTTGACTACCGCACCAATTCTTACCTTGCCAATAGAGGGTAAAGACTTCATTGTTTACTGTGATGCATCCTATTCTGGGTTGGGTGCAGTGCTAATGCAAGAGAAGAGTGTAATTGCTTATGCTTCGAGGCAATTAAAGGTGCATGAACGTAACTATCCGACCCATGATTTGGAGTTGGCCGCGGTAGTATTTGCACTAAAGCAATGGAGACACTATTTGTATGGGGTTAAGTGTGAAGTCTACACGGATCATCGTAGCCTTCAAAGACGCTCTTTACTCGTAAAGATTTGAACTTAAGACAGAGGAGATGGATGGAGTTACTAAAGGACTACGATATCACTATCTTGTATCATCCGAGAACGGCGAATGTTGTAGCGGATGCTTTGAGTCGAAAGGCGGGAAGCACGGGAAGTCTAGCTCATTTGCAAGCTTCTAGGCGCCCATTGGCTAGAAGCACAGATTTTGGCTAACGATTTGATGAGGTTAGAAGTAAATGAGAAGGGAGGATTGTTAGCTAGTGTGGAGTCGAGATCTTCTTTTCTTGACAAGATTAAGGGAAAACAGTTTGATGATGAGAAACTAAGGCGAATCCGAGACAAAGTGTTGCAAGGAGAGGCTAAAGAAGCAACAATTGATGAGGAAGGTGTTTTGAGGATTAAGGGAAGGGTATGTGTACCCCGAGTTGAGGATTTGATCAACACTATTCTGGCAGAAGCTCATAGCTCAAGGTATTCTATACATCCGGGCGCGACCAAGATGTACCGTGACCTAAAGCAACACTTTTGGTGGAGTAGAATGAAGCGCGATATTGTTGACTTCATTGCCAAGTGTCCAAACTGTCAACAAGTGAAGTATGAACACCAAAGGCCCGGAGGAACACTTCAGAGAATGCCTATTCCTGAATGGAAATGGGAGAGAATCGCGATGGACTTCGTGGTTGGTCTTCCAAAGACAATGGGTAAGTATGACTCCATTTGGGTAATTGTCGATAGGCTAACTAAATCTGCTCATTTCATTCCGGGAAAGGGGACTTACAACGCAGAGAGAAGTTAGCCAAGGTCTATATCTCAGAGATTGTTCGATTGCATGGGGTTCCATTATCCATCATATCAGATAGAGGTACGCAGTTTACTTCTAAGTTTTGGAAAACATTGCATGCTGAACTGGGTACTAGATTGGACCTTAGCACGGCATTTCATCCTCAGACCGATGGTCAGTCTGAGCGAACGATTCAAGTGTTGGAAGATATGCTTCGTGCATGTGTGATAGAGTTTGGTGGCCATTGGGATAGCTTCTTACCCTTAGCGGAGTTTTCATACAATAATAGCTATCACTCTAGTATCGACATGGCTCCATTTGAAGCATTGTATGGTAGGAGATGTAGGTCTCCCATTGGTTGGTTTGACGCTTTTGAAGTTAGACCTTGGGGACTGATCTGTTGAGAGATTCTATGAAGAAGGTCAAAGCTATTCAAGAAAAGCTTCTAGCGGAGCAAAGTAGACAAAAGGAGTATGCAGACCGAAAGGTTAGAGACTTGGAGTTCATGGAGGGTGAACAAGTCTTGTTGAAGGTTTCACCTATGAAAGGGGTGATGCGGTTTGGCAAAAGAGGTAAGTTAAGTCCAAGGTATATTGGACCATTTGAAGTGCTTAAGCGAATAGGGGAGGTGGCTTATGAGTTAGCCTTGCCCCCGGGGCTGTCCGGAGTACATCCGGTATTCCATGTGTCCATGTTGAAAAGATACCATGGAGATGGAAACTACATCATCCGTTGGGATTCAGTTTTGGTGGATGGGAACTTGACTTATGAAGAGGAACCGGTTGCTATATTAGATAGAGAGGTTCGCAAGTTGAGGTCGAGAGAAATTGCATCCATCAAAGTTCAATGGAAGAATCGACCGGTTGAAGAGGCTACTTGGGAGAAGGAGGCGGATATGCAAGAGAAATACCCACATCCGCTCACGCATTCCGTACTTTTCGCCATTGTTTTTCTTCTTTTGATCGTTCGGGGACGAACGATGGGTAAATTGGTATCTATTGTAACGACCTGTTTAGTCGTTTTAGAGTTGCAGAACAAATTCGGGAAAAACTGGCTGAAACTACGGAGCCAACGACGGACCGTCGCAGGCTCGACGGACCGTCGTGGGTGTTCCGTCCCATGACACTTAGAATTCTTTATTTGGGTACTGAAAATCGACTCTCTGAACTTCGTAACGAAATGGCAGAACGGACCGTCACATCCACGACGAACCGTCGTGAGTACCCGTTGCAAAACACTTCAACTTTTGAGAATTTGGTACAAGAAACGGGTCTCTGACCGTCATGACGGAGGGGCCAGGACGGACCGTCACAGGGGTGACGGGCCGTCGCAGACCACCAGAAACCTGGGAGGCGCGACGACCACCGCGACGGACCGTCGCACTCACCACGGCCCGGCACGGGTTCATGCATCCCGGGCGGTTTAGGATTTCTTTCCTCGTTTTAAGGGACGTTTTGGACTATTCTTTCCTTAATTATAAAGTTTGAGGGTTATTATTAATAAATCTAATTACTTGGGGGTTAAATTAGGTAACCTTAAGTTAATTAGTGGGTCATTATTACCATCTTTCATTCCTAATTATATAGAATTAGGGTAAAAGAAAGAGGGTTTGAATAAGAAAAAGAAAAGAACAGAAAGAGAGGGAGAAACGAACGAATAGAGAGAGAGAAACGAAGAGGATAGCAAGGATTTTGAGAAGATAGCTTGTTGATTCAATTCTTCGGTGGAGGTAGGTTATGGTTTATGTTACGATATTCGTAGTGAACTCTTAATAGTGAATACTATGTGTTGATATTATTGTAAACCCTACTATGTGCTTAAGTTGTATGCTTGCATGAATATGAATGTGAAATTGTGATGAATTAACAAAGCATGATGAAGCTATTGAATCCCAAATCTTGAAAGAACCCTAATTCGCTTGATATATTATATAATGAGAATGATGATGCCTTAGTATGAAAGAAGGCTTGATATATTATATAATGAGAATGATGATGCCTTAGTGTAAAAGAAGGCTTGATGAATTAGGGATCGGGTGCCACGTTCGTACCAGGATAGAATGAATATGAGGATCGGGTGCCACGTTCGGCACCAGGATAGAATGAATATGAGGATCGGAGTGCCACGTTCCTACCAGGATAGAATGAATATGAGGATCGGAGTGTCACGCCCGACACCAGGATAGATTATGGATCGGGTGCCACGTTAGGTACCAGGATAGAATGAATATGAGGATCGGAGTGTCACGCTCCGACACCAGGATAGAATATGGATCGGGTGCCACGTTCCGCACCAGGATAGTATATGAGGATCGGAGTGCCACGTTCCGCACCAGGATAGAAATAGAGGAGCGGAGTGTCACGCATCGACACAAGAGGAAGAAAGATAATGAATCTTGAAAGATAATGAATATACTCAATCTAATGAACTTAATTCCCAAATGAGTATGGTATTGAGGCTTGAGTCCTCATGTGTGAACTCGGTTGTAATCATTGATGAACTCATGTTGTTATTGCTACATGTTGAGTATTGTAGTTGATTTGCATTATTATTGATATATACTGTTCCCTATTTTGAGTTAGCCGATGATATCTACTCGATGCGTGTGGTTGTAATCTTGACCCTACTTTTATGTTTTTCTTCTTTGTTATTTGTGTAATGCAAAGAAACGTTCCGTCAACTTCAACTCAACAAGAGATCTAGCCGCCTTCACTTCATCGGAAATTCAGGTGAGCTAATGCGTCTAGCTTGGGTGGGTCTTCTTCTTCAAGTCTTGATGCCTTGAACTTCCGGCATGGACTAGCTAGTATTTGTTTTAGCTTCTTAGACATTCCTAGTTTAGTAATTTGAGATAGATGTTCTTGTGATGATGACTTCCAGATTTTGGGAATAATAATAATAGTTTTGAATTGTTTTGTTAATGAGTTTAAGTCTTCCGCATTACTTTCTGTTGTTATATATTGAAATGATAAGGGTTAAATTGGTTGGTTCGCTCACATAGGAGGGTAAATGTGGGTGCCAGTCGCGGCCCCGATTTGGGTCGTGACAGTGATTCCATACTTAGTCTATTTTTCGTCTATTTTTTGCACAACTTTGCATCTCTTTTCTTCAATTCGACTCCAAGATTCTTGAGAGTTCCTGAAACTTGTAATTACATGTTTTAGTGCATAATCATTGCAAGTATAATAAAATCATGATAATAGACTCAAGATGATTCATTACTTAAAAAAACTTATGGTAAAATATTGACAACTTAGGGAGATAAATACACCTAATAAAAAACACTCGTAGACATAACACAAGATCACGAGAGACCCCAAGATGACCCTGAGTCTTGAACAAATCAAGCATCATGAAAATGACAAAGTAAGACATGTACAATGCGGAAGCTAAAATAAGTGGATATCTGAACTAGGGAAAAACCCAACTAGTCTGAATATATATGATATAATAATAAGACTTTAGTGATGACTGAAACAACACTTTAAACTCGAGTTAAATCTACTACTATGTCTGAAAAGTCTCTACTGAATTGAGATATTGGGACATGACCCCAGCTAATCCAAATTGTAACCATGTATTCAAAAATAAACTCAATGTGGATTTCCAAAAGTTGAAGGTGCAACCCATAGTTTCCATCCATGGATTGTAGGGTGACCCACGGCCCATGCTGGTGGTCTGTGACTCGCATCTGCAACCTTCCCATAAAACCCCCTAGGAAACTGTTGAAGTTTAAACCCATGGTTGGACCCATGGACCATGGCCCGTGTCCATGGATCATCACCCTTAGTCAGCCCCCATTCACTACTGACAATTAACCAGCTAGGACTATCAATCAATCGAAGGTCCGTCTGTCCCATCCATTAGTGACCGTGATAGTAGTTAAGTTAGACTTTTTTGGTAATTTCCTGATGTGTTAAACATTTAAACTATGTCAGTTAAACTATAAAGTAAATAGGTATCGTCAATTTTATCCTTGAAATATAATAGAACTTACCCTAAGTTAGATCATTTATCAAAACATAGAAAGTTTGAGTGTAAGAGGAGAAAGAGCTTGAGGAACGCTAGTTCAAAGTAGTGGGTTTTTTTTACCCATTGGGTCCTAGATTTCAGTCAAAATATTGATTCCCTTAATGTTATCTATACCTAGGGTTTCTTGAATATTAAAATTGTTGTGTTTCGCTATTAGAATGATCTAAATCATATTATTATGAATTCTGTATTGTTATTGTTGGTTTCATGCATAAACTTAAAACCCTAGCTATGTAGTTCTTTTCGTTCATTAATTAAATATGCAATGTCAATTATTATGAGTTGCATACCAGTTTCAAATACATTATTATAAGTACATAAATGTTGCAGTCTCAATTTGCAGTCAGTTTTGAGCTATCTAATATTACAACATTTCAGTCTTAAAATGTTAATTACTTAATCATATGGGAATCGTAATACTGAGGGGAATAGGTTCAGATACCTTAATATCATAACTACATGCCCCGTAGGTTTTAAGTCCCCTCCGTTCGTATCATTTTAGTAATCAAGCCAGCATGCCTCTATAGCTTTTGGCAAGTTATATTGGGTCCTCTTGTTGAGGCATATACATTGGACTCCACATTTAGCTTCTGTGGGTTTATGTCAGTTATTATTAGATCCCTTACAGTTCATTCAAATTCCATTTTATTGACCATGTTATTAGTGTAGTTCAACATTCAGTATCATCATGTTATAAACTTCGACACTCCATACAGTTTAGTCATGCACAGTACTTTCAATAAATTTATCATGTTCGGATTATGTTATTGCTTTATTTCTTGTTCAGTCATAATTATTATTAAGTTGTACTCTATCCTACATGCTTATTACTTTTCAAGTATTGATGCATACTCTGCGCTACATCTTCCCGTAATGTGGGTTCATGTCCTCAGCACTCATATGACGCATAGATCCGTTCCACATCTTAAGTTCAGTAGCAGTTAGGAGTCCTCATTCTTCCAAAATTAGTGACATGATTGTTTTCTTGCTTTTAGTTTTAGTTTTAGGTTCAATTTTTCTTAGATTGAGCTTGGTCCATGTCCCAGCACTTCTAGTAAATTTAGAGACTTATTTCAGACATATTTAGTTACAACTTTAGTGTTAGAGTTTGACTTTTCTATTATATTTCATACTCTCCATTTTCATATATTCAGATTCAGTATAAGGGTATTCCCCATCATTTCAGATTATCTCATGATTGGTTTCCACTCAAAATTTATTGCTTCAATTTACTTTAGTTTGCTCATGATATGCCAGCAGTGTTAGTTTGAGGTCACTTGTAATCCTAGGCCCCATGTATGTGTCTCTAGGTTAGCTTTGGGGAGTGACACTAACAAAACTAAGAATTAGAAATAAAGACTAAGATGGAAAACATTTATATCAAGCTATGGTGAGTCCTCATTCTTACAGGACTACGAACATGATTATTTTCTTCCTTTTACTTTTAGTTTTGATTTCGATTTTTTTTTATTTAGCTTGGGGCATGTCCCAACACTTTTAGTAAGTTAAGAGACTTATTTCAAACACAGTTAGTTTCATATATAATGCTATGACTTTTTATTGTATTTCAAACTCTGAGTTTTCATATATTCAAATGTAGTATATGGGTACTCCCCATTATTTTGGATTATATCATGATTGGCCTCCGCTCAGTTATTATTGCTTCGGTTTACATTAGTTTGATCATGATATGCCAACAGGGTTAGCTTGGGGTCACTCGTATTTTAGGTCTCATGTCCGTGTCCAGGAGGTAGCTTCGAGGAGTGACAATAACAAAACTAAATACTAGAAATAAAGACTAAGAGAGAAAGCATTTAAATTAACCTTGAAGTACGAGGACTCACAATTGAAGCTGCTAAAGTCTAATAAAGAATCTATCTAAGCGTGATTTGGATGTTGAGTGCCCGAACCTACATCATGAAATGATGTAGCACAAAGTATGTGTCAGTACTAGAAATGTAGTGAGCATTAAGGATATAGTTATGCTAAGTTGAATAAAATATATAAGATGAACAATATAAAACTTAGCAATAATATAATATAAACAAGGATATAATATGTACAGAAGTATAACTGAAAACTAAACATTGCAATGACTGAATACTAATCATGATTGTAACATGGTAAACTGTATCCTAATTTAAATGTTAAAAACATCGTCAATGCACTAAGAGTCTCTCTACGGGAGATACTATTTACCGACATTAATCATATGAGTTAAGCGTGGAGTCCGAGGTATATGCCCCATCTAGAGGATCAAATATGCCTCTCCAGTAGTATAGAGGCATGATTGTGGCGTGATCACTAAAACTGATGCACAACATAGGGGACATATAAACCTATGTGGGCACGTAGATCTAGGACTTTGAGGGTACGTTGAACCTTCGTACAAATATTGACCCACATGTTTATATTTTGTTAAAACAACCCCACATTTATATATACATGAATAAAATTTATAATAATATCATTACTTTTTTTTAATTCAAACATATGTTTTATTATTTAATAAAAACAATGAGATAATAAATGGTTTAAGACCGAACAGTGGATCACAGTAAACAAATAACAATAAAATATTAAAAAATTAAAGAAGTAGTTAGTAACCAATTTGGAAAATGTTTCCCAAAATTGGTCTGTCCGATATACCTCAAAAATCACACCAGATTAGGCTCATCTTTCCAATGGAATGTCGGCCTAATGTCTGCCTTCACTAGCATCATCTTTAATAAACCAGCTAAAATCATCAATGTACCCAATTTCGGAGTGTAATCACTTATACGTCAAAAGGCTCTCACTGACGCCATTATTCAGCACCCAAGAGCAGTTCTTCGACTTGAAGAGTGAACATTTTAGCTTGGATCAAGCTGTAGATGGATGTTAACACACACAAATCACTCTTTGTAAGGAAATGGTTGGACTTCGATTTCAATTCATACCAATATTAGAACATATTGTCCTTAAATTATCAATCTTACACGGGATGAGATCCATCGAAGCTAATACCCTCATGTATGATCTAAGATGTAGAGAGGTAACCATTCTAACATTAATATCATATCAGAATTTAAAATACACAATACATTTGATGGTGACTTTATTTCATTCTTTTTGCAGTGTATTATCATTGTCTCAATATTATTCCCTTGTAATTGTTTCTTTCATAGACCTACGTATCAATTTGTAATATGTGCATCTTTTGTAACTTCTGTATATGTAAATATATCTGTGTATCTATACCTACAAGATAGATGACATTATTAGTTTAATAAAACAACTAGTTTATTACCTTCTTTGAATGTATGAACCACCTCCACATCCCTGTTGTGCATTGAAAACTTAATGTTCCGCACATCAATAGAAACAATCCAAGGAACCTCCTAAACCTAATCCAGGATCTCCTTTGTAGTCAATGAATCAGTTTCTATAGTTAATGCTAGACAACCCTTTTGAACGCAGTCATCCAGACCTTGTTTAACTGCTCTTATTTCAGCTGTAATTGCTGAAACTTCTCCTATTTTTTGTAGTTCGGCATATACCAAATCACCTTCATTATTCCTAATACAAAATGCAAATGCACTAAATGAGCACATTCTTCCAAATGAGCACATTCTTCCAAATGTTTAATAATTAGTGGCCAAGTAAAGTTTTTCATTCAACCATGGATATCAAACTTAGGCGAACAATAAAATCATTCTATTCGAACCTACGACCAAAGTATGTTTAGACATAGAACAACCATTTCAAATAACATTTCTTCTCTTACAAATGAACCAAATAATGAAAGTAGGGACTACCTTAAACAAAGGTTATCGCTTTGAGAAACAATCATATTTCAAGTATGAATCAATGAATTGCCTTAGTTGAATTAAGGGTCCTAAAATTTCAAATGATACACCTAAAATCATGTAATTCATAACTACTAGATAAAATGTCATGAATTATGAATCGTTGGATTAGGGGAACCCTCATAATCTTGTCGATCCCAAAGTTTAGCCATCATGATTATCTTTCTCATTCATAGAAATTGAAATACAAAATATCTTATCTCATGATCTATTTTTCCACAACTAAAACATGAATTTGTATCGGCTAGACACCCACTTCTATTACTTTTTCCACAACTTTGAAACTGAGTTACCATTTTCACACTAGAACCATTACTTTGGGAACGATTAGTCACTAGACCTTTAATCTGAGAAATTACGATTATACTTTCTTTCCACCTTTAAATCCCTATTTTTCTCCTTAAATTTCTCTTCTTCAATTTTATTGTGAATGAACTATCAAATACGATACATCAATCTCCTAAATAAGCATGATGGTTAGTCATTCTTTGACATCCAACTAGTAAGCACCCAACACAAACTTACTCATACTTGTCCTTGAATCGCCAACCATAATTTGAGCATATTTGGGTAGCTGCATGAATTTCAAATCGTACTCCTTCACCCTCTTATTTCCTTGACGAAGGTCAATAAAATCAAGTACCTTTGATTCCCCATCTCAAGGGGAAAGAACATGTCATGCCCTGAGGCTACCCCTTAGACATAACACGAAACCTAAGATCACAAGTGACCACAAGTTAACCCTGAGCATCGCCTATATCAAGCATACTGAAAAAGATTAAGTAAGACATGTACTTTGCAGCTAAAAACAATGAAAAATTGAATTGGGGAAAACCCAACTAGTCTGAATATATATGATATAATAATAAGAGTGTAGGATGACTTAAACAACACTTAACAACTTGAATTGAATCTACCACTATGCCTAAACAAATTATTGAGTTGAGTTATTGGGTCATTCCCCCAGCTTAATCTAACAAACTAAAAACTAGAAATAAAGACTAAGAAAGAAAGCATGTCTATTTACCTGGAAGTATGAGGACTCAAAAATGACGCTACTGAATCAAATAGAAAATTTATCTAAGAATGATTTGGATGCTAAGTGCTTTAACCTACATAGTTAAACGATATAGCACAAAGTATGTGTCAGTATTTTGAATTTACTGATCCTGCATGATATAGATATGTTAAGTTGAACATAGATAATAGTTGAACAATGCATAACTGAGAAATGATATCATCTAAACTAGGATATAAAAATGTATGGAAGTATAACTTAAAACTAAACAATGCAAGGACCAAATAATAATAGCAAAGGTAACATTGTTTAACTGTATACTAATATTAATGTTGAAAACCTAGTCAATGAACTAAAAGTCTCATTATGGGAGCTATTATTAACCGACATAAGCCATATGATTGAAACATGGAGTAAGATGTATATGAACTATCTAGGCGACCCAATATGCCTTGTTATGGGTATAAAGGCATGAATGTGGTGTGATCTCTAAAACTGATGCCCAAAAGAGGGGACTTATAAACATATGTGGGCACATAGTTCTGGGACCTTGAAGGTATGTTGAACCCTAGTCAAACTTTGTACTAAGTATACTTCCAATTGAATATTCATGAATATGAAATGCACTAAATACTCAATATCTCAAAAGTGACATGCTAACTCAGAACGCAACATTTGTATACTGTGAATATAACAGTCAAATCTGAAGCATGAATTTTTGTCTAACTGATCTAGCAAGTATAATTCATGAACTAGGATAAGTTTACACAAGTCATAGATTTTAGTTCTATGCAAGGAATTATACAAAATTACAAGAAATTAGTAATATAGATCAAAGGAACAAAAATAACAATAAATTTTGAAAAATTAGAAACCCTATGTTTGAAAAGTTTATGAGTAACTAACTAAATTCTAGTGATCTAATGGGTGATTAGAACAAACTAATGAAATCATACATACCTAGGGATGAAATCTATGGAGAGATCCTTTGGATTTCGGGGTTGAACTTCGAAGAACACATCTACTTGTTCTTTGAAGAAACTGGTGACTTTTCCTCTTTCTTTTTGCTCTTAGTTGAATTATTGTTTGGACAATGAAGGTTTTGGGTACATTTGACTAGGGTATTAAGCTTATACTAAGTTAAAAGACTTAGCTTAGGCATCAAACGACGTATTTTAAGTTCCAATGCATAGGGGAAAAGACAAAAACAACAAAGAATTAAGGTTGAAGAGGTGCCACTCACGAGGGGATTGAGAGATTGTCATTTCAATCAATACCCGTAAACAGGGTTTCGCAACATGGATCTATTGAAACGAGCATAAACTTTTACTTTAATCTTGGATTTTAGCAAACTCGGTGGCATTGGAGAGAGGATTCAATTATCTTCAATTTGAAAGTTATAGACTAGCTAATTGATTTTGTGCGAAAAGATATGACCATTTGAAGTTGACTCGACATCATTCATTTCCAAATGGCTGTCAACCCTCACAAACTACCAGACCTACGGTCCGCATGTCCAACAACACATCGTACTCGTCAATTGCAGGTGCAATCAGAGACTCTTAAATCATGGACCCCAATGACGAAAACCCATCTATGGATCGTGGGTCCATAAACAAACAACGAACTACAGTTGTAGGTCTCATCTCCTGGGATCCGAGGTGTTATAGAACATATATTAACAAAAACAACCCTAAATATTTCCCAATAAAAATGACCCGCATAAACCTCGCTCTTTTCCTTCCATTGTTCAAACCAAATTTGAGAAATAACCTTAAGTTGATAAGCGGCCAACTCTAATACTCAAACAATGTCACACCCATAATTCTCATCAACGAAAATCTTGAGGATCTTCCTGAACTTTAGACTTAAGAAATTTTGGAGAATTCATCCTAGTAAAGCCCCTCACTCTGGTTGTTGTCATACCCACATTTGGGTTCATGGGAGACATAACCTTTCTATTTTCTTGAGCCATCATAACATAGGATAATGCATGAATAGCGGCTCGAAACTCATCATTAGAAACTTGCATAGCCAAAGGGTTGATTGTCTCTTGGAGAACCTCTCGGCTCAAATTTTCAAAAACATTATTTGTAACATGATTCCTACGTGGAGGCATATTCTGTTAAAGCATAAATCGAGGTTAGGAGAGGACGACTTATATAGAGATAAAATCTATGGCACGACTTTAGAGTAATTGATGAAGTGGAATCTCCTTAACATCCTATAGCTACCTATTCGTAAATATTGCGCGCTTGAAACTCAGGTACACGAATCTACTCGAAGTTCCTTATGAGCCATCCTAAGAATTTTCTAAACCTTGTCCTCTAAATACCAAGTTTTTAATGAACCAATGTATACCCTAGATGTGACAATATGTATATGTCATGCCCCAAGTGAACGCCCTAGACATGACACGACATACTTGATCTCAAAAGGGTTACGTGAACCTCTGCCCTTCTCGAAAAAGGCATCACCGATCATCGTTAGCCAATCGGTGCTTAGTATAAAGTTCAATTTCATTCAACTCATGCGTCATGGAAGCTGGTTTCTAGTATAAGGACATCATATCTCAATAGATTAGTTTTAATCTCATCATTAGTATTAAGTATACAACAGCCTCAATACTTTCATTAGAGTGTACATAGAGATTGATCTCTTCATTAACTTTACACTCTGATAGGTGAGTACGTTTTGGTAAAATTTACTTAGGCTCATTTGAGATTGCTCTCATCTTGAACATTAGCCTCTTAACATATTGTCACCATTTTTCATTAGCATTAGATTAACATAATTACTCACCTCATTACGTGAATGTTTTGTTTCTTCTTTATTGAGATTTACAACTCTTTTGATGACTTGTCACCCTTAAATTACATTGATGAAATGTGAATTGTCCTTACATAACATCCTTACTTTACATTGATGAAATGTGAATTGTCCTTACATATCATCCTTACTTTACATTGATAAAATATGAATCGTCCTTACATATCATCCTTTGGTGTTAATGTGACTAATCTCGCACATTCTAACATCTTTATTCGTGAATATTCTTTTAACATAGTAGCCTAGGTGTAAGTAAGACTTGTCTCACTTCCTTTAACACCCTATTCTGGTAACATACTTAATTTAGACCACTTTAATTATGTTATAACTCACATTACTTACATACTTTAGTGTAGTAGCTTCATATCACCGTTTATGGACCATGAAAACTTCATTCAATGAGTTTCATGTGTTCCTATGTCATTCTTTTAGAGCATGTTGGGAGTTCTAGCAATGTGTGGCATGCCATTGATTATGGGTTCATTGAATTAATTTAGAAGTGCTTATATTATCATTTGATATTCTAACTACACAAGGTTGTCATATGATTAGTATTGGCATCTACCTTTTAATATTAAAAAACATAACCATTTTTTTTGGCATGTGTCAATTTTATGTATTTTCATATTAATATGTATGAACCAATAGCCAATCTTTTAATTATTTAACATAATATTATAGCCATTTACATGCATCACTTTTAGACAATGTATCGTTAGCCATTTTATTGGCATACTATTAGTATTGCCATAAAAAATTGGGCGTAGATTTCATAACCATATTTGTTAGCATAAGCCAAATATCATGTGCAACATGCTTAAGTTTTTATACATTATACATTAGCCAATCTTTTAAGTATTTAACATAATATTATATCAATTTACATACATCACTTTTAGACAATGTATTGTTAGCCATTTTATTGGCATGCAATTAGTATTGTCATAAACAATTGAGCATAGATTTCAAAACCATATTTGTTGGCAAAAGCCAATTTTCATGTGCAACATGCTTAAGTTTTTATACATTATACATTAGCCAATATTTTAATTATTTAACATAATATTATATTCATAAGCATACATCACTTTTAGACAATGTACTGTTAGCAATTTTAATGACATACGATTAGCATTGGCATAAACAATTGGGCATAGATTTCATAACAATATTGGTTGGCATAAGCCGATATTCATGTGCAACATGCTTAAGTTTTTATAAATTATACATTAGCCAATATTTTAATTATTTAAGATAATATTATAGCATTTACATACATCACTTTTAGACAATGTATTGTTAGCCATTTTATTGGAACGAGATACCCAATTCATTCAGGATATGATTTCACAGTGGCCTTGTTAAGCCAATTTTAGTTCATTACTTTAGAGTAACATTTTTAAGTGATAGTGGACTGCATAATATTGACATTTGATGAATTTAATATCTTCATAATGTCATACTAACAGCAAGTATGCACAACAGACTGTAATATCTTCATACATAACATTTTTGAACATAACTTTAACATAGTATCATTCTTTCAATTCGCATAATAACACTTAGCATCAAACAAGTCCAATTAATAGGTTCATTCAATCACTATTTAATCAAAAATCATATATATAAAGATCAGTTAGAACCATGTACCAATAACATGATTTCTAACCTATTCAACATTGAAATCGTAACAAGGATACTAGGGAAGGCGTTCGACAAGAATGACGGGAAATAACCTAGTTTACCAGATCTTTGAATCATTCGAAAGAAAGTTATCTTGGAGAAAGAAGTCTACGAGAGAAACTTACACCTTAAGTAGAACTTAATCAACGAAGACCATCTTGAACGAAAACTTGGAGAAACCTTGAAATTGCCTAGGAGAATCAATGTAATTTTCTGTTTTTCTTTCCCTCGCTTGCTTACTATTTTGCGTTATTTTTTTCCTATGAGTTTGAACGTGATTTTTAGGTTTAATAACTGATCTTGAATTACCAAAAAACCCCTCCTAAGTTGATTAAACATAGGAAAACATAACACTTAGTCAAATCTAGAAATTGGTGTTGACTATGGTATTGGTCAATATTTTGACTTTATATTAATTAATAAAATACTTAATTTAATTAATTTAGGTACCTAGGGAAAGTACTAAAGTACCCCTAAGTTATTGGAACCAAAATTAACCCTTTTGGACCATCCTAGGTTAAGTACTAGAATATTTCTTGCATTATACAAGGTAAGCATAAGAATTTTGGTTTAAACCTTTTAATATAATTATTTAAATGGATAATTTAATTAATTATGTAACATAGGGTAATTAATAAAGTACACTTAAGTTTTTGTAACCATCACTAATCATTTGGACAATCCTAGATTAAATACTAGGTTGTCTTTTTCTTGTCTCAACCGAAATCTTGAAACTTCTTTGTGATTTCGGTTTTGAACCTTTAAATTAATTAATTAAGCTGATAATTAAATTAATTAAGTAGCCTAGGATTATTAATAAAGTACCCTTAAGTCTTTATAACAATAACTAATCATTTGGACCATCCTAGTTTAAATACTAGGTTGTCTTTTTCTTGTCTCAACCGAAATCTTGAAACTTTTTTGTGATTTCGGTTTTGACCCTTTAAATTAAATAATTAAGATAATAAATTAATTAATTAGGTATCCTAGGATATTCAATGAAGTATCACTGAGTTGTTTGGACCTTAAGTAACTCTTTCGATCATCCTAGGTTAGGTATTACGTTGTCCCTTTCTTGTCTTAACCAAAATCTGAAAATTTCCTTTGTAGTTTTGGTTTTAGCCCTTTTAAATTAATTAATTAATCTTCTAAAATAATTAATTAGGTAACATAGGGGAATTAATAATTTACCCCTTAGCTGATAGGAATATAACTAACCTTTTGGACCATCGTTGGTTAGGTACTAGGTTGTCTCTTTAACTAGTACTAGGTTAGTGTCAACCCGGTTTGGGTCCTAGGTTGTCGGGTGCACTAGTGGGTCCATTTCGTTTAGTCCTAGGTTAGTTAGCTATTTGGGTTGGTAGGTTAGAGTCTAAAATTTTTAGGAAGGTTAGGCCCCACATGAAGTGGTCCCTTGTGCACATTTTCATCAAAAATTCCATAACCGAATTCGGTTAGAGTAGTCCCCTTCTTTGGCAGCTTCTTCACATGTCTTACACATGTGCTTACACATGGGTTGTTTGCACTTTCCTAACTAGCTATTATTTATGGTTCATTTTTGAATGTTTACTTATTGCCCCAACGATCCTCACTATTTCCTTGGGCAATGTTTAATCTACATGATAATTTTAAATGATCATGTGCTATGGTACTAGTCTTGACATTTGGATGCGTAGTAGGTAGATTTCTTTACCAAGCTCCTTAATACTTAGGAAAATTTTCTAACACCCTTTAAGCCAATATTTTCTAATATGCCCAATATTTGTCTTATTTGGGTACTTTATAGAAATTGGCTAATACATTTTACTTAATTTTCTATACTATGCCCAGTATTCATCAATATTGGCCATTGGAATGCCTATGTATCCAAAATATGCATTCTTATGGACTTACTGGGCTCTTCATTAGATATGTAATTTTTACGGAATGTTACAACACTCTTACTTAACCATTTTAGGTTTACATCATTTCATCACATACATCTTAGGTTCACTTACTTTTAAACGTATGCTAGACTTATTAGTCTATACATACAAGCCATGGGCTTCATTCATAGTTTGTCTAAGTGATTCATATTTACCCAAGATTATGTGGTACAAGACATATGCATCTTGTAGATATGCCAAGATATTGATTTCGATCTTCAGAGGTAGCATTCATTAAATATTTACTTATGTATGATTTATGTGTCAATACGGAATTGGGCAAGGAAACCCAATTTTAAATACCTTGGAAAAGACTTAATCTTATTTTAAACTTGATAATCGTATTTTTCAGATTTAGGGAACCTAATTCGATCCCCATCAACCCCATAATATTTCCTCTCTTTTTCTCCTCTCCTTTTTTCGTTTTAGTGAAGGAGGTTGTGGGTTCAATCCCCAAAAGGTCATTATTTTTCTTTTAACTTATCGCTTAACTTTCTCACCTATCCAAGAGGTTGTGGGTTCAATCCCCACTCTCCACATTTATTTTCTCCTTTATTTTTCTCCTAACTCTCATACATTCAAGAGGTTGTGGGTTCAAGCCCCACTCACCACATCTATTTTTTCCATGCATTTTTCTAACAATGGTTTTATGAAATTTTCATTTAGTGATGTCATGGGTCCAATCCCCAATGACCTCAAATTTTAAATTTTTTTTAAACGAAGCTCATTTTTTTAAAAGTTGGTCGAGACTACAATTACAAGCAGGTTGGAAATTTAGTCTCTTCCAATCCATTTTTTTCTTCATCTTTTGTTGATTTTTTTGTAGCTTTCATGTAATTATGTCTTGGGTTCAATCTTTAGAGATAAAATTTTTTTTACTTCATTATCAATTGCATTTTGTACCATTTTGTTTGGCCTAACCCAACCTACCAAATGCTGGAAATTTGTTCACTATTTTTAGCTTCTTTTTATCATCATTCATACGTTAATTCTTAAGGCATTTCGTGGATCATTTTGTGTATCTTTAAGTGTTAATATTTTTATAATTATATTCAGCCAAGAATTACCATTTCATCCAGCAACATTAGACCACTTTTACACCTTATGATTTACACAAACATTCGCACATAAAATTCAACCATATAAACATACCATTTTTCGCATACTTTCGTTTGGCATAACTTAACATGCTTACAATTCCAAACACATAATCAAGAACACATTATCACGAAAATCAAAATTCATACTTAAAATACCAGCAAACATACCTACAACATGATCTCTAACCTATTTCACATTGAGATCAAAGGGATACTAGGGACAATGAGTTCGACAAGAATGGGAACAACCCTAGTTTTCGAGTTGATTCATCTGAGTCTTAAGGGTATCTTGGGAAAGGAACCAAGAGTAAGAAAACCCATAACTTTTATGACGTTCAAACCTCCACTTTGTGCCCAAAATCTTCTCAAAAAATCACGTCCAAATCCCTTCAAAGTCAACACCAACTCGACGGACAAACTTCTCTTTGCCTACATGATTGATTTCGTTTGTATTCTTATATTTTGCTTACCTAATGTTTTTTTAAGTTATTAGATAGAGAGAATTGTAAGTGAGAGTAATATAGACGTGAGAGAGTGAGATGAGCGTGGGAGAGAAGAGTTTTGTTAGGATTAGGAGTCTAGTTTAAGATTTAGTCAGATTAGGTTTTTATTTAATTATTAAAATTCTTATTTAATTTTATTTTCATTCAGCTAAGAAATAATAAATATAAATTAATTACATCGATTTACCAACATAAATTTAAAACAATTTAATTCATTGCTTCCACCTAGGTTCGATCTCGGGTTGAGCAAGACTTCACTTCAAGAGACCAATTTCGGCCCTCTCTCCTAAAAATTCCCCTACACCTTATTAATTAAATAATTAATTATATATTCAGGGTAATTAAGATACTACCCTTAGCCTGAAAAAGACCATTTTACACCTAGACCCTCCAAACCTAAGATTTTCCCCTTTTTAAGTCCGATAAGACTCATTTAAGTAAATATTCGTATTCGAGAGTCCAACATGGTTGGACTCAACCTTCCCTATCTTAACTAACTACCCATGTTAGTTCTCTTAGATGTACCAAGGGTTTCGAGGTCTGGTTCTACGCGCATCAATCCGTGTGAACCTTGTCTAATCGTTGCCATTCTAGACACATTAAGCATTACTTAGCATATCCATTTTTAGGGTTGTTACGTTATCCCCCTCCCCCAAGGAACATTCATCCCCGAACGACACTACTCTCTACTAACAATAAGTAAAACATCTGTAGAATGTATGCCTTCAGAGGTAATTCAAAACTCCCATTGGTGAATATCTGATTCACATTTTAACATGAAGGTGCACATCCTTGAAACCTACTAGTAGTTTCACATTAATAGACTAAGGAACTCTTTCCTAAACTAGTCTCATCAAAGCATACAACACAAGTAAGCATGTAAGTCAAACAAATCAGCAACCAACATGATGACCCAAAACATATTAACCTCATACTAGTGCATAAACACCATACACAGTCCAATACATGAAAGACTAATTAAGGCTACGCACTCGAGACTTAACCAGAGGTGCCTTTCCTTTGACCCAAAGACTAGTGCGAAGAATCGTTGCCTCCTTGGAGCCTCTTCACTTGGACAATTAGGTTGAACTCTCTCCTCCCCTTGTTCTTGACTTCTCCTATTCGGACAATCCTTCATCATGTGACCCGGTTTGCCACAACTGTAACAATCGTTAGAGTCCATCACACATTCTCCCCCATGCAGTATGCCACATGTAACAATCCTATAAAAAATTGAATAGATAATACTTTAGGTGATTTATTATTATTTTAAAAATATTAAATTTTAAAGGGAACAATGGTCGTTTTCACGTATTAATTAAAATAAGTCATATTTTGTATTAATTTCCTTTCACGTATTAATTAAAATAAATCAGATTTTGTATTAATTAATTAAATCCTATTTTTACTAAGTCTTGAATCTAGTTTCCTAATTTTAATAACTCTCTCCCTCACGTTTCTCAACTCTCTTCCACGTCTCTCAACTGTCGTTGTCTCACACTCTGACTAACAAGAAAGATCAAGAATAGTTTAAAAACAATTGTTCTTCACACTTGAAAAAAGCACAAAGAAAAGCAAGGTAATTAAAAATGTCAAGGCAAAGGGAGGTTGTTCGTCAAGTGGTGTGTACATTGAGGAGAATTGGGCGTGGTTTGGAGGAGTTTCTGGGAAGTAGATTCACACTTGAAAAACATCAAAAGGTAAGGGTTTCTCTCCAGGAATTCTTTTTCCAAGAGTATTTTTTCTTCAAACGATTCTCAAGGTCTTGAAAACTAAGGTTGTTCCCCTTTGTATCTCCTAGTGCTTAGTTTCCAAATGAATTTGTAGGATCGGTATGTTCTGATGCTTGATTTGGACATGAATGATATATGTGAGTGAATTTACGAAAATAATATTCAAAGTGTGATATATGTGCACGTGGCAGTGGCTTTGGCCACTGTTTTGGGGTTGTATAAATCATGTATTTCTTATGTATTTTATGTGTGCAATGTGTGTACAATGTGATGTTCATTACCATGAAATATAGTAGATTGAAATCACCTTTTTTAGCCAAATAAGATCATGAATAATGTGACTAAAAATGAGTTGAATAATGACACAAATTTTCCAGATTTTGGTACTCTATAATAAGGTTGAAATATGGGTTTTAAAAGGGAAAATTAAATAAGTGAGGTCAATGGGAATTGAACCCAAGACCTCACATGTTGAGATGGATTAAAAAGAAAACAAAAGGAGTGGGGCTAAAAGGGAATCGAACCCCCTTAGCTATTGATCTCGCCTCAAAGAAAAAAAAATGGGACTTGGGGGGAGGGATCGAACTCATGATCTGTGGGGAGAAGGAGGACAAAATTAATTAAGCAAATAAATGGGAGGCATGGTATTCGAACCCACTACCTCTAGGTACACGCAAAACAAAAAGAAAATAAGGAAAATAAAACGTGAGAAGAGGAATCTAACAAACGACCTCAAGGGTGAAAGAAGGAGCAAAATAAATTAAGAAATGAAGTGAGACTGTGGGGGTTTGATCCCACAACCTCACTGCCCTTCGCCCAGTTTAAATAAAATAAAGATAGAGAGGTTGTGGAGGTTCCAACCCACAACCTCCCTATCCCAGCGAGAAAGCATGAGAGAAATTAAAAAAATAAATAAATAAGGGGGTGTGGGGGTTCAAATTCACTACATCCATATCCGTGCGAAAATTAAAGGAATAATCAAAGAGATTGTGGCGGTTTGAACCCACAACCTCTTGATTTAGGCAAGAATGGGCAACAAGAGACTTTTAAAAATTTAAAAGGGATTGTGGAGGTTCGAACCCCCAACCCTTCAATTAACTAAGAGTAAAATGAAAATAGAAAATTATTACTTCCATGTAAATGGTGAGATTTAATTTAGAGTTCATATTTTATGAATATTAGAAATAAAATCAATGAATAATATAAATGATATCCAAGTGATTCAAGATTTGGGTTCCCTTGCCCAAACTTCCGTATTGATGCACAAGTCATACGTGAGTAAAATATCCAAGAGTAATGCCATTTAATTAGATCAAAATTCATGATCTTGGCATATATACAAGAAGATAAGTCTTGTACTACATAATCTTAGGAAAGTAAGAATCACTTAGCGAACTATTAATGAAGCCTCATGGCTTGTATGTATACACACATAAGTCTAATATACGTTCAAAAGTAAGTGAATCTAAGATGTATGTAATGAAATGATAAACCCTAGGAGGGTTAAGTATGACTGTAAGATACACTAAATTGCCAAGTGCATTGGCATATGATGAGATGAACTATGAAATGAAGAAATGAACATTAACGTAATAAGAGGTGAGTAATTATGAAAAGCAAAGGTGATAATATAATGAAGAATGTGGTAAAAACATGATATGAGGCAAATGTATATGATGAGTGAAATCTCAAATGAGCCTTTGGAAATGTTACCAATATGTACTCATTAATGAGAGTGTACGATAATGAAGAGACCAGTCTCTATGAACATTCTAATGAAAGTATTGAGTTTAATACACTTAATTCTAATGATGAGATGAGAAATCATGTAATGAGCTATGCTATCCTCATAATAGAAGCCAACTTCCATGAAATATGAGTTTGAATGCAATAAAACTATATACTAAGCATCGATAGTCTATCTATGAAAAGTGATGCCTTCTTTCGGGAAGGGCGAAGGTTAACGTAACTTTTATGAGATGAGGTTGTCTGGCTTGCAGGGTATGGGTCTCCACACATCTCCTTGTCTTTGAACCTAGACTACCAATAGAGGGATCTGGAGGGGTTAAATTCACATATATGCTAGCATGTTATTGAGTCACTTTGGCCGGTGATTTCACCAATTTTTAGTGTGGAGGAGACACTGCATTTCATGATTCTCACATGATCTATGTCGGTCAAAGTTAAAGTTCCCAATGAATGAACGAGGCCAGCCTCAAATGAAGCATATAAAGAAACTAATGATACCAAAGGTGTTACGATAGGATAATCAAGAGGTGAACTAGACTAAGGTAATGACATTAGGTTAATCCTGATAATTGCACAGCAAACCCGATGAAAGTCTTAAACTACATCTTAGGTATATATTGTGTTCACACTAGCCTATGAATGAAATGAATGAAGTATGTATGAATAAATGAAGCAGACTCTGTGTTTGCTAATGAAGAATCCCTAGTTGAGGTCCCATGTGTTGAGCCCTTATTTTGGAAAGTCTTAATGTCAAGTCAATGATTCCAAGGTCTCATGTCATATGAATAAATGATATGAAAGAAATTATGCGTCATATGTTATCTGCTATGATATGTGCTATATGAAGATGTTATGTGTTGTGTGCAATACTATATTTATAATGATGCATGTTACTCTAATGGCATGACCTTCCTAACTCAATTTTGAAAGTTCACTAATTTTCCTAATCTCAATTTGGCAAGTCTACTAACTTCACTTTCATAAAAATCATGTCGTTAGGGAAGTGCTCTTCTTTCTCATGCATGTACTTGGTGTGTGCTTGCATATACCCATACTTAGTACAAGTGTGTACTAACACTATACATCTATACGATTTTAGGTGCAGGAATAGGTGGATGATAGAGCAAGAGGTTCATTGTTGTAGCTATCCGGGCGTCAGTATTCACTCGGAGTTTGGTAGGTCCTCATGCCTTCGAGGATGATATTGTTTTACATTTTACCGTAGTTTTAGAGTTGATCTAGTGGAGCATGTTCCACTAGCGTTTCTTTCCTATTTTGGTTCAGACTTTGTATTGGTGCCATTTTGGCCATCATACAATTAATACTTAATGTAATATTTGTTTCAGTTGCTTATCTCTTTAATGTTAGATGGTTGATGATGAAGGATTATGAAATGTTAAGAATATTTAGCAAGTTTGTTAAACATAAAAAAGGTTTCAAATTTTCCGCTTAAATTAGTTTAGGTGAGGTATGAATAACGCATGTAGGCTTGTCTGCGACCTCTAAGAGGTTAACGACGCCGGTCTCAGTTGGGGTTTAGATTGTGGTCGTGAAAAAGTTAAAATTAGAGCCCTTGGTTAAATTTCGAGAATATTGAGTTCACATCAACCACGTTGAGTAGTTTCTAAGTCATGTTAGTGAAGTGCACCACTATCCGGGATTAGAGACTGCTCGATGCGTCGGAAAAATTTCCCTTCTTCTGATCTTATAGTGCTTTTCGTAATGTCTGAGTTCTTTGTGGTTATGAACGTGTCTAACATCAATCCTTGTTGTTTTTAGAGAATGAACACTTGGAGAACTAAGGGTTCGAGGAGGGAGGAGCAGCAGTTAGAGGAAATCAGAATCAACCCCAGGCTCCAGCTGAAGGAGTGGTCATGCCAGTTAACCCAGCTGGGTTGACTGATGCTGAGGTAAGGGCATCTCTAGACCATATTGCACAGGCCATCACAATGGACGCTCAGGATATGACTGCCCTAGTCCACCGGCAGGATGTTCAGAGAAAGAATCAACCAGTGCGCAGCATGGCTGACACACTGCGAGATTTCACTGCGAGATTTCACGAGGATGAATCCTCCTATATTCACAGGGGCTAAGACATCAGAGGATACTCAAGGGTTTGTAGATGAGGTGCATAAGATCCTATTGGCTATGAGGGCCACTAATATTGAGAAGGCTGAGCTGGCTTTCTACCAGCTCAAGGATGTTGAACAAACTTGGTGCAAGATTTGGCAAGATCGTCGTGTGTTAGGTGGGGTGACCATCACTTGGGAGCAATTCAAGACAACACTTCTAGAGATATTCTTCCCCAGAGAGATGAGGGAGGCCAAGGTTGAGGAGTTCATCAACCTTAAACAAGGTTTTGTGATAGTCAGAGAGTATTCCCAGAAGTTTTTTAAGGTTAATTTTGTAGCAGATGCTTTGAGCAGGAGGAGCATGGGAAGTACAGCCCACGTTAAGGATGAGAAGAAGGTTTTGGTGAAAGAGGTACACAGACTGTCCAGACTAGTGTGTGCGATTAATTGACTCTACTTGTGGGGGTGTTTCAGTTCATCCTAGTTCGGAATCATCCTTGGTAGTTGAAGTCAAGAAGGGTTAACATCTTGATCCTGTGTTTATAGAGCTGAAGGACTCAGTGCTGTTAAAAATGAATGAGTCTTTCGCTTTGGGAGGTTAGAGCATACTTAGATACCAGGATAGGCTGTGTGTAACAGATGTGCATGATTTTTAGACAAGGATTGTGGCAGAGGCCCATGGTTCCAGATATTCCATACTTCCAGGTTCCACCATAATGTATCATGATCTTAAGTAGATTTATTGGTGGGATGGCATAAAGAAGGACATTGCAGAATATGTGGCTAAGTGTCCTAATTGTAAACAGGTTAAAGCAGAGCATCTTAAGCCTTGTGGTCTGACTAAGATTATTGAGGTTCCGACTTGGAAGTGAAGGGCCATTAATATGGACTTCGTGGTTGGTATTCCGAGGATTAGGAGGCAGCATAACTCTATATGTGTTATGGTGGACAGATTGACTAAGTCCGCTCATTTTATCCCTGTGAAGTATACTTACAGAGCCGAGGATTATGCGAGACTATACATTGATGAGATTTTGAGTGTGCATGGGATTCCTCTGTCTATCATTTCTCATAGAGGAGCTCATTTTATTCCACATTTATGGAGATCGTTCCAGAAAAGCGTAGGAACGCAGGTAAAACTTAGCACTGCCTTTCATCCTTAGAGGGATGGGCAAGCAGAGTGCACCATTCAGACATTGGAGGACATATTGAGAGGGTGTGTGATTGACTTCAGATGTAATTTGGATGACCATCTCTCTTTGATAGAGTTCTCGTATAATAATAGCTATCTCTCCAGCATTAGGATTGCACCTTTTGAGGCATTGTATGGTAGGAGGTGTAGATCTCTAGTTTGGTGGTTCGAGGTTGGAGAGTCATCCATGTTGGGTCCCTAGATCATTCATAAGGCCTTGGAGAAAGTTAGAGTAATTAAGGACAGGTTGGCTACTGGTTACAGCCAACAGAAATCATATGCAAACAACAGAAAACGAACATTAGAATTTAATGTTGATGACTTGGTTTACTTGAACATCTCGCCTATGAAAGGGGTGATGAGATTTGGTATAAAAGAGAAGCTGAGTTTGAGGTATGTGGGTCCATATGAGATCCTACAGCGTATGGGTGAGGTGATCTATGAGTTAGCATTGCTTGCGGAGCTAGCTTCCGTTCATCCAGTCTTTCATGTCCTTATGTTGAAAAAGTTCCTAGGTGATCCAGCATCAATACTACCTATTGAAGGATTGGGGGTTGGTGAAGACTTGTCCTATGAAGAGGTACCTGTTGAGATCTTAGACACACAGGTCAAGCGGCTGAGGAACAAGGAGATTGCATCAGTGAAGGTGTTGTGGAGGAATCATCTTGGTGAGGGTGCTACGTGGGTGGCTGAGGCCAACATGAGATCCCGCTATCCTTATCTTTTCAGCACTTGAGGTTAGTCTTCCTACTCTTAAGCTTATGTTTCCTTATCTCTTCGTATTTTGTTGGTATTGTTTGACTGTTCATAGCGATTATGTTATGATCTGATGGGCATAGCGATTATGTTATGATCTGATTTGCATTACGATGTGTAGTGGTAGTGTCACTTGTGGACGAATATTCCAAAGGGGAGGGGGGATAATATAACAACCCTAAAAAATATAATAAATAAACACTTAAGGTGATTTAATTATTATTCTAAAAATCTCAAATTTTAAAGGCATAATTGTCCTTTCATGTATTAATTAAAATAAATCAGATTTTGTATTAATTTAATTAAATCTTATTTTGACTAAGTCTTCAATTTAGTGTCCTAATCCTAATAAATCTCTCCCTCACGTTTCTCAACTCTCTTCCACGTCTTTCAACTCTCATCGTCTCACTCTCTGACTAACAAGAAATATCAGGAACTTTTTAATAACAATTGTTGTTCACACTTGAAAAACACACAAAAAGTTTTAAGAAAAGCAAGGTAATCAAAAACGTCAAGGCAAAGGGAGGTTCTTCGTCGAGTGGTGTGTACATTGAGCAAAATTGGGCGTGGTTTGGAGGAGTTTCTGGGCAGCAGCTTCACACTTGAACAACATCAGAAGGTATGGATTTTTCTCCTGAAATTCTTTCTCCAAGAGTATTTTCCTTAGAATGATTCTCAAGGTCTTGAAAACTAAGGTTTTTCCAGTTTGTATGTCCTTATCCTCAATTTCCAAACGAATTCGTAGGATCACTATGTTATGCTGCTAGATTTAGGCATTAATGATGTATTTATATTAATAGTGAACATGTTTATGTGAGGGAAATTACGTAAACGATATTCAAAGTTTAATTGAAATGTTGGTGTGTGTGTGTGCACGTTGGTAGTGGCTTTGGCCACTATCTTCGTGTTGTATAAATCATGTATTTCTTGTGTATTTTATGAGTGCATTATGTGTACAATGTGATGTTCATTACCATGAAATATAGAGTATTTAAATAACCATCTTTAATCAAACTAAACTTATGAACAATGTGACTAAAATGAGTTGAATAATGACAAGAATATTCCAGATTTGGTTACTCTATAATAAGGTTGAAATCTGGGTTTTAAAAGGGAAAATTAAATAAGTGAGGTCAATGGAAATCGAACCCAAGACCTCACATGTTGAGATGGCTTAAAAAGAAAAAAAAAGGAATTGATCTATAGGGAATTGAACCCCCTTAGCTACTGATATCGCCTCGAAGAAAAAAAAGAACGGTCATGGGGGGGATCGAACTCGTGATCTCTAGTGAGAAGGAGGAGAAAATTAATTAAGCAAATAAATAGGAGGCGTGGGATTCAAACCCACTACCTCCAGGTACACGCGAAGGAAAAGAAAAATAGGGAAAAGAAAACGTGAGAAGAGGGAATCGAACCCAAGACATCAAGGCTGAAGAAAGGAGCGAAATAAATTATGAAATGAAGTGAGAATGTGGGGGTTCGATCCAACAACCTCACTGCCACTCGCCCATTTTAAATAAAATAAAGATAGAGAGGTTGTGGGGGTTCAAACCCACAACCTCCCTATCCCTGATAGAAACCATGAGCGAATTAAAAAATATATATATATATAAATAAGGGGGCTGTGGGGGTTCAAAACCCACAACCTCCCTATCCCAACAAAATTAAAGGAAAAATCAAAGAGGCTGTGGGGTTTTGAACCCACAACCTCTTGATTTAGGCAAGAATGGGCAATAAGAGACTATTAAAAATTTAAAAGGGATTGTGGGGGTTCGAACCCCCAACCCTTTTATTAACTAAGAGTAAAATTAAAATAGAAAATTAATACTTCCATGTAAATGTTGACATTTAATTTAGAGTTCTTATGTTATGAATATTAGAAATAAAATCAATGAAAAATATAAATGATATCCAAGTGATTTAAGATTTGGGTTCCCTTGCCCAAACTTCCGTATTGATGCACAAGTCATACATGAGTAAAATATCCAAGAGTAATGCTATCTACTTAGATAAAAAGTCAAGATCTTGGCATATATACAAGATACATAAGTCTTGTACTAAATAATCTTAGGAAAGAAAGAATCACTTAGCGAACTATGAATGAAGCCCCATGGCTTGTATGTATACACACATAAGTCTAACATACGTTCAAAAGTAAGTGAACCTAAGATGTACGTAATGAAATGATGAACCATAGCAGGGTTATGGTTGAGTGTAAGATACACTAAATGGCCAAGTGCATTGGAATATGATGTGATGAACTATTAAATGAAAAAATTAACATTCTCGTAATAAGAGATGAGTAACTATTAAAAGCAATGGTGCTAATAATGAAGAATGTGGGCCTAAGTAAATGTTACCAATACGTACTCAATAATGAGAGTGTAAGATTATGAAGAGACCAGTCTCTATGAACACTCTAATAAAAGTAATGAGTTTAACACACTTAATGCTAATGATGAGATGAAAAATCATCTAATGAGATATGTTGTCCTCATACTACAAGGTAGCTTCCATGACGTATGAGTTTGAACGTAATGGAACTTTATACTTATCACCGATAGGATAGCTATGAGCAGTGATGCCTTCTTTCGGGAAGGGCGAAGGTTCACGTAACTCTCATGAGATGAGATTCTCCAGCTTGCCTGGTATGGCTCTCGATACAGCTCCTAGTCTTTGAACCTATACTGCCAATATAGAGGTCTGGCGGGGTGAAATTTCCATATACGCTAGCATGTTATTGAGTTACTTTGGCCGGTGATTCAACCTCTTTTAAGTGTTGGGGAGACACTGGATTTCATGATGCTCACATGATCTATGTCGGTTAAATTTAAAGTTCCCAAGGAATGAATGAGGCCATCCTCAAATGAAGCATATAAAAAATGAATTATACCAAAGGTGTTAGGATAGAGCTAGACTCAGGAAATGACATTTGGTTATTCCTGATCATTGAAAAACAAACGCGATGAAAGTCTTAACTACATCTTAGGTATAGCTGGTGTTCACACTTGCCTATGAATGAAATGAAATGAATATGTATGAATAAATGAAGCAGACTCTGTGTTTGCGAAGGAAGACTCCCTAGTTAAGGTCCCATGTATGGAGCCCTCATTTTGGTAAGTCTTAATGTCAAGTCCATGATTACAAGGTCTCATGGCATATAAATGAAAGATATGAAAGAAGTTATGTGTCATATGTTATGTGTTATGATATGTGATATATGAAGATGTTATGTGTTGTGTGAAATACGATATTTATAATGATGCATGTTACTCTCATGGAATGACCTACCTAACTAAATTTGGAAAGTTCACTAAGTTTCCTAATCTTAATTTGGCAAGTCTATTGAGTGGACTTCCAAAAAAATCATGTTGTTAGGAAATAAATGTTCTTTCTCATGCATGTACTTGGTTTGTGCTTACATATACCTATACTTAGTAGAAGTGTGTACTAACCCCATACATCTATACTAATTTAGGTGCAGGCACAGGTGGAAGATAGAGCTACATGTTCATTGTTGCAGCTATCCGAGCGTCAGCATTCATCCGGAGTTTGGTTGGTCCTGATGCCTTCGAGGATGCTACTGTTTTACATTCTAGCATAGTTTTAGAGTTGAGCTAGTGGAGCATGTTCCACTAGCGTTTCTTTCCTATTTTTTTTAGACTTTGTTTTGGTGCCATTTTGGCCATTATACAATTAATACTTAATGAAGTATTTCTTTCAGTTGCTCATCTCTTTAATGTTAAATGGTTGAAAATGAACAAATATGAAATGTTAAGAATATTTAGCAAGTATGTTAAAGATCAAAAAGTTTCAAATATTTCCACTAAAATTAATCTAGGTGAGGTATGGATAACGCATGTAGGCGTGTCTGCGACCTCTGAGAGGTTAACGATGCCCATCTCGTCTGGCGTAGATTGTGGTCATGACACCTAACTTCCTACAAGGTGGCCTCTCCTGGGCTGTAAAGTCTTACGAACCTCAGTGAGTAATCCCTAACTGACATCGAGCCCTGCTTAAGGTTGATGAATTCCTCAACCTTACCCTCCTTCATTTATCAGGGAAAGAACCGTCCTAGAAAATCCATCTTGAAAAGATCCCCAATAATAGGACCCTTCCTAAGGTTCTGCTTGCCACACCTATACCAGGATTGAGCTACATCCTTTAGCTGGTAGGATGCAAACTTAGACTTTTATACATCAATCAAACCCAATAACTTGATCTGGTAAAGTTCCAGCTTAGGCCATCTGTACCAAAGTTTTCCTTACTTCTCCATCTGTCAACCAGCTGGGTTAAAAGGAATCTTTATTCCAGTAGCTGGAACCTGGGAAGGAACCTAAATTACTCCAGCAGCTTTTTCTCCAATATCTCCACCTTTTTTCTCATTGTATTCATCTTTTGGATACTTCAATAGTTGATGTTAGTGACGCTCTTGACACCAAGCAATAAGATATTAGAGAAGGCACAATTATATCAGAAGAAGCGAAATTTTCCTACGCATCATGCAGTCTCTAATCTAGGATAATGGTGCACTTAACTACCATGAATTAGAAACTACTCAATGTGGTTGATGTGAACTTATTATCCTCGAAATTTAACCTAGTGCTGTGATACCGACATTGTCACAACTGGAATATAGACCCCAGATGAGACCAGCATCGTGGACCTCTTATAGGTCGCAGACAAGCCTACATACGTCATTCTTACTTTATCTAAGTTAATTTTAGCAGAAAATTTGAACTTTTAGTCTTCTTACTTCATGCTAAACAAATTAAACCTAACATCATAGGCGTTCAAAAATCAACCATCTAATATAGTTATAATCAAATGAATGAAACAGTTCATAATAAACTTAAATGTATTTTTGCCAAAACAACACCAATACAAAGTATGAAATGAAAGTGGAAAGAAACACTAGTGGAACATGCTCCACTAGCTAAATTCTACATCTAAGATAGATAATAACGGTAGCATCCTCGAAGGCATGAGGGCCTACTAAGTTTGGATGAAAGTTCAACGTTCGGGTTGCTGCAACGTAAAACTGTAAGCTCTAGCGTCAACCTGTGCCTGCACCTAAAAATATAGAGTTGTATGGGATTAGTACACACTTGTACTAACTATTTGTATATGCAAGCACACACCAAGGACATGTATGACAAAAAATAGCTCTTTTCTAACAACATGATTTACGGAAAGTCAAAGCAGTGGACGTGCCAAATTTTGATTAGGAAAATCAATGGACCTGTCAAATTTGGATTTGGAAACTCATACCATGATGTAACAAGCAGCATCAAACATACAATTTTGCAAACAACACATAGCATATTACATATAGAACATAAGATCTTTCATATCATTCATTCATATGCCATGAGACCTTGAAATCACAGACTTAACATTAAGACTTTCCAGAACTGAGGGCTCAACATATGGGACCTCAAATAGGTAGTGAGGTTTAGCAAACACAAAATCTACTTCGTTCATTCATACGTACTCCATTTTATTTCATCCATGGGCCAGAGTAAACACACGTTATACCTAGGATTTAGTTTAAGACATTTATTGGGTTTGTTGTACAATGACCAAGAATGACCTAATGTCATCACTTGAATCTAACTCACCTTTTGATTATCCTATCCTAACAAATTTGGTATCATTTATTTCATTATGTATATCATTTGAGGCTGACCTCCTTCATTCATTGGGAACTTTAACTTTAACCGACATAGATCAAATGAGCATCATGAAATCCAGTGTCATGAAAACCCACACCAAAAAGAGGTGGAATCACCGGCCAAAGTGACCCAAAACATGCTAGCGTACATGGGAATTGATTCCCGCCAGATCCCTATATTAGTAGTATAGGTTCGAAGACTAGGAGATATAAGGAGACACATACCCGGCATACCATATAGTCTCATATCATGAGAGTTACGTGAACCTCTGCCTTTCCCGAAAGAAGGCATCACCACTTATATCTAGTCTATCGGTGATCAGTATAAAGTTCCATTACATTCAACTCATACGTCATGGAAATTGTCTTCTAGTATGAGTACATCATATCTCAATAGAAGATTTCTCATATAATTATTAGTATTAAGTGTGTTAATCTCAATACTTTCATTAGAGTGTTCATAGAGAGTGGTCTTTTCATTAACTTTACACTCTCATAAGTTAGTACGTTTTGGTAATATTTACTTAGGCTCATTTGAGATTGCTCTCATGTTTTACATTAGCCTCATATCATGTAGTCACCACATTTATTAACATTGAACATTTTCTCTTCATAATTGCTCACCCCCATTTTGCGTGAATGTTTATTTCATCATATGCCTATGCACTTGGCCATTTAGTGTGTTTCACATTCTTACTTAACCTTTTTTGGGTTTCATCATTTCATTGTTCATTTCATCATTTCTTTGTTCATTTCATCATTTAATTGTTCATTTCATCATATACGCCAATGTCCTTGGACATTTAGTGTGTTTCACACTCTTACTGAACCCTTTAAGGGTTACATCATTTCATCACATACATCTTAGGTTCACTGACTTTTAAACGTATGCTAGACTTATGAGTCTATACATACAAGACATGGGGCTTCATTCATAGTTTTTTGTAGTGATTTATATTTACAACATTATGTGGTACAAGACTTATGCATCTTGTAAATATGCCAAGATATCGATTTTGATCTTTAGAGGCAACATTCATTAAATACTAACGTATGACTTATGTGTCAATATGGAATAGGGAAAGGAACTCGATTTCGTATTCCTTGGACAACAATTAATCTTATTTTAAACTTGATAATCACATTTTTCAGATTTGGGGGACCCCAGTTTGATCCCCAACAACCCCAAAATATTTCCTCTCTTTTTCTCCCCTCCTTTTTCGTTTAAGTCAATGAGGTTATGGGTTCAATACCCCACAATCTCATTATATTTCTTTTAATTTATCTCTTAACTTTCTCACCTATCCAAGAGGTTGTGGGTGCAATCCCCACTCTCCACATTTATTTTCTTCTTTATTTTTCTCCTAACTCTCTCATCCATTGAAGAGGTTGTGGGTTCAATCTCCACTCACCACATCTAGTTTTTCCTTGCATTTTTCTCATGAAAGTTTTATGAAATTTTCATTTAGTGATGTCATGGGTTCAATCCCCAATTACCGCACATTAAAAAAAATTAAACGAAGCTGGCTGGAAATTGTAGTCTCTTCCAATCAGTTTTTGTCTTAATCTTTTGTTGATTTTTTTTATAACTTTAATGTAATGATGTCTTGGGTTCAATATTTAGTGATCTCATTTATATTACATTCATTTTTCATTGAATTTTGTACTGTTTTGTTTGGACGAACCCAACCTACAAAATACTGGAAATTTGTTCACTATTTTCAGCTTCTTTTTATCATTATTCATACGTTAATTCTTAAGGCATTTCATGTATCATTTCGTGCATCTTTAAGTTTAATATTCCTATGATTATATTAAGCCAAGAATTACCATTTCATCCAGCATCATTACACCACTTTTACACCTCATCATTTACACAAACATTCGCACGTAAAATTCAACAATAAAAACATATCATTTTTCACATACTTTAGATTGAAATAACTTAACATGCTTACAATTCCAAACACATAATCAAGAACATATTATCACGAAAATCAAACTTCATACTTAAACTACCAGCAAACATACCAACAACATGATCTCTAACCTATTTTACATAGAGATCAAAGGGATACTAGGGAAAAGGATTTCCACAAGAACGGGAACAACTCTAGTTTTCAGTAAATTCATCTAAGCCTTAAGGGTCTCTTGGGAAAGTGACCAAGAGTAAGTAAACCCATACCTTTAATGACGTTCAAATCTCTACTTGCTGCCCAAAATCATCTCCAAAAATCACGTCCAAATCCCCTTAAAGTGAATACAAACTCGACGGACAAACTTCTCTTTGCCTACGTGATTGATTTCGTTTATTTTCTAATATTTTCATTGTTAGTTCTTCAAGTGTGAAGAACTTTGGTTTACCTACTATTTTTTTGAAGTTATTTGGCAGATAGAATCGTGAGTGAGAGTGATAGAGACGTCAGAGAAAGAGATGAGCGTGGCAGAGAAGAGTTTTCTTAGGATTAGGAGTCTAGTTTAGGATTTAGTCAAATAAGGTTTTTATTTAATTATTAAAAATCTGATTTACTTTTATTTTAAATCAGCTAATAAATACTAAATATAAATTAATTACATCAATTTACCAACTTCAATTAAAACCAATTTAATTCATTGCTTCCACCTAGGTTAGAACCCATGTGGAGCAAGACTTCACTTCATAAGCCCAACTTTGGACCTCTCTCCCCAAAATACCCCTCCAACTTATTAATTAAATAATTAATTATATATTTAGGATAATTATGATACTACCCTTAGCCTAGAAAAAGACCATTTTACCCCTAGACCCTCCAAACCTATGATTTTCCCTTTATAAGTCCGGTAAAGACTCCTTCAAGTAAATCTTCGTATTCGAGAGCCCTAAATGGTTGGACCCAACCTTTCCTTGCTCAAATAACTACCCAAGTTAGTTCTCTTGGATGTAGCAAGCGTTTAGAGGTGTGGTTCTACGTGTATTAATCCATGTGAACCCGGTGTAATCGTTAGCATTCTAGACACATTAAGCATTACATAGCATATCCAATTTTAGGGTTGTTACATAACTATACTAGGTGTAATATCCCTCGACACCCCTCAACCAATGAGAAGTTCCACCAAAATTTTGTGGGTATGCGTAAGGTTTGGTCTATGAAGAATTTCACGGACCGTCTAAGGTTCATTGTCCGTAAAACAATTCACGGGATTTATAGCCAGTAAAATTGCACCTACTTGACATGACTTCACTAAAACAAACATAACTTTTTACTCCAAATTCAAAATGAGGCAAACTTGGTAGCGTTGGAAAGATGAGTCAAAGTCTTCAAATTTGATAGGCAACAGACCACCTACATCATTATGTGATGTGATATAGGATAATTTGAAGTTGACCCAAAACATAAAACTGAAGAAGACCCTTTCACAGAAACTGTAAGGGGGCTGATCTAATAACATAAAGAGTTCACCGATTTAACCCACTTTGGCAGCCAACAACCTTGTCAATTTTAGCGTTTCAGCACTTAGCCAAATTTAGATTGTTTTGCTGTTAACTCAAAAAATAGGCAGCAACTTTTTTGAAAATAAATCTTTGACATTTTAAGCAACATAAAACAATAGGCAAAGATATTATTAAGCCAATAAAATATAAAATGAGACAAAGACAACCAACTTAATAGAAAACATAATTTCCAACTTGTATTAATAAAGTGAATACAAGAACCCTCCCAAATCGTACTAACCTTGGCACTAGAAGATCACCCTAGAAATTAACTTAGATTTGACACTCTAATTATTATTCTCTAATTCTTAGAACAATCAAACCCAAATTACAGCATAAGGCAACCTGCACATTTATAATACTATGTGCATCCAACTACCGACAAGTGGCGTAATAAGAATAAAACACTTGTTGGCTTTAGAATAATTCAAACAAGGCACCAAAAATACGTTCCACACAAAATGAGATAATGCTGGACTTTTTGTAACCGCCTGTCATGTGCTTGGCATGTATTTTGTAACAACTAGTCATCTTTCACTTTGCTTGCCTTTTGGACAAGCTTCTCCCATCTTAAACACTATCATACTTAGACTTTTCATCCTTGCATTGCTCCCACTTAATGTTTTCATGCCACTATCATAAATCTATGTCATTGCTTCATCTCACGTTGGCATCAATGTCCTTTCATTGTTGTATTACCCTTGCTGGCCGTTTGCCCTTATTCTTTATTTTGAATATCAATGCTATGCCCACATAACCTTGTTAAGATTTCGTCTGGTCAAGTCCTCACCAAGCTGCCTTGCCTTCAAGTCCTTGGTCCTCAGTTGTTTCATTGTGCCATTGTGCACACCTTAGCTTTGTAAACAATCAATCACCAACTTACCCTTGCATGTTTGTTTCCTTGGCATATGCAAGTGACAAGGTTAACATGCTTAATATCTTGTCCATGCTGCCATTTAATAGAGTGACTTAGATTAGGGGTCTAGCAGACAACTTCATGGTCCGTGCAAAAGTTTCATGACCTGGTCCATGATTTGTGCAACACTTAACGGCCTGTGATACCCTTCGTAACAAAACCTTCAAGTTTAAATTTCACCACTACTGGTTTTACGACTAGTGACATTCTCTACGAACTTTAAAATCTTCTGTACACATGCACTTGTACTAAACTAAAGCCTTTACTCTTTTTCCATACCAAGTTTCAAGATTTCTGAGGTGATATATTTGTCTAGTTGTTTATAGGTCATTGTGTGTCAGCAATTCAGAAGTAATTGAGTGTTTTAATACAATGGTGACTACTCTAATCCAAGTATGATAACTTTCTTGAAGTATAATTTTTCTTAAGCAATTCCTACTGGACATTGTTTTGACCTTCATAGTTCCAAGCGGACAAGTACTTCATTCTTCTATATAGTTGATGACTATGATTCAAAAATTCATAAGTAATAGGTTGTTCCACACCAAGAAGTATATTTTTCTTTGAAGTAAAACATTTTTTAAGTAATTACTACGATACATTAATTTGATCGTCGTAGTTCCAAATTGAAAAATATTTCATTCTTCTGTCTATTTGTAGAGTACATGTCATCAATTCATAAGTAATTGATTGTTGTATCCAAGAGAAAATTCCTCCAATGCAAGAAGTACAATTTTTTTTAAATTAGACTCTTTGCTTAAAAGAAAACTTCTTAGAAATTTTTTTTATGTTTTCGTTACCCTCAATGCTCTCTTTTTTCTTTAACCCAACTCGATTTTTTTTTTCATTACCCCAAATATTTCTTCTATGGTTGATGTTATCGGTGAACAATTTTTTTTTATTTTTATTGAATAAGGTAGAGATTTACATCTTTGTTGGACCAGTAATGCTGGATGTTTTTTTCTCTTTTTGATTTTCATGAAATCTTTGGATTGATCAAAATGGCATTCGTATTTTTCGATCAGTGCTAGAAGTGTGAAAATCTATAACTTTGTTATGATTCTAGGTATTTCTTCAAAATTTTGTATTAAGAGGACCTGCTTTTTTGTTGTGTTTTCTTAATGCTTATTGCATTCTCCGGGATGATCATCAAGTTGTGATTTTGTTTATTTTTTAATGTATAGATTTTTCTTCTATTTTTTCTAGAAAGGAAAAAATTACACTAACAATTGTCATATCTTTATTTAATTTTTTATCATCTAAACTAAACGTGAGAAAATTCTTGATTATAGGGAAGTAGGTTTCTAGTAATTTGATTTTGTCACGCCACAAGACATGGACACGAAACCTAGGAAAACAAGTGATCCCAAGCTAACCCTGCTTGCATGATCATGAGCATACTAAAGATAATAAACTGAATGCGGAAGCTAAATCATATTTTTAAAATGAAAAGATGGGGAATACCCATATGCTAAAACAAGGATATATGAATGAGTTTAATTCAAAGTAGTTGTTAGTGTCTAATATATCAATGCATATTCTAACAGAACCATTTTTCTTCTTTACGAACAATACTTGTCCACCCCATGACGAAATACTAGGTCTGATGAAGCCCTTGTCTAAAACGTCTTTCAATTGATCTCTCAATTCCTTAAGCTTTGCTAGAGCCATTCTGTAAGGAGGAATAGAAATAGGCTGGGTATCTGGAAAGATACCAATTCCAAAGTCGGTTTCCCTCTCGGGAGGGACTTTGGTAAGATCTTGTGAAAATTTTCAGGAAACTTACTACTGGAACTTTCTTAAGTGTTGGTGTTTCAGAGCTAGAATCCTTAAGCTAAACTAGATGATAGATATAACCCTTAGAGATCATCTTTCTGGACTTAATGTAAGAAATGAATCGACCCATAGAATCTAAGCTACTACCCATCAATTCTAAGATTGGTTCGTTTGGAAATTGAAAACGAATAATCCTATTTCAACAATCGAGTGAGGCATAACATGAATGTAACCAATCCATTCCTAGAATCACATCGAAGTCTACCATTTCTAACCCTACAAGTTCTGCTGAGGTGACTTTCTGAGAGCTGTGACAGAGCAATTTCTATATACCTATCTAGCTATAACTAGGTCACCAACTGGAGTTGAGAGTTACAAAGGTTTTGAGAGAGTTTCGGGACTAACACTATATTGGAATGATATGTAAGGAGTTACAAAATAAAGAGTAGCCCTTGGATCAAACAATGCATAAACATCAAGGTCAAACACTCGTAAAATACTAGTGACTACATCAAGAGAACCTTCCTGATCCTGGCGATCCTTAAGAGCATACAACCTGTTATGGCGCTGACCGCCACTCGTACCATATGAGTTACCCTCTGAGTTGCATGACTTACTTGTGATGCTGAAGTTGTAGAGGGAGCTTTACCCTTACAACCTCATTGACCCTGTGTAGAAGGACAATCCCTCAACCTGTGAACAGGCTGACCGCAACCAAATCATCATTCCTTTCCTATGAGGCACTCATATGTATGGTTCTTTCTACACTTAGGGCAAGTGGGGTGAGTCTTGGTCCCTGAAACACTTCCATGAGACTTAGAACCTAGTGCCCTAACCTCTGGATCATACTTGTTTTTAGAGGACAAAACACTCGTTGATGAAGGGGCTGGGGTTGAAATTTCTGCTTAATCTACGAGCGATTTCCACAACCCGATTTCTATTGAGAATAGACATAGTTCACATTCCTAGCCTTCTTATTCTCCTTGGCATGTTCCCTAAGCTTATCACCCTGAACCTGCTAAGTATGAGTCATAAGCCTAGACATGTTCATATCTCCTAGTAACATAGCATTTTTGCACTTTGTTTTCACCGAATTCGACACTCCATACAAGAACTTATTCATCTAAGCCCTCGAGTTAGCAAGCATGTGAGCAGCACACCTGCAGAGTTGGTTAAACTTGAGCCTATACTCTTGGACCGTCATGTTTCCTTGCCTTAAATTCATCATTTCCTTAGCCTTTGCTTCTCTTAAATATATTGGGAAAAACCTGTCAAGGATGGTTTCATTTAAGCAATCCCAAGTAATAGGAGCTGCATCTGTAACCTTATTTTCCTTCCCCTAGTATACCAGATATGAGCAACATCTTTCGGCTGGTATGATGTCAACTCAACTCGATTATTCCCATTGACCTACATCACCTCAAAGATATTCTTGATCTCATCCAAGAAAGTTATGGAGATCCTAACTAGTCTATGATCCTAAGAACTCAGGAGGATTAATCCTAAAAAAGTCACGGACCCTATATGTTATGGATCCACCATTTTCATTCACATGAGCTTGAACCCGATTGTTATGGTTGGCCACATTCATAGCCAACAACTGAATGGCATTCGTAAACTCAGCATTGGAGACTTTCTGATTAGTGATTGGAGGAGTTACGTTTGCATTTATGGCATTCACATTCCTGGCGTTAGCTCTATGAGTAGGCATGATCTGAAACGTAGAACGTCGAGTTATAATGGAAATAGACCATACCTTATGCACGATAAGATTAACAAGAAAGTTGTTTTCCCTAAAACACTTCATAGCCTTCCTGTCATTAAATGTAGAGCACTTCACACCCATGAAAAAGACTCTACTTAGTGCGTATTTTTAGACATCCTAGGAAACTTAAACCTAGTGCTCTAATATCAAGTTTTCCACGTCCCTAGCTACCCCCGAGACGTGGAAACGGGACCAAGGACCACAAGTGATCCCAAATTAACCCTACTGGCATGATCATGAGATTACTATAGAAAATAAACTGAGCACGGAATCTAAATCATAATTAAATATAAAAAGATAGGGAATACCAATATACTAAAATTGAGATATATGAAAACTTATGCATTTAATACAAAGAAGTTATTAACTCAAAACTAAGCTTAAACTAAGTATGTTTGAAAAAAGCCTCTAACTGACTAGAAATGCTGGAGCAGGCCCCAACTAAGTCTAGCAAAAACTTAACCTAAAGGACTAAAGTAGTAGAAATAACTCATGAATATTGTCCTCGTAGAATAAGGACTCACCACTAGTTCTTCTGAACTAGAGATCAGAAATCGACCTATGTCTTATCTGGATGCTGAGAACCTGAACCTACATCATGAAAAGATGTAGTGCACATATGAGACATTACTTAAAAGGTACTGAGCATGTAGGATAGAGTAAAGCTGAAATAATACATAACTTAACAAGCATAAAAGGAAATATAATATTCTAAACATGATATACTAAATTCTGAGCTAACTAGATGCAATGACCAAATTTATAACATGCTGAGACTGAAACTAACTGAACTATAAATATGGTCACTGCAATAGAGTCCTACTTAACCGTGAAAGCTACTAATAACTGATAGTAAAACCACATGATCTAAATGTGGAGTCCAATGTATACGCCCCATCGAGAGGACCCAATATACCCTACTAGAGGAAAAAGGAATGCTGACGAATCACTAAATTGATGCCCTCAAAGGGGACTTACAACCTATTTAGCTAGTAGTTTTAGGACTATTTGGTATGTTGAACCCTAGTCCAACTAGTTATTATGCTAGACCCAATGAATTAAGTGATTAACAAATTATGACTGAATTTTTGTAAATACTGAATAACTTAAAACTTAACATGGAAACTAAGAATGCAACAATTAATCAGATAATGATGCAGTAATAAATGAGACATGTATAACTAAAGTAACTGAAATATCTGACCTAGCATGTGTAATTCAAGAACTAAAGAAATACAAAGCTAGACATCTAAAATTAATCCAATAATCTGGATAATAATATGGTAATCTGACATGGAACATATAATTAACTATTTCATCATAATTTGCTGAAGTTCTAGAAACCCTATCGCTAATTATGATAAGGGAATAAAGAATCTGATTGAAAAATAAGGACCAAATGGGTTATAGGAACCCACTAGTGAAATTGATAAAACCTTGTTGTGTTCTTGAACTCAGGTTCTTGACTTTTTTTCTCCTTTCTTGCTTCTAATTTACTAAGTTTTAATTAATCATTTGATTTAGGTAAATTTAGTTATGTTTATAAGCTTAAACTGACTAAAATTTGATGACTTAGGACTTTAACGACGTATCTTAGGGGTTAAACAAACTAAAAAAAGACCAAATGATCTGTGAACTAATTGTTGTCTGACTAATGGAAGACCTGGTCTGACTGGCCGTCGGTCAATCAAATGGTCCTTCTTTTGGCTCTGCTTGACAAGCCTTCACTAGACTGTGCATAATGTTTTACTCTAAGGTTGGAGTTTAGCAAACTCGATGGCTATGAAAAGATAATTCAATTATCTATCATATAATATGTTACAGGAAACCTAATTCATTTTGTGCCAAAGGTTATAACAATTTCAAGGTGATCCTATTAGAAATTACCCTTAACTAACGGCTAAGCGTCACTTGTGGTCCGACCTACAGACTGTAGATCAAACAATGGCCCGTGCTGGTCATCTATAGATCATGTCAGAGGGTGGGTAACTTGTGTATATATTCACGGGCACAGACAATGGACCGTAGTTTGACTTAAAGACCTTAGGTCTGTCCGTGGATCGACACTTAGTCAATTTTTCTATGCTATGTTTTCGGAGAGCTTCAATTTCAAACGATGGATGCACAATATAGGCCGTAGATCACACTACGGTCCATCAATAGTGACAATTGATTGAACCTGTAGATTTATGAAAAACTTATTTTTGATCTGTTTTGGATAGGGGGTGTTACAGGTTTCTAGAGACTCATGTGCTACAGATTGCGATGAGGAGGGACAACAAGATTTTGAACAAAAAAGAACTTGCAGAAGATTGATGCTTTGAACATAAACATGGTGGAGAACACATGATAATTATGGGCAAGTCTTTTTACTAACAGAATCAATTTTATTTTTGTTATATTTGATGAAATAAACTACAAAAATTCTCATCATAAAAATGTTTCCAAATGATGAATGTGTTTCTAGTTTTTCTTAAGATAAATTTGGAGTCAAGGTCCCTTTATTAAACAACCCAAAAGGGACAATATTTACATAAACAAAATGGGTTCTAGTCGGCCCCAAAGTGACCAGACCACACATTTTTAATAAAAGTCCCCTTTTGCAGGGTTTCCACAAATGCTATTTAAACTTCCTTTTTCACTTCCTTCTTCTTCCTTGCTCATTCCGCCTCCTTGTAGGCATGAAAATGTACTTCTCCATGGAATAAACATTCTTCATCAAGCATGTGTGACCTGCTATTCTCATAAGCTTTCAAAGGTTTGTTCGCCCTATTTTTTGAATTGTATTTCCTCTCCTGCCAGCTAATTGTGACTGTTGTAGGCGTATTTTTTGGTTGTAATTTGGATATCTTGTCGAACTTGATAGTTATTAGTGGCCTTCCTTTTTAGCTTTTAAAATTTGTATAAGTGATTTACCTTTCTCACTTGCTTCCTCTTTTCCATTGTTCTCATTTAACTATGATTCTTGTTGTAGATGAAGCCGAATACAAGAAAAGGATTTTTCATCCATCAGATTCCTTGCTGAGTGCTTCAAAAATATCAGATTTGGTCCCTTTACTCTCACTTTTACTCGTCTCTGTATCCCATTTTGCTTGCTGACATAGCTTATTCCTAAAGGTAGTTCTTTGACAACACTTCTGCTCAAGTTAATTAAAGAATATAACTTGTTTATATAGCTGTGTCGTCACTGTAACTAAGCATGCTACCCATTGTTGTTTATTTTTATTCTTCTTGATTTTATACGAACTGAAGGATTTATTGCTTACCCATATTAAGAATCTTTCTTCCCAGTCTTGGTAATTGATTAAAGCTTAAGAATACCTGTTTTCTTTCTTTGTCAATTGTTGTATTTGCTACAAAGTCTGCTAGCTAATTTTCTCTCTTAAAATAGGTTGCATGCTACAATGATTTGAGCCACCATTTCATGTATGTCTTCCCTTTGTTTAGCGAACTCCCATGGTATTTTCCAATTCATCACAATTATATCCTTTAAAATCAATAAATTTGTATCCACATGAATAGTATTCATCTTATGACTTATACAATACTTAAAAGCATCCCACACGGCTCTAACCTCTTCCTCCATGTATGTTGGTTGCCTCCCCTATGCTCTGCGACTCTGCATATATGAGAACTCCTCCTTTATTTCGTATACAAAAACCATAAGCATTCTGACCGGGTTTCCATTACTAGCTCCATCCGTGTTGCAAGTAAACCAACCCTATATTGGCATTTTCCACCTCAACTTCTTTAAATTATCATATGTGGCCATTCTCCCCTTCCAAACCCTCCATAAGAAAAAACCAATCTTGAGTGGCAAACCCTTTACCCCTATATAATTGCTCCATTCATTCACTGGCAGTTTTCTTTTTCATGTTTTTATAGGTTGATTTGATAGTGAAATCGCCGTTTATGCTATGCATCCACCATGCTTTGTTTGTGCTGACTTCCTTAAGATGAGCCTGATTTTTGTTGTTGTATGTTGTACCATTTCCTCCGAAGTCACCTATTTTAGCTTTTCTTCATTCCACTCATAATTTATGATAAAATAATTTACCTCCAATTCCTCATCTTGTGCCAACTTGCCTTCGGTAAAGTATAATGATCCTTGCATGTTCCATTATCAAATCAAAAACTAGATTTTCCAGTCTTGATTTGCCACTATTAATCATGTTCTACCTCCACTCTGATCTTAATCATCTTCTTCCAAACCTGTGAGGCTCCTAAACTGTTTAAATTAACAAATGCATTATTTTGCACTACTTATTCCACATGTATTCAGCCCATAAAGAGTTTATGGATACTCTAGAGTTCCCCCATACCAAAGAAAACAAGGCTTTATTTATATCTTCAATCTACATATATCCAATTCCACCTTCCTCTTTTGGAAGAAACATATCCCCCCATGGCAGCAAGTGTTTACCTTTAAAGCCCCCCACGTTTCCCAAAATAATTTAGTAAAAATTTGATGATTTTGGTCCATGACTTATCTTTGTTTGATTCGTAGTTGATAAAAAGAAATCTGGCATAGATTGAAGAACATCATTTACAAGAACATGCTAACCTCCAACTGATAGATATTTATTATGCCATGAGAAGATTATCATTGCAACTTTCCTAATTAAGTCTTCAAAATACCAAAAGATGCTCCTCCCATAAAATATTAGACATCCCAAATACAGAAAAGGAAAAGGTCTTTGTCTTATCCGAGCTAACTTCCTCAGTCTAATTTCCGCAATAAGACGTGTTTTCTCATGAAGATAAAAGCAACCCTTATATTTATTAATCATTTGACAAGAAGTACTTGAATACTCTTTTAGCACCTGCATTATTTTGATCGCTAAACTTCTTTCCCAGAAGGAAAAAGGATTGTATCACCTACTAGGATAAATGATTAATCTCAGGACTCCACTTTGGTAAATTATATTCCTTAAAATATGCATCCCCATGTAAGCTGTTTCGAGGACCTCTGTTGCAATAATTTAAATAGTAGGGGATAGAGGATCTCACTGCCTCAATCCGCTCAAAGATCTGAAAAACCCATGTTCCCTACCATTAATCAGAACTAAATACCAGTTTTTAGACCTAATCCTCCATATCATATCAAAAATCATTTCAGAGAAACGCAATCTTCTGATCACTTTGGTTGAGAATATCAATTAAACTCTGTCATATGCCTTGGTCATATCCAGTTTCACATCCACGTTAATATTTTCCCCCTCATATCCATATATCTAATAATTTCTTGTGCCTAACAATACATACTCAGTGATACTTCGTCACTTCACAAAACTTAACTGGGTTGGAGAAATTATCTTGGGTAAGACCAATAGAATTTTTTCATGAACCACTCGTGAAATGATCTTATTTAGAAAATTACTAAGACTTATTGGTCTTAGATCTGAGAAGCTTCGTACTGATTGTTTCTTGGGTAGAAATACTAAGTTGGTATGAGTAACAAATTTTGACATCTCCTGCCCATAGAAAAAAATCTCTTACTAATTTACTAACATCATCCCCTATGATCTCCCAACAACATTTAAAGAAATGCCCTGTAAATCCATACGGCCCACATGCAATTCTCCCATTCAATGCAAAGACCATTTTTTTCACTTCATCCTTATCTAGAAGCCTACTCATTGCCTCATTTTCATCATCTGATATACTCTTTGGAATCTAGTCAATCTGGACATAGTCCGTTTCCAACATTTCTGCATGAAATTGCTCTCCATAAAATCCCACAACCACTTTATCAATCTGTTCATTTGTCTGCAATGTTATTTCTTGGTCAGTCAATATTTGACCAATATGTAACTTCTTCCATTTCCCTTTAACATACGAATGGAAAAATATCGTAGTTCTATCATTATCTTAAAACCATGTCATCCTAGCCTTTAGAATACAATAATCTTCTTGAACTTGCAAATATTTCTTCAATTCTGCTTCTACTTTGCTCAATTCTGCCTGGTTGCTGGCATGTGGTTGTATTTTCAATTGTATATCCTTGACATTTATTACATCTTCTATGGTGGCAATTTGTTGAAAAACATTTCCATAGGCAGATCTAATTCAAGCTGACACTGCTTTATTAACTCTCTTCATTATAGCATGGAACTCTATAAGAAGGGTTCCCAACAAAGTCCACAATTTGGTTAAACTGTTTGTGCTTGCTCAAAATATTCAAGAATCTAAAGATTTTTATGAACGTCTCATCTCTTGAGGTACAAGTCATATGCAAAGGTACTTGGTCATACCCCTGTCTGATCAGATGATGCACCTCAGATGTAGGGAACAAATCTATAATTCTGATTCACAAGAATACTATCCAACCATTTAAAAATACAATCCTCCTCAATTCGTCCATTCCACCATGTGTATTTACTCCCTGATGTTCGCACCTCTGTTAACGCACATGCATTGAGATAGGATGCAAACTCCAAAGCTTCATTATGAGTGAATCCAAGGCCTCCTTGTTTTTATTCCTCATTAAGAGTAACATTGAAATCTCCTACGACGACACATGAACATTTCTAACTTCATGCTAACTCCTCCTATTTCTCCCATAATTCTAATCTGTCCAAAGCTTTACATCTCGCGTACACAGTTGTGAGTTAGAAAAAAAATATTTCCTATTCTTAACTTAATGGTTATTTGTTGGACCGTATCGAGAATAATGTTACCTTACCAAATTGTCCTCCAAAATAACCAAATCTTTCCAGAATTGTTCACCCTTGCATGCTAAAAGCCTAATTTCCTTTTGTAATCTTCCAACTCAAATAGATTTTGAAATGGTTCCATTATAGATATGAATGAATATATGTCTTTTGTTTAAGTCCATTAATTTCTCAAATGATTTTTGAGTATTAACTGACCTAATTTTCTAGAAGAGTAGTTTTTTCAATCATTGATCACTATTAGACACCCTCTCCCTGCTGCTCCTTCTTTGGACATTTAAATGAATTCTTACTTTGACTTTCCTTGATCCATTTATAAACCTATTAGTATGCCTTGCTAATTTGTTGAATATGGTATTCCAGCTCTTTATCCTCCTCAAGGTCCTTTTTTTCTGCTAAACATCATCATCATCCTCTATTAAGTCTGGACCGTTCCTTATTAAAGATTTTGCCTTGTCCCTGTGATTGTCATTCTCCGAGTGTAGATCTTGTTGAAGCACGTCACGTAATTCATAATCAGTACAGTCCTTTTCTTTTTCATAGTTGTTCTCCTCATTGTTATACTTTGTTGAAACAACTTCATCATAAACCCTTTAAGTCACATCTCCGCCCCTTTTCCTTCATTGAGAACTGTCCACAATGTCACCTTGTTTTGCTATATTTTCCTTTCCAGCATGAATGTACCCTTCAGCCTTCTCATTATCCAGTGTGCCATCCTTAAACTTGGATCTTTTGTCCTTGTTAGCACTCCTTTTAACAACAGGAGTGCCTACATTAGTATCTACAAAATTCAAATCACCTTTCTCCTCCTCCTTCCTTTTCTCTTGTTTATCTTGTTTCAACAGGTTGTATTTATTTCAGTAATTATTCCAACCCTGTTCTAAACCTTCTCCAACTATTTCGGTATGTCTCTTCCCCATTTTTTGTATCTTTGCTCTACAAAAACTTCTTCTCAATTGGACTATTCATGATTCCCACTTTTGTTGAGTCTTCCACGGTTTTTCTCCTAGCAATAGGATTCTTCTCTGTTCTGTCGTTTTTCTTCCGTTTAACTTGTCTTGTTTTTTTATTGGTTAAGATTCAAGATGCACATCCTAACATTGTTCCTCATTTTGTCCCTGAATCATACATTTCTGACAATACTTTGGCACATAATTGTACTTAATTTTTATACATTTCTCCATTATTCCTCATTGTTTCTCTTCATTAAAATTTTAATCTGTTTTCATAATTCTTTGCGTAGATTTACATCCACCTTAACTCTTGCACAACTTATCCTCGCCTTATTCTTTGTTGCCAAGTCTACCTATTGTTGCTTTCCTACAGTTGGTACAAGTGAAAACACTACTTCTACCCCAAAATGATTTGGTGGAAGCGATGAAAAAATATCCATGAAATTGTTGTTGTTGTGTCCTTCTCGGGATTGAACACTGGATCCCATTTCAGCGTTCTCATAGGAGAAGACCAGTTACTATGTGTGATGTAAAAGTTGGGTTAGATAGTAGGTGCACATAATCCTCTAATAATGTCTCCCTTATTAAAACATGTCTATTACTAAGAAACCCAATGTTTCATTCTCCCTTTAGTTCACATTGTTTAGGGATGAATTGTTCTGAGATCTTATATGTCAGGCCACCCATATGAAAACTTTCAAATCACTGCATATTGCAGATTTTCGTTTACGATCATCTAGTTTACTTATTATAATTCCCAAATGACATGTGGTTATCCATGCAGGTAAGATATAGGTTTGAGTAGTATTGTCTTAACGTTGGTTTTTTTAGTCTTAGAAATTACACATATGTTAGTGCGGATGGATTTACCTGTCAACTTACCTTCAAGGGAGGTTGGCTGCTAATCGAGGCGCCATTCGAGCGTTTAAAACTAGAGTTTCACGGTGCAGGGTTACGTTTCCTACAGAGCATCTATGACCATGTTTCTAGTTTATTTTATCAATTATACCAAAAATAATATTGATATTCACAAATAACGAGCTCTCATCTATCTCGTCATTCAATATACCAATCTTCAGCAAGTTCTTCTTTGTCGAAAATCTTCTAGCTCGTCTTCGTCACAATTTGTAGCAATATGCGTTTCTTAAAGTTGAATTACCTAAGACAAACTTCAGTGTGATCGAAAAACTTCTCATCTTTAGTTAAGATGATTATAACTACATCAAAAATATGACAATTGTTAGTGTAAGTTTTTCACTCTAAGAAAAATATCGGAAAAAATATATACATTAACAAATAAAGAAAATCAAAGGTTGATGATTAGTTGGAGAATGAAATACTAATTAACAAAACACAATAGAAAAGAAAGTTTTCTTAACACAAAATTCTAAAGAACTCCCAACAATCATAAAAAAATTTATAGATTTCAAAATTTCTAGCGCCCATTGAATGTCTTTTGGATCAACCGAAAGATATCATAAAAAATAAAATAAGAAAAAACATTAGCATTACTCGTCCAACATAGACACAAATCCCTACATTCTTCAATAGAAAGATTAATTTTTATTTCTAGCTATAACATCTAAATAGAAAAGTGAATTGGGGGTAATTAAAAAAAAAGAGAATTGGGGGTAACGAAATAACAGAGAATTGACTGTAAAGAAAATAGAAAGATTTTTCTATTAAGTTTTTTTTAATAGAAGAGTTCAATTGAACGAAGTTATACTTTCTGATTGGAAGAATCTTTTCTTGGATACAACAATCAGTTACTTATGAATTGTTGAAAAACACTCAACAATCATCTCTTTTTTCATCACCTGGCCCCCAATTCTCTCTTTTCTTCATTACAACACACTTTCTTTTCTATGGTTCATGTTATCACTAAACAAAAAAATTCAACTTTCTATTATAAAAGGCAGCGATTTCCGCCCAGGTTGGACTTAAGACGTTGGTTTTTTTCTTGTTTGGTTTGTATGACATATTTCAATTAATGAAATGACATTCATGTTTTAGGTCACTAGGTGCTAGAAGTGTTTGAAATCTATAATTTGTCATGATTCTTGCTATTTCTTCACAATTTTGTGCTTAGAAAACATGTTTTTGTGTTGTGCTTTGTTTATAGTGTAGACTATTCTTTGGTCTAATCATCAAGCCTTGATTTTCTTTATCTATTTAATGAATATATTTCTACTATTTTTTCTAAAAGGGAAAAAATTAAACCAATAATTTTCATATTGGCGTTTTAGTTTTGATCATCTTAACTAACCATGAGAATTTTCTTGATTATAGTTATGTTAGTCTCAACCAATTCAATCTCAAGAGACTCATCTACAATAAAGAGCAACGAAGAGGGGCAATAAGACTTGCAACAAAAAAAAACTAGTAGAAGATTGGTGTTTTGAAATGAAGGAGAGCTCATGATTTGTGACTATGGGCAAGTCCTATTGCTCAAAAAATAATTTTATTTTTGTTATAATTGATGAAATAAACTAGAAACATGATTGTCATTTTAGAAACATGTTACTAGTTTATTTCATCAAATATACCAAATATGAAATTGATTTTCTTACCTAAATGACTTGCTCATAGTAACAAATCATGAGATATCTCCCATCTTTACATTGAATAAACCAATCTTCAGCAACCTCATCTTTGTTTAAAATCTTTTTGACCCTCTCCATCGCAATTTTTAGTAATGACTTTCTTGAAATTGAATTACCAAATACCAGTTCAATATAATCAAGAAAATTCATATTCACTTCAGATGCTCAAAATTAAAATGCAGATTTGATAATTATTAGTGTAATTGTTTTCACTTTAGAAAAAATAGCAAAAAAAATATATATATTAACAAACAAAGAAAATCAAAGCTAGATGAATAGCCCAGAGATTAAACTACACATTAAGCAACCACAATTGTAAAGCAGGATTTCTTAACAAAAAAATCTAAAGAACTCCCAACAATCATAAAAAAAAATTATAGATTTCAAACTCTTTAGCACCCATTGAACTAAAAAATTATGAATGTCTTTTGGATCAACCGAAACATATCATACAAAATAAAACAAGAAAAACATCAACAATACTGGTCAAACATAGACGCAAATCCCTACATTCTTCAATAGAAAGCTGAATTTTTATTTCTAGCAATAACATCTAAATAGAAAAGTGAATTGGGGGTAATAAAAAAAATGAGAATTGGGGGTAACGAAATAACAGAGAATTGATTGTAAAGAAAATAGAAATATTTTTATATTAAGGTTTTTTTTCATAGAAGAGTTCAATTGAGCGAAGTTACACATTTTGATTGGAGGTTTTTTTTCTTGGATAAAACAATCAGTTACTTATGAATTGTTGACAAACACTCGAAAATCATCTCTTTTTTCATTACCTGGCCTCCAATTCTCTCTTTTCTTCATTACCACAAATTTTCTCTTCTTATGGTTCATGTTATCAATAAACAAAAAAATTTAACTTTCTATTATAGAAGGTAGCGATTTCCGCCCAGGTTGGACTAATGATGTTGATTTTCTTATTGTTTGGTTTGTATGAAATATTTCAATTAAATAAAATGACATTCATGTTTTTTGTCACTAGGTGCTTGAAGTGTTTGAAAATCTATAATTTGTCATGATTCTTGCTATTTCTTCAAAATTTTGTGTTTAGAAAACATGTTTTTGTGTTGTGCTTTGTTTATTGGGTAGATTATTCTTTGAGCTAATCATCAAGCTTTGATTTTCTTTATCTGTTTAATGAATATATTTCTACTAGTTTTTTTAAAAGGGAAAAAATTAAACCAATAATTTTCATATTGGCATTTTAGTTCTGATCATCTGAACTAACCATGAGAATTTTTTTGATTATAATTATGTGAGTCTCAAGTAATTCCATTTCAAGAGACTCATCTACTATAAAGTGCAACAATGAGGGGCAATAAGACTTGCAACAAAAAAGAACTTGTAGAAGATTGGTGTTTTAAATTTAAAGATGGAGGGGAGCTCATGATTTGTGACTAAGGGCAAGTCCTTTTGCTAAAAATAATTTTATTTTTTTTATAATTGTTGAAATAAACTAGAAACATGGTTGTCATTTTAAAAACATGGTTGTCATTTTAGAAACATGTTACTAGTTTATTTCATCAAATATACCAAATATGAAATTCATTTTTTAAGCTAAATGACTTGCTCATAGTTACAAATCATGAGCTATCTCCCATCTTTACATTGAAAAAAACAATCTTAAGCAAGCTCTTCTTTGTATTGATCAGTTACTTATGAATTGTTGATACAAACTCAGCAATCCTCTCTTTTTTCATTACGCGGACCCTAATTCTCTCTTTTCTTCATTACCACCAATTCTCTCTTCTATGGTTCATGTTATCACTAAGCTAAAATTTTCAACTTTCAATTGAAGAAGGTAGCGATTTCCATCTAGGTTTGACCAATGATGCTGATTGTTTTTATTGTTTTGATTTGCATGACATATTTCGATTAATCAAAATGACATTCATGTTTTAGGTCAATGTGTGCTAGAAGTGTTTGAAAATCTATAATTTGTTATAATTTTTGCTATTTTTTCAGAATTTTTTGTTACGAAAACATGTCTTTCTGTAATGCTTTATTAATATGTATTTTATACTTCGGGCTAATCATCAAGCTTTATTTTTTTGTCTATTTCATGAATACATTTTTCTTCGTATATTTGATGAAATAAGCTAGAAACATGGATTAAATATACCAAAAATAAAATTGACTTTTTAGCAAAAGCACTTGTCCATGGTCACAAATCATGAGCTCTCCTACATTTTTATTTTGAAAGTACCAATCTTCTACAAGTTCTTGATTGTGGAAAATCTTCTTGCCCCTCTTCGTTGCAACTTGTAACAGATGAGTTTCTTGAAATTGAAATACCATAAACCCTCTTCACTATATATTGAAGAAACTTCGGTTGTTTAGTTCAAATGATCAAAACTAAAATGCAGATATGACACTTGTTAGTGTCATTTTTTTCCAAATATGTACATTAATAACAAAGAAAATCAAAGCTTGATGATTAGCCCAGAGAATAAAAACCATTATCAAAACATAACAGAAAATCATGTTCGCCTAAAACAAAAATGCAATGAACTCCCGAGAATCATCACAATATTAAAGATCATCTATTTACATAAAAATATTATTTGATACTTTGGGGACATAACATTCTTTTAAGTGTTGGTTGAAAGAATGAATTCCTAGCTTTTACTGTTTTATCGTTTCTTTTATTTTTTAGGTTAGATTTCTTGAATTTTGTTTTTCATTCTTTTTCTTAGGATAGTCCCTTTAAACTGAGTGTCTTTTATTATTTTTCTTTTAATTTATTTTTGAGAGAAAAGAAAATACCCTTTTGTGTGATGTGATAATTGTTATTTAGGCCTAATTTTTAGGTAGTATTTTTTTGTGAATGCTTTATTTATTAGGAAATTGCATACTCTTTGACACTTAAGATGGTGTTTTTGATATATTTAGTTAATTTTATTTGTAGTTTTTTATGATCCCGTCTCTCTTAGAAATAAAATTTATCCATTTTTATTGATACTTGTGCCATGTGTGCTGAGAATTTTCTCATTTTATATTTTGCATCTTAGTCTAGAACTTTCCCTCCATGTTTTTGAAGTGATAAAAAAAGTGTTGCTTGTTTAGGAGATTTTAATCAACTTTCTTTGATTTGTCTTGTAAATTTTAGAGTTTTTCAGATATTGTATCACTAGTTAGCTCTTTTGAGAATCTAGTCTTTTGTTGGTAGTCATATTTTTCCTTTAACTATTTTTTTTAATCATTTAACATCTCGCAAATTGAAATAAGTAGGAAGAAGCTTAGAATTTGAAATAATCATTTTTGGAAATAATTAAATATCTAGAAGTTTTCTAAAGTTGGGAGAAATTGAGCTTTTGTCAACTTCAAGTGGTCATAACTTCTAGCACATGATGATTTAGCTTTATTTTCAACTATGGTTGGAAGGATCTTCCCAACGTCGTTGATTTAAAACAATTTTGAGTTCATATGAGTAAGTTATGCCCTTAGGAAGTTGGGTTATTCAATTAAGGAATTGGCCAATCCGAATTTTAGAAGAGTAGTTTGATCTTTTCCTTACCCAACTAATTAGATCCATTTTTAGTAAATTAATTGGGGTCAAAACTAAGTTAGTTAAGCCTATGGTTTTGAAAAAGAGAGTAAGGGCTTTTGGAGAAAGAACGCAAGAGAAAAGAAAATAGGAAACGCAATAGTCACCAATAACGATCGATTTTGATTGTGGATTCGCCAAGTTCCTACAAGGTATGTGAGTGTTTCATAGCATTGTGTTCGTTCACCCACGCGCCAAGAATTTGTAGTTAAGCGTAATTCATCCTAAAATAATTTGAAAGATGATGTTCTTGACATGTATTCTTGAATTTATGTTGTTCTTGAATTTGGATGAATTGTGGAGCTTCTGAGATCTTTACGTTGAGTTCTAGAGTTTTATTGAGTTAGGTTCTTGAGTACATATGCTGGGCATCAGATTCTGAAATGAATTTCAGAAAATATTGAGTTAAGGAGAATTGGGGCTGTAGAAGAAATAAGGAAAAAATCGAGCTGGATCTGGTACACATGTACGTGTCGCAGACTTGCTCCCCCTAAAGAGCAAAATGTTAGTCCACGTCACGGTTAGGACGTGGAACCCTCTGTCTCAAAATTAAATTTCACGAAGAATTATTAAAAACATCTCTGCATCGCGGACTGGTTCCAAGACAGTGATTTCGTGACTTTTCTCATGTTTAGCTAACTAAAAAAAACATGAAATCTTTTTAAACACAAATCATAATATTCGAATCCATAATTCAATTCACGGATCAGTTAAGAGTCATGTCAAGAATAGTTAATATCAAAGTGAAGAGAAGTCAAGAGTCAAGTAAGAGAAAGTCCTTTCCAGTTTCGATAGGTCTTTTAACAAACGTTTTGACTTTGTTTTAAGACTTAAGTTTTGAATTTGAGTAAAGAGTAAGAGAAAAGTTCATTTTCTTTAAATGAAATATGGGAACAAAGTATTCCCAAGAGTAAATGATTTTCACATCAAAGATGAGAGAAACTGAGATTCCACGAGAGTTTTGAGCAGAAAAAAGGGATAATTAATTTTAAGAGAACTTTTAAGATAAGTTTGAGTAATTATCTTAAACGATAGAAGATGTTGTTTTTAAAAAATATGATTTGAGTTTATTTTGGGAGTAGTATTGAGAAGTGATATGGGGACGCGAGTTCATTTAACGCAAGCCTCCATAAACCATGTGGGCATCATGAGTAGAAAAATGGTCATACTTTTTCAATGATTCCTTAGTGTTTTTTAACATAGACTAGTGGATACACTTAGTAGTTCAGGTTATATACCAATGTAAAGGTTAATGACGGTCCTTTTCAACGTGAGGTAAAACTTTATACCATCACTTCGTCTCATAGTGATGGTTGCCGATTAGAGAATCTCTCACACAAGTTATATTACTTTTTATATAAGTAAAGTTAAGTATGTTATTGTTTTATCTTTAAAGAACTAACATTGTTTTGAGTTGTTTTATAGAACATAATATATATCACATGGTTTTAATTGCTCTATATTCAGTTTAGTTATTCATAAGTTCAGAAGAGCCAAGATAAGTGTTACTTTCATAATCTCTTTCAAGCCTATGTTTGCTTGCATTCCAACTCGCATACTTGTACATGCAATGTACTGATAACAGTTGGCCTGCATCGTATTATAATGGAGACACAGGTAACCAGGATCAACATCCAGCGCCCCGTTGATTCAACTTGAGCATTCAGAGTCAGTTGAGGTAACAAGGATAACACCCAATGCACCGTTCATTCAACTTGAACATTCATAGTCTGTTGCTGAGCCTCCTTGAATTTCGGAGGACGATTTTATTTGCTTTCTAGTTTAGTTCACTAGGATGTTGTGGGGTTTGTCCCAACATCCATCTCATTTGTTTGGAGGCTTCATAGTACATAAGATGTTAGTCCTTTAGTTTTTTGATTGTCATTATTGTATGTTAATACTTGGGTTTGCCTTAATGATCAAGTTGAATGTTCATTTATAACATTCCAGTTTATCTCATAACTACGTGTTTATTGATTTATGTCTTCTGCTAAATAAGTAAGTCAGGTCAATGGTCCTCTAGAGGCCAACACTGACTTTTGAGTGTCAATCATGCCCAGGGTGTAGGATTAGGGAGTGACAAATCCCTAATTTTGACACCTTTATTCCTTGAGCATTATAACATAGACTTATTCTAGTTGTTAATTCTAAAGGGAAAAAAGAGTGGTTAGTGAAAAAAGTAATAAATAATGGATACAAAGGGATTCAGAAATTCTCTCTGAAAGAATGTGATGAAAGAAAGGAGAAGAACAAAAGAATATGACATGGAAAAAATCCTATGAAAATAACTTTGAAAGCATTTTTGAGATAAGAATTAATTGTCAAGTAATTGTTAAAGAGAGGACTGAAAATAAAGAGAAGAAACTAATGGGTAAATAAGTCTTAAAGTGCAAAGTTCCTAAGGAAATGAAAGTCATTATTATAAAGTTTTCCTACTCGTCCCCTAGCCTACATTACCATTGGGTAAAGTCCTATTTGATTATACTCGAGAATGCTTAATTAGTGGAGATTTACATAATGGGCAAGCATATTATTCTTTATGCCCACATGTGAATTTTCTTTGTGAATGTGAGAGTTGTTCTTGATATGAGGTCCTTAATTTATATTAAATCTTTTGAATTGAGTTTGTGGACTATTTCTTTTTGTGTGGGCACTTGTTTCATGATAGATAGGTGATTTTATTAACTTTCTTTGATTAGAATAGGCAAGCAAACTCACATTTGATTAGTTCAAAGTCCTTCGTTGAGGTTAGAAGGCTAAACGTTTGTTTTATGTTTGGATATCTTGTATAATGAGCAAAAATTGCACTTGACGATTTGGAATTTCTATATGACCTAATTATTTGTATCAGCCAAAGTGATAACATTCACAAGTTGATTTTTTGAGATGGACTTTAATGTTTGCTCGAGGAAGAGCAAAAGTTTATGTGTGGGTGTTGATGTGAGGCCAAAAATATATTTTCTCATCACTTTTTTTCTCACATTTAGTATTTTTATTTGTCCTTTTTGAACATAAATTTTATATATTGTGCTAATTAGTGTATTTTATTTGTAGGATAATATGATGAAAAATGAATAATTTTGAAGTAAAAATGAATTAAAATAAAAGATTATAGAAGAAATTTAAAAAGACAACTTGGGAGATTAAATTTAATATTATAATAAATATATAAAGACAACTTAACGGGTTCTCTTTTGTATAAATAATAGGTAATTTGCGGTCATAAATTATAATTGCATTGAACTTGCTAATAATGTTTTTAGTAATATCTATACATTGAAAATAATGGAAAAATTTAAAAATATATTAGCAATATTCCGACATGAATTTTATTATTTGTCATGATCACATAACTCAAGAACCTCTAATCAATGAATTATTCATGAAATAATAAATCATTGGTTCTATTATCAACATTAAAAGGAAAAAAAAAAGAAAATAGGAGTATGTATACAAACACATTTCGTAATAAAAATAAACATTTAAGGTGCATAGATTATGCAATTGTGATTTATGTCTTAGTATATAATTTAAAATTTTGTTAACATAACCAAAAAAGAAATTACGCTTACATTAAAACAATTATAACGTTTGAACTTGCATATTGAATCTCTTCGATTGATAAGTGGGAAATTTCATATCTATTTAAAAATAGATTATATGTAAGCTTATATATAGTATTTTTAAGTTATAGAAATTAATAGAGAATATCAAAACATGAATAATTGGAACTGAGTACAATAATATTTTCTGCACAATAATATACGTATTATATATGTATATGTTCAATTTAACTGGAGACAATAACTTTGCAGAAACATAAACAATAGAGTTTAGAACTTGTACTGGAAAAAAAACAACCAATATAATCAGCATGAATTAATGAGTTAAAAACATACCAGGATATGTAAAAACTAGATAAAATGTCAGCGTTCGCGCAACGGTGAACTACGTCAATAATGTATTTATGAACATTTCATAATAAGTGTTTTTGACTGGGTAAAACCAAAAGGATTTGATTCTAAATGTGTATGCATTTTGGTATAAATTCATCATTTTATTGTAGTTACACATCACCAAAGTCTTTACAAAATATATGTACTTGTTTCATTATATATATTTGTATTTTCAAAAAATGTTACAAATATTTTATTAATCAATTGCGAGAGTTTTTCTCCTATTAAAGACCTTTACATACAAAATATAAATATTATACATCTTATATAATTAGTTGGGTACTTTATAAATTAATTAAAATTTAAAAGGACATCTCTTGGAGTTAAATGAAATAACGTATGTCACTCAAATAATTTGGATTAAATGATGTCTTGTCAAGTTCCTTATTCAAAATCATTCGCAGTCGACGACACTACTTTGATATCCAAAAGACATATGTTGTTGTTTATGTTTCGATCAGTATGGTTAAAATTTTAGTTTAAAACTTTTAATCTAATATCTATAAGAATATGACTATTTCTTTAATATTTGATTATTATGGATTCATCCTACTTTGAGGGGTAATTCATTGACTTTAATCAACCATTTTAACGCAAACTTTTGACTAAGGTTGAGTACAATACTTACCATTCAATTACATTCCTTTATTTTTTGAATGTCACTAATCTATTGAATTTCTTGATAAGATAGAAAGTTTAATAACTAAAACTCTAATGTAGTGTGAAACCACCATAACTTTGAACACACAAAAGTCCATTCTTGGACACCCCATTGTGTTTTACCCATTGAAAACATTAGTGTCATTTATTTTAAAAGTTTAAGAATTCTAACCTACATGACACTCATAGTCTAATGATTACATCAAAGTATTGATTAACCTACTTTAACATAATGAACAAAAAAAATATGTATAAACAACTAAGTTTAAAACACGTAATCAAAATAGAAATTAATAACATAGGCATAAATTAATTATTTTAAAACATAACAGGATCTATTACAATAGAATATATTCTTATTTATAGAAAATAAAAAGTAATGTGAACAAATATGTATTGTGTCTTAATGGAAAGGTCACAAGTCTTTGAAAAAAGTTACAACCTTACATAATTGTCACAACTTTTGTAAAATAACATTTTAAACCTATCGTTCATGAATACAAAAATACTATATTATCTTACATAGAAGGTTACGTGGTAACAAACATTAATAAGGTAAAGGAAAATAAAATTTATTACATCTTATCATTTATCCTTAGTAACATAAGTATAAATTAATAAAGGTAAAAATGCATATCAAGATCTGTAACATAAACAATAATGTCAGTGAGCCACTAAACATGAACAAATATTTAGTTGTGAAGAAGAAGAAGAGGTTTAAAATTTTCATTGTTTTAAAATGAGAGGAACTTTGTTTATTTATAGACAACAAAGAATAGTGTGAACGAATGTTTATTATGGCTTATAGGAAATGTTACAACTATTTGAAAAAGTTGCAACCCTTAGTAAAGATCACAACCTTTCATAAAAGTTGGACAATATTTGCTAAGTATGGAAAATAGGATAGACTGTTTATCCTAAATGTGAAAGAGGGAAGATTAATTCTAGAATTTCACCAATACACTTAGAATAAAACGTGAGGGTCTTAAGAAGTGTCTAAGGCAGCAACCAACTTGTGTTTGTTCCTTAAGTCAAAGTCAAAGTCGAAGATTGATAGAATTTGTGTTCAACCAGTGAGTCCTTTGTATTATTTTGATTAGAAACATAAAATATGGGTTTGCCTGTATATTTATATGTTGATTTCACATTAAAGTCTTAAAAATAATCTAAGGCATAAAAGAAGAAAAACGTCCTTGAACGGCAGGCAGAATAGGTTGTGAAAGGGGCTGAGTTGAGTGAGACTTGACTGACTTTAGGTTTTGTTAACTTCTTACACAAAATTAAGGTGGAGTAGTCTTTCTTCCTAACAATTGGTATCCGATCATTGCATAGATTATTTCATGGTTGTGGGAAACGCTGAACAGTGGGAAACAGTGACACGATTGGAAGCACTTTTTGGTGGAACAAACGATGGGGAGGACTTGGTTGATCAGGTAACTCCAATTCAAAGAGTGAAGGCATAATTAACCTTTACCAAAGAGTTTCTAAACGAAAAAGTTTTGTTGTTAGAGGCAAAATATGCATCCAAACACGAAACAACCCAACAAAAGATTAAACTTGTTCGCACGGGGAAAGAAGATCTCTGTGGTGAAGTTCTTCTTCTACGTTGGGTGTTGCAAAGAATACTTGTCCCCATAAGAATGATGATTCTAGAACCTAAGGCTTACAATGGTGTGAGGAGTGCCAAGGAATTGGAGAACTTTTTTGGGATATCGAAAACTACTTCAAGGCAGCAAAGGTTCAAGATGATGAGAAGGTGTCAGTCACAACAATGTATTTATGAGATGATGCCAAGGTTTGGTGGAAAACAAGGGTTGCAGAAGTAGAGGGTTTGAATCTACCACAGATTGAAACGTGGGAAATGTTAAAGAAAGAATTGAAAACTCAATTCCATCCAAGCACTTCATCTTAGTTGGCAAGGGATGTGCTACGACGTTTGAAACAAGGCAGCACAGTGAGGCCTTATATAAAGGAATTTTGGTCCTTGATGTAGAATATAGAAAACATGGTCGAAGAAGACAAGCTTCACTCTTTCATAAGCGGGTTGAAAGGATGGGCACAAAGAGAATTAAGGATATAGAATGTCCAAACTCTTATTATTTCCATAGTGGCAGCAGACAAGTTGGCTGACTTCGATGAGGGTGACGACCCAAGGGACTATTCGCACTTCAAACATAAATACAAGGGGAAAGAGTGAATGAAAATGGGAAGGGCCAAGCTGCCGAAAAGAAAGATGAAGGTGGGAACACTAGACAAGGGGAGTCTTCTTTTGCAAAACAGAAGGGAAAGTTTGAAGAATGCTTTACTTGTGGTGGTAGTCATTTGAAAAGGGACTGTCCAGCGCAAGTGAAAGTGAATGCCATACTTGCTTCCGTATTGAAAAAGGAAAAAAACAATGATGCAGAAATGTCAAAAGTAAACTCTTTGGCGTTTGTTAAAGATAAAGATGTTGGAAAGGATATGATCCTTGTTTGGAACTCAAATAGATTCAGATGATGTCCTCGACCAGGACGTCGATTTTCATTAGGTTGGGAAAGTTTGTAAGGGTCCTGACCAAATGACTAAACATATGCATGGGCGTGGCAAAGGGTTGACATAAATGACTTTGCCAAAGGCCAAAATGCAGGTGGAATCAAGCATTCATTGTGTGAGCAGACTGTTGGCATGGTCAATTGGGTTCAAAATATGTTAGTAGGATACTGTCAATACATGATATGGCGTTGGCAAGTCAACAACCCATGGCATGACTTGTGCGCTGGCTGACATCAACTTTCGGCAAAGTTGTCATGCGAAAATCAGATGGTCTAGCCAAATGCTGGAAAATTGAGCTGAGATAGACTGAAGCATTATTAATTGTGAATGAAACTCATCAAGAAACCAAGAAATAACACGAGTCGATTAAAAGTTAGCATTGCCAAAGGCAGGTTGTGGTAGGCAGTGGCAAGACATTGGTGGTACACAGGTATGGAATTTGTGCGAATGGATTAGGGTGGACTTTGATGAGGCAATGACAATACAATACTTGCATATTGTATTAGAGTCCAAAAACATTGAAGGAAAATGCAGCAAAGAAATGAAATTCAGTGAACAAGCTCACATGCCAAGCACATGCGGCGGTTACCTTTTTGTAACCGCTTGTGTCCTGATTCGTTGTATCTCTTGTATGCATTCTGAATTCGAATTTTAAATTTTTCTTATCAGTTGGGGATGTAAAATAAATTATATTTTAGTGGGATAAGAATTTGAGATGTTTTAGATACATGTCACAACACTATGCTATGTAACACAAGGCTACCACATGTTCTATAAACGGACAGCCTTGTGTGTTGGATGAAATTGGCTAAGTATAAAAAATTGGATAGACTTGTCATCCTAAAAGTGAAAGAGGGGAGATTAAGTCTGGAATTTCACCAAGACACTTGTAATAAAATATGAGGGTTTTAAGAAGTGTCTAACGCAACAATCGACTTGTGATTGTGCCTTAAGTAGAAGTGGAAGTCAAAGTCGGACAAAATTATTGGTCAATGAGTGAGTCCATTGTATTATTTTGATTATAAATATAAAGGTTGAGTTTGCCCGTATTTTTATGTGCTGATTTCAAGTTAAAGTATGAAAAATAATCTAAGGCATAAAAGAAGAAAAATGTCCTGGAATGTTAGGCAGAATAGGCTGCGAAAGGGGCTGAGTTGAGTGAGACTTGCCTGCCCTTAGGTTGAGTTAACTTCTTACACGAAATTAAGGTGGATAAGTCTGCCCTAATTTATATATATATATATATATATATATATATATATATATATATATATATATATATATATATATATATATATATATATATATATATATATATATATATATATATATATATATATATATATATATATATATATATATATATATATATATATATATATATATATATATATATATATATATATATGTATGTATATATATATGTATGTATGTATATGATAGAATGAAGAAGAAAGTAGAAGAGCACAATTTCCCCTTGTGAAACCTATTCCCCTCCAATAAGAGGCGGACCTAGAGTATTGAACCCCCTCGGCAAAAAATTATGTCATATATTTAAGGCATATTAAAGAATTTTTATGTTTATATATTAATTTTCAACCTCTCGAATATAAGAATAGAGGCTGACTTTGTGGTTGAGCGGTTCAAACCACTACTCTCTTTTTTCAAAACCCCTTAATAGAAATCTTGGATGTGGGCAATACCTAGGTCTAAAGAATTACATGCTCTTAAGATCGAAATATTTTTTTCACCAACTTATTGATATAAAAAATAGTGGTGTCAATAAGTACTCAACAAGAGTAAAGTACACGGACATTTAATTTTGCGAAAGTAGAAGAAGATGATGAAATTTTTTTTATTTAAAAAGAGAGAATTACTCTTTTTATATACAACAAAATGTAGTGTGAACAAATATTTATTGTGTCTTATCAGAAAGGTTACAACAATTTGGAAAAGTTACAAACCTTGAGAAAGTTCAAAACCTTTCATAAAAGTCACTACTTTTAATAAAATGCAACTCGTCATTAAAGTCGCAACTCTTCTTAAAAGTCACAACTTTTCATAATAGTCGCAACTCTTCATTAAAGTCATAAATTTTCATAAAAGTCACAACTTTAGACAAAAGTCACACCTTTTCATTAAATTTGCAACTTTTCATAAAAGTCAAAACTTTTCATAATAGTCGCAACTATTCATTAAAGTCACAAATTTTCATAAAAGTTACAACTTTTGACAAAAGTCACACCTCTTCATTAAATTTGCAACTTTTCATAAAAGTCAGATCTTTTCGTTGAAATAGGAAGGATAGTTTTGGAAATAAATAAATTTAAAAGGGAATTCTTGCTTGTGATGGGCCACGTAGGTGGGTCTAGGGTTCTCTTTTATATAAATATATGATATGATATGATATGATTAGTAGCTATAGGCCATTGTTATGGGGCTGTAGCTATGGAAAATTTTCGAAATCGATTGTTCTAATTAATGATTTGTTATCGTTTAAATTAATTTTCTATTCTTGTTTTTGTATTTCTTGACTAACCATGATAGAGGTAAATTTCTTGTTTTACTCTTAAACTTGAGGGAAACTATGGTAGATAGACAAAAGGATACTGAAAGCATGATCTTCCATTAAATTGAGTTGATTATTTTAGGAGTGAAGCCCGGACAAACATATAGCTTTGTTAGGAAGAAGGATAAAATATAAATTCTCGCCAATTAGGACTCTCTATACCTCTCAACGATGTAGTTCAAGACAACTATTTGGAGTAGGCGATTAGAGGTCAAAAGACTATTATCATAAATTCAAACCTATAAATTAGTAATTTGATAAACTAGTTGATTCGTGCATCATATGAGATACATGAAACCCTATGCATGTTAGGGCCTTGAAATCGTTTAACAACGTTATCTTATTATTTAATTCTTGCATTCATCTCTTTACAAATAAAAATCAAAAACTTTTGGTACTCTTAAATAAATAATTAGGCTAATAGTTAAATCAAAATTACATTGGGTTCGATAATTCAATTAGTTTAAGAGTCACTATATTATTTGTGTGACCACCTAAACTTTTTGTGCAATTGGGAGCAACACTTCTACTTGTTGAGGAAATGAATGCAACTGTTGTTGTATTTGAATTTTCAAGCGCAAGGTTGAAACTTGAATTATTCATAGCATCAAAAACTACAGAAGGCGAGTTTCCTAACTACCTACAGGTAAGATTCTGTTCTTCCCCCCGACTTTTCAATTAATATTGATTGAAATTCATTGTAACTTAGATTTGCTTCTTTCCTCACAGTCTTGAATGTGCTTATGTTGTCCAATAGCAGAAGATATCTTCCTCATTTTGAATTTTTAGTTTCCCAGATGAATGGTACAGTCTACTGCTAAATTACCAATTTTGAGTGTCTTTAGTTTCATTTTATCATGATATTCTGTTACCTAGAAGTGCCTTTAGCATATTTAGAAATATTCACAAATATGATATATAATTTACAGTGGGCATTCCTATAATCGAGGTACTAAGAAGTTAAAATATTTAAACGTAAAGCAGGGGTGTAATTCTGTCAACTTAAGGAAATTCCAAGAGTGGACAAACTAAAGGAAAAACTCAACATGTTCTCGAAATCGCTAGAAACCTCATGTCTGCGTCAACTCTTCTCTCTAAGCCCTAGTGTGAATTCAAATTTTCTAAACTGGATTTTTTTGGTTTTATTGATTTTCATTACATCTTTGGATTGATCAAACCGACGTTCATGTTATAGGTCAGTGCTTGAAGTCTCTAAAAATCTATAACTTTGTTATGATTCTTGGTATTTGTTCAAAAAAATTTATTATGAGAACCTGCTTTTCTGTTGTGTTTTGTTAATGGGTATTTCATTCTCCGGGATAATCATAAAGTTGTGATTTTCTTTATTTGTTAATTTATATATTTTTCTTCTACTTTTTCTAGAAAGGAAAACATTATACTAAGAATTGTCATATCTTCATTTTAGTTTTGATAATCTAAAATAATCATGAGAAAAATCTTGATTATAGGGAAGTGGGTCTCTAGTAATTTATTTTTTCCACGCCTCGAGCTACCCTTGAAATGTGGACACGGGACCTAGGACAACAAGTGATCCCAAGTTAACTCTGTTAGCATGATCATTAGCATACTAAATAGAATAAACTGAATGCGGAATCTAAATCATACTCCCTCCGTTTAAAAAAGAATGTCCCTATTTATTATTTAGTATGTTTCAAAAAGAGTGACCCCTTTCCTTTTTCGGCAACACTTTAACTTTAAGTTTCCACATGGCATGTTTAAGACCACATGATTAAAGGGCATTTTGGTACATTTTACATAACTTTAATTTAGAACAACAAGATTAAAAAGTGTTATTTATTTTCTTAAACTTCATTCCAAGTCAAACTAGACCATCCTTTTTAAAACAGAGGGAGTAATTTAATATTAAAAGATGGAATACCCATATGCTAAAACTAGGATATATGAAAACTTATGAGTTTAATACAAATAAGTTATTAACGTTTGATATATCAATGCATATTCTCATAGAACAGTCTTTCTTCTTTACAAACAACACAAGTACACCCCATGGCAAAATACTAGGTTTGATGAAGCCCTTGCCTAAAAGGTTTTACAACTGATCTTTTAATTCCTTAATCTCTGCTACAGCAATTTTTTATGGAGAAATAAAAATAGGTTGGGTATCTGGAAGAAGATTAATTCAAAAGTCAATTTCCCTAAGGACTCCGGGAAGATCTAGTGGAAACACTTCTGGAAACTCACTAACTACTGGAACTAACTCAAGGGTTGGGGTTTCACAGCTAGAATCCTTAACCCAACTAGATAATAGAGATAACCCTTAGACATTAAGGTAAGAATTGAATTGACCCATAGGCACTAAGCTACTACCCTTCCATTCTAAAATTGGTTCGTTTGATAATTGAAACGAACAATCCTAGTTCTACAATTGACTGAGGCATAACATAAATGTAACCAATACATGCCTAGAATGACATCAAAGTCTATCATTTCTAACTCTACAACATCTGCTGAGGTGACCTTCTGAGAGACTGTGATAGGTCAATTTGTGTATACGCATCTAGCTATAACTGGGTAACCAACTGTAGTAGAGACTAAGAAAGGTTCTGAGAGAATTTCTAGACTAACACTGATTTGGAATGCTATGTAAGGATTTACAAAAGAATGAGTATCCCCTGGATCTAATATTGCATAGATATCAAGGTGAAAGACTCATAATGTACCAGTGACTACATCAGATGAACCTTCCTGATCCTGGCAATCCTGAGGAGCATACAACCTGTTTTGGCACTGACCTCCACCCGTACCATATGAGTTACCCTGCTTAGTTTGGTGACGTGCTGGTGCTGCTCAAGCATTACCACCTCCTAGACCCTGTGTAGAAGGACAATCCCTCAACCTGTGACCAGACTGACCGCACCCAAATTGTCCTTCCTTTCAAGTGAGGCACTAACCTAGATGTCTCGTACAACACTCGGGGCATGTGGGGTAAGTCTTGGTGCTTGAAACACTTCCATGAAACTTAGAACTTGGTGCCTTAACCTCCTGATCATACTTGTCCTTAGATGATGGAACACTAGATGACGAAGTGGCTGGGATTGAAAATTTCTGCTTACTCTCCGAGCAATTTTGACCACCTATTTTTGCTAAGAATAGTCTTTGTTCCCTATCCTAGCCTTCTTATTCTCCTTGTCCTGTTCCCTAAGCTTATCACCCTCAACCTGCTGAGCATGAGTCATAATCATATAGATGTTCATATCTCCTAGTAACATATCATTTCTTTACTTTGTTTTCATTAAATCTGAGACTTCATACAAAAACTTATTCATTTGAGACCTGGTGTCTGCAACCATGTGAGAAGCATACCTGCAGAGTTGGTTAAACTTGAGCCCATACTCTTGGGCCTTCATGTTTCCTTCTCTTAAATTTATGAATTCCTTAGTCTTTGCTTCTCTCAACTCTATTGGGAAAAACCTGCCCATGAAGGTTTAACATAAGCATTCCTAAGTAATAGGAGTTGTATCTCTACCCCTATTTTCCTTCCACTGAGTGTACCAGATATGAGCAACATATTTCAGCTGGTATAATGTCAACTCAACTCGATCATTCCTAGTGACCTGCATCAATTCAAAGATCATTCTGATCTGATCTAAGAAATTCTGGAGATCCTCACTAGTCTGAGATCGTAAGAACTCATATGGATTCATCCGAACAAAGTCACGGACCCTAGATGTTATGGATCCACCATTTTTATTCACATGAGCTTGAACCAGATTGTTCTGGGTGGCCACACTCAGAACCAACATCTGAGTGGTGTTCTTGAACTCATAATTGGATACTTACTGATATAGGATTGGAGGAGCTATGTTTGCATTTCTTGCATTCGCATTCGTGGCGTTAGCTCTACGAGCAGGCATGATCTAAAACATACAATGTTGAGTTAAAATAGACTTAGATCATACCTTACGCACGATAAGAGTAATAAGAAAGTGAAGTTTTTCCTAAAACACTTCATCGCCTCTTTCTCATTAGATGTGGTCCACTTCACACCCATGAAAAAGACTTTACTTAGTGCGACTTTTCAAACATCCTAGGACACTTTAATCTAGTGCTCTGATACCAAGTTTTCAAGCCCCGAGCTACCCCTGAGACGTGGACACGAGATATAGGATTACAAGTGATCCTAAACTAACCCTGCTGACATTATCACAAGCATACTAAAGTTAATAAGCTGAATGCGATGCTAACTCATAATCTAAAATGAAAATATGGGAATACCCTTATCCTAAAATTGAGATATACGAAAACTGAAGAATTAAATACAAAGAAGTTATCAACTCAATAATAAGCTAAAACTAAGTATATCTTAAAATATCCTCTAACTGACTAAAAATGTTGGAACAGGCCCCAACTAAGTCTAGGAAAAACTGAAACTAAAGTACTAAAATTCTAGAAATAACTAATGAATATTGTCCTCGGAGAATAAGGACTCACGACTAATTTTGTTGAATTAGAAATCAGAAATCAACCTAAGCTTGATCTAAATTCTAAGAACCTGAACTTACATCACGAGAAGATGTAGCCCACGTATGCGTCAGTACTTAAAAGGTACTGAGCATGTAAGATAGAATAAAGCTGAAATAATTCAAATCTGAACAAGCACAAAAGCATATATAATATCCTGAACATAATATGCTAAATTCTAAGCTAATTGGATGCAATGACCAAATTTATAACATGTTGAGACTGAATACTAACTTAACTGTAAATACAGTCACTGTAATAGATTCTGATTGAACCGTGGAAGTTACTAATAACCGATAGTAAAACCACATGAGCTAAATTTGGAGTCTGATGTATACACCCCATCGAGAGACCCAATATACCTACTAGTGGAAAAAAAGGCATGATGGTGTAATCACTAAAATGATACCCACAGAGGGGACTTACAACCTACTTGGCTATTAATTTGGGACAATTCAGGTACGCTGAACCCTAGTCCAACTCGGTATTATGCTTGACCCAATGAATTAAGTGATTAACACATTATGACTGAATTTTTGTAAATATTGGATACCTCAAAACTAAATATGGAAACTTAGAATGCAACAATTTATCTTATAATGATGTAGTAATAAATGAGACATGTATATCTGAAGTAACTGAAATATCTGACCTAGCATGTGTAATTCAAGACTTAAATAAATACCTAGCTCGGGTTCTAAAATTAATGCAATAAACTGAGTAATAATATAGTAATCTTACTTGGAGCATATAAATAACTAATTCATGATAATTTGCAGAAGTTTTAGAAACCCTAGGTCTAATCATGACAAGGGAATCAAGAATTTAATTGAAAACTAACGACCCAATGGGTGAAAGGAACCCACTAATGAAATCTCACATACAGGGTGATGACATCCACGGAGAAATCTTTAGATTTCGGGGCTGAAACCGATGAAACCTTGTTGTTTTTTTAAACTAGGGTTCTTGAACTTTTTTCTCTTTTCTTGCTTCTAATTTTCTATGTTTTAATTAATAATTTTACTTAGGTAAGTTTTTGTTATGTTTCTAGGATTAAAATTACTAAAATTTGATGATTTAGGGATTAAATGACGTATCTTAGGGGTTAAATGAACCAGAAAAAGACAAAAAGACCCCTAAACTAATTATTGTCAGATTAATCAGTGACCTTGTCTGAAATTACGCCACTCAATAGACGGTCTGTCGTTTGGATCTGCTTGACAAGACTTCACTAAAACGGGCATAAATTTTACTCAAAGTTTAGAGTCTAGCAAACTCGATGGCTATGGAAAGATAATCTAATTATCTATCATATCATAGATCATGGGACACCTAATTCATTTTGTGCTAAAGGTTATGACCATTTGAAGTTAATCCTATCAGCAATTCCCCTTAACTAAATGCTAAACATCACTTAAGTTCAGACCTACAAACTGTAGATCGAAGGACGGTCCATGTTGGTCATCCGTAGTTCATGTTAGAGGGTGGGTAACTTGAGTCTCAATACACCGACAAAGACCATGGACCGTAGTCTGACTTAAGGAACGTAGGTATGTCCGTGGATTAACACTTCGTAAATTTTTCTAGGATATGTTATGGGAGAGCTTCAGTGGAAAACGACGGATGCACAGTACGAGTCATAGATCATACTACGGTCCGTCGATAGTTATAGTTGATTGCACCTTTAGATTTATGAAAAATTGATTTTTGTTTGCTTTGTATACGGGGTGTTACAGACTGATGCAATACTTTTAATCATCCCACACGGCTCTAATCTCTGCATCCATGTATATTGGTTGCCTCCCCTATGCTCTGTGCCTCTGCATATATTATATCTCCTCTTTCATTTCGTATACAAAAACTATAAACACTCTAATCGGGTTTCCTTCACTAGATCCATTCGTGTTGCAAGTAAACTAACCCTGTATTGGCATCTTCCACCTCACGAGTAGATAATGTATGTTGGACGAATATCTCTGAAGTATCCACCATTTCTGAGCAATGTTTTGACATACTTTTGATCCATGGGAATTTGATCCTTATTAGTTGATGTATTCCCAATTGGCATTGATAATACATATACCTACAAGTTATCACCTTCCCATGTTTTATAACATTTATTCTCTTCCATAATTCCCACATTATGATTGCAGGGACTACCTTTAGTATCAGGTCTTCTTTTTGTGACATCTTGTGCTCCCATCGTCTATAACTGGTTTGTTTTAATTTCCAGTTAGGCTGAGACTTACAAAAGAAGAAAAATGCTTGCATAGATTTTGTTCTATGAGAGGTGCTAGTAAAAGATAAGATATGTGTCCAATTGACCTTCCTCACAGCAGTAACATTTTGAGACCACATATATCCTCAACTACTTTAAATTATCATATGTGGATATTCTCCACCTTTAAACCCTCCATAGAATAAAACCAATCTTGAATAGAAAACCCTTTACCTTTATATGCCTTGGTAATATCCAGTTTCACATCCACGTTAACATTTTCTTCCTCATATTCATATATCTAATTATTTCTTGTCCCAACAATACATTCTCAGTGATACTTCTACACTTCACAAAACCTAACTGGGTTAGAGAAATTATTTTGGGTAAGACCAGCAGAATTCTTTCATGAACCACTCATGAAATGATCTTATTCAGAAAATACTAAGGCTTAGTGGTCTGATATTTGAGAAGCTTCGCACTGATTCTTTCTTGAGTAGCAATACTAAGTTGGTATGGGTAACGAATTTTGACATCTCCTGCCCGTAGAAAAAAGCTCTTACTAATTTAATAACATCATCCCTTATGATCTCCCAACAACATTTAAAAAATGCATTGTAAATCCATCCGGCCCACAAGCACTGTTCCTATTCAATCAAAGACCACTTTTCACTTCATCCTGATCTAGCAGCCTACTTATTGCCTCATTTTCATCATCTGATATACTCTTTGGAATCTGGTCAATCACGGCATAGTCCGTTTACAGTATTTTTTCATGAAATTGTTCTCCAAAAAATCCCACAACCACTTGAACAATCTGTTCATTTGTCTGCAATGTAATTTCTTGGCCAGTCACTATTTGACCAATATGCAACTTCTTCCTTTTCCCTTTAACATACGAATGGAAAATTTCGTAGTTCTATCCCCATCTTAAAACCATTTCATCCTAGTCTTTAGACTACACAAATCTTCTTCAACTTGCAAATATTTCTTCAATTCTGCTTCTACATTGCTAAATTCAGCCTTGTTGCTAGCAGATGGTTGTATTTTCAATTGTATTTCCTTGACCTTTATCACATCTTCTATGGTGGAAATTTGTTGAAAAACATTTCCATAGGCAGATATACTTCAAGATAACAGTGCTTTCTTAACTCTTTTCATTTTAGCACGGAACTCTATAAAAGGGTTCCCAACAAAGTCCACAATTTGCTTAAACTGTTTGTGCTTGCTCAAAAAACTCAAGAATCTAAAGGGCTTTATGAACATCTCCTCTCTTGATCTACAACTCATATGCATAGGTACATGTTCAGACCCCTATCTGATCAGATGATGCACCTCAGATGTTGGGAACAAATCCATTATTCCTGATTCACAAGAATACTATCCAACCTTTTAAAAATACAATCCTCTACTATTCGTCCATTCCACCATGTGTATTTACTCCCTGATGTTCGCACCTCTGTTAATCCACATGCATTGAGACCTGATGAAAACTCCAAAGCTTCATTAAGTGTGAATGCAAGGCCTCCTAGTTTTTCTTCCTCATTAAGAGTAACATTGAAATCTCCATCGACGACACATGGACATTTATGACTTACTGCTAACTCCTCCTCTCCCATAATTCTAATTTGTTCAACGCATTACATCTCGCGTACACGGCTGTAATTAGAACAAAATCATTTTCAATTTTGAGCTAAATGGTCCTCCAAAAAACACCCCAAATCTTTCAAGAACTGTTCACCCCCGCATGCTCAAAGCCGAATTTTCTTTTGTAATCTTCCAACTCAAATAGATTTTGAAATTGTTCCATTAGAGCTATGAATGAATATCTGTGTATTTTTTTAACTCCATTAATCTCTCAAATGATTTTGATTATTAAACGACCTAATATTCCAGAAGAGTATGTTTTTCAATCATTGATCACTATTAAACGCCCTCTCCCTGCTGCTCCATGTTTGGACCTGTAAAGGAATTCTTACTCTGACTTATCCTTGTTCTATTTTTCAACCTATTGGTATGCCTTGCTAATTTGTTGAATATTGTATTCCAGCTCTTTATCCTCGTCAAGGTGCTTGTTTTTTTGAAAAATGTCATCATCATCCTCTATTAAGTGTGGACCTTTCCATATTACAGATTATGCCTTGTCCCCATATTGTCATTCTCCCAATTTAGATCTTGTTCAAGAACGTCATGTAATTCATAATAAGTACAGTACTTTTTTTCCGTAGTTGTTCTCATCATTGTTATACTTTGTTGAAACAACTTCATCATTACCCCTTTAAGTCACATCTCCGCCCCTTTTCCTTCCTTGAGAACTGTCCACAATGTCACTAGGTTTTGCTATGTTTTTATTTCCAGCTTCATTGTACCCTTCAGCCTACTCATTATTCATTGTGCCCGCCTTAAACTTGTATCTCTTGTTCTTGTTTGCACTCATTTGAACACGATGAGTGCCTACATTTGTATCCATAAAATTCAAATCACGTTTCTCCTTGTCTTCCTTTTCTCTTGTTTATCTTGTTTCAACAGGTTGTATTTATATCCAGTAATTATTCCAACCCTGTCCCAAACCATCTACAACTATTTCGGTCTGTCTCCTCCCTTTTTTTTGTATCTTTGCTCTAAAAAACCTTCTTCTCTATTGAATTTTTGCATGTTTCCCACTTTTTTGAGTCTTCCGCGGCTGTTCTCCTAGCAATAGGATTCTTCTCTATTCTGTCGTTTTTCTTCCTATCACCTTGTCGTCTTCTTTTTTTTGGATAAAATTCAGGATTCACAACAAAAAATTGTTCCTTATTGTGTCCCTGAATCATCCATGTCTTATAATACTTTGGCACATAATTAGACTTAATTTTGATCGATTCCTCCATTACTTTCTCACTGTTTCTCCTCATTCAGATTTTAATCCGTTTTCAGAATTCAGTGAGTAGATTTCCATCCACCTTAACTCTTGCACAACTTGGCCTGGTCTTATTCTTTGTTGAGAAGTCTACCTGTAGTGGTTTTCCTACTGCTAGTGCAAGTCAAAACACTACTTCTTCCCCAAAATAATTTTTCTTCCCCAAAATAATTTGGTGGAAGCGATGGAAAAGATATCCATGCAATTGTTGTTGTTGTGTCCTCCTCGGGATTAAACACTGGATCCCATTTCAGCGTTCTCATTGAAAAAGACCAGTTATTCTGTGTGATGTAAAATTTGGGTTAGATTATAGGTGTAGGTAATCCTACAATAATGTCTCCCTTATGAAAACATGTATATTACTAAGCAACCCAATGTTGCATTCTCTCTTTAGTTCACATTGTTTAGGGATATATTTTCTGAGATCTTGTATGTCACGCCACCCATATGAAAACTTCCCAATCACCGCATATTCCAGATTTTAGTTTACGATCAGTTGGTTTACTTCTTCTAATTCCCAAATGACTTGTGGTTCTCCGTGTAGGTTATAGGTTTGAGTGGTAATGGCTTAACTTTGGTTTTTTCAGTCTTAGGGATTACACATATGTTAGTGCGGATGGAGTTACCAGTCAACCTACCTCAGAGGGAGGTTGGCTGCTAGCCAAGGCGGCCATTGGAACGTCTAAAAGTAGAGTATCACGGTGTAGGCTTACATTCCCTAGAGAGAATCTATGACCATGTTTCTAGTTTATTTCATCAATTATACCAAAAATAATATTGATATTCACAAATCTTGAGCTCTTATCTATCTCGTCATTCAAAGCACAAATCTTCAGCAAGTTCTTCTTTGTTGAAAATCTTTTTGCTCATCTTCGTCGCAATTGGTAGCAAATGAGTTTCTTAAAGTTGAAATATCAGAGACCAAGTTCACTATGATCGAGAAACTTCTCATGTTTAGTTAAGATGATTATAACTACATTGCATATATGACAATTGTTAGCGTAAGTTTTTCTCTTATAGAAAAAATATCAGAAAAAATATTTACATTCACAAACAAAGAGAATCAAAGCTTGATGATCAAAACTAAAATAAAAATATCATAATTCTTAGTGTTATTTTTTTCTTATTAGAAAAGATAGCAGAAAAATTATAATCAAGAAAATTCTACTGTTCAGTTTAGATGATCAAAACTAAAATAAACATATCATAATTATTAGTGTTACTTTTTTTTCTTATTAGAAAAGATAGCAGAAAAAATATGTTCATTAACAAACAAAGAAAATCAAAGTTATATGGTTAGCCCGTAGCTCGAAATACGTATTAACAAAACACAATAGAAAAACAGGTTCTCATAACACTAAATTCTAAATAACTCCCAACAATCATAACAAAATTATAGATTTTCAAACACTTCTAACACCCATTGACCTAAAAATTTATGAATGTCGTTTGGATCAACTGAAAGATATCATAAAAATAAAACAAGAAAACAACAGTATTACTTATCCAACATAGACGCAAATAACTCCATTCTTCAATAGAAAACTGAATTTTTTTCTACCTATAACATCAACCATAAGAAAAGAGAAGTGAAGGTAATGAAAAAAAGAAGAGAATTGGGGGTAACGAAAAAAGAGAGTGTTGAGTGTAAAGAAAATAGAAAGATTTTTATATAAAGGATTTTTTAATAGATGAGCGCAACGGAATAAAGTTATACTTTTTGGTTGGAGAAATCTTTTATTGGATACAACAATCAGTTACTTATGAATTGCTGACACACACTGAACAATCCTCTCTTTTTTAATAACCCAGCCCCCAATTCTCTCTTCTATGGTTCATGTTATCACTAAACAAAAATTTTCAACTTTCTATAATAGAAGGTAGCGATTTCCGCCCAGGTTGGACTAATGATGCTAATTTTTTTCTTTTTTGGTTTGTATCACATATTTCGATTAATCAAAATGACAATCATGTTTCAGGTCACTACGTGCTAGAAGTGTTTGAAAATCTATAATTTGTTATGGTTCTTGATACTTCTTCACAATTTTTTGTTAAGAAAACATGTTTTTGTGTTGTGCTTTGTTTATCGGTATTTTATTCTTTGGGATAATCATCAAGTTTTAATTTTCTTTGTCTGTTTCATGAATATATTTTTCTACTATTTTTTCTAAAAGGGAAAAAAATAAATCAACAATTTTCATATCGGCATTTTATTTTTGATCATCTTAACTAACCATGAGAATTTTCTTGATTATAGTGATTTGAGTCTCAAGTAATTAAATTTCAAGAGACTCATCTTCTACAAAGTCCAACGAGGAGGGGCAATAAGATTTTCAACAAAGAAGAACTTGTAGAAAATTGGTGCTTTGAATGTGATGATGGAGGAGAACTCATGATTTTTGACTATTGTCAAGTCCTTTTGCTAAAAAAATAAATTTATTTTTATTATGATTGATGATATTAACTAGAAACATGGTTGTTATTTTTGAAAAATTTTTATGATGACCATGTTACTAGTTTATTTTATAAAATATAACAAATATAAAATTCATTTTCGTAGCAAAAGGACTTGCTCATATTCACAAATCATGAGCTCTCCTTCATCTTTACATTGAAAACACCAATAGTCATCAAGCTCCTTTGTTGAAAATCTTTTTGACCCTCTTCGTTTCAATTTATAGTAATGACTTTCTTGATATTGAATTACCAAAGACCAGTTCAGTTTAATCAAGAAAATTCATATGTTCATTTCAGATAATAAAAACTAAAATGCAGATATGATAATCATTAGTATAATCTTTATCCTTTTAGAAAAAATAGAAGAAAAAATATATTGATAAACAAACAAAGAAATCCAAAGCTAGATGAATAGCCCAGAGATTAAAATACATATTAAACAAACACAATAGAAAAGCAGGTTTTCTTAACACAAAATTCTAGACAACTCCCAACAATCATAACCAAATTATAGATTTCAAACACTTCTATAACCCATTGATCTAAAAAATTATGAATATCTTTTGGATCAACCAAAATATATCTAAAAAATAAAATAACAAAAACATCAGCATTACTAGTCAAACATAGACGTAAATCCCTACATTCTGCAATAGAATGCTGAATTTTTTTCTAGCAATAACATCAACCATAGAAAAGAGAATTGGGGGTAATGGAAGAAAAAAAGAGAAGATAATTAGGGGTAACGAAATAAGAGAGAATTGTGTGTAAAGAAAATAGAAAGATTTTTCTATTAAGGTTTTTTTATTAGAAGAGTCCAATTGAACAAAGATATACTTTTAGGATTGGAGGAATCTTTTCTTGGATACAACAATCTGTCGTTTATGAATTGCTGACACACACTCAAAAATCCTCTCTTTTTTCATTGCACGCCCCCCCAATTCTCTCTTTTTCTTCTTTACCACCAAATCTCTCTTTTTTGGTTCATGTTATCAGTTAAAAAAAATTAACTTGCTATTATACAAGATAGCGATTTTCGTCTAGGTTAGACTAATGATGTTATTTTTTTTATTTTGATTTGTATGACATATTTCGATTAATCAAAATGACATTCACGTTTTAAGTCAATGGGTGCTAGAACTGTTTAAAAATCTGTAATTTGGTATGATTCTTGCTATTTCTTCAGAATTTTGTGTAAAGAAATTATGTTTTTCTGTTGTGCTTTCTTAATGGGTATTTTATTCTTTGGGTTAATCATCAAGCTTTAATTTTCTTTGTCTATATAATGAATATATTTTTCTACTATCTTTTATAAAAGAGAAAAATTTAAACCGACAATTGTCATATCTACATTTTAATTTTTATCATCTTAACTAACCATGAGAATTTTCTTGATTATAGTGATTTGAGTCTTAAGTAATTCAATTTCAAGAGACTCATCTACTACAAAGTACAACGGAGAGCGGCAGTAAGATTTTCAACTAAAAAGAACTTGTAGAATATTGGTGATTTGAATGTAAAGAAGGAAGAGAGAGCTCATAATTTGTGACAATGGGCAAGTCATTTTACTAAAAAAACTAATTTTATTTTTGATATAATTGACGAAATAAACTAGAAACATGGTTGCCATTTTAGAATCATTTTTATGATAACTATATTACTAGTTTATTTCATCAAATATGCGAACTATAAAATTGATTTTCATAGCAAAAGGACTTGCTCATAGTGACAAATCATGAACTCTCCTCTATCATTACATTGAAAACACAAATCTTCAGCAAGTTTTTCTTTGTTGAAAATCTTTTTGATTCTTTTCATCGCAATTTGTAGTAATGAGTTTATTTAAATTGAATTACCAAAGGCGAGTTCACTATAATCAAGAAAAAATTCTTATGTTCAATTCAGATGATCAAAATTAAAATGCAGATATGATAATTATTAGTTTAATTTTTTTATTTTAGAAAAAAAAGCATAACAATATATACATTAACAAATAAAGAAAAACAAAGCTAAATGATTAGATCATAGATTGAAATACATATTAACAAGATACAATAGAAAAATAGGCTCTCTTAATGCAAAATTCTAAAGAACTCCCAACAATCATAACGAAATTATAGATTTTCAATCACCTCTAGCATCCATTGACCTAAAAAATTATGAATGTCGTTTGGATTAACTGAAAGATATCATAAAAAATAAAACTAGAAAAATATCAGCAATACTGTCCAACATAGACGAAAATCCCTACATTCTTCAATAGAAAAACGAATATTTTTATCAAGCAATAACATCAACCATAGGAAAGAGAATTGGGGATAATGAAAAAAAAGGAAAAGAATTGGGGGTAACGAAAAAAAAGAGTATTGAGTGTAACGAAAATAGAAAGATTTTTCTATTAAGCTTTTTTTAATAGAAGAGTCCAACTGAACAAAGTTATACTTTTTGGATTGGAAGAATCTTTTCTTGGATACAACAACCAGTTACTTATGAATTGTTAGCACACACTCAACAATCCTCTCTTTTTCATTACCCAGCCCCTAATTCTCTCTTTTCTTCATTACTACCAATTCTCTCTTCTATGGTTCATGTTATCACTAAACGAAAATTTTCAACTTTTTATTATAGAAGGTAGAGATTTCCATCTAGGTTGGACTAATTATGCTGATTTATTTTCTAGTTTTGATTTGTATGAGATAGTTAGATTAATCAAATTGACATTCATGTTTAAGGTCAATGGGTGTTACAAGTGTTTGAAAATATTTGTTATAATTCTTGCTATTTCTTTAGAATTTTGTGTTAAGAAAAACATGTCTTTCAATTATTCTTTGTTAGTAGGTATTTTATTCTTCGGGCTAATCATCAAGATTTGATTTCTTTGTCTGTATCATGAATATATTTTTTTATTATTTTTTTGAAAATGGAAAAAATTAAACCAACAATTTTCTTATCGACATTTTATATTTGATCATCTTAACTAACCATGATAATGTTCCTTATTATAGTGATGTGAGTCTCAAGTAATTCAATACCAAGAGACTCATCTAGTGCAAAGTGTATGAAGAGGGGCAATAAGATATTCAACAAAGAAGAACTTGTAGAAGATTAGTGCTTTGAATGTAAAGATGGAGAAGAGCTCATGATTTTTGACTATGGGCAAGTACTTTTGCTAAAAAAATAATTTAATTTTTGTTATAATTGATGAAATAAATTAGAAACATGGTTGTCATTTTAGAAAAATTTTTATGATAACCATGTTACTTGTTTATTTCATCAAATACACCTAATATAAAATTGGTCTTCTTAGCAATAGGACTTTCTCATACTCACAAATCATAACCTATCCTTCATTTTTACATTGAAAACACCAATATTCAGCAAGATCTTCTATATTGAAAATCTTTTTGACCCTCTTCGTCGCAATTTGTAGTAATGACACTCTTGAAACTGAATTACCAAAGACCAGTTCACTATAATCAAGAAAATTTATATGTTCAGTTTAGATGATGTAAACTAAAATGCATATATGATCATTATTAGGGTAATTATTTTTCCTTTTAGAAAAAAATTCAAAAAATATATATACATTAACAAATAAAGAAGTCAAAGTAGATCATTAGCCGGGGAATTGAAATACATATTAACAAAACACAATAGAAAAAGAGGTTCTCCTAACACAAATTTCTAAAGAACTCTCAACAATCATAATAATATCATTGATTTCAAAGACTTCTATTACCCATTTTGTAACGCCCCAAGCTACCCCGGAGACGCGGACACAGAACCTAGGACCACAAGTCTCCTAAGCTAACCCTGTTGGCATGATCATGAACATACTAAAGATAATAAATTATTGCGAAAACTAAATCATAATTTATAATAAAAAAGATAAGGAATACTCATATAAAAAATGTGATATAATATGAAAATGATGAGTTTAATAGAATGAAGTTACTAACTCAACACTAAGCTGAAACTGACTATGTTTGAAATAATCCTCTAAACTGGACTTGAAATACTGGGACAAGCCCTAGCTAAATCTAGCAAAAACTAAAACTTAATGACTAAAGATTGAAATGAAACTCAGGACTGTTGTCCTCGGAGAATGAGGACTCACCACTAAATGTGCTAAACTGGAGATCGGAAATCGATCTATGCATGATCTGGATGCTGAGAATCTGAACCTACATCACGATAATATGTAGTGCACGTATGCGTTAGCAAAGAGGGTTGAAAAATGTTGAAAAAAATGAATGAAAATAAGTAAGTTCATTGAGGATTGAACTCGTTACCTCACGATGTTAAAAACCATGAAAATAAAGAAGTAAAAAAGAAATGTGGTGAAGGAGATTCAAACCTTATTGGATGGAAAATGTGAGGCATGGGAATCGAACCCACGACCTCTAGGCAGTGAAGGAGAGAAAAGAAAATGATAGAAAAGAAATATGAGGCGTGGGAATAGAACCAAAGACCTCTAGGCAATGAAGGAGAGTCAAAGGAAATGCAAGAAAAGATATGTGAGGTGTGGGAATCGAACCCACGACCTCCTAGGCAGATTTAAGGAGAAAATTTAAAAGAAAATAAAGAGGGGCTGTGGGGGTTTGAACCCACAACCCCTCAGCCAAAGGAGAGAAATTTTAAGGCAATGAGAATAAAAAGTAAATGAGGTTGTGGGGTTCTATACCACATCCTCTTATTTCCGTTAAGCGAAAAATGAAGAGAGAAATTAAGGGGAAAATAAAATGAAGGCATCGGGGCTCGAACTTGGGTCCCCAAACTGTATGGATCAAACCAAAATGAATATAAAAATGTAAGTTGTTCAAGGGATTTGAATAACGGGTTCCCTTGCCCAAATTCCATATTAATACATAAGTCCTAGAATGAATGAAGCCTCGTGACTTTTATGTATAGATCCATAATTCTAATATACGTTTAGAAAAAAGTGAACCTAAGATGTATGTAATGAAATGATGTAACCCTAGAAGGGTTAAGTAAGAGTGTAAAAACACACTAAATTGCCAAGTGAATTAGAATTTGATGAAACGAATATTATGCTATGAAATGATGAAACCCTAGAATGGTCAAGTAAGAGTGTGAAACACACAAATCGTCAAGTACATTGGCATATGATGAATTGAACATTCACGTAAAAATTGGTGAATAATTATGAAAAACAAATGTGCTAATGATAATGAATGTGGTGACAACATGATATGAGGCTAATGTAAAAGATGAGAGCCTTCTTTCGGGAAGGGTGGACGTTCACGTAACTCTTATGAGATGAGACTTTCCAACATGCCAGATATGAGTCTCTTTATATCTCCTAGTCTTCGAACCTATATTGACAATTTAGGGATCTGGCAGTGTTCAATTCCCATGTACGCTATCATGTTTTGGGTCACTTTGGCAGGTGATTCCACCTTTTTCATTATGGGGTTTCATGACCCTGGATTTCATGATGCTAACATGATCTATGTCGGTTAAAGTTAAAGTTCCCAATGAATGAACGAATGAGGCCAGCCTCAAATGAGGCACATAATGAAATGAATTGTACCTAAGGTTTTAGGGAAGGATGATCAAGACGTGAGTTAGACTCAAGAAATAACGTTAGGTCATTCTTGGTCATTGCATAACAAACCTGATGAAAATCTTATACTACATCTTAGGTATAGGTGGTGTTCACACTAGCCTATGAACGAAATGAAATTAAGTACATATTAATGAATGAAGCAGACTCTGTGTTTGCTAATGAATACTCCCTAGTTGAGGTCCCATATGTTGAGACCTCATTTTTGGAAAGTCTTAATGTCAAGTCCATGATTCCAAGGTCTCATGGCATATTATTAAATGATATGAACAACGTTATGTGTTATATGAATTATGATATGTGCTTTGTGTATGCTGTTGTGTGCTATGTGCAAAATGTTAAGTATGATGGTGCATGTTACTCTCATGAAATTACTTTACTAATCCAAATTTGGAAAGTGCACTCACTTTTCTAATCTTAATTTGGCAAGTCCACTAACTTGACCTGCTATAATCATGTTGCTAGGAAAGAGTTATTCTTACTCATTCATGTCCTTAGTGTGTGCTTGCATATACCCATACTTAGTAAAAGTCTGTACTTCCCTATACAACTCTAAACTTTTAGGTGCAGACACAGGTGGACGCTAGAGCTACAAGATCAACATTGTAGCTATTCGGACATCGAGTATTCATTCGTACTTGATAGGCCCTCCTGCTTTCGAGGATGCTTACCAATTTACACTCTATCTTAGTTGTAGGATTGAGGTAGTGGAGTATGTTCCACTAGCGTTTCTTTCCCATTTTCTTTCAGACATTGTATGGGTGCCATTTTTCCAAGTACATCTTTATCGTTATAATAAACTGCTTCTTTCATTTGATGATCTTAATGTTAGATGGTTGATGGTGAACAATTATATATGTAATAGAATGTTTAGTAAGCATGTTAGGAAGCAAAAACTTTCAAATTTTTCGCTAAAATTAACCTAGATAAAGTAAGAATGACATATGTAGGCATATATCTGACCTCTGAGAGGTCAAGATGACGGTTTCGTCTGGGGTATAGATTCTGGTCGTGACAGTACTAAGAATGTAAGATAGAGTAATGCTGAAATAAAACATAACTGAACAAGCATAAAAGAAAATAAAATAATCTGACATGATAAACTGAATTCTGAGCTAACTGGATGCAATGACAAATTTATAACATGCTTAAACTGGATACTGAGTATATTGATAAATGGTTAATGCTAAAGAGTATGACTGAACCATGGAAGCTACTAATAACCGATGCTAAAACCACATGAGCTAAATGTAGAGTCCGATGTATACGCCTATCGAGAGTACCCAATATACCCTGCCAAATGTATAAAGGCATGCTGGCATGATCACTAAACTGATTGCCCAAAGAGAGGACTTACAACCTACTTGGCTAGTAGTTCAGGGACTATTGGGTACGCTAAACCCTAGTCCAACTCGATATTATGCTAATCCCAATGAATTCTGTAAATTTACTATTTATGAATGAGTTTCTGTAAATACTGGATGGCTCGAAACTGAACATGCAAACTGAGAATGCAACAATTAATCTGCAAATTATGCATTTATAACTAAGGCATGTAGATTTGAAGTGTCTAAAATATCTGACCTAGCATGTGTATTTCAAGAACTAAACAAATACAAAGCTAGGGTTCTAAAATTCATGCAAATATCTGAATAATTACAAAATAATCTGATTTGAAACATAAAACTAATAAATTCATAAAGTTCTATCAAAGTTCTAGAAACCCTAGGTTTAATCATGACAAGAAAATCAAGAATCTGACTGAAAACTAGGGACCCAATGGGTGAAAGGAACCCACTGAGAAATCCCACATACCTGGTGATAAAATTCACGAAAAATACTTAAGTTTCGGGGCGTGAACTGCTGGAACTTGTGATGTTCTTGAACCAGGGTTCTTGAGCTTTTTCTCTTCTCTTGGTTCGAAATTTCTAAGTTTTGATTTAATAATTTTACTTAGATATGTTTTAATCATATTTCATTGAGTTGTATGTAATATTAAGTTAAAGGTATGAATTTATGCTAATTTTTGTGGTTTCTTTGCATCATGGGTTCGATTCGCTATGTCCCTTCCTCTTTTCGTTCGTCTGGCCTGTAGTGTGATGAACCTACTCACTGTGCATCCTTTGTGGTTCCATCTTGTTCGATCATGTGCTAATTAAAGCATTTAGGATAGAAGGTTTGTTTTGTTGGGGTTTGAATCTCATATATATTTTCATAGTCATTTAAATTTTCAGTCGCTCATTTTTGTTTCCATAAGTTAAGACCTTGATCCTTTTATGTCTAACATGGCGTTATTTGAGTAAGGAGTTTATGTTAGCATGATTGTAACTCCCATGTTGTTCTTGACTCCTATTATCTTAGTCTAAATTAATAATCATGTGCTCAACTGGAAAGGGTGTTGTTTTCAACATTTTCAGAAAGTAGTGAATTATATGTTGTTCTATGTTTCTCCCCCCTTGGCTTTTGATTAATGTGATCTTGGTTAGTGATTTCGGATATGGATTGATTTGGTTTGTTTATTATCTTGGTGTGTTTTCATAAGCGTTGCAAATGCATTTAAAATCTATTGTTGAGGATCGATAAAAGTGGAAATCGTTCACATATACACTCATATGTTGCTGTATTTGAATATTGTATTTAAATAGTGCCTCTTTGGTCAGCAAAGTGAACATTAATCTTTTCGTTAAAAATCTTGACATTTTGCTAACACTTTTCTTTATGCTTATATGCAAATATGTCATAGTTTGTCATGAACTCTTATGTCTTTCCCCGTTTATGATATGCCCCGATTTATTTTATTTTAGCAAAGCCATGACTGAAGTATATGGATCCTTTAATTTCGGGACTATCCGCTTCCTGTTGAAGGTTTAATTTTAAGTTTGTTATTGTTTTTAAATTTGGCATATGTTTTTCGCATTTCTTATATATGGGCCTTCCTTTAGTAGTCTAACGTCATTGTATTGTGTCTTCGTTAACGTTTCACTTGTCTCTCTACTCATTTATGTTGTTAAAGCTATGAGTAAATCTGTTGGGTATACTTATATGCATGTTGTTTTATGTGTTGGATCATCTTGATGCATTCATTCTGCTCGTTCCATGTTGTTTGTAGTCAGGGAAGTTTTCTTATTCAAGTTCCCTTTCGGGTAATATGTCTTGCCTTCATCTCAAATATGTATGAGTGTGTCTTTCCTAAGTCCCGTTGTCGAGTAAATCCAGAAACTTTCCATAACCAAACCAGATGATTGTTTTACTTAAAAATATATAATAGTAAAAACAATGACTAAGTTTCGAAAAAATCAATTAATCCTATAATTTAGGAGAAGTTAATTTTCTTAATTGCTAGAGTCGCCACTTGAATTTTTAATTAAAATCAAGAAAATTTATTACTATTATTATCAAAAGATTTAAACAGATAAAAATCGATTGAAAAGGATTTGAAGTTCAAATATACATTTCGGGAAGGTGTTAGATCCTCGGAATGTCCGCTAACTCGCGGTTGACCGGCGATTTGACTAAATGACTTTTTAAAATAATATTTTTTTAGATATTGACTAAATAAAGTAAAATCAATCTTTTATTTATTTATTGACTAATATTACTATTGTATTTTAATTGATTATTTTAAAGGGAATGAACATAGAAGGAAACCTCTAAAAGGGAAAACTCAAATGTTTGACAAGTCTAATAGTGAATAAAAAACCTAAATATAAAGTAGAAAAATAATTACTTTTTATTTAAATAAGAAAAAGAGAAATAATTAACTTTGGGGAACATAAATTTACCAAATGAAACATAAGTTAATACAATAGCAAAATAAATAAAGAGAAGAGGAGAAAGGAGGAATTTGGACTTGGCCTCTTTGCCCAAATTTAGCAAAAAATGGACCCTTAGGCCCAATTAACCCAAAAATCTTGTAGCAACTTTGGATAGGGAATTTGGCCCATTTCTCTCTTAAAAATCTGGTATACATTTTGATGCATAGTGATGTATACGACTTGTATACAATCTATTTAGTGTATATTGGGATGTATACGGAATGTATGCTGCCCTCGATCAATTTTCCAGCACCTGTATAATTTTTTCAACTTGTGTATCAAATATTCATACTCTATATCGGTGTATACAGCAGTATATTAGCCCCTTTTAAAGCGCTTTTGGATGTAAAAGATAAAAAAAATTATTTGATATCAAGATAATTTTAATAATTCATTATATATATTTAGAATTCTTGAAATATGTGATAATGTCAAATCATATAAATTTTATTGAAATGTTCTTAAAACATACTAAAATTTATTTCTTTTTTTCTTATAACAGTTCACTATTGGAAGATTGTTCAAAAGCATCACAAGATTATTTATGCCGCACGAAGCGCGATTAAATTATCTAATATAAATAAAATAAAATAAAATAATTTTTGAAGAATATTATCATTGCTTGAGTGACCTTAACTTTACAAAAACCAAAGTTGATAGAAAATATTTCTTCTCCCTCTGTCCAATTTTATACGAGTTAGTTTGACTCGTTACAGAGTTAAAACCAAAAAAGAATTTTGAATAATATGTTCTAAAATAAGTGATAGATATTTCTGTTGCTATAACTCATTTCATCATATCATCATATTCATTCATATATATTATGATAAGTAGGAAGCTCATAATTTAAAAGTTGAATTACTATTTTGCCCTTATTTTATACCATTTTACCCTTATTTTATTTCTAAACTCAATTAAATAATAATATATAATTAATTTAATATTAAATAATAATTTTATTTAAATTCATGCATCTGGATATAATGGTTCAAATACTTTGATGAATAGTTACAATAAAGAGGAAAGACCAAAAGTTGCATTTTCCTTAATAAATGGGGATAATTCACAAGTACCCCCTCAACCTATGCCCAAAATCTCAGACACACTTATTCTATCATGAGGTCATATTACCCCCTAAACTTATTTTATTAATAATTTTCTACCCCTTTTCGGCCTACATGACACTATCTTGTGGGCAGTGGCGGAGCCACCTTGTCCTCGGGGGGGGGGGGGGGGGGGGGGGGCATCTTAACCCCCTTCGCCAGAAAATTAGTACATTTTATACATGATTAAAATAATTTTGTAGTTATATATAGTGGATGTCGAACCGCCTCAACTAGTTCGTGTGTCTATTTCTTTAAATTTTGAACCTCCTTATTGAAAATCTTGTCTCCGCCACTGCTTGTGGGCCCAACGCTGATTGATTTTTTCTTTCAGTATAGTGTCACGTAGGCCGAAAAGGGATAGATAATTACTTATAAAATAAGTTAAGGGAGATAATAGGACCTTTGTATAATATAAGTGTGTTTCTGGGATTTCGGGCATAGGTTGAGGGTGTACTTGTGCATTTTTCCATTAGTGTATAACAATTCTTCTTTATCAAAAATCAACTTAATTTTGGGTTGGGACTTGTGTCAATGACTATTTCTTATCACTGTTTGTTGTTAATAGAAAAAAGAGATATAGAAAATAGCAAAGACACTAAAGGTAATATCTTTCGTACTAAATCTTTATGGTTTTTTCTTTTTATTTATTTGTATGTTTAATCTTGATTTTTTTTCTTGTTTTGCAATTTTTTTTGTATTTTAATATATTTTCTTCAAGTTTTTGATCTTGTTTTCATCAAATTGTGTTGATAATCTGTAATAGAGTTTGTTTGTATTGTTTAATTTTGTATGGTTATTTTAGTGCTATGTGTTTTTGATTCTTCTTTCTTATGTTTAGTGATTTTGATGTATTCTTTGAGTATTGTTTTTTTTGTTAGTTCTATGCTATTTGATTTGCTTAGCCTCAGTGTGTTTTCTATATAGATTAGAAAAGGTTTTTGCGGTTATTATTTTATTTTTGTATGGTCTTGCTAATCTGTTGTACCCTTAAATGCTTTTTTCATGTCTATTTTTTTAAGTTTTGTTGTAATTTTGAAATATATTCTCGAGGGTACATCTTAACTTTAATTTTTCTATTATTATCTTGGGATTTCAATTCTTGCTGGAAAAAAATAATTTTAGTACTTATTGCTTCTTTATCTCCTTTGACAAACTTTTTCATCCTTCAAAAAAGATATTTATTTCTGCCAACACTTATTATAGGATAGTAGAGACGTAGACTTTCAGAAAGTCATCTTAGTCATGCCACTTTTATGGTAACAATTAAAATAATTGTGTTTAATCTCACTTTTATGGTAACAATTAAAATGACAAAATGAAAAGTCATGCAAATATGTAATACAAGTGGACTAGTGAATAACTACATGGTTCCCATATTTATATTTGATAATAGGGTAAATTACTTGATGATTCAATTGCTTCACAAAATTCGAGTATATATAACCCTTCATTGTGTTATGTCTCTTCTATATATTTTATACTTGTGTCCTTTTTAAAAACACAATATTAACACGTGCAACGCACTTGAGCAAGAACTACTTAAGTATAAAAGGGACATATTTAAAAATTAAATTATTACTAAATATAAAAATGTTTTTTTTTTCATTTTTGGACTAATTAACAAGAAAAGTAACTCATATATTTGACAGAGATAATACTTGAGAAACTATACAAAAAATTAATTCCATATATATATACTAGGGTTCAGTTAGAGGGTCAAAAGATTGATCAGAATGGAAATGAACATTCCTATTAACACTCCAGGTAGTGAGATTTCTTCTTTTTATTCTACTTTTCTTTTTTTCTTTTCTTTTGCCTTTGATTTTACACTATTAGTATTACTAGATATTCGTAGAATTGCAGAGGATCTTCCATTGGGAATGTAGGATTTGAAATTTTCCTGTGTGGTTTGTGGAATATTACACTGGACTAGGGTTTACTTTATGTGAACCCAGAGGTAAAATATGTGGGTTTTGGTATGGTCAAATTATCCTTTCAGGATCCCAATTAGGATCTGGCTGTAAGTTGCAATTTTCAAAAGTAAATCCACTTAGTTTTTTTGGGACCATTTTCTCTTACTTGTAAACTGAAAAAATGGATTTCTAATATAACAAAATTGGATACTAATAAATCTAAGATAGCTAGAAGGAGTGGGTATCCATGTCGAATATGCAAAGGAGAAGATCAAAATTAGAGAAGAAGAGAGAAAAAAAATAAGGAAGGAATTGAATTACCAAAAGTTTATTGTTGCATTCTCTCTCCTTCTACACTGCATTTTATATCAACCTTTAGATAATGTGGCGAAATCCTGACTCTTCAGCTTCATTAGTTGAGATTTAATCTTGGTCATTTATTTGCCAAGTAGTTACTCTCCTTACGTGATTCAGCTTCGAATTAAGCCATACTAACTAAGATAATTGCATGTCCCGAATTCATTATCCTCTTATTATTGTTATCCAATAAAAATAATAATATAATCCCGATTAGTTGTCCCAGATCCCTTCCTAGATATCAGTGTAGAAGAGGCACATCTTACTTGAACATAGACTCTCGACTCAAAACAAAAGTAAATATTAATTGTAATAACAATATTATCCAACAGTGGTGCGTTTTTGAATGGTAATCAATTTTTTTGTCAGTGGTTCATACTTTTGTAATAGTATAGATTAAACAATAGAAGTATTGATATATTTCCAAATATCCATAAAAGTGGAAACTTAATTTTCTTAGACAAGTAAATTTGAATGGAAGAGTGTGACGTAGTGGTCAATGAAGTTGTTGAAAGTCATGAGGTCTAATATGCTAATCCCACACAAGAAAAAACACTTGGTGACTTTTTCCATCTTTCATAGCCTTAGTGGACGGAGTTACATAGTACTTATTGCTGGTGGGAGGTAGTACGCTTGAAATATGTAACATTGTCATCAATCTTTTATTGACGTATAACTCCACTTGGGCACATGTACATTCTGCAGTTCAAACGGAAAACGCAAACAGAGCTGATTGGCAGGAAGAGCTTTACCAAAAGGTATGGTTTGCAATGGTACTTTTCATTTCCTATGGAAATTCAATATGTAGATTTTGATAAACTGGTTTTATAAAATTATAAAAAATAGTTGAATGTTGCAAAATATTTCCTATGATTATAGAGTAATAGAAGAGGTTTACCATATCAAATGAACTACTAAATTCATGACCCCTCCACACAAGGTGCTTTATGTATTCCATTTCTTAGAAGTAATAGAAATATAAGCATGTTAACAGGTAACTTGTTAGAAAGGAACATGAATCCTCATTGTGATGGTGCTCCGTGTAAGTCCGTCTTGGTCCCATATTTTTAACGACAAAAAATTAATTGACATGCCCTGACATAATTTAAAAATTGAGTATATTTTGATAAATTAACTGATTACAGAAAATTATTTGTTGATTGCTGAGATCATAAGTCTGTATGTTCGGGTCAAAGTTCTTCATGGCATGTCACTATTTGCTTTCGGGCAACTAAATTATTTAATTGCTAATCTAAGGGATAAATCTATTTGCGCAAGAAGTATATAGATGAATATATTGCTATAAGATGTTTTCTTTGAAAAAACATCTGTTCATCTGTATTAATATACTTTTTTTTGTTTTTTTTATTTCTTATTATAGAGAAATCCAATTCTTCCGTCTTCAAAACTCAATCTTCTCTACTTACATCCCTGACAAAATAAGTTCAAATACTTCGATTCCTCCAAGAATAAACATATAACACTAACATTCTCTGCATTCTCCATCCCGTTCTTTTTCACTTGTGAAGCTAACTACAAAATTATTATTTCATTGATTACCCTCGTTTTACCTCATTGATGATAAAGGAATAAAGTTAAAAAAAGAAATGATTACCATTAAATTGTATTACATGTTGAAACCTAACTTTAAAAAAGTATATTCTAATTCCTCCTGGTTGGCTGGTCTATGATCACATTGCAGAAGTTTCATTCTTTATTTGAGCACCAAGAGGCTAAAGGAAGCAAAACTCAGTTCATTACTTAGTTCTACTTCACTTATACCCTTTTTATCTAGAAGGTTCTTTTGTGAAGATTTTCTAGTTTTGTTCTCTATTGTATCGTACAGTTGATCTGATTATCACCTAAACACATGGTAATGCATTCTTTACATTTTCGCAATTGACTTATTGAATATTTAATGCAGATTAAGTCTATAAAGTAGATGCATTTACCATACATCAATGATTTTTACGAGAAAATTACTTCTAAATTGCAGCAGGTATGTTATTAACATCCCTCAAAGTGCTTCATCATTGTTTCAAGTTTTGGTTGGCTCCCTTGCAAGTTCCGTAAAATTACACACCATCATTTGTATATAGCATGCAATATTGCATTGCTTTGGTTATTTCCTTATTGGTTCTTTGGTTTCTTTCCTGTTGATATTTATCTTGAGAAACAGTGTTCTCATTGTGGGAATATATTGTAATGCGGCTAATTCGTTTTAATTTCTAGCATATGCATCATTTGTTTCTGTTGAAGCATTGTGAATGTTGTGAAAGTCCAGGTGGTAGTGGACATCATAAATAGTTATTTTCACAAGTCATTTATGGTTGTTTGTTTTGCTTTTAGTAAAGGAATTAAGGGTTCCCTAGTTCTTTGTCAAGCGCTTGAGTCAACATTCTGCTGAATTGTGTGAACCTTACGCAATATGTGATTTGTATCATCATGTCATTTCATAAACTTTCCTCCCTTTTTCGATGCCGTAGGAGGTTCTTGAAGAATTAATTTCAAAGGTTAGCAAACAGAAACAAGACTCTCTAAACTAATTCTTTTTTTTCCTCATTTTATGCATGACCCTCTTAATTAGAGTCTTCCAAATGAGAGAACAGAAAAACTCAAGATGTTCAAGATGACTCTGGAACACATTATGCTTTTCTTGCAGTTTAACAAACACGATATTAATCTTGGTCACAAGGAGAAACTACGTTCGGTTGAGAAGCACATACGTTTCTTTCTAATAGGCAAAAATCTGCACAAGGCTACTTCTTATGCAGTGCAGGGGTAACTTCCTCAAGCTTCCATCCATACAAGTCAGGTATTGTTTTCACCTTGTTGAAGTTGTTTTCCTCTTGTGTTAACATGCATCTACATTTCAAGTAGTCTTTTTTCTTTCTTGAGAAGGGGAGGGGGGAGGGGGGAGGGGGATGGTTGATTACTTGGAACTTGTGATTATTTTCCCAGTATGAATCGCTTAAGTTATGATTGATCTCTCGTGTTACTTCTACTTTCTTCTAAGGTCTCATGTGTTTAAATAGAAAGGTATGGAGATCAAAGATTTTAGTAGAAGGTTAGTAGGGAGTCGAGTGTTGTCGTACTTCTAGTAGTATGATTTAGGTAACTCGTATTTTCTTTTTCCAACTACTGCTTATATTACTTGAAAATAGGACTCAATTACAACTGCCTTATATTAAAGAGTGCAACAGATCAAAAGTAACGATAAAAGACTAAAATATAAGATTGAGAAGAAGGGGATGAGAAGCTTCAGATTTCTCATAATTGTGGATGAGAGACTCATAAAATTTCCATAACAATAAGTCCCCACATTTTGTTACTACTATCACTTTTTTTTACAACTAATTCATAGTGCTGATATTCTCTCAGATTCCTTCACATGTCTTTTTCCCAGCCTTTTATTCAAAATCAGTTAATGTTTTTGGCCTTCTCTTAACTCGTGTGATGCGCCTAGCTGGCACAATTGGTTCAGCCACGTTGGCCTCTACCTCACTATTTTCATTCATCACAATACTCTGTTTCTCAATGAGAACCTTGTCCTCAAGGTTCGTGATGGGAGAATCATAGTTAGTTAAGTTCAAAGGAGTACTTTTTATGTTGGGCTGCCCAAACAACGTTTTTGCACAGAAACATAAAAAACAGTTAGAATCCAGCTAGCCTCCGGTAATTCTAACTTGTAAGAAACTTCTCCAACTCATTTAAGAATCTGGAAAGGCCTAAAGAAATGCTTGTCCAACTTGTGAGAGGGAAGCTCCCTGAGATAAGTCTGATGATAAGGTTTTAATTTCACATAGACCCAATCTCCAACTGAAAAGATGACCTCGATGACCTCCATGCACTTGGCATCACCGACTTTCTTCATGTGAACTTGAGCCTTGCTAAGCTTCTGTTTAGAGAAGTCAAAACCACATCACGCTGCACTAAATAGGGTTCGACTAAGTCAGTGGAAGTACTTCTCAAGATGTAACGTGCTAATGTAGGAGGTTCACGACCACACAAATTCTGAAAAGGGGTCATGCCCGAGAACATTGATATGAGGTGTTGTACCAATACTTAGCCCATGGCAACCCAGTCAGTGGGGACATTAACAACAAAACACCTCAAACATTTCTTAGTACACTTATTAATAGCCTCATATAGTCAGGTTGCCCATCTGTTTGAGAATGATAGACGGTGTCCATAGCAAGAGAGGTCCCTGAAATATATTGATCTCTTGACAGAAGTAATGTAAAAATTGAGGGTCCCACTCATTGACAATACTGCAAGGAGGTCCATGAAAACAAATAATTCGAGTCACAAAACCTTCAGTGACAGTATTACTGGTAAAACTCGTTGCCAATGGAATGAAGTGACCATACTTAGAGAAACTATCCAATACTGTCATAAGGTGAATCTTCCTTTAGAACTAGGCAAGCAAGTGATGAAATCCATGGTGAGTACATATATAAGAAATATCATACTATAGGGACACGACCCTTACAACATAAATCATAAGTACAATATTAAGAGACTTTAGAGTAAATCATAAATAGGAAATCCTTGGACTTAAAGATTCCTTTCCTTGAGCTTGGGAATTCACATATAAAGCTCATCATCATCTATAGACATCCTTTAAACATCCATAACCTACACTTTGTGTAAAAAGGTAGAGAAGAATGGAGTTAGTACAATAATGCACTAAGTATGGCAACCATGCAAAAACATGCATTTAAAAGGGACATTTTTCTTGAAATCATGCATCATGCATTTTTTATGAAAACTTCATAAAACCTTCATACAATAAGCATTATATCATTTACATACTTCATATAGGCTTATTTCATGGTACAATATAATATAAAATCATACATTGCATTTAAGACATTTTTGAATCATTTTACAGTAAGCTCATAGTGAACTCTTATTCCATTTACAGTGAACTCCTTTTATTCTAACTCCTTGACATTCGCAACTAATCCTCTAGTGATACTTGGTACAAGTCATGGATAATGTCCCATGATACTCTCTATACTCGACCATCACCTTTGGACCACAAGGAACTCATACGTCCAACCTTTCAACTTAACACATAAAACCATAAGACCATTTCATATAACAAGGCACATACTTCATATTACACTTATCATAAGTCTTCACTCACAATCCTAATATAAGTCTACTAGGGTAATGTACATGTGAAACCCCATAACCTCACATATACTCAGTGGACCTATCATAAGACCATAAGCATAACAACATTCACTTCATATAATAGCATGTCAAGCATAGACAACTTCATTCATACAAAGCAAGACCTTCATCATATAGTCATTAAGACAAACTTTAGGCAGATAAGGACAAGACCACTTCATATGGATCCATGCCATGCATTTAATCAAAACAAGTAGACAACACTACAATGTCATGCATAAGGAACATAAACATAGTCATATACATTTAGAACACCTCCCTAGAACTTCCTTCAAGAGCTATTTGTGCAATGCATAGGTAACTTCATTACTCTCACCTATCCTAAGTAACTTCCCTTAGGTCATCCTAGTTAGAGTCCTAGTCATTTACTTCCATAATCCATTTTACTTTAGGAAAACTATAGCCTTAACCGACACTAAGACCATGGGTGCTAAACAGGGAATTTTGTGTTTTAGAGCCTTACACCAATGGAGGTGCTCTACTTAGCCAAAGAAGAACACTAACACATGCTACCATACTAAGTGATAACACTTGCTAGATCCTATGTGTCTAGCATAGTTTATGGAACTTGGAGGTATATGTGGCAAAATAGGGCATTGTAGTTATCCACTTATGGAAATATCACTCTAAGACATTTGGCTATGAGGCTAACCACATGGTGAGGACTGTGGTGACCTATCTTCCTACAATGGGAAAGGACACCCCTCAACTTCAAGTTCTCTCGGTTCTAATCTAAGTTTCCTTTTATTAAAAAGCCTTTATGAACATTACTTTATAAAACATAGCCTTTAGGAGATTGACTCCTCATATGCTTAGCTCATAGGTCATAGATGAGAGTTTATCAACCTATATCATTTGAGAAACCCTTTCACAGGGTTATAGCATATTCAACCACCATCTAGTTTAGGATACACTTGAGCACACTTTCAAGGCCCCTCCATTGACTAGATCATCATACATGTGTATGTGTGTGTACTTATATGTGAGCAAGCCTTTCATATAACACATTTAGACCACACATATTCATACTTTCATTTCATTTATGCATGTGTAACTATATGAGAAACCCTTTCATATAAACACATTTAGACACTAGGTATGATCATCATCATACCACATACATTATAGCATATAAGACTTGTTCATAACATACTCATGCATTCATATTCATGTACATAGAAGACCAAGCCTAGGGACTATCCTATCAAGGCACACATGTGCAATGCATAGAGAAGGTTCCATACCCTTGCCCATACTAGTACACCTATCAAGTCATCCAAGTGAATGGTACATCACATAATCTCCTAGAGGGATAACATAGCATAATACACATTTATTCAAGATTTACAATGTCATTACAGTAAACTCTAGTCATTATGCACATATATTAACTTTACTTCACATATAACATTATAAGACCTCATCATAGGCAGCACCTATACATAAAATTAACATAACCATTTACATGCTCATAACATTAGCCATACAACCTAGACCATTAGCTAGGCAATCAAGGCAGGTCGAACAGAGTCAGTCCTAGGGTGAAGATCATCGGATGGAAAAATGGATTGAGCTGGCATAACTATAATAGGAAACTAGGCATAGGCTTCACATTGGTTGATCATCACCATCACACATTCATATCACAATTGCCTTCAAAGCCATGTTCACACACACACACACACACACACACACACGCACATGCACACGAACACACACACACACACACAAACACAAACACACACACACACACACACACCACACACACACACACCACACACACACACACACACGCTGCGCACGCACACACACACACACACACACAAACACACACACAAACACACACACACACCACACACACACACACACGAAATTTTTTCATAACAATGAAAAATAATACATAATTAAATTAAAATATTGGTTGCATACCAAATCCATTTTGGACAACCATACCTTAACTCCAATATGAAAAAGAAAAACATAAAATCATAATCCAACATAAAACAAGATCTAAAGGAATATATAAGTCATATCTTATACTGTTAAGTTTACAAATTGAACTATATTGTAAGAAAGTTTCTTTTTTGAATTTCACAATGAAGCTATTTGTTCTTTTTCCTAGTTAGCTTCTTGACGACATGTATTCTTATCATAATCTAGGAAGAAGAAAAGAGAATAGTAGGGAATAGAAAAGAAAACAATGTGATGACATAGGAATCAATTAAGTGGTATTAATAGTGATATTTGGTTATCTTTCCACCTACAAATTTTTTTTAATAGGGCACATTGAGTCATGATAGACAAATTTATTTCAGTTCCAAAATTCAAAGAATCACAAAATCTGAAGAGTTTCATACATTATAGTTTCATGATAGATTTATTGATGTTAATTGAAAAATTCAAAGAATTACGAAATTCTTACATTATTGTTTTCTACTCTAATTTAATTTAACCTAATTAATTATAATTATAGTGTCATAACTAAAAAAATGAAGTGTAGTTATTGGACTTCATATTCTAGCATTATGTAATTAAATATTAGTATTAAAAAAATAATTAATTTATTTGATTTAGTGGAGGGCAAAATAGTAATCCAACTTTGAAGGTTGGAGTTTCCCACTTATAATACATACATACATATATATATATATACATACATACATATATATATACATACATATATATATATATATATATATATATATATATATATATATATATATATATATATATATATATATATATATATATATATATATATATACATGTATGTATATATATATATATATACATATATATATATATATATATATATATATATACATGTATGTATATATATATATATATATATATATATATATATATATATATATATATACATACATATATATATATATATATGTATGTATATATATATATATATATATATATATATATATATATACATATATACATATATATATATATATGTATGTATATATATATATATATATATATATATACACACACATATATATGCTGTAATTTATCTATCCTTAGAAAAATCACTTTTTGAAATGTGCTAAGTATAAAACGATTTAGAAGAATATTTAGAAAGAGTCGCCACTTAATTTTTTGAAGAAATTAAGAAAACTTAATTTAAAAAGATTTTAACAGATTAAATCTTAATAAATTTAGAGAAAACGGGTAAGAGGTTCTTATTTATGCTTCAAGAAGGTTTTTAAGGCATTTGAAGCACCCGCTAACACGGGGTTATCCTATGACTTAGGTTAATTTACTTTTATTTATTTATTTATCTTAGAAACATGTTTTAATATAATAATTAACAATATTCGATCAACTTTAAGAAAATACTTAAACAAATATCAATTTTATTTTTATTTTTATTTTATAACAAAATGGAAATTTAATTAAACCTTTTTTATATATATGAATTAATTATAAGTAAATAGAATTTAACCAATCTAAATTATTTTTATTTTTTTCATCACTTTAAAAAGATAATAACTCAAGCCAAATTCATTAATTTAAGAATGAAAACCCATATTTAATTGATGGAAGAATAAAAGATTCGCTTAAAATAATATTTAAAATAATAAAATGGTTAAGCAAAAATCATTAAAGAATATATATCTTTTAAAAACATAGGTTTGACTTAACTAAAGATATTAATTTTACTCATATACTTGATATAATAATAAATTATTGTAAAAGATGTTTATATAGTAAGCCAACATAAAAAAAATAATTCATCTTTTGGGGATTTAAGTAAGTAAATCCAAAACAAAATAAAGGTTAGAGTTAATAAATAACAAAGATGAACAATCACAATCAAATACTTTAAGAGTAAGGGAGAGAAGTTGAATTTGGGCCTTTCTTAGGCCGAATTCGCTGCTACTTTTGGGGTTTAATCCAAAACCCCTTTTTGTATACACAAGACGTATATCAGTGTATACAGCTCGCAAATCAGTACCTTTTCATATATATGGACCCATATATCGACTGTATACAGTCCCCCTTAGTTCCTTCAACCTGTATCTTTGTTTTTGCCTAGCAGTCGTTGCGCGGAACTTGTATATCAGCCCTTTTCTTGGTGTCCTGGGCCAGTAACCTGTGCTCAATCTGTAATTCTGCTTCCAATGGTTTGACTAAGAATGGGGCTGACTCGGTAAAGATATTGAAGCCTCCATGGCTCCTATCGGAAATGCAAGGAGAAAAGAAAGTCCACAAGAGACTCGGACGAGGTTCACATGTAACAAGAATAAGCAACTTATAAGTAACAACTCATATGATGTAATGTAGGAAAATAAAGATGCACTTCTTTATGTTATTGTCCAGACTCCAAAACATCACCATGACGAACCAAATATATGTTATCTAATACTTATCACAACTAGACTCAACAATTTGGACATGAAGAAACACTACCCACAAAACACATATAAGTACTAATGAATAATAACTAAATTTAACCTCCAAATGACAAATCATAACAAACAAAGAAGAAGAGGAAAGGAAGCAGATTGCTTAATCAAAAACCTTAAGGGGTAACAAACATCGCCAATAATTACAAGCCTCTTAGGGAGTTAAAACAACAAGGAAGATAAACTAAATACACTGAAAGTTTTAGGCGTTTTAAAGAAACATGAGAAAAACAAAATTAGAAAAAAAACAAATGCTAAAAATTCATATTCACACTTCAATGAACAAACAGTGAACACAATTTTTCATCCAGCAAAACCATCATTGATTCTTCCCAACTTTAGTCATGAAGAAGACATCAAGACGTGAGCAAACCGTAAAAAAAAACAGAATCATACAACGAGTAAATCCCAAGTTGAAGCTAAATGAAAATCCCATAATAAAAAGTGAATGAGAAAGGAAATTATGCAAAGACTATGACACAAAATGTATAAATTTGAATAGAGATCATACTTTAAAGGAAACAACGTGCCTACGAAATTTAAACAAAAATGAAAGTTCCCAATAGATCCCGACATATAAGATGAATAGAATACCTTCATGAATATTGATAACATTCATATGATACAAAAGACAATGAATAATTATATATATAGCAGTAATAAGACAAGGTCATCAACAATACATATATGAAAATGCATGGAAAACATGTTTATTGTCATTTTTGCCTTAGTTCGCATATGACCCGAATTCAAACAGAACAAATACGCAATTAATTCATTGAATGTAAAAGCAACCAATATGAGATAGGAGAAGAGATGAAGTTACCTTCTTTGGAGCAGCGAACTCGAGACGGCAATGAGCTTGAGAGCAATGATTCTTCCACCACAAGATTCAAGTACAAATTGACAGCCAAGAAGTTCAAAACCAGCCGCAAACTATATTTTAGAGATTCGCTTGAAACTTTCTAGTGTAAAGTAATTATCGCTTCAAAACTCAACTCCTGAGCCTCTCTCCAAATCCCTTGAGCATGGGAACTATTTATAGGGGAAGAACATAGAAATTTTGGTGGGAAATCCATTGGATTTTTGAAAGAAAGAGTTTGAAATTATTATTTTTTGCTCCTTTTCGAGATCAATAATAAAAGGCATGGGGAAGCTCTGAGGGGGGGGGTGGGGAGGGGGGGAAGAAAACGATGATGGTGATGGGATGGTACTGTTGGCATGATTTTCCAGTTTTCAACCATGATTTGTTGCTTGATCTATGGGGAAGAAAACATTGCCTTACTGGATTTCTTCCCCAATTTCTGGGATTTCAACGTGAAGAAGAAACAAGGTGGGATCGGGTCTGGTATTTTGGGCTTGCTGTGTAGGCATCTGATTGTATTGTTGCTGGGCTGAAAATTGAATTGAAATTGAGCCCAAAACTAAAGCTGAAAAATGAGCTTAAAAGGGAAGTGAAAAAGATAGTAAATTGAATTGCAATTATAACCAAATAGGAATTACGAAGTTAGCCAATTGAGTAAAAATTTTGATGGATTAAATATTAATTAATTAACGATCTTCTTAATCTTAACAAGATATAATAATTAAATTAGTTATAAACTAATTAACTCGAAATAATAACTATAACTTAAAATAAAGTGAATTAATAAAGTTTCTAACTAAAACATAAAAATCTTTTGTGATGATTTTCAAATATTTATATAAAATATACTAATCATATAATTATATAGAACATATAAATTTATTTAAAATTATAAATAAAATAAAAACGAAGTTATTTAAGATTACTTACGAACCATATATAAATATATATATATATATATATATATATATATATATATATATGTGTGTGTGTGTGTGTGTGTGTGTGTGTGTGTGTGTGTGTGTGTGTGTGTGTGTTTGTGTGTGTGTATATATATATATATATTGAGTCTTCTTTTCGATTATAATCGATGGAATTGACCATTTCGTTACATAAAGAATAATCGATTTGCGCAGGTCGTAAGAACAAAAATGTCACAATATTTTTTTGACACATGTAAAAGTGATGGAAAACAAAAAATATCTTTTACATACCCGCCAAGTTTATCAACTTTTTTAAAAATGATAAAAAGAAAGATACCCCTATTGTCACTCCAAAAAAAGCTCCCTATTGAACTAGACACTCAGTGGGTTTCTACCAACAAAGAAAATATATATATATATATATATATATATATATATATATATATATATATATATATATATATATATATATATATATATATATATATATATATATATTATTTTGAAATTCTTATAAAACTAATTATTTAAAATCGTTTGAAATTTAAAAGCTCAATGATTAATTTATTTATTAGAGGGCCAGAATTGGGTATCAGCAGCTATCCCTCGTTTGACTTAGATGATGAAAGAAATTCAAGGCAACTGAAATTGACGAATCCAATTTTGACCGACCACATCCTCATCTTTTGAAAAAGGATTTGGTTACGGACTTTAGCAATTATGGCCGAGCCCCGGTAGCAGGTTTACTACATTTCTCAGGCTATATGAGAAGTCAGACCGCTTGTAGTTCGATATGCTTGATTTAACGCACGATTATGAAAGACTTCAAAATCTATCCAGATATCGAATTATGAAGAGAACGGAATGATCGAGAATAAGATTTAGGAAAGGATGTCGGAATACAACTGAGTTTTCAACATTGAACCCGCCTACATATCCTTAAACCTAAGGAATCAGGTTGTTTGTAGTTCGACTCGATCAGTTGAAAAGGAAATCTGTTATGCAAGATAACCTTTGGTTTTGGAGGAGTGAAAAATAAAACGAGTGTGGAAAATAGGCTTGCAACCTCCTAGCCATGAATGTGGAGCTCTTCACATCCATCCGTAAGAACTTACATGGACATAATTTCCAAAGTTCGTGGTGTGCTGTCACTCAGATTAGAAAGTTGCCTCTGGTGGATGCAAAATTGAAATCGATGAACTAAAAGAAAAACCCACACGCCTTTTGATAGGGGTGTGGTTTGATTGTGGTGGAAGTTGCTCCTCAGCTCGCGTCCTAAGAGTTTGACACTCCTCTTTGGACTATGTCCCCGTTCGCTGCGAAGAAAATAAAGTTTCACGTTGTGTTGCATCCCTTTTGATATCGTCTGCACCATGTTGGAACTTAATTGTTCTCCTTGAATATTTTACATTAACGTCTATCAGTTTGACATAATTCAAATAAAACATGTATCTCACATTTGCGACATGATTGTTCACTATACTCTTCTTTTAGTATAGCAGTGGTGAAAAATAGACTAATGTTTCTTGATGGTTGAATATGATGGCCCTCTTGGAAGTTTAATATGAATGAATCTCTTGGTTTTTGAGTATGATAGCCCTCTTTACATTTGAATATGATGGCCCTCTCGGCAATTTAGTATGAATGGCCTTCTCGGCAGTTTGAATATGAATGGCTCAGCAGTTTGAATATGAATGGCCCTCTCGGCGTTTGAATACAATGGCCTTCTTGGCATTTGAATATGAATGGCCCTATCGGCAGTTTGAATATGAATGGCCCTCTCGGCGTTTGAATACAATGGCCTTCTTGGCATTTGAGTATGAATGGCCCTCTCGGCAGTTTGAATAGAATGGCCTTCTTGGCATTTGAATATGAATGGCCTCTCGGCAGTTTGAATATGAATTTCCCTCTCGGCGTTTGAATACATGGCCTTCTTTGCATTTGAATATGAATGGCCCTCTCGGCAGTTTGAATATGAATGGCCCTCTCGGCATTTGAATACAACAATAGCCTTCGTGGCATTTTAATATGAATGGCCCTCTCGGCAGTTTGAATATGAATGGCCCTCTTGGATTTTTGAACATGAATGGCCCTCTCGGCAATTTAATATGAATGGCCTTCTCGGCAATTTGAATATGCATGGCCCTCACGACAGTTTGAATATGAATGGCCCTCTCGGCGTTTGAATATAATGGCCTTCTTGGCATTTGAATATAAATGGCCTTCTCAACATTTTGAATATGCATGTCCCTCGGCGTTTGAATACAATGGCCTTCTTGGCATTTGAATATGAATGGCCCTCTCGGCAATTTGAATATGAATGACCTTCTTGGATTTTTGAATATGAATGGCCCTCTCGGCAATTTAATATGAATGGACTTCTCGGCAGTTTGAATATGCATTGCCCTCTCGGCAGTTTGAATATGAATGGCCCTCTCGGCGTTTGAATACAATGGCCTTCTTGGCATTTGAATATGAATGACCCTCTCGGAAGTTTGAATATGAATGGCCCTCTTGGCTTTTGAATATGATGGCCCTCTCGGCAATTTAATATGAATGGCCTTCTCGGCAGTTTGAATATGAATGGCCTTCTCGGCATTTTGAATATGCATGGCCTTCTTGGCTTTTGAATATAAATGACCCTCTCGGCAATTTAATATGAACGGCCTTCTCGGCAGTTTGAATATGAATGGCCCTCTCAGCGTTTGAATACAATGGATTTTACTGTTAATGTTGTATTCTTTGGTCAAGCAGATATGTTTCACTCATAATCAGATATTTGCTGATAGGCTCTCCCGAAATAGTTGGTTGATAAATATATTATCTTTGATGATCTTATTTATTCCTGCATCCACAAAACAATGTTAGTTTTGGAACACTTATTTGTGTTGATTTCTTCCAATCGTCTTGCTTCTTATCTTGCTATCTTTGAAAGTTTTTGAGAATTCAGGTCGAACGTAGTTTAAGTACAAAAGGAATGTCCCAAAGATTAATACGACAATGATTACGAACAAATTGCGATTACAAGGAAATAAAAGAAAGAAATAACATTCTTCAAATGTAATATCTCTTGACGGCATTTGAATTTATAGCTTTTCTCCATACTCTACCGTCCATCTCTTCTAGGACCAAAGCTCCTCTTGACAGTACTTCCTGGACAACATACGGTCCTTCCCAGTTAGCTGCAAATTTCCCTTTATATTCCTCTTGATGAGGAAAAATGCGCTTCAACACCAATTGACCTACCTCAAATGTTCGAACTCTTACTTTCTTGTTGAAAGCAGGAATCATTCTCTGTTGATACAACTGGCCGTGACAAACGACACTCATTCTTTTCTCATCAATCAATGTTAACTACTCATATTGATCACGAACCCATTCGGCATCGCTCAATCCAGCTTCCTGAATAATCCTCAAAGACGGTATTCAACTTCATCTCGTATCACTGCCTCTGTTCCGTATACTAACCAATACGGAGTTGCTCCAGTTGAAGTTCGAATTGTGGTGCGATAACCTAGCAAGGCATTAGGCAAATTTTCATGCCAACATTTGTAGTTGTCAATCATCTTTCTCAATATCCTCTTGATGTTCTTATTGGCAGCTTCCATAGCTCCATTCAATTGAGGACGATATGCAGTTGAATTACGGTGGGTAATTTTGAATTGTTCACATATCTCTTTCATCAAGTGACTGTTAAGATTTGCACCATTGTCCGTGATGAGAGACTCAGGAACTCCAAAACGACATATCAAATTATTGTGAACAAAATCAGTCACAACTTTCTTCGTCACAGCTTTATAGGAAGCGACTTCGACCCACTTTGTGAAATAATCAATGGCGACCAAAATAAACCTATGACCATTGGAGGCAGCAGGCTCAATTGGTCCAATAACATCCATGCCCCATGCTGCAAATGGCCAAGGATAACTCATTGCATTGAGCTCTTGAGGAGGTACTTTGATCAGATCTCCATGTACTTGACATTTATGACATCTACGAACGAATCGAACACAATCATTTTCCACAGTCATCCAGAAGTATCCCGCCCTTAAGATTTTCTTTGCTAATGTATACCCATTCATATGCGTCCCACACACTCCAGCGTGCACTTCTTCCAGCAATTTTGTGTCTTCTACAACATCCACACATCGTAGTAATCCTAGATCAAGAGTCATCCTATAAAGAATCTCCCCATTAAAAAATAAGTTGTTTGTCATTCTTTGAATTGTTTTCTTTTGGCTGATTGTTGATTTTTCTGGGTATTTGCCAGCTTCTAAGTACCTTTTCACATCGATATACCATGGATTTCCATCCGATTCCTTTTCCACATGTAAACAATGCGCTGGTTGTTCTTTTAAACCTATCTCAAGTGGGTCAATGTAACTTTTTTCTGGGTGTTGTATCATGGAGGATATGGTTGCGAGAGCATCAGCAAACTCGTTTTGTATTCTCGTGGTGTGTCTAAACTCGGTCTTCTTAAATCTTTTACATAACCTTCGTACCAGTTGTATGTAAGGTAAGATTTTAGGAATCTTCACGGCCCATTCTCCTTGAACTTGATGAATCAACAAGTCTGAATCACCAATTATCAGTAATTCTTGAATGTTCATGTCAAGAGCCATTCTGATGCCAAGAATACAAGGTACTCAGCCATGTTATTAGTGCATCGAAATCTAAGCTTCGCTGTTGCTTGAAAATGTTGTCCTGATTCAGATATCCATACTGCTCCAATTCCTGATCCTCTAGAGTTAACTGCTCCATCAAAGAACATTCTCCAACCAGGATATGATTCTGATATGTCTTCCCCTACAAACAATACTTCTTCATCAAGGAAATACGTTTTAAGTGGTTCATATCCTTCATCTACTGGGTTTTCAGCAAGGTGATCGGCCAATGCTTGGCCCTTGATTGCTTTCTGAGTCATGTATACAATGTCAAACTCACTCAACAACATTTGCCATTTTGCTGGATTTCCTGTGGGCATTGCCTTCTGAAATATGTACTTGAGTGGGTCCATTCTTGAAAAAAGATATGTTGTATAAGCCGACAGATAATGTCTCAATTTTTTAGCAACCCTAGTCAAAGCACAACAAGTTCTCTCTAAGAGGGTATAACGAGCCTCAAACGATGTGAACTTCTTGCTCAAGTAGTATATAGCTCTCTCCTTTCTTCGATGGTTTAATCATGTTGTCCCAACACACACCCAAATACGTTGTCAGAGACGGATAATAAAATAACAAAGGACTACCCGCGCGTGGTGGCACCAATACTGGCGGATTTGAAAGGTAATTTTTGATAGTGTCAAAAGCCTTTTGACATTCTTCGGTCCACTTGGTTGGCACATTCTTTCGTAACAACTTGAATATGGGTTCACAAATCACTGTTGATTGGGCTATGAATCGACCGATGTAATTCAGTCTCCCCAGAAAACTCATTACTTCCTTCTTAGTCTTTGGAGGAGGCAGGTCTTGAATTGTCTTGATCTTGGAAGGATCAAGCTCGATACCTCTTCTACTAACGATGAAACCGAGTAACTTCCCTGCAGGTACTCCAAATGCACATTTGGCTAAGTTCAACTTCAAATCATACTTACGTAACCTGTCAAAGAACTTTTCCAGGTGCGTCAGATGATCTGAAATCTTGCGGTATTTTATGATGACATCGTCCACATACACCTCAATTTCTTTGTGGATCATATCATGGAATATGGTGGTCATAGCTCTCATGTAAGTTGCTCCAACATTCTTGCGGCCGAATGACATCACTCGATAATGGTAGACTCCCCAAGGGGTGATGAATGTTGTTTTCTCTGCATCTTCTTCATCCATTAAGATCTGGTGGTATCCCGCAAAAGAATCCACAAAAGATTGCAACTCATGCTTGGCACAATTATCAATGAGTATATAGATGTTTGGAAACGGGAAATTGTCTTTTGGACTTGCTTTGTTGAGATCCAGATAATCCACGCATATCCTAATCTTTCCATCTTTCTTCGCTACTGGAACAATGTTAGACAACCAAGTGGGATACTTAGTCACTTCGACGACCTTCGATTCGATCTGCTTCATGACCTCTTCCTTTATTCTTAGACTCAGATCAGGTTTGAACTTTTTGGTTTTCTGCTTTACCGGGGAATACTCTGAATTGATAGGAAACCTATGGGAAACAATATCAGTGCTTAATCCTGGCATATCATCATAAGACCAGGCAAACACATCGATGAATTTTTTGAGCAGCTCGACCAATTTTTCCTTTTCTATTGCTGTCAAATGGATACTGACTCGGGTTTCTCTAACCGACTCGTCATCTCCTAAGTTGACTATCTCTGTCTCATCCAGGTTGGGATTTTTATTATCTGCAAGGTTCTTCAAGTCGTCAATAAGGTGTTCAGGCATCATAGTTTCCTCATCATATTCTTCACATTTATCTTCATTGACTTTACTTAGTTCACCGTGTTCGTTACATGTCATGACATTGACAAGTTTAGATTCATTTTTACTGAAAAGAAAAAAAGCAATCATGTTAGATAGAAAGAATTTAAATGTATATATTAGAAAGTAATTTGCAAAGGCAAGATAAAAATTAAACAAGGCTTTTCATTGGAAAAAAGGTGTACAAATTTTGATCATGACTCATGTCAACGTGAGTCATTTCCTTTACGATGAAAATAAAGTGACATAAAAGGTTGTTTTGGGCCTCGTCCGAAATACACCGATTTTCAAAAGTAAAACTTCAAATCTTGTTTTTGTCTACCAAGCAATTCGATGAATCATAAGTGGAGTGGCCACCCAATTCTGTAGCATCTCTTCAGGTTTGGCATCTCAGATGGTGGGTGTCGCAGTGCATTCTTCCAAGATCACAACACAATCTCCTTCATCAAACAATCATCCCATCCCTTCCACTAGACCATCACTCTCGGACTCTAAAGCTTTTGCAACAAATAACTCAGATGGTGGGTGTCGCAGTGCATTCTTCCAAGATCACAACACAATCTCCTTCATCAAACAATCGTCCCATCCCTTCCACTAGACCATCACTCTCGGACTCTAAAGCTTTGGCAACAAATAACTGGTACAATTCTCGGACTCTAAAGCTTTAGCAACAAATAGTAATCCAACTTTTAAGGTTGTAGTTTCCCACTTCTAATATATATATATATATATATATATATATTGTTATGCCGTAATTTATATATCCTTAGAAAAATCACTATTTGAAATGTTCTAAGTATAAAATGATTTAGAAGAATATTTAGAAAGAGTAGCCACTTATTTTTTAAAGAAATTAAGAAAACTTGATTTAAAAAGATTAAATCTTAATAAATTTAGAGAAAACGGGTAAGAGGTTCTTATTTATGCTTCAAGAAGGTTTTTAAGGCATTTGAAGCACCCGCTAACACGCTGTTATCATATGACTTAGGTTTTTTATTTTTTTATTTTTTTATCTTAAAAACATGGTTTAATATAATAATTAACAATATTCGATCAACTTTAAGAAAATATTTAAACAAATATCAATTTTAATTTTAATTTTTTTTTATAACAAAATGGAAATTTAATTAAAGCTTTTTTTTATATGAATTAATTGTAAGTAAATAGAATTTAACCAAACTAAATTATTTTTATTTTTTTCATCACTTTAAAAAGATAATAACTCAAGCCAAATTCGTTAATTTAAGAATGAAAACCCGTTTTAATTAATGGAAGAATAAATGATTCGCTTAAAATAATATTTTAAAATAATAAAATGGTTAAGTGAAAATCATTAAAGAATATATATCTTTTAAGAACAAAGATTTGACTTAACTAAAGATATTAATTTTACTCATATACTTGACATAAAAATAATTATTGTAAAAGATGTTTATATAGTAAGCCAACATAAAAAAAATAATTCATCTCTTGGGGATTTAAGTAAGTTAATCCAAAACAAAATAAAGGTTAGAGTTAATAAACAACAAAGATGAACAATCACAATCAAATACTTTAAGAGTATGGGAGAGAAGTTGAGTTTGGGCCTTTCTTAGGCCGAATTTGCTGCTACTTTTGGGGTTAAATCCAAAACCCGTTTTGTATACACAAGCCGTATATCAGTGTATACAGATCGCAAATCAGTATCTTTTCATGTATATCAACCCATATATGGACTTTATATAATCCCCGTTGATTCTACCAACATGTATTTTTGTTTTTTCCTTAGCAGTCGTTGGGCGGAACTTGTATACCATTGTATAATGAATGTATACAGGCTGCATATCAGCCCTTTTCTTGGTGTCCTGGACGAGTAACCTGTGCTCAATCTGTAATTCTGCTTCCAATGGTTTGACTAAGAATGGGGCTGACTAGGTAAAGAAATTGAAGCCTCCATGGCTCCTATCGGAAATGCAAAGAGAAAAGAAAGTCCACAAGAGACTCGGACGAAGTTCACATGTAACAAGAATAAGCAACTTAAAGTAACAACTCATATGATGTAATGTAGGAAAATAAAGATGCACTTCTTTATGCTATTGTCCAGACTCCAAAACATCACCATGATGACACAAATAGATGTTATCGAATACTTATCACAACTAGAACTCAACAATTTGGACATGAAGAAACACTACCCACAAAACACATATAAGTACCAGTGGATATTAACTAAATTTAACCTCCAAATGACAGTTCTTAACAAACAAAGAAGAAGAGGATGGAAGCAGATTGCTTAATCACAAACCTTAAGGGGTGACAAACATCGCCAATAATTACAAGCCTCTTAGGGAGTTAAAACAACAAGGAAGATGAACTAAATACACTGAAAGTTTTAGGCGTTTTAAAGAAACATGAGAAAATCAAAATCAGAAGAAAAAAAAACAAATGCTAAATATTCATATTCACACTTCAATGAACAAACAGTGAACATAATTTTTCATCCAGCAAAACCATCATTGATTCTTCCCAACTTTAGTGATGAAGAAGACATCAAGACGTGAGCAAACCGTAAAAAAAAATAGAACCATACAACGAGTAAATCCCAAGTTGAAGCTAAATGAAAATCCCATGATAATAAGTGAATGAGAAAGGAAATTATGCAAAGACTATGACACGAAATGTATAAATTTGAATAGAGAACATAACTTTAAAGGAAACAACATGCCTAGGAAATTTAAACCAAAATGTAAGTTCCCAATAGATCCCGACATATTAGATGAATGGAATACCTTCATGAATATGGATAACATGCATATTATACAAAAGACAATGAATAATTATATATATAGCAGTAATAAGACAAGGTCATCAACAATACATATATGAAAATGCATGGAAAACATGTTTATTGTCAATTCTGCCTTAGTTGACATATGACCCGTATTCAAACAGAACAAATACACAATTTATTCATTGAATATAAAGGCAACCAATATGAGATAGGAGAAGAGATGAAGTTACCTTCTCTGGAGTAGCGAACTTGAGACGGCAATGAGCTTGAGAGCAATGATTCTTCTACCACAAGATTCAAGTACAAATACACAGCCAAAAAGTTCAAAACCAGCTGCAAACTATATTTTAGAGATTCACTTGAAACTTTCTAGTGTAAAGTAATTATCGCTTCAAAACTCAACTCCTGAGCCTCTCTCCAAATCCCTTGAGAATGGGAACTATTTATACGGGAAGAACATAGAAACTTTTGTGGGAAATCCATTGGATTTTTGAAAGAAAGAGTTTGAAATTATTATTTTTTGCTCCTTTGCGAGATCAACAGTAAAAGGCATGGGGGAGCTCTGGGGGGGGGGGGGGAGAAAACGGCGATGGTGATGGGATGGTACTGTTGGCCTGATTTTCGGGTTTTCAACCATGATTTGTTGCTTGATTTATGGGGAAGAAGATGCTGGCTTACTGGATTTCTTCCCCGATTTTCTTGGATTTCAACGTGATGAAGAAACAAGGTGGGATCGGGTCGGGTATTTTGGGCTTGCTGTGTAGGCATCTTATTGTATTGTTGTTGGGTTGAAAATTGAATTAAAATTGGGCCCAAAACTAAAGCTAAAAAATGAGCTTAAAAGGGAAGTGAAAAAGATAGTCAATTGAATTGCAATTATAGCCAAATAGGAATTAAGAAGTTAGCCAATTGAGTAAAAATTTAGATGAATTAAATATTAACTAATTAACGATCCTCTTAATCTTAACAAGATATAATAATTAAATTAATTATAAACTAATTAACTCGAAATAATAACTATAACTTAAAATATAGTGAATTAATAAAGCTTCTAACTAAAACATAAAAATCTTATTTTCAAATATTTATAAAATATACTAATCATATAATTATATAGAACATATAAATTAATTTAAAATTATAAATAAAATTAAACGAAGCTATATATATATATATATATATATATATATATATATATATATATATATATATATAGACACACACACACACATATATACATATTCTCATCCTTTTATCATCATTATTTAATACTCCTTTTTCCACGCTAAGGGTAGTATCGTAATTACCCTAAATGTATAATTAATTATTTAATTTATAAGGTTGAGGGGCATTTTGCGGAGAGAGGGACGAAATTGGGCTCTTGAAGTGAAGTCTTGTTCCACTCGGGTTCGAACCTAGGTGGAAGCAATGAATTAAATTGTTTTAATTTAAGTTGGTAAATTAATGTAATTAATTTAAATTTATTAGTTATAAGCTGATTTAAAATAAAAGGAAATCAGATTTTCAATAATTAAATAATACCTTATTTGACTAAGTCCTAAACTAGTTTCCTAAGCCAAAGAAAACTCTTCTATCCCACACTCATCTCTCTCTCACGTCTCTATCACTCTCACTCACATTTTTCTCTGCCAAATAACGTACAAAAACAGTAGGTAAACCAAATTTATTCACACTTGAAGAACTCACAACGAAAATTATAAACAAAAAACTAATCGTACACGTTAGGCAAAGAGAGGATTTTTCCGTCAAGTTGGTGTTGAAACTCTTGGATTTGGACGTGTTTTTGGAGGGGTTCTTTGGGTATCAAGTCAAGGTTTGAACGTTAAAAAGATATGGGTTCTCTTCTATCTTGATCCCTTTCCGAAGAGACCCCTTATGGTTTAAAATATCATTCCGAAAACTAGGATTTTCCCCCGTTGTATATCTCTGTCACTAGCTCCTGTTGAATCATAGGTTGGTTATGTTTGCTGGTACAAAACTAGGGATTAAAAGTGTTTTTGTGATGATTATGTGTTTATATGTATGTTTGGAATTATGTGACTTATGTTGATATTTCTGAAAATGTAACTACGTGTGTATTGCCATGGCTATTGTTCATGGCTTTGGACTTGAAATGACATGATAGTTCTTTATATTTCATGTACACATGTTGATGTAAATGTGATGTTCATATGATTTGAAAAGTGGCTGATTTGTGGGATAATCTCTTGGCTAAACTAATCCATGAAAACGCACCTAAAACTTTCTAAATGCACTACGAAATTCCCCTAAGAACTAACGTGTAACTTGATGTAAGGATGCTGAAAAATTAAAAGAAAATTTTCAGCTTCTAGTGATGAATTTCGGTCAGCAAAGAGGGTTAAAAATGTTGAAAAAATTTAATTAAAACAATTTACTTCATGGAGGATTGAACCCTAACCTCATCATGATAAATACCATGAAAATAAAGAAGTAAAAAGAAATGTGGTGAAGGGGATTCGAACAATGGTATTGGCTGGAAAATGTAACTTGAAAGAAAAAAAATAAGAAATGAGAGGAGTGAGATTTGAACCCACCACCTCTCAATCATATTTAAGGAAGAGTAAAAGAAAAAAAAGGTGAGGATTGGAAATCGAACCCACGACCTCTAGGCAGTGAAGGAGGGTAAAGAAAAATAAAAAAGAAATGTGAATCGTGGGAATCAAACCCACGACCTCTAGGCAGTGAAGGAGTTTTAAAAAAAATGAAAGAAAAGAGATGTGAGGCGTGGGAATCGAATCCACGACCCCCTAGGCAGATTTAAGGAGAAAAATTAAAAGAAATTAAAGAGGGGATGTGGGGGTTCGAACCCACAATCCCTCGGCCGAAGGAGGTAAATTTAAAGGCAATGAAAATAAAAAGTAAATGAGGTTGTGCGGGTTCGATACCACATCCTTCTTAGTTCCATTAAGCAAAAAATGAAGAGAGAAATTAAGGGAAAAATAAAATGAAAGTATTGGGGCTCGAGCTTGGGTCCCCAACCCGTATGGATCAAACCAACATGAATAAAAAAAATGTAAGTGATGTTCAAGAGATTTGAAAATCGGATTCCTTACCCAAATTCCGTATAGATGCATAGTCATACGTGAGTTAAATCTTCAAGAATAATGCTGCCCACTTATATTGAAATAGAGATTTTTGCATACATTCAAGATGCATAAGTCTTGTACTACATAATTTTAGGAAGATATGAATCACTTAAACAAACTATGAATGAAGCCTCATGGCTTGTATGTATAGACCCATAAGTCTAGCATACCTTAATAATAAGTGAACCTAAGATGTATGTAATGAAATGATGTAACCGTAGAAGGGTTAAGTACGAGTGTAAAACAGAAAAAAGGCCAAGTGTATTGGCATACGATGAAATGATTATTATGTAGTGTAACGATGAAACCCTAGAATGGTTAAATAAGAGCGTGAAACACACAAATGGCCAAGTGCATTGGCATATGATAAAATGAACATTCACGTAAAAATGGGTGAGTAATTATGAAGAGAAAATGTGATAATGTTGATGAATGTGGTAACAACATGATATGAGGCTAGTGTAAAAGATGATAGAAATCTCAAATGAGCCTAAGTAAATGTTAACGATACGTACTCACCTATGAGAGTGTAAAGTTAATGAAGAGACCGACCTCTATGACACACTAATGAAAGTATTGAGATTAACACACTTAATTCTAATGATGAGATGAGAAATCATCTATTGAGCTATGATGTCCTCATACTATAAACCAACTTGCATAACGTATGAGTTGAATATAATAGAACTTTATAATGAGCACCGGTAGACTAGCTATGAGCGGCGATGCCTTCTTTAGGGAAGGGCGGAGGTTCACGTAACTATTATGAAATGAGACTGTCCGGCATGCCGGGTATGGGTATCCTTATATCTCCTAGTTTTCGAACCTATACTTCGAATATAAAGATCTGACGGGGCTCGATTCCCATAGCTAGCATATTTTGGGTAACTTTGGACGGTGATTCGACCTCTTTTTGGTGTGGGGTTTCATGACACTGGATTTCATGATGCTCACATGATCTATGTCGGTTAAAGTTAAAGTTTCCAATGAATGAATGAGGCCAGCCTCAAATGATGCACATAATAAAACGAATAATACCAAAGGTGTTAGGATAGGATAATCAGGAGATGAGTTAGACTCAAGTAATGACATTAGGTAATTCTAGGTCACTGCACAACGAACCCGATGAAAGTCTTAAACTACATCCGAGGTATAGCTTGTGTTTACATTGGCCCATGAATGAAATGAAATGAAGTACATACGAATGAACGAAGCAGACTCTGTGTTTTCTAAAGCAGACTCCCTAGTTGAGGTCCCATATGTTTAGTCCTCATTTTTGGAAATCTTAATGTCAAGTCCATGATTCCAAGATCTCATGGCATACGAATAAATAATATTAACAACTTTATGTGTTATATGAATTATAATATGTACTATGTGTATGCTGTTTTGTGTTGTGTTCAAAATGTTAAGTATGATGATGCATGTTACTCTAATGGCATAACTTTCCTAATCTAAATTTTTAAAGCTCACTCACTTTCCTAATCTCAACTTGGCAAGTCCACTGGCTTGACCTTCTACAATCATGTTGTTAGGAAAGATCCATTCTTAATCATGCGTGTCCTTGGTGTGTGCTTACATATACCCGTACGTAGTACAAGTATGTACTATCCCAATACAACTCTACAATTTTAGGTGCTGACATAGGTGGACACTAGAGCTACAGGTTGACGCTAAAACTATCCGGACGTGGAGTTTTCATCCGGACTTGGTAGGACCTTATTTTCGAGGATGCTTGCCCATTATATTCTAGATTAGTTATTGGAATGAGCTAGTGGAGTATGTTCCACTAGCGTTTCTTTCTGCTTTTGTTCAGACATTGTATTGGTTCCATTTTGGCAAGTATACATTTAATGCTAATATTAATCTATTTCTTTCATTTGATGATCTTAATGTTAGATGGTTGATGGTGAAAAATTATGAATCTAATACAATGATTAGTATGTATGTTAAGAAACAAAAAGTTTGAAATTTTTCTGCTAAAATTAACCTAGACGAAGTAAGAATGATGTAAGTAGGCTTGTTTGCAAGCTTTGAGAGATCAACGACGCCGGTCTCGTCTAGGGTCTAGACTCCGGTCGTGATAAAGTTGGTATCAGAGCCTAGGTAAAATTCCAAAGATACTAAGTTCACATCAACCACATTTGGTAGTTTCTAAGTCATGGTAGTGAAGTGCACCACTATCCTGAATTAGAGACTGCATGGTGCGTAGGAAAATTTCCCTTCTTCAGATCTTATCGTGCCTTATCTAATGTCTGTTTCTTGTTGTTAAGAGAGTATCTAACATCAAATCCTAAGATTCAGAAATATGAATAAAAGAGAAACAAAGTAAGAGCAACAAAGTGTTCCCAGGGAGAACCCACCTGCCAGCAATATGGCTCGCAGGTTAAGGGACTTCACGAGGATGAATCCTTTCGTTTACACTAGATCTAAGATTGATGAGAATCTTGAGGAGCAGTGTAGGGTAGCTATGTTGCATGCCAACATGGGCCTTTCAAGGCTTATGGTCCATGTCCAACAAGTGGAGGAAAACACGAATAGGAAGCATACTAGGGCATGGAACAGGTCAAGACAAGCTGAGAAGAATTTTCAAGGAAGAGTAGTACTAAAATCAGGGATAAGCCCAGGTTTAAGAAGGGGCTCTCCCACCAAGGAGAGTCAAGTTCTTCTAAGGATCGCTATGATAGGGATTCCAAGCCCAGTGTTAAGACTAGGAAGTGTGTCAAATTTCATGGAGGAGAGTGTATGAGGGGATCTAATGCTTGTTCAATTTGTAGCAAACCGGGTCACATGGTGAAGGATTGTCCGAATTGGAGAAGTCAAGAACAAGGGAATGAGAGAGTTCAACCTAACGGTCCAAGTGAAGAGGATCCAAGGAGGCAACAATTCTTCGCAGTCAACTCTTGGGGTGCAGGGGAAGGCACATCTGGTAAAGTCTCGGGTGCATAGCCTTAATTAGTCTCTCATGTATTTGACTGTGTATGGTGTTTATGCACTAGTATGAAGTTAATATATTTGAGTCATCATGTTGGTTTTTTATTTGTATGAATTACATGTTTACTTATTTTGTATTCTACGATGAGACTAGTTTAGGAAAGATTTCCTTAGTCTATTAATGTGAAGCTACTACTAGGCTTCAATGATTAGCACCATCATTTTAATATGTGAATAAGATATTCACCAATTTGGAGTATTGAATTACCTATGTATGCATACATTCTATAGATTACTTACTTATTGTTAGTAAAGATTAGTGTTATTCGGGGACGAATGTTCCTAAGGGGGGTGGGGGGGTGGGGAGATAATGTAACAACCCTAAAATGGATATGCTAAGTAATGCTTAATGTGTCTAGGCCAACGATTACATCGGGTTCACACATATCGATGCGCGTAGAACCAGACCTCGGAACCCTTGCTACATCCAAGCAAACTAAGTTGGGGAGTTAGTTGAGCTAGTAAAGGTTGGGTCCAACAATTTAGGACTCTCAAATACAAAGATTTTCTCGAAGGAGTCTTAACCAGACTTAAAAAAAGGAAATCTTAGGTTTGGAGGGTCTAGGGGTAAAATGGTATTTTTTCAGGATAAGGGTAGTATCGTAATTACCCTAAATGTATAATTAATTATTTAATTAATAAGGTGGAGGGACATTTTGGAGAGAGAGGGCCGAAATTTGGCTCTTGAAGTGAAATCTTGCTCCACCAGGTTCGAACCTACGTGGAAGCAATGAATTAAATTATTTTTAATTTAAGTTGGTAAATAAATGTAATTAATTTATATTTATTAGTTATAAGCTGATTTAAAATAAAAGAAAATCAGATTTTTAATACTTAAATAAAACCTTATTTGACTAAGTCGTAAACTAGACTTATAAGCCTAAGAAAACTCTTCTCCCACGCTCATCTCTCTCTCACGTCTCTATCACTTTCACTTATACACTCAAACTTACTTCTCAAATAAGAAGTAAAGCGGTCGTATCATGTAAAAAACTCAACTAATGAGGTTGGGATCGTTACCATGAGGGAAATAGTTCAGACTTAACTTTATTTTATTATTACTATTATTTAGTCAATTATTTTCCTAGAAAACAAAAGACAGTAAAGGGGGGGGGGGGGGTTATTTCTAAATTAATGAAAGTAATTAACTAGATTAAAGTAAACAACTAACAGATTAAAATCTTAGAGCTTAATCAATTAATAAAAGTAACTAGGGCTTAATTGTTCCCCACATGTTCCTAACTTGATAATTCTAACTATAACAATTCTTTCCTAGTATCTTGCATGTAAAGTGATAAGTTATGTATCTCTAAATCCTAGGTCCGGCATCTAGAAAATTTCACTCCGCACCTTGGTCCGGCTACATGTGTTGCTATACTAACCCTTACCTTTGCCTCATATTAAGCATTGTATTCTATATTTGACTAAGTTATTACCTCGTACCAATCGACACTAGCCTATAAGATAGTATACACTAAATCTATGTTGATAAACTTTTTCCTATTATCTACCTCCTTGGTCCGGCAAGTAGCATTAAGGTAATTTCTAACGTTTGCCATCCGTTAAAAAGACTTCTAAACGAAAGAATTATCAATATATGCAAGACACTATTCTAGAATTGCTATTTTGGTTAGTTTTTACCTCATTATTCACCCATGGTTCCCACAACCCTAGTTATGAAGTTTAGTAACACATGGTCATAATCACAATATTCATATATTTAGTATAAGAATTCATGCACTTACTTTGATAAGAAAGAATAAAATCCAAAAATTTACTTGATTAATCAACAAAATCACCAACAATCAATTCCAGAAAAAGTGTAACAATTGCTGAAATTAATCCTTCAATACTTGAACAAGAGAACTATAGATTATCCAAAAGTTTACTATCAAAGAGTCTATTATCAAAGAGTCTAACCCCAACAACGAGGTTTTCCAAACTATTTATAATAAAAACAAAAACCTAATAAAAGAAAGATGCTAATTACTGAAAAAAATCTGTCAAAACGCGTCCGAGTCGATGGACCTCGTGACGGACCGTCATAGTCACGACAGGCAGTCATGGCCTCTATTGTCCCATACTTCACAAATTTTTTTGCTGCTTTCTTCATTACCCTCAACGGAAGGTATGGCGGACCGTTCCAAGCACGACGGTCCGTCGAGGATCTTCGTTCCATAATACTTAAACTTCTTGGAATTTGCGTACTGGACTACTCTCTAATCATTGCGACGAACCAACAAGATGGATCATCGTGGATATGACGGTCCGTCGTGGACTTCCGTAATCCCACACTAAGTCAGACTTCCCCATCTTCCTTCAGCAGCTTCACTATGATGCTACCTAGGGACTGTCACAGGCTCGACAGACCGTCATAAGCTCCGTAGGTGGTCTCTTTAGCATTTCTTCGCTCACAAACTTCCGCGTTCATCTTTGGACAGATTTCTTTCAAATAAAGAGAAACTTACATAAAAATCAATACAAAAAGACTTTTGACACACACTAAACTTAAGAAAAAAGCATTAAAAATACCGTGAAACCATGGTATATCACTCACTCACATTTTTCTATGCCAAATAACGTACAAAAACAGTAGGTAAAACAAAGTTCTTCACAGTTGAGTAAATTACAAGAAAATTATAAGCAAAAAACTAATCGAACACGTTAGGCAAAGAGAGGGTTTTTCCGTCAAGTTAGTGTTGAAGTCTTGGATTTGGACGTGTCTTTGGAGGGGTTCTTTGGGAAGCAAGTCGAGGTTTAACGTCAAAAAGGTATGGGTTCTCTTCTCTCTTGGTTCCTTTCCCAAGAGACCCCTTAAGGTTCAGAATATTCACTATGAAAACTAGGATTGTTCCCCGTTGCATATCCCTATCACTAGCTCCCATTGAATCGTAGGTTGGTAATGTTTGCTGGTAGAAAAATAAGGATGAAATGTGTTTTTGTGATGATTATGTATTTATATGTATGTTTGGAATTATGTGACATATTTTGATGTTTCCGAAAATGTAACTACGTGTGTATGTTTGTGTTGCCGTGGCTATTGTTCATGGTTTAGGACTTGAAATGGCATGATAATTTTTTATATTTCATGTACACATGTTGATGTAAATGTGATGTTCATATGATTTGAAATGTGGCTGATTTGACGGATAATCTCCTGGCTAAACAAATCCATAGAAACACACCTAAAACATTCGAAATGCACCATGAAATTTCCCAAAGAACTAAGGTGTAACTTGATGAAAGGATGCTCAAAAATAAAAAGAAAATTTAAAGCTTTTAGTGATGAATTTCGGTCAGCAAAGAGGGTTCAAAATGTTGAAAAAAATGAATTAAAATAAGTGAGTTTATGGAGGATTGAACCCGTGAGCTCACCATGTTTAAAAATCATGAAAATAAAAAAACACAAAAGGAATGTGGTGAAGGGGATTTGATCCATGGTATTAGCTGGAATATGTAACTTAGAAGGAAAAAAAAAGAAATGGGAGGAGTGGGATTCTAACCCATCACCTCTCAATCATATTTAAGGAAGAGTAAAAGAAAAACAAATGTGAGGAATGGGAATCGAACCCATGACCCCTAGGCAGTGAAGGACAGTAAAGAAAATAATAGAAATGAAATGTGAGGCGTAGGAATCGAACCCACGACTTCTTGGCAGTGAAGGAGAGTCAAAGGAAATGAAAGAAAAGAGATTTGTGGTGTGGGAATCGAACCCACGACCTCCTAGGAAGATATAAGGAGAAAAATTAAAAGAAAATAAAGAGGGGCAGTGAGGGTTTGAACCGACAACCCCACGGCCAAAGGAGAGAAATTTAAAGGCAATGAAAATAAAAAGTAAATGAGGTTGTGGGGGTTCGATACCACATCCTCTTAGGTCCATTAAGCAAAAAATGAAGAGAGAAATTAAGGGAAAAATAAAATGAAAGCATTAGGGCTCGAACTTGGTTCCCCAAGACATATGGATTAAACAAATGAATAAAAAAATGTAAGTGTTGTTCAAGAGATTTGAAAACCGGGTTCCCTTGCCAAAATTCCATATAGATGCACAAGTCATACGTGAGTTAAATCTTCAAAAATAATGCTGACTACTTAGATCGAAATCAAGATCTTGGCATACATTCAAGATGCATAAGTCTTGTACTACATAATCTTAGGAAGATATGAATCACTTACACGAACTATGAATGAAGACTCATAGCTTGTATGTATAGACCCAAAAGTCTAGCATAGATGTATGTAATAAAAAGATGTAACCCTAGAAGGGTTAAGAACGAGTTTAAAACACACTAAATGTCCAAGTGCATTGGCATACGCTGAAATTATTATTATGTAACGAAATGATGAAACCCTACAAGGGTTAAGTAAGAGTGTCAAACACACAAATGGCTAAGTGCATTGACATATGATGATATAAACATTCACGCAAAAAGGGGCGAGTAATTATGAAAAGCAAATGTGCTAGTGTTGATGAATGTGGTGACAACATGATATGAGGCTAATGTAAAAGATGAGAGCAATCTCAAATGAGCCTAAGTAAATGTTACCAAAACGTACTCACCTATGAGACTGCATAGTTAATGAAGAGACCCGTCTCTATGAACACTCTAATGAAAGTATTGAAAATTAATACACTTAGTACAAATGATGAGATGAGAAGTCATCTATTGAGATATGATGTCCTCATACTAGAAGCCAACTTTCATGAAGTATGAGTTGAATGTAATGGAACTTTATACTGAGCACCAATAGACTAGCTATCACCCGTGCTTCCTTCTTTCGGAAATGGCGGAGGTTCACGTAACTCTCATGAGATGAGACTGTTCGGCATGCCGGGAATGGGTCTCCTTATATCTCCTAGGCTTCAAACCTATACTGCCAATATTGGGATCTTGCAGGATTCAATTCCCATGTAATCTAGCATGTTTTGGGTCACTTTGGCCGGTTCCACCTTTTTCCGGTATGGGGTTTCATGACACTAGAATTCATGATGCTCACATGATCTATGTCGATTAAAGTTAAAGTTCCCAATGAATGAATAAGGCCAGCCTCAAATGATGCACATAATGAAATGAATGATACCAAATGTGTTAGGATAGGATAATCAAGAGGTGATTTAGAGTCATGTAATGACATTAGGTCATTTTTGGTCATTGCACAACAAACCCGATGAAAGCCTTAAACTACATCCTAGGTATTGCTTGTGTTTACACTGGCCCATGAATGAGATGAAATGAAGATTGAAAATTAATTGATAGTACTATATACCCTGTCTCGTATAGAGTATCTGAAAGCAAATAAATGCAAACATGCCTTGTTTTACATCTCATTCGAATCTAATTCAAGTAGACAATACTAAATCAATAAAATAAGGTATTGATAAGATCTAGAAATGAATCAATAGAATCTTCTTCATTTTTGGATTTTAGGTTTCAATTATTCGCTAGAGAATTATAATTTTGATATGATAGTGGGTTGCCCGGGATTCGAACCCAGAACTAGTCGGATGGAGTAGATAACTTCCTTGTTAAATAAAAGAAATGTTAATCTTAAATTAAATAAACAAGTAAAGATCCCTCCCTAAGCCGTGCTTGCACTTTTCATTGCACACGGCTTTCCCTATGTATACATCAGTTCCTTTCGTATAGAAATTAGAAAGACTTAAAAAGCTCATTGTTGAATAATAAAATGGATTTACCTAGGAAGTCTAGGAGAAAATGCAATGAATTGTTTCAAGACCGACTCGAATAGAAATAACAAAGCAGACTCTGTATTTGCTAAAGTACACTCCCTAGTTGAGGTCCCATATGTTTAGTCCTCATTTTTTGAAATCTTAATGTCAAGTCCATGATTCCAAGATCTCATGGCATACAAATAAATAATATTAACAACTTTATGTGTTATATGAATTATAATATGTACTATGTGTACGCTGTTTTATGCTGTGTGCAAAATGTTAAGTATGATGATGCATGTTACTCTAATAGCATAACTTTCCTAATCAAAATTTGGAAAGCTCACTCACTTTCCTAATCTCAATTTGGCAAGTCCACTGACTTGACCTTCTACAATCATGTTGTTAGGAAAGAGCTATTCTTAATCATGCATGTCCTTGGTGTGTGCTTGTATATACCAATACTTAGTACAAGTGTGTACTAACCCTATACAACTCTACAATTTTAGGTGTTGGCAAAGGTTGACGCTAGAGCTACATGTTGACGCTGAAACTATTCGGACGTGGAGCATTCATCCGTACTTGGTAGTACCTCATTCTTTCGAGGATGCTTGCCCATTATATTCTAGCTTAGTTATTGGATTGATCTAGTGGAGTATGTTCCACTAGCGTTTCTTTTCGCTTTTGTTCTGACATTGTAATGGTGTAATTTTGGCAAGTATACATTTAATGCTATATTAATCTATTCCTTTCATTTGATGATCTTAATGTTAGATGTTGATGGTGAACAATTATGAATCTAATAGAATGATTAGTATGTATCTTAAGAAAGAAAAAGTTTCAAATTTTTCTGCTAAAATTAACCTAAACGAAGTAAGAATGACGTAAGTAGGCTTGTCTGCGACATCTGAGAGGTCAATGACGCCAGTGTCGTCTTGGGTCTAGACTTTGATCGTCACAACAATCAAGCTAGAATCAAGATCACAAAATATTACACTGTAGAGTAGCCTTAATCAAATCTTCAAACATTGATCCACATTGATCACTCATAAACAATTCATCATAAATACATATACTAGGAAGTAGCTATAAGCATGTTAGCATACTTGAATCACAATTCTATTTCCATAAGATCATAAAGTCCAAATGTAGGCTAAAACGAGAATTCGAAGGGAGCATGGGTTGATCATGCAATTGGATTGAAATTCACGTTACAATCAACATATTAACATCAATTCATCATGAGGAAACCTTTGTAAACGTTTTGAGAAACAACTAATGTCTAGATTGAAGAAGGAGAAGTTCGATCATGAACTTGCTTTGAAAAACATTGAAAGAAACTCTCTAGATTGAAGATTAACTAGAGATGAAGGGTCGCCATACTTTTATTAGATGAAGGAATCACAAATCTTGGTGAAAACCCCATGGAAATTCAATCTACAACCTGACCTTGAGCTTCACCTTCAATGGAGAATTCTAGAAAGGTTTCTTTTTGAGAGGGAAAGGTTTTAATTTGAAGAATGAAATGGGAATGGGCTAGTCAAGTTTTTGACCACCTAGATACACACAAAAATAACCAAATAAACCACCTAGGCTCAGGTTAGAATGTGGGCTGAAATTACCATTCACCCCATAATAAGATAGCATGCATGGCGGTTATACACAACCTGCATCGACGGTCTCAAACGACGCCGGTAGGTCCATAGACAGATCGTACTGCATGCCGTCGTTTGGACTGAGGCCTGTCCATTGTGTTGAGACTTCACCTGTATAAGTCTTGGATGATGCCTCACCATCGACGGGGTGTAGCTGAGACTAATGACCATCTTTTGGCTCCGTCAAATGACAGTGTCTCGACAACTTTTGGGTTCTATTTGAGGGCTTCTTGCGGGGTCTTTGGGGTGTCGTACCCATATGTTTCCAACGTAAATATATAACTTAATATGTCAAGGACCTTCCACATCAATTTCACCCAAAACAAAATATTCGCAACACCTTCAAACATGCTAGGCACACTCAAGTCACACATGCACATCTCAGGGGCTTACTTCCGAACGTCTTGGACGTTTGACCGCAAAACTTCATGAAAAATAACATACTGTCTATAAACATAATTTTACTCATATAAGGAATTCATGAGTCAATGATACACATATAAGCACATAAAAACATATAAGGTCTCTTGGTGACTAGTCGTTGAACGTCTTGGTCGTCCCTTGACGTTTTACTTCCAAATAACTTCAAGTCAGTCATGCATACTTTAAAACAATTAATTAACATGTTAACCAGATTATAGACACATGTGAGACTCTAGACACCCTAACTCAATTTGGGGGTCTTACCGTCGACTTGTGAGATTCACTAGTTGACTATTAGATCCAAAGGTAAACACTGAAAATGAAAGTGCGGAAAAAAAGATTGACACAAGAAGTTGAATGGTTAGGATCCAATGTGGATACTACGTACGGTACCCTTGGTCTACAAGGATATTGTCTTCGAGCCTTTTGAATATCTGTTATGAGTAAAAGTTTAGAGTATTGTTTCTATGTATACACTCAAAATCTTTGTTTGTTTTTTTTTCTTTTGATACACAGCCTACCAACAATGTTTTTCTCTCATCTCTTTTTTATATACCCAGTAAAATTAATTAATACAATGCTTGTTAAAAGTAGAGTAGAGAATGTGTGAGGAATCAGACTCGATGTATGTATGATTCCTTGGCTTTCTTCTAGCTTTTTATAGAGAGTCAAGACTTGAATCTTCTTTTTGTGAACTGATAGAAACCCAAGAGAATTAATCCTTGGAAAGAGGTAATTTAGAATCCTTCTATCTAAGAATAAAGCAAAGGCTAATCTTCTGCTCCCTTTTCGTAATTTTTATATTTCATTTGAGTGATATTGTTATCTAAATTTACTCCGTAAATCTTCAGCTTTCCTTTGAGTAAAATTGATCTCTAAATTTTCTCCTCGATTATTGTCTATACTATCTTGAATATTTTATTTAGGAAAGTTTCTTTAGAGTTGTTTTACGGATCCTTTGATTGATTATTTTTTAGTCGTTTCAATTCCCTTGAATAAAATCCTGCTTCTTATGTTTACGAGATTTATTCCCATTTATTATGCCTCATGTTTGGTCTTCCTTGATTCTTTCCTTTTATCCTAAAAGGATCATAAAATTTCAATATAAAGATAATTCTTGCACTAACAATCTCCCTCTTTTTGATGATGACAATATGTAGTAGTGATACTTCCCTGTTTCAATTGTTTCTATAGTCTACTAGTAGAGTTGACTGAGACTAAGATCCCCGCAAATGGTATGAGTATACCCTCCCTCCCCCCTCCCTGACTTATTGTGCATCATAGTAGTATTCCCATGTGGCTTTTAAGATAGAGACAGGGAAACATCCAACAAAGCAGTTATAAAATTACAGAGAAACAATCATAATAGAAACAACACAAAATAATTCAATTCCTTAATAGAAACACAAAATAGTTCAGCCATTCTCCCCCATTGGCATCAACGAAAAGGAAACAAGAAAACATCAAAAAAATAAAACAACAGTTTTTAAGAGAGGGAAACACAACCCTTGACAAAACAAGCAGAGTATCATAAAGACAATAAAGACAGATAAATTAGCGAAGGCGCAAGAAGTAGATGTAAGGAGGCAACACACTTCGGGGGTCAAATTTTTTTAGGAGCCATGACATCCGAACAAGAGATATAAAAAATGGAATCATTTTTTTTTGCAATCAATAAATATGCGCCTACCAAGAACCAAGGATTCAAATTGTTCTTCCTTAGGGGAGCTAAGATTTGCTAAAACAGACGAATGAGCGGTTCATAAACTTCCATAGGGATAGGGAAGATATTGTCCCAACCTTGAAACTCAAAGAAGGGTTTTATAGGACAGTCGAACAAGGAGAGAATATCAAGGTTGAATACCTTGGTATGCACAAGGGTTTTGTCTTTTAAGTATTCAAAAAGAGTTTCATGGGAAGAGTTCAAGAAATTTACCTTTTCATCTAGGGTGTTGTCGAAATAAAACATGAACTTCTTCTTCGAGGAGCCATAGTCAGCAAGTCTAAAGAAATCTTCCCAAGAGAGGAAGCAACAAACACGGGAGGAAGCATACCATAAGAAAAATCAGATTCAATAAAGACAAAAGGCGAAGCTTTGTCCTTGTTCTTATTGTGAGAACTTTTACGAGTACCAGGAGTATCAAAGGTTTGAGTTGTTTCCATAAGAGGGAGAATCAAAGAAAAGTAAGAAGTAGAGGGAAGAGAGGGATAGATAAAGGTAAAGAGAGTGAAGAAGTTGAAGGTTTTTGGACAAGACCATTGAAAAGACAGAGTAAATTATAGTTGAATAATTAAAATAATTCAGACAGAAGTGTAAATAAAAAGCCAAATTCAGATGAAATAAATTAAATCTAGGAAACATAATATACGAGGGGACAAAAAGCTTTTTGAAAAAGTAAAATAACTTATACAAGCCATAATATTCACCAATTTAAGGGATTATCAACAATACCCAAAGATTTATGAAGGGTGCAGACTCTTTTTTTCAAAAAAGTGGTTTAGTAAGAATATCAACTAATTGAAAAATAGGGCTAATAAAATAAATTTCAAAATCTCCAGTTAAAACATAATAAAAAAATAAAATGATGCTTAATGTCAATATGCTTAACGCGAGAATGATGAACAAAATTTTTTGAAAGACAGATAGCATTAGAGTTATCACACATAAATTTAACAGCCTTGAAGGACAGATCGTAGTAACTTAATTCATGTACCATCGATAAAATTTGTGCACAACATTAACCTATAGTTATGCACTTAGCCTCTGTGGTAGAAAGAGATACAAAACCCTGTTTATTGTTATTTCAGGAAATTAGAGATTTTTCCAAGTATTTGACATGTACTACAGGTGCTTTTCTTTTCATCTTTGTAACCTGCATAATCAACATAAAAAATACTTTAAGAAAAAAAGTTATTTAGGATACGATAATAGAAAAAAATGGCTCCTACCAAATATCGAATTAATCATTTTACAGCAATATGATAAGATTCTTTATGAGTTGATTTGGATGTTGTGCATTTACATATGTTGAATAGTGTGTCTAGTCGATTGGAAGTGAGATACAATAAAGAGACAATCATACCTCAAAATTTTGTTTCATTGACAACTTTACCTTCTTCATCTTTATCAAGAGAGCATGTGGAGCTAACAGGAGTGCCTAAAGATTTGGCGCTTTCAATACCAATTATAAAAATTAATTCCTTACAATACTTGGATGTCGTAAGAACGTACGTCTATGATTAATAGATTTGCAGTCCTAGGAAAGATGTTAATTCTCCCATCATACTTATCTAGAATTCACTTTGCATTAGGTGATTAGAAAAATCTTTGTGTAAAGATATATTAGCACACCCAAATATGATATAATAGACAAAATTTGAATGACAAAATTTTCAGAGAAGGAACTTTTGATGAAAAGAGTAGTTTGTATATTTCCTCTTGTTAGACCATTATCAATAAAAGAAGTGCGACCATAAAGAGCCTGAGATAGTTTGAAGACAAGAAAGGGAAATTTGGAAAAACCTGAGTGTTGTTTTACAAACACTTCTTCTTCAATAAAACCATTTAAAAATCACATTTAACATCCATTTGAAATAACATAAAACATTTATGTGAAACATATGCAAGAATTAGTAACCGAATAGACTCTAAACTTGCTACATGGGCAAACTTTTCATCATAGTTGACTCCTTCCAGTAGGAAATAAGTTTTCTCAACTAATCGAGTCTTGTTTCTAATCACTCCACCACAGTCATTGAGTTTTTCTTTACACCCATTTGATTTCAATAATAGAATTCTTTTCACGTTTAGGAACCAAAGTACATACCTAGTTTTTGTCAAAATGATTCAATTCTTCTTTCATATCCTTAATACTATGTTCATATGTGAAAACTTTATTTATCTGCTTAGGTTATAGCTGAGATATGAGAGCAACATTTGCTTCATTTCTTCACGATTCTCTAGTCTTTATTCCTTCACTGAGATCTCTGATGATGAACTTTCGTTTGTAACTATTTCATTTATTTGTTTGATAAGGAGTTTTTTCAGCAATCGACTCTTCTAAGCAGTTTATTTCCTTTTAGTTTGATACTATCATTTGATTTTCTTCATCATATATTTGTGTTGAGTCTAATCTCACGAGTGTTATTAGATTCATCAAACGTGAATGGTTTTTTCAATGTTTAAGGTTCATTTATTAAAGACTCTAGAAGATATTCTCAAATTTGAATAACCAATAAATATACCTTTATCACTTCGTGTATCAAACTTACCAATGTTGTGAACAAAATACGAGCATCCAAATGGATGAAATTATTCCATGTTGGGTCTTTTACAATTCCATAATTCTTATGGAGTTTTCTTAAAAATAGGTTTTATTAGACTACGAGTTAATACATGACATGTTGTACTTATAACCTCTTCATCCTAAAACTTATGTGGGAGAGAATGTAAAACAATTATAGTTCTTGCCGTATCTTGTAGATTCTATTCTTCCATTCTACAACCACATTCGCATGGGAGATGAGAATTTGTGAGAGTACCATTTTTCATTACAGAAATCTTCAAACAACTTATTTTGAAATTCTTATCTATGATCGCTTCTTATTGATGTAATGTAGTCTCGTTGAACTTTTTCACGAAGAACTCAATGTTTTTGAGAGTTTCATCTTCATGAGCCAAAATTATTACCCTAATCATAAAAAATTACAAATGCATACCTTTTTTCCTCTTATGTTTGTTGTTGTATTAGGTCCAAATAAATCCACATGTAGTAGTTGTAGAGGCTTAGTAGTGGAAACAATATACCACAAAATGAGTATCTAGTTTGCTTACCCTTTTGACATGCATCACAAATATGATCTTTTGTGCAGTCTAACTTAGGAAGTCCAATGAATAGTTCATTCTTTGCAAGTTTTTCTATTTGTCGGATACTTGCATGTCCTATTTTCTTATGCCAAATCAAGGGATCATCGGTCACTTAATCTAGGCATATATGTTCGGTACTTTTTACTGAGTCAAGGTTGTAAATATTCTTCTATTTACTTCCTTGTGATAGCTTGTAGGCCCCGAGACTACCCCCAAGACGCGGACATGGGACCTAGGACCACAAGTGATTCCAATCTAACCCTGCTGGCATCATTGTGAGCATACTAAAGAATATAAATTTATGTGGAAGCTAAATCATACTTAAAATTAAAATAGCGAGAAATACCAATACGCTAAATCTAAGATATATGAAAACTGATGAGTTCAATACAATGAAACTATTAACTCAATACTAAGCTAAAAGTAACTATGTCTTAAAATAGCCTCTAAACTGGACTAGAAATACTGGGACAAGCCCCAGCTAAGTCTAGCAAAAACTGAAACTAAATGAATGAAATGAAACTCATGACTGATGTCCTCGGAGAATGAGGACTCACCACTAAATCTGCTGAACTGGAGATCGTAAATCGATCTAAGTGTGATCTAGATGTTGAGAACCTGAACCTACATCACGAGAAGATGTAGCACATGTATGCGTCAATACTTGAAAGGTACTGAACATGTAGGATTGAATAAAGCTTAAATAAAACATAACTGAACAAGCACAAAAGCAAGTATAATAATCTGAACATAATATACTAAATTTATGAGCTTATAAAATGCAATGACCAATTTATAACATGCGGAAACTAAATACTGACTACTAATAAATGGTCAATGCAAGAGAGTCTGACTATACAGTGGCAGATACTAATAACTGATAATAAAACCACATGAGCTAAATCTGGCGCAATATACCCTGCCAGAGCTATAAAGGCATGCTGGCATGATCACTTGATGCCCATAGAAGGGACTTGCAACTTACTTGGCTAGCAGTTCTGGGACTAATTGGGTACGCTAAACCCTAGACCAACTCGGTATTGTGCTTCTCCCATTGCTTAATGTAGTTAACTTATTATGTCTGAATTACTGTAAATACCGGATAGCTCAAAACTGAACATACAAACTGGAAATGCAACATTTAATCTCACAATGATGCATTAATAACTGACGCACATATAATTGAATAACTAAAATATTTGACCTAGCATGTGTAATTCAAGAACTAAAGAAATCCATAGTTAGGGTTGTGAAATTCATGTGATAAACTGAATAATAACTTCACAATCTGATTTGGACCATATATTTAACTAATTTATGAAGTTCTATCGAAGTTCTAGAAACTCTAGGTTTTATCATGATAAAAGAATCAAGAATTGACTAAAAACTAGGGACCCAATGGGTGAAAGGAACCCACTAGTGAAATACCACATACTTGGTGATGAAATTGACGGATAAAGACTAAGATTTTGTGGCTGGAACTGCTGTAACCTTGCTGCATTTTTGAACTAGGATTCTTGACATTTTTTCTCCTTTCTTGCTTCTAATTTTCTAAGTTTTGTTTAATGACTTGACTTAGGTAAGTTTTAATTATGATTCTAGTCTTAACTGACTAAAATATGATGATTTTAGGGTCAAAACGACGCATCTTAAGGTTCAAATGAAGTGGAAAAAGACCAAAAGACGCCTAAGTTAAGTACTATCGAACCAAACGACAACCTGGACAGACGGTCCGTTGTTCAGTCGATGGTCCGTTATTTGGGTTCGTATGTTGGGTTTGTTCGACAGACCTTTACTAAAAAAGACATAACTTTTTACTCAGACGTTTGATTTTAGAAAGGTCGGTGGCTATGGAAAGCTAATTCAATTATTTATGTGTTGGTATGTCATGATACACGTAATTCATTTTCTTCGAAGAGTTATTATGAATTAAAGTTGAACCAACTGCATTTCCCCCTAACTGTTTGCTAATTTTCACCTACGGTCAGACCTATGAAACGTATATCAAATGATGCTCCGTGCTGGTCATCCGTCATTCGTGTCAGAGGGTTGGTAAAAGCGCTGTTGATCGACGGACACTGATTACGGACCGTAGGTCCGTCCGTCGTTTGACACTTAGTCAAATTTTTCTGGGATGAGATTTTGGGGGTTTCTGACTCCATCGATGGATGTGCGGCACAGACCGTGGGTCAGGCTGCATCTATCGATTGCACCTCCAGATTTTCTGAGAAAATTATTTTTTTATCTGTTTTGGATACGGGGTGTTCCAATTTTTACCGATATCTTCTATGATGCATTGATTTTTTTGAAATCAAACTTCCAGGTATGAGTCTCATAGTTGACAGATGGTTGAAAGATTATAGTTTAGTCAACCCACTAGATATACAGTTGTGAGATCACAATATTCATTGAAAGAGATTGTACTAATACCAAATATTGTTCTTTTCGAGTAGTCACCAATTTGAATGTTTCCTCTTTTACATTCAACAACATATTTAAATAGTTTCTTATGTCATGTCATTAGATTTGAACATACACTATCCAAATACCATTTTCCTTTTTCTTTGTACAGAGTTCTTGTAAAATAAAGAAATTATCTTCTCTTAGGCACCCAAACCTTTTTGGGTTCTTCGAGGTTAGAATGATCATGATTTCTCTTTGGTTTGCAGACCTAATTACAAGTATCATGATTATGAAATCTGCAATTAAAAGATAAGTGCCTAGACTTTTCACAAAATTGCAATTTTAACAAATATCTTCTTCTGAGATTGAGTTTCTAAATCAGTTTTAGACTCAGTCCACTTATAGGATAAGTGTGATTGATCATTGCAAGTAAATTAACTCCCATTTGAGGAGTTTTATATCCAAAACCTTTTTGTGTTTTATAAATGAGTTATTAGATGAATTAAATTTGTTTTGAAAATTTTCAAGCATGGTTTTTATTTCACGAATCTCTTCATGCAAAAGATCCTTTTTCACATTCACTGAGTTCTAATTCCATTTCCAAATTTCTTTTCTCAGTTTGAAGGTTTTGAAAATCACTAAAGACTCTATTTATATGAGAGACAACACGATCTAACAATTTTTTAATTCAATGTAATTGTCACATACCTTAGTGCTCGATTCTCCAATTACCATGAAGCAAATATTTCCAATTTCATTATTCTCATTTTACATCCTACCCTCACCAGATCCCACTTGTTGAATTACATGGTTGTGATGTTGTTGATCTCCTCAGTTTGGTTCTACGATTTTGTGTGTAAAGTTAATGATCTTTCTTAATTTAGTCGTATGTTACTAATCATATCTTGCAAGTTATATCCTATGCAGGCACAAGATACACATATGCACACCATCCGCCTATGCTGGATTCCCATGGGCAAGATATTGCTTCTGAGTTTGATATAATTCTGCATTTTATTTATTACATGGTAGACATGATTGATAGTATCAAGTATGAAATGGTTTTGAAATGTTTGGTATTGATATATTGAGAGTACAAAACATGATGAGCATTGAGACTGTAAAGTGTTCGTGAACCCATGCACCCCTCCCTGGATTATGAAAAGTATTTACAACTTATGCATCCTTCCCTAAATTATGTAGAAAGTATTGCAATTATTCTCATAAATTAATTAAGTTTTATTTGGGAATCGGACAAAAATTTGAAATATCCATAGCCAAAATTTTCTTTTGAACTTTAGCAACACTACAAACAAAGGCCACATGTTTTCTCAAAAAGTTATGGCCTCTATTTTTAGTTTTTTCTTCAATTTATTTCTATGATTCGTAAAGTGTGTTTCCTTAAATAATGATGATATTTTAATCGTTTTCAAATATAAATTCTTAGTTTAAAATTATAAGCTGATTTTTCTTTTGTGATAATAATATTAATTATAGTTTACTTGTTAAGTCATTGTTTGGATATTCTCATTTACCATAGTCAAATCATATAAGAGTCTAATATCTTTGTCTCACATATAAACCATCTAAAGAGTATCACAAAGTTTGGCATAATCCCATACACAAGTACAATATGCCATCATATGCTTACACCAATAGTCTCAAATGATAAAGGAAAGAATGAATGTGTTTAGACCCAAGCAACATCATAGCTAGAGTAGAAGAATCGCAACATCCCCGAACTTGAGGACCTACCAATAGCTTGGGGGAAAAGTCCAAGTCTTCTTGCAAAGTGCTCTAGAAGTTCTTCCATGACCGAAACCTATTATTTTGGGAAAGGGAAATAAATATAGGTTAGTACAAACCACATGTACTAAGTATGGTTCCTATGCATAAAATCATCAATGCATGAGAAAAGACAAAATTTAGTCAAAATCATGCTTAGTATCACACGACCTTATTAAACATAGATACGGAACATCATAAGTCGACCCAACATAAAAGCAACTCAAACAATACTTGTGCAATGCCAAGAATAGAACCCCATAACCCTTTTCAAAGCGAAGCATAATCTTGAGCCACCTACTTCATGCATACAACATAACTTCATATTTAATTTAATTATAACATACTTAATTCATAATATCACAATTGAGAACAATCCTTTTACTTTGGAAACCACTAATCAAGTGAGTAAACCTTCAATTCATAATCATGAAAACTACTTTCAATCACGTAATAATCATATCATAATATGCATACATACTTCATGGCTAATTTAATTGTCTAGGGTTAATGATGAGGCATACTTGTCATCAGCATCACAACCACACATTAGAAATAAGTGTATTACTATCTAAGCGACTCATATTTCATAATTGAATTCAAGAAGAATCAATCTTCATACCTTCTTTCCCTTTCATTTCCTTCATACTTCAATTACCAAGGAATACATAGCCAATGCATAAACAAGGTAAATTCAAGAAGTAACACAAAGAAATTAACATTCTACATGATCATATACTTATCATCTTCCATAATTACAATAGAATTGCAAGACATAATGATTTTGGGAAGAACAAGGGTTGAAGGGGAAATATATAGTGATTACCTATAATTGAGGATAAATACATGAGTAAAAAATGATAAAATACCATAAATTATCATAATTGAATAACAATTTTGTTTTGAAAGGAGAACCCATGTCTAGATTGAAAACCTAGTCTTGGAAAGTTTGAAAAACTTAGTTGAAGAAGCCTCTTGGGGAAAGGATCCCAAGAGTGGAAGAAAACAAACCTTAGTGATGATATTTCCACGAATTTTAGATGAAATCCTTGGTGAATTCGTTCTAATCTTGGAGCCTTAGTGATTCTTCAATGGAGGTTTGAGTTTTGGGAGAGAGAATCTAAAGAGAAGTTGAAGTTAAGTGGGTGTGGGAATTATGGTGAGTTGAGTTAGTTAAATGAGGTTAAGTCTTCATATAGTCCCCCAACTAACTTAATTAATCACCCCTTAACCCTTAATTAATCACCTAACTAATTAACAAATTAACTCCCTAACTTAAAATTTGACAGTCAACTTTGACCCTCAACCAATGAGACCCGACCCATGCCCCGTAGTCCCATCGATGGCCCGTATTTCATGGGCATCATTTGAGTCTGAGACTGGTCTCTTGGACCGGTTCCAAGAATAAACTAAGTGTCAACCTACGAAGTCATGTCGATGCCCCGTAGACACAATGACTACCCATACTGGAAACCATCATTTGTGTAGAGAGGGGTGTCTTAAGCCCTTCTAAAATGTGGATAAGTCCTACCCAATTACCACCATCGATAGGATTTTGACCCATCAAAGGCTCATCGATCGGTCCGTAGACTGGCATTGTCAATTTTGACAGTTTGGGTCAAATGGAAGGGTCCTCTACAAGGACCCTTAGGGTTGTCCTCGGGGAGTCGTACCCAGCGTTTCGACCTGAAACAAACTCTTCTATATATTTAATAACATTTTGCCAGATTTCACTAAATTCTGACTCTTAAAACCCCATGAAACATGCCAAACTACACTAGCACACATTTCACAATTCTGCGGACATCATGATCGTTTCTTGACGTTTTGACTCTAACACTTCCTAATTGATTTCAATACATAATTTTAGGCTTAGAAACAGTGTTTCAAATATTATTTCATCTTGTGAGGCTCTAGACCAAGTCATGGACTTTCGGAGTATTACAATATCCCCTCCCCCCCCTTAGGAACAATCATCCCCGAATGACACTAAACTCTTTTATAGGGGAAATATAAGACTCAATATTAGCAGCCCAACCAATAACATATAATCATCATGAGTCACAACTCATAGGAGTAATTCACAACTCCATTCAAAACATTGACATGTCATTTAAACATAGAAACTCAAATCACAATTTACCTCATATAAGAGCTCAATATTACAACATGACGAACTACCGTCTCGATATCAAAATGATCTCAACATAAACATCAAGATTCACTTATTCCTACCTTCTTTCAGAAAACATTACCATGCTCACCATCATTTTAAAGTGTCAAGTACACACAAATCACAAATAAGTGCAAGTTAGGCAAATGAGCATTTTTCCCATGAAAACTCATTTTAGCATGAACTTTTACCATAATCATTCACATTTTAGCAAAGAAAGCCAACTTCATATCATTCGATATTTTAAGAGGAATTACTGACCTTAAATAGGAAAAAGATGAAGATAGCGGGACTTCATGTCGGCCTCGGCCTCCCATGTTGCACCCTCAACTTGATTGTTTCTCCATAGAACTTTTACGAAGACAACCTATTTATTCCTCAAGTTTTTGACTTGACAATCAGGTATCTTCACTGGAACCTCTTCATAAGAAAGGTACTCATCAAACCCCAACCCTTGAATAGGGAGAATAGAAACCGGGTCGCCTATACATTTCTTGAGCATGGAAACATGAAATACTAAGTGAACCGTAGCTAGCTTACTTGGTAGTTTCAACTCATAAGCAACCTTCCAACCTGTTGTAATATTTCATAAGGACCCACATACCAGGGACTTAGCTTACCTTTTTTACCGAATCTCATCACCTATTTCATGGGTGAAATCTTCAAGAACACCCAATCGCCTACTTCAAATTCCAGGTCTCTCATTCTATTGTCAACATAAGACTTTTGTCGACTATAGGCTATTTTTGACCTATCGATTATCACCCAAAATTTTTTCAAAAGATTCATAGACTATCTCGAGTACAAGAAGTGAAGAGTCACCTACCTCAGACAATCCAACTGGACACCTACATCTCCTGCAATAGAGTGCTTAAAAAGAAGCTATGGAGATGCTCGAATGGTAGCTATTATATAAGATAACTCAATCAACGGTTGGGGATCGTCCCAATTTCCCTTAAAATCTATTACACAATCTATTAACATATATTATAGGGTTTGAATGGTATGCTCCGCTTGACCATTTGTTTGAGGATGAAAAGCGGTGCTAAGCTTTATTTGAGTACACAACTCTTTTGACAAGACCTCCAAAAATGAGAAGTGAATTGAGCACCTCTAACTGATATGATGGACACGGGATCCCATGTAGACTCATAATCTTGTTAATGTATATTCTATCATACTATTTTACCAAATATATAGACTTAACGAGGTTAAAGTGAGCAGATTTCATCAACCTATCCACAATAACCCATATTGAGTCATTTTGCCTTCGTGTCCGAGGAAAACCCACTATGAAGTCAATGTTAATTTCTTCCCACTTCAAAGTAGGAATATTTGTTACTTGAGTCAAACCACCTCGTTTTTGATGCTCGGCCTTTACGTGTTCACAATTCGGCACCGAGACAAAATCCACTATGTCCCTTTTCAAACCATCCAAAAAATAGATATCTTGAAGACCACAATACAATTTGGTGGCACCTGGATGAATAGAATATCCAGAACCATGAGCTTCCTCCAAAATTCTCTTTCTCAAATCATCAACATTCGGTACACACAACCTACTTTGTTAACTAAGAACCCCATCCCTCTATGGGAGAATGACTCATTAACCTTACCAAGAACCGATTCCTTCAACTCAAACAATAATGGATCAAGATGTTCCTTAGACTTCACCTCAACCACTAAAGACGTTTTGGAGTTATGATTGACCACAAAACAACCATTTGGAGAATCTTCTAGCCAACCACCGAACCGAGCCAACTTATGAACACCTACGTTGGCCTTGCCGGGGTGGTAGAGAACACTCATGTTGTAATCCTTCAATAATTCCAACCATCTGCTTTGTCAGAGATTCAACACTTTTTGAGTAAACACATATTAAAGACTCTTGTAGTTGAACAAGCACAAAAGCAAGTATAATACTCTGAACATGATATATTAAACTCTGAGCTAACTGGATGTAATGATCAATTTATAACATGCTGAAACTAAATACTGAATTTACCGAAAAATGGTCAATGCAAGAAGTCTGACTGAACTGTGGGAGCTACTAATAACAGATCATAAAACCATATGAGCTAAATGTAGATTCCGATGTATATGCCCCATCGGGAGGACCCAATATACTCTGCCATATGTATAAAGGCATGGTGGCATGATCACTAAACTGATGCCCACATAGGGATTTACAACTTACTAGTAGTTTCTGGGATTAATTGGGTACAATGAAACATAGTCCAACTCGGTATTATGCTAATCCCATTGATTTATTTAGTTAACTAATTATGTCTAAATTTTCTGTAAATACTGGATACCTCATAACTGAACATGCAAACTGATAATGCATGATTTGATCCAATAATGATGCATTAATAACTGAAGCATGTTTATATGAAGTAATTGAAATATCTAACCTAGCATGTGTAATTCAAGAACTAAAGAAATACATAGCGAGGGTTCTAAATTGATGCTATAATCTCAGTAATAACATGATAATCTGATTTGGAACATATAACTAATAAATTCATGAAGTTTTGTCGAAGTTCTTGAAACCCTAGGTCTAATCATGATATGGAATCAAGAATTTGATGAAAACTAGGGATCTAAAGTGTAAAAGGAACCCACTAGTGAAATTCCACATACGTGCTGATGAAATTCACGGAGAAACACTTATATTTCAGGGTTAGAACTGGAGGAACCTTGCTATGTTCTTGAACAAGGGTTCTTGACCTTTTTCTTCTTTCTTGCTTCTATTTTTTCTAAGTTTTTGATTAATGATTTTACATGGTTAAGTTTTTGTCTATATTTCTAGGCTTAATATGACTAAAATCTAATGAGTTAGGGTCAAAACGAAGTATTTTAATGTTTAAACAAAGTGTGAAAAGACCAAAAGACCCATGAGTTAATTGTTGTCAGCCTAAACAACGACCGGGACTAATGGTGTCGTTGAATCACAGGTACGACGTTTGGGTCCATAGGTTGGGTCTATTCGGAAGACCATTACTAAAACAGACATCACTTTTTACTTCGAGGTCTGATTTTAGCAAGGTCGGTGGCTATGACAAGTTAATTCAATTATCAATCTGTTAGTATGTCATGGGACACCTAATTCATTTTGTTCTTAGAGTTATGATCAATTAAAGTTTACCCAATTGCACTTTCCCCCTACACTGTCTACTAATTTCCATCTATAGTCAGACCTACGGATCGTAGATAGAACGACGGTCCATGCTGGTAAACCGTGGTTCATACAAGAGAGTGGGTAATTAAGGTGTTGATCGACGGACACAGACTACGGACCGTAGGTCCATCCGTCGTTCGAAACTTAATTAAAATTTTTTGGGGCTGAGTTTTTGGGTGTTTCTGACTCTCTTCGGAGCTTCCTGATTAGTAGCACTTGCTATTGCTTGAGTATTTTCCATTCCTTGAGCCTTCATCATTGGGAAATACCTCTTCATGTTACCACTCTTTCCACAATTATATATATACCCCTGCCGTTTGACATTTGCTTTCATGTTTTCTAAAACACTTAAGCACAAGTAGACTTCTCCACATAGGGACCACTACCTCTCCCCACTTGAGGATTTGTTCGAGACAGTTTACCTTTGTTGAGTTTTTGAGTGTTAGAAGGGACTTGGTTGGAAAACTTTCTCTTGAACCTTGACTTATCTTGCACATCAAATCTAGCCTTGGAAGAATGTCATCTTTAGCTCTTGTCTTCTTCAACTCCCTACCAAATTGCTTAAGCTTTTGTTCCTCAATTTATTTGGCATGAACCATGAGAAATGTCATGGTATGAATAAACATAGCTGACCTACACTCATTAATCACAAGGTCGGATACCCCCAAATCGAATTTGTTCATTTTATCCCTAGAATCTGCCAATATAGTAGGAGAATACTTGGTGAGTTGAGTGAACTTGAGGCTATAATCCTCCACACTCATATTCCTTGGGCGAAGATTGATGAATTCTTGCAATTTTCTCTCCCTTAATTCCATGGGAAAGAACCTATCAGGGAAAACTGAAAGCCCCCCAAGTAATTCGACCTTATCTAACCGGCCTCTCCTCCTTCCATTGTTCATACCAAACTTGAGTCACATATTTGAGTTCATAGATAGCTAGTTCTGCTTTTTCTTGAGAATTCACACCCATGGCATCCACCACTTTGAATATTTAATCTATGAACCCTTGTGGGTCTTCTTCTACCTTGGAGCCAAAGAAAGTAGGAGGATTCATCCTTGTGAAATCCCTTATCCTTGATGCAGTGGTGCTAACATTGGGGTTCACTTGCACACTAGTATCCCTAGCAACTTGAGTAGCCAACACTTGAGTAAAACTATGAATGAATACCCTCCCTTCTTCTATAATAACTTGAGGGTTTTGAGGAGCTTAAGGGAGAACCGCCTCATTCGCATTCTCCTCTTCGACCCTTCGAGCGTTGTTCCTTCTTGTAATCATTTCCTATAAACACAAGAAAGAAATAAGTAGATTGTGAACACATAGAGTCAAGACTCTTGAGGCACACATAGTAAGACCAAGAATATGAGAATTTCCTATCATACTTAACCTTTCGTTCATAACTGTGGCACGCTTCACACCCATGAACAAGAATCTACATAGACATGGTTTAGTGAGACATCAATCCTAATATTACCTCAACCTCATACTCTGATACCAAGTGTGTCATGACAAGGGAGTATCCCCTAGACGTTACCAGCATCTTCGTCTTCGAAGAGGACTCTAACTAGCCTTAGCATTCATTATTACATATCATAGGTCAAAAATGTGGAAAATTTAAAACTTTTACATAGTAAAGTATACTTAGACTTATTGCTTATCATATATGGAGTTTACATAGACTTCTCTCATATGCAGTTCACATAGACTTCTCATTTGGCATAGGCAAATCATATAAGATTCTAATATCTTCGTCTCATATATAAACCATCTAATGAGTATTACAAAGCTGGGCTTATAACAATGTCTCAAACGATAAAGAAAATAATGATTGTCTTTAGACACAAGCAACATCATAACTAGAGTAGAAGAATGAAAACACCCCCGAATATAAGGACCTACCAATAGCTTGGGGAAAAAGTCCAAGTCTTCTTGCAAAGTGGTCTAGAAGCTCTTCAATGACCGGAACCTACAATGTTTGAGAAAAGAGAAGAAATATGGGTTAGTACAAACTATATGTACTAAGTATGGTTCCTATGCATAAAATCATCAATGCATGATAAAAGTCACAATTTAGTCAAAACCATGCTTAGTATCACACAACAATAGTATACACATATATGGAACATCATAAGTCAACCCAACATATAAGCAACTCAAAAAATATAGAGTCGGTCCTCGTAGTGAAGAATTTCCCGGATGTCTTTCGCGATGACTTACCCGGAATTCCTCCCGAATAGGAAATAGACTTTGATATTGATTTATTGCCGGATACAAAACCCATCTCAATCCCTCCTAACCGGCTAGCTTCAGCCGAATTAAAGGAACTAAAGCTTCAACATAAGGATGTACGACAAAGGCTTCATACTACCTAGTATTTCTCCTTAGGGCGCTCCCGTGTTGTTTGTGAAAAAGGACAGTTTCCTTAGAATGTGCATTGACCGCCAACTGAATAAGGTCACCATAAAGAACAAGTATTCTCTCCCTAGGATTAACTCCAAGGGTCAAGCTAGTTTTCTAAAATTGATTTGAGGTAGGGATATCACCAACTTATGGTAAGAGATGAAGACATTCCCAAAATGGTTTTATGAACTAGGTATGGTCATTATGAGTTCTTAGTCATGCCTTTTGGGTTAAAAAATGCCCAGAAAACTTTCATGGATTTAATGAATAGAGTGTTTCGAGAGTACCTTGATTCCTTTTTAATTGTCTTTGTTGATGATATCTTGGTGTATTCCAAGAGTAAAAATGAGCATATGGGTCATTTGAGGATTGTTTTGTAAGAGTAAGTATGAGCATATGGGTTATTTGAGGATTGTTTTGCAACTCTTCATTGAACATCAACTCTTTGCTAAGTATAGTAAGTGTGTATTTTGGTTGAGATCGGTTGCTCTCATTGGCCACATCGTTTCATGTGAGGATATAGATGTCAATACAAATAAGATGGAAGCGGTTAGAAATTGGCTTAGACCTCTAACTCCCACCGACATAAGAAGTTTCTTGTGTCTAGCCGGGTACTATAAAAGGTTTGTCGATGGGTTTGCTTCCGTTGAATCTCCTTTGACAACATTAACCCAAAAGAAATTTATGTACGAGTGGTCGGAGGCTTGTCAAAGAAGCTCCTAGAATTGAAAAATAAGCTAACCTCCGCTCCTGTGTTGACTTTACTAGAGACTGCCAAGGGTTTTTTTTAGAGTATTGTGACATTTCTCGAGTAGGTTTGGGTTGTGTCCTCATGCAACATACTAAGGTCATAGCTTATGCATATCGACAACTCAAGGTGCATGAGAAGAACTATCCAACTCACGATCTTGAATTGGCGGCTGTGGTGTTTGCCTTAAAAATATGGAGGGGTCATCACAAGTGAGAACAATTCTTTCACTTTAGAAACCACTAATCAAGTGAGTAAACCGTTCACTTAACTATTTATTATAATTATGAGAAACTACTTTCAATCACGTAATAATTACATCATAATATGCATACATACATCATGGCTAATTTAATTGTCTAGTGGTAAGGATGAGGCATACTTATCATCAACATCACAACCACACATTAGGCATAAGAGTATTACTATCTAAGCAACTCATATTTTATTATTGAATTCAAGAAGAATCAATCTTCGTACATTATTGCCCTTTCTTTGCCTTCATACTTCAATTACCATGGAATACATAACCAATGCATAAACAAGGTAAATTCAAGGAGTAATACATAGAAATTAATATTCCACATAATCAAATACTCACGATCTTCCAAAATTACCATAGAATTTCAATACATAATGGGTTTAGGGAAGAACAAGGGTTCAAGGGGAAATCTCGTTTCTTCCTAAAGAAAAAGAGTAGGTGAAGAAAGCAGCTTCTTATGCAATTTTATTTATTTTGCTTGCTATGCTATTCGGAAAAGGTCCGATAGAATAGTGTTACTTATATGTTACAAAGTCATAAGTAATGTGAATATGAGATCAAAACTTTGACACCCAACTTATGACTTGACTCGTTTGACTTTCCTGCAAAATTTGAGTTATCCCACTATTTTAACTATGTGCTATCATTGGGGTTCGAAGGATTTTTAAGACTCTCAAACGTTTCATAAGTCTACCAAGTTACATCTTTTGTTCTCATTCCATTATGAATCAGTTTGGTGAATTGCTGGATTTAACACTCAGCATGAAGCTACATCATGATTGGCTTCTTCTGCAAATAGGTATGATTTAAGAGGCTCATATCTAATCGTGAATCTATATGACACAGATATGGGCAGGCAATCCCGCTAAGTTTCTGAGGAAGCTAACTGATGAAGAGATAGCCTTCATTGCTCAGTCAGCAACCAACTACTGTAACCTTGCTCGTGTCCATGCAGCTGAGAATTCCAAGTCCTTTGATGAAATTGAATTTGAAAAGATGTTTCGTGCCAAATGTGATAAGGAATATAATTCTATGATTGGTGTTGTGCGTGAAACACCTCCCGAGCTTGTACTTCCTGATAATATTGTCCCTGAAAAAGCTGCAAAGAGCATGGCTCTCATCGAATTTTTCTACCGAACTAAGTCATTATATAAAACAACTTACCAAATTAAAGTAACATATTTTTTTAAAATTTTACAAATTTAGTATAAACGTATTTCACAGTAACGTTTTAGGGTACATTTCATTTTTTAAAAACTAACAGCGTTAGGTTGATATACGTTACTGTGAGTAACGTTTTACTCCTAAAACGGTTTTTTGAGTAACGTTTTACTCCTAAAACGTTACTGTGAGTCACGTTTTAGGAGTAAAATGTTACTATGAGTAACATATATCAATCTAACGCCGTTAGCTTTTAAAAAATAAAATATATCCTAAAACGTTAATATGAAATACGTTTATACTAGTTTTGTAAAATTTTAAACAAACATATTATTTTGATAAATTACTTTATATCATGATTTAGTTTGGTCAATATTTCGCAATGAGATTAGCGCCCTAGCAACTCTCTTTTATTTTGCTTTCCAGAGATTTATCTTACTCCGTGAGCATTTTTATGGTAAATAGTAATGGATTTGGCTGTTACCCTTCCAAATAATACCAAACTTATTAGATAGCATCGGTACGTCACTGATTTATAGTTAAGACTTTTGCCCCTTGTTTCACAGAAACTCTTCAACTTGGAAACGGAAGTTACGCCCAAAAATGCTTTTAACTCAAGATAATCGTTTTCAATAGATTAATTTGGTGTTTTTGGAATAAAATAAAACATCGACAGCAAATTCCAAAAATATTTCTATCAGTTGAAGCATTTCTGTTTAGCAATGCCCTTCTTGTTTAAGATTCCATGCATTATTGAGATGCATGACTAAGTAGCACAGTGCATGTGGGAATATCAATGACCTAAAACCTAAGTCATGTTAGCTACAGTATATTAATTATAACAATATTATAAGCTAAAGATGATTGGCTGATTGGGGTATGAAGAGCCAAAAGATAAGCAATTTCCCCGTAAATTCAGCCTTGTCTTATTGTGTTTTTATAATGACAAAAAGGGGACTGTATATGAATGATTGGTATCTGTTGAATTTCCCCTTCGCATACTTGATTTTCACTCTTTTAAGAAAAAAATTTATTTTCAAGATGTGTGTTGTATCGTAAGGGGTCCATTAGAGGATTCCTTTTGGACTACTTTTTCTTCTCACAGAATTGGTCCACTCACACCACAAATGGTACTTTCTACACCATTCATAGCTGGGTAGGAGCCACAATTCTACAAAAGTGTTTCGTTTCCACAAAATTCATTCACTTTAGGCCGAATATCTATATTTGTGTTTTAGTAAATATTTCAAACTCTTAATTAATCAACATAGATTGTAGTGGGATGATTAAGGTTCCTTAAAGATCTTGAGTTCGATGTGTGAGAATGAAAATCGGTACGTCACTTTCACTCTTATAAATAGGTATGAACTCATGCTAATTGGACTTGAATGCAGGTATCGGATATGGCGAAACAAAAAGCGTAGCAATTGGACAAATACTCCATATAATAGGAGTTTTTCAAATTTGATTGAGGAGAAAGATTTGTACAAAATATAGAGAGGCATTATTGAGTGAGAGAGACAAAATCTGGAGCACGAGTTAAGATACGTTTCAGTTAAAGGCTATATGAACAATGGTGAACAAAATGGAAAATTTATGGAAAGAGACAAACCAATGAACCATCAAATATCTATTGGTTTATATCTTTACATTTTTTTTTAGTCTTCTCATATCATATGTGGATTAGATTGTTATTTTTAATAAAACATTTATATTGTAAAAAAGAGAGCAAAATTTCAATATGCATAAACTATTTTAATCTTTTGAGTTTCATATAAGAACTCTTCGAAATATAAATTTTTTATCTGAAATAATCATACATTATAATTTAAAAGAATCTAATGTCTCAAGAAAACGTAAATAATTTTATCTCTTACTTTATAGAAGTTTGGGAATGACCTTTGCTAACATTTGATAAATAAATGAGCACCTTATTATTTGTAAAAACAATTAATTAATGGTGGAATTAAGTTTGAAAAAATCATCCATTAGTTCATGTGCATGCATGCCTTGCATATACAAAAAATAATTTAACATGAACAGGCAAGTTTAGTGTTGTTTACGTAAGAAATTAAAATTCGATTTTAATTAGTTTATTTTACAGATAAAAATATACGAATTTATTCCTAGATAAAATTCAAAAACCATTAGAAAAAAAAACACCGATAAATATATTAAAAATTGTATTTAGGAGGCCATATTTTCTTTGTTAAAATTCAGAAAAACATGCTTGTGCCGTCATAATACATTAGCTTATTTATCAAAATATATTTCTTGAAATAAAATATATATAATCCTTGGAGGCTGAATAGAAAATTGAGTTTTAAGCCAAACAATTTTTATTACTTATAAAAGGGAGTAATTCTATTTAGGCCTCCTAATATAATTTTATATATCTTTAATTTTTAAAATCGCTCAAAGTAAAACACTTTTGCTCTAACCAATAAAATGAATTTACAAATTAATCGTTACTAAGAAAAAATCAATCTACTTTTAAATCGATGGAAACAAATCAACTTCGATCCCAGATTTATTATTTTTTTAAAAAAATAAATCAACTTTGCTCAGTTGTGTTTGAGCAAAGAACTTGGAAAATTTAATGAGAGATCAATATTTTATTTAAAATGTTCGAATTTAGGAAATCAGGCTCAGTCTTTTTTTTTCAAAATAATTTTTTATAAGTTTATACTAAAAAATTACATAATACTTAATGTTGAACAGTTTTTTCATTTCTTTTATTTTTAACATATGGAAAACGATCGAATTTAGTTGAATTTGTGAAAAGTTAAATAAAATTAAATCGAACCAATTGATTTTTCAATTTTACCTCATAACTTTGACGAAATGTTTTATGATTGTTAATATGGAATACTTTTTAAATCTATTTTATTAGTTAGAGCAAAAATGCTCAATTTTAGCAAATTTAAAGAGTTATGATTATATATATATTAGTATATGGACACGTGCATTGCACGTTTACTCCGTAACGATGAATATGAACTATTAAAAAATCATATAGTTTTTTTAAAAAATAGTATTTGAGTTACAATACAAATATAAAAAGTAAAATGATAAACGTTTTTAATGTATAAACTTATTAATAAAAGGGAAATGTGCGATTTAACTTTTAGAAAAATGTTTCTAGTGTATAGTTAAATTGAAGATTTCCCTTTATTATAATTTTAATATATAAATTTTATATTTGTTTTAATAGACAGAATAAATTATCAAAAACAAACATGGAGGCACACTATCTTATGATTAACTTTCTTAAAATGTCTTTTTTATCTCAGTAAAAATATTGAAATTTTTCCTTAAAATGTCTCTTTTGTCTCATAGAATGGAGTAAAAATATTGAAATTACATTCATAGTTACACAGGATATACATTTCAAGAAGATAAAATATTTAACATTAATTAGTAAAAGATGGAATTCTCCTTTCTCATTAAGTAGAATCCAATTAAATAATTCAAATTGAAAAATAAGAAATTTATTAGAAGGAAATAACGAATAAGATTTAAAGTGCAATGATTGGTATTTAAATTATGTAATTATATAAATAAAATATTAATATTTAATTAAATAAATCAGATATTAATTCAGTGGAGACTCAAAATGACAATATTAATATTCTTACAATTCAAAGTTTGTTAAAATATATTTTAGATTTTTTGTTAAAAAATAAATAATAGGAGCAATATTTGGTCAAAAAATAAAAGATCTTCTAACTTCTTGAGTATTTTGGTGTATCATTTCTTTGACTTTGGAATTGGATCTCACGATAATTTTAATAAAAATTGTCTAAAGGATATATATTTTATCCACAAGCACATGTAAGAATGATTCTTTACAAATATTTAAAACTTAAGATGCAAAAATATAATTATTAATAATTTGAAATTAGAATATCTTGTAGGCATTCATTGTTTTACATGTCTTATATACTATTTTTATGATTGTCTTTGCCTCATTTTCTAAAGCAAAACATATACCTCAATCAAATATATTATTACAACAAAATTACAAGTACAAAGAAAGAGTATCATATATAGGAGCAAGTTTAGCATAAGGCTACCAACGAAAAATAAAAATTTCTAAGACAATTTTTTTGGCTTTTTTTTTTTATTGATAATGCATATTGAAACAAAGTTATAGCAATAAACATTCAACTTTATACTTATAAAAAAGAATTAACTTCTTTGAAAGACAAGTTAATGGAAGTGATATTCGACTACATAAATGGAGGGGTCATATCATAGTTCTGATCTCGACAAATAAGTAAAAAAAATAAATACATCAAGCTTCAATATTCTAGTAATTAAAGTGTTATTCATACCTATAATCACATTATGCCTTGTAAAATTCACACAAATCCTCTCGCCTTAAAATTTTCTTCACTTGATTAAAGCTTCTCTAGTCTTTCACACACAAAATTGTATTACATATAAATCTTTCTATGAAAATATTGTTAAAAAGATTTGTATTTATAGGAAAAAATATAGCTTTGGAATATGAAGATTCACTTACAAAGTTGAACGGTCAAGTGTTACAAAAATTAAAGACAAATATTAATTTAGAACGTAAATTAATTTGGATGATTAAACACATACATGTATCTACTTAAATGGATAACTGTAATTTTTACTTTTTTTCTATTTAATTTACTCACATAAATACCAACTAAAAATATTATAGAAATTCTTTTATTTACTATTTAATTAATTAAATATTAATAACATTTGAATTTAGCATAAGAGTAAAATGATAATTCAACTTTTCTACCTTAAAATTTTGTTCACTTAATTAAAGCTTCTCTTGTCATCCATACACAAAATTTGTGTTACATATAAATCACTATATGAAAGTACTAATTGAAAAACTTGTATGTATAGGAAAAACTATAGCTTTGGAATATGAAGATTCACTTAAAAAGTTGAAAGGTCAAGTATTACAACAAATTAAAGATAAATATTAATTAAAACATAAATTAATTTGGAAGATAAGTCATATACATGTACCTATTTAAAGGGATAACTTTTATTTTTATTTTTTTCTATTTAATTTACTCTCATGTATACCAACTAAAAATATTATAGAAATTATACTATTTACTGTTTAATTAATTAAATATTTAATAACATTGAATTTAGTATAGAAAAAAAATGGTAATTCAACTTTTTTACTTTGGAGCTTCCCACTTATAATAATATATAATAATATAATATAACTATATGGGAGATTTTATCGCAACCAGCTCAATTTACGACTTTTGACATGTACTAGCTATCACCTGGACAAGGAAATCTTTTGGGAACACAGACTCTCCTTTATATCTGTAAAATTTCAAATGCAATATGGAATTAGGAATAACACTTAAACTAGTATTTACTAACACCAACAAACAGAATAAGTCTTACAAATAGCAAAATAGAGAATAGTTCTACCAATCATGGTATTTCGAGGAACCTTAACCTCCAAATCTGCCGGAGAAAATCCTACCCAAAAAACTCTCTGTCTTTTCTACTTCCTAGTACTATTTATTACAAAATAACCACCTAAATTGCTCGGTAACTACTAGGTAACTACTTGAAATACATACACATAATAATTAATAAATAAAAAAAAAAGTACATTTAGGGCTTATTTTCACTCATCTTCATGCAGCTATCGACCCTAGTTATAGCAGGTCTAACAATACACGCCCTAACGAGTTTCATTTTGTCCTTAAGGTGAAATTGAGGAAACTGTGTATCAATAACTGTCTAGGATTGCATGTGTTCTCAGAGTCTGGTAATTCCTTCAACTTAATGAACACCTCTTGGGAGCCATTCAAGAGTGTACTAATGTTTCAGGTTGTACTTGCATTTCAAGCTCTTCAGATAAGAAAGAAGTGAGTTTCTGAATTGGAGTAGGATCCGTTGTTGCACACTTTTGCCAAGAAACATGAAAAATTGTATGGACCCGCGAATGAAGGGGTAAATAAAGGTGATAGGCAACTTCACAAAATTTATTCAAGATAGTATGGCCCATAGTAACGAGGAATTAACTTCTTGTTAACCTTTTTAGCAAGTGAGGGAAGCTTGGAAGGTTGCACGCGAAGATAAACCAAATCATTGGAAGACAACTTTACAACGCTTATCATCCACATAAACTTCCATTTGACATTGAGCATGGGTCAAAATAGCTTTGAGTTCATCAAAAATAGTGTTGTAGCAATAAGTTGCTCATTCACCTCTTTTAAAAGGGGTAAGTGGTATTGAAAATCTATCTTGGCCATTGTTTTGGATGTACCCCTGCAAAACAATGTAAATAAGACTCCAAGGAGCGATTAACAACCTCAGTTTGACCATCTATTTGAGGGTGATAAGCTGAACTCTATTTGAGGCTAGTAGCAAACAACTTGAACAATTCTTGCCAAAATTGGCTGACAAAAACAGCATCTCGATCAAACACAATTGATTTGGAAAAACCATGCAAACGTACAATATCTTGAATAAATAGTGAAATAATAGTCTTGGTTGTATATGGATGAGAGATAAGAGGAGAAAATTACTATAATTAGTAAAACGGTCTACCACAACACGTATAGTATCATGTCCCATTGCTTTCATTAACCCGCTGATGAAATCCATAGATATATCTTTTCAAACTTGATTACGAATAGGTAACCTGCTGATTAGATCCATAGAAATATTGTTCCAAACTTAAGCAGGAATAGGTAATGGTTGCAGCAAGCAAGACTAAGGGCATCATAGTTCTGTAGATCCTTTTGATTCCACTCTAATATAGCAGTTGTGAAATGCGCTTGTATGTTCGAAAAAAGCCTGAGTGTCCACCAGTAGGTGAGAAGTGAAATTCCCTTAGGAGCATGTGAATGTGTAATGACTAACGGGAAATCACCAGTCGACTTTTGAAAATAAACAACCATTTTTAGAATAAAATTCGTCTTGAAGAAAATCTTGTGTCAATTGAAAAAGTTGACCATCCTGTTGGATTTCTGTGGGAAGATCAACTAACGTAGTGTTGCAGAGAAAAAAAAATCCATGAAATAAATTGGCTGGATAAAGCATCAACGGCTTTATTTTCACAACCTAGGCGATATTGAATCTCAAAATTAAATCCCATCAGCTTGGTGATCTATTTTTGTTGCTCCTCTTCCATAGCATGCTGGCCTATGAGGAATTGGAGACTTTGTTCATCAGTTCCTATAATGAAATGCTGACCCATCAAGTAATAACGCCACTTTTGTACAACAAAAACAATGGACTACTACCTCTCATATACTGATTTAGATTAATCTCGAATCGAAAGTCCTCAACTTAGAAAAACGATTGGATGTCCTTCTTGCATTAGAACAACTCCAATTCTGAATCCTGAAAAAGCATCTTCTTCAACCACGTATACTTTGTTAAATTAGGCAGTGCAAAAACTGGCAAAGTGACCATAGCCTCCTTAAAAGAATAAAAAGCTAATAGAGCTTCTTTATTCCAACGAAAGCCTCTTTCTTGAACGATTGTGTGAAAGGATGGGCTCCTTTCTCATAGTTTCGAACAAACTTCCTATAGTAACTGGCGAGTCCTAAAAAAACCCCCAAACCCTTAACATCTTTTGGACTTGGACAATTTACCATACTTGTTATTTTGGCAGGATCCACTAAGACTCCACTTGCACGTGCTGTAATAATATGTCTAAACACCCTAGTTATTGCTGTCCAAAATGACACTTTTATCTATTGAAAACCAAGTTATGAAATTTTAGAACTTGTAGCACCTCCTGCAAATGACCCAAGTGAGTAGGAAAATGTGCACTATAAACTTATAAGTCATAAAATAATACCAACACAAACTTACGTAAGTAAGGCCGAAATATTTTGTTTATCAAGACTTGAAAAGTAGATTGAGCATTTCACAAGACAAATGGTGTAACCAAGAAGTCATAGTGGACTTTATCGCTCTTCCTCGCAAACCCAAATTTGATGGTATCCCGATATTCAATCCAATTTTGAAAAGATAGTGGCACCCCTAAGCTCATACTGTAATTTGCCAATTGCAGGAATTGGAAATTTATCACGAATAATAATCTTCTTAAGGGCTCAATAATCTACACAAAATCTCAAACTTCGATATTTTTTGTGAATGAGAAACACTGGACTAGGGAAAGTATTTGTACTTGGTTGAATAATACTAGATACAAGCATTTCCAATACAATTCTCTCAATCTCATTTTTCTGGTAATGGGGATAGCGATATGGGACAATATTAGGTGGACAGATCCCTTATTAAGTCGGATAGCATGATCATGACTGCTACTAGGTGGCAGTGCTTTAAGTTCCTCAAATAAAGTTTCAAATTCGTCTAGCAATTGCTGAAAATCCAAATTCTATTGTTCTTCCCTTGTTGATAACTCATTCAAGTTAACGTAATACCCTTCTCCATGTGCCATATGTTTGCAAGATTTTAAACAGAGTTTTGAGTGAAGCCACTAATTTGGACAATGAGGGGTCTCCTCGAACAACTTGTGTTCCCCCCCTCCCCCCTCCAAATTCAATTTTAAGCGTCAATATTTTGAAATTAGCTTGAATATACCCCATAGTCTTTAATGACTCTAACCCCCAACATTCCATCAGCACTTCCTCAATTAAAAAGGAAATAATCCTGTGTGATGCACCATTTGTCAATCCACAATTTCAGCTTTTTGTAGCTTCCCTTACTTTATGCTTGTTGTTTGTTCCCTACTTCCACCACAAACGACTTAGTTACTGTTTGCTTTAACCCTAATTCTTCATCCACTGTATGAGAGATAAAATTCATTGATGCTCCACTATCAATTAAAAGAATAGCCTTCTTTTGTAATATAGTTCCCCATACCTTCAAAGACTTCTTTGAGGTAAATCCTGCAATAGAATACAAAGAAAGTTCCATTAACTTCTGAGACATTGGTTGTTCTTTAATGTTTAAATGATCTATCCTTGTATTTATTATTTCATCTAAATGTTCTTTTATGTCTCCCTTTTCACTGTCCTTTGTCGCTACAATATTCAGATTTAAGTGTGTTGAATTGCCTCGCTGATTGGGGCCATATTTTTCATCGCAACAAAAACAAAGTGCTCTTATTAATTTATCTAGATGTAGAGAATTAAATTGACTTTTGTATGGTCCTCCACACCTTGCAGAAATTGCAGATCTTAACTGCTCGAGTTTGCCTTGCTCTTCAAAATGTCTTGAATCTATTGTAATTGTTGTACAAGCAGAATGATATGGTGTTGTTGCTACACATACATGGAACTTGTAGCACTTTTCGTTTTGCTATTTTTCAGTCATGGGAAAATATATTGAATCCCTAGAAAGTGTCATAGGGCATAAATCTAGGAAAGTGGGGTTGGATTAGAGCCCAATTCTTTTCTTCTAATACGCTGACTTTGGTCCATAATTTGAGCTAGATTTCCCATCTTGATAAGAAAATTGAGCTAGATTTTCTTCTAATACGCTGACTTTGGTCCATAATTTGAGCTAGATTTCCCATCTTCCCCTCAGTCCATTGATGAAAATTCGCATAAAAAAGCATCATCGACATCTTTCAAAGGTGCTAAAAGAAATTCCAAATCTTGTCTATATTAGTCCACACTTCCATTTTGTTGCAATCCTATCAAAACCTCATATAAGTTCCCTAAATACGATGGAGTGAATCGTTGGAGTATGGATACTCGAAACACATCCACGTGGAAAAGATTATTCTTGTCCCCACCATTGAAATCGATATAGGGCTCTACTTTCAAGGCAAACAACAACACCCTCCAATTTATCCTTGTCATCAATTCCATTGAAATGAAAATAGCGATCAGCTCTGTTATGCCATCCATATGGAATATCACTAGAAAATAAGGGAAGTTCCATTCTTCTAGGACGTGTTTCATCATGAAATTGTGGCTAAACTTTGTGGAATTCATCACCTCTACGATTGTTGCTATTCTTTGTGTCTTTAATTCAAACTGGTTAAACCACTGACTTTTCTCTCATATGTTGAAGAATTTCAGCATCATGTTTCTCCCTTTTTTGCATCCAAACTGTAACTGCCCGAGATAATATCGTACATTACCAATCTCTTCTTGTACGTCGTCAATCGTCTTCTCTAATCCTTCAATCCTCCCATGTATTCTAGTTGAAACCATAAAAGGCTCTGATACCAAAATTGTTAGGAATCCAGACTCTCCTAACAACAAATCTGTGAACTTTCAAATGCAATACATAAATAGAATTAACAGTTAAACATGAATTTTACTAACACCAACAAAAAAAAAGTCTTACAAATAACAAATAAAGAATAATTTTAACAACCAAGGTGTTTCGAGGAACCTTCACCTCTAAATCTACAAGAGAAAATCCTACGCCTTCGTAGTACTATTTATTACAAAATAAATACCTAATTTGCTCATAACTACGAAAAACACATGCACATAATAATTGAGAAATAAAACAGATACATTTAGGCCTTATTTGCACTCTTCTTCCTGCGGCTAGAGACCCTATTAATATCAGCTCTGACATAAACATTTTTATGAACATCTAACAAATTAGTCAATAGAATATCTACCTATCGAACAACAAGCCTTGCTGGTATATTGCACTTCAAAATATTTAGCTAGAATATAGTTACATACTAAGTAATTGTAGTTGAGAAACCAATAGTCCTCAACTTGTTATGGAAGACTAGGAAGACCATGTTTAGAAACATCATAAGTCCAAAGACTGAAAAAACGTAATACTATAAAAATTTCACTAGGCAATCTAAAGAAAACGTTTCTATCTTCCTTCATTACACAACAAACCTTGCCGGTATAATGAACTTCGAAACATTCAGCTAGAAATATCTTTTCATACTAAGCAAGGGTGGTTGAGAAACCAATAGTCCTCAAATTTTTATGAAAGACAAGGAAGATGATGCTTATAAACATGATGCTTATAAACATCTGAAGTCCGAAGACTGAAGAAACGAATTACTATAAAAAAAATTCCCTAGACAATTCATATAGAACGTTTCTATCTTCCTTCATTACAAACTCTTGGAGAACTTCACAAATATTTATTTGGTTTAAAATATATGAGAAGATCATATGGAAGAAAATGATTTAAGGGAATATCGAGAACTACAAAAGTACAAACAAGATTATTGTGTATGTTTAGTTCAACATGTATATGTTTTGCTACAGGTGGTCTAAATTTAGAGGAAAGAGAAGAGGGAAGGTTAAAGATAAGGAGAAACACTTGAGAGGGTTATGAGTGTTAAAAAGTTTCACAACAGTTAGTATTATAACCGAAAGTCCACTACTTTAACAATGAATAAAGATTATTAGTGCTCCTGGAAAAGAGACAGGGTCATTTTAAGCCTATGTGTAAACAAAGCTGACTATTTTGAGATTTTTCTCGCATGTTCAGGAATAGTTGAGGAGAGATTAGAGAAAATTGAGGCACTTATTTAAGAAAGGTGGAGAAATTTTTGGCTATTAACAAAAAATGAATTATTCGGTGAAGATATAAAATGTTAAAGTTTCTAAGGACATTAGACGTCCAACTAAGTATGTGAATTCCCAAACAGATAGGTTATGGTCTACCAGAGAGGAAACAATTTTTTTGGTACTTATCCTAATTTCATGCGACAATGGTTTATGTTAGTCAAATATAGTGATCGGGGACTAGTTTTTGACGAAATTGAAGAAACCTCTAAATTCAAGAATCCAACTTCAAAATTAATCTAATTATGCTTAATTGATATGTTATACGTAAAGAAAAATATCTTCATTGAAAAAAAATAAGAGAATCAAAAATATAATTTGTCTTTTGATGGATAAAAACTATTTGTTAAAACTATAAAGTTTCCTTCATTTTCAACACTACATGAACATTACAATGTATTATTTTCCTGCATCATCACAAAACTTGTATGGTGATAGATTAAGTGTTTAGGGAAGCAAGCGTTGATATTTTTTCATCAACATAAACAAGTACAACAAACCCTGATGTTGTTTTCTTTTAAAAAACACAAAATCAAGCAAAGTCACTATTGTATTCTCCGTCAAAGAATATTAATTAAGGTGATTAGGTCATTTTGCTTTGATTTTCTCAATATAAGGATTATGAAGAAATTTATTGAAACTTGTAAGTACTTCAAGGATTTTGAATCTTCAAGAATTTTCATATGAATTTTGTCTAGTGACAATATCCTACATTCAATGTGTGACAACCTTAGATGCCTGGACTGTTGGTCCAATTATCTTACACTTATCAAGATGCATGATTCATCATTTCACTTGATAGTCATTTCTAATTTTTTCAGGTGACAATATACAGTATTAAATGCATTACATCCTCTAATTGATCCTGGGATGTTATTGAAACTTGTAAGTACTTCATGCATTTTGAATCTTCAAGATTTTTCATATGAATTTTGTCTAGTGACAATATCCTGCATTGAATGTATGATATCCTTGGATGGCCGGACTGTTGGTCCAATTAACTTATGCTTATAAGATGCATGATGCATCATTTCACTTTATAATCATTTCTAATTTTGTCACATGACAATATCCAGTATTTAAATGCATGACATCCTCTGATGGATGTGTGGGTTGTTGGTCCAATAAGCTTATACTTATCAAGATGCATGATGCACTATTTCATTTGTAAGCATTTCTATGTCACAAAGCTTGAATAGATGTAGAATTCAGATTCTTATAATCTTTTACAATATTGGGTGCTATATTATATCAAATGTGTCATCGATGAGTTATTATTTTGCATCAATTCACAATGCGACATAACTTACTCAGATCTCATCATTACTTTATTGTTTACAGGTACCTTAAGCTCTCATGAGGTTTCATAAGTCATAGGTTCTTCAAGAGAACATTGTCTCTTTATGATTGTTTCCCCCCTTTTCTTAGGATAATTGGAACCGACTGATTTACAATTCTTTATGCATGCCTTAGACTTTGTCCTTTTGGGACATTCTTAAATATGAGTTAATTTTGTTTCAAGTAATGATTCTTGCATTTTACTTGAATATCTTTTGAGCGAGTATCGTACAGAGGAGGAACTTGAAGCTCTCATAAGTTGTAGGCTCTTCAAGAGCACGTTGCCTCTTTATAATGATCCTTTCTTTACTTTTTAGGGATTATTGAAATTGGAATCAGTTGGTTTTACCAAAATTTATGCATGTCGTGAACTTTGTTCTTCCAGTATATTTTAAAAGTGCATTTGCAACCAAAATATGAAATTAATTTTTTGTCAGCAAATGCTTCTAGTATTTGATTTAAATTAGTTTTTGAGTGAGTATCATCGTACCATCTATGATCAACCTCTGGTACCTCTTAATTGGCGTGTCTATTCATCTCCTCTTCATATGTCCAAATCCTCTCAGCACCATAGAGGCTACTCCGACCTCATCACAATATTTTCATATATAGCACTCTAAAACCTATTAGATGGAAAATATTTGGTACCTATCCTGAATCAACTAAGAGATAGTAATTAGTCATAATATGTTGGTCTGATGCATAAAAGTGTTGTCACATACAATATATCATACCATCGACCAATAGAAAAAAATTTGTTCTCATAAGTAGTGGTTCAGGTAATTATCAAAAGCATTCAATATCAAATTAGCTTTGATATAGATCTGCATAATCACGATGAAATGTCTTTCATTACACAATTTGAAAACTATGCTCCTAACTCGAGAAAAGAAATTTGTGAATATCAAATTGCATGTTTACAATAACTGCACATGTGGTCATCTTATAGATGCATCTGTTTAAGATATCGCATGATAGGACATGCCGTTATTGAACTTTTGAATTTTTAGGATTTAGTGGATTCAAAATCAATATTAGCGTGTCTAATCAACTTATCAGGAGAACAGACTACATTAAAGAATTTTGAAGAATCTTCTAGTTCAATATATTTTGCATACATAATATGCACAGCTTCTGGATTTCAAAATTATTCATGATTAGCATATATATATGTTTTATCAAAGTAGTAATTTTATATTATAATCACTTTCCTTTAGGGAAGTGTATGAATTGTTATTTGTTCAGGTAAATTAATAAAAACATACAGTAGAAAGCATTCGATAAGATTTATTTACTTCCACCTCAAAACGATACTTTAATAATTTCATACAAGATGCTTCTATGCACGACTGGTACATATTGCAATGACTTCCATACCTCCAAAAAACATGTATATGCTTCTTGTTTTATCTATCAGGAGACGATTTGTTGTGTCTCTTTTATTCATTTCTAAAATGTATCCCGATTATTTGAATGTGCTTGAAATACAATATTTATCAATAGCTTACTCCCTCTGTTCAATTTTATGTGAGGTAGTTTGACACTTTAGAACACGAAATTTAAGAAAGAAATGAACACTTTTAAAACTTGTGGTCCAAAATGAATGATAGAAATTTGTGCAGCTGTAAATCATTTTATAAAGGGTCAAATAGACATTTAAAGTAAAACTGTTACTTAAATGTGTCATTCTTTTTTGGGATGACTATAACGAAAAGTAAGTAACATAAATTGTAACGGGGAAAATATTATTTTCTCAAGTACAATGAGATACTTCTTCTAAGAAGGACATCTTTCAAATTACTTTTGCTTATGGAGAGAATTTTTTAGTTTTACTACTTGAAGAATGTAAGTTCAAAATTTTACCACTTCCATAGTAAATTTTGGAGTTTTGCTGATCCAGGACTAAAGATCAAAGTTCTACTTGTTTGGGAGTAGATATCAGATTCTTACAACTTAGGGAGTTGGTTGCAAAGTGTTGACTACTTATGAGAGAGAATTTTAGGTTTATGTCACGTCATTAGCTAAACCTAGACATGATTGGCATCCAACAAAAACCACCGACCAGGTGAACCCAATTTGAAGACCTTAACCATTAATTAACAACATTTGGAAATACTTCAGGAAATTCACAGACTACTGGAACTAACTCAAGAGATGGGGTTTTATGGTTAGAACCCTTAGCTCAAACTAGATGATAGAGATAACCCTTAGATATCATCTTTCTGTCCTTAAGTTAAGAAATAAATTGACCCATAGGTGCTAGGCTACTACCGTTCCATTTTAAGATTGGTTCGTCTGGAAACTGAAAAGGAACAATCCTAGTTCTACAATCAACTGAAGCATAACATGAGTGTAACCAGTCCATGCCTAGAATGACATTGAATTGGACTGCTATACTGAGTTACAAAAGGCAAAATCATCTTTGTTGTCTATCCAATTAGTGAACCATATGTGAGTCGCATCCTTGAGTTTGTAGGATGCCAACCTCACCTATCACTACAAGTTACTGACATCACACAAAATATTTTCTTGACAATCATCAATGAACTTTTCTGGGTCCTTACCAACATGCGACCCTAAAAATGTAGACGGATTCGTCCGAACAAAACCACAAATTCTGGCTGACATTGATCGATCATTTCTACTAGTAGGAACTAGAGCCTACTGATTGTTCAGGTTGGTCATAATCTTAGCCAAAAGCTCAATGGGCTTTCAAAAATTCTGCATTTGAGCTTCCGTATCTGGTACTAGAGGAACTGTGTTAGCATTACGTGCATTAGAATTCCATGCCCAAGCTCTATGAGAAGGCATGATCTTAAGCGCTCAACGTCGAGTTAGAATGGAATTAGATCATACCATACGCACGATACGAGTAACAAAAAAGTGAAGTTTTTCCTCAAACACTTTATAGCCTCCATAACATTAGATGTGGTGCACTTTACACCCATGAAAAGGACTCTACTTAGTGCGGCTTTTTAAGACATCTTATGACTCCTGAACCTAGTGCTCTGATACAAAGTTTGTCACGCCCTGAGCTACCCCTGAGACGCGGACACGGAACCTAAGACCATAAGTGATCCCAAGTTAACCCTACTGGCATAATCATGAGCATACTAAAGATAATAAACTGTTGCGGAAGATAAATCATACTTAAGATGAAAAGATGGGGAATATCCACATTCTATAACTTAGATATTTAAAAACAATGAGTTTAATACAAAAAATTTTTAAGTCAATACTAAGATGAATCTAACTATGTCTGAAAATAGCGTCTAAACTAGACTAGAAATACTGTGACAAGACCAGCTAAATCTAGCAAAAACTGAAACTAAATGACTAAAGACTAAAATGAAACTCATTACTGTTGTCCTTAGAGAATGAGGACTCACCACTGAATATGCTGAACTGCAGATCGGGAAATCGATCTATGTGTGATCTGGATGCTGAGAACCTTAACCTACATCACGAGAAGATGTAGCGCACGTACATGTCAGTACTTAAAAGGTAGTAAGAATGTAGGATAGAGTAAAGCTGAAATAAAACATAACTGAACAAGAACAAAAGCAACTATAATAATCTGAACGTGATGTACTGATTTCTGAGCTAACAGGATGTAATGGCCAATTTATAACATGCTGAAACTGAATACTGAATATACTGATAAATGGTCAATGCAGAGAGTCGGACTGAATTGTGGGAGATACTAAAAACCGATAATAAAACCACATGAGCTAAATGTGGAGTACGATGTATACGCCCCATCGAGAGGACCCAATATACTCTGCCAAAGATATAAAGGAATGTTGACGTGATCACTAAGCTGATTGCCCACAGAGGGGACTTACAACCTACTTGGCTAGTAGTTTTGGGGCTATTAGGTACGCTAAACCCTAGTCCAACTCGGTATTATGCTACTCCCAATGAATTATGTAAAGTAACTGATTATATCTGAATTTTTGTAAATACTGGATAGCTCAAAACAGAACATCCAAATTCAAAATGTAACAATTAATCTGGTAATAATGCATTTATGATTGAGGCATGTATGTTTGAAGTGTTTGAAACATATAACCTAGCATATGTAATTCAAGGACTAAAGAAATACAAAGCTAGGATTCTGAAATTCATGCGATAATCTAAGTAATAACATGATAATCCTATTTGGAACATATATTTAATAAATTTATGAAGTTATATCAAAGTTCTAGAAACCCTAGGTTTAATCATGATAATAGAATCAAGAACTGATTGAAACTAAAGACCCAATGGGTGAAAGGAACCCACTAGTGAAATCCTACATACATGGTGATGGAATCCACATAAATACGTAAGTTTCAGGGCTGGAATTGCTGGATCTTGTGGAGTTATTGAACTAGGTTCTTGAGCTTTTTTCTCTTCTCTTGCTTCTATTTTCTAAGTTTGGATTTAATGATTTGACTTGGATATGTATTAATTATGTTTCTAGGCTTAAACTGACTAAAATCTGATGATTTAGGGTCAAAACGACGTAACTTAAAGTTTAAACGGAGAGGGAAAGGTCAAAAAGACCCCTAGGAAGGTTGTTGTGAGGCCTCAAGACAGCCAGGACTGACGATCCGTCGTGCGCCCAACGCCCCGTCTTTGGGTCCGTCGTGAGGGCCTGTTCGACAGGCCTTTACTCAAATGTCCATAACTTTTTACGCGGAGGTATGATTTTAGAAAGGTCGGTGGCTATAGAAATGTAATTCAATTATCTATCTGCAGGTATGTCATGGGAGACCTAATTGATTTTGTGCTAAGAGTTATGATCATTTTAAGTTGACCCAACTGCATTTCCCTTTAACTGGCTGCAAATTTTCAACCTACGGACCGTGGGTCCACCTACGAACCATGCTGGTCATCCATAGCTCTTGTCAGAGAGTGGTTGAAAGAAGTCTTTATCGACAGTCACGGACTACTGACCGTCCGTCGTCCAAGACTTAACGAATTTTTCTGGACTTAAATTTTTGGGAGTTTCTGATCCCATCGACGGTTGTGGAGGATGGATCGTGGTTCAAGATATAGTCCGTCGATACCACCGTTGGTAGCACCTGCAAATTTTTCTGAAAAAACTAATTTTTGGTCTGTTTTGGCTTCGGGGTTTTACATTATCTCACCCATGGGAACATTCTTCCTCGAATGAAGACAAACTAGCTGAAATAGAGGGAGAGAGATGCAAACCCCACTACTAAACACCGAGAACCGAGTTCTGAGTGCATGCAATTACACTAAAAATGAAAGTTCAAACTGAGGGAACATGATTCTAAAACTAAATTTATGCATGAATGACTGTAAAACTGAAGAGGAACTATTACCTCAAGCTGGAGTGGAATCGGAAGAAAAAAGGTAAGGATACTTGGCTTTCATGACTGCTTCTGTTCACAAGTAGCTCTCTCTACGGACTGACTCCTCCACAAAACCTTGACTGAAGCGACTTCTTTGTTTCTCAACCTTCTAACCTGACGGTCAAGAATCTCAACTGGTACATCCTCATAAGAAAGACTATCTTTCATCACCACACTCTCTAATGGAACTATAGAGGCTGGTTCACCCATGAACTTCTTCAATAGTGAGATGTGAAAGATAGGATGCACTGCTGCTAATTTTGCTGGCAACTCTAACTCATATGCCACCTTGCCAATCCTTTTCAAGATCTTATAAGGGACTACATATCTAGGACTGAGCTTACCTTTCTTTCCAAATCTCATCACCACTTTCATAGGTGAGACTTTTAGAAAAACCCAATCATCAACTTGACACTCTAGTTCCTTTCTCCTTACATCTGCATAAGATTTCTGACGACTTTGGGTTGTCTTATGTCTTTCTCTAATCAGTTGCACTTTCTCCATAGCATAAAGGACTGAATATGGCCGTATCAAAGCTGCTTCACCTACTTCAAACCAACCAACAGGAGATCTACATCTACGCCCATATAAAGCCTCATAAGGGGAAATCTGAATGCTGGAATGGTAGCTATTATTGTAGGCAAACTCAATAAGAGGAAGGTGATCATCCCAACTACCTTTGAAATTGATCACACAAGCTCTCAACATATCCTCTAAGGTCTGAATGGTACGCTCTGCCTGCCCATCTGTCTGTGGATGAAATGTTGTACTAAGGTTAACTTGAGTACCAAGACCTTTTTGAAATGACTTCCAGAAATGAGAGGTAAACTAAGGACCTCTATATGAGATTATAGATAAAGGAACCCCATGCAACCTGACAATTTAAGTAAGGTAAATCTTGGCATAGTCCTCTATCGAATATGTAGTCCTGACCACCAAAAAGCGAGAAGACTTAGTAATCCTATAAACTATCACGCAAATTGAGTCATGCTGTCTGCGAGTACGAGGTAGCCCAGTGATGAAATCCATATTGATCACATCCCACTTCCAAGTAGTAATATCGATCTCTTGAATCAGACCTCCTGGTTTCTGATGTTCAACTTTGACTTGCTGGAAATTGGGGCACTTACTCACAAAGTTTTCTATATCCCTCTTCATGCCATTCCACCAATAGACTTCTCGCAGGTCGCGGTACATCGTAGTGGCACCTGGATGAATATAATACCAGGAGCTATGAGATTCTGCAAGAATATGTTGCCTCAACTCTCCCACATTAGGAACGCACAATCTACCTTGGTAGCGAAGTACACCATCTCCTCCTTGGAAGCAAACCTCCACTCTCTGATTGTTGACTGCACCCTTTAGTTCAAGCAAGATCGGACCACTCTCTTGATTTTACTTAACCTCCACTACCAACGATGATTCTGCCCCATTCTGAACTGTTACACAACTGCTTGATATGCTCATAAGGAGAACTCCCAAGAGAGAAGGCCTGTGAACATCCTTCACTAGCTTCTTTCTTTTTTCCTCAACATGGGCTACACTACCCATAGATAATCTACTAAATAAATCGGCCACTACATTTTCCTTTCCAGGATGATAATGCACACTCTATGTTATTCCTTAAGGAACTCAAGCCATCTCCTCTAGCGAAGATTCAACTCTTTCTAGGTGAACACATACTGAAGGTTCTTATGATTGGTGAACACAACTACATGAACACCATACAAGTAGTATCTCCATATATTGAGTGCAAACAGCACTGCTGCAAGCCCGAGGTCATGAGTTTGATAGTTCTTCTCATGCAACTTAAGATTTCTAGAGGCACAAGATATAACCTTATCTCTTTGCATCAACACACAATCAAGGCCAACTTTGGATGCATCGCAATAGAGCACATAACCATCTGAACCCTCTGGTAGAGTCAAGAAAGGAGCTGTAGTTAATATACTTTTCAATTCTGTGAAGCTTTTCTCACAATCATCTGACCATTGGAACTTGACCATTTTCTAAGTCAACACAATCAATGGTGAGGCTATGGATGAAAATCCTTCCACGAACCTTCTGTAATAACCTGCTAGACCTAAGAAACTTCTGATATCTGTAGTAGAGGTAGGTCTGGGCCATTGCTTCACTGCTTCTATCTTTTGTGAATCTACGTGGATCCCTTCGCTAGATACAATGTGACCTAGGAAAGCAACAGATTGCAAAAAAAACCCACATTTACTAAACTTAGCGAATAACTGGTGATCTTTGAGAGTCTGCGGAACAACTCTCAAATGACTTGCATGTTCTCACTCCTAGAGTAAGTGAGGATATCATCAATGAAGACGATAATGAATAAGTCTAAGTACTGGTTGAACACTCTGTTCATCAAATCCGTGAAAGCTGCAAGAGCATTGGTTAGTCCAATTGACATAACTACAAATTCGAAATGACCATACCGAGTTCTGAAGGCTGTTTTCGGAATGTCACTATCTTTGACCATAAGATGATGATAACCCGATTTGAGGTCTATCTTTAAGAAATGACTAGCACCCTGAAGTTGGTCAAACAAGTCCTCAATCCTGGGGAGGGGATACTTATTCTTTATTGTGACCTTGTTCAACTGTCTATAGTCAATGCACATTCTGAGAGAACCATCTTTCTTCTTTACGAACAATACTGGTGCACCTCATGGTGAAATACTAGGTCTGATGGAAACCTTATCTAGAAGGTCTTTCGACTGATCTTTTAATTACTTAAGCTCCGCTAGAGCCATTCTGTAAGGAGGAATATAAATAGGCTGGGTATATGGAAGAAGATCAATTCCAAAGTCGATTTCCCTTTCGGGAGAAACCCCGGGAAGAACTTTTGGAAATACTTCTGGAAATTCACAGACTACAAGAAATGACTCAAGAGATGGGGTTTCAAGGCTATAAACCTTAGGCCGAACAAGATGAGAGGCATAACCCTTAGATATCATCTTTCTGTTCTTAAGGTAAGAAATAAATCAACCCATAGGTGCAAGGCTACTACCCTTTTATTCTAAGATTGGGTCGTCTTGAAACTGAAAACGAACAATCCTAGTTCTGCAATCGACTGAGGCATAACATGAGTGTAACCAGTCCATGCCTAGAATGACATTAAATTGGACTGCTATACAAACTTACAAAAGGCAAATTTATCTCTGTTGTCTTTCCATTGAGTGAACCATATGTGAGTCACATCCTTGTAGGATGCCAATCTCACCTATCACTACCAGTTACTGACATCACACCAAATATTTTCTTCACCTCATCAATGAACTTCTATGGGTCCTTACCAACATGCGACCCTAAAATCTTAGAAGGATTCATCGTAACAAAACCACAAACTCTGGCTTCCATTGATCGATCATTTCTATTAGTAGGAATTAGAACCTGCTGATTGTTCTGGTTGGTCATACTCTTAGCCAAAAGCTCAATTGGCTTTTTGGAATTCTGCATTTGAAGTTCCGTACCTGGTACTAGAGGTACTGAGTTAGCATTATGTGCATTATAATACCATGCCCAAGCTCTACGAGAAGGAATGATCTTGAGCGCTCATCGTCGAGTTAGAATGGAATAAGATCATACCTTACGCACGATAAGAGTAACAAGAAAGTAAACTTTTCCCTAAAACACTTTATAGCCACCCTAACATTAGATGTGGGGCACTTCACACCCATGAAAAGGACTCTACTTAGTGCGGCTTTTCATACATCTTAGGACTCTTCAACCTAGTGCTCCAATACCAAGTTTTTCACGCCCCAAGCTACCCCCGGGATGCGGACATGCAACCTAGGACCACAAGTGATCCCAAGCTAACCCTGCTGGCATGATCATGAGCATACTAAAGATAATAAACTGTTGCGAAAGCTAAATCCTGCTTAAAATGAAAAGATGGGGAATACCCATATTCGATAACTGAGATATTTGAAAACAATGAGTTTAATACAAAAGAAATATTAACTTAATACTAAGCTGAATCTAACTATGTCTGAAAATAACGTCTAAACTAGACTAGAAATACTGGGACAAGCCCCAGCTAAATCTAGTAATAACTGAAACTAAATGACTAAAGACTGAAATGAAACTCATGAGTGTTTTCCTCGGAGAATGAGGACTCACAGCTGAATCTGCTGAACTGGAGATAGGGAAATCGATCTATGCGTGATCTGGATGCTGAGAACCTGAACCTATATCACGAGAAGATGTAGCGCATACGACGAGAAGATGTAGCGCACGTATGCGTCAGTACTTGAAATGTAGTAATCATGTAGGATAGAGTAAAGCTGAAATTAAAATATAACTGAACAAGAACAAAAACAAGTATAATAATCTAAACGTGATGTGCTGATTTCTGAGCAAACTGGATGCAATGACCCATGCTGAAACTGAAAAGTGAATATACTGATAAATGGTCAATACAGAGAGTCGGACTGAATTGTGGGAGATACTAAAAACCGATAATAAAACCACATGAGCTAAATGTGGAGTCCGATGTATACGCACCATCGAGAGGACACAATATACCCTTCCAAAGGTATAAAGGCATGCTGGCGTGATCACTAAACTTATTTCTCACAGAGGGGACTTACAACCTACTTGGCTAGTAGTTTTGGGACTATTGGGTACGCTAAACCCTAGTCCAACTCGGTATTATGATACTCCCAATGAATTATGTAAATTAACTGATTATTTCTAAATTTCTGTAAATACTGGATACCTCAAAACTGAACATGCAAATTGACAATGCCATAATTAATCTTGTAATTATGCATTTATAACTGAGGCATGTATATCTGAAGTGTCTGAAATATATGACCTAGCATGTGTAATTGAAGGACTAAAGAAATCCAAAGCTAGGGTTCTGAAATTCATGCGATAATCTGAGTAATATCATTGATAATATGACAAATCATATATTTAATAAATTCATGAAGTTATATAAAAGTTGTAGAAGCCCTAGGTTTAATCATGATTGTAGAATCAAGAACTGATTGAAACTAAGGACCTAATGGGTGAAAGGAACCGACTAGTGAAATCCCACATACATGGTGATGAAATCCACGAAAAAATACTTAAGTTTCGGGTATGGAACTCCTGGAGCTTGTGGCGTTCTTGAACTAGGGTTCTTGAGCTTTTTTCTCTTCTTTTGCTTCTAATTTTCTATGTTTTGATTTAATGATTTGACTTGGATATATTTTTATTATTTTTCTAGGCTTAAACTGACTAAAATATGATGATTTAGGGTCAAAACGACGTAACATAGGGTTTAAACGGAGTGGGAAAGGTCAAAAAGACACCTGGGAAGGTTGTTGTTGGGTCTCACGATGGCCAGGACTGACGGTCTGGCGTACACCCGATGCCCCGTCGTTGGGTCCGTCGTGAGGTCCTGTTCGACAGACATTTACCAAAATGGTATAAATTTTTACTCGGAGGTATGATTTTATCAAGTTCGGTGTTTATGGAAAGATAATTCAATTATCTATCAGTGGGTAGGTCATGGGAGACTAATTTATATTGTGCTAAGAGTTATGATCATTTTAAGTTGACCCAAGTGCATTTCCCTTTAATTGGCTGCAAATTTTCCACCTTCGATCAGACCTACGGACCATAGGTCCACCTACGAACTATGACGGTCATCCATAGCTCTTGTGAGAGAGAGGTTGAAGGGAGTCTTGATCGACGGTTACGGACTACTGACCATCGTCTGACCTACGGACCATAAGTCCATCCGTCGTCCAAGACTTGACCAATCTTTGTGGGCTGAAGTTTTTGGGAGTTTCAATCCCATCGACGGTTGTGCAGGACGGATCGCGGTTCCGGCTACGGTCTGTCGACGCCATTGTTGGTAGCACCTGAACATTTTTCTGAAAAACTAATTTTTGTTCTGTTTTGGCTACGGGGACTTACACTACTTGCTTGTACTCTCCCATTTTTAGTTCCTTTTAAAAAATATAATTATTAAGGTTATTTCCAATATTAACAAATTAAAGTAATTCCCCAATCTTGCAATAGTATCAGTTTACTATTCTGGAAGGAAAATTTATATTTCCTACTTTGAAACTAAAATTTCAAAATATTCTTTTGTAATTTCTTTACCCCGTTTTGAAGTGTATGGTTACAACTTCACAACCATCATTATTTTATTAGTCTGGCATTTATGCTCATCATTGTGTAAACATCAACGTGCGTAAAGAATAATCAAGTTATGCATGGACCATAATATTCTGATTTTAAATAATTCATCAGTTCTTCGATTCATAATATATATCCATCATGGCAGAGAGTAGTACTTATCTTAAATGGGAGAGGTTCAGGTTTTAAATCTTCCTACATGTTTTCTCATCGCGGATTGTCTAGCTTACTATCTCTCCTATGAGGTTTGTGGCAAAGTTTCACTCAGTCAACCCTAAGAAGAGAAGTGTGTGTGGGTTCCCTTGTCATAAATAAAACAGAAAAGAAAATGATGAAGAGTAGAGGGTGGACCCATGATCTAATGAGCTTCTAACTCTGCGCCAGTGACCACGAAGATTCTTTGCTATACAAAAGGCTAAAAATAGTAAACAACAACAATGACATAGATGCTTTTATTTTATTAGACCACTATCAATTCTTTATTCATGGAAACAGTACAAGAACATACTTAGTGTAATTCTACTAGTGGTGCCTGCGGTGTCGACTCAAATAAGTGGTATAGATTTGTAAAATTAATTATAATTACAATATTATCCAACAAAGTGTGCACTTTTGAATGGTAACAAAAATTATTGTCTTGCAGATTCATACTTTTAAAGTTTTATAGGATAAAAAGATGGAAATATAAGCATATACCAAAATACCCATTCAATACCCCAGTGTAAAGTGAAAACTTAACTTTCTTAGACAAGTACATTTGGGGGGAAGTTAACATGTATTAACATACCTAATATATTTACCACTGTTTTAATTTTGCCTGAAATTTTGATGATACAAGCAATCAGATTCTTTAATATTTGTGCTTTCCTCAATTTATTTTTGTTTGTAGCAACTTAATTTTCTAAGTCCAGACTGGAATTGCAAATTGAGGTGACCGGCGGAAGAAGTTTACGAAAAGGGATTGGTTGAAATGGTATATTTTATCTGCACAAGATTTTCAAAACTGTGAAAATTTGATCTGGGTTGATAAACTGGATGGTTATAACATTATAAGAAATAGTTGAATATTTTTAAATATAACCTATGATTTTAGAGTAACAAGTGGAGATTCACTATACCAAGTGCTAAGTTAAATTTATGGTTGTATCCCTCCCCGCAAGATGTCTTATGTATTCTGTTTATTAAGAGGAAATAAAAATTTGAGCATGATAATGGGTAATTTGTTAGAAATGAGTAAATTGTCAATTGAGGAGTGATAATGCAAATACATGTCAATCCCAAGCAAGTTGAGGTTGCCAATATGAATCTCATTGTAGACGATGCTATATTTAAGCTTGTCTTGGTTCAATATTGTCAACAACAAAAAAAATAGTTTCACAAGCACCAGAACAATTGAGAAGTGAAGTACTATTTGATAAATTAACTTATTAGAGAAAATTAGTTATTGAATGTTGTGATTTTGTCAGCAAGTTTGAACCTGTGACACCGCTCTAACCCATACGTCACAAATTCACTCTTGCGTCGTTTAATTTTTTTTATAACTAAGGAAACTGCACTTGCTATCCTTAGGGTTCACACAAAGTAAATTTCGTCCACATACTACATAGGAGAGATAAACCACACTATATAACCTTGTGCGACAAGCCTTATTGAGAAAGCATGCAAGGACATTTTAAACCTGAGACTTTTCTACGAATATAAATTATAGGTAATAGTGAATTATCCAAACGGTTGTGTTGGAAGTTGGTGAGGTTTTTGTTACATCACCTTTCGTGGCATTAGTGTCTTGCATCGATGGATTAGTTTGACCATCAAGAGATTGTGGCTGCTGATGTTGCACAGAAGACTGAGGAGGTTGCTCCTGCACTTTAAACGTAGTGTTTTCCTTCTGATTGGGACTAAGAAAAAATCTATGTTCTTCTTAACCAAAAACATTTTCTTCTTGTGAGTACATTCAATATGATGTTTGTTAAGCCCCAAGAAATACAGGATGCCTTCCAATGTTATCATGGACATTTTGAACTTTACAATTTGCTTATTTGTAAGACGCTGATGAAGAGAGTCATGCTTAAAATCAAAATCAAAAAATTAGTTATTTCATGCCCTTTGTAAACTTTATGAAATTTATTCTTCAAGTACCTACCACAAAAAAGAAAATTTTGCATAGGGCATGAAATAACTACTTTTTTTTATAATTTCAAGCATGACTCTCTTTATCAACATCTTAAAAATGAGCAAGATGGTTAAGCCAAGATGTCCAAGATGACATTGGAAAGCATTATGTGTTTCTTGGGGCTTAACAAACATTGTATCAAACTTACTAACAAGGAGAAAATGCTTTCGGTTGAGAAGCACATAGATTTCTTTCTTAGTCCCAATCAAACGGAAAAGCCTACTTCTCTAGTGCACGAACAACTTCCCCAGTCTTCCATGCAGCTTAGGCAACCACAATCTCTTAATTGTCAAACTAATCAATCAATGCAACTCGTATAGGCGCCCTTGGATGTTTATGTGAAAAAAATCTCACCAACTTCTAACATAATTTTTTGGAAAATTCACTACTACTTCTAATTCATGTTCGTAGAGACGTCTCAAGTTTAAAATGTTCTTGCATGCTTTCTCAATCGGGCTTATTGCATGGGGGTTTTAGTGTGGTTTATATCTTTTGTGTGGTATGTGGATGAGGTTTACTTTATGCAGACCCGAAGGATAGTGAGTGTGGGTTCCCTAATCATAATTATATTAAAAAAAATGAGTGAATTTGTGACGTCTTGGTTAGAGGGGTGTCACAGGTTCAAACTTGTTATCGTCAAAATCCGTTATTTAAGTAAGTGGATAAGGGTAGAGCGTGGACCCGTTATAGTCGATTTGCTAACTCTGCACCATTTGACTCGGGATCTCCAGCAGTAAAAAAGGTAAAGAATAATGAACAACAACATACATAGTATTATCGTACTGGTGGGTTTCGGGGAGGGTAAAATACTTGCATATTATACCCTACCTTTGTGGGGTAGATAGAATTCTCAAATTAATTCTGAAAATTAATTGTAATTAATGTTAGAATATAGGGAAAAATATTATTAAATTGTTGTTGTTTACATTATTACATAAAGACCCTATTTAAAGACACTACAATAGACATATTTTTCAATAGATTCGGCGGAAAATTTTCTTTTTCATGTATGGTTAAAATAAGTTTATATATATATATATATAATGGATGTTGAACCCCCTTCGACTATCTTTTTCTACAGATTTCGAACCCCCTTATTAAAAATCCTGGTACGCCTCTGCTACATACTACAATAAAAACCTTTTGTAAGTAGGACACTATATATTATTACTATTCCTATTTCTATTCTAAAATAACATTGTATATAGTTATTACTATTCTAATACTCCCCCTTCAAGCTAGTGCATATAAATTATATGTGTCTAGCTTGATACAAATATTATTAATTCACGGATTGATGAGGGAGATTGATATGAAAGTTGATCACTTGAGTTCACAAAATTTACATTCAATCTCAATGTGCTTAGTCTTATTTTGAAATACTGGGTTTTATACATGATGCCGATAATACAGTATCATAAATTATAGTGCTGAACTTCTCAAATCAAGTTTACACGGGCTATTTCAAACCATAGAGTGACTACTACATCGACATTCAAGACAAATAAACTCACCCGAGCAACAAATTAACTAGGTGGTTGCTCCGAATAGACTTCTTCACAATATAGGTGTCGTCAGAAGTACTGAAAACATAGTATAGAGTGCATGGATCATGTTGGAATTAAGAAACAAGTCAATATTAAATGGGATAGCCTCATGTTTGAAATCTTGCTACATATTATGTTATCGGGGATTGTCTAGTTCAGTTCTCTCCTATGAGGTTTGTGCGAAAGTTTCACTTCGTCAACCCTAAGAAGAGTAGTGTGTGTGGGTTCCCTTGTCATAAATAAAATAGAAAAGGAAATGATGAAGGGTATATGGTGGACCCATGATTTCATGAGTTTCCAAATTTGTGCCATTGACTACGAGGATTCTTTGCTATAAAAAAGGGTAGAAATTGTAAAGAACAACAATGACATAGATGGTTTTATTTTATTGGACCACTATCAATTATTTATTTAAGGAAAGAGTATACAACATACTTAGCGTAATTCTACTAGTGGTTCATATGGTGTCGGCTGAAAGAAGTGGTATAGATTTGTAAAATTAATTATAATGACAATATTAATAGTAACAAAAGAAAATCATGGTGGAGATTCGTACATTTATAATAGTATAAGATAAAAAGATGGAAAATTACCATATAACCAAATACATAATCAATACCCTAGTGTAAAGTGCAAAATTAACATTCTTAGACACGTACATTTGAAGGGAAGTTTAAATGTATTAACATAAATAAAATATTTAACATTGTCCCAAATTTGCCTGAAATTTTAGTAATACAAGCAATCAAGTTATTTTATATTTGTACTTTCGTCAATTTGTGTTTTGTTTGTAGCAACTTTAGGTTCTACAGTTCAGACCGGAATTATAAATGGAGGTGACTGGTAGGAAGAAATTTACAAAAAGTTATTGTTTGCATATTTTTTGTCTGCACAAGATTTTGAAAACTGTGGAAATTTGATGTGGATGTTGATAAACTATCTGGTTAAAACATTGTAAGACATAGTTGAATATTTGTGAAATATTGCATATGATTTTAGAGTAACAGTGGAGATCTACCATACCAAGTGTTTAGTTAAATTCTTTGTCGTACCCCTCCCCGCAAGGTGTTTATGTATTTTATTTCTTAAGAGGAAATAAAAAAATTGAGTATGATAATTGGTAACTTGTTAGAAACGAGGATATTGTCAGTTGAGGAGTACTAATGCAACTACATGTCAATCCCAAGCAAGTTAAGGTTGCCTATATGAATCTAATTGTAGACGATACTCTATTTAGTCTTGTCTTGGTTCAACTTTGTCAACAAAAAAAAGATCCACAAGCACTAGAATAATTGAGAGGTGAAGTATTAATTGATAAATTAACTGTTTAGAGAAAATTAGTTGTTGAATGTTGTGATCGTATTAGCATGCTAGAACTTGTGACACCAATCTAACCCATATGTCACAAATTCACTCTTATATCATTTAAAAATTATTTTTATGACTAGGGAAACGGTAGTTGCTATCCTTAGGGTTCAAATAAAATAAATCTCGTCCATATACTATTTTGGAGTGATAAACCATACTAAACAACCTTGTGCGACAAGACCGGCTGATAAACCATGCAGGAACATTTTAAGCCTAAGACTTATCTATAAATATAAAGTAGAAGTAGTAGTGAATTATATAAAAAATTATGTTGGAAGTTGGTGAGATTTTTGTCACATGACCTTCCATGGCCCACTGTACGGGTTGCATCAATGGATTAGTTTGACCATCAAGAGATTGTAGTTGATGAATTTGCAAGGAAGACTGAGGAAATTCCTCTTGCACATGAGAAGTAGGGTTTTCCTTCTAATTGAGACTGAGAAAAAAACTATATTCTTCTCAACCAACAACATTTTCTTCTTGTGAGTTAGTTGAATATGATATTTGTTAAGCCCCAAAAAACAAAGAATGTGTTCCAATGTTATCTTGGACATATTGACCTTTACATTTTTGCTCATTTGTAAGATTCTAATGAAGAGAGTCATGCTTAAAATCAAAAACAAAAAATTAGTTATTTCATGCCCTTTGCAAACTTTTGAAATTCATTCTTCATGTACCTCTTAAAATAACGAAAAGTTTGCAAAAGGCATGAATTTATCATTTTATGCCTGACTTTCTTTATCAACATCTTACAAATGAGAAAATTGTAAAGCCAAGATGTCCAAGATGATTTTGGAACGCTATCAGTGTTTCTTGGGGCTTAACAAACATCATATCAAACTTAATGACAAGGAGAAAATGCTTTTGGTTGAGAAGCACATAGTTTTGTTTCTTATTCCCAATCAAACGGAAAAGGCTACTTCTACAATGAAGGAGCAACTTCCTTAATCTTTCATTCAGCTTCAGAAACCACAATCTCTTAATGATCATACTAATCCAGCGATGCAACATGTACAGGGTCCCTTCAAATGTTATGTGAAAATCTCACAAATTTTAACATACTTCATCTTCGTAGAGAAGTCTCAGGTTTAAAACGTTTTTGCATGCTTATCAATTGGGCTTGTTGCACGGGGTTGTTTAGTGTGGTTTATATTATTTGTGTGGTATGTGGACGAGATTACTTTGTGCGGAACCTAAGGAAAGTGAGTATGGGTTCCCTTATCAGAAAAAAGATTTGTAAAAAATGATGTGAGTAAAGTTGTGATGTATGGGGTTAGAGGGCTATCACACGTTCAATGTTGTCATAGTCCCAAGCCGTTATTTAAGTAAGTGGATAAGGGTAGAGCATAGACCTGCATCAGTCAATTTTCTAACTCTGTTCCATTTGACTTGGGATTTCACGAAAATTAAAAAAGGGTAATGAATAATGACCAACATGATACTTAGTATTATCGTACAAGTGGGGTTGGGGGAAGGTAAAATGCTTGCATATTTTACCCTACCTTTGTGGGGTAGATAGACCTCTCAAAAGAAGTTTATTAATTTGTAAAATTAATTGAAATTACTGTGAGAATATAGGGAAAAGATATTATTGGATTGTTGTTTTTTACATTTTTACATAAAGACCCTATTTATAAATACTACAGTAGACATATTTTTCAACTAGGACATGCACTGCAATACAATACTTTTCTAAGTAGGACACTAGATATTATTATTATTCTTATTTCTATTCTAAGTAGGATTGTATATACCTATTAATATTCTAACACTCACCCTTCAAGCTAGTGCATACAAATAATATGTGTCTAGCTTGGTACAAATATTATTATTCTAAGGACTGATGAAGTAGCGTGCTAAAATATCTACAAGTTGATCACTCAATTCAAATAATTATCATTTAATCTCAATGTGCTTAGTCTTCTCATGAAACACCAAATTTTGATGCATAATGACAATAAAATGGTGTGATAAATTACAACGTTGAACTTCTCAAACTAAGTTTTCACATGCTATTTCAGACCTTAGAGTGACTAAAACAATCGACATACAAGACTAATAAAATGATCTGAGCAACAACATTAGGCGGTTGCTCCATATAGACTTCTTCATAATATAGCGGTCATTGGAAGTGCTGAAAATCTAGTATAGAGTGCATGGATCATGTTGGATTTAATAAACGAGTCAATATTAAATGGGAGAGACTCAGGTTTGAAATCTTTGCTACATGTTCTCTAATCGGGAATTGTCTAGTTCAGTATCTATCCTAGGAGGTTTGTGGGAATGTTTCACTCCGTCAACCCTAAGAAGAGTATTGGTGTGGGTTCCCTTGTCATAAATAAAAAAGAAGAGGAAATGATAAAGGTTATAGGGTGTGTAGTTAATTAAGGAGGAAATCCAAAAAAGAACAAATGGGAACTTAACAATAATGAAATATTAGAACTATAAAGCAATGAAGAACTAGAAAGAAGAAATAACTTAATTTTATTATTCAGTTTCTTTTTTCACTTCCTACGACTACACTTTTAATAAAGGACTAACTTCATGGTCCTAAAAATCAGTAACACATCTTATTAAGATAAACAAACTCCTAGATACTAGGTAAAGAAGTTTTTTGAGAAAAACTAGAGCTAATTTACTGTAGTAAATAAATAAAAGGTTGCAGTCCTAAAACATAGCAACTAACACTCCTCCTTGATTTAGGAACTACTGATTCCTAATTTTTCTCTGAAAAACTTAAACTTGCGAAGGGAAAAAGGCTTGGTGAAAATGTCAACAACCTTCTCATCACTCTTGGAGTAAAGAAGCTTCACATCTCCATGTTTCTACACGTCACTTAAGAAAAACAACTTGATATTGAAATTCTTCATTTTTGCATGAAAAACTGGATTATTAGCAATAGAAATTGCAGCTTGGTTATCAGTAAAAACCTCGGGCCCTTGTTTTTTTCTTTATATTCAGATTATACATAATTTTCCTCAACTATAGTGATTGATTCATAATTGTTGTTGCAACAATAAATTTTTCCTCGGCTGTTGATTGTGCTACTATATCTTGTTTCTTGGAGTACCAAGAGAAACCTCTTGACCCAAGATTGAAATAGAAACCTGAAATACTCTTCATATCAGGTGTACCACCCCAATCACTATATAAGAATCTGTTAAGTTTAAACTTCTGACTTTTATGAAACTTAACACCATAGTTCATAGTTCCCTTGATGTATCTGGCAATTCTTTTAGCTGATTTCAAGTGTAAATCACTTACACAATGCATGAACCGAGACAAAAAACTAAGTGCATACAAAATATCAGGCCTAGTTGACGTCATATACATCAAGAAGCCAATAAGAATTCTATAATATTCCTTATCCACCATTTCAGTTCAGTCTTTTTACGGAAAAAAAATCCTTTAGGTTCATTGGAGTACGGAGTACTCATAACTTTGCAGTCTTTCATATGAAACTTCTTTAGGATATCTTGAGCATATTTTTTCTGGTAGATGAATACATTGTCTTCATTTTGTTTGATTTCCATTCCAAGAAAGTATGCCATCAGTCCAAAATCTGTCTTTTCAAAAACCTTCATCACCTCCAACTTAAAGTCCTAGGAAAACCTTACTTCCTTTGAAAAGAGATCGTAAACACACAAAGAAATAATAAGTATGTCTGCATCTGAACAGTTAATATAAAGTATAAACTCAAATAAGATCTTCTTGAAACCTAAAATGAGCAAATGATCGTCAATCTTGCTATACCAAGCTCTTGGTGCTTCCTTTAAACCATAGAGAGATTTCTTTAGCAAATAAACCAAATTTTCTTGCCCCTTGAACAACAAAGCCATCTGGTTGCTCAACGTAAATCTCCTCTTGGAGAAGACAGTTGAGAAAGGCCGACTTAAAATCAAGTTGATAAACTATCCAACCTTTTTTTTGCTGCAACGGCTAGTAGCAATCTGATTATGTCAAATGGAGCAACTGGTGAGAAAGATTCTGAATAGTCTACTCAAAATATTTGAGCGTAACCTTTCACTACAAGCCTCGCTTTGTGTTTGTTTATGGAACCATTGGAATTCATCTTTGTCCTGAAGACCCATTTTACACCAATAATCTTTCCGTCTAGAGGTTTCTCAACAAACACTTAGGTCTGATCTTTTTCGATCATCTTCATTTCCTCCGTCATTGCTACCACCCATTTATCATCCCCTTTTTCTTCCTCATAGCTTGCGGGATCACAACTTGCAGTATTGCATATCTGATAGATAGAATAGATCAACCGTGTGGCTCTAATAGAGGATCATCTACTAATGCTTTTGGATCTAATAAATTGTCAATTGGTGGATTGTTTTCAGGATTCTCCCAGTTGCAGTGTTTGTCCTCAATGAAGTGGACATCTCTACTTACGACAATTTCTTTGTTGGAGGTTCATATACCTTATATGCTTTGGATAAAACACTATAGCATGTAAAGATGCCAGGAACTGCCTTCTTGTCAAGCTTTTATCTTTTAACATGTGGTATATAAAGAAACACAAGCAACGATAAATTCTGAGAAATTGCTATGAAGGTTTCTGACCATATCATGCTTCATATGGTGTTTTATCCTTTACAGATCTTAAAGGAAGTCTTTTTTGCAAAAAAAAAAAAAAAAGCACTCTGGCAGCCTCTGCCAGAACCTTTTTGGTAGATGTTTCTCATGTAGCATGCACCTAGTCATCCCCATTAGAATTCTATTGCCGCTCACTTACTTCAGTTTGTTGTGGAGTATTAGGAACTATTAGCTGATGTTCTACACCAACCTTGTCACAGAGTAATTTGAACTGATTTGAAGTGTACTCCTTCCCATTATCAAACCTTAAAGTCTGAATTTTGTAGCCACTTTGATTTTCAACCTTTGCCTTTAAAATTCCAAAACACATCAGCTACCTCAGACTAGAATTTTAAGAAGAAAATCCAGGTCAGTCTTCTTAGAGCATTAATAAATACAATGTAGTAAAGACTAACATTTACAGATGGTGTTCTATGAGGTCCACACAGGTCTGTACGAATGAGCTAAAGCTTTTTTGATACTGTCCAATTTGTTTTGGGGAAGGGTAACCTGTTAATCTTTCCAAGTAAACAAGCTTGAAAATTTGTCCACCGATTCCACAATCTTTGTAGGTTATTCACAAGTTCCTTTCTTGGCAAGAACATCATACCTTGATGATGAAAATGTCCCATTCTTTTATGCCAAACTTCAATAGAGTTGTCTGTAATGAGAAAAGTTGTCTTCTCTTCTTCGAAAGGATTGAGCGCGAAACATCTCCCCTCAATCATGACCTTGAATATCTCATCGCATGATGGATTTTCTATAACACAAGTTTTGTCTTTGAAGAACATATTGAATCCATTCTCCATTAATTGACCAACAATGAGAAGGTTTCGATCTAGGTCTGGTACATACAAAACATTTGTGATAAGTTTAATTCTAGAGCCACTTGTAATGGCAATGGCGCCCTTGCCTTTCACAACAAGACACTCACCATTTTTAATTCTAACTTTCTTTGTCTCACTGTCCCACAATTCTTTGAACAACATCTTATCAGATGTCATGTGGTTAGAGCAACCACTTTCAATTAACCAACTTTCACTTGAATCTAAACTTGTGAAACAAGTTGAAACAAAAAGGCGATCTTATTCTTGATCAACAACTTGAGCTTCAAATTCAGGATGATGAATTTTGGCTTTACAAATTACAGCTTCATGACCATATTGATTGCACTTGCTGCATTTTGCATCAGGTCTCCTTTAACATTTGAAAGGAGGGTGACCTTTTTTTTCACAATGCCGAGAAGGAGGATAGCTAGACTTCTTGATTTTAGCAAAATTCTCACTATTTTGTCCTTGTATGTTCTTGTTCTACTTCTTCTTGTTTTTTCCATCATCTTGATGTTTAACTAATAGTGCTAGTTCAACAAATCCTTCTTGTCTCATTACATGTCATTGCTCTTGTTCTTGAAAAGCACTTAAGAGCTACGCTAGTGTAATTTGGGACAAGTCCTCAGAATTTTCAAAGGTTGTAAGAGTAGCCTCAAATCTTTCAGGTACTATTACAAGGATTTTCTCAACAATCCTTGAATCATTAAAAGTGGAACCCAACAATCCGACTCAATTTTTTATATTAAGAAGTCGGTCAGAATACTCCCTTATGGTTTCACTTTCCTTCATCCTTTGCATCTCAAACTCACTTACTAAATTTAGTACTTGCATCCCTCCAATTATTTCATCCCCTTCATACTCTGTCTTGAGATAATCCCATACCTCTTTTGCTGACTTCAAGGACATAATACGGGTAAATATGGTGGATGAAACTGTTGTATACAAGCATGCATTTGCCTTTAATTTCATGCTTTTCCTTTTCGTGTGGTTTTAATCTGCGGATTCTGGGATTTTTCTGTAAGGGAACAATCTCGTAATCATATTCCACAACTTCTTAGAAATCCAAAACTTCTAGATATGTCTGCATTTTGACTGTCCAGATCTGATAAATTTCTCCATTAAAAGCTAGTGGTGCCATTGAAGAAAAACTTGCTTTTCCGTCCATGGAATTCACTAAAATAGATTAATGAACACATACAAGTGCCTCAAGAGTAAAATGTTCTGATACCAATTGTAGTTAATTAAGGAGGAAATCAAAAAAAGAATGAAGGAGAAATTAAGAATAATGAAAGATTAGAACTATAAAGCAATGAAGAACAAGAAAGAAGAGATAACTTTATTTGATTATTCAGTTTCTTTTTTCACTGCCTAAGACTTACACTTATAATAAAGAACTAACTTCATGGTCCTAAAAATTAGCAACACATCTGCTGAAGATAAACAAACTCCAAAAGAATAGCTAAATAAGTTAGTTGAGGAAAACTGAAGCTAATTTACTGCAGTAAATAAATAAAAGGCTACAGTCCTAAAACATAGTAACTAACATGGTGGACCCATGATATGATGAAACTCTATCTCTGCACTATTGACCACATGAATTCTTTGCTATAAAACTTGGTTAACATAGTCAACAACAACAACGACGTAGATGCGTTTATTTTATTGGACGACTATCAATTTTTTGTTCATGGAAAGAGTAGAAAAAATACATAGTATAATTCTACTAGTGGTGCCTGCGGTGTTGGCTCAAAGAAGTGGTATAGATTTGTAAAATTAATTGTAATTACATATTTTCCAACAGAGAGTGCACTTTTGAATGGCAACAAAAAATATTGTGGTGGGATTCATACTTTTATAATAGTATAAGATAAAAATATGGAAATAGTAGCATATAACCAAAATACCCAATCAATATCCACTTTAAACCGGAAGCTTAACTTTCTTAGACAAGAACATTTGGATGGAAGTCAAAATGTAATAACATACCGAAAATATATAACACAGTTCCAAATTTGCCTAAAATTTTAATGATACAAGCAAACATGTTCTTTAATATTTGTTCTTTCCTCAATATTTGTTTTTTAGAAACTTTAGGTTCTACAATTCAGACCGAAATTGCAAATGGAGGTGACTTGCAGGAAGAAGTTTACGGAAGTATGGTTTGCAAAGGTATTTTTTTTATGTGCACAACATTTTAAAAACTGTGGAAATTTGATGTGGATTTTGATAAAATGACTGGTTATAACATTATAACAAATAGTTGAATATTTTTAAAATATTGCCTATGATTTTAGAGTATCAGAGGAGATTTATCATACCAAGTGTTTAATTAATTCTTGGTCGTACCCCTCCCCACAAGGTGGTTTATGCATTCTGTTTCTTATGAGGCAATAAAAAAATTAATCATGATAACGGTTAACTTGTTATAAATAAGTATATTGTCAATTGAGGAGTAGTAATGCAACTACATGTCAATCCCAAGAAAGTTGAGTTGCCTAGACGAATCACATTGTAGACGATGATCTATTTAAGCTTGTCTTGGTTCAACATTGTCAACAACAAAAGAATAATGTCAAAAGCACTAGAATAATTGAGAAGTGAAGTATTATTGATAAATTAACTAATCAGAGAAATTTAGTTGTTTAACGTTATGATCGTATAAGCATGTTTGAACTTGTGACGCCCCTCTAACCCATACGCCAAAAATTCATTCTTACATTATTTTTTTTAAAAAAATATTTTTTATGCCTAGGGAACCTGAACTTTCTATCCTTAGGGTTAACACAAAGTAAATCTCATCTACTTACTACATAAGAGAGATAAACCACAATAAACAACCCTGTGCGAGGATCCTGATTGAGAAAGCATGCAGGGACATTTTAAATCTGATATTATTCTAGAATATAAATTAGAAGTAGTAGAGAATAACTAAAAAATTATATTTGAAGTTGGTGATATTTTTGTCAAATCACCTTTCATGCCCATGTATAGGTTGCATTGATCAATTAGTTTGACCATCAAGAGATAGTGGTGGCTGAAGCTGCACGAGAGACTGAGGAAGTTGCTCATGTACTTGAGAAGTAGGTTTTTACTTGTGATTGAGACTAAGAAAAAAATCTATGTGCTTCTCAACCAAAAGCATTTTCTTCTCGTGATTAAGTTGAAAATGATGTTTGTAGATCCTTAAGAAACACATAATGTGTTCCAATGTTATCTTGGACATCTTGAGCTTTACAATTTTCTCATTTGTAAGACGTTGATGAAGACAGTCATGCTTAAAACCAGAAACAAAAAAATTGTTCTTTCATGCCCTTTGCGAACTCTGGAAATTCATTCTTCAAGTACCTCCCACTGCAAAAAAATAAAATAAAATTGTAATGGGCATGATATAACTGATTTTTGTTTATAATTTTAAGCATGACTCTCTTTATCAACATCATACAAATGAAAAAATTGTAAAGCGAAGATGTCAAACATGACATTAGAACAAATTCTGTGTTTCTTGGGGCTTAACAAACATTATATCAAACTTGCTGACAAGGAGAAAATGCTTTTGGTTGAGAAGCACATAGATTTTTTTCATAGTACCAATCAGACGAAAAGCCTACTTCTGTAGTGCAAGAGCAACTTCCTCAGTCTTACATGCAGCTTCAGCAACCACAATCTCATAATTCCCAATCTAATCTATTGATGCAATTCTTATAGGGCCCCCTGAAAGGTTATCTGACAAAAGTCTCACCAACTTCCAACATAATTGTTTGGATAATTCACTAGTACTTCTACTTCATATTCAGAGAGAAATCTGAGGTTTAAAATGTTCTTTCATGTTTTGTCAATTGGGTTTGTTTCACGGGGTTGTTTAGTGTGGTTTATCTCTTCTTTGTCGAATGGACGAGGTTTACTTTGTGCATATCCTAAGGATAGCGAGTGAGGGTTCCCTAATAATAATAAAGAAATTTTTTAAAAAATGATATGAGAGTGAATTTGTGACTTATTGGCTAGAGGGTTGTCACATGTTCAAAACATCTATAGTCCAAAGTCGTTATTTAAGTGAGTGGATAAGGATAGAGAGTGGACCCATTGTCAATTGATTTTCTAACTTTGTGCTATTTAAATCGAGAATTCTCAGATGTAAAAAAGGGTAAAAGAATAATAAACAACAAAATAGTATTATCGCACAGGTGGGGTTCGAGGAGGGTAAGTTGCTTGCATATTTTACCCTACCGTTGTGGGGTAGATAGACCGCTTTTGAAGCATTTTAATTCGTAAAATTAATTGTAATTAATGTGAGAATATAGGAAAGGAATATTATTGAATTGTTGTTTACATAATTACATAAAAACCCTATTTATAGGCAGTACAATAGATATTATTAAACTAGGACACTACAATACAATCCTTTTATTAATAGGAGATTATATATTATTGTTATTCCTATTTCTATTCTACGTAGGATTGTATATGCCTACTACTATTTTAAATCTCGCCCTTCTAGCTTGTGCATACAAATAATATATGTCTAGCTTGTTACAAATATTGTTACTCCAAGGACTGATGAGGGAGCTTGCTGAGATATCTTCAAGTTGATCACTTGACTTCACAAAATTGACATTCAATCTCAATATGCTTAGTCTTCTCATGCATTATCAAATTTGATGCATAATGCTGATAACACAATGTGATAAATCACAATGTTGAATTTCTCAAACCAAGTTTGCACATGCGATTTCAGACCATAGAGTGACTAACACAATCGACATACAAGACTACTAAACTCGCCTGAGCAACAAAATGAGGTGGTTAATCCATATAGACTTTTTCTGAATTTAGCGGTCGTCTAATGTTATGAAAATCTAGTATAGAGTGCATGGATCATGTTGGAATTAATAAACGAGTCAATATTAAATGGGAGAGGGTCATGTTTGAAATCTTTCTACATGGTTTCTCATCAGGGATTTTCTAATGCATTATCTCTCCTATGTGGTTTGACGGAAATTTTACTCCGTCAACCCTAAGAAGAGTAGTGTTTGTGGGCTCCCTTGTCATAAATAAAAAATAAAAGAAAATGATGAAGGGTAGAGGGTAGATCCATGATCTTATGAGTTTCTAACTCTGGACCATTGACCACGGGGACTCTTGGCTAGAAAAAAAGGGTAAAGATACTGAACAACAAAAATGACATAGATGCTTTTATTTTATTAGACCATTATAAATTCTCTATTCATGGAAAGAAGACAAAAACATAGTTTAAATCTACTAGTGGTACCTGCAGTGTCAGGTCAAGGAAGTGGAATAGATTTGGTATTTAGTTCTAAGTACAATACTATCCAAAAATGAGTTCTTGTTTGAATGGTAACCAAAAATATTTTGTTGGAGATTCATACTTTTATAATAGTATAAGATAAAAAGATGGAAATATTAGCATATATACCTAATTAATACACACATTGTAGAGTCGAAGTTTTACTCTATTAGACAACTACATTTGGATGGAAGTTAAATTTTATTAACATACTTAAAATATTGAACAGTGTCCCGAATTTGTCTTAAATTTTAATTATACAAGCAATCAAAGTCTTTAGTATTTGTGCTTTCCTCAATTATTGTTTTGTTTTAAGCAACTTCGGGTTTTACAATTCAGATCGAAACTTCAAATGGAGGTGATTGACATAAGAAGTTTACGAAAAGGTATTGTTTGTAATGGTCTTTTTTATCTGCACAAGATTTTGGAAATTATGGAAATTTGATGTGTATTTTAAAAAGGAATAATGCATAAGTACCCCTTCAACCTATGCCCGAAATCTCAAACACACACTTATACTATACTAAGGTCCTATTACTCCCCTGAACTTATTTTATTAATAATTTTCTAACCCTTTTCTGCCTACGTGACACTATCTTGTGGGACCAATGATGGTTGACTTTTTTTCAAGTTAGTTCCACGTAGGACGAATAAGGGTAGAAAATTACTTCTAAAATAAGTTCAGGGGGGAATAGGACCTTAGTATAGTATAAGTGTATCTTTGGAATTTCGGGCATATGTTGAGAGGGTAATTGTGCATTTTCCTTTTTAAAAACTATGGAAATATGATGTTGATTTTGAAAACTTGTTGGTTATAAAATTATAAAAAATATCTTAATATTTTTGAAATATTGCGTATGATTTTAGAGTAACAGAGGAGATTTAATATACTAACTGTTTAGATAAATTAATTTCCATACCCCTCCCTGCAAGGTGCTTTTTGTATTCCGTTTCTTAAGAGGAAATAAATTTTTTAGCATGATCATGAGTAACTTGTTAGAAAAGAGTATATTGTCATTTGAGGAGTAGTAATGCAACTACATCTCAATCCCAAGCAAGTTAAGGTTGCCTATATGAATCTTATTGTAGACGAAGCGCTATTTAAGTTTGTCTTGGTTGAATATTGTCAACAACAAGAAAATAGTTTCACAAGCATTAGAATAATTTAGAAGTGAAATTATTTGATAAATTAATGATTAGAAAAGATTCGTTATTGAATGTTGTGAAGAATGTTTGAACCTATGACACCCCTCTAACTCATACGTCACAAATTTTCTCCTAAATCATTTAAAAAAGTATATTTTTATGACTAGGGAACCTGCACTAGCTATCCTTAGAATTTTCACAAAGTAAACCTCGTCCACATATTACATAGGAGAGATAACTTGACATACCCCTAGCCTACACCCTGGACGTGGCCAGCACTCGGAGACCATTACTAGCCCCAAGCGAACCCTTGTCCTGACTTAATTACTTAGCGGAAGAGTTAAAGCATTAATACAAGGATTAATATGCTAACTAACTAAACTGGGTGGAACGGAAATCATAATGTTTTAAAAATAAAAATTTACCTTAACCAAAATGGCAAAATTATGACAAAAGAATTAACATATGACTAACTATCTATGGACCCTCGAATAACTTAGACGAATGTTGGGACAGACCCTATAACATCCTAATGAACCAAAATAGAAAAAAATTAGAACGGATCCTCCAAAAAGAAAAGAGGCTCACCAACTGACTCTGAACTGCTCACTGGATCAACGGTGCACTAGAATGTCGATCCCAGTTACTTGCGTCTAACATCATAATACAATGTAGGCCAACTGACATTAGTACATTAAATGAATGAGTATGCGACTTGGGATGGTAAACCACCACAACTTGAAAATGAGTAAGAAAGAACACTTACCCTGGCTCTGCTCAACTCAGGAATAACTAACTCATTTGATTATATAACAGTATAAAGGCATGTGCAATATAAACAAAAGTTTTTTAAAACATGGTTTCAACTGCGTGGATGAAAAAAATACAATTGACTATGAGATGTATGTAAAAATACAAAATAGTATGATGTAACTCATAATCTTAATAATAAATAAAGTATATCATGATTCCTCTCAAAGTGTACTCGTGCAATGCATGAATGAAGTTCTACACCCTATCCATACTAAAAAGAACCTCTTGAGGAACCATAAAACTACTGATGTGGGCATTTCTCCCAAAAACAATCACTTAATAGTTATAGTGATGGTACAACATTTTACCTCACGCTACCAAGGACCATCCTAACCTTGCTAGAGTATAGGACCTGAACTTCCCAATGGATCCACTAGTAAACCGTGAAAATGATTCATCTAAAAAGTATGACCTTTTTCTACTCATGATATCTACATGGTTTTCATGGAGACTAGAGTTTATCTGAAACTCGCATCACCACCTCGGTGCTCAATACTACTCTAAAAAATATATTTTATGCTTTTAAAACAACTTTTCCTATGATTTGAGATTAGTGCTCAAATACTTAGCTCAGAGTCTATCTTGGAAATCTTAGTGTCATCGCTTGCTTCATTTTTTTAAAGCTATAACTTTTTTCTGAAAACTAGCCCGAAGGATTTTTGGAAAACTTAGTTTCCTTACTTGTTTAACTGTTAAAACATTTTAAATATCCTTGGGTATACTTAGTCCCCCTAAACCTTTGAAGAAAAGAACTTTAACTTAACTCTTTACTTAGCTTGAAACTTGAGTCTTGAAAAACCTCTTTGGGTAATACTTAGTTCCCTTATATTTCTTTAAAGGATGCACTTCAACTGTTTAGGGAAATACTTAGTTCCCTTATACTTATTTGAAGGAAAGAATTCAAATTTTACTCTTTTCTTAACTCGAAACTTGAGTTTTAGAACGAATTTATTACTTTTAAATAAGACCCTTGGAACATTAAGTAGCTTTACTTTGTCTTACTTGTTAACCTTTTAGACTTAACTCTTAGCTTCTTATACCTTGATCTTAACTTTTGATGAATTGGATTATATATTCAAGGTTCATGATCTCATTCTTATGGATGATTTCATGATTTTTAGACGTACCTTAGAGTGTTGGAATCAACTAGTAAATATGGGTACATAACTTAGGAACTAGTACGAAAAGGGGGGGGGGGGATGAATGGGGTGAATTGACATCCTTGGCGCTCCAAGAGGCATGGGGCGCAAGGACCAAAAATTCAAATGCCAAATTGGGGCGCTCTGGATGGTGCGCAGCGCAAGGCCCTACTGACAGAGACTGTCATGTGGGGTTATGGGAGGCACGGTGCCCCAAGGCCCTACGGACGCGCATTTCAACTTTTCTTCTTCGTTTTCACCTATAAACCTTCTAAACATCCATGGATCTCACCCCAATAACTTAGGATTACTAATAAACTCAAAACCCAATAGATTAGACACAAAAAACAACCTGTAAACATGAATCCAATCAACTAGAACATACTACAACTCAACCAACAAGAATTCACTGATCGCTCATCAAGAACTTCAATATTCGTCAACCAATCTATTTAAAACTCGCTGAATTAAACATGTTGGGGTGTTGGTGAACGAATCCAACACAAAAATATCTTACATACCTTTTTAGGGATCACCCTTGACGAATTCCACAAGCCAAACTTCGACGATCTTAAATGTTCTTGCTTCCTTTTCTTCTTTCTCCTCTTATTTTCTCTTCTCTCTAATACCCTAACTTGTTTTTGAAAAATGTGAACTTAATAAGAGCAGTTTATACCCCAATTTATTATCCAAAAATGAAATAAAATTATTGGGTTAGGAAAAACAACTTTTTTTTTCCCAAATACGGATTGGATTGTCCTTGATCCAAGAACCCAACTTCTAAAAGGTATATCTTACTCATACGAAATGGAAATCGTGCAAACTCAGCGGCATTGAAAATCTCTTTCCAAGGGATTTCCAACCATATCAATAAAAACCTCTAACTCATATTTAGCTAAAAGTTATGGCCATTTGAAGATGACCAAAAACTCACATTTTCCTAACTTAAGAAATTTTTAGTGTTTAATTCTTTCCAAAACTTAGTATTTCAAATTCTAACCTTTTTCCTAGATATCTCAATTTGCTAGATGTTACATAAACAACAATAAACAACCATGTGCAACAAGCCCGATTGAGAAAGCATACAAGGACAGATTAAACTTTAGTCTTTTCTACGAATATGAAGTAGAAGTAGTAATGAATTATCCAAACATTTGTGTTGGAAGTTGGTGAAATATTTGACACATCACCTTTTATGTCCCCTGTATGGGTGTTATCAATAGATTAGTTTGACCATCGAGATTTTATGGTTGTTGAAACTTCACCGAAGACTGAGGAAGTTATTTCTGTATTTGAGAACTAGGCTTTTCCATCTGATTGAGACATAGAAAAAAAATTATGTCCTTCTAAACCAAAAGCATTTTTTTCTTGTGAGTAAGTTGAATATGATGTTTGTTAAGACCCAATAAACAAAGAATGCGTGCCGATGTCATCTTGGACATCTTAAGATTTACAATTTTCTCTATTGTAAAACGCTAATGAAGAGAGTCACTCTTAAAATCAGAAATAAAAAATCAGTTATTTTATGCCCTGTCCAAAGTTTTGAAATTCATGCTTCAAGTACCTCCCAAGACAAAGAAACTTTTGCAAAGGGCATGAAATAACTTATTTTTGCTTATAATTTTAATCATAACTCTCTAGTTCAATACCTTAAAAATGAGAAAATTGTAAAGCTCAACATGTAAAAGGTTACGTTGGAACGCATTCTGTGTTTCTTGGGGCTTAACAAATACAATATTAAACTTACTTACAAGGAGAAATTGTTTTTGATTGAGAAGCACGTAGATTTTTTTCTTAGTCCCAATTAGATAGAAAAGCCTACTTCTCCAGTGGAGCAACTTCCTATGTCTTCCGTGCAGCTTCAGCAACCACAATCTCTTGATGGTCAAACTAATCCATCGATGCAACTCGTATACAGGCCCATTAAAGGTTATGTGAAAAAATTCTTACCAACACAATCATAACTGCTTGGATAATTCACTACTACTTCTACTTCATATTCGTAGAAAAGTCTCAGGTTTAAAATGTTCTTGCATTTTTTTGATAATCGGACCTTTCACACAGGGTTGTTTAGAGTGGTTTATCCCTTTTGTGTGGTATGTGGACGAGGTTTACCTTCTGTGGGCCCTAAGGATAGCGAGTTTGGTTTCCCTAATCATAAAAAAATTAAATGATGTAAGAGTGAATTTTTGACGTATGGGTTAGAGGGGTGTCACAGGTTCAAATTTGCTATAGTGTAAATTTGTTATTTAAGGGAGTGGATAAGGGTAGACTGTTGACCTATTATCAGTCAATTTTCTAAATTTGCGTATTTATCTAGGGATTTCTAAGATATAAATAGGGTAAAAAAAATGACAACATCATACTTAGTATTATCGTGGTGGTGGATTTTGGGGATGGTAAGATGCTTGTATATTTTACCCTACCTTTGTGGGGTAGATAGACTGCTCAAAACAAGTGTAGTAATTTGTAAAATTAATCGTAATTATTGTGAGAATATAGGGAAAAATATTATTGACTTCTTGTTGTTTACATTATTAAAACCAAATTTATAGACACTACAATAGACATATTTTTCAACTAGGACGGTGCATACAATCCTTTTCTAAGTAGGAACTATACAGTACTACTATTCCTATTTATATCTTAAGTAGGATTGTGTATACCTATTACTATTCTAACACTTCCCTTAAGCTAGTTCATACAAATAATATGTATCTAACTTATTAAAAATATCAATAATCCAAGGACTGATGAGGAGCTTGCTGAGATATCTGCAAGTTGATCACTCATATTTAGAAAATTGACAATCAATATCAACGTGCTTAGTCTTCTCATGATATACCGAATTTCATTCATAAAGTCGATAAAACACATTGTGATAAATTACAGTGTTGAACTTCCTAAACCGAGCTTGCACTGGCTATTTCAGAACATATAGTGACTTACACAATCGACATACAAGATAACTAAACTCTTCTGAGCGACAAAAATAGGTTATTGATCCATATAGACTTCTTCACAATTAGCGCTCGTCGAAAGTGCTTAAAATCTAGTATAAAGTGAGTGGATCATGTTTGAAGCAATAGACGAGTCAATAATAAACAAAAAAAGTCACCGAAAAACGATTGTAATAACCCAAGAACATACCCTAGTCGTTACAGGCGTATTCAACCTTGAAGAGGTCTTATACAAGCCTAAGCATTCATTATAGCATGTATCATAGAATAAAAGTGCAGAAAATTTAAAACTTTTACTTTGGAAAACTTCACTTCATTTATGAAATATATAATCTAACTTCGTCGCAACATACCATCAAGACATAGAAGTGTAGAAATTTTGCACTTAGTCCATACAAAGTCTAGAAATAGGAAAGTACAACAATTTCTTTCAACATAATGAAAGAACTAAGAATTTAGAATATAGGGTCTTGTCCTCGGACTTGAGGACTCACCAACTTGGAGAAGCAAATCCAAGTGTCTTGAGAAATATACTTGAAATCTCCTCAAAGGCCTGAACCTACATTGTTTGGGGAAAAGATAAGGAAATATAGGTTAGTACATCACACATACTAATTGTGACTACTATGCATAAATTCCATTTAAAACATGCATAAAAGGACATTTTAGTTAAAGATATGCTTTTCATGAAGTAAAGCTAATGTGCACATAAAGTAAGCATCACAAGCCAACCCAACATAATATCATCCCAACATGGAAGCCACCCAAGCAATACTAGTGCAATGCAAAGAATAGAATCACATAACCCTATCAAGAGCTAAGTGTCACATTAAGCAACCGAGTTCATACATACATTTATAATATCATATTTCATCATAATTTTCCATATATATAATGATCCTACATAGCTTACCATACATAAGTCATAACCAACATAGTCTTAAGAGACCATTACTACAACCATATCTTAGAATCCCACAAGTGCAATGTGTAAGAGAAGTCTCATACCCTCCATTTTGCTATGTAGAACCCCTTAAGAAATCCCTAGTACGAGTTCATACATTTCATTCATTAATTTATTTTTACATTAGGGAAAAGGTTGCAACAACTGACTTAGACCATGTGAGCTTCAAGGGATCCGGTGTTCTACTACGACACAGCGAAGAGAAGGTTAACACTTGCCTAAAGTGTAACCTGTCATACATAGCTATCTAGGTGGATCCACTAAGCTAAAGTCCTATGTGAAAACATAGTTAAGGGACAAGAAGATTGTTACTGGAGACCCTAACTTTCTAAACGTGGATGTTTCTATCTCATGAAACAACACATATCTTACAAACTCGGACTTGCTAAACGTGAGGGAACCCATGTGGGGAGCTAGACTTACTAAATGTGTGACCCCCATCTCATTTACATGCCCTTTTAGTGCTATGTATTTATTCTCTCAAGTAATCATCTTTAGTCATACATAAGTTCACATTAGCCTATGTAAAGATCTTAACATATAGATCATATGTGTTCATAAGTGAGAACAATCCTTTAACTTTAGAACACTAGGAAGTAAGTAAACATGTCATTTCAACATTTCATTATAATCAAGAGAACTACCTTTCAGTCATATAGCAATCATACCATAACATACGTACATAATTCATAGCTAATTCAAGTGTATTGGGTTAAGGATGAGGAAACCATATCATATACACCAAAATTGTCATGCCTCGAGCTACCCTTGAGACACAAACATGGGACCTAGGACCATAAGTTATCCCAAGCTAACCCTGCTTGCATGGTCATAATTATATTAAAAATAATAAACTCATGCGGAAGCTAGATCATAAATAAAATGAAATTCTGTTAAATATCCATATACTATAACTTAGATATATGAAAACTGATGAGTTTAATGCAAAGAAGATATTAACTCAATACCAAGAGGAATCTAACTATGTATTAAAATAGCCTCTAAATGACTAGAAATATTAGTACAACCCTAGCTAAGTCTAGTAAATCTAAAACTAAAGGACTAAAATACTGGAATAAAACTGTAATACATCTAAAAGGACTTCGGTGAAGCTAGATAATAACACATGTGTCATGATTTTTAAGTCCTAAAATGGTTTTTATGATGTTTTGAGGCAGTGTCTACAGTTTGGTGATGTTTGGAGGTCAAATGTACAAGTACGCCCATGTTGTTTAAAATGTTTGCCTTGAGACGTGCTTGTATGTTTAGGTGTGCCTTTGCATATGTTACGTGTTCATTTCGGTTGAAATTGATGTTGGAGGTTCTTAAAATGTATAAAAAAGTGTATTTAAGTTGAAAACGCCTGGGGAAAACTCCTCAAGGAACAAAAAAGGGTCCTTGAGGAGGACCCAACTGTAGCCAAGACTGTCAAAAACAGTTTAAAACGATGGAGGCAATCGATGCCCAGTAGGCCAGTCGAATCCCCATAGATTTAGGGCATAGGTGGGGAATTATTCTAGCGAGATTAACCTCCCAAATTTTAGCCTCTGGTCCAATCAACGGCTTGCAAACATGGCCTGTCGATGGATCAACGAGGCATCGGCCGGAAACCATCAATGGGACCTGCAGTTTTCTGCAAGGTCTTGGTCAAGTCCTGTGGTATTTTGGTAATTTACCTAGAGTTCTATAAATAATGTGGGCAGTTGAGGATATTTTTGTATTTGATGTAGTTTTATAAGTCTTGAACTTTAAGGGGAGTTCATTATTTAAATCAAAACCCCAAACCTAAAGAAGAATTCTCTACAACACTATTAAAGCTTGAAGGGATATTGGAGCTTGGAACTAGATTTGTCCATCAATTCTCATTCAATTTCGTGGGTTAGCATCAATTAAGGTATTGTTTTCATCCTTGCATCTTCTTTCTTGAAGGAGTCAATCTTCAAAGTGATTTTCAAGACTTCTCAAAAGATGAATTATCCTATTTTGATTATTTAGCCATGAGATCTTGTATAAAACGTTTTGAATGAATATATTATGATTTAATTGATGTTAATTTGATAATTTTAAGACTAAAACTCTATGAACCCATGTTATCCTAGTTTTTACTATTTTATTAGTGATTTGATCATGTCTTTACACTATTAGATTCTCGTCTAGTTTACTTTGGGCTATTGAATTATGAAAGAATCATGTTAGAATGGTATGTAGGCTGTACTAATTTTATGAAATCATATTGTATTATCTTGGATCATTGTATATTGAGATTATTGGATTGACTTGGTGATTATGGCTATTGGTAAGAGCCTTTATGGATTGAATTGGCTATGGATTGGAGATGTTGTGATTGGATTGGTGTTATGTTGATCTAACCTTCTCTACATTGTGTATTATAGGTGTTTCAATTATGATGCTTTGTATGGTTCACTTATGGCAGCAATGCTTATGTGTTATACTTGTGAATAATGTGGCCTCGCCGACATTACTTTATAAATTGTGAAATAATATCGCCTCGTCGGCATTACTTTATGAATTATGATATGATCATGTTAAAACTTGGATGTATGAGTGTTGTGAAGGTCTATATGACTTATGTGTATATGTTAAGTCAAATTATGTATTCTGTTACGTGATTATATGTGATAATGGTCGGCTATAGTGATGCCTTATAAATTTAGACTTGATAATAGAGTGTGAATCTTCCCAGTTGACTATATGAACATTATGATGAATTATGTTGATGATTCTATATGTGTGTAGGGTGACTTATAATTATACTTAGTTGACCCTATATGATATTGTACATGTAATAAGATGATAATGATGTTTGTCTTTTTTTGGTAGACCTATGTCCCTTACGATACATGAATGCTATGAATATGAGTCCTTGACTTAGTAGGCTAAAGCACCTTTTTAATGAATGTATATGTAAGAATGGAATATGATCTTGAATATAGTTAAGAAGGTTATTTAGGTGGAACCTTTTAGAAAGAAGGTCATGATATCCTTGAAGTTGAAAGTCGTAACAGTATCCTTCATGTGTGAATGGTGGACTAAGGGTTAGTTTTCTAGAACAACATGAAATTATCGTTAAGAAAGTCAGTGACCTATCTTAACCATTGTAGGCAGGCCTAGTGGACCCTCTTTGATAAGGTGTGTTATGATTTGCTTGGGGAGTATTTCTTCTTTAGATGAGACTAGAGTACAAAGAAACCCTTTATATTCCTTAACCATGTGCCTACATATGGTGTGTCCTAGTCTATCATTGACAAGTAGAACACCCTTCAGCAGAGTAGGGTAGACTCTGGATTCCATGCCTAGCTTGTATGGTCTATGTGTGTTATTGGCTATTCTCATCATGTAAGATATGTGCTAGTGTTGGGTACGTTCTATGAAGTTTAGGTAGTGGAATTAGCTGCTATCTAGACATTTCACGAGTAGGCTTTAAAGATGTTAGTATGTAGGTTCCCTAGGTTTTGTACAAGACGATTATGTAAAAGTCCTTATTGTTAAATGTCTCTTAAATGGTATAATGAACCTAATGGATTAAGTTAAATGCATTTTAATGAAAAGGTACTTATCTGGAACTGCTTTAAGTATTTCTTAGATAGTCTTGGAGAGGGTGTGTGGGTGGTCTCTTCATGTCTTATTTATGTGAGTCTTAGAGTAATTCTAGGTACGGAGTTAAATGTATAAAATGGGAATAATCTTACATAGGCGAGTCTTAGAGTAATTATAGGTAGGGAGTTAAATGTATCGAATGGGAATAATCTTATCTTGTCTAGTCTAAAGGATCACTTCGATGTGTGTAAAGGGGTTGTATGGGCGGTCACTTCACAACTCACTCAAGTGAGCCTTAAAATTACTTTTGGTATGAGAGTCTCATGGTTATGTGATTTGAAGTGATATTGATGCTATATTGTGGAATATGACTATATGTGCTTATGTGGACTTAATGTGATCTTTATACTTGTCATATGAAGTTTTACTCAAAAAGAACATGTTTTTATACAAATGTCCTTTTTGCATGATTTTATTGCATTAAACAATACTTAGTGCATTCTAAACTACCAATTCCATATATTTTGTCTATCTTTAAAGGTTTAGGTGGCATTTGAGATGAGTCTTGAAGTGGAAGATTGGATTACTATTCATTCAAGAAAAATTGATGTATGTCCTCAATTGATTCGAGGACATAACTATGTTTAGTTTTCCTTATTGAAAGTATTGTAATAGACTTAGATATTTCTACACGTTGAGGTATGGGTCATAACCCAAGATTTTTGTGTGTCTAAAATGGTGACTTTGAGACTTATCCTTTCTTTATGATTTTCTATAAAAGAGATATTTTGAAGTATTACTATTTCGTATGAAAAGTTTTCATTCCTAACTACTTTTAATACATGTATGCAATGAATGGTGTCAATGGGTTTGTAAAAGACCTCCGAAAGGTCAAGTACGCCGTGCCACGATTTGAGAATACCATATCTTTCAGGATGTGCTCTCGGGTCGTTACAAAATCTCATGATTGTTGCCCTTGGAGAATGAGGACTCACCACCGATTCTGCTTAACTGGAGATTGGGAATTGATCTAAGCGTGATCCGGATGCTAAGAACCTGAACCTACATCACGAGAAGAATTAGCGTACGTATGCGTCATTACTTGAAAGGTACTGAGCGTGTAGGATAGAGTAAAGCTGAAATAATCCATAATTGAACAAGCACAAAAGCAAGTATAATATTTTGAACATTATATACTAAATGCTGAGCTAACTAGATGGAATGACCAAATTTATAACATGCTGAGACTGAATACTAACTGAACTCTAAATATGGTCAGTACAATAGAGTTTGACTGAACTATGGGGGCTACTAATAACGACAGTAAAACTACATGGCCTAAATCTGGAGTCCAATGTATACGCCCTATCAAAAGGACCCAATATACCCTGCCAGAGGTATAAAGTCACGCTAGCGTGATCACTAAACTGATGCCCACATAGGGGACTTACAACCTACTTGGCTAGTATTTAGGGGACTATCTAGGTATGCTAAATCCTATTCCAACTCGGTATTATTCTACTACCAATGAATTTAGTGGTTAACTGATTATGACTAACTTTCTATTAATACTGGATATCTCAAACTGAATATGCAAATGGAGAATGCAACAATTAATCTGATAATGATGCATTAATAACTGAGGCATGTATATCTGAAGTAACTGAAATATCTGACCTAGCATGTGTAATTCAAGAACTACAGAAATACATATATAGAGTTCTAAAATTAATGCAATAAACTTAATATTAACGTAATAATCTGATTTGGATAATTATAGCAGCTAAGAACCCACTAATTCTAACATTCAAGAAACCCTAAGTCTAGTCATGATATGGAAATCAAGAAAATGACTAAAAACTAAGGACCTAATGGGTGAAAGGAACCTACTAGTGAAATACCGCATACCTAATGATGAATTCCAGGGAGAAATATTTAGATTTTGTGGCTGGAACTGGTGGAAACTTGTTGCGTTCTTGAACTAGGGTTCTTAACCTTTTTCTCCTCTCTTGCTTCTAATTTTCTATGTTTGGATTAATGATTTGATCTAGGTAAGTTTTGGTTATTTTTGTAGGCTTAAACTGACAAAAATCTCATGATTTAGGGTTTAAATGACGTATGTTAGTGGTACAACAAAGTAGGAAAACACCAAACGAACCCTAAATTAATTATTGTCGGAGCAATCTACGGATCGGGCTGACGGGCCATCGTTAAATTGATGCTCCATCGTTTGAGTCTGATAGACATGCCTTCATTAATGGGGCATACACTTTTTACTAGGAGGTTGTATTTGAAAACTTGGTGGCTTTGGAAAGAGGATTCAATTATCAATCATATCATAGGTCATAGAACACCTAATTCCTTTTGTTATAAGAGTTATGATCATTTGAAGACCCAATCAACAATTCCACAAACTAACTGTTAACCTTCATCTACAATTAGACTTATAGACCGTAAATCAAATAACGGTCCGTGCTGGTCGTCTGTAGTTCATGTCAGAGGTTGGGTAACAGGAGTATCAATCCACGGACATAGACCACGGATCATGGTTTCACTTACGGACCGTAGGTATATCCGTGGGTCGAGACTTGGTCGATTTTCTGAGCTGATTTTTGGGAGGGCTACAAGTGTGAACCACATACCCATAGTACGGGCCGTAGATCAGACCATTGTCTGTAAATGGTGATTGTAGACTGCTTCTACAATTTCTAAAAAGCTGATTTTTTGTCTGTTTAGGATACAGGGTGTTACAACAACACATTAGACATAACATCATTACTAACTAAGTAATTCATCTTTCATAGATGAGTTCATAGAAGAACTAACATTCACACCTTCTTGCCCTTCATGGGACTTCATATTTTAATCACCCAACAATGCATAACTAATACATAATATAAGGTAATTGATGAAGTATAACATAATTAATTATTAATAATAGATATATTCATCATCTTCAACCAATTTAGAATATCAAATCTAAGATTTATGAAATTGGGGAAGAACATGGGTCGAAGGGAATTTCCGGTGAAAAACATAAATTACACATCATTATACATCTAAACAACCTGAAGTAATCACAATTCACCATAATTGATCCATAATTTTGGTTTTAGAATAAGATTCATGTGTAGAGTAAAACCCTAGATTTTATGAAATTTTGAAAACATCCTTGAAGGGTCCACTAGGGCAAAAGAATTCCAATAGTGAAAGCAATTATACCTTAATGAAGACTTAGCCACAAAATTGAGTTGAAAACTTGGAGGATTAATCCTCCTCATGGATCCTCAATGTTCTTCAATGGAGCATTTCAGTATAGAGAATTTAGAGAGAAGGGAGAGCTTTTTGGTTTTCAATTTTTGTTTTTTTTATTCGGTAAAAATGGGGTAAAAATTGAATTAAAATCAATAAATACCCAACGCCTAAATAACCAACACACCCCTTACTTAGTTAGACCTTTAAATTAGATCAAACTTGACTTTTATTTTTGGAATTTTCATCGCGGAAGAAGTCCGCCACAGATATGTGTTCCCTGAAGTTTTAAGATATTAAATTTTGAGAAAGAAAGGTCTATGATGGTCTCCGCGATGTGAAGACACTTTTTGTACCCGAATCTTTCATTCTTCATTTGTCGTCTCCAAGCTCTCTAAACTTCTAAGATCCTTTCCATAGCACTTAGGATCATAATTACCCCCTTTTAGGTCATAATTAATTAGTTTAGGCTCTAGCTTAGGTCATAGAATTTCTTAGGCGTTACAACATCCTCCTTAAAGAATAGTTTTCCCCGAATGACACTTGGACTTTTTCGAGTGAAACCAATAGTAAAAACTAGCACCATAAGAACCCTTCATATCAACCAACCTCATAGCATCATATCACATAAGAACTTAATCCACAACTTCATTATGCTCAAAACTCATCACTTCACATAAGTGTCGGAGGAACTACCTTCTCCATATTCAATGAGCATCAACTTATACATTAGGCAATCAACATGACACTTCTTTATCAGGATAATATCAAGCATGCTCAATACAACTGTCATGAAGACAACGTCATACAATATTTATGGTGCAATTCAACCATGAGAAACATAATTCATGATAACTCAAAGTACAATTTAAGCCTGAATTTGCACAGTAATATGCACATGCAAGGAAATCATGACATTATCATCAAGACATATGACTCTCAATTTATACGAAATTAAGAGAAAGTACTAACATCAACCTTGGATAGGAGTAAGAGGAAAGAGGTGAGCATAGGGGCCCTTAATGTCGGCCTCGGCCTCCCATGTTGCACTCTCAACTAGATGGTTTCTCCATAGGACTTTTACGGATGCAACCTCTCTATTCCTCAATTTCTTAACTTGACGATCTAAGATCTCAATCGGAACCTCTTCATAAAAAAGGTTCTCATTCATCCCTAAACCTTATAAAGGGAGAATAAACACCGAGTCACCTATACACTTCTTAAGCATGGAAACATGGAACGTCGGGTAAATCGAGGCCAATTCATTGGGAAATTTCAACTCATAAGTGACCCATCCGAAGTTCTTCAAGATCTTATAAGGTCCCATAAAACACGGACTAAGTTTCACCTTTTTACCAAACCTCATCACCATTTTCATAGGTTAAATCTTCAAGTAGACCCAATCACTTATTTCAAGCTCAAGGTCCCTCTTTATATTGTTGGCTATGACTTTTGCCGACTATGAACAGTTTTCAACCAGTCTCCTATAATGCAAACTTTTTTCGTAGCCTCATAGACTACCTCGGGACCAAGAAGATCAAATTCACCCACTTCAAACCACCCAATTGGAGATCAACACCTCCTACCATAAAGTGCTTCAAATGGTACCATATAATCGAATGATAGCTATTGTTCTAGAAACATTCTATCAAAAGTTGGTGGTCATCCTAATTACCTTAGAAGTCAATGATACACGCTCTCAACATGTCTTCTAGGGTTTGGATGGTGCGCTCCGCTTGACCATCCGTTTGAGGGTGAAATGCGGTACTAAGTTTCACTTCAGTACCAAGCGCAATTTGGAATGACCTCCAAATATGAGAAGTAAATTGGCCACCTTTATGTTAAATGATCGACAAAGAGTCCCAATGCAACTTTACGATATTCTTAATGTACAACCTAACATAATATTCCGCCAAATAAGAAACCTTGACGGGAAAGAAATGGGTTGATTTAGTCAACCTATCCATAACAACCCAAATAGACTCATGTTTCCTACGGTACAAGGCAAACCTTCCACGAATTCCAAGTTGATATCTTCCTACTTCAAAGTGGGGACAACAATATCTTGAGTTAGACATCCTTTTCCTTGATGCTTGGCGTTGACTTGTTGGCAATTTGAGCATCTAGCCACAAAGTTTGGTATGTCTCTTTTCATTCAGATCCACTAATAAATCTCGTGCAAGTCACGATTAATTTTGGTGGCTCTCCGATGGATGGTATATCGGGACCCATGGGCATCCTCTAAGATTGTTTCCCCTAGGCCATCAACATCTGGTACATAGAACCTTCCTTGGTGCCTAAGAACCCTATCTTCTCCTTGAGAGAAAGTCTTTATAGCTTTGTTGAGAACCGACTCTTTTAGATCCACCAAGATAGGTTCAACATATTTCTTAGACTTCACATCAACAATAATGAATGACTTGGAATTATGACGGATCATGACACCTCCTTTTGAAGAATCTTCTAGTCGGACACCCAACCGGGTTAGCCTATGTACATCACAAGCTAACTCCTTTTATCTTCTTACACATGCGACACACTAGCCATAGGTACACGACTCAAGGCATCCACAACCACATTGGCCTTTCCAGGGTGGTAAAGGACACTCATGGCATAGTCTTTCAAGAGTTTCAACCACCTATTTTATCAGAGATTCAATTCTTTTTGGCTAAAAACATATGAAAATCTCTTATGGTCGAGAAAGCAAAAAACTACGACTACTAGTTCAAGGTCATTAGTTTAACAGGTCTTCTCATGCACCTTGAGTTGTTTTGAGGCATAAGTTATCACCTTTCCATGTTGCATGAGGACACAACCCAAACCCACTTGGGACGTGTAAAAATACACTACAAGTCGTTGGGTACCATCCGACAAGGTCAACATTGGAGCGGTAGTGAGTTTATTTTACAATAATTAGAACCTTTTTCACATAATTACGACATTTCGAACTTAGTTCTCTTTGGTCAAGGTCATTGATGCAGATGCGATAGATGAAAATCCTTCAATAAACCTCGTATAGTATCTGATCAAACCTAAGAAGCTTTGGATACCGATAGGATTCAAAGCTCTAAGCCAACTTTTAACCACATTCGTCTTTCTTAAATCGACCTCTACACCCACACTAGAGACAATGTGACCAAGGAACGTAACTTACCTTAGCCAAAACTCACACTTGCTAAACATAGGAAAAAGTTGTTGATTGTTGAGGACTTGAAAAACAACTCTCAAGTGACTCATGTAATCATTTTTGCTCATGGAGTATAATAAGATACCATCGATAAAGACAATTACAAAAGAGTCAAGATAATATCTTAACACACAATTCATAAGGTCCAAGAAAGCCATCTGGCCATTTGTGAGACCAAAGGACATCACTAAGAATCCAAAATGACCATATCTTGTTTGAATGACCATTTGGGATCATCTACACCTCTCACCCTAAGTTTGTGATAACCCAACCTCAAGTTAATTTTTGAAAAGTAACTCGATCCTTAGAGTTGATCAAATAAGTCAAAAATCCTAGGGAGTGGATACTTATTCTTTATAGTGACCTTGTTTAATTACCGATAGTAAATACACATAGGTTGAGACCCATATTTCTTCTTCATAAGTAACACCGGACCACCTCATGAAGATATACTTGGTTGAAGAAAACTCATATCTGTAAAATCCTTAAGTTGGGCCTTCGATTCCTTCAACTCGGTCGGGGTCATCCGGTAAGGATGGATCAATATGGATTGTGTATCCGTCAATGAATCTACGCCAAAGTCTATTTTCCTTTCTACAGGAATTCCAGGCAAGTCATCGAGAAAGATTTCCGGAAATTCCTTCATAACGGGGACTGACTCTAAAGACTAAATCTCGAACTCAAGATCCTTGACACTCACAACATGATAGAGACAACCCTTAGCAATACACTTACAGGCCTTTAGACATGAACTGATCCTACCCCTAGGGATTGAATCACAACCCCCCTCCATCAATTCAAAAAAGGTTTCATTAGGAAATTGAAATTTCACAATTCGAGTCCTACAATCTATGGAGACAAAACAAACATGAACCCAATCCATACTTAAAATTACATCAAAGTCCAACATATAAAGCTCTACCAAATAAACCAATGTGACTCTATTGGGAAATTAAATGGGACAGCCCCTATATACTCTCCTAGCGACAACGGGATCACTCAGTTAGGTAGAAACCATAAAGCGTTCATGTAAGACATCGGGAAGCATATCATATTTCATAGCCACTAAAAGAGTTATAATAGACAAAGTGGTACCAGGAACTTACAATGCATAAACATTAAATAAAAATACTTGCAACATACCGGTAATAACATATGGAGAGTTCTTTTGATCACCTCGGGATTGGAAAGCATAGAAGTTTTTTTTGTTAAGAGCATCGGGATTTGGAGCACTTGCTTTTGCTTGTGCTTGAAATTTTTCCTTCCTTGATCCCTTACCATAGGAAAATCCCTCTTCATGTCACCACTCTTACCACAACAATTGCAAATACTCGTGCCAACTAGGCATTTGCCTTCAGGTTTACTTGAGGTTTCTTTTGTAGTGATAAGTGTAGCGCATTTCACACCCATGAAAAAAATTCTACTCGACGTGGTATTTTATGACATCAATCCTACATTATTCTCAACTTATGCTTTGATAACAACTTAGTAACGACCCAAGAGAATCCTCTAGTCGTCACTGGCTTCGACCTTAAAGAGGTCTTATAAAATCCATTAATGTCACACCCTGATACTACCCCCAAGATGCGGACACGGGACCTAAGACCACAAGTGATACCAATCTAACCCTTATGACATGACCATGAGCATACGAAAGAATATAAATTATTGTGGAAGCTAAATCATACTTAAAATGAAAAAGATGAGGAATATTCATATGCTAAAACTAAGATAATGAAAATTGATGAGTTCAATACAAAGATAATAGTAACTCAATACTAAGATAAAACTATGTCTAAAAGTAGCCTCTAAACTGGAGTAGAAATATTGGGACAAGCCCCAGCTAAGTCTAGCAAAAACTAAAAAAAAATGACTAAAATACTGAAATGAAACTCATGATTGTTTTCATCGGACTCACCACTAAATCTGCTGAACTGGAGATCGGGAGATCGATCTATGCGTGATCTGGATGCTGAGAACCTGAATATATATCACGAGATGATTTAGCGCACGTATACTCAGTACTTGAAAGCTAGTGAGCATGTAGGATAGAATACAACTGAAATAAAACATAATTGAACAAGCACAAAATCAAGTATAATGATCTGAACATGATATACTAAATTTCTGAGCTAAGTGAATCCAATGACAAATTTATAACATGTTGAAACTAAATAGCGAATACATTGACAAATGGTCAATGCAAGAGAGTCTGACTAAATTGTGTAAGATACTAATAACCGATAGTATAACCCTGACAGAGGTATAAAGGCATGCTAGAGTGATGACTAAGCTGATGCCCACAGTGGAGACTTACAACCTACTTGGCTAGTAGTTCTAGGACTAATTGGGTACGCTAAACCCTATTCCAACTCAGTATTATGCTACTCCCATTGATTTATGTAGTTAACTGATTATGTTTGAATTTCTGTAAAATTAGATAGCTCAAAACTGATCATGCAAACTGAGAACGCAACATTTAGTCTGATAATGATACATTAAAAACTAAGGCATGTATAATTGAATAACTGGAATATCTGACCTAGCATGTGTAATTAAGGAACCAAAGAAATGCAAAGATAAGGTTTTGAAATTCATGCAATAAACTGAATAAAAAATTTACAATCATATTTGGAACATATATTTAATAAATTCATGAAGTTCTATCGAAGTTCTTGAAACCCTAGGTTTAATCATGATAAGAGGATCAAGAATCTGACTGAAAACTAGGGACCCAATGGGTGAAAGGAATCCAATAGTAAAATCCCACATACGTGGTGATGAAATTCACGGAGAAATAGTTAGATTTTGGGTCTATAACTGATGGAACCTTGCTGCATTCTTGAACTAAGGTTCTTGAAATTTTTTCCTTTCTTGCTTCTAATTTTCTAAGTTTTGATTAATGATTTGACTTATGTAAGTTTTAGTTATGTTTGTAGGCTTAAACTGACTAAAATATGATGATTTAGGATCAACACAATGTATCTTAGAGTTTAAACAAAGTGGGAAAAGACCAAAAGACCCCTGAGTTACCTGGACTGACGGTCTGTCGTTCAATCAACGGTCAGTCATTTGGATCCATTCGACAGGTCTTTACTAAAATGGGCATAACATTTTACTCGGAGGTTTGATTTTGCAAGGTTGGTGTCTATGGAAAGCTAATTCAATTATCTATCTGTTTATATGTCATGGACACCTAATTGATTTTGTGCTAAGAGTTATGATTAATTGAAGTTGACACAACTGCATGCCCCCCTAACTAACTTCTAATTCCAACCTACAGACCGTAGATCGAACCACGGTCCGTGTTGGGAAACAGTGGTTTATAGTAGAGAGTGGGTAAATGGGATGTTGATCGACGGACTCAGACTACGGGCCGTAGTGTGACCTACTAATCGTAGGTCTGTCTGTCGTTTGACACTAAGTCAAATTTTCTTGATAATTATTTTTGGGAGTTTCTGACTCAATTGATGGATGTGAAGGATGGACCGTAGGTCAGGCTACGGTCCGTCGGTGGCAACCATCAATGCACGTACAGATTTTTCTGAAAAAAAGGTTTTTGTTCTATTTTGGGTACGGGTGTTACACTTAACATTCGTCATAGCATGTATCATAGACTAAAAATAATGCAAAAATTTTAAATTTTTTACTTTGGAAGTTCAACTTCACTTCATATATGAAATATGAAATCTAACTACGTCACAACATACCACCTAGACAAAAAAGTATAGCAATCTGAGACTTAGACCTTACATCAATAAGAAGTATATAAATAGGAAACTAAAACAATATCTTTCAACATAACAAAAGAACTAAAAAGCTAGAACATAGGGTCTTGTCCTCATACTTGAGGACACACCAACTTGTACAAGAAAATTAAAGTGTCTTGAGAAATCGCCTTGAAATCTTCTCAAAGGGCCGAACCTTCATTGTTTGGGGAAAAGGGAATAAAATATGGGTTAGTATATCACATGTACCAACTATGACTATTGTGCATAAAAGCCATTCAAGCATGCAAAAAAGGGCATTTTAGTTAAAGACATATTTTTTTATAAACTAAACCTAATGTGCATATAAAGTAAGGATCAGAAACCAACCAAGATAATATCATTCCAACATGAAAGCCCAAGCAATTCTAGTGCAATGAAAAGAATAAAATCTTATAACCCTATTCAAAGCTAAGTATCACATTAAGCAATCCACTTCATACATACATTCATAATATCATATTTTATCACAACTGGCCATATTAACAATGATCATACATAGCTTACCATACATAAGTCATAACCAACATAGTATTAAGAGAACACTACTACAACTATCTCTTAGAATCTCACAAGTGCAATGTATAAGAGAAATCTCGGACCCTCTCTTTTGCTATGTAGAACCTCTTAACAAAGCCCTAGTGTGAGTTCATACATTTCATTCATTCATTTTATTTTTACGTTAGGGAAAATTCTGCAACAATTGACGTAGACCATGTGAGCTAAATGGAATCCAATTTTATACTACCACACCATACAATCGTAAGTGATGATTTGAGTTTTACGTGTCATAGGAAAACAATCGTAAGTAATGATTTGAGTTTGAGAAATTTGAATTTCTCAAGTTTTTGTCAATGAGTAGGCAGGACGAGTCACAGGCGGTCCTACAAGATGTAGATTAGGTTCCATATAGTTGATTGAGACTTCGTAAAATATGGACTCAAACTTGGATTTTAACAGAACGGGTCAACGAACCAGATAGTGATGACAAATTATAGGATGGTTTCATGGAAATTTTATGAATTTTTAGGTCCTATAAGTGATTATACGGTTGATCAGAATGGTCCAGAGGAAATCCTACAACCGAGGTCACTCCGACAATTTAAATTAAAGGGGTTTTGGTCTTTTTCCATCCACTGTAAGCCTGAACTCTGGTATTTTTAAACCTAAATAAGTTTCTAAATAATAGTAATCAACTATGTTACTCTCATTTCAACTTCTCAATCTTAGGGAAAAGATCAAGAGGAGAAAGCTACGATTTTCAAGCGTTCTTCCAGTTTTGCCAAGAACTTTCTTTTTCTAGGTATGTAAGGATATTCATAGTGATGGACTAATTAATTTCATTCTCACGCACTACATCTTTGTTTGGTCGGTAAAAGATAATTATAGGGTTATACCCTTAGTTTAGAGAATCTCTTATATGAGTCGAGTTATTGTTCATGAATTCTAAATTCTTGATTATGAGTTTCACTATATTGTGCTTTGATATCTTTGATTTATTATTCATGTTTATAATCCCACATGAATTCTAATTTCTGAGTTTTGATTCAGAATCTTTAAAATAAGGATTTTCCTTAAATTGATTTTTGAGAAGTTAGCATGAGTTCAGGAGGAAGTTAAAGTATAAACTTCTATTTTGAAAAGAGTTTGAGGGAACTAAAGGATTCCCAAATGTGTCATTTTGATGTTGAAAAGAGGTTTTAGAGTTTACAAGAAATTGAGTACATAGTAGTTACCTCTTAAAGAGACCCTATTGATAACTTATCTCAACCTAGAGAGATTATTTTTAATTAAGCATGTAATTATATATTTGTGGAGTAGTATTTGGTAGAGGTGTCAAATGGTGGGGGGGTGGGGGTGAAGTTGGATATATTTAAATGAGTTGAAATAGAAATCAGGTTGGTCATGACACACCCAACTTACTTTGTGGTCAAATGGGTTGGGTTCAAATGGGCTAAAAAAACGGGTTGGTCTTGACCTGTCCAATTTGACCCGATTAGTCTCAACAATTTTAACATAGTAATATTTAACTTTTATAATCATAATTCGAAATTGAGATCAAGATTTTTTTTAAAAAAAGTAACAAGTGGAAATATAAATCCTAAAAGATGTTAAATAGATAATAATTCATACATTTAAGAAAGGAACATACCTTAGTAAAGAGTTTTAAAACGGGTTGAAATTGGAGATTGAGTTGGGACCAATCGAGGATTCTCTTAAAATTGGTTAGTCATGAATGGGTTGAGATTGAACTCAATTCAAATTATCTTGAGCCCAACACATAAAATTATATACGGTTTGAGAGGGTTACCAATGTTTGGGTTCATTTTCTACGCCCCTAGTATTGGGCATCGATAAGGAGAAGAGTTTAGACAACTCATATTTCCCATGACCACACATAGCCAATATGGGAAAGGATCATACCAATATAAGGGTGAATTTTCATTGCATTTAAGAGGCCTATTAGATGGATCCATTAGTTGAGTATTTTCTATACCCCAAACAGATATGAGACATTTCTGATAGCGTTGGTGAGAAATTGTATATCACCATGAATATCATAATAATGGTTTTTAGTAATGTACCATGAGCTTAAGGTATTATTGATTCTTTATACTTGAAGTTTGTGTCCATCTTAGGCATTTTTGTTATAAGATTAAATGTTGTTTCATCATTACAGGAAAATATTTTTCAAGCAGTAGACATGAAAAGAGCTGATATAGTAGGATGTTGGCAACCCACGAGCTTAACCACGAGTCATCACTCTACAAATGAGTCATAAATGGGAACCGTGGGTCAGTGGTACAAGTAATTCTAACTAGGTGTGAAATAACGGAGGCAACCTATGCCCTGTAACTCGAGTGAATAATCATCGATGGGAGCTGTCATTTGATTGAGATATAGGAATTTCAGTTCTTGAACCACGAATGTGCAGGACGGATCGCGATTGGACCTACTGACCGTACGTGAAAACCGTCGATGAGAAGGCCAGGAATATTTTCCATTTGCTGAAATACATATGGAGTTGACCCAAGAACCATTGGCTGATCCAAGATCTGTCGTTGGCCACTGTCAGTTGAAACTGTCAAAACTAGAATTTTCCTTATTCAATTTCCTATTTTGTTTAGGACTTGTGTACTATAAATACAAATTGTAAGTCACGTTTTTAGGGGATAGACATATTTGGATACTAATTTTTCTTAGCTTTTTGAGTTATTTTTGGGGGGGGGGGGGGGGAAATTAGTGATCTAATTCGTGAAGTTCATTTATGAAATTTGCTTTCGATTTCAATTCAAGATTTCGATGTTCGTCTATTGTAATCGTAAGTTCATAATTTATTCTATTAATCCTAATATGAATTATGAATCCTCAAGAATGCGTAGCTAAATCCATAACTAGGGTTATGGGAACCATGAATAATTAACAAAGTATGAATAATGAATAAGTAATTTCTAGGATAGTGTATGCATGTATTGTTACACTTTTCATTTAAAATGCTTTTTAGCGGTGCACAACGTTACAACATGATCATTCCTACTTGATAGACCAATAAGGTAATGAATGAGAAGGATTCAAAACAGAGATTTAGTTAAGTTTAGTTGCTAATAATAGCTTGGCCTTAATCATTTTTGCTGTGATATTTAATTCGAAGTTAAAGGTAAGAGTTAGTAAAGCACAAATCCATAGACGGACCAAGTTGCACGGTAAAATTCCCTACTTGGAGGACCAATCACGTAGGGATATCTAACTTATCAACCTTGTATGCTAGCACTAAGATAGAGTTACTATTATTAGGATTACTGCTTTAAGAGTTTGTGGGGAACACATATGCACTAGTTCTCATCTCATATTGATATTTCAAATTGTAAATCCTCTTTATTTGTTACTAAGTAATATTAATATAAAAAATGTTGTTTTATTTTTAAAAAACTCCTTTGTTACTTTTCTCGAAAATAATTTTCCTAATCGTAGATAATTGTAAGTTAGCCTAAATCTGAACCATGTTTTTCGTGGGATCGACTCTCAGCTCAAAGTTTGGTTTTTTACTTGATAACAATCACTTACACTTCTTTCAGGAGATATAATTTGAGCTTGTCAAATTTTGGCGCCGCTGTTGGAGAATGTGGCTTTTACATTAGACTAATTTTGTTATTGAACTTTAGTAAAGTATTTTCTGATTTTAGGTTTTTGTCTCCTTTTGTCTTGACTCGTGTATGGAAAGTACACTAAGTCGAGGCAAACCCTTGACCTCCTACGATCCTGAATTGAGAAGAACTTTTAGAAGAATGCAGATCTTGGGGTACAAAATAATCCAATTAGAGAGGGTGCAAGGAGATGGATCTGATGTGAAACCTTCTGAAGTAGTGAATGTGCCGGTTCGTGGTCACGATGGTCATCTAGTTGAAAATGCGGAAAAAGTGCATATCCAGCAGGATTCGAGAGATCGTGATAACTACAGGGTTGATTGTCATTTGGTAGAGTCAACCGGTACTATTGTTCACACTCCACTGCCTCAGGGACATTCTTTGTGTTGACTAGTAGCCTAATTATCCAAATGCTTACAATGAGAGGGTTGTTTTCTGGGTTACATTCAGAACATTCATATACTCACATGACTAAATTGACCAGTGTCTGTATGAGTAGCGTGGAATGACCAAACTTTGACATGGACATAATAGGTTTTAGAGTATTCCCTCTCTCACTAACAGGAGATGATGTTGTATAGTTTTCTGAGATTACATACTATTCAATATATACATGAGCCAATTGCACAAGGTATTCATAGAGAGATACTTTTTGGGTGTCCAAGAAGTTGAATCTTAAGGATAAACTGAATAATTTCATGGGTCTGCCGAGAGAGTTGGTGAGTAGTTCTTGGGATAAGTTCACTGAATTTATGAGAAGTGTGTCTAACCACCACATAAATGATGAATCATTGAAGAGTACTTATACAGAGAATAGGATTACAACGGAAAGGTTGTGCTATATATGATTGCTATAGGATGTTATGGGGATTGCAATTTCGAGGAGATTGCTAGAGGATCATTGTGACATCTTGCTTCCTATATTATGTTAGTATGCATCCTTTGTAAAATTTTCATTACCATCTTGTAATTGTAAGAATCCTTACTGATTTATTTATTTATATTCATTATTATTTCATTCATATTCTATTTCTTTTTTTTTTTGTTGAGAAATATGTAATTTGTCATTTAGATGAAAATTCCCTCTAACCCAAAATTGCAAGTAAATTTTTACTTTTATATTTTCAAGTTTTTGAGTTTTCAAATATAACATTGTAATTGGTTATTATATTTTAGTGTTATTCATTTAACCTTTAGGATATAAATATAATTAGCACTTTGAATTTATAGGAGTAAATGATGAAAGAAACTTTAGATTTTTTTTAAAATTTTAAGATTTGTATATAAAAACAAAAGAATTCTCCTTGATATTGGTTGATTATTTAATCTTTTTTTTGAAATTATTTGGATGTATTTTAGTTAATCGGGAAAAATGTCTTGTAACACCCCATATCCAAAATATACCAAAAACTAGCTTTTAAGAAAAATATCTGCAAGTGCAAACAACGAGGCCATTAAGTCTGTAGAATGACACACGTTCCATCCCGCACATCCGTCACTGGGGTCAGAAACCCCCAAAATCTCAGCCCAACAAAATTTGGTTAAGTCATGATCGACAGACGGACCTACGGTTCTTAGGTCAGACTAGGGTCCGTATTCTGTGACCGTCGATCTACACCCCTTTCACCCACTATCTAACAAGAGCCACGGATGACCAGCACAGTCCGTAGGTGGACCCATGGTCTGTAGGTCTGACCCAAGTGCGAATTAACAGACAGATAAGGAGGAAATGTAGTTAGGTCAACTTCAAATAGTCATAACTCTTAGCACAAAATGAATTAGGGGTCATATGACCTATCCACAGATAGATAATTGAATTATATTTCCATAGCCGCCGATCTTGCTAAAATCAAACCTCCGAGTAAAACGTTATGCCTATTTTAGTAAAGGCATGTCAGAGAGACGTAAACTACGGACCAAACGACGGACCGTCGATTGAACGATGGTTTGTTAATCCTGGTCGTCGTTTGTTCTAGCAACAACTAAGTCATGGGTATTTTGGTTTTTTTCACTTCGCCTTGTTTTGACCCTAAATTATCAAATTATGTCAGTTTAAGCCTAGCAACATAACAAGAACTTACCTATGTAAAAATCATAAATCAAAAAGTTAGAAAACTAGAAGCTATAGAGGAGAAAAATCTCAAGAATGCATAAAGTTTCCAGCAGTTCCAAACCCAAAATCTAAGTGTTTTCCGTGAATTTCGTCACCAGATATGTGGAATTTCACTAGTAAATTCCATTCACCCATTGGGTCCCTAGTTTTCAGTTAGTTCTTGATTCGCTTATCATGATTCCTAGAAATACAGCATAACTTCATAATTTAGTTAAAATACATATTTTCCAAATTAGACTTTCATGTTATTAATCAGATTATCGCATGAATTTCAAAACCCTAGCTTTGTATTTCTTTAATTGAATTACACCTGCTAAGTTAGATATTTCAATTATGCAGTTACACATGCTTCAATTTTTAATGCATCATTATCAGATTAAATGTTGCATTCCCAATTCGCATGTTAAGTTTTGAGCTATCTAGTAATTACAGAAATTCAGACTAATCAGTTAACTATATAAATCAACGGGAGTAGCATAATACCGAGTTGGGCTAGGATTCATAAAACCTAATAGTCCAGGAATTACTAGCCAAGTAGGTTATAAGTCCCCTCTGTGGCCAATCTATTTAGTGATCACGCCAGCATGCCTTATACCTTTGGTAAGGTATATTATGTCCTCTCGACAGGGCGTATACATCGGACTCCATATTTAGCTCGTGTGGTTTTATTATCGGTTATTAGTAGCTCTCACAGTTCAGTCAGACTCTCTTACATTTACAATTTATAAGTATATTTAGTATTTAGTTTCAACATGTTATAAATTGGTCATTGCAGTTAGTTAACTCCGAAATTTAGTATATCATCTTCAGATCACTATGCTTGCTTTTGTGCTTGTTTAGTTATGTTTTATTTCAGTTTTATTCTATCCTACATGCTCAGTACCTTTTAAGTACGGACGCATATGTGCAATACATATTCTCGTAATGTAGGTTCATGTTCTCAGCATATAGATCACGCATGGATCAATTTTACGATCTCCAGTTCATCAAATTCAGTGGTGAGTCCTCATTCTCCGAGAATAGCAGTCATGAGTTTCATTTTAGTCTTTAGTCATTTTATTTTAGTTTTGCTAGATTTAGGTAGGAATTGTCCCATTATTTCTAGTCTAGTTTAGAGGCTTATTTCAAGCATAGTTAGATTCAGCTTAGTATAGAGTTAATATTTCTTTTGTATGAAACTTATTGTTTTAAAATATCTCAGTTATAGCGTATGTGTATTCCCCATCTTTTCAGTTTAAATTATGATTTAGCTTCTGCATTTAGTTTATTATCTTTAGTATGCTCATGATCATGCCAGAAAGGTTAGCTTGGGATCACTTGTGGTCCTAATTTACGTGTTTGCGTCTTGGGGGTAACTCGAAGCATGAAAAAACTTTGTATCAAAGCACTAGGTTCAAGAATCCTAGGATGTGTAAAAAGCCGCACTAAGTAGAGTCCTCTTTATGAGTGTGAAGTGCACCACATCTTATGAGAGGGAGGATATGAAGTGTTTTAGGAAAACTTCACTTTGTTTTTACTCTTATCGTGTGTTAGGTATGATCTTATTTCATTCTAACTTGATGTTCTACGTTTCAGATCATGCCTCCTCGTAAAACTAATGCTAGGAATTCGAACGATAGGAATGCAAACACAGATCCCCAAGTCCCAGATCAAGAAGTCTAAAATGATGAGCTTAGGAATGCCATGAATATGTTGGCTCAGAGTATGACTAACCAGAACAATCACGTTCATGCTCATATGAATGAAAATGGTGGATCAGTAGCAGCAAGGGTCCGCCACTTTGTTGGGATGAATCCGCCTGAGTTCTTAGGATCGCAAGCTAATGAGGATCCTAAGGATTTCGTGGATGAGATCAAGAAAATCTTAGAGGTAATGCAAGTCAGTGGGAATGATTAGGATAAGTTGGAATCATACCATTTGAAAGATGTTGCTCATATTTTGTAAACTTAGTGGAAGGAGAGTAGGGGTGCAAATGTGAGTCCTATCAGTTGGGTTGCTTTAGTGAGACTTTTCTCGATAGGTTTTTCCCAATAGAATTGAGAGAGGCAAAGGATCAGGAATTCATGAACTTGAGGTAGGGTAGCATGACAGTCCAAGAGAATGGGTTGAAGTTTAACCAACTCTCCAGGTATGCTCCTCACATGGTTGCTGACTCCAGGGCTCAGATGAATAAGTTCTTGTATGGAGTGTCAGATTTGGTGAAAACTAAGTGCAAAAATGCTATGTTAGGGTAATAAGCTTATGGAACAGGGTAAGAATAGTAAGAAGGCTAGGACCGGGAACTATGACTATTCCCAGCAGAAATCGGGTGATGGAAATCGCTTGCAAAATCAACAAAAGTTTTCAACTCCAGCCCCTTCGTCAGCTAGTATTCCATCCTCCAAGAACAGGTATGACAAGAAGGGTAGAGCATCAGGCTCTAAGTATCGAGGAAGTGTTTTAGACACCAAAAATTATCCCACTTGCCCTAAGTGTGGTAAGAACCATCCAGGCGAGTGTCTCACAGGAAAAGAATGATGTTTTGGGTGCGGTCAGCCTGGTCACAGGTTGAGGAATTTTCTTTCTAGACAGGGTCAAGGAGGTTTTAATGGTAGAGCTTAATCTACGACATCAACAACACTAGCAAGTCGCCCAACTCAGCAGAGTAACTCATCCGGTACATGTGGCGGTCAGCGCTAGAACATTTTGTATGCTCTTCAGGCTCTCCAATATTATGAAAGTTCTTCTGATGTAGTTAGCGGTACATTACGTGTCTTTGACCTTAATGTTTATGCATTGTTAGATCTAGGGGATACTCTTTCCTTTGTAACTCCTTACATAGCAGCCAATTCAGTGTCAATCCCGAAACTCTCTCTGAACCTTCTCAGTCTCTACTCCAGTCGGTGACCCAGATATAGCTAGACATTTATACAGAAATTGCCCTATCAAAGTTTCTCAAAAAGTCACCTCAGCAGATCTAGTAAAGCAAGAATGGTAGACTTCGATGTTATTCTAGGCATGGATTGGTTACACTCTTGTTATGCCTCAATCGATTGAGAACTAGGATTTTTCTTTTTTCGGTTTCAAGATGAACAATTCTAAGAATGGAAGGGTAGTAGCTTAGCGCCTATGGGTCGATTTGTTTCTTACCTTAAGGCCAGAAAGATGATATCTAAGGGTTATCTCTATCATTTAGTCCAGGTTAAGGATTCTAGATCTGAAATCCCAACACTTAATTTAGTTCAAGTAGTTTTTGAGTTTCCAAAATTGTTTCCAAAAGATCTTCCTAGAGTCCCTCTCAAAAGGAAAATCGACTCAGGAGTTGATCTCCTTCCAGATACCTAGCCTATTTCTATTCCTCCTTACAGAATGTCTCCAGCAGAGCTTAAGGAACTGAAAGAGCAGTTGAAAGATCTTCTAGATAAGGGCTTCATAATACCATGTATCTCACCATGGGGTGCACTAGTGTTGTTCGTAAAGAAAAAAGAAGGTTCTATGAGAATGTGCATTGATTATAGACAGTTGAACAAGGTCACAATCAAGAATAGGTATCCCATCCCCAGGATTGATGACTTATTTGGCAAACTTCAGGGTGCTAGCCATTTCTCAAAAATAGACCTCTGATAGTTATCATTAGCTTAAAGTTTGAGATAGTGACATTTCAAAAACATCTTTCAGAACTCGGTATGGTCATTATGAATTTGTAGTTATGTCATTTGGACTAACTAATGCTCCTGCAACTTTCATGGATTTGATTGACAGAGTGTTCAAACAGTACTTGGACTTATTCGTTGTCATCTTTATTGATTATATCCTGATTTACTCTAGGAGTGAGGAAGAACATGCAAGTCATTTGAGAGTTGTTCTGAAGACTCTCAAAGATCTCCAATTATTAGCTAAGTTTGGTAAATGTGAGTTCTGGCTGCAATATGTTGCTTTTCTTGGTCACATTGTATCTAGCGAAGGGATTCGAGTGGATTCGCAGAAGATAGAAGCAGTGAAATAGTGGCCTAGAGTTACCTCTACTACCGATATCAGAAGTTTCTTAGGTCTAGCGGGTTATTACAGAAGGTTCGTGGAAGGATTTTCATCCATAGAATCAACATTGACTAGGTTGACTCAGAAGATGATCAAATTTCAATGGTCAGATAATTTGGAAAAAAGCTTTGCATAATTAAAAACTAGATTGACTACAGCTCTTGTCTTTACTCTACCAGAGGGTTCAGATGGTTATGTGATCTATTGTGATGCATCTAGAGTTGGCTTAGATTGTGTGGTGATGCAGTGAGATAAGGTTATAGCGTATGCTTCTAGACAACTTAAGGTGCATGACAACAACTATCCAACTCATGACCTCGAGTTTGCAGCAGTGGTGTTTGCACTCAAGATATGGAGACACTACCTGTATGGTGTTCATGTAGATGTGTTGACTAACCATAAGATCCTTCAGTATGTGTTCACCCAGAAAGAGTTGAATCTTCACAAGAGGAGATGATTTGAGTTCCTTAAGGATTAAGATATGAGTGTGCATTATCATATCGGTAAGGCAAATGTAGTAGCAGATTCTCTTAGTAGATTATCTATGGGTAGTGTAGCCCATGTTGAGGAACAAAGGAAGGAGTTAGTGAAGGATGTTCACAAGCTTGATCGCTTGGCAGTTGCCTTATGAGCATATCATATAGTGGTCTAACAGTTCAGAATGGGGCAGAATCTTCTTTGGTGGTAGAGGTTAAGGAAAAGCAAGACAGTGATCCAATCTTTCTTGAACTTAAGGGTGCAGTCCACAATCATAGAGTGGAGGTTTTCTCGCAAGGGGGAGATGGTGTACTTCGCTACCAGGGTAGATTGTGTGTTCCTGATGTGGGCAAGTTGAGACAGTATATTCTTGCAGAAGCCCATAACTCCAGGTATTCTTTTCATCAAGGTGCCACTAAGATGTATCACGATCTGCGAGAAGTCTATTGGTGGAATATCATGGAGAGGGATATAGAGGATTTTGTGACTAAGTGCCCTAATTGCCAGCAAGTCAACGTAGAACATCAAAAACCAGGAGGTATCGAGATCGATATTCCTACAAGGAAGTGGGAAGTTATCAATATGGATCTCATCACAGGGTTATCGCGTATCACAGACAGCATGACTCCATTTGGGTGATAGTTGATAGGATGATTATGTCTTCTCGCTTTTTGGCGGTCAAGTCTATATATTCGGCAAAGGACTATGCCAAGATTACACTAATGCGATTGTGAGGTTACATGGGGTTCCTTTGTATATCATTTAAGATAGAGGTCCTCAGTTTACCTCTCATTTCTAAAATTTATTTCAGAAGGGTCTTGGTACTCAAGTTAACCTTAGCACAAAATTTCATTTGCAGACGGAAGGACAGGCAGAGCGTACCATTCAGACCCTATAGGATATGTTGAGGGATTGTGTGATCAATTTCAAAGGTAGTTGGGATTGTAACCTTCCTCTTATTGAGTTTGACTAAAACAATAGCTACCATTCCAGCATTCAGATGGCCCCTTATGAGGCTTTATATGGGCGTAGATGTACATCTCTTGTTGGTTGGTTTGAAGTAGGTGAAGCAACCTTGATAGGTCAGGATTCGATGCTTGATGCTATGGAGAAACTGCAACTCATTAGAGATAGACTTAAGAAAGCCCTAAGTCATCAGAAATCTTACGCAGATGTAAGGAGAAAGGAACTAGAGTTCCAAGTTGATGATTGGGTTTTTCTGAAAGTCTCACTTATGAAAGGGGTGATGATATTTTAAAAACAAAGGGAAGCTCAGTCCTAGATATGTAGGATCTTACAAGATCTTCAAAAGGGTTGACAATGTGGCATATGAATTAGAGTTGCCAGCAGCATTGGCAGCAATGCATCCGGTCTTCCACATCTCACTCTTGAAGAAATGCATGGGTGATCCAGTCTCTATAGTGTCATTAGAGAGTATGGTGGTGAAAGATAATCATTCCTATAAGGACGAACCAGTTGAGATTCTTGACCGTTAGGTTAGAAGGTTGAGAAATAAAGAACTAGCTTCAGTCAAGGTTTTGTGGAGGAGTTAGTCCGTAGAGGGAACTACTTGGGAAGCAGAAGCAGCCATGAAAGCGAAGTATCCTTACCTCTTTCCTTCCGATCCTACTCCTGCTTGAGGTAATAGTTACTGTTAAGTTTTCCAGTCATGCATGCGTAAATTCAGTCTTGATATCATGTTCCCTCAGTTTGTACTTGAATTTTCAGCGTATTTGCATGTTTTCGGAATTCAATTCAGTCAGAAACCCAGTTAGTAGTGCTTAGTAGTAGGGTTTGTAGCTCTCTCCCTCTATTCCAGCTAGTTTAGTCTTCATTAGAGGAGGAATGTTTCCAAGGGGGAGATAATGTAACACCCCGTATCCAAAACAGACCAAAAACCAGCTTTTCAGAAAAAAATCTGCAGGTGCAACCAGCGGAGCCATCGATGGACCGCATACTTACCCATGATACATCCTGCAAATCCGTCAATGGGGTGAGAAACCCCCAAAATCTCAGCCCAACAAAATTTGGGTAAGTCATGATCGACAGACGGACCTACGGTTCATAGGTCAGACTACGGTCTGTAGTCTGTGACCGTCGATCTACACCCCATTCACCTACTCTCTGACAAGAGTCACGGATGACCAGCACAGTCCGTAGGTGGATCCACGGTCCGTACGTCTGACCTAGGTGGAAATTAGCAGGCAATTAAGGAAGAAATGTAGTTAGGTCAACTTCAAATAGTTAGGACTCTTAGCCCAAACTGAATTAGGTTTCATATGACCTACCCACAGATAGATAATTGAATTATATTTCCATAGCCACCGACCTTGCTAAAATCAGACCCCGAGTAAAATGTTATGCCCGTTTTAGTAATGGAATGTGAGAGAGATGTAAACTACGGACCAAACGACGAACCGTCAATTGAACGACAGACTGTCATTGCTGGTCGTCGTTTGGTCCGACAACAACTAACTCAAGGGTCTTTTGTTTTTTTCCCACTTCGTTTAAACCCTAAGATACATCATTTTTATCCAAAATCATCATATTTTAGTTAGTTTAAGCCTAGAAACATAACAAGTACTTACAAAAGTCAAGATCATAGATCAAAAGGTTAGAAAATTAGAAGCAAGAGAGGAGAAAAAGCTCAAGAAACCGAGTTCAAGAACGCAACATGTTTACAGCAGTTCCAACCCCGAAACCTAATTGTTTTTAAGTGAATTTCATCACTTGGTATGTGGGATTTTACTAGTGGGTTCCTTTCACCCATTGGATCCCCAGTTTTTAGTCAGTTCTTGATTCTCTTATAATTATTAAACCTAGGGTTCCTAGAATTACAGCATAACTTCCTGATTTAGTTAAAGTATATGTTCCAAATCAGATTATCATGTTATTACTCAGATTATCGCATGAATTTCAGAACCTAGCTTTGTATTTCTTTAGATCTTGAATTTCACCTGCTAGGACAAATATATTTCAATTATGTAGTTATATATGTTTCACTTTTTAATGCATCATTATCGGATTAAATGTCGCATTCCCAGTTTGCATGTTTAGTTTTGAGCTATACAGTAATTACAGAAATTCAGATATAATCAGTTTACTACATAAATCAATGAAAGTAGCATAATACCTCTATGGGCAATTTGTTTAATATTCACGTCAGCATGCCTTTATACCTTTGGCATGGTATATTGGATCCTCCCGATGTGGCATATACATCGGACACCACATTTAGCTCATGTGGTTTTATTATAGGTTATTAATAGCTCCCATAGTTCAGTCAGACTCTCTTGCATTGACCATTTCTCAGTATATTCAGTATTCAGTTTTAGTATGTTATAAATTGGTCGTTACATTCAGTTAGCTCCGAAATTTAGTATATCACGTTCAGATCATTATACTTGCTTTTGTGCTTGTTCAGTTATGTTTTAATTCAGCTTTATTCTATCCTACATGCTCAGTACCTTTCAAGTACTGATGCATACGTGGTCTACATCTTCTCGTGATGTAGGTTCAGGTTCTCAACATCCAGATCTTGCATAGATCGATTTCCCGATCTCCAGTCAGCAGATTCAGTTATAAGTCATCATTCTCTGAGGACAACAATATGAGTTTCATTTCACTCTTTAGTCATTTAGTTTTAGTTTTTCTAGATTTAGTTGGGGCTTGTCCCAGTATTTCTAGTTTAGTTTAGAGGCTTATTTCACACATAGTTAGATTCAGCTTAGTATTGAGTTAATCTTTCCTTTGTATTAAACTCAATGTTTTCAAATATCTCAGTTATAGCATATGGGTATTCCCCATATTTTAAGTTTAAATTATGATTTAGCTTCCACATTTAGTTTATTATCTTTATTATTCTCACGATCATGTCACCAGGGTTAGCTTGGAAGCACTTGTGGTCCTAGGTTCCGTGTCCTCGTCTTGGGGTAAGCTCGGGGCGTCACATGTCTGATATACCCTCCAACTTTGCTATTTAGAATTGAGATACCCTAGTTATGAAAGTGAATCATATATACCCTTACCGTTAGGGTATAGATGTGTCACTTTCATAACGAGGGGTATATCAACTCTAAATGATGATAAAGGTGTTTGAGTTGGTTTTGATTGAAAAGCACCATAATTTTTTTCATTCACAGTAAAAAATTTATACAACACTAGGAGATAGACTTGCAACACACGTTTTTCAAACTAGTATAACTTAAATACAACCACACTCTAGGTTAGGGGTGTACAAAATCGAATCGAAAATCAAACTAAACCACAAACCGAGTCAAACTTGAAAAAAATCCCGACTAGTTGTTTGGTTTGACTTGTTTTGGTGTTTAAAAAAAAACCCAACTATATTTGGGTTGGTTTGGTTTCAACTAAAAGAAAACAACCCGACACCAAATCAATCCGACATTATATATATAATTTTAAGTTTTTATTTTATACGTAAAAAAACTTACTTTGATATAATTTTTAAATATGTTTTATACTTTTTCATAGTTTATATATTTTAATATATTTATTTCATGTTTGGAAGTTAGAAATCTTAATAATTTAATAAAGATTATACTCCTTACATGTTGGTAATTATAATAAAGTTCAAATAAAAATCAAATTAATACCAATACAAAAAGAAAATCAATTCAACACTAAGAATGACAATAATATTGAATATTTATTTTTAATTTTACATAGATTTAGACAATTAAAACACATGATGTAATTTTGCTTTCTTTTAATATTTAGTCATGTAAGAAATACTTAGTAAACTTATTTTAGCATGATCTAGTACTTTAAATTATGAACAATATCATTATGACTTATTAATTTGCAATATTTGTTTTACACGATTTTTTATAGGATATTTTAGTGTTATTTATCATATCATATTTTTTATTATTTTCCTGAGAAAAAACGTAGATAGGTGCATTTTGGTAGGACTAAAGAAATATTTGAAGTAAAAGTAAATTATTATATGTTTGTATGAATACTTTATCGAAAAAACCCGAAAATCCAGAAAAAAAAAACCGAAGTTAAAAAATCAGAGTTTAAATGATTTTGTTTTGTTTATAAATTCAAAAATTCGACAAAAATGCTTTGGTTGTATATTTGAAAAATTCGAATCAATCCGGTCAGGTACACCCTACTCTAGGTTATGATTTGAAAGATTATATGAATCTTTAACCTTTCCTTTTCCCTCCAACTTTGAAAATTACTCTTTCAATGACTAAAAAGTGTCAAAGTTGTATTTCTTTTTGCCACTCATGATGTCTACATATGTTCTTTGTGATACGAGCAAAATGGTTGAGTCTTCAAACCAAATTTTGTTTGATTATAGGAATTATATATGTACAAATCAAATTATGGACCACTATTGACAACTTAACTTTGCATTTGTTTATTAGTCCCTTTTTCTTTTAAATATGATTTTTATTTAGTCGAAGGGAGAACTTTGGAATAACAACTATGTTGTTTCCATGTGATCTATAGGTCACCTTCATAGTGTGGATCCACTAATTCTTGAATTGTAATAGAGTGTCTACGTCATACCCTTTAAAGTGTGATCCTTTTTTAAATTTTGTTAAGCAAAATGACCATCATATAACGCTTTTATGTTTTTCTATTCAGTCAAAATATTATTTAGTTTGTGTATGTGTATTCTGATGAGCCATTGCAAGCGATAGAAATGTCCAAATTGATGCAAATCCAGTACTTCTAAGATATCATATGAACATTTTTTTGGGAAACTACTTAATGAACACCAACATTTTTTTGGGGTAGAAAAGGTGGATTTAATAGCTATAGTTAGCTACGATGAAAATATTTTTTTATTAAAAAGGAAAATCATGAAAAAAGTTGAGCATATTTTTCCATCAAAAAGAAAAAACAGCTTCCTTATGAATGTGAAAGTCTTTTTTCTTGTAATAATCTTAAACTTCTAATTTTATATTACTTGCCTAATAAGCTCTTGAATGTCATTATTATAATCGGCCTTGAGTATTCAAGATATTCGTTAATATACTATTCAATTGGCTAATATAATTTATTATCAGTTTCTATCTAGGTTGAAAATTGAAAAGAAAAATCTTTTTCTGATCAATAAACATCCGAAAATAATTTTCATAAAAAAAAAGATATTTCCAAAACAATACTAGTATGAATAATGATTTGGTGACATAAAACACACTATAAATTTTAAAATGATTGGCCTAGGAAAGTTCTTATCGGTGGTCAATATCATAGTAGCTTAGAATAAAGTGATATGTTGCCTTTTTCAAATAATACTTTTTTAAAAAAAAAAAAAAAGTAGGTGGCGACAAAATTGAAAACATAAAATAAAAGTGAATAGAATGGAAGCTCAACTTTTTTTTACTAGTATTTAATTTAGGGAAAATGGTCTGATATACCCCTCAACTTTGTGATTTAGAGCTGATATACCCCTCGTTATAAAAGTGGCTCATATACCCCTACTTGTAAACAAATGGCTCACATATACCCTTTTCTTCTAACGGAAATGAAAAAAAACTAATTTTAATGCAAATTTTTAATTTTTTTTCTAAGAAATATAATCCCATATGAGTAAATTTAATCCTCGTCAAACATATTTTTTTTACTTTTTTGTTTTAATGACTAATTTATAATTATTATTTGGGAAAAGGGTCTGATATACCCCTCAACTTTGTCATTTACAGCTGATATACCCCTTGTTATGAAAGTGGCTCATATATACCCCTACTTGTAAACAAATGACTCACATATACCCTTTTCCTCTAACGGAAAAGAAAAAAATAATAATTTTAATCTAAATTTTTATTATTTTTTTCTATAAAATATAATCCCATCTGAGTAAATTTAATCCTCGTCAAACATATTTTTTTTGACTTCTTTTTGTTTCAATGACTAATTTTTAATTATATTTTGATAATCAAATTTATTTATGTTTCACTAATATTTTTGTAAAACTTATTGTAGATGACCAAATTTTTTCTTTGAATACGAAATTAAATTACAATACACACAAACAATAGTTTAATTTTTTATTCTTTAAATTAATGAATGAAAGAAAAAACAAAATAAGAATAAGAAATTCAAATAATTATAATAAAAGAAGTCAAAAAATAATTTATGTATGAAAAAATTAAAATATACCTTGAACTTTGATAAAAGAATCATATATACCCCTAAATAATTTTTTAAAAAAATTAGAAGTAATAAATATAAATTTAAAACTAATTTTTTAATTTCCGTTAAATGAAGGGTATATGTGAGCCGTTTTATAATGGCAGCGGTATATGTGAGTTGTTTGTATAACGGTAAGGGCATATATGAGCCACTTTTATAACGAGGGGTATATCAGCTCCAAATGACAAAGTTGAGGGGTATATCAGACCCTTTTCCCTTTAATTTATTTGTTGTGAAGTGGATTTCATACATCTACATCACTATGGAGTATTAGATAAGATTTGTCTAAATTCTTATTTATCGGAAAAAATGTTAAATCATAAGAAATCTACGATATCACATGTAATTTGATATTTGATATTTTTGTTGAAATTTAACTGTTTTAAATTAATATTTACTTTAAGAAGTTTTTACTTTGAGAAATAAGAATAAAGCATTTACTATTAAAAAAATAATTCCGTACTTAAAATTTAAATTCAAAATCGTTGATTAAAAATGAATGAGACAACAAATCAATATCAAACAAGGCATAAGAGAGAGAGAGAGAGAGAGAGAGAGAGAGAGAGCTAATAGATCTACGGTACGACTTAGAGAGCGAAGAAGTGAAGTTTCATAACGTCCTATAGCCTCTCGCTCATAAACGTATCGTGACTTACTCCGATAAACAAGACTCTACTAGACGTGGTTTAAGACCATTCCCAAAATTTTATGCTCTGGTACAAAGTTTATCACGACCTGAGAGCACCCTTAGTCATAACAATTCATACTTGACCCCCGAAGGGGTATTATACTACCCCGTAGCATATCATGAACATTAAAGGATATGAAAATAGCGAAACATTTAAAAAAAATTCTTTACAAGGAAATCTTTTTATATATGAAGAACAGTCTATGACACTATGAGCCTGTTTGGCTCAGCTTAAAAGCTGGTTAAACTAACTTAAAAGCTGGTTTTTGACTTATTTAGTTGTTTGGCAATACTCAAAATAACTTATTTTAAGTTTAAAAAAAAACTTATTTTAAGCTAAAAGTTAAAAGCTGGGGTAGGGGTGCTTTTTTTTCCCCAGCTTATAAGCTGTTAAGTTGACCAAATTTTTACCTTTTTGCCCTTAATATTTTTATACAATCTCCAAATTACCCACATAACGCTAACATCTCTTTCTTCTATTTTTCCCTTTTCACGTGTGGATGATAGACAATTACTATTACTAATGAATGAAAATAAAATAAATCTTAAATCTTTCAAGTGATCTATTCAAATTATATATTATTAAAACGTAAAATAAGTTACACATATAACTTAAATAAAAATTTATATTCCTCTTATAAATAATTTGTGATAATAAAGAAATATGTGAATGATAGACAATTATTATTACCTATGGATGAAACTAAAATAAAATCTTAAATCGTTCTTTAATCTATTCAAATTATATATCTTTAAAATCTATAATAAGTTTATATTCCTCTAATAAATAATTTGTGATGAGAAAGAAATATGTGAATGATAGCAATATATAATTATTTATGGATGTAAAATATAAATTAATTAACTCTTATTATGTTAACAGCTTTTAAGGGTATTTCAGACATTTTGATTTAAAAAGTTGTTTATCAGCACTTATTTGCCAAACACATCAACAACTTTTTTTTTAACTTCAGCACTTTTATCCAAACGCATAACTGCTTATTTTAAAAATAAGTTTCAGCACTTTCAAAAGTACTTTTTTAAAGCTGCTTTTAATAAGCCCATCCAAACGGGCCCTATTTCTCAGATCATCTATAGCATGGAATTACATTTCTTTTATACAACTAAGGACACGACCCTCATAAAAGTCTAAAGACATAAAGTAAAGATATTAGTGGATAGGATGGGTTTTTCCTTGAACTATGAGTACTTCCGAAGTCTTCATCTCCAAACTCCTTAGAAACCTATCTTCCAAGTATAGAACATCACCTCTCCAAATCCTACACTTAGTAGAAAATGTAGAGAGAAGGGGTTAGCACGAAAACATACATAGTGTGAAATTGATAGAACTTTTTTTCTCTTTGATATATTTACGATAAGAAACTTGAGTAATAAGAATTAGTTCATTTTTTTGGTATGAAACATGAAATTTAAAAAAATGACTCTAATTATGAATTCTTTACCACAAAAGAAGAGAACATAACAGTTCCTCTCATAAGCAACAATAATATGCTTCATTTTATCCTCTATTAAATAAAATAAAGACTTAATCTTCTTTTATCATTAGTTTTATTTTATATCATTAAAATTAAGATGATTTTCATAAGATTATTATGAAAAAAATAGTGACGAGAGAGCAATAACTAGATAAATGAGTTAAGAATTTAATTTCAACGAATACATGAGTACTGAAGGAATATTGATTGTATTGAAGTGTTAACCTAATAAGGGAATACATGGGAGATATATATAGGAGATATAGGAAGGAGTACTAATCCTAATAGGACTAGGATTGAGGAGTACTAATCCTAATAGGACTAGGATTAGTACATAGTAAATACTAATATTATTTAATACTATTTATTTAATACTATACATTATTATCCCCTCAAGTCGAAGGTGAGTGGAAGCGAGCAGAGCTTGGGCTGAGGTAATCGTCTTTGTCGGCTCGGGAGAGGCTTGGTGAGAATATCAGCCAGTTGTTCTTTAGTGGGTACATACTGCACAGTCATGGTGCCGGCCTGAACTTCATCGCAAACAAAGAGACAATCGGTATCAACATGCTTCATTTTGGTGTGTAGGACAGAATTCTTGGCCACACAGATGGTTGATTTGTTGTCACAATAGAGAGCAGGAACAGTGTGAGTGGCGCGGAGTTCGCGAAGAATATATGTGACCCACATGGTCTCAGCAGCGAGAAGAGCAAGGGCGCGGTATTCAGCTTCAGTCGAGGACCGAGAGACCTTGGGTTGTTTTTTTGTACACCAGGAGATCAGGTTCGGCCCCAAAAAAATGAGAAACCCCGATGTAGATTTTTTGTCATTTTTATCATTCGCCCAATCTGAATCTGAGAACCCCCGAAGCTCCAAGTCCCCGGGTCGAATGAGTAAACCACGACCAAGAGTGCCAAAAATGTACCTGAGAATGCGTTTTAGACAATGGTAATCATGTTCACTTGGTTGATGCATGCGCTGAGTAACTCGGTTGACAGCAAACTGGATGTCAGGACGGTTAATGGCCAAATATTGTAGAGCCCCAATGAGCTGCGGAAGTGGGTGATATTGGCAAAGGGGGTGTCGGCTCCATTCGTAGACGAAGAGACTGCCATCGGTGTTGGTTGACTGGTGCATTTTTCCAGTCCGACTTTCGCAATGGATCTCGAGCATATTTTGACTGATGAAGAAACAAGCCGCTGCCTGTCCGAGAAACCTCCATTCCAAGAAAATAATGTAACGGGCCAAGGTCCTTCATTTTGAAGGTAGTATGCATAGCTCGAGTGACATCCTGAATGAGAGCTGTAGTAGAGCCTGTAATAATGATATCATCTACATAGACAAGAAGAATGAGTGTACCGTGTGCTGAATGTCGAGTAAATAGACTCGTGTCGTGTATGCAACACGTGAAGCCGAGTCCCTGGAGGAATGTTTTCAGACGTGTGTACCAAGCACGGGGGGCTTGCTTGAGCCCATACAGAGACTTCTGGAGTTTGCAAACATGTTGAGGGAAGCGGGGATAAATATAGCCTGGTGTTGCGTTATGTAGATAGTTTCATCAAGCATGCCATGAAGAAAAGCATTAGAAACATCCAACTGATTGATGAGCAAATTGTTGCGCACGGCGAGTGACGGTACTAGGCGAATGGTTTCCTGCCGAATAGCAGGACTGAATGTCTCGGAGTAATCAAGCCTATACTCCTGATTGTAGCCTTTAGAAACCAAACGAGCCTTGTACCTGGAAATATTGCCATCTGCATTGTGTTTAATTTTGTACACCCATTTACAGCCCACTGGGTGCCGCCCATGGGGCTTAGGTACAAGAACCCAAGTTTTCTGATCACTCAAAGCCTTAAACTCGTCATCCATAGCATGACTCCAATAAGCATTTTTTGAGGCAACAGAGTAGGTTGTTGGTTCACTATCGGGAAGGGGTGTATTTGGTAGTATGGTAGCCTGAAAGGTTTTGGGTTTAACGATACCGGCTTTGCCACATGTTAACATGGGATGAGTATTTGGGAGTGGCACGGGCGATGGTGATTCGGGGGTGGCCGGGAAAGACCCAAAATGGATCGGGCTGGAGATGTTGTGGGTATGGGGTGGTTTGGGTTGGTTGTGAGTGTGGGAAGTGGTTGCTGGTGTATTGTGGGTGACGGTCGAAGGGGTGATGAGGGGTGGTTGGGTAGTGGGTGGAGGTGTGGGGGAAGGTGGTGAGGGACCCTGTGAGTATGTTGGAAAAAGGGGAAGGATGCCAATGAATGATGTATTTGTGGAGGAGGAAATAGACTCGTAGGGAAACTCATTTTCGACAAATTTGACATAACGAGATATGTAGACTTTATGAGTTTGTGGGTCAAGACAGCGATAACCCTTGGAGGTAGGATGATAGCCCAAAAAAATACAAGGAAGGGATCTGGGTAGTAATTTGTGAATAATATGAGGGCGTAGCCAAGGGTAGGCAAGACACCCAAAGACGCGGAGGTTGGTATAATTGGGAAGTTCTTGGTAAAGGAGTTGATAGGGTGATTTGTTGGAGAGGGTGTGGCTGGGCATTCTGTTAATGAGGTAGTTTGCGGTGGCTAGAGCTTCTACCCAAAAGGAGACAAGGAGATGAGATTGATGTAGAAGAGTAACCACCGTTTCAATGAGATGGCGATGCTTACGCTCAGCCACCCCATTCTGTTCAGGAGTGTATGGACAGGAGGTTCGATGTATAATTCCCAGGGATTGCAGAAACTGGCAAAAGATGTTATTTACATATTCCTTTCCATTGTCACTTCGAAAAAGTTTAACATGAGAATTGAATTGTGTTTTGACAATTTTTTCAAAAGTGACAAAGGTGGTGTATGCCTGTGATTTGTGTTTTAGTGGGTACAACCAAGTGTATTTTGTAAAATCATCCACAAAACAAATATAATAGCGAAAACCAGCAAATGAAGGAACAGCAGTAGGACCCCATAGGTCAGAATGAATAATTTGAAAAGGTGCAGTTGTACGCTTCTCAGATAAAGTAAAAGGTAATTTATGAGATTTAGCAATTGAACAGGAGTCACAATTGTTTACATAAATGGAAGAAAAACCTAATTGAGACATTAAAGAATTTATTATTTTAGTAGACGGGTGACCCAGACGACTGTGCCACAACAGACAGTGGCCATCAGCCGAAAGAGCCACCGGAGCCATAGGAACGCTTTCTAAAACTGGGTGGGCAGACGAACTTGTGCCAGGAAGAACGTACAGACCATGCTCACAGGGGCCCTGAAAAATCACCCTCTTGGTAGTATTGTCTAGGATCTGATAATCATTAGAGGTGAACAAGAGTGAGCAATTATTGTCTTTTGTGAATGGGTGAACTGAAAGAAGATTGGTTTTAATAGAAGGGACGTGGGTAAGGTTACCTAGGTGAAAGATAACGGTGGGGGTTTTAATGGTACCCGTGCCAGTGTGAGAAATATTAAGGGACTCATCGTTGCCAACAGTAATACCATTGGAGCCATGATATGGATTTGGAGCGTTAATCTTGGATAGATCAAAAGTAACGTGCATGTTGGCCCTAGTATCCAACAGCCATTCAGAGGAGGGGCCGGCTTGAGATGCGTAATTGACATGGTTATCACTATTTTGGCTCTCCTCATACCGAAACCAAAGAACGGTCAAATGTGTGTCTGTTTTCGGCAGATTTGACAAGTTGGACGATCCCGCTCGTAAGTGCCCTGCCCGCCGCTGGAAAATGACTGCCCGCCACTGCCGAAGGAGTGCAGGCTTTATTCTTTGCCGTCTTGCCGACCGTCGTCTGGCCGGACGATCGCCTGCCCGACCGCGCGCGCCCGCTGCCGTGTAGCCGCCGCGACTCCCCTGCCGGCCGCCACCATGCCCCCCGTGATAGTTCTGGCTTGCGGTGAGGGCGGTGGCCGGCTCCATAACAGCGGCTTCTCGGAGAAGAAGTTTGCTCTCCAGATCCACGTTGATTTCTTCACTTTTTAGCCACGAGGAGAGAGAATCTAGGTCAATGGGCGTTTGACTGATGCGAACCGCCTGTTTAATGGAGGAGTAAGCTGATGGGAGCCCCCGAACGACGCACATGACGAGATCTTTTTCGGGACAGATTTCGTTCACAGTGTCGAGGGCTGTGATGATGGTGGAGACCTCGTCTAAATAATCCGCCATAGTTTTCGAGCCTTTGGTAATTGTGTGGAGACGATCACGCAATTAAAAAATATGAGAGTGGGAAATTGATGCATAGCATGTTGCGAGGGCCGTCCACAGGGCTGAAGCAGTTGTGTAGGATCGGACGTGTTTCTGAATCGTGGGAGAGATGACTGCAATCAAACATGATCGGATCTGGCCATCCACGGCTTTCCAGGCGGCATGGGCCGGATTGGTTCTTTCTGATTTGTCTGTGGCAGTGATGACTGCCGGCGGTGGTTCTGTGCTTCCATCGACGTATTTGAGAAGGTAATTGGCCTCAAGGGCTGTAAGAACGGTGATTTTCCATGTAAGTAAATTATGTTTGATAATTTTTCGGGAATTAGGGCATAAAGATGCCGGAGAAGGAGTTTAACGCCAAAAGGAAGTGAATTGAGAGGATCCACCTCGGTTGTCATGGCTGCCGCCGCCCAAGAGAAGAGAGGGAACGATCGGTGCCCTAAAGAGAGAAAAAAACCTAGAGAAAAGAAGATCTAGGTTTTCTGGCTCTTGATACCATGAAGGAATATTGATTGTATTGAAATGTTAACCTAATAAGGGAATACATGGGAGATATATATAGGAGATATAGGAAGGAGTACTAATCCTAATAGGACTAGGATTAAGGAGTACTAATCCTAATAGGACTAGGATTAAGGAGTACTAATCCTAATAGGACTAGGATTAGTACACAGTAAATACTAATATTATTTAATACTATCTGTTATTAAGTACTATAATAGAAACACAACTTATTTATATAAAAAATTAAGACACAAAATATAATATATTGAATACTGAAAGGAACTAAAAGTTTATAGTTAGACTAAATTTGAAAATATTTTAAATAATTAAAATATTAAATCGGATAAGTATATAATTAAGGACTTATTTTAGACATACTGTGATAGTTGAGAACCATTCATGACTTTTCTCATACATTGGGAGTTTGGTTCCTTATATATAGAGTTATAAAAATAGGCTGACCCAACTCATCCCAACCCTAACAGGCTTGAAAGTTAAATGGGTCGGGACACGCTGACCCTTTTAATTAAAGGTTCTACAAAATAGAAGTCCAACCCAACTTTATGCGGGCCACGGGTTGGGACGGATTGACCCTTTAACAAAAAAAACGAATAATATTAATCTCTTAGAAAGAATATCTAAGAGTATTGAATGTTGATGTCTATGAACACGACATCAATAATACAAATTTTTATTTATTAATGGCATACTTCGGTGAATACTTACAAATATACATTTATGAATCATACTTCGGTGAATTCTTACAAAAATACATAATAGTCAACGTAAGATTTAGCGAAATAATGTTGATCATGACACCATTCATCCCACAAAAAATAAGCTAGTTTAAACTACTTGTTTTTTTTGAAGAATATTTATTGATAAAAAATTTATAAATAAAACACTACTAAAATACATATATGTATAAAGTATTTTAAATATTCATAATCCATGGCTGACCTCTAACAACTGCGGTTGGGTCTATGAGGCTAGCGGGCCAAATGAGACTGAGCTGAAAAACCTTATTCTTAAATTAGCCAACAAAATAGACCCAACCCCACTTCATTTAAGGGTTAGCTTTGGCCGGCCTACTGGACTAAACCCATTTTGGCAATTGTACTTATATACACTCGGAATGAGTTTTTAGAAATTTGACAACGTTGACACCGAGAAAACTGTAGTCAACGAAATATTGAAGCAAAAATTGTGATTTTCGATTGTCAATTAAGGAATTTTCGTCTGGAATTGATAGGAATTGGAATAATTCTAGGGTTTTTGAGGTTCATGAGGTGGTCATGGTATCACAATGACTGCCGGAGCTATGGATTCGATATTTGGCAGACTCTACTTATGTCTGATTTGCGTTAAAGGATGGACAACATGACGTAAGTTTTTTATATTTGTTTTGTGACTTGTTCTTTAATTTGTTAAAGGATTTTGGAATTTTGAATTTTTGGTTTTATTTGTGTGTGTGTGTGTTTCTTCGTTTTCTCAAGTATTGATTAATCAATCTAATACATATTTTTTCATACTCTTTCTGTTTTATGAGAACTCAGTTCATCAGGTGAATTTTGGTGGTTTTTTTATTGGTACCGAGTGAGTTTAATGGAAGTTTATGCCCTAGACCAATTTCGATAATCAATCAAGAGTAACATATGTGTACACACTGACTCAACACGTGAAATTATACTTTTGTGATTATACTAGGTATGTTATTGTTGTTGTGAGTAGGGCTAACTGTGTTGTGGTGGTATCATTCAACGGACTAGTTTAAGTGGGAAAACCTATTTTTACTCACAGTGCTTTATGTTTTGCTTTAGATATGTCGAAATAGTAGGTTCGTGTTTCATATAATTACACTATAACTACTGATATTTGTTTAGAGGAAATAAGTTTGTATTTTGGAGCAGGGTAACTGTTATGTCGAATTATTTTTAATATATTTGAGAAGCATTATGCAGATTGTGTTCTTATAGAAGACTTTGTTCTTGATATGTGCAAATGACAGGTTACTGCTGGAACTAATTGTATTATAAGTACTAATATTTGTTTAGATGAAACAAATTTTAGTCATTTATAGCAGAGGCATATAAAGTTGTTTTTAATATATTTGAGAAGTATTTATTAAGATTGTGCTCCTACTCAAAAGTTTATGGTGATCTTATTTTATATGGTTGTATAGAATGGAGACCTTAAAGAAGCATGTTTTGTCTCTTTGCTAGAAAGAGTACATGAGCTTAAGGAAATTGTCGTGACGTTTCAAGAAAAGATAAATTTTGCCGCTAAAGTCAGTTATGTAGTCTAAACTTGTTGCTATTTGTTCGAATTCTAAATCTAGCTCATGAGGGCGGGGGTAATTTCCTAGACCTTATAAGGAATCAACCCGTCCCTTTTTAATATTATGTGGGACTCTTGATGCATTTGTTCTCCTTGAAACCATCCATCCCTTTTTTATCCGATATGGGATTCTTCAAAATGAATGATGCAATTTGTTCTCCACTTCATTGATGTTATTTCTGCTTTTATAAACTTGCATTCATATTTCCCATCATCTACACGCATTGTATTAGGGATGGAGAGATAAGCAGTACAGTGTGCTTGCGAGGAAAAACTGCAAAGATTTCAATCTCCCGCATGTATCATTATGTTTATGTTGAATTTCACACTTTTAAACAAACATATTAGTCACTATTTTAGAACTTTTACCAAGACATTGTTGTCATTTAAAAAAATGAAAAAATTTATGCACTTATATTTGCTCTCATGAATGTTCTTATAACAGGGAAATAGAAGAGTGTGATACTATATATCATTTCATCTTAAGGATGCGATCAGTAATTTTTATTGATTGATAAATTATATATGTAAAATAACTATTATGTGTTGATAATACCAAAAAACAGGGTTAATTTTGCATATTGTCATATTTTTCTTAGACGTAAATATTATAGCATATTAATTATAATTCCCCAATATCACTCATTATATATTTGTCAACACAAAATGGAAATAGTCAAGCTATATGGAATTAAATTAAATAATGTCATATTTGATTAACCATCATAGATTCACAGAGTCGACTTTTAACACTAAAATTTTGAAACTGACCACCACATAAAAGTAATTATATCTAATTTTAATGTCTTTCTGTTGGATTTTAAAAAGGTGTGAATGGAAAATGAAGAGTTGCGATTTTTATGAAGAGTTGTGACTTTTATGAAAAGTTGCGACCTTTATGGAAAGTTGTGACTTTTATGAAAGGTGACGACCTTTCTGAAAGATTGTGACATTTCCAAAGGTTTGTGACATTTCCGGTAAGGCACAATAAGAACCTTTTCGCACTATCCTTTGTTTTCTATAAATTAAGGAATTTCCTCTCATTTCAAACAGAATTTATGGACTTTTTCTTCAACTACTAAATCAAGTATTCTAAGTGTACTTTACTGCCGTTGAGTGGTTCACTGACACCGGAGTTTTTCGTATCTATACTCTGGTGATTGAGATCATTTTACCTTGGGAGGTCATATTCCAAATCAAACCTCGGATACTAGAGGGGAATAATTTCCTTAAGGGGACAGTGTGAATTCAGTGGACTTGATCTTTTTCCTATTAAAATTTTTTCAGATTCTGGTACGTGTTTTACAAACTTTAGATTTGTGAATTAATTTCAGTTCTTCTATTCTTTTGTTCTTCACTGGTTCATTAAACTTGGTAATTTCGTGTTTCTGCAAAGTTTGTTGGAATCAGTAAGATTCTTTATACACATATTAACAACAATTCTTCTTTAAAAAAATATTTCGTATATTTTTTTTAAAAAAAAAATCTATTTCCGATTCTAGTTTCGCTACTAGTTTTAATTTTCTAGTTGTGAAAATGTTCTTAAACTTTGTTTTCTTACAAAGATGTTTAAAGTTTTGTTCTAAGTATGTTTGGAATACAAGATGAACAACACTTTCCACACCCAAGGAACCGCCACAAGGTAGGTTTAAGGTCTGCGTATACTCTATCCTCCCCAGATTTGAGATGTTGTTGTTTGCACTTTGCATGCCTAAAGAAGTTTAGTATTAAGAAAAATATTTCGTATATTTTTTTTAATAAAAATCTGTTTCTGATTCAAGTTTCGCTACTAGTTTTAATTTTCTAGTTGTGAAAATGTTCTTAAACTTTGTTTTCTTACAAAGATGTTTAAAGTTTTATTCTAAGTATGTTTGGAATACAAGATGAACAACACTTTCCACACCCAAGGAACCGCCACAAGGTAGGTTTAAGGTCTGTGTATACTCTATCCTCCCCAGAGTCGAGATGTTGTTGTTTGCGCTTTGCATGCCTAAAGAAGTTTAGTATTAAATACTTAATTTATTTATTTCACTTTTTAAACTGCTATTTGTGAGATTTTTTACTTCATCTGAAGATTAGTGATTCTCCGTACATCAATCCTCCCAGACCCACTTGTGGGGTTCCATTTGCTATTTTGTTGTTTAAGCCCGTTGCATCAGTTTTGTAAGAAAAAATTTGAACCCACCTTGCATAGGCTAACCCTGTTTGCCAACATGATGTTATATGTATTTAACTTGCATTTATCTAATATTGCAGCAAGATTATCTTCAATACATATCTTCAAAGATGTTGACCTTGGAGACTAGAGCTCGAAATGGTATTCAGCCAAATCCTGCAAGTAGTGGTTGAATAAGGGTAGCAAACGCAAAAAATCAACTCTCCAGTGTTGATGATGAAGAATAAAACCTCTCAAAACCTCGACCTGAAGAGTATAATGGACGAGATTGATGATTTGATAACCTCGACCTGAAGAGTATAATGGACGAGAGTGATTATTTGATAAGAAATGCTGATTTTTGCTTCGCTCCTGCTACAAAGAACCAAAACAGTGGCCGATCATCTAGCTATATTAGCTACAAGCGAAGCCAATTTTTTTGTAAGGTAATTTTATAGCCTTAAGATATGTGGAACGCAAAACTGTGTCGTGCATGTTTAATCATTCTCCTTCTGCCTGGATTGCCTTGCGGTAATATCTTATGTATATACATCTGCAGGATCATAATCCCGGAGAGAAAAAAAACATTTAACTAAGTTTTGATCACTTGAGCAGTATTCTCATTTCCCTTTTCATCTGATGAATGTTCTGATTCGATCAAGATGTTGTGTGAATTGTGCTTGGAGGGCTCTCCAAGTTATAAAGTCAGTATGAGATAATTGGATCGGGTGAAGGACCAAAACGTTGTAGTTAAGCGTGTATTCAAGGAAAAATGGTCTGAAACTCGTGGAAAGACACCAAGACTGTCATGAGGACACTACGAAAAGTTGAATGCTCTATATGTTGTGAATTTGTGCAGAAATTTGATGGGGTTAGAATAGATCGAACTCACTGGCAATCTTCTTCAGCTTTAAATGATGGAATTTACACCGAAAGGGAGGTCTTAGTAATGCTAAAATGAGTTTGCGTATTATCAATGATTCTGTATGTGCCTCATAGAAAATCTCATATGTTGTATTTCTAATATTGAAATCTTTTATGACAGATTGTTTTATATAAACCTAATTACTTCATTCTGCTGTTGAAAATTTGCTTTCTGTAGCCACGAAGTGTACATGAAATTTTAGATGCTTGAACCATTGTGTTGATCTTAGATGACTAACCCTAATAAGTATTGTTTGTGCTCTACGTCAGAGTCCTAGCCTTGCTCTTTCTCTACATTCTTAATATTGTTTCTTATTAGCTATCCAAAATAAAGGACAAAAGAAAATCTTATGATCACAATTCTTCATACTGTTGTTTATTTGTGTAAAATAAGTAACTAATTAGTCAAAGTTATCTTTTGTTGGAGATAATAAATTTCTTTTTTTGAGATAATAGTCAAAAATATCTTTTGTTGAGGAGGAAGTCTCAAAATAGTTCGTTATCTTTGGATTAGGCTCAAATTATCCTATTTCTCTTGTGTGGAGTACTAGTTTAATCCTAACTTTAAAACCGTTTTATCCTTTAACAGAGACAAAATCTACCTGTTGTGGATGAAAGCAAGAATGTTGCAAATATGCCTGAAATTTTCAATGAAGCTAGTCTGAACAAATGAGGTAAGTGTAGAATTTTAAGTGAAGTAATTTACAAGTAAATTTTTGTTCTAGTTCTTTCTTTATAGATCTGTTCTTTTAAGTGGCTTCAATGGAAAGAGAGAACAAGACTTGGGAACCATGACAATCTCTACGGATATTCGATACTAGATTAAGTCCCAAATGTGAGAAATGAAAAGGATGAAATAGTGTAAGCTGGGGAATAGGTGTTAAAATAGTTATTGTATATACACCGTCAGTTTCAACTTACTTGAGTAGCTTATATCAAACAATGAGAATGTTCAATATTTACGCTAATATTCATGGAAAGATAGTCTTATTAGTCATTTACATATATTAGGTTTGATATTCAAACTAATAAATGTTGATGCCAAAAACAGGAAGCCTATATACTAAAAATTGTAATGATGTCAATTTTATTGGGCATTTATAAAGATCAAGGGGCATGCATTCTGCAACTAATTCATGCATTAATTTACAGTCACATGCATAATATTAATAATATGGGAAATTTTATCGCAACCATCTCAATTTACAAATTTTTACTTGTACTAGCTATTACATGGACAAGAGAATATGTTAGGAACACAGACTCTCCTAACAACAGATCTGTAAATTTTCAAATGCAATATAGAAGTAAGAATAACACTTAAACTATAATTTACTAACACCAACAAACAAAATAAATTTACAAATTGATAAATAGAGAATAGTTCTAAAACCAAGGTATTTAGAGGAACCTTAACCTCCAAATCTTCCAGAGAAAAAATCCTACCCGAAAGACTGACTGCTAATGGTGCTAGGCAACTACTAGAAATACATACACATAATAATTACTAAATAAAAATATACATTTAGGGCTTATTTAAACCCTTATTCTTAAGACTATAAACCCTAATAATAGTAAGTCTAAGAATATCCGCCCCAGCAAGTTTCACTTTATCCTAAAAAGGGAAATTGAGGAAACTTAGCATCAATGACTGCATAGGATTCCCAGGTGTTCTCAAAATCTTCTGAATGTCTGGTAAGTCCTTCCACTGAATTCAACCAAAGGAATCAATCTTGGCCATTTTCATGCATGTGACCTTACAAAACAACGTAAATAAGTCTTGAAGGAGCAATTGACAACCTCGGTTTGACCATCTATTGAGAGTGATAAGCTGAGCTCAATTTGAGGCTAGCACTAGACAACTTGAACAATTCTTGCAAAAACTGTCTGACAAAAATCTGATCTCGTTCAAACACAATAGATTTGGGAAAACCATTATGGAAACGTATAATCTCACAAACAAATAGTGCATCCACATTCTTTGTTGTATATGTATGAGAGATAAGAGGAGAAGATAACTATATATAGTAAAACGGTCTACCAAAGCAAGTATAGTGTCATGTCTCATTGCTTTTGTATCCCGCTAATGAAATCCATAGAAATATCGTTCCAAACTTGAATAGGAATAGGCAACCCACTGATCAGTTCCATAGAAATATCATTCCAAACATGAGAAATAGGCTATGGTTGCAGCAAGCTAGTGAGACTAAGGGCTTCATACTTGTTCTGCATGCAAACTGCACAACTAGCCACAAAGTATGTACATCCGTTTTGATTCTAGTCCAATAAAACACTTGAGAAATGCGCTTCCATGTCCGGAAATATCGTGAATGTCCAACAGTAGGTGAGGAGTGGAATTACGTTAGGAGCATGGGAATGTGTAATGACGAACTGTGAATCACCTTATGAAAATTAGGCAGCCATTTTTTAGAACATAATTCGGCCGTGAAGCTGTATCTTGAAACAAAATTAGTGTTAATTGACACAGGTTGATCATCCTGTTGAATTTCTTAGGAAAGATCATCTAAGGTATTGCTGCGTAAAACATAAAAAGCCATAAAATGAAAATTGTGGGATAAGGCATCAACGTCTTTATTTTCACAACCTAGGCGATATTGAATATCAAAATCAAATTCCATCAACTTGGTGATCCATTTTTGTTGTTGTTCTGCCATAGCATGCAGGCCCATGAGGGATTGGAGACTTTGTTGATCTGTGCATATCAAGAAATGCTGAGCCATCAAGTAATGGCACCACTTTTGTACAGCAAAAACAATGGCCATTAACTCCTTCTCATATATTGATTTAGATATAAAGTCCTCGACTTTCAAAAGCGATTCGATATCCTTGCATCAGAATAACTCTAACTCCTAATCCTAAAGCATCTGTTTCAACCACAAATACTTTGTTAAAATCTGGTAGTGCAAAAATCGGCAAAGTTACCATAGCCTCCTTAAGAGAATAAAAAGCTAATTGAGCTTCTCCATTCCAACGAAAAGCATTTTCATGACATATTGTGTGAGTGGATGGGTTGTTTCCCATAGTTCTGAATAAATTTCCGATATTAACTAGTGATTCCTAAAAACACCGCAAACCCTTAACATCTTTTGAAGTTGGCCAATTTTCGATACTTGTATTTTTTGCGGGATCCGATGAGACTCCACTTGCTGAAATAATATGTCCAAAATACTCTTGTTGTTGCTGACCAAAATGACACTTTCTTCAATTGACAACCAAGTTGTAAATTTTAAAAATGGTAGTACCTCCTGCAAATGACCCAAGTGAATAGGAAAATCTGCACTATAAACTAATATGTCATAAAAAAAACTAATACAAACTTAGGTAAGTAAGCCTGAAATATTTCTTTCATCAAGGCTTGAAAAGTAGATCGAGAATTTGACAACCCAAGTGGCATGACCAAAAAGTCATAATGGCCTTCATGTGTATGAAAAACTGTCATTGGTACATCCTCCTCGCAAACCCAAATTTGATGGTACCCCGATCTTAGATCCAATTCCGAAAAGACAAAGGCACCCCAAGCTCATCCCGTAATTCATCGATTGCAGGAATTGGAAATTTATCAGAAACAATAATCTTATTAAGGACTCGATAATCTACACAAAATAGCCAACTTCTATTTTTTTGAGAAAGAGCAACACTAGATTGGAGAAAGGACTTGTACTTTCTTGAATGATACCAGCTACAAGCATTTCCAATATAGTCCGCTCAAACTCAATTTTCTGGTAATGGAGATAGAGATACAAACGAATATTAGGTGGATTAGATCCCTTGTTAAGTCGGAAAGAAGGATCATGACTCCTACTATTTGGCGGACCTTTTAGTTCCTCAAATAAAGTTCCAAATTAATTTTGCAATTGCAGCAAATCCAAATTCTCTTGTTCTTCCTTTGTTGATAACTCATTCAAGTCAACATAATATCCTTCTCTATCTATTTGCAATCCTTGAAACAGAATATCGAGTGAAGCCAGTAATTTGGACAATGAAAGGTTTGCTCGAACAACTTGTGTTTGACCCCCCCCCCCCCCCTCCAAATCAAATTTAGCGTCAATGTTTTAAATTAACTTGTATATCCACTCAATTCTCTAACAACTCTAATCCCAACACTAAATAGGCACTTCCTGAATTAAAAAGGAAATAATCCTGCGTGATGCACAATTTGTCGATCCACAATTTCACTTTTTTGTAGCTTCCCTTACTTTTTTCTTGTTATTCGTTCCCTACTTCCACCACAAGTGACTTAGGTTCTATTTTTTTAACCCTAATTCTTCTGTCACTGTACAATAGATAAAATTCGTTGATGCTCCATTATAAATCAACACAACATCCTTCTTCCCCAATATGGTCCCCCATACCTTCAAAGACTTCTTTGAGGTAAATCGTGCAATAAAATACAAATACAATTCCATTAACTGTTGAGACTCTGGGTGTTCTTGAATATTTAAATGATCCATCCCTGTATTTATTATTTTATCTAGAATGCTCTTCTATGTATCCCTCTTCACTGTCCTCTGCTGCTACAACAAGCAAATTTAACTATGTTGAATTGCACCGGTATGGGGGCCATATTTTTCATAGCAGTAAAACAAAGTCCTCTTCTTAATTTTTCCTAATGTAGAGCATCATATTGTCTTTTGTGAGTTCCTCAACGCATTGCAAAAGTTTTAGATCTTGACTGCACGAGGTCGCCTCGCTTTTACTCTTGAAAATGATATTGTTCTGTTGTAATTGTTGTACTGGTAGAGTGATAAAGTGTTGTCGCTACACGTACGAGGGGACTTGTGACACTTCATGTTCTTCAGTCAAGGGAAAATATGTTGAACCCCTTGGAAGTGGCATAGGAATAAGTCTAGGCAAGTGGGCTTGGCTGAGAGACCAATTCTTTTCTTCAATACGCTAACTTTGGTCCATAATTTGGGTTAGATTTCCCAATCTTCTATGATGCAATTCTTCCCGTATCTCCCCTCTCAGTACATTGATAAAAAATCTCCATCAAAACTACATCATCGACATCTTTCAAAGGTACTGAAAACAATTCAAAATCTTCTCTATATTGGATTATGCTTCCAATTTGTTGCTATCATATCAAAACCTCATATAGTTCCCTACCTGGGATGGAGTGAATCGTTGGAGTATGGATACTTGAAACACATCCCATGTGGCAATCGGTGTTCTTGTCTCCCACCATTGAAAACAATTTAGGGCTCTACCTTCAAGGCAAACAACAACAGCCTCCAATTTATCCCTGTCATCACTTCCATTGAAATAAAAATAATGATCGACTCTGTTAAACCATCCGTATAGATTATCACGAAAAAATAAGGGTAATTTCAATGTTTTAGGACGTGCTTCATCACAATATTATGGATGAAATTTATGGAATTCGTCACCTCTGCGATTGTTCCTGTTCTCACCATTACATTTGTGTCTTTAGTTGGACCTACCTGAACCACTGAGTTTTCTTTCATATGTTGAAAAATTTCAGCATCACGTTTATCTTTGTTTGCATAAAATCTCATAACTGCCCAAGAAAATCACGTACTTCACTAATCTCTTCTTGTACTTCGTCCATTGTATTCTCTAATCCTTCAATCCTCCCTTCCATTATGGTTGACACCATAAAAGGCTCGGATACAAAAATTGTTAGGAACCCAGACTCTCTTAACAACAATTTTGTAAACTTTCAAATGCAATACAAAAATAAGAATAACACTTAAACTGAAATTTACTAACACCAATAAACATAATAAGTCTTACAAATAGCAAATAAAGAATAATTCTAACAACCTAGGTATTTCGAGGATCCTTAACCTCTAAATCTGTGAGAGAAAATCCTACCCAAAAGACTGATTGTGTTTTCTTCTTCCTACGACTAATTATTTTAAACAATAACTAGGTAAATTGTTTGGTAACTACTAGAAAAACATACATATAACAATTAATAAATAAAATAGTCACATTTAGGCCTTATTTCCCTCTTTTTCCTGCGACTATAGACCCTATTAATAACAGGTCTAACAGAATCATTTTTATAAAAAGCTATCAAAGTAGTCAATAGAATTTCTACCCATCTAATAACATCATTGGGGGCATAGTGAACTTCGAGACATTCAGCTAGAAAATTACATACTAAGTAATTGTACTTGAGAAACCAATAGTCCTCAACTTGTTATGGAAGACTAGGAAGACCATGTTTATAAACATAATAAGTCCACAGACTAAAGAAAGTTTATACTATAAAAAGTTCTCTTGGCAATATAAAGAAAATGTTTCTATCTTTTTTCATATCACAACAAACCTTGTTGGTGTAATGAACTTTGAAACATTCAGCTAGAAATATATTTGCATACTAAGTAAATGTAGTTGATAAACAATAGTCTTCAACTTGTTAGGGAACACTAGGAAGACCATGTTTATAAACATCTGAAGTCCAAAGACTGAAGAAATGTAATACTATAAAAAGTTTTCTAGGCAATTTATTCAGAACGTTTCTATCTTCCTTCATTCCATAACTCCTGTTAAAGTTCACTACGATTTATCTGGTTGAAAATCCATGAGCAGATCATGTGGAAGAAAACAATTTAAGGGAAGATCACGAACAACAAAAGATACAAACAAGGTTATTGTGAATCTTTAGTTCTACATGTATATGTTTTGCTACATGTGGTCTAAATTGAGAGGTAAGAGAAGAGTGAAGGTTAGAGATAAGGAGAAACACGTGAGAGGGTTATGACTATAAATTTTTTTTATGATGGTTAGGATTATGACCGAAAGTCCACCACTCTAACAAAGAATAACGATTATTAGTGCTCCCCGAAAAAAATAAGGTCATATTAAGCCTAAGTCTAAAGATAGTTGACTATTTTGAGCCTTTTCTCGCATGTTGAGGAATAGTTGAGGAGAGATTAGAGAAAATTGAGGTGCTTATTTAAGAAAGGTGGAGAAATTTTTATCTACTAACAAAAAAGGACTTATTCGGTGAACTCCCACATGGACAGGTTATGGTCGACAAAAGAGAAATCAAATTTTTTGGTACTTATTCTTATTTCCTACGACAATGGTTTATATCAGTCAAATATAGTAACCGGGGACTAGTTTTACATAAAATTGGAAACCCCTAATTCAATAATCAAACTTCAAAATTAATCTGATTGTGCTTTAGTGAATAGTGCTTCATGGATTTGTTATGGTTAAAAAATAAAATCATCACGAAACAAACAAGAGAGTCAAAACTATAATTCCTCTTTTGACGGATAAAAATTGTTTGTTAAATCTATAAAGTTTCCTTCATTTTCAACACTACATGCACAGAACAATGTATTAATTTCATGCATCATCACAAAACTTCAGTGGTGATTAATGAAGTTTTTAGGAAAGTGAGTGTTGGTTTTTTCATCAATATAAACAAGTACAACAAACCCTGATATTGTTTTCTTTTAAAAAACTCAAAAGCATGAAAATTCACTATTGTATTCTTCGTCAATGAATATTCATTAAGTTGATTAAGTTATTTCCTTTTATTTTATCACAAGGACTATGAACAAGTTTAGTAACTTGTAATTCCTTCAAGCATTTTGAATCTTCAAGAATTTTCATATGAATATTGTCTAGTGACAATATCATGCGTTCAATGTGTGACATCCTTTGATGCCCGAACTTTTGTTCCAATTAGCTCACACTTATAAGATGCATGATGCATCATTTCACTTGATAATAATTTTCTAATTTTTTAAGGTGACAATATACCGTATTAACTGCATGACATCCTCTAATGGATGGATGTCTGGGTTGTCTGTCCAATAAGTTTACACTTATGAAGCTACATGATGCATCATTTCATTTGGTAAGCATTTCTATGTCAGCATGCTTAGATGTAGAATTTAGATTCTCACAATCTTTTACAATATTGTGCGCTATACTGTATCAAATATGTCGTCATTGAGTTATCATCTTGTATCAATTCACAATGCAACATAACTTGCAAAGATCTCATCACTTTATTGTTTACAAGTACCTTAAGCTCTCATGAGGTTTAATAATAAGTCTTAGGCTTTTTAAGAGCATATTTTCTCCTTATTATAATTGTTTTCCCCTTTTCTTAGGATACTTGGAACCAAATGATTTACCATGCTTTATGCATGTTGTAGGCTTTGTCCTTTTGGGACATTCTGAGATATGAGTTAATTTCTTGTTAGCTAATGATTCTATCATTTGACTTGAATATCTTTTGAATGAGCATTGTACGGATAAGGTACTTGAAGCTCTCATAAGTCGTAGTCTCTTCAAGAGCAAGTTGCCTCTTTATTATGATCCTTTTTTCTTCATTTTTATGGATTATTGCAATTGGAATAGATTGGTTTACTATGCTTTATGCATGTCCTGTAATCGGTTCTTCCAGTTGATTTTAAAGGAGAATTTGCAACCGAAATATAAAATTAACTTTAGATCAGCAAATGCTTCTGGAATTGACATGAATTTTCTTTTAAGTGAGTATCCTCTATGACAAACCTCTGTCACCTCTTCATTGGCGCATCTATTAAACTCCTTTTCACATGTCCAAATCATCTCATCACCATAGAGGTCACTCCCACCTTCATCCAATTAATTTCATAAATCGCATTCTAAAACCTATTAGATGGAAAATATTTGGTACATTTATGGAAGCAACTAGAGTGGGTAATTAGTCATAATTTGTTGGTCTGATGTATAGAAGTGTTGTTGCATTCAATGTATCATACCTTTGACCAACAGACAATGTTTTGTTCTCATAAGTAGTGGTTCATGTATTTATCAAAGGTATTCAATATCAAATTAGCTTGCATATAAATCCTCATCATCACGATTAATTATTTTTGATTACACAATCTAAAAAATGTGGTAATAACTCAAGAAAAGAACTTTGTGATTGTCAAATTGCATGTACATGTGGTCATCTTATAGATGCATCAATTTAAGATATCACATGATAGGTGAACATGTAGATATTGACCTTTTAAATTTTCAGGATTTACTGAATTCAACTCAAATGCCAGCTGGTCAACTTATCATGAGAACAGACAACATAAAAGAATTACGAAAGATCTTGTAGTTAAATATATTTTTGTATACTTAATATGCACATCTTCATTATTCCAATATTATTCATGATTAACATCTAAATATATTTTATCAAAGCGGTAATTTTATTTTACAATCACTTCCATTTAGGAAAGTGTATGAATTATTATTTTGTTGAGGTATAATAAAACATACCTTAGAAAGCATTCAACAAGATTTATTTGCTTCCACCTTAAAATGATACCTTTAATGAAGTCATTGAATTTTTTTGTATGTACAACATGTACATATTGCAATGACTTCCATACCATAAAAATAACATGTATATGCTTTGTTGTTTTATCTCTTCAGGAGACTAGTTGTGGTATTTTTTTCATTTATTTCGAAAAATAAATCCTGATTATTTGAATATGATTGAAATACAACATTTATCAATATCTTACTCACTCCATCCCATTTTATCTGAGGTAGTTTGACATGACAAGACACGAAATTTAAGAAAGAAATGAAGACTTTTAAAACTTGTGGTTTAAAATGTATGATAAAAATTTTTGTTGCTATAAATCATTTCATAAAGGGGAAAATAGACATTCAAGCTTAAATTATTACTTAATATTGAAATGTGTAATTCTTTTTCCGATTAACTATAATGAAAAGTAAGCTACAAAAGTTGGGACGCAGAGAGTATTATTTTTCCCAAGCACAATGAGACACTTCTTTTACTACAGACATTTTTCAATTTACTTTTCTGATGGAATGAATTTTGAAGTTTTACTATTTGAAGAATGTAAGTTCAAAATTTTACCACTTTTGGAGTGAATTTTAAAATTCTACTAATCCTGGATTAAAGTTCAAAGTTCTACTCCTTCAGGAGTAGATATAAGATTCTTACTACTTAGCGAGTTGGTTGCGAAGTGTTCACTACTTATGGGAGAGAATTTTAGGTTTATGTCATGACATAAAGTTAACCTAGACATGATTGGCACCCAACACAAACCACCAACTAGGTGAACATAATTTCGATACTTTAACAATTAATTCACAACATTTGATGAATTAATTAAATATTCAAATAATATGATAAATAAATATGAACACGTAGGGTCCATTTGGAATGCTACTAGGTAATTGTAATTCTTTTACCCCATGCAATATCTCTCCTATGTGGTTTGTGCGAAATTTTCAAACCATAAATTCTAGGAAGAGTAGTATTTGTACGTTCCCTTGTCATAAATAAAAAAGAAAAGGAAATGATGAAGGGTAGCTCTGCGCCATTGACCAGGATTCTTGCCTATAAAAAAGGGTAAAATAGTGAACAACAACAATGGCATAGATGCTTTTATTTGATTGGACCACTATCAATTTTTTATTCATAGAAAGAGTACAACATATTTTGGTGTAATTCTACTAGTGGTGTGCTTGCGGTGTCGGCTCAAAAAAGTGGTATAGATTTGTAAAATTAATTGTAACTAAAATATAATCCAACACCTATTGCACTTTTGAATCGCAACAAAATATATAGTGTTGCAGATTTAAACTTTTATAATAGTATGAAATAAAAAGATGGAAACACCTATTGCACTTTTGAATCGCAACAAAATATATAGTGTTGCAGATTTATACTTTTATAATAGTATGAAATAAAAATATGGAAATAATAACATATAACCAAATACCCAATCAATACCCTAGTGTAAAGTGGAAACTTAACTTTCTTAGACAAGGACATTTGGAGGGAAGTTAAAATGTATTAACATACCTAAAATATTTTAACATTGTCCCAAATTCGCCTGAAATTTTAATGATACAAGAAATCAATTTTTGAATATTTATGCTTTCCTATTTTTTGTTTGTTTGTAGCAACATTACGTTGTACAGTTCAGACCAAAATTGCAAATGGAGGTGACCGGCAGGAAGAAGTTTACGAAAAGGTATAGTTTGCAATGGTATTTTTTTATCTGCACAAGCTTTTGATAAACAGTTGAAATTTGATGTAGATTTTGATAAACTGACTGGTTATAGAATTAAAGAAATAGTTGAATATTTTTGAAATATTGCCTATTGTTTTAGAGTAACAGAGGAGATTTACCATACCAAGTGTTTAGTTAAATTCATGGTCGTACCCCTTCCCGCAAGGTGCTTTATGTATTTTGTTTCTTATGAGGAACTAAAAAATTGAGCATGATAATAGGTAACTTGTTAGAAATGAGTATATTATCAATTGAGTAGTACAAATGCAACTACATCTCAATCCCAAGCAAGTTTAGGTTTCCTATATGAATCTCACAGTAGACGACACTCTATTTAAGCTTGTCTTGTATCAATATTGCCAACAACAAAAAAATAGTTTCACAAACATTGGAATAATTGAGAAGTGAATTATTATTTGATAAACTAATTGATTAGAGAAAATTAGTTGTTGAATGTTGTGATCGTATTAGCCAGTTTTAACCTGTGACACCCTTATAACCCATATGTCACAAATTCACTCTTACATCATTTTAAATAAAAATATTTTTATGACTAGGGAACCTGCACTTGCTATCCTTGTACTTGGTGAAGTTGCACGGAAGACTGAGGAAGCTGCTCCTCCACTTGAGAAGTAGGCTTTTCCTTTTGATTGGGACTAAGAAAAAATTTATTTTATTCTCAACCGAAAGCATTTTCTTCTTGTAAATAAATTGAATATGATGTTTTTTAAGCCCCAAGAAACACAAAATCCGTTCTAATGTCATCTTGGGATATTTACAATTTGCTCACTTGCTTAAAACCAGATTCAGAAAATTAGTTATTTCATGCCCTTTGCAAATGTTTGAAATTCATTCTTCCAGTACCTCCCACAACAAAGAAAAGTTTACAAAGGGCATGAATTAACTGATTTTTGTTTATAATTTAAGCATGACTCTTTATCAACATCTTACAAATGAGCAAATTGTAAAGCTCAACATTTCCAAGATGACATTGGAACACTTTCTGTGTTTCCTGGGACATAACAAACATCATATCAAACTTACTGACAAGGAGAAAATACTTTTGGTTAAGAAGCACATAGAGTTTTTTCTTAGTCCCAAACAAACAGAAAAGCCTACTTCTCTTGTCCAGGAGCAACTTCTTGAGTATTTCGTGCAGCTTCAACAACCACAATCTCTTAAGGGTCAAACTAATCCATTGATGCAACTCATATAGGGGCCTTTGGAAGGATATGTGACAAAAATCTCACGAACTTCCAATATAATTGTTTGGATAATTCACCACTACTTCTACTTCACATTCGTAGGGAAGTCTTAGGATTAAAATGTTCTTTCATGTTTTTGCAATCGGTCTTGTCGCACATCGTTGTTTAGCGTGGTTTATTTCTCTTGTGTGGTATGTGGACGAGGTTTACTTTGAGCAAATCCTAAGGATAGCGAGTGCAAGTTCCTTTATCATAAAAACATATTTTTAAAAAATGATGTAAGAGTGAATTTTTGACGTATGAGTAAGGGCATCACATGTTCAAACTTGTTATAGTCTGAAGTCGTTATTTAAGTAAGTGGATAAGGTTAGCGTGGACCCATTATCAGTTGATATTTTAGCTCTAGACCATTCGACTCACGATTTCTCAGCTATAAAAAATGGTAGAGAATAATGAACAACAACATACTTAGTATTATCTTACTGGTGAGGTTGGTGGAGAGTAACATGCTTGCATATTTTACCCTACCATTGTAGGGTACCAGGACTGCTCAAAAGAAAAGTATTAATTCGTAAAATTAATTGTAATTAGCGTGAGAATATAGGAAAAAATATTATTAAAGTGTTATGTTCACATTATTACACAAATACCCTATATATAGACACTACAATAGACATATTTTTCAACTAGGACACTACAATACAATTCTTTTCTAAGTAGGAAAATATATATTATTATTATTTCTATTTCTATTCCACGTAGGGTTGTATATTCCTATAATTATTTTAACATTCCCCCTTTAAGCTAGTGCATACAAATCATATGTATCTAAGTTGTTACAAATATTATTAATCCAAGGACTGTTGAGGAGCTTCCTGAGATTTCTGCAAGTTGATCACTCGACTTCACAGAATTGAAATTCAATCTCAATGTGCATACTCTTCTCATTAAATACCGTATTCGATGCACAATACCGATAAAACACATAGTGATAAATTACAGTGTTTAACTTCTGAAACTAAGTTTGCACTGGCTATTTCAGACCATAGAGTGACTAACACAATCAACGTACACGATTACTAAACTCCCCTGAGCAACAAAAATAAGTGATTGCTCCATATAGACTTCTTAAAATGTAGAGGTCGTCAGAAGTGCTGAAAATCTAGTATAGAGTGTATGGATCATGTTGGAATTCATAAACGAGTTAATATTAAATGGGAGAGGCTGGGGTTTTAATTCTTGCTACATGTTTTCTCATTGGGGATTTTGTAGAGCAGTATCCGTCCAATGTGGTTTGTGGGAAAGTTTTACTGCATCATCCATAAGAAGAGTAGTGTTTGAGGGTTCCCTTGTCATAGATAAAAAAAGAAAAGTTAATGCTCAATCTAATGAGTTTCTACTCTGCACCATTGACCACGGGGTTCTTGGCTATCAAAAAGGGTAAAAATAACGAACAACAACAATGAAATAGATGCTTTTATTTTATTTGACCACTATTTAATTCATTATTTATGGAATGAGTATAACAACATACTTAGTGTAATTCTACTAGAGTTGCCTGCGGTGTCGGCTCAAAGAAGTGTGTATGGATTTGTAAAATTAATTGTAATTACAATATTGTTCAACACAGAGTGCACTTTTGAATGATAACCAAAACTATTTTTTTGGAGATTCGTACTTTTATAATAGTATAACATAAAAAGATGGACATATTGACATATAACTAAACACCCAATCAATACCCCAACGTAAAGTGAAACTTAACTTTCTTAGACAAGTACATTTGGAGAGAAGTTAAAATGTATTGACATACCTAAAATATATAACATTGTCCAAAGTTTTCCTGAAATTGTAATGATACAAGCAATAAAGTTCTTTAATATTTCAAGCTTTTCTCATTTTTTTTTGTAGCAACGTTTAGTTTATAATTCAGACAGGAATTGCGAATGAAGCTGACCCGTGGAAAGAGGTGAACGAAAAGGTATTGTTTGCAATGGTATTTTTTATCTGCACAAGATTATGAAAACTGTGGAAATTTGAAGTGGATTTGGATAAACTTGCAGGTTATAAAATTATAAGAAATAGCTGAATATTTTTGAAAAATTGCCTATATTTTTAGAGTAACTGAGGTGATTTATCATACCAAGTGTTTAGTTAAATTCATGGTCGTACTCCTCCGCAGGGTGCTTTATGTAATTCGTTTCTTAAGAGGAAATAAAAAATTGACCATGATAGTGGGTAACTTGTTAGAAACGACTATATTGTCAATTGAGGAGTACTAATGCAACTACATCTCAATCTCAAGTAAGTTGAGATTGCCGATATGAATCTCATTATAGATGAAGCTCTATTTAAGCTTGTCCTAGAATAGTTGAGAAATTAACTAATTAGAGAAAAAATAGTTGTTGATTTTTGTGATCGTACTAGCAAGTTTGAATTTGTGACACCCCTCTAACCCATACGTCACAAATTTACTCTTACATCATTTTAAAAGAATATTTTTAATGACTAAGGAACCTAAACTCGTTATCCTTAAGGTTCACATAAAGTAAACCTCGTCCTTATAGCACCTAGGAGAGATAAACCACACTAAGCATCCTTGTGCGACAAGCTTGATTGAGAAAGCATGCAGGGACAACTAAGACCTCTCTACGAATATGAACTAGAAGTAATAGTGAATTATCCAAACAATTATGTTGGAAGTTGGTAAGATTTTTGTCATATTACCTTTCATGGGCCCCTATGCCGGTTTCATCGATGGATTAGTTTGACCATCAAGAGATTGTGGTTGCTGAAGATGCACAAAAGTCTGAGGAAGTTGCTCCTGCACTTGAGAAGTAGGCTTTTTTCCTTCTGATTGGGACTAAGAAAAAAAATCTATGTGCTTCTCGACCAATAGCATATTCTTCTAGTGAGTATGTTGAATATGATGTTTGTTAAGCCCCAAGAAACACAAAATGTGTTCCAATGTCATATTGGACATCTTGAGTTGTACAATTAGCTCATATATAAGACGGTGATGAAGAGAGTCATGATTAAAATCAGAAACAAAAAATCTGTTATTTCATGGTCAAACTAATCCATCGATGAAACTCGTATAGGGTCCCATGGAAGTTTATGTGAGCAAAATCTCACCAACTTCAAACAATTTACCACTTAGTCCCTCACTTGGCCGAGCTTGGACAAACTCACATGTGTGACTCACGAAAGCCCACCCACGTACTGTGGGTGGGTCCATGAGCCAACTGGCAACTCTTGGTTTGTTTCAGAGACTCCTCACCAAGAGATATTGACCAACGACCAAGCCCTACGCGGAGTGGATGGACCTACTAGGTGTAGGTCCCATTCATATGTCCTATAATTTTGATAACTTTTTTATCCTTAGGGTTAGACTTTAGGGTCCTCCGCAAGGACCCTTATTTGGTCCTTGGGAGTGGTAACTTGACATTTAACCCCTATAACTAACCTCAGGAACTCATTTTACGACATAAAACCCGATATCAAACTCAACAACACACTCGTTAGGCTCTAGTTTCACCTACTAGTTTTTCGAGTTGTAACAATAATATTGAACGTATATCAGCAAAGTAAGGCACAAATGGCAATTCACTGAAACAATTGTGTAAAGTAAAATCCATCGCCTAAAGTGACAAAAGACTACACAAAATTAAAGGCTGAAATTGGAGATCAAGGTGATCATCTGTGATTTACCAATGTGAAAGGTTGACCCAATCGGTGAATTAATTTGCATTTTTTATTTCCTCATTGAATTCTAACTTTTTAGATCACTTCCTGTGAATTTCTATTCCAACTCCATTATTGGTTATTTATATTGATGGCAATTTGTTACTCAGTTAATTGTTCTATTGTGAGTAATTTGAGCATTATAAAATATGGTGGCGCGTGTGGTAGCTGTGAATTTAATTTTTGAAGTTAATTTTTAAACTTATTTGTTGGTAGTAGTTAACATTATTATTTGGTGTTGTTGTTGTGTCCCATTTGCAGGTGGAAATATGAGTATAAATGGAAGTGACGATGCTAGCCACTATGGGAAAAACAATAACTTGGATATATGGATGACATGCATTTTAATATCGTCGAGAGTACATGAGCAATCTGTTTTTTGACATGTTTAGATAACAAATCAAATTAGGTCATCATCTTGATCATGTTCTCATCACGCTCTTGGTTCTTTTCCATATGTTCCTTGCTCATACTTAACAGTAGAGAAGACACTTAGTCCTCCCTATCATGCCATACTCGACTAATCTTGTTCATGTCATCAAGCTACACTGTTACCACATCAAATGGTTATAGCACTAACCCTCCTTAAATGAATTGGCCAACTAATCATTTGTTCATCGTCACAAGGCTACAATACAAATATTGCAACAACAAGTTATCTAAGACACCATGTGTCAAACATTGCAACAATAACTTTTCAAATCGCAATGAAATTTTAAGATAGGCTGACCATCCATTCTCTTGAAATTTTTGATGCTATCTCTAAGTTTCACCATCTTCAAAAGAGGGAAAAATCTTTTAAGAAACACATATGTTAGTTCTTCCCACGAAACTATTGAATTTTGTGGTAGTTCAGTCAACCACTTGTTGCTTATCCCGTTAAGTAAAAGGAAACCAACCTCAAATAAATGGATTCTTCAAAAAATATTCTTGAAGGCAAAGGTCCACAAGCATCCACAAAGGTTCTAAGATGTTCATGGGGTATTAATGAGCAAGGCCTACAAATATCACTAGCATTTGAATTATTGCAATATTGTTTTGGTTACATGAAACATAGCACCTTTAATGATGATTCAAATTAGTTATTCTACATTATTGAAGATTTTCATCAAATTTAAATATTAGGTCATTACTTATGAATATTGATTTCGTTATTATAACGAATTAAATACATAACGATTACTTAATTTATTGCAATTTATTTAATGAATTGATAGAATGTATGGCTTCACTTAATAGTAATGGACCAGGTCCCTTACTTTACTTCAGAAAACTACCAGAAAGTTAAATGCAGTAAAATCAACACAATGATTTTACGTGGAAACCTCCTTGCTTAAGGGAGTAAAACCACGACCTGTCTCACAGGATTTTCAATCGTGTTCACTAATCTTCAAAAGCAAAAGCGAAACACAATTACACCAAACGTAAGAAAGAGTTATCAATCTTACCGTTAAGCAATAAACTCTATTGCTCAACAAACCAAAGTAGAAAAACAATCTACCCACTAAGCTATCCCACCTGGACAACCTAGACTTTTAACACAACACACCAATTCCTTTATAGATTTAGGAGTGGTTTACAATTTAAGAACAAGAGAATAAATTCCTAAACAACTAGACGAAAAGCTCCAGATGTTGCTGTTGTCCTAGGAATAATTATGCCTTTGCTTTTTGTAGCCTTTGCAAGAGTTCTTGAAAAGTTTTTATCAAGTTGCAAAAACTAAACACAAATTTTTAGGAAAGTGCCTTTTATATGGGCAAGTCACTTTCCTAAACTTCTTTGCCATTGGTTGGAAAGGTCACACTTTTCTTACGCCATCGGGAAGTGTGCACCTACTTTCTGTACGTCTCCAGCTGGCAGTTGATTGGCTCATCATCATGAGGGCCTGGTACCTCTACTAGGTCCTTGGGTTTGTTTCATCTGCAATACTTCAAAGAGGACACATGCAATACTTAAGTAGAAAACCCGGTACCTTTATGAAGTCCCTAAGTTTGTCAAATCATCAAAACTACAAATAACATTTTCCCCCTTTTTGATGATGACAAACAATGATATGATCTGCAATCTTCACCAGAATCGTTCCCCCTGACTTTGTATTCCCCCTTTCTGTATATTCCCCCTTATTCTGAATATTCCCCCTTAATGTATGTTCCCCTTAATGTATGTTCCCCCTTATTTAGCTACTTACAGTTTACTTCCCCCTTTTTGCATCATAAAAAAGATATGGAGTAAATCATTGAGTCAACATAAATAATGAACAAGATCAGAGGAAACAACTATCAAACAGTAGAGGAAAAGCATTCACAAAAGAACATAGGAAGAACAGCAAAGGAACAAAGTAACCAACATGCCATTATAACATAAATAAATTAAAAACAAACTAAAAATCCATTAACACGATGATTAGCCACACAACAAAAGAGACACAGGGAAGGATTAATTGACAGTTTAGGAAGAGGGGGGAGTTTGAGATAGGGACTGGATAACAAGAGTGGGTCGTGCATTGGCAGCATCATTATCCTTGATGGCCTTTTCTTGCAGGGCAGTTATCTTCGCCTTCAACTCATTGTTCTCTTTCTCCAGAGCTTGTACAACTGAAGTACCGGGTCCCTCACTCCGTGCAGTAAACAACTCTGCTTTGAGGACAGCAATTTCAGCCTCTTTACTACTCAACGGCACGGTGAGTTCTTCAGTCTCGTGTCTAAGCTGATCCAGGTCCTCAAGAAGCTGAGCCATCTTGCTTTTTGGTAAGCCTCTACCTTCAATACATTCACATTCAAACAAGGTATGCTCAGAGATAGTTTGTTTAACTGTCCCCACCTTTCCAATACCAAGAGGAATCTAAAAGTTCTTGAATACTTTAGTGAGAAAGTATCCATACCCCATTCCATGTACTCTTTTCCTCTTAATAACTGTTTTGTGAATGTGTTCAATCATGAGACTAGGAAGGCACAGAGCCTCAAAGCTGCACAGCCTCTCCATGACGTACAAGTCAGCAGCAGTAGCAAGTGTTCTCTTTTCAGTGCGAGGGAGAATCACTTTGTTGACAAACTCGAAGACCAGCTGATAGTCACTCTTCATAATTTTCTTATAGATCCCAGCAACCTTGGTAGTGGGAGTCTTAGAAATCAGAGATGCAAATTCTGAAGAGCAAGTTTTTCCTTGCACGGACCGGGTCCCCTCTGTAGGCACTCTGAGGATTTTTCCCAAAACCTCCTCATTCAAAGAAATAGCAACATTGTTCACACGTGTGAGGAGACTCCCATCTTCCAGAAATTGAACATTGTAATAGAATTCACGAACCTCTTCATCATGGAGGATGGGGGATTTCTTGTTGAACAGGTGCAGCCAAGACTGGATCTCCACCATGTCATGCAGAGAGTCCATGCCTGGAAGAGTAATAATCCCCATATCAAACACTCTTCCAGCGAGAACTGCTTGTTTCCTCAGACTGTCAACTACTTCCTGCAAGTTGACATTCTCAACTTTCCTGGCTTGAGGACTAGGTTCCTGTGTCCGCTTTCTCTTCCTCTCAGATTTCTTCCCTTTTGACTGTAACTTTTCAACCTTCTTTGTAACCCTTTCCCTTTTCTTTTCTGACTTCTTCTTGGTATTTTTCTTTTCAACCTCTTCTCCAGACAACTCAACCAGTTTTTCTTTAGGTATCCTAAAATTTGATACCTTGAAGGTTGGTGCACTTCTGACTGCAGCAGAAGATCGTGCACTTGCCTTCAAGGCATCTACCATCAATTTTTGTGCAGCAGACCTTGTATTAGGTCGTCTCTTAGGAGTCTCCTCCACAACCTTTTCCTTCCCTTTTCGACTCTCCGCCTTACATTTTAATGGTGCTTCCTCACTTGCAGATTCAGATGAAGAGGAAGAAGAATACCACCCTAAATCGGGGGTTTTATCGAAAATGGGTTGAGAAGGCCTTACCTCTTCTCTTTCCAGGGCGTCAGTATGTTCTGCTCTGGCCTCTTCTCTCATCATTGCCAGGCTCTCAATCACAAGTTTCTCACTTGCTGCCAGGATATTAGACTCGGAAGCCCTGTGTTTTGGTAGGTCTCCCTTAAACATGTTGTAAGGCAACATGTCTTCACATGGACCCGGTACTGTAGCAGTGTTTAGGTCGATGGAGAAGAAGGGGTTATCCGGAGTATTTTGAGGAGGACTGGGTGGGGGAGGAAGTCTGGCTTGAGCAGTTGTTCGAGAGTAGAATGCTAGGGGTTCAATTTCACTAAAGGCATCCAACATTTTCTTAGAAGAAGAAGAAGAAGAAGACATGTTTGTGATTCTAGAAGGGGTCGTTGAAGAACAAAAAGAAGAGGAAGACAGACTTGCCTTTGAATGTGAGAAGCCTTGTGATAAAGGAGAGAGATAAAGTTAAGAGACAGATGAGAATTTCAAGAAGAAAAAACCCCTTTTAAAAGAAGTGAAAAGGTGCCAGGTCCTTGATTAGATCCGTCGTTTGAGGGAGAAACGATTGGACTTATCTGTCAGAGTAACCGATGACTGACACGTGGCTTTTTCAACGGTCAAATTTTTAGTTTAAATTTAATGTAAAAATGCTAACCTGGATAGGTACCAGGTACCATGATAGAGTTTAACTTCATTCCTTAATTGTTCTAGACTCTTCTTTTGCTGAGCAGGTCCCTATTGAGAGTATACCTACGAAAGATACAAAAAGTGATCTTGTTCAAATATTTCAGATTCACACAAAGGATACCTGCACTGCAAATCTAACCATCAAAGAAGTTCTACTGTTGGAAGCTAAAAGCATCACTTGGAGATCAACATCCCCAACATTAATCGATTTCTCTCAAATTGATCCTTGCTCAGAGCCTTGGTGAAGATGTCTGCAATCTGTTCCTCTGTTGGACAGTATGTAAGCATAATATTACCTTTCTCAACATGATCTCTCAAAAAATGATGTCTGACATCAATGTGCTTTGTTCTCTTATGCTGAACTTGATTCTTTCCCATACTCACAGCACTAGTGTTGTCACACATGAGAGGAATTGCTTTGATGTGGATTCCAAAGTCTTCTAAGTGTTTCCTGATCCACAGCAATTGAGAACAACAGGCTGCAGCAGCTACATATTAAGCTTCAGAAGTTGAAAGAGCCACAGAGTTCTGCTTCTTGGTGCCCCAAGAGATAAGTGATGATCCAAGGAAATGAGCCATTCAAGAGGTGCTCTTCCTGTCAACTTGATAACCTGCAAAATCAGCATCTGCAAAACCAACCAGATCAAAAGTATCACCTGCAGGATAAAAGAGAACCAGGTCCCCTGTTTTCTTCAAGTATCTAAGAATACGTTTTGCAGCCTTCAGGTGCGAATCACGAGGACATGCTTGAAACCTAGCACACATTCCAATGCTATACACAATATCTGGCCTGCTAGCAGTCAGATACAGCAAGGAGCCAATGATTCCTCTGTACATTGTCTGATTCACAAGGGGATCAGATTCTTCTACTATCATCTTGGAATTTGTTCCCATAGGAGTGTCAATGGGTTTGGAATCAAACATATTGAATTTCCTTAGCAGCTCTTTGATGTACTTCTCCTAGCATATTGAAATTCCATTTGAAGATTGCTTGATTTGCAGCCCCAGGAAGAATGTCAACTCACCCATCATACTCATTTCAAACTCCCTTCCCATCAGTGATGAGAATTCTTCACAAAGATGTTCTAAAGTGGCTCCAAAAATTATGTCATCCACATAGACTTGAATGATAAGCAATTCTTGTTCTCTTTTTAGTAAGAACAAAGTATTGTCTATCTTACCTGTTTTAAAACCATTCTTCAGCAGAAACTTTGATAACCTTTCATACCATGCTCTTGGAGCTTGTTTCAGACCATATAGTGCCTTATTCAATCTGAACACATGATTTGGTAGCTCTGCATCTTCAAAACCAGGAGGTTGCTTGACATACACCTCCTCTTTGAGATCTCCATTCAGAAATGCACTCTTCACATCCATTTGATACAGCTTGAACCCCATAAAAGCAGCAAAAGCTATTAAGATTCTAATAGCTTCCATTCTGGCAACAGGTGCAAAAGTCTCATCATAGTCAATTCCTTCTTCTTGATTGTATCCTTGCACCACCAGTCTGGATTTATTTCTATTAATAACTCCATTTTCATCAAGTTTGTTTCTAAATACCCACCTGGTTCCTATTATTATTCTGCCTTCAGGTCGAGGAACCAGGTACCATACCTTACTTCTTTCAAACTGATGAAGTTCTTCATGCATAAAATTGTTCCAGTCTGCATCACCTAATGCTTCTTTAACATTCTTAGGCTCAATGGATGATATGAATGCTGAGAATGCAACTAGATTTCTTGTTTTTGATCTAGTTTGAATTCCAGAATTCAAGGGAGAAATGAGATTATCAAGAGGATGTGATGAACTATGCTTCCATCCTGACCTTGCAGCAGACTGATTTGGCAGATCATCATGATCTTCTTCATCAGGAGTGATGTCATCTTCTGGGGAGTCTAATGTACTCTGGCTGGAGTTTTGAGTAGTACCAGGTACCCTATCATCCTGTTCAACCTCAGCATCCTCTTCAGGTAGACTGTGATTCTGATCATCACAATCATTTTTGAGTTGTTGATCTGCATCAGATTCAGCACCTTCAATCTTCTTGGATTCTAGCATTTTGAGCACATCATCATCATCATTTGATCCATCATTCTTCAAACTTCCATTTTCATCAAAAACAACATGAACGCTTTCTTCAATGCATTGTGTTCGTTTGTTGAATATTCTGTAGGCTTTGCTGGATGAAGAATATCCAACAAATACTCCTTCATCACTTCTAGGATCAAATTTTCCCAGATCATCCTTCCCATTATTCAGCACAAAACAACTGCATCCAAAAGCTCTAAGATAGTTCAGCATTGGCTTCCTGTTGTTGAGCCGTTCGTATGGAGTCTTGTTCAACACAGCTCTTATTAGACACCTGTTGGTAACATGACATCTTTGTGTTAACTTGACCGTAAACTTTGAGGAAGATTTGATTCAATAATCATAGTTCTGGCAATGTTCACCAAGGTTTTGTTCTTTCTCTCCACCACTCCATTTTGTTGAGGAGTTCTTGGAGCAGAGAAGTTGTGGCGTGTACCATTTTCCATACAGAATCTATCCAATGTTGAGTTTTCAAACTCTGTCCCATGATCAGATATAATGCTGCAAACAACTTGATTCAATTTGGTTTGAATCATTTTGAAGAACACCACCAGCTCATCAGTTGTATCTACCTTTGATCTCAAAAATCTCATCCAGGTGTATCTTGAATAGTCATCAACAATCACCAAGATGTACTTCTTGCCATTTCTGCTTTGAACCTTCAAGGGTCCACAAAGGTCCATGTGAAGCAGCTCTAAGGTTCTTGATGATGTTACCTGATTCTTGGGCTTGAATGATGATCTGATTTGCTTTCCGTTAACACAAGCTTCACGTATTTTATTTTCAGCAAACTTCATTTTGGGCAACCCTCGGACCAGGTCCTTTGAAATCAATTTATTCAATAAAGATGAACTCACATGTCCCAGCCTACGATGCCAGAGATCAGAATTTTCATTTTGAGCACTGAGACATGTTAAGTCATCTCCATGAGAGATTTCCAAGTTTGCCACATACATATTTTTACTTCTGTGTGCAGTAAGAATTACCTTGTTTGTAGTTAAACTCACCACAGTGCATTTCTCAGAAGTAAACTTGACCTCATTCCCTTTGTCACAGATTTGTGACACACTTAGTAAGCTGTATTTTAACCCCTCCACATGGTAAACATTGTCAATTGAATCTTCAAGAGATCTTCCTACTTTGCCAACTCCCAGAATGTACCCCTTCTTGCCATCACCAAATGAGACACCTCCTCCTTGGAGGGTCTTGAGTGAGAGGAAGTTCTTTACATCACCAGTCATATGTTTAGAGCAGCCACTATCCATATACCAACATTGACTGCTGCTCCTCTCACTCACCTGCACCAAAAATCACTTGTTAAGCTTGGGAACCCATTTCAGTTTGAGTTCCCAGTAGGCAGACAAAGGAGTGATCAGATTGTACTTGGTCCAATATGGTAGACTTTGAATCTTTCTAACAAAAGACCTAGGAGCAGGAACAGATTTTTTCTTTGAAAATCTGTGAGTTGAGACAGGCTCTGTAGGACCAGGTCTCTCATTTTGTACATTTTGTCTTTCAGCATGCTTTGAATATCTTTCACATGAGTTTCTCCAGCTAACACACTCATTCTTCAAATGTCCATTCTTACCACAATGCAGACACAACAGATTGTCGGAGACAAACACATACTTACTGTGAGGATTATAAGAAGGACTTATGTTCAGACTTCCTAGTCCTTTCTTATTGAAATTACTCTGATTTGTCACATTTGACAGCAACTTTGAGGATTTGGTCCACTTAAGAGAATTTTCAAGCTCTTTCTTAAGTTTCACAACATCCTGTTCTAATTTGTTACTCTTTTCAAGTGACAAACTAAGATTTTTCTCAGAGTTTTTCAATTTTTCTTGAATTTCAGCTTCTTCAGTAATCTGACACAATTGGTTCTTAAGTTCAAAGTTTTTTAACTCTAGAGACACCATTCTTGACATTGTGTCTTCAAATTGACCTTTGTTTTCAGTTAAAATTTCAAGTTCAGCAATCATGATATCTCTTTCAGATGTTAACTCTATCACATAATCTAACATGACTTTTGCCAAGGTTCTCAATTTTTTAAGAGAATATTTATCCAGGTCAATTTTCATGTCAAGAAGAGTTACCTGATTGTCTTTTTCTTCATTTTATGTGTGTGCCATGAGAGCAAACATTTCATTGAAGATAGTTTCCTCCTCATGCACAGCAACCATCGACACATCTTTTGGCTCATCAGGATCTTCTGAGTCACTAGAAGAATCCCCCCATGCAGCAAGAGCCCTTTTGACAACCATATCAGCAGCAGCTTTACGATCTCTGTTACCAAGTACCAGGTCCCTTCTGTTTTCTTGGTCACCCCTGTGTTTTTTATGTTCCTTGTTTTCATTTTTGAGTAAAGGACACTCTCTGATGAAGTGCCCAGACTTTCCACACTTGTAGCAAGTATCCCCTTGAGCAGCATTGCGAGTCCCATTTGTTCCTCTTTTATACATTTTGTTTTTTTTCACAATCTTTTGAAATCTACTGATGAGATAAGCCATATCATCATCATCACTTGAATATTCATCTGATTTATACTTCAACATCAATGACTTATCCTTCTTGGCTTCCCTTTTTGACAAATCATAGTTTCGATTCATCTCATGTGTTTTAAGATTACCAATCAGGGCATCCATGGTCAGCACCTTCAAGTCCTTTGCTTCTGTAATGGCATCAACTTTGCTCTCCCAAGACTTTGGAAGAATTCAAAGCACTTTCCTGACTTGTTTGGTCATGCTTATAGGTTCACCCAAACTTCGCAGCTCATTTGTAATGGAAGACAACTTGGTGAACATGTCATGTATAGTTTCTCCTTCCTTCATTTTGAAGTTCTCATATCGTGAGGTGAGCATGTCAATCTTGGATTCTTTGACTTGTTCAGTTCCTTCATGTGCAGTCAACAAGCAATCCCAAATTTCTTTAGCAGACTCACAGTCGACACTGTTGTACTCATCGTGTCCTATCCCACGCACCAAAGAGTTTTAGCTTTGAAACCCTTTTCAATCTTTTTCCTGTCAGCATCATCATATTTCTGCCTGGGCTTTGAAACAGTAATGGTCTTTTCTCCATCCTTTACTTCCATCATTGGAACAAAGGGTCCATCTAGTATAATATCCCATAACTCGCTATCTTCTGCCATGAGATAGTCGTGCATTCTAACTTTCCACCAACTGTAGAAATGTCCATTGAAACGAGGAGGACTGTGTGATGACTGACCTTCTTCGAGGTTAAGTGGAGCTGCTATTCTTAGAACAAAATCACTTCCTTGGTGTTAACTAAATAGGTAGTGCCTGCTCTGATACCACTTGATAGAATGTATGGCTTCACTTAATAGTAATTTTCCAGGTCCCTTACTTTACTTCAGAAAATTACCAGAAAGTTAAATGCAGTAAAATCAACACAATGATTTTACGTGGAAACCTCCTTGCTTAAGGGAGTAAAACCATGACCTGTCTCACAGGATTTTCAATCGTGTTCACTAATCTTCAAAAGCAAAAGCGAAACACAATTACACCAAACGTAAGAAAGAGTTATCAATCTTACCGTTAAGCAATAAACCTCTATTGCTCAACAAGCCAAAGTAGAAAAATAATCTACCCACTAAGCTATCCCACCTGGACAACCTAGACTTTTAACACAACACACCAATTCCTTTATAGATTTAGGAGTGGTTTACAATTTAAGAACAAGAGAATAAATTCCTAAACAACTAGACGAAAAGCTCAAGATGTTGCTGTTGTCCTAGGAATGATTCTGCCTTTGCTTTGTGTAGCCTTTGCAAGAGTTCTTGAAAAGTTTTTATCAAGTTGAAAAAACTAAACACAAATGTTTAGGAAAGTGACTTTTATATGGGCAAGTCACTTTCCTAAACTTCTTTGCCATTGGTTGGAAAGGTCACACTTTTCTGACGCCATCGGGAAGTGTGCACCTACTTTCTGTACGTCTCCAGCTGGCAGTTGACTGGCTCATCATCATGAGGTCCTGGTACCTCTACTAGGTCCCTGGGTTTGTTTCATCTGCAATACTTCAAAGAGGACACCTGCAATACTTAAGTAGAAAACCCGGTACCTTTATGAGGTCCCTAAGTTTGTCAAATCATCAAAACTACAAATAACATGAATGCAGGAAGTTTTTCTATCGACGGGGATCCCCCAAATAAAGAATAATTTTATGGGAAAAGATAGAGTATCGACCTATTTATAAGGTATGCCAATGTGGAATTTCATCTAAAGATTTTTCAGAGACAATTATTATGAAAATTAACCTGCAAGATTCTCTATTAAAATAAACATGAACCGTTAGATTTATTTCCATTCTACATTATCAATGATTTGTATCAGATTCTAATACCAGGTTATTTCTTAGTATAATGGTGTTATTGCGACGAATGACATATATGACGATCAGTTAATTTATTACAATTTAATAAATTAATAAATGCAGAAAATCCTCTATTAACGAGGAAACCACCAAATAAAGCATTATTTTATGAAAAAAATATAGCAGTTGATCTCCTAATAAGAATTTACAATGAGAAATTGAATCAAATTGTTTTCTTGGAGAAAAGTAATATGAAAATTGAATTGCAAGTTTTTCAATTAAAATAATTGTGAACTCTGTTATATATGTATATTTTATTGTCATCCTACAGTACCAAATATTTGCATAAACTTTGAATATTAGGTCATTGCTTATTCATTAGTGAAAGAATTTACGTATACGATTATCACTTTGTTTATTACAATTTAATTCATGATTGCCGGAAGTTTCTCTATCAACGAGGGACGCCCAAGCTAAGGATAATTCCATGGATAAAAACAGAGTGGCCGGCATGCTAATAAGGATTGGCAATGAATCTTACCAAATCTTTTTTTTTGGTCGACTAAATAATTTCCCCTTTATTTGCATTAGAAATAATCCAAGCAGCTGGATTCTTTTTATTGAACCAATAAGGCACTATATATAACAAATAAAACTAACGACTCTAATATTTCAGTTACTATTGATAAACACTATACTATTCATTCATTTTGTACCAGTACATACACTTCACTCAAGAAAATCATGTATTTTAAACGAAATATATTTAATTCTCTGACAACTCAAGCAACGAGAAATTTATTACTTTCGTCTCTACTCAAATCATTAAAAACTAATTTTGAAACTACTAATATATTACGTAAAGCACGATTAAATTCACTATATTAAATATAAATTTTCTTAAAATAGTGCGAAATAGTTCACTAGTGAATGGGCAAAAAACTTTGAGTCAATGACGGCTGAACACATAAGAGATAAACATGTTGGTGTAGTCAGATATTATTTATTATTACTCTATATGGATGAAGAATATTTGGACTTTGGGGGAGCAATGTCACGACCCAATTTCTCGAGCCATGAAGGCACCTACTATAACCCATCAGTAGGTAAGCCAAACCACAACCCAGAACCACACATAATGGGTGTGAGGGTAGAAACTAAACAAGACTAAGAAAAATTACTATAACAACATAAGCAAACCAAAACATAACTACAATAAAGGATCCCTCCCAGAACCTGGAAGTCACTAATACAGAGCTACCAACAAAACGAGTACAAGTCCCAACAGTGGACCACCGAAACTAGACTGTCTCGAAAGGTAAAAGACAAGTCTTTATATAAACAGATGGAGACTGAAATAGTACAAAACGCTGTGTACTCACCCCTGCCTCCAGACCAGAAATTCTCCAAACTCGATCAACGCTGACTACTGGTGCTCGGACCTGCATCACGAAAATAGATGCAGAGTGTAGCATGAGTACCAAATATCAGGTACCCAGTAGGCATCATAGGCCGACTGAACTAGAAAAGTAAAGCACTATGAAAAGACGGAATCACAAAACTAGAGGTCAAGAACGGAAGGCTAAGTAACACAATAATGCACACGAGTGTATAAAGATCTAACTAAATTAATATAAATAAGCTAACTACACCTAACTCCACCCACCATAAGCCCAGAAGGTACACTCGCGCACAAGTTTAAATAAAAACCCAAACGGAGCCCCATAAGTCCGACGATTACACAAAATAACTATAACTTAAGGAGAATAGAACTCGAGGCCAAAGAACACCGAACCAAAAAGTAGAATCTGACGGTACGGAGGTCGGGCCTTGAACCGGACGCTCACCAGAATTACACAAGTAGCCAATTGCAAAATATAAGTAACTGAGGCCGGACCTCTAACCGGATGCTCTACATACTTGAGGCCGGACCTCTAACCGGATGCTCTACATAAGTATGTGGATGGTCGAGGCCGGACCTTAAATCCGGATACCCGACAAAGATGTCGATATAGCAGCTGAAAGAGTCTTTATCTATCCATAATCATATAATCCCATGGAACACCATCTAGACTTAGCTAATCAAAGTAAGACCTTAAAGTCGAATAGAAACTCAACTTTGAATCACGGAGCGAAAATCATTGTCACTGACGTAACTCGAGAAGCCGTAACATCGAAGAAATAAGAGTAACTATCGCTAGAGCAAGCTCATCGTCTAGCTAAATACCAAACTATCAGACTCAAGTCTGCTACATCAGTCTACAAGGATTTAAGCCGGCCGAGCGACGTCGGGGCTAAACTAAGTCCTACCGACTTTGAATCATGCATTTCTAAGGAAAACCCTAGTCAAACCTAAACTAAGGCCCAACATACTTCTGATAACCAGTATTCAAACATACAAGTAATTCATATAGCAAATAAGGTCAATTAATGACAATAAACATGCTCACAGTTACCCGGTAATTCTCAGAAAAAGGCCGAAAATATGATTTGTAACACCTATGCATGATCCAATAACTACCCAACCCAAATCCCAACTATTCAACATGCATTTACATGTTCGAGTTCAATCTAAGAAGAGAAACCATAGCCTACCTGAACGCAGATCACGCGCGCTCCAAAATTCACTCCCCGGATCTTTTACTTTCTAAAAGGCCTCGAAACGTTGATACACTAAAATCGCAAGAAACGGAGACGGGTCAATTTCACGGTCAAAATGGAAAAAGTGGGATCCGCGTTGAGAAATCCCGAATTTACCCCTAGTAAAAGTCCTAAATAACTCTCGGAACTTGTATACCCGAATGGAACACAATTCAGGACTCAAGACGGTCCCAACATTAACATGCAACAAAAAAAACCCAAATCCTAAGCTAAAAATCAGCAACAATGGCAGCAGCTACTTACCAGATTTTACCAAAAATGAAGCTCCAACAGCGAAAACCAATCACACCACGACGATCCTCACGAAAAACCCCACAATATAGGCTCTTGAATCACTTGATTCGGACCTAAAATGGCCAAGAAATCACCTTCTGAAATTTCCCAAAACTTGTGCTCGAAAATGAGCTATGACAGCATTTAAAACCCAAAAATTACCTCAAATCGTGTCCCCAAATCAGATTCCAAGCTCACCAATGTGTTGCCCTCGAAAAATCTCACAACTTAGCCTTTTGAATCGCCCAATTCGGAGTTGTATCGCTCAAGATATCAAGTTCCAAAGTTAGACAGAAAGCTGAATGTTGAGTATTTATAAGGGCTGTACCAGTTCAGCTTTGCCTACTTTCTTTAAAGTCTCCGACGGGTGCTCGGAATCCGTTCGGAACCTGATAAAAATAAAATAGATATGCTACCCTACCAAAGTCGACATTCCGGAGCTAACCGCGCTGACGGAATTCTCATCCGAGCGCGTTTACTCAGAATGTTGACTAAAGTCAAACTTAGCCGTTAAACTTAAAGTTAAAACGCCTAATCCCACCAACTCACACTGAAAACTTTGGGAGTCATGTCGACAATGCTACTAGACTAAAATGACCCTTCCGGAACTGATGGAATCGTCAGAATTGGATTCTGATGTCATCTTCTTGAACTTTTGATCGAAAATGATCGTTCAAGGTTCATAAGCTCCAAAAATACTAAAACTCACACAATAACCAAACGAATGACCAGGTGACCGATCTGTTACCCCAAAGAAGTCATAAATGACTTGGAATCGCTATAGGAACGCTCTAAACGATGTACAGAAGATAAAACACTAAAAATGACAATAAGGGTCATTACAATATCCACTACTAAAAAGAACTTTCGTCCGCGAAAGTAAGGGTCTAGAAGTACCTGAAGGCTCAAACAAGCCGGGAAACTGCTCTCGCATCTCCTGCTCGATCTCCCAGGTAGCCTCCTCGACTGAACGATGCCTCCAACGGACCTTAACAATAGGAATGGCTCTCGGGCGCAATTTCCTCACATCTCTCCTGGCTAGGATGGCAACTGCTCTTCTACAAATGTCAAATGATCATCCAACTCAATTTCATCATATGGAGCACATGGGACTCATCAGAATATATCGGCGTAGCATCGAGACATGGAAAAGCGGATGGATGCCTGAAAATGCTGGAGGTAGGGCCAACTCATAAGCAACCTCCCCAACTGTCCGAAGTATCTCAAAAGGCCCAATATACCTGGGGCTAAGCTTACCCCGTCTCCCAAATCTCATCACACCCTTCATGGGCGACACACGGAGAAATACCCGATCACCAACAGAGAATCTCAAAGGTCGACGCCTCCGATTCGCATAACTCTGGTGCCTACTCTGAGCTGTCCTGAGTCTATCCTGAATCACTCTCACCTGCTCCAAAGCCTCCTGAATCAAATCTGTACCTCGCGGCCTAGGCTCTGTAGACTCGAACCATCCCACTGGAGTGCGACAACGCCTACCATACAAGGCCTCAAACGGGGCCATCTGAATGCTAGAATGGTAGCTGTTGTTATAAGCAAATTCCGCCAAAGGCAAGAACTGATCCCATTGACCACCAAACTCCAAAACACAAGCCCGTAGCATGTCCTCAAGGACCTGAATAGTGCGCTCTGACTGACCATCAGTCTGTGGGTGGAAAGCTGTGCTCAGGTCAACCCGGGTGCCCAACTCATCCTGAAAGGTCCTCCAAAAGCTAGACGTGAACTGAGAACCCCGATCTGATATAATAGAAACTGGCACCCCATGAAGTCGAACCACCTCTCGAATGTAAATACGAGCCAACCTCTCGGCACTAAATGAAGATTGAACGGGAAGGAAATGTGCTGACTTGGTCAATCGATCAACGATGACCCAAATACTATCAAATCCTCTAGAAGTCCTCGGTAGACCAGCCACAAAATCCATAGTAATGCGATGCCACTTCCACTCGGAATGGGTAATCCCCAAATTCACCACCAGGCCTCAAATGCTCGGCCTTTACTTGTTGGCGGCAAAGACAAGCAACGAGAAACAAAGTCAAGAATATCTCGCCTCATGCCACTCCACCAAGAATGTTGTCTCAAATCACGATACATCTTCATTTGTACCGGATGGATAGAAAATCTAGACTCATGAGCCTCCGAAAGTATCAATCGAGATCAAATCTCCAACTCTCGGGACACAAATGCGACCAGCGAATCTCAACACTCCATCAGGATCTAAGGTAGCCTGATCACCATTACCCGCTAACACTCGATCTCTAAGGGACCCCAGGGCCTTATCCTCAAATTGACAACCACGGATCCTATCATACAAAGAAGACTGAACTCCCATATAAGCCAAGACGCGTCTAGAATCTGATATATCTAATCGAACCATGCTATTGGCTAAAAACTGAATGTCCAAAGCCAAGGGTCTTTCACCTGCAGATAAGAAGGCTAGACTACCCATACTCACCGCCTTTCGGCTCAAAGCGTCTGCTACCACGTTCGCCTTGCCCGGATGATAGAGAATGGAGAGATCATAATCCTTCAGGAGCTCAATCCAACGACGCTGCCTCGAATTAAGGTCCCTCTGGCTCATGATGTACTGAAGACTCTTGTGGTCAGTATAGATCTCACATCGAACTCCATACAAGTAGTGCCTCCAAATCTTAAGCGCGAAAACTACCGCTGCCAACTCCAAGTCATGGGTGGGGTAGTTGCGCTCATGGACCTTAAGCTGCCTCGACGCATACGCAATAACCCGGCCCTGCTGCATCAATACACAACCCACACCAACACCAGACGCATCACAATAAATCGTGAAACCCTCACCCTCAATCGGAAGAGTCAATATAGGAGCGCTAGTAAGCAACTCCTTGAGCTTCAGAAAGCTCATCTCACACTCCTCCGACCACACAAAGGGAATATCCTGGCGAGTCAACCGAGTCAAAGGAGCTGCAATAGTAGAAAAGCCCTCAACAAAACGCCTGTAGTAACTCGCTAACCCGACAAAGCTACGAACCTCAGTAACAGAAGTGGGTCTGTCCCAATCACAAATAACTTCAATCTTCGTCGGATCTACCCTAATACCCTCCTTGGACACCACGTGCCCCAAGAATGCTACAGACGCAAGCCAAAACTAGCACTTTGAGAACTTGGCATAAAGTCACTGATCTCTCAAAGTCTGGAGCACTATCCTCAAATGCTGCTCATGCTCACTCCGGCTCCGCGAGTATACCAATATGTCATCAATGAAGATGATAACAAATGAATCAAGGTATGGCCTGAACACACGTGTCATCAAGTCCATAAAGGCGGCTGGGGCATTAGTCAACCCAAAAGACATCACCAGGAACTCATAATGGCCGTAACGAGTCCTAAATGTAGTCTTAGGGATGTCTCATGCTCTAATCCTCAGCTGATGGTATCCGGACCTCAAATCAATCTTAGAAAATACGACGGCACCCTGAAGCTGATCAAACAAATCATCTATACGAGGCATAGGGTAACGGTTCTTCACCGTCACCTTGTTCAGTTGTCTGTAGTCAATGCACATCCTCAAAGTCCCATCCTTCTTTTTCACAAACAGAACAGGAGCACCCCAAGGCGACACACTCGGACGAATGAACCCCTTTTCTAAGAGGTCCTTTAACTGAACACTGAGCTCTCTGAGCTCTGCAGGAGCCATCCGATAAGGCGGAATAGAAATAGGACGAGTGCCAGGCTCCAAATCTATAGCAAAATCAATGTCACGCTCTGGGGGTAGGCCAGGTAGATCTGTAGGGAACACATCTGCATACTCTCTAACCACAGGAACTGAGTCAACTGAAGGGCCCTCCCTACTCACATCTCTGATGTGGGCCAAATACGCTAAACACCCAGAAGTAACCAACCGCCTAGCTCGAATAAAAGAGATTATCCCCGTCGGTGTGTGACTATAAGCAGCCTGCCACAATACCGGGGGAACACCAGGCATGGATAAGGTAACAGTCTTAGCATAGCAATCCAAGACCACATGATATGGGGATAACCAGTCCATGCCCAAAATCACATCAAAATCAATCATATCTAGCATAATAAGATCAGCTCTAGTATCATAACCCTGGATAGTCACTAAGCAAGATCGCAATACTTGATCCACTACTAAGAACTCACCTATCGGGGTCGAAACATGAACCGGCTCTGCCAAAGACTCGGACCTCATACCCAATCGGGAGCAAAATAAATAGATACATACGAGAATGTGGACCTGGATCAAATAATATCAGAGCAGTGATGGCACAAGAAGAGCGTGCATTCGAGATGACATCGTCCGATGCCTCACCCGCCGCTCTTGTCGGGCAACAGAGAAATGGCCCCTGAGCACCTCTACCTGGTGCACCCGGTCTACCACCTGACCGCCTCCCGAGCTCCACCCTGGTACCTGTCGACTCTCTTGACGGTCCTGAATCGACCACCTCCTCTGGCCAGAAGACACGGTGGCCGGGTTTAGAAGTAGGTGGGCCTGGTACAATCACCCCGACTCGCCGGAAGCATTCTCTAGACCAATGGTCAAGAGCACCACAATCATAACACCCCGAAGTTGAACGCCCTGTAGTAACCCGACCGCGGCATGGAGGAAAAGAATCTGATCCCCTCGAATTCTGGCCTGTACTAGGACCACTCTGCTGATATTGACCTCCCTCAGAAACAGGTAATGCCGCCTGAACAGGCCGACTGGTCTGACCCTGCTGGAACCTCTGACGTGGCCTATCATATGAGTCCCTCCCCCTAGTCTGCGACTCGCTATAGCTGCCCTGGTAGCGTGCCCTCTTATCGCTGCCCCCTTGGGCCTCACGATGAATATGCTCCATGGATCGGGCATGATCAACCACATCAAGAAAAGAACGGCCAGCTGAAACCATATGCTCTGTGTCAACCCTCAAACGGTATCGCAACCCACGTACAAAACAACGAACTCTCTCTCCCTCTCAGGCGTGGATCATAGTAGCATGGCGAGACATCTCATGGAACCTCGCCTCATACTGTGAAACGGTCATAGATCCCTGCTCCAATCTAGAATCGATCACGGCTCGCTCTCTCGACGCTCCGTGGCATGAATCGGGCCAAGAAAGCCTCTGAGAACTCACTCCAAGATATAGGAGGAGATCCAACTGGCCTAGACTCTCGATACATGCGCCACCACTGCCTGGCTGGCCCACGGAACTGATGAGCGGTAAAGTCAGCTCCTCTCGACTCCAAAAGGCCTAATGATCAGAATCGCTTCCTGGCAAGTGAGCCGAACTCGTGGCGCCCTCTCCAATCGCCACGAGAATATAGGCGGTGCCAACCTCAAATACCCCAAGCATCTTCTGATCCCGCAGAGGCATCTCTCTAACCTCTAAGTCTGGTGGGCGCTACATGAATCGGTGGCGGCCGATCTTGCAAAGATCGTGCCGGTATCATTGTGCCGGTGCTCGTCGCATATCCCCAATAGCTGCTAATATCTGAGTCAAGAGGGAATGAATATCGTGCCGTGAATCGCGGGTGGTGGTCAAGCGAGCCCCGCCCCACCGATCGTGGCGGTACATGCGCCGCATGAGGCTCCTCCATATCCCGGCAAAGCTGCAGCCCTACCTCGACCTCGTGGTCGACGTCTACCCCAAGCTGAGGCTCCGGGTACATCTCCCCCGAACGCACCGCCTCGCGTGCGAGCCATCCTGTAATAGAGTGAAACAACTAAGATTTTAAGAAACAAACTAGACACACGCGGCACGAATTTGAAACAAAATGGATATTTTCCTAAATACTTCCTGTAGCCTCCTGAAGATAAGTTACGGACGTCTCCGCACCGATCCGCAGGACTCTACTAGACGTTAGCTCTGTAAAAGTGAGACCGTTGAACCTAGGGCTCTGATACCAACTTGTCACGACCCGGTTTCTCGAGCCATGAAGGCACCTACTATAACCCATCAAGAGGTAAGCCAAACCACAACCCGTAACCACACATAATGGGTGTAAGGGTAGAAACTAAACAAGACTAAGAAAAATTACTATAACAACATAAGCAAACCAAAACATAACTACAATAAAGGATCCCTCCCAGAACCTGGAAGTCACTAATACAGAGCTACCAACAAAACGAGTACAAGTCCCAACAGAGGACCACCGAAACTAGACTGTCTCGAAAGGTAAAAGACAAGTCTATATATAAACAGATGGAGATCGAAATAGTACAAAACGCTGTGTACTCACCCCTGCCTCCAGACCAGAAATTCTCCAAACTCGATCAACGGTGACTACTGGTGGTCGGACCTGCATCACGAAAGTAGATGCAGGNTGTAGCATGAGTACCAAATATCAGTACTCCAGGAGGCATCATAGGCCGACTGAACTAGAAAAGTAAAGCACTATGAAAAGACGGAATCACAAAACTAGAGGTCAAGAACGGAAGGCTAAGTAACACAATAATGCACACGAGTGTATAAAGATCTAACTAAATTAATATAAATAAGCTAACTACACCTAACTGGACCCACCATAAGCCCAGAAGTTACACTCGTGCACAAGTTTAAATAAAAACCCGAACGGACCCCCATAAGTCCGACGAGTACACAAAATAACTATAACTTAAGGAGAATAGAACTCGAGGCCAAAGAACACCGAACCAAAAAGTAGAATCTGACGGTACGGAGGTCGGGCCTTGAACCGGACGCTCACCAGAATTACACAAGTAGCCAATTGCAAAATATAAGTAACTGAGGCCGGACCTCTAACCGGATGCTCTACATACTTGAGGCCGGACCTCTAACCGGATGCTCTACATAAGTATGTGGATGGTCGAGGCCGGACCTTAAATCCGGATACCCGACAAAGATGTCGATATAGCAGCTGAAAGAGTCTTTATCTATCCATAATCATATAATCCCATGGAACACCATCTAGACTTAGCTAATCAAAGTAAGACCTTAAAGTCGAATAGAAACTCAACTTTGAATCACGGAGCGAAAATCATTGTCACTGACGTAACTCGAGAAGCCGTAACATCGAAGAAATAAGAGTAACTATCGCTAGAGCAAGCTCATCGTCTAGCTAAATACCAAACTATCAGACTCAAGTCTGCTACATCAGTCTACAAGGATTTAAGCCGGCCGAGCGACGTGGGGGCTAAACTAAGTCCTACCGACTTTGAATCATGCATTTCTAAGGAAAACCCTAGTCAAACCTAAACTAAGGCCCAACATACTTCTGATAACCAGTATTCAAACATACAAGTAATTCATATAGCAAATAAGGTCAATTAATGACAATAAACATGCTCACAGTTACCCGATAATTCTCAGAAAAAGGCCGAAAATATGATTTGTAACACCTATGCATGATCCAATAACTACCCAACCCAAATCCCAACTATTCAACATGCATTCACATGTTCGAGTTCAATCTAAGAAGAGAAACCATAGCCTACCTGAACGCAGATCACGCTACGCTCCAAAATTCACTCCCTGATCTTTTACTTTCTAAAAGGCCTCAAAGCGTTGATACACTAAGATCGCAAGAAACGGAGACGGGTCAATTTCACGGTCAAAATGGAAAAAGTGGGATCCGCGTTGAGAAATCCCGAATTTACCCCTAGTAAAAGTCCTAAATAACTCTCGGAACTTGTATACCCGAATGGAACACAATTCAGGACTCAAGACGGTCCCAACATTAACATGCAACAAAAAAAACCCAAATCCTAAGCTAAAAATCAGCAACAATGGCAGCAGCTACTTACCAGATTTTACCAAAAATGAAGCTCCAACAGCGAAAACCAATCACACCACGACGATCCTCACGAAAACCCCCACAATATAGGCTCTTGAATCACTTGATTCGGACCTAAAATGGCCAAGAAATCACCTTCTGAAATTTCCCAAAACTTGTGCTCGAAAATGAGCTATGACAGCATTTAAAACCCAAAAATTACCTCAAATCGTGTCCCCAAATCAGATTCCAAGCTCACCAATGTGTTGCCCTCGAAAAATCTCACAACTTAGCCTTTTGAATCGCCCAATTCGAGTTGTATCGCTCAAGATATCAAGTTCCAAAGTTAGATGTAAAGCTGAATGTTGAGTATTTATAAGGGCTGTACCCGATTCAGCTTTGCCTACTTTCTTTAAAGTCTCCGACGGGTGCTCGGAATCCGTTCGGAACCTGATAAAAATAAAATAGATATGCTACCCTACCAAAGTCGACATTCCGGAGCTAACCGCGCTGACGGAATTCTCATCCGAGCGCGTTTACTCAGAATGTTGACTAAAGTCAAACTTAGCCGTTAAACTTAAAGTTAAAACGCCTAATCCCACCAACTCACACTGAAAACTTTGGGAGTCATGTCGACAATGCTACTAGACTAAAATGACCCTTCCGGAACTGATGGAATCGTCAGAATTGGATTCTGATGTCATCTTCTTGAACTTTTGATCGAAAATGATCGTTCAAGGTTCATAAGCTCCAAAAATACTAAAACTCACACAATAACCAAACGAATGACCAGGTGACCGATCTGTCAGTCCCAGCAAGTCATAAATGACTTGGAATCGCTATAGGAACGCTCTAAACGATGTACAGAAGATAAAACACTAAAAATGACAATAAGGGTCATTACAAGCAAACACCACAAATAGTCCCTGAACTATTGGAGTAAGTCTAAAATAGTCCTTTCTGCATTATCATATGTAATTATAAAGTTTGTTCTTTTATATACACTTAAAATTTTAGTCTCATAATTATACATTTACCGATTTTAGTCCTTAAAATATTCAAAAAACTATCATGTTTGATCTCTATCGATTTATTTTACACAAATAACTTAGATTTACACATATGAAATCATACCTCCGTGAAACTCATACCAACTCAATTTACAACTTTTTACTTGCAGTAGCTATCACATGGACAAGAGAATCTGTTAGGAACACAGACTCACCTAACAACAAATCTGTAAACTTTCAAATCCAATATAGAAGTAAGAATAACACTTAAACTTAAATTTACTAACACCAACAAACAGAATATGTCTTACAAATAGATAATAGAGAATAGTTCTAACAACCAAGGTATTTCGAGGAACCTTAACCTCCGAATCTACCAGAGAAAAAATCCAATCTAAAAGACTCAACCTCCAAATCTGCCAAAGAAAAAATCTTATCCAGAAGACTGACTGCTATTATCAGCTAGGCAACTACTAGAACACATACACATAATAATTACTAAATAAAAAGATACATTTAGGCCTTATTTACACTCTTCTTCTTGCAGCTATACCCATACTAATAGTAGGTCTAATAATACCCACCCTATCGAGTTTCACCTTGTCCTCAAAGGTGAAATTGAGGAAACTCTGCATCAATGCCTGCATAGGATTCCCAGGTGTTCTCAAAGTCTTCTGAATGTTAGGTAAGCCCTTCCACTGAATTCAACCTAAGGAATCCATCTTGGCCATTTTTTTGCATGTGCCCCTACGAAACAACGTAAATAAGTCTCCTACGAGCGACTGAACAACCTCAACTTGACGATCTATTCAGGGTGATAAGCTGAGATCAATTTGAGGCTAGTACTACACAACTTGAATAATTCTTGCAAAAATTGTCTGACAAAAACCCAATCTCATTCAGACATAATTGATTTGGGAAAACCATGATAAAATTGTATAATCTCACAAACAACTGGTGCAGCAACACTCTTTGTTGTATATGGATGATTGATAAGAGGAGAAAATGACTATATTTAATAAAACGGTTTACCACAACAAGTATTGTTTCATGTCCCATTGCTTTTGGTAACCCGCTGATAAAATCCATAGAAATAACGTTCAGAACTTGAGTAGGAATAGGTAACCTGCTGATGAGATCCATAGAAATATCGTTCCAAACATGAGTTGGAATAGGTAATGGTTGTAGCAAGCCAATGGGACTAAGGGATTCATACTTGTTCTGCATGCAAACTCCACAACTAGCCACAAAGTTTGTACATCCGTTTTGATTCCCGTCCAATACAACACTTGAGAAATGCGCTTCCATGTCCGAAAAAATCCCTTGTTTCCACCTGTAGGTGAGGAATGGAATTCCCTTAGGAGCATGGGAATGTGTAGAGATGAACCGGAAATCACCTTATGAAAATTAGGCAAACATTTTTTAGATTATAATTCGGCCATCAAGATATATCTTGAAGCAAATCTAGTGTCAATTGATGAAGTTGATCATACTGTTGGATTTCTATGGAAAGATCATCTAAGGTAGTACTGCGTAAAACATAAAAAGCCATGAAATGAAAATGGTGGAATAAGACATCAACTTCTTTATTATCACAACCTAGGCGATATTGAATAGCAAAATCAAATCACATTAACTTGGTGATCCATTTTTATTGCTGCTCTGCCATAGCATGCTGGCCCATGAGGAATTGGAGTCTTCCTTCATCTGTTCATATAAAGAAATGCTGACCCATCAAGTAATGTTGCCACTTTTGTACAGCAAAAACAGTGGCCGTTCACTCCCTCTCATATATTCACTTAGATAGAAAGTCCTCGACTTAGAAAAGCAATTGGATGTCTTTGCATTAGAACAACTCTAACTACTAATCCTGAAGCATCTATTTCAACCACAAATACTTTGTTAAAATCTGGTAGTGCCAAGACCGGCAAAGTGACCATAGCCTCCTTAAGAGAATAAAAAGTTAATTGAGCTTCTCTATTCCAACGAAAAGCATTTTCTTGAGAAATTGTGTGAGTGGATGGGTTGTTTTCCCATAGTTCTGAACAAATTTCCTATAGTAACTAGTGAGTCGTAAAAAAACCAGCAAAAAACCATAACATTATTAGACTTGGCCAATTTACGATAGTTGTTATTTTGGCGGGATCCGATGAGCGTGCAATTTCTAAAATAATATGTCTCAAATGCTACAGTTGTTGCTGTCCAAAATGGCACTTTTTTCTATTGACAACCAAGTTATGAAATTATAAAAATTGTAGCACCTCCCGCAAATTACCCAAGTGAGTATTCATTTAAGTCAACATAATATCCTTCTCTATCCGTTTGCAAGGCTATAAAAAGATTATTGTGTGAAGCCACTGATTTGGACAATGAGGGATCTCCTCAAACAACTTGTGCTTCCCCCCCCCCCCCCCCCAATTCAAATTTCAGCATCAATATTATGAAATTATCTTGAATATCCCCTAAAGTCTCTAACCACTCTAATCCCAACACTAAATCGTCACTTCCTCAATTAAAAAATAAATAATCTGTGTGATGCACAATTTGTCAATCCACAATTTCACTTTTTTGTAGCTTCCCTGACTTTTTACTTGTCGTTTGTTACCTACTTCTACCACGAACAACTTAGTTTCTGTTTATTTTTAACCTAATTCTTCGGCCACTGTACGGGAGATAAAATTCGTTGATCCTCTACTATCAATCAACACAACAACCTTCCTCCTCAATATGGTTCCCCATACCTTCAAATACTTCTTTGAGGTAAATCCTGCAATAGAATACAATACAATTCCATTAACTTCTGAGACTCTGGGTGTTCTTGAATGTTTAAATGACACATTCCTGTATTTATTATTTTATCTGAATGCTCTTCTATGTATCCCTCTTCACTGTCCTCTGCCGCTACAATAAGCAGAGTTAACAGTATTGAACTGCACGGTTATTGGGGCCATATTTTTCATCATAGCGGAAACAAAGTTCTCTTCTAAATTTTTCCTGATTTAGGGCATATGTTTATATTTTGTAAGCTCCTCAATGCCTTCAAGAAGTTTTAGATCTTGATTGTACGAGTTCGCTTCGCTTTTGCTCTTGAAAATGATATTGTTATGTTGTAAGACAAAGTGTTGTCGCTACACGTATGTGGGGACTTGTAACACTTCATGGTATGCTATTTTCAATCACGGGAATATATTGTTGAAACCCTAGGAAGTGGTGTAGGCATAAGTCTAGGCAAGTGAGCTTGGTTGAGAGACCAATTCTTTTCTTTAATACGATGACTTTGGCCTATAATTTGGGTTAGATTTCCCAATCTTCTACGATGAAATTCTTCCTTGATCTCCCGTCTCTATCCATTGAAGAAAATCCCCATCAAAACTGCATGATCGACATCTTCCAAAGTGCTAAAAGCAATTCAAAATCTTCTCTATATTAGGCTATAATTCCAATTTGTTGCTATCCTATCAAAACCTTATGTAAGTTCCCTAACTGTGATGGAGTGAATCGTTGGAGTATGGCTACTCAAAATACATCCCATATGGAAATCAACTTTCTTGTCTCCCACCATTGAAAACAATTTAGGGCTCTACCTTCAAGGCAAAAAACAAAAGCCTATAATTCATCATTTTCATCAATTCCATTGAAACAAAAATAGCGATCAACTCTGTTGAACCATCCGTATGAATTATCACTAGAAAATAAGGGTAGTTTCAATCTTGTAGGACGTGTTTCCATCACAATCTATGGGTGAAATTCACGAAATTCATCTCCTCCCCGATTGTTCCTGTTCTCGGCCATCACATCTATGTCTTTAATTTCACATGCCTAAACCACTGAGTTTTCTTTCTTATGTTGAAAAATTTCAAAATCATGTTTATCTTTGTTTGCATCCAATATCAGAACTGCCCGAGAAAATAACGTACTTTACCAATCTCTTCTTTTACTTTGTCCATTGTTTTCTCTAATCCTTCAATCCTTCCCTCCATTATGGTTGAAACCATAAAAGGCTCTGATACCAAAATTGTTAGGAACACAAACTCTCTTAACAACAAATCTTTAAAATGTAAAATGCAATATAGAAATTAGAATAACACTTAAACTGAAATTTACTAACACCAACAAATATAATAAGTATTACAAATAGAAAATAGAGAATTGTTCTAACAACCTAGGTATTTTGAAAAAACCTTAACCTCTAAATCTGCGAGAGAAAATCCTACCCAAAAGACTGGTCTTTTCTTCTTCTTAGTACTAATTATTATTACAAAATAACTACCTAAATTGCTTGGTAATTACTAGAAATACATACACATAACAATTAATAAATAAAACAGTCACATTTAGGCCTTATTTTCACCCCTTTTCCTGCGACTATAGACCCTTTTAATAGCAGGTCTAACAGAATCATTGTTATAAAAATCTAACAAAGTAGTCAATAGAATATCTACCCATCTAACAACAAGCCTTGCGGGTAAAGTGAACTTCCAAACATTTAGGTAGAATATATTTACATACTAAGTAATTGTAGTTGAGAAACCTATAGTCCTCAACTTGTTGTGGAAGAATAGGAAGACCATGTTTATAAATATATAAAGTCGAAACACTAAAGAAACGTAATACAATAAAAAGTTCTCTAGTCAATATAAAGAAATTGTTTCTATCTTTCTTCATTACAAATAAAACCTTGTCGTTATAATGGACTTTGAAACATTCAGCTAGAAAATATATTTACATACTAAGTAAGTTTAGTTGAGAAACCAATAGTCCTCAACTTGTTATGGAAGACTAGGAAGACCATGTTTATAAACATCTGAAGTTTAAAGACTGAAGAAACGTAATACTATAAAAAGTTCTCTACGCAATTTAACAAGAATGTTTCTATCTTCCTTCATTACATAACTCTTGCAAGAGTTCACTAAGATTTATCGGGTTGAAAATCCATGAGCATATCATGTGGAAGAAAACAATTTAAGGGAAGATCAAGAACAACAAAAAATACAAATAGGATTGTCGTGTGACATCCTTTGATTCCCAGACTGGTTGTCCAATTAGCTCAGACTTATACGATGCATGATGCATCATTTCACTTGATAATCATTTCTAATTTTGTCAAGTGACAATATCCAGTATTAAGTGCATGACATCCTCTAATGAATGGATGTCTCGGTTGTTGTTACAATAAGTTTACACTTATGAAGCTCCATGATGCATCATTTCATTTGATGAACATTTCTATGTAAGTATGCTTAGATGTAGGATTCATATTCTCACAATCTTTTATAATATTGTGCGCTAGAACTGCATCAAATATGTCGTCGATGAGTTATCATTTTGTGTCAATTCACAATGCAACATAACTTACTAAGATCTTGTCACTTTATTGTTTACAAGTACCTTAGGCTCTCATGAGGTTTCATAATAAGTCGTACACTCTTTAAGAACATATTGTCTCCTTATTATAATTGTTTTCCCCTTTTCTTAGGATAATTCGAACCGACTGATTTACCATGCTTTATGCATGCGGTAGTCTTTGTCCTTTTGTTACATTCTAAAATATGAGTTAATTTTTTGTTAGCTAATAATTAAACTAGCATTTGACTTGAATATCCTTTGAATGTGTATTGTACAAATAAGGTACTTGAAGCTCTCAAGTAGTAGGCTCTTCAAGAGCACGTTGCTTCTTTATTATGATCCTTTTTTATTGCTCTTTAAGGATTATTGCAATTGGAATAGATTGGTTTACCATGCTTTATGCATGTCGTGAACTTTGTTCTTCAAGTTGATTTTAAAAGAGGATTTGCAACCAAAATATAAAATTAATTTTAGGTCAGCAAATGCTTCTGGCATTTGACTTGAATTGTCTTTTAAGTGAGTACCCTCTATGACCAACCTCTGTCACGTCCTCATTGGCGCGTCTATTCAACTCATCTTCACATGTCCAAATCATCTCAGCACCATAAAGGTCACTCCACCTTCATCCAAATATTTTCATAAATCCCACTCCAAAACCTATTAGATGGAAAATATTTGGTACATATCTCGAATCAACCAGAGAGGGTAATTAGTCATAATTTGCTGGTCTGATGTATAGAAATGTTGTTGCATAGAATATATCATACCTGTGACCAACAGACAAAGTTTTGTTCTCATAAGCAAAGGTTCAGGTATATATTAAAGGTATTCAATATCAAATTATATAGGATATAAATCATCATCAACACAATGAATTATCTTAAATTACACAGTATGAAAAATGTGCTCTTAACTCAAGAAAAGAACTTAGTGATTGTCAAATTGCATGTACAAGTGGTCATCTTATAGATGCATCAATTTAAGATATCACGTGATAGGTAAACATGTAGATATTGACCTTTTAAATTTTCAGGATTTAGTGAATTCAACTCAAATGCTAGCTGGTCTATCAACTTATCATGAGAATAGACAACATTAAAAGAATTTTTAATGATCTTCTAGTTCAATATATTTTGCATACATAATATGCATATCTTCATGATTCCAATATTATTCATGATTAACATCAAAATATATTTTATCAAAGCGGTAATTTTATATTATAATCACTTCCTTTTAGGAAAGTATATGAATTATTATTTTGTTCAGAAAAATTATTAAAACATACTGCACAAAGCATCCAACAATATTTATTTATTTCCACCTTGAAATTATAACTTTAATAAAATCATTCAACATGTTTCTATGTACAACATGTACATATTGCAATGACTTCCATGCCACAGAAATAACATGTATATGTTTGTTGTTTTATCTCTTCAGGAGACTAGTTGTGGTATTTCTTTCATTCATTTCGAAAATAAATCCTAATTGTTTGAATATGCTTGAAATACAACATTATCAATAGCTTACTCCCTCCGTCTCAATTTATCGACGGTAGTTTGACACGACAAGACACGAAGTGTAAGAAAGAAATAAAGACTTCTAAAATTGTGGTTTAAAATGAATGATAGAAATTTGTGTGGTTCTAAATTATTTCATAAAGGGTAAAATAGACATTTAAGGTTAAATTTTTACTTAATATTGAAATGAGTCATTCTTTCTGCAAATTTTCAATATAGCAATTTTTCAATTTGCTTTTTCTGATGGAAAGAATTTTAGAGTTTTACTATTTGAAGAATGTACCACTTTCGGAGTAAGTTTAGAAATTCTACTAATCCAGGAGTAAAGTTCAAAGTTCTACTCCTTCAAGAGTAGATATCAGATTCTTTCTCTTAGGGAGTTGGCTTCAAAGTGTTCATTACTTATGGGAGAGAATTTGAAGCTAATGTCACGTCATAAACTAAACCTAGACATGATTGGCACCCAACACAAACTACCAACCAGGTGAACCTAATCTCGATACGTTAACCATTAATTTACAACATGTGATGAATCAATTAGATATTCAAACAATATGATAAATAAATATGAACACTTAGGGTCTATTTATTGGAAAGCCACTAGGTACTTGAAATTGGTTTACATTACTCATTATTAGTGTAGTACATCCAGCCTAGTAATACATAGACTAGTAATTACATAACCTAGTAATTACATTGATCTGTTTGTCAATCTTCTATTGATTAGCTTAGAAATAATCTTCTACACCACTCTAATTTAGTTGATTGATTTAAAATCTTTTAATTCCATTGTGTCATGCCTTGTTGACCAATATCAATTTGAAAGGCGTACAAATTAAGATTGGTAGTACCTGAAGCTTTTATTTTGAATTTGTTAAGGAAAATGATGCTACTTGCTTGTACTCTCCCGTTTCTAATTCCTTTAACAAAATTATAATTATTAAGGTTTTGGCCAATAACGACAAAATAAAGTATTTCTCCAATCTTGCAATAGTATCATTTTACTATATTGGGAGGAAAATTAAGATTTACTACATTGAAAGTAAATTTCAAATATTCCTTTGTAATTCGTTTACCCAGTTTGGAACCGTTTGGTGACAACTTCACAACCAACATTCTTCTATTAGTGTGGCAATTATCATAATCATTGTGTAAACATCAACGTGCGTAAAAGATAATCAAGTTATGCATGATGATATTCATATTTTAATGAATTCATTACACTCATCCATAGATTTAATATTATGATATCAAGTTCTTCGATTCATAATATTTATCAATGATGGCAGAGTATCGTATTTATATTAAATGGGAGAGTCCTAGGTTTGAAATCTTGCAACATGTTATCTCATCGAGGATTGTCTAGTGTAATATCTCTTCTATGTGGTTTGTGGGAAAGTTTCACTCTTTAAACCGTAAGAAGAGTAGTGTTTGTGGGTTCCCTTGTCATAAATAAAAAAGAAAAGGAAATGATGAAGGGTAGCTCTGCGCCATTGACAAGGATTCTTGCCTATAAAAAAGGGTAAAAATAGTGAACAAAAACAATAACATAGATGCTTTTATTTGATTGGACCACTATCAATTCTTTATTCATAGAAAGAGTACAAAATACTTAATGTAGTTCTACAAGTAGTGTGCTTGCGGTGTCGTCTCAATGAACTGGTATAGATTTGTAAAATTAATTGTAATTACAATATTATCCAACACATATTGCACTTTTGAATAGCAACAAAAAGTTATACTTTAATAATAGTACGAAACAAATAGATGGAAATTTTAAAATATAACCAAATACCCAATCAATACCCCAGTGTAAAGTGAAAACTTAACTTTCTTAGACAAGTACATTTGGAGGGAAGTTAAAATTTATTAACATACCTAAAATATTTAACACTGTCCCGAATTCGCCTGAAATTTTAATGATACAAGAAAACAATTATTTAGATATTTGTGCTTTCCTCAAATTTTTTTTGAGCAACTTTACGTTCTACAGTTCAAACCAAAATTGTAAGTGGAGGTGACCGGCAGGAAGAAGTTTACAAAAAGGTATAGTTTGCAATGGTATTTCTTATCTACACAAGATTTTGATAAACTGTGAAACTTTTGTGTGGATTTTGATAAAGTGGATGGTTATAAAATTAAAGAAATAGTTGAATATTTTCAAATATTGCCTATGGTTATAGAGTAACAGAGGAGATTTACCATACCAAGTGTTTAGTTAAATTCATGGTCGTACCCCTCACTTCAGGTGCTTTATGTATTCTATTTCATAAGAGGAAATAAAAAATTTATTATGATAATAGGGAACTTGTTAGAAATGAGTATATTATCAATTGAGGAGTAATAATGCAACTACATCTCAATCCCAAGCAAGTTGAGGTTTCCTATATGAATCTCATTGTAGACGACGCTCTATTTACGCTTGTCTTGGTTCAATATTGTCAACAAAAAAAAATTCACAAACATTGGAATAATTGAGAAGTTAAGTATTATTTGATAAATTAATTTATTAGAGAAATTTAGTTGTAAAATGTTGTGGTCGTATTAGAAGGTTTTGAACCTGTGAAACCCCTCTAATCACAAATTCACTCTTATATCATTTGAAAAAAATATTTTTATGACTAGAGAACCTGCACTCGCAATCCTTAGGGTTCGAAGAAAAACAAAACATCAGCCCCATATTACATAGGAGAGATAAACTACACTAAATAACCCTGTGCGACAAGCCCGGTTGAGAAAGCATGCAGCGACATTATAAACCTGAGGCTTTTCTACGAATAGGAAGTAGAAGTAGTAGTGAATTATCCAAACAATTATGTTTGATGTTGGTGAGATTTTTCTCATATAACCTTCAATAGCCATATGTATGGGTTGCATCGAGGGATTAGTTTACCATCAGGAAATTTGACTGCTGAAGTTGCACGGAAGACTAAGGAAGTTGCTCCTGCATTTGGGAAGTAGACTTTTCCTTCTTGTTGGGACTAAGAAAAAAATTTATGTTCTTCTCAACCAAAAGCATTTTCTTCATGTGAATAAGTTGAATATGATGTTTGTTAAGACCCAAGAAACACAAAATCCGTTCTAATGTCATCTTGGACATCTTGATCTTTACAATTTGCTCATTTGCTTAAAACCAGATTCAAAAAAAATAGTTATTTCATGCCCTTAGAAAACGTTTGAAATTCATTCTTCCAGTACATCCCAAAACAAAGAAAAGTTTTCAAAGGGCATGAATTAACTGATTTTTGTTTATAATTTAAGCATGACTCTTTATCAACATCTTACAAATTAACAAATTGTAAAGCTCCTCATGTCCAAGATGACATTGGAACGCATTCTATGTTTCATGGGGCTTAACAAACATCATATCAAACTTACCGTCAAGGAGAAAATACTTTTGTTTGAGAAGCACATTGAGTTTTTTCTTAGTCCCGATCAAACATAAAAGCCTACTTCTCCTATACAGGAACTTCCTGAGTCTTTGGTGCAGCTTCAGCAACCACAATCTTTTAATGGTCAAACTAATCCATTGATGCAACTCGTATAGGGGCCTTTGGAGGGATATGTGACAAAAATCTCAGGAACTTCGAATATAATTGTTTGGATAATTCACTACTACTTATACTTCATATTCGTAGGGAAGTCTTAGGTTCAAAATTTTCTTGCATGCTTTCCCAATCGGGCTTGTCGCACAACGTTGTTTAGTGTAGTTTATATCTCTTATTTGGTATGTGGACAAGGTTTACTTTGTACGAATCCTAAGGATAGCGAGTGTAGGTTCCCTAATCATAGAAAAATATTTTTAAAAAATGATATAAGAGTGAATTTGTGACGTATGGATAATGGCGCCACATGTTCAAACTTGCTAGAGTCTGAAGCCGTTATTTAAGTGAGTGGATAAGGGTAGCGTGGACCCATTATTAGTCTATTCTAGCTGTGCACCATTTGAGTAAGGATTTCTCAGCTATAAAAAAAGGTAAAGAATAATGAACAACAACATACTTAATATTATCTCACTAATGGAGTTCGGGGAGGGTAACATGCTTGCATATTTTACCCTACCTTTGTAGGGTAGCTGGACCACTCAAAAGAAGTGTATTAATTCTTAAAATTAATTCTAATTAGTGTGAGAATATAGGAAAAATGTTATTGAATTGTTTATGTTTACATTATTACAAAAATACCCTATTTATAGACACTACAATAAACATATTTTTCAACTAGGACACTGCAATACGATTCTTTTCTAAGTAGGAAAATATATATTATTACTATTTCTATTTCTATTCCAAGTAGGATTGTATATTCCTATAACTATTCTAACACTCCCCCTTTAAGCTAGTGCATACAAATAATATGTATCTAACTTGTTATAAATATTATTAATCCAAGGACTGTTCAATCTCAATGTGCATGCTCTTCTCTTGAAGTACCGTATTTGTTTCACAATGCTAATAAAGCACATTGTGATAAATTACAGTGTTGGACTTCCTAAACAAAGTTTGCAGTGGCTATTTCAGACCATAGAGTGACTAACACAATCGACATAAAAGACTGTTAAACTCCCCTGAGCAACAACAATAAGTGGTTGCTCCATACAGACTTCTTCAAATGTAGAGGTCGTCAGAAGTGCTAAAAATCTAGTATAGGTTATATGAATTATGTTGGAATTAATAGATGAGTCAATATTAAAAGGGAGAGACTAGAGTTTGAAATCTTACTACATGTTTTCTCATTGGGGATTGTCTAGAGAAATATCTCTCCTATGTGGTTTGTGGGAAATTTTTACTCCATCAACCTTAAGAAGAGTAGTGTTTGAGGGTTACCTTGTCAATAATAAAAAATAAAAGTTAATGATCAAGGGTATAGGGTGGAACTATGATCTCATAAGTTTCTAACACTGCACCATAGACCATGGGGTTCTTGGCTATCAAAAATGGTAAAAATAGTGAACAACAACATTGTTATAGATGCTTTTATTTTATTGGACCACTATCAATTCATCATTAATGGTAAGAGTATAACAACATACTTAGTTTAATTCTACTACTGGGGCGGTGTCGTCTCAAAGAAGTGGTATGGATTTGTAAAATGAATTGAAATTACAATATTATTCAACACTGAGTGCACTTTTATATGATGATCAAAAATATTGTTTTGGAGATTCTTACTTTTATACTAGTATAAGATAAAAAGATGGACATACTGACATATAACTAAATACCAAATCAATACCCCAATGTATAGTGGAAACTTAACTTTCTTAAACAAGTACATTTGCAGAGAAGTTAAAATGTATTCTACATACCTAAAATATATAACACTGTCCAAAATTTTCCTGAAATTGTAATGATACAACCAATCAAGTTCTTTCATGTTTGTGCTTTTCTAAATTTTTTTGTTTTGTTTGTATGACTTTTAGTTTTACAATTCAGACAGGAATTGCAAATGGATGTGACCCGTGGGAAGATGTTTAAGAAAACGTATTGTTTGCAATGGTATTTTTTATCTGCACAAGATTTTGAAAATGGTGGAAATTTGATGTGGATTTTGCCAAACTAGCAAGTTATAACATTATAAGAAATAGCTGAATATTTTTGAAATATTGCCTATGATTTTAGAGTAACAGAGGAGATTTTATCATACCAAGTGTTTAGTTAAATTCATGGTCGTACTCCTGCCCACAAGGTGCTTTATGTATTTCATTTCTTAAGAGGAAATACCATGGTAATGGCTTAGTTGTTAGAAACGAGTATATTGTCAATTGAGGAGTATTAATGCAACTACATCTCAATCCCAAACAAGTTAAGGTTGCCTATATGAATCTCATTGTAGACGACGCTCTATTTAAGCTTGTGTTGGTTCAATATTTCAACAAAAAAAAAACTAGTTTCACAAGCACTAGAATAATTAAGAAGAGACTTATTGGTTGACAAATTTATTAAATAGAGAAAAATTAGTTGTTGAATGTTGTGATCATACTAGAAAGTTTGAACTTGTGACACCTCTCTAACCCATACATCAAAAATTCACTCTTACATCATTTTTAAAAAAAAAAATTTATGACTAGGGAACTACACTAGCTATCCTTAAGGTTCACACAAAGTAAACCTTGTCCTCATACCACATAGGAGAGATAAACTGCATAAAACAACCTTGTGAGACAAGCCTGATGGAGAAAGCATGCAGGGACATCTTAAACTTAAGACTTTTCCACGAATATGAAGTAGAAGTAGTAGTGAATTATCCAAACAATTATGTTGGAAGTTGGTATGATTTTTTTCATATCACCTTCCATGGGCCCCTATACGGGTTTCATCGATGGATTAGTTTGACCATCAAGAGATTGTGGTTGCTGAAACTGCACAAAAGACTGAGGAAGTTGCTCCTGCACTTGAGAGGTAGGCTTTTCTTTCTTATTGGGACTAAGAAAAAAATCTATGTGCTTCTCAAACAAAATCATTTTCTTCTTATGATGTTTGTTAATCCCCAAGAAACACAAAATATGTTCCAATGTCATATTGGACATCTTGAGTTGTACAATTAGCTCATTTGTAAGACGCTGATGAAGAGAGTCATGATTAAAATCATAAACAAAAAATTAGTTATTTCATGCCCTATGAAAACTTTTCAAGTACCTTCCATGACAAAGAAAAGTTTTCAAAGAGCATGAAATAACTGAGTTTTGTTTATAATTTTAAGCATGACTCTCTTTATCATCATCTTACAAATGAGCAAATTGTAAAGCTCAACGTGTCCAAGATGACATTGAACACATTCAGTGTTTCTTGTGGCTTAACAATCAATTAATAGAACTTACTTACAAGGAGAAAATGCTTTCTGTTTAGAAGAACATAAATTTCTTTATTAGTCCTAATCATACAAAAAACCCTACATCTCCATCATAGGAAAAACTTCCTCAGTCTTCTGTTCATCTTCAGCAACCACAATCTCTTGATGGTAAAACTAATTCAACGATGAAACACGTATAGGGTCCCATGGAAGGTTATGTGAGAAAAATCTCACCAACTTCCAACAATTTACCACTAAGTCCCTCACTTGGCCGAGATTGGACAAACTCACAGGTGTTACTCACGAAAGCCCACCCACGGACTGTGAGTGGGTCCATGAGCCAACTTGCAACTCTTGGTTTGTTTCAGAGACTCCTCATCACGATATATTGACCTACGACCAAGCCCTACGCGGCGTGGATGGACCTACTAGGTGTAGGTCCCATTCATATGTCCCATAATTTTGATAACTTTTTTATCCTTGGGGTTAGACTTTAGGGTCCTCCGAAGGACCATTATTTGATCCTTGGGGAGTCGTACCTTGAAATTTAACCCCTCAAACTAACCTCAGGAACTCATTTTACAACATAAAACCCCATATCAAACTCAACAACACACTCGTCAGGCTCTAGTTTCACCTACTAGTTTTTCGAGTTGTAACAATAATATTGGACGCACGTCAGCAAAGTAACACACAAATGGCAATTCATGGAAACAATTGGGTAAAGTAAAATCCATCGCCTAAAGTGACAAAAGACTAGACATAATTAAAGGCTAAAATTGGAGATCAAGGTGATCATCAGTGATTTACCAATGTGAAAGGTTGACCCAATCGGTGAATTAATTAGCATTTTTTTATTTCCTCATTGAATTCTAACTTTTTAGATCACTTCCTGTGAATTTCGATTCCGACTCTATTGTTTGGTATTTGTATTGCTGGCGATTTGTGACAGTCAATTGTTCTTTTGTGAGTAATTTGAGCATTATAAAATATGGTGGCGCGAGTGGTAGCTGTCAATTCAATTTTTGAAGTTAATTTTTAAACTTATTTGTTGGTAGTAGTTTACATATTTATTTGGTGTTGTTGTTGTGTCCCATTTGCAGGTGGAAATATGAATATAAATGGAAATGACGATGCTACCAACTATGGGAAAAACAATAATATTGGATATATGGACGACTTGCATGTTAATATCGTCGATAGTACATGAGCAATCCGGGTACCTCTTATTATTGAAGGTGCTATGTTTCTTGTAACCAAAACGATATTGCAATCGATCCAAATGCTAGGGATATTAGGAGGTCTTGCTCATGAATACCCCATGAACATCTTAGAAACTTTGTGGATGCTTTTGGACCTTTTCCTTCAAGAATATTTCTCAAGAATCCATTTGTTTGAGGTTGGTTTCCTTTTACTTGACGGGATAAGCAACAAGTGGTTGACTGGACTACCATAAAATTCAATAGATTCGTGGTAAAAACTAACATATGTGTTTCTTTAAAGATTTTTCCCTCTTTTGATGATGGTGAAACTTAGAGATAGCATCCAAAATTTCAAGAGAATGGATGGTCACCCTATATTAAAACTTCATTGCGATTTGGAAAGTTATTGTTGCAATGTTTGACACATGATGTCTCAGATAACTAGTTCTTGCAATATCTCTATCGCAGCCTTGATAAAATGAACACATGATTAGTTGACAAATTCATTTAAGGAGGGTTAATGCTACAACCATTTGATGTGGTAACAGTGTAGCTTGATCACATGACAATAATTACTTGAGCATGACATAATAGGGAGGACCAAGTGTCTTCTCTACTGTTAGGTATGAGCAAGGAACAAATGGAAAAGAACCAAGAGCGTGTTGAGGACAGGATCAAGATGATGACGTAACTTGATTTGTTATTTAAACATGTCATGGGGTGGATTCAAATTAGTTACTCTACATTATTGAAGATTTGCATCAAAGTTAAATACAATAAAACCTCTATGAATTAATACTCGGTAAATTAATAATATATCTAAAATAATATTTTCCTCTACTTATGTATATTGATTTCGTTATTACAACGAATTACATACATAGCGATCACTTAATTCATTGCAATTTACTTAATAAATGCAGGAAATTTTTCTATCGACGGGGATCCCCAAATTAAAAATAATCTTATGGAAAAAAATAAAGTATCGACCTACTAATAAGGTATGCCAATGAGGAATTTCATCAAAATATTTTTCATAGACAATTATTATGAAAATTCAACTGCAAGATTCTCTATTAAAATAACCATGAACCGTTAAATTTATTTCCATTCTACATCATCAAAGATTTGTATCAAATTTAAGTACCGGGTTATTGCTTAGTATACTGACGTTATTGCGACGAATTACAATGAGAAATTGATAATAAGAATTTACAATGAGAAATTGAATCAAAATGTCTTCTTGGAGACAAGTAATATGAAAATTGAATTGCATGTTTTTCTATTAAATTAATTGTGAAATCTGTTATATATATGTATATTTTATTTTTATTCTACGGTACAAAATATTTCCATAAAATTTGAATATTAGGTCATTGCTTACTCATTAGTGAAAGGAATTACATATACAATTATCACTCTGTTTATTACAATTTAATTCATGATTGCCAGAAGTTTCTCTATCAACGAGGAACCCCCAAACTAAGGATAATTTCTCTATCAACGAGGAACCCCCAAACTAAGGATAATTTCATGGATAAAAACAGAGTGGCCGGCCTGCTAATAAGGATTGACAATGAATTTTACCAAATCATTTTTTTTGGTCGAATACATAATTTCCCCTTTATTTGCATTAGAAAAAATCCAAGCAGCTGGAATTCTTTTTATTGGGTCAATAAGGCATTATATAGCAAATAAAACTAATGACTCTAATATTTCAGTTAGTACTACTATTCATTCATTTTGTACCAGTACATACAATTTACTCAAGTTATTATCAGATATAATTATAAAGTTCGTTCTTTCATTATACACCTACAATTTTAGTCCCTTAATTATACACTTACTGATTTTAGTCCTTAAAGTATTCAAAAAAAATATTAGGTTTTGATCTCTATCGATTTATTTTATGCAAATAACTTAGGTTTACATTTACGAAACTCATACCTCCGTGAAATTAAAATTTTAACCTATTTTTCAGTTGTTTGTATCTCTCTAATACTTTTTCTTGAAATTACCCTTATATAAATAAACTTAACCTCAAAAAGTCAAAATAATGAGGAAAGAAGATATAAATCTTAATTTTATTCAATTTATGTAAAATAAAATATATTATTGTTGTTAATAACTTGAATATGCTAGGGAAGAGGTAGCTTGCTTCCAAGTCGGACCGGCCGCAAGGAATCAAATCTTTGCCGATGCTGACTTGGATCTCCCTTCTTCTCCCAAGGAATGCTTACCGAAGGGAAATGTTAACTACATGAATAAGAAGACCGAGTCAACTTATTAAAAAACGAAAAATTTATTGCCCCTTTAAGTGTGAGGAGCAATTTTTTTATATTTAATAGAAATAATTTTTTTCTTGCAGTGAGAATGAAACTAAAAGCTCTTTATTGACATGTTTTGATTTCAAAATTTTTACTCCCATGACTTTTTTGAATATGATTTGTTTAAGTTCTTAGAACTAGAAAATGGTATATTTGCATTTTTTTTTAGATTTTTAAAATTTTGAAATAGATCAAACTTTTTTTCTCTTCGTTATATTTTATGTAAGAAGTAGTAAGAATAAGTTTCTTTTTTTGGTATGAAAAACAAAATTTAAAAAAATCACACTAATTATGAATTGTTAACAGCAAAAGAAGGGAACATAACAACTCCACTCATAAGCAACAATAATATGCTTCATTTTATCCTCAATTAAATAAAATAAAGACTTAATCTTACTTTGTCGTTAGTTTTATTTTATATCATTAAGATTAAGGTGATTTTCATACGATTAATTTTAAAAAAATAGTGCGGAGAGAGGAATAACTAGAATAATGAGTTAAGAATTTAATTTCATTGAATACATGAGTACTATTAATATAAACACAAGTTATTTATATAAAACAGTAGACAGAGACAAAATATAATATTTTGAATATTCAAAGGAACTAAAAGATTATAGTAAGACTAAATTTGATAATATTTTAAATAATTAAAATACTTAATAGGATAAACATATAATTAAAGACTATTCTAGACATACTACGACAGTTGAGAACCAATCATGGCTTTTCTCATAGTTTGGGAGTTTGGTTCCTTATATATAGAGTTATCAAAATAGGCTTACCCAACTCAACTCAATCCTAACAGGCTAGAGAGTTAAATGGGTTAGGACACACTTAATTAAAGGGTATATAAAGTAGAAGTCCAACCAAAATTTAAGCAGGCCACGGGTTGGGACAGATTGACCCTTCAAAAAAAAATGAACAATATTAATCTCTTAGAAAGAGCATCTAAGAGTATCAAACGTTGATGTCTATGAACACGGCATCAATACATACATATTTTTATTTATGAATTACATACTTCGACGAATACATACAAAAATATATTTATGAATCACCACTTTGGTGAATTCTTACAAAATACATAATAGTCAACGTAAGATTTAGCGAAAAAATATTGATAATGCCACCATTCATCCCACAAAAAAATAGGCTAGTTTGAACGACTTGATTTATTATTTTTAAGAATATTTATTGATATTAACTTTACAAATAAAACACTACTAAAATACATATATGTATAAAGTATCTTAAAATATTCATAAACCACGGGCTGGCCTAAGACTTGTGGGTTGGATCTATGAGGCTAGTGGGCCAAATGAGACAGAGCTGAAAAATCTTATTCTTAAATGAGCCAACAAAATAGGCCCAACCCCACTTAATTTAGGGGTTAGGTTGGGCAGGCTTATATAGTGGACAAAACCCATTTTGACAGTTGTACTTATATACACTCAGAATGAGTTTTGAGAAATTTGACAACGTTGAAACCGAGAAACCTGTAGTCAGTGAAATATTGAAGCAAAAAATTGTGATTTTTGATTACGGATTAAGGAATTTTCGTCTGGAATTGATAGGAATTGGATAAATTGGAGGGATGTTGAGGCTCAGGAGGTGGTGAAGGTAGCAAAATAGTTGTCGGGGCTATGGATTCCGGTGATTGGAAGACTAAACTTTTGCGTGATTTGCGTCAAAGGATTGGCAACATTATGTAAGTTTTTTATATATTTGTTTTTGTGACTTGTTCTTTAATTTTTAAAAGGATTTTGGAATTTTGAATTTTAGGTTTTCTTTTTGGTGTGTGTGTGTTTCTTCGTTTTCTCAAGTATTGATTAATCAATCTGATACATGTTTTTTCATATTCTTTCTATTTTATTGGAACTTAGTTTATCAGGTGAATTTTGGGGGTTTTTTTTGTTACTGGTACCGAGTGAGTTAAATGGAAGTTTATGCCCCAGATATTTCCAATTTTGGTAATCAGTCAAGGGGTAACATATGTGTACACTCTGACTTCATTCTTGAAATTATATTTTTGGGATTATACTATGTATGTTGTTGTTGTTTGGAGTGAGGATAAGGGTGTTGTGGTGTTATCAGTCTACAGGCTAGTTTAAGTGGGAAAACCTAGTTTTACTCACAGTGCTTAATGCTTTGCTTTAGATATGTCGAAATAGTAGGTTCGTGTTCGATATAATTGGATTATAACTACTGATATTTGCTTACAGGAAATAAATTTGTCTTTTGGAGCATGGTAACTGTTATGTCAAATTATTTTTAATATATTTGAGAAGCATTTATCTAGATTGTGATCTTATCAAGACTTTGTTCTTGATATGTGGAAATGACAGGTTGTTGCTGGAGCTAATTGCATTATAACTACTAATATTTGCTTAGAGGAAACACGTTTTAGTCGTTTATAGCAGAGGCATATCGAGTTATTTTTAATATATTTGAGTAGTATTTATCGAGATATGGTTGTATAGAATGGAGACCTTAAAGAGGCATGTTCTGTCTCTGGGCGAGAAAGAGTACAGGAGCTTAAAGGAAATTGTTGTGACGTTTGAAGAAAAGATATATTATGCTGCTAAAAGTCAGGTATATAGTCTAAACTTGTTTCTATTTGTTCATATTGTAAAGTTACCTCATGAGGGTAGGGGTAATTTCAAAGACCTTATAAGGAAGCCATCCGTCTCTTTTTCATCTGATGTGGGACTCTTGATGCATTTGTTCTCTTTAAAACCACCCATCCCTCTTTATCCGATGTGGGATTCTTCAACATGAATGATGCAATTTGTTCTCCACTTCATTGATGTTATTTCTGCTTTTATAAACTTGCATTCGTCTTTTCTGTCATCAAGACGCATTGTATTAGGGATGGCGAGCGAAGCAGTACAGTGTGCTTGCAGGACAAACCTGCAAGATTTCAATCTCCCGCCTGTAACATTATGTTTATGTTGAATTTCACACTTTTAAACAAACATATTAGTCACTATTTTAGCACTTTTACCAAGACATTGTTGTCATATAAAAAAAAATAAAAATGGATGCACTTATATTTTCTCTCATGAATGTTCTTATAGCAGGGAAATGGAAGAGTGTGATACTATATATCAGTTCATCTTAACTATGAGATCAGTAAATTTTATCAATTTATTATTTATTTCTGTAAAATACCTATTACGTGATTAAAAGACCAAAAAACAGGGTTAATTTTGTGTATTTGACATATTTTTCTCACATAAATAGTATAGTATCATATAAATTATAATTCCCCAAAAGCACTCACTGTCAACACAAAAATGGAAATAGTTAAGTTATATAGAATTAAATTAAATAATGTCATATTTGAGTAACCAACATAGATTCACAAATTCTACTTTTAACACTAATTTTTTAAAATTAACCACCACATAAAAGTTATTAGATCTAATTTAAATATATTTCCACACCCAAGGAACCGCCACAAGGTAGGTTTAAGATCTGTGCATACTTTATCCTCCCTAGATTTGATATGTTGTAGTTTGCACTTGCATGCCTAAGGAAGTTTAGTATTAAGAACCTAATTTATTTATTTTATTGTTTAAACTATTGTTGAGAGATGTTTTACTTCATGTGAAGGTCAGCGACTCTGCGTACACTCGACCCTCCGCAGACCCACTTGTGGGGTTACTTTTGCTATGTTGTTGTTTAAGCCTGCTGCATCAGTTTTGTAAGAAAAAAAATTAAACCCACCCTGCATAGGCTAACCCTGTTTGCCAACACTATGTTGTATGTATTTTAACTTACACTTATCTAATATTGGAGCAAGATTATCTTGAACAGATATCTTCAAAGATGCTGACCTTAGATACAAGATCTCCAAATCTTATTCAGCCAAATCCTGCAAGTTGTTGAATGAGGGTATCAAATGCAAAAAATCAACTCTCCAGTGTTGATGATGAAGAATAGAACCTCTCAAAACCTCGATTTGAAGTGTATTGTGGACGAGACTGATGATTTGATAAGAAATGCTGATTTTTGCTTTGCTCCTGCTACTTACAACAAAAACAGTGGCCGATCATCTAGCTAAATTAGCTACAAGCAAAGCCAATTTTTTTCTAAGGTAATTTATATAGCCTTTAAATATGTGGAATGTAAAGCAATGTCGTGCATGTTGAATCATTCTCCTTCTGCCTGGATTGCCTTGCGGTAATCTCTGATGTATATACAGTGCCACGATCATAATCCTTGAGAAGAAAAAAAAATTTAACTAAGTTTTGATCACTTTAGCAGTAATATCATTTCCCTTTTCTTCTGATGAATGTTCTGATTCGATCAAAATTTCGTTTGAATCATGCTTGAAGGGCTCTCCAAGTCACATTGTCAGTATAAGATACTGGGAGCAGGTGAAGGACCAAAACGTTGTAGTTAAGCGTGCATTCAAGGAAAATGGTTTGAAACTCGTGGAAGGACACCAAGACTGTCATGAGGACACTACAAAAAAGCTAAATGCCTCTGTATGTTGTGAATTTGTGAAGAAATGTGATGGGGTTAGAACAGATCAAACTCACGGGCAATATTCTTCAGCTTTAAATGATGAAATTCCCAGCGAAAGGGAAGCCTTAGTACTGCTAAAATGAGTTTGCATATTCCCTGAATCATTTCTAATACGCAAACTCATTTTAGCAATACTAAGGCCTTCTTTTCGGTGGGAATTCCATCATTTAAATTTGAAGATGATTGTGCGTGAGTTCGATCTGTTCTAACCCCATCATATTTCTGCACAAATTCACAACATGCAGAGGCATTCAGCTTTTCATAGTGTCCTCGTGACAGTCTTTGCGTCCTTCCACGAGCTTCAGACCGTTTTTCCTTGAATACATGCTTAACTACAACGTTTTGGTCCTTCACCCGCACCAAGTATCTCATATTAACAATATGACTTGGAGAGCCCTCCAAACACGATTCACACAACATCTTGATCGAATCAGAACATGCGTCAGAAGAAAAGGGAAATGAGAATACAGTTAAAGTGATCAAAACTTCGTCAAATTTTTTTTCTCAGAATTATGATCCTGGCAATGCATATACATCAGAGATTACCGAAAGGCAATCCTGGCAGAAATTAAATGTTTAAACATGCACGACACTGTTTTGCATTTCACATATCTACAGGCTATACAAATTACCTTACAAAAAAATTGGCGTTGCTTGTAGTTAATTTAGCTAGATGATCGGCCACTATTTTGGTTCTCTGTAGTAGGAGCGAAGCAAAAATCAGCATTTCTTATCAAATCATCTGTCTCGTCCATGATAATCTTCAGGTCAAGGTTTTGAGAGGTTCTATTCTTCATCATCAACACTGGAGAGTTGATTTTTTGCACTTGCTACACTCATTCAACAACTACTTGCAATATTTGGCTGAATAAGATTTTGAGATCTTGTCTCCAAGGTCAACATCTTTGAGAATGTTTGTTGAAGATAATCTTTCTGCAATATTAGATAAGTGAAAGTTAAAATACATACAACATACTGTTGGCAAACAGGGTTAGCCTATGCAGGGTGGGTTCAAATTCTTTCTTACAAAAATGATGCAACAGGCTTATACAACAACATAACAAGTCTCATGTGTTGTATTTCTAATAGGGAAATATTTTCTGACAGGATGTTTTGTATAAACCGAATTACTTCATTATGTTGTTGAAAAGTTTGCTTTCTGTAGCCACTACTAAGTGTACAGGAAATTTTATATGCTTGAATCATTGTGCTGATCTTTAGGTGACAAGCCCTAATAAGTATTGTTTGTGCTCTAGGTCAGAGTCCTAGCCCTGCTCTTTCTCCACTTTCTGATTATTATTTTCCTATTAGTTATCCAAAATAAAGGACAGAAGAAAAGCTTATGATCAGAGTTCTTCATACTATTGTTTATTTGTGTAATACATAACTAATTAGTCAAAGTTATCTTTTGTTTAAGATAATAAACTTCTTTTATTGAGATACTAGTCAAAATTATCATTTGTTGTGGAGGAAGTCTCAAAATAGTCTGTTATTTTCGAACTAGGCTCAAATGATCCTATTTCTTTTGTGTGGAGTACTAGTAGTTCCTCTTCTTTGATGAAGGGGTGAACTTTTAATCCTAATTTTAAAACCGTTTATCTTTAGACATAGAAAAACCTACATGTTGTGGATGAAAGCAAGAATGTTGTAAATGTGCCTGAAATTTTCAATGAAGCTAGTCTAAATAAATGAAGTAAGTGTAGAATTTTAAATGAAGTAATGTACAAGTAAATTTTTGTCATTGTTCTTTCTTTGTAGATCTGTTCTTTTAAGTGGCTTTAGCTGAAAGAGAGAACAAGAACTTGGCGACCATGGCAAGCTCTTGTCCATGAACTTTAGATACAAGATTAAATCCCAAATATGAGAAATGAAAAGGATGAAATAGTGTGAGCTGGGGAATAGGTGTTAAAATAGTTAGTTTATATACACCGTCAGTTTCTACCTACTTGAGTAGCTTATATCAAACAATGAGAATGTTTAATATTTACGCTAATATCCATGGAAAGATAGTCTTATTAATCATTTGCAGATATAAGGCTTGATATTCAAACTAGTAAATGTTGATGCCAAGAAAAACAAGCCTATATACTAAAAATTTTAATGATGTAAATTTTATTCGGCATGTATAAAGATCAAGGGGCAAGCATTCTGCAACTAATTCATGAATTAATTTACAGTGACATGTATAATATCAATAATATGGGAGATTTTATCGCAACCAGCTCAATTTACAACTTTTTACTTATACTAGTTATCACATGGACAAGAGAATCTATTAGGACTCAGACTCGCCTAACAACAAATCTTTAAACTTTCAAATGCAATTTAGAAGTAAGAATAACACTTAAACTCGAATTTACTAACACCAAAAGACATAATAAGTCCTAGAAATAGATAATAGAGAATAGTTCTAACAACAAAGGTATTTCGAGGAACCTTAACCTCCAAATCTGCCAGAGTACTGAATTCTATTACCTGCTAGGCAACTACTAGAATATATACACATAATAACTATTAAATAAAAAGATACATTTTGGCCTTATTTAAACCCTTATTCTTGCAGCTATAGACCATACTAATAGCAGGTATAAGAATACCCGCCACATCGAGTTTCACCTTGTCCTAAAAGGTCAAATTAAGGAAACTCTGCATCAATGATTGCATAGGATTCCCAGGTGTTCTCAAAGTCTTCTGAATGTCTGGTAAGTCCTTCCGCTAAATTCAACCCAAGGAATCCATCTTGACCATTTTTTTGCATGTCCCCTACAAACAACGTAAATAAGTCTCCAAGGAGCGATTGACAACCTCAGTTTGACCATCTATTGAGGGTGATAGCTAAGCTCAATTTGAGGCTAGTAATAGACAAACTGAATAATTCTTGCAAAAATTGTCTGACAAAAAACCGATCTCATTTAGACAGAATTGATTTGGAAAAACCATGATGGAAACATATAATCTCACAAACAAATATTGCAGGGACACTCTTTGTTGTATATGGATGAGAGATAAGAGGAGAAAATGACTATATTTAGTAAAACGGTCTACCACAACAAGTATAGCATCATGTCCCATTGCTTTTGGTAACCTGCTGATGAAATCAATAGAAATAACATTCCAAACTTGAGTAGGAATAGGTAACCCGCTGATGAGATCCATAGAAATATCGTTCAAAACTTGAGTAGGAATAGGTAATGGCTGCAGCAAGCTAGTGGGACTAAGGGCTATGTACTTATTCTGCATGCAAACTCCACAACTAGCCATAAAGTCTGTACATCCATTTTGATTCCAGTCCAATACAACACTTGAGAAATGCGCTTCCATGTCTGGAATAATTCCGAGTGTGCACCAGTAGGTGAGGAGTGGAATTTCCTTAGAAACATGGGAATGTGTAATGAAGAACCGGAAATCACCTTATGAAAATTAGGCAGCCATTTTTTAGAACATAATTCGGCCGTGAAGCTCTATCTTGAAGCAAATCTAGTGTCAATTGATGAAGTTGATCATTTTGTTGGATTTCTATGGAAAGATCATGTAAGAAAGTGTTGTGTAAAACATAAAAAGACATGAAACAAAAATGGTGGGATAAGGCATCAGCGGCTTTATTTTCACAACCTAGGCGATATTGAATATCAAAATCAAATCTGGTGATCCATTTTTGTTGCTGCTCTGCCATAGCATGCTGTCCCATGAGGAATTGGAGACTTCGTTGATCTGTTCATATAAAGAAATGTTGACCCATCAAGTAATTAGGCTACTTTTGTACATCAAAAACAATGTCCATTAACCCCCTCTCATATACTGATTTAGATAGAAAGTCCTCGACTTAGAAAATCGATCGGATTTCCTTGCATTAAAACAACTCTAACTCCTAATCCTGAAGCATCTTTTTCAACAACGAATACTTTTTTAGTATCTGGTAGTGCCAAAACTGGCTAAGTGACCATAGCCTTCTTAAGAGATAAAAAGCTAATTAAGATTCTCTATTCCAACGAAAACCATTTTCTTGAGAAATTGTGTGAGTGGATGGGTTGTTTTCCCATAGTTCTGAACAAATTTCCTATAGTAACAATTGAGTCCTAAAAACCCCGCAAAATATTAACATCTTTTGGACTTGGCCAATTTATGTTACTTGTTATTTTGGCGGGATCCGATAAGACTCTAATTCGTACAATAATATGTCCCAAATACTCCAATTGTTGCTGTCCAAAATTACACTTTTTTTATTGATTACCAAGTTATGAAATTTTAAAAATTGTAGCACCTCCCCGCAAATGACCCAAGTGAGTAGGAAAATCTGCACTATAACTAATATGTCATAAACAAAAACTCATACAAACTTACATAGGTAAGCCTGAAATATTTTGTTTATCAAGGTTTGAATAGTAGATCGAGCATTTGACAACCCAAATTGCATGACCAAGAAGTCATAATGGCCTTCATGTGTATGAAAAACTGTCTTTGCTACATCCTCCTCGCAAACCCTAATTTGATGGTACCCCGATCTTAGATCCAATTTTGAAAAGAAAATGGCACCCCAAACTCATCTTGTAATTCATTTATTGAAGGAATTGAAAATTTATGAGGAACAATAAGAACTCAATAATCTACACAAAATTGCCAACTTCAATTTTTTTGAGAACGAGCAACACTGGATTGGAGAAAGGACTGGTACTTGGTTGAATGATACCAGCTACAAGCATTTCCAATACAGTTCACTCCAACTCATTTTTCTGGTAATGGGGATAGAGATACAGAATATTAGGTGGATTAGATCCCTTGTTAAGTCGGATAGCATGATCATGACTCCTATTAGGTGGCAGCTCTTTCAGTTTCTCAAATGAAGTTCCAAATTCGTCTAGCAATTGCTGTAAATCCAAATTCTCTTGTTCTTCCCTTGTTGATTACTCATTCAAGTCAACGTAATATCCTTCTCTATTCGTTTGCAAGGCTTTAAATAGAGTATTGAGTGGAGCTACTGATTTGGACAATGAGGAGTATCCTCGAACAACTTGTGTTTGCTTCCCCCCCCCCCCTCCCTCCAATTCAAATTTCAGCATCAATGTTTTGAAATTAGCTTAAATATCCCCCAAAGTCTCTAACCACCCTAATCCCAACACTACATCGTCACTTCCTAAATTAAAAAGGAAATAATCCTGTGTGATGCACAATTTGTCAATCAACAATTTCACCTTTTTTTTTAGCTTCCCTTACTTTTTACTTGTCGTTTGTTACCTACTTCCACCACGAAAAACTTAGTTTCTGTTTGTTTTAACCTAATTCTTCGGCCACTGTACGAGAGATAAATTCATTGATGCTCCACTATCAATCAACACAACAACCTTCTTCCCCAATATGGTTCCCCATACCTTCAAACACTTCTTTGAGGTAAGTCCTGCAATAGAATACAAAGACAATTCCATTAACTTCTGAGAGTCTGGGTGTTCACGAATGTTTAAATGATACATCCTGTGTTTATTATTTTATTTAAATGCTCTTCGATGAATCCCTCTTCACTGTCCTCTGCCGCTACAACAAGCAGAGTTAATTGTGTTGAATTGCACCGGTGATTGGGTCCATATTGTTCATAACAACGAAAACAAAGTCCTCTTCTTAATTTTTCTTGATGTAGAGCATCAGATTTTCTTTTGTAAGCTCCTCAACGCCTTGTAGATGTTTTTGATCTTGACTGCACGAGTTTGCCTCTCTTTTGCTCTTGAAAATGATATTGTTCTGTTGTAACAGTTGTACAGGCAGAGTGATAAAGTGTTGTCTCTACACGTCAGTGGGGACTTGTAACACTCCATGTTCTGCTATTTCAGTTACAAGAAAATATGTTGAACCCCTAGGAAGTGGCATAGGCACAAGTCTAGGAAAGTGGGCTTGGCTTAGAGACCAACTCTTTTCTTCAATATGCTGACATTGGTCCATAATTTGGATTCGATTTCCCAATATTCTAAGATGCAATTCTTAATTGGTCTCTCCTCTCAGTCCATTGATGAAAATCCCCATCAAAACTGCATCATTGACATCTTTAAAAGTTGTTGAAAACAATTCAAAATCTTCTCTATATTGGACCTGCCTAAACCAGTGGGTTTTCTGTCATATGTCGAAAAATTTCAGCATCATGTTTAACTTTGTTTGCATCGAATCTCATAACTGCCAGAGAAAATCACGTACTTTACCAATTTTTTCTTGTACTTCGTCCATTGTCTTCTCTAATCCTTCAATCCTCCCCTCCATTCTGGTTGAAACCATAAAAGGCTCTGATACCAAAACTGTTAGAAACCCAGACTCTCTTAATAACAAATCTGTAAACTTTCAAATGCAATACAGAAATAAGAATAACACTTAAACTGAAATTTACTAAGACCAACAAACATAATAAGTCTTTCAAATAGCAAATAGAGAATTACTCTAACAACCTAGGTATTTCGAGAAACCTTAACCTCTAAATCTGTGAGAGAAAATCCTACACAAAAGACTGATTGTCTTTTCTTCTTCCTTGCACTAACTATTATTACAAAATAGCTACCTAAATTGCTCAGTAGCTACTACAAATACATATGTGTAATAATTAATAAACAAAACAATTACATTTGGGCCTTATTTTTAGTCTTTGTCCTGCGACTATAGACCCTATTAATAGAAGGTCTAACATAATAATTTTTATAAAAAAAAACTAAAGAAGCAGTCAATAGAATATCTACTCATGTAACAACAAGCCTTGCGGGCATAGTGAAATTCGAAACATTCATCTAGAATATATTTACATACTAAGTAATTGTAGTTGTGAAACCAATAGTCCTCAACTTGTTATGGAAGACTAGAAAGACCATGTTCATAAACATATAAATTCCAAAGACTAAAGAAACGTAATACTATAAAAAGTTCTCTAGGCAATATAAACAAAAAGTTTCTATCTTTGTTCATTACACAACAAACCTTGTTGGAATAATGAATTCGAAACATTCAGCTAGAAATATATTTTCATACTAAGTAAGTGTAGTTGAGAAACCAATAGTACTCAACTTGTTATGGAACATTTGGAAGAGCATGTTATAAACATTTCAAGTCCAAAGACTGAAGAAACGTAATACTATAAAAAGTTCTCTAGGCAATTTAACCAGAATGCTTCTATCTTCCTTCATTACATAACTCTTGGAAAAGTTCACTAAGATTTATCTGGTTGAAAATCAATGAGAAGATCCTGTGGAAGAAAATCATTTAGGGGAAGAACAAGAACAACAAAAGATACAAACAAGATTGTCGTGTATCTTTAGTTCTACATGTATATGTTTTGCTACAAGTGGACTAAATTGAGAGGTAAGAGAAGAGTGAGGTTAGAAATAAGGAGAAACGTGTGAGAGGGTTATGACTATTAAAAAATTTCATGATGGTTAGGATTGTGATCGAAAATCCACCACTTTAACAAAGAATCAGGATTATTTGTGCTCTAGGACAAGAAATAGGGTCATTTTAAGCCTATGTCTAACGATAACTGACTATTTTGAGCCTTTTCTCGCATGTTGAGGAATCATTTAAAAGAGATTAGATAAAATTGAGGCGCTTATTTAAGAAAGGTGGACACATTTTTAGCTATTAACAAAAAATGACTTATTCGGTGAAGATACAAAATGTTAAAGTTTCTAGGAACATTAGACGTTCAGCTAAGTATGTGATCTCCCACATGGACAGGCTATGGTCGACAAAAGATGAATCAAATTTTTTGGTACTTATCCTAATTTCCGGCGACAATGATTTATATCAGTCAAATATAGTGACCGAGTAGCTTTAGATGAAATTGGAAACCCCTAAATTCAATAATGAAACCTCAAAATTAATGATTGTGCTTCAGAGAATAGTGCTTCATGGATTTTTTAAACTTAAAAAATAAAATCTTCACTGAACAAATAAGAGAATCAAATATAAAATTCGTCTTTTGACTCATAAAAATTGTTTGTTAAATCTGTAAAGTTTTCTTCATTTTCAACACTAGGTGAACATCACAATGTATTATTTTCATGCATCATCACAAAACTTCAATGGTGATAGAGAAGTGTTTAAGAAAGCGAGTGTTGGTTTTTTTCATCAACATAAAAAAGTACAACAAACCTGATGTTGTTTTCTTTTAAAAAAACACAAAAGCAAGCAAAGTCACTATTGTATTTTTCGTCAATGAATATTCATTAAGGTGATTAAGTTATTTCCTTTTATTTTATCACTACAACGACTATGAACAAGTTTATTAACTTGTAAGTACTTCATGCATTTTGAATTTTCATATGAATATTGTCTACTGACAATATCCTGCGTTTAATGTCTGATATCCTTTGATGCTTGGAACTTAAGTTCATATGCTTACACTTATTAAGATGCATGATGCATCATTTCACTTGATAATCATTTCTAATTTGTCAAGTGAAAATATCTAGTATTAAATGCATGACATCCTCTTATGGATCCTGGGTTGTTATTGAAACTTGTAAGTACTTCAAGCATATTAAATCTTCAAGAATATCATATGATTTTTTTCTAGTAACATTATCCTGCATTCAATGAGTGACATCCTTTGATGCCCGGACTGTTGGTCCAATTAGCTCTTGATGCATCATTTCACTTGATAATCATTTCTAATTTTGTCAAATGACAATATCCAGTATTAAATGCATGACATCCTCTAATAAATGGATGTCTGGGTTGTTGGTCCAAAAAGTTTACACTTATGAAGATACATGATGCATCGTTTCATTTGATAAGCATTTCTATGTCAGTATGCTTAGTTGTAGAATTTAGATTCTCACAATCTTTTACAATATTCTCTATGCTATAGTGTATCAAATATGTCGTCAATCAGTTATCATTTTGTATCAATTCACCATGCGACATAACTTACTAAGATCTCATTACTTTATTTTTTACAAGTACCTTAAGATATTATGATGTTTCATAATAAGTCGTAGGCTTTGTAAGAGCATATTGCCACCTTATTATAATTGCTTTCCCCTTTTCTTAGGATAATTGGAACCGACTGACTTACCATGCTTTATGCATGCCGTAGGCTTTGTCCTTTTGGGACATTCTGAAATATGAGTTAATTTTTGATTACCTAATGATTCTAGCTTTTGACTTGAATATCTTTTGAATGAGTATTGTATAGATAAGGTACTTGAAGCTCTCATAAGTCGTACACTCTCACGTTGCCTCTTTATTATGATCCTTTTTTCTTCCTTTTTAAGGATTATTCCAATTAGAATAGATTGGTTTACCATGGTTTATGCATGCCGTGAACTCTGTTTTTCCAGTTGATTTTAAAAGATAATTTGCAACCGACATATAAAATTAATTTTAGGTCAGTAAATGCTTCTGGCATTTAATTTAAATTGTCTTTTAAGTGAGTATCCTCTATGACCAACCTCTATTACCTCCTCATTGGCGCGTCTATTCAACTCCTCTTCATATGTCCAAGTCATCTCAGCACTATAGAGGTCACTCCCACCTTCATCCAAATATTTTCATAAATTGCACTCTAAAACCTATTAGATGGAAAGTATTTGGTACATATCTTGAATAAACTGAGAGAGGGTAATTAGTCATAATTTGTTACAATGATGTATAGAAGTGTTGTTGCATACAATATATCATACCTTTGACTAACAGACAAAGTTTTATTCTCATAAGCAGTGGTTCAGGTATTTATCGAAATTAGTCAATATCAAATTATCTTGGATATAAATCATCATCATCACGATGAATTATCTTTGATTACACAATATGAAAAAATGTGCTCTTAACTCAAGAAAAGAACTTTGTGATTGTCAAATTGCATGTACATGTGGTCATCATATAGATGCATCAATTTAAGATATCACATGATAGGTGAACATGCAGATATTGACATTTTAAATTTTCAGGATTTAGTGAATTCAACTCAAATGTTAGTTGGTCTAATCAACTTATCATTAGAACAGACAATATAACAGAACTTTGAAAGATCTTCTAGTTCAATATATTTTGCATACTTAATATTCACATTTTCATGATTCCAATATTATTCCTGATTAACATCTAGATATATTTTATCAAAGAGGTAATTTTATATTATAATCACTTCCTTTTACGGAAGTGTACGAGTTGTTTATTTATTTAGGTAAAATATTAAAACATACCGTAGAAAGCATTCAACAAGATTTATTTACTTCCATCTTAAAATGACAACTTTAATAAAGTCATTCAAGATTTTTCTATGAACAACATGTACATATTGCAATGACTTCCATACCACAAAAATAACATGTAAATGCTTTGTTGTTTTATCTCTTTAGGAGACTAGTTATGGTATTTCTTTCATTCATTTCGAAAATAAATCATGATTATTTGAATATACTTGAAATACCACTTTTATCAATAGCTTACTCCCTCCGTCCCATTTTATCTGAGGTAGTTTGATACGACAAGACACAAAGTTTAAGAAAGAAATGAGAACTTTTAAAACTTCTGGTTTAAAATGAATGATAGAAATTTGTGTGGGTATAAAGCATTTCATAAAGGGTAAAATATACATTTAAGGTTAAATTTTTACTTAATATTGAAAGTTGTCATTCTTTTTGCGTTTGGCTATAAAGAAAAGTACATTACATAAATTAAGACAGGGAGAGTTATTTTTCTCAAGCAGAATGAGACACTTATTCCAATACAGTCATTTTTATATTTACTTTTTCTGATTGAAAGAATTTTGGAGTTTTACTATTTGAAGAATGTAAGTTCAAAATTTTACCACTTTCGGAGTACATTTTGAAATTCTATTATTCCAGGAGTAAAGTTCAAAGTTCTACTCCTTCAGGAGTAGATATCAGATTCTTACTACTTAGGGATTTGTTGCAAAGTGTTCACTACTTATGGGAGAGAATTTTAGGTTTATGTAACGTAATAAACTAAACCTAGACATGATTGGCACCCAACACAAACCACCAACCAGGTGAACCTAATTTTGATGCCTTAACCATTAATTCACAACATTTGATGAATTAATTAAATATTCAAAAAGTATGATCAATAAATATGAACACTTAGGGTCTATTTGGAAATCCACTAGGTAATTAAAATTGGTGTCATTACTCATTATAAGGGTAGTACATCCAGCCTAGTAATTACATAACCTAGTAGTTTCATTGATCTATTTGTCAATCTTCCACTGTTTAACGTAGAAATGATCTTGTACACCACTCCAATTCAGTTGATTGGTTTAAAATCTTTTAATTACATTGTGTCAAGTCCTATTGACCAATATCAATTTGAAAGGCGTACAAATTAAGATTGTAGTACCTGAAGCTTTTCTTTTGAATTTGTTAAGGACAATGATGCTACTTGGTTGTACTCCACCGTTTCTAATTCCTTTAACAAAATTATAATTATTAATGTTTTAGCCAATAACAACAAATTAAAGTATTTTGTCCAATCTTGCAATAGTATCAGTTTACTATTTTCGGAGGAAAACTAAGATTTACTACTTTGTAAGTAAATTTAAAATATTCCTTTGTAATTCTTTTACCCCGTCTAGAAATGTGTGGTGATAACTTCGCAACCAACATTCATTTATTAGTGTGGAAATTATCATCCTCACCATTGTGTAAAAATCAACTTGCATAAAAGATAATCAAGTTATGCATCAACCATCATATTCATATTTTAATGAATTCATTACACTCATCCGTAGATTTAATATAATGATATCATGTTCTTGGATTCATAATATTTATCAATGATGGCAGAGTATCGTATTTATATTAAATGGTAGAGTCCTAGGTTTGAAATCTTGCAACATGTTTTCTCATCGAGGATTGTCTAGTGTAATATCTCTCCTATGTGGTTTGTGGGAAAGTTTCACTTTGTAAACCGTAAGAAGAATAGTATTTGTGGGTTTCCTTGTCATAAATGAAAAAGAAAAGGAAATGATGAAGGGTAGCTCTGCGCCATTGACCAGGATTCTTGCCTATAGAAAGGGTAGAAATACTGAACAACAACAATGACATAGATGCTTTTATATGATTGGACCACTATCAATTCTTTATGCGTAGAAAGAGTACAACCTACTTAGTGTAATTCTACTACTGGTGCTTGCGGTGTCGGCTCATAGAAGTGGTGTAGATTTGTAAAATTAATTGTAATTACAATATTATCCAACACAGATTGCACTTCTGAATGGCAACAAACCATATTGTGTTGCAGATTACACTTTTACAATAGTATGAAATATAAGTATGGAAATATTAACATATCACCAAATACCCAATCAACACCCTAGTGTAAAGTGGAAACTTAACTTTCTTAGACAAGTACATTTGGAGGGAAGTTAAAATGTATTAACATACCTAAAATATTTACCACTGTCTTAAATTAGCCTGAAATTTAAATGATACAAGAAATCAATTTTTTTAGTATTTGTGGTTTCCTCAATTTTTTTTTCTTTGTAGCAACTTTACATTCTACAGTTCAGACCAGAATTGCAAATGGAGGTGACCATCCGGAAGAAATTTACAATAAGGTATAGTTTGCAATGGTATTTTTTATCTGCACAATATTTTGACTAAGTGTGGAAAATTGATGTGGATTTGGATAAATTGGCTGGTTGGTTATAGAATTAAAGAAATAGTTGAATGTATTTGAAATATTGCCTATGGTTTTAGAGTAACAAAAGAGATTTACCATACCAAGTGTTTAGTTAGATTCATGGTCATACCCCTCCCCGCAAGGTGCTTTATGTATTCTGTTTCTTAAGAGGAAATAAAAAATGAGCATGATAATAGGTAACTTGTTAGAATGGAGTATATTATAAATTAAGGAGTACTAATGCAACTATATCTCAATCGCAAACAAGTTTAGGTTTCCTATATGAATTTCATTGTAGACGACACTCTATTTAAGCATGTCTTGGTTCAATATTGTCAACAACAAAAGAATAGTTTCAGAAACATTGGAATAATTGAGAAGTGAAGTATTATTTGATAAATGAATTGATTACAGAAAATTTATTATTGAATGTTGTGATCGTATTAGCAAGTTTGAACCTGTGACACCTCTCTAACCCATATGTCACAAATCCACTCTAACATGAAATGAGCAAAGTGCATGAAATAACTGATTTTTGTTTAAAATTTTAAGCATGACTCTCTTTATCAACAACTTACAGATGAGCAAATGGTAAAGCTCAACATGTTTAAGATGACATTGAACATATTTTTTACGTGTTTCATGGGGATTAATAAACATTATATAAAACTTACTTACAAGGAAAAAATTCTTTTGGTTGAGAAGCACATAGATTTCTTTATTAGTCCTAATTATACAGAAAATCCTACTTCTCCAGTGTAGGAGCAACTTCTTCAGTCTTCTGTGCAGCTTCAGCAACCACAATCTATTCATCGATGAAACTCGTGTAGGGTCCCATGGAAGGTTATATGAGAAAAATCTCACCAAATTCCAACAATTTACCACTTAGTACCTGACTTGGCCGAGATTGGACAAACTCAAAAGTATGACTCATGAAACCCCACTCACGGACTGTGGGTGGGTCCATGATCCAACTGGCAACTTTTGGTTTGTTTCAAAGACTCCTCATCAAAAGATATTGACCTACGACCAATCCCTACGCGGCGTGGATGGACCTACTGGGTGTAGGTCTGATCCGTAGGTCCTATAATTTTGATAACTTTTTTATCCTTGGAGTTTGGCTTTAGGTTCCTCCACAAGGACCCTTATTTGATCCTTGTGGAGTCGTACCTTGACATTTAACCCCTCAACGTAAACCCAGGAACTCATTTTGAAACTTAAAACCCCATGTCAAACTCAACGACAGACTCATTAAGCTCTAGTTTCACCTATTAGTTTTTCAAGGCGTAACAATAATATTTAATGCACGTCAGAAAAGTAAGGCACAAATGAAAATTCACCAAAACAATTGGGTAAAGTAAAAGTCATCGCCTAAAGTGACAAAAGACTAGACAAATTTAAAGGCTAGAATTGGCGAACAAGGTGTCATCAGTGATTTACTAATGTGAAAGGTTCACCCAATCAAGAATTAATTTGAATTTTTGATTTCCTCATTGAATTCTTACTTTTTAGATCACTTCCTGTGAATTTCGACTCCGACTCTATTGTTGGGTATTTGTGTTGTTGGCAATTGCTTGGTCCTTTCATTGTTTTTTTTTGTGAGTAATTTGAGCATTATCAAATATTGTGGCGCGAGTGGTAGCTATGAATTCAATTTTTGAAGTTAATTTTTTAAACTTATTTGTTTGTAGTAGTGTACATTTTTATTTGGTGTTGTTGTTGTGTCCCCTTTGATGGTGGAAATATGAGCATAAATGGAAGTGACGATGCTAGCCACTATGGGAAAATCAATAACATTGGAGATAAAGACGACGACATGTCACGTAACCAAAATGATATTGCAATTGATTCAAATGTTAGGTATATTCGGAGGTCTTGCTCATGAATACCCCATGAACATCTTAGAAACTTTGCGGATGCTTGTGGACCTTTCTTTCAAGAATATTTCTCAAGAATCCATTTGTTTAAGGTTGGTTTCCTTTTAATTAACGGGAAAAGCAACAAGTGGTTGACTGAACTATTACGAAAGTCAATAGCTTCGTGGGAATAACTGACATATGTGTTTCTCAAAAGATTTTTTCCTCTTTTAACGATGGTGAAACTTAGAGATAGCATCCAAAATTTCAAGAGAATGGATGGTCAACCTATCTTAAAACTTAATTGCGATTTGAAAAGTTATTGTTGCAATGTTTGACACATGGTTTCTCGGATAACTAGTTCTTGCAATATTTCTATTGTAGCCTTGATACAATGAACAAATGATTAGTTGACCAATTCATTTAAGGAAGATTAGTGCTTGTCATGCCCCGAGTGATCCCCAAGACACGGACACGGAACCTAGGACCACAAGTGATCCCAAGCTAACCCTGCTAGCACGATCGTGAGCATACTAAAGATAAATAAACTGATGAGGAAGCTAAATCAAAATTTATAATGAATAGATGGGAAATAACCATACGCTAAAACTGATATAATATGAAGACTGATCAGTTTAATACAATGATGTTACTAACTAACCACTAAGCTGAAACTATCTATGTTTGAAATATAAACTGGACTATATATACTGGTACAAGCCCCAGCTAAATCTAGCAAAAACTGAAACTAAATTACTAAAGACTAAAATGAAACTCATGACTGTTGTCCTCGAAGAATGAGGAATCACCACTAAATCTGCTGAATTGAAGATCGGCAATCGATCTATGTGTGATCTAAATGCTGAGAACCTAAACCTACATCACGAGAAGATGTAGCACACGTATGCGTCAGTAGTTGAACGGTACTGAGCATGTAGGATAGAATAAAGCTGAAACAACATAACTGAACAAGCACAAAATCAAGTATAATAATCTGAACATGGTAGACTAAATTTCTGATCTAGATGAATGTAATTACCAATTTATAACATGTTGAAACTAGATACTGAGTATACTGATAAATGGTCAATACAAGAGAGTCAGACTGAACTGTGGCAGCTACTAATAACCAATAATAAAATTACATGAGATAAATGTGGACTCTGATGTATACGCTCCATCGAGAGGACCCAATATACCCTACCAAAGGTATAAAGGCATGATGGCGTGATCACTAAACTGATTGCCCACATAGGGGACTTACAATCTACTTGGCTATTAGTTTTGGGACTAATTTGTATGCTAAACCATAGTCAAACTCGGTATTATGATACTCCCATGGATTTATGTAGTTAGCTGATTATGTCTGAATTTTTTGTAAATACTGGATACCTCGAGATTGAACATGCAAACTGGGAATGCGACATTTAATCTGACAATGATGTATTAAAAATTGAAGCATGTATAACTGCATAAACGAAATATATGACCTAGGATGTGTAATTCAAGAACTAAAGAAATACAAAGCTAGGGTTCTGAAATTCATGTGATAATCTGAGTAATACCATGATTATCTGATTAGGAACATATATTTTAACTAAATCATGAAGTTATATCGAAGTTATAGAAACCCTAGGTTTACTCATGATAAGAGAATCAAGAATCTGACTGAAACCTAGGGACCCAATGGGTGAAAGGAACCCGCTAGTTAAATCCCACATACCTGGTGATGAAATCCACAGAAAAATATTCAGATTTCGAGGCTAGAACAAAGGGATTTTTGCTGCGTTCTTGAACTACGATTCTTGACTTTTTCTCCTTTCTTGCTTCTAATTTTCTAACTTTTGATTTATGATTTTTACTTAGGTAATTTCTTGTTATGTTTATAGGCTTAAAGTGACTAAAATATGAGGATTTAGGGTCAAAATGACGTATCTTAAGGCTTAAATAAAATGGGAAAGCACCAAAAGACCCCTGGGTAAGTTGTTGTCGTACCAAACGATGACCTCAACAAGCCTTTACTAAAACGGGCATAAGTTTTTACTCGGAGGTCTAATATTAGCAAGGATGGTGGAAATGGAAAGCTAATTCAATTACCTATCTGTGGGTAGGTCATGGAACACCTAATTCATTTTGTGCTAATACTTATGACTATTTGAAGTTGACCCAACTGTATTTCCCCCTTAACTGTCTGTTAATTCCCACCTACGGTCCATACGTCCACCTACGGACCGTGCTGGTCATCCGTGGCTCTTTTCAGAGAGTGGATGAAGGGGGTATAGATCAATGCTCATGGACTACAGACCGTAGTCTGACCTATGGACCGTAAGTCCGTCCATCGACTAACACTTAACCAATTTTCCTTGTCTGAGATTTTTGGGAGTTTCTGATCCCATTGACGATTGTGCAGGACAGACCGTGGGTCAGGCTACGGTCCGTCAATGGTCACGTAAGTTGCACCCGCAGATTTTTCTGGAAAACTAATTTTTGGTCTGTTTTGGCTACAGGGTGTTACATTATCTCCCGCTTGGTAACGTTCGTCTTTGAATGAAGATTAAACTAGATAAAATAGAGGGAGAAAGCTACAAACCCAACTACTAAACACTAAGAACTGAGTTTCTGACTGAATTGAGTTCCGAAAACATGCAAATATGCTGAAAATGCAAGTAAGAACCGAGTAAACATGATTTTAAGACTAAATTGATGCATGAATGACTGGAAAACTGAAGAGGAACTATTACCTCAAGCTGGAGTGGAATCAAAAATAAAGAGGTGAGGATACTTAGCTTTCATGGCTGCTTTCTCTTCCAAGTAGCTCCCTCTACGGACCGACTCCTCCACAAAACCTTGACTGAAGAGACTTCTTTATTTCTCAACCTTATAACCTGACGGTCAAGAATCTCAACTAGTACATCCTCATAAGAAAGACTTCTTTCATCGCCACACTCTGTATTGGAACTACAGAGGCTGGATCACCCACACACTTCTTCAAGAGTGAGATGTGCAAGACCGGATGCACTGCTGCAAAATCTACTGGCAACTCTAACTCATACGCCACCTTGCAAACCCTTTTCAAGATCTTGTAAGGGACTACATATATAGGACTGAGCTTCCCTTCTTTCCGAATCTTATCACCCCTTTCATAAGTGAGACTTTCAGAAAAACTCAATCATCAACTTGGAACTCTAGTTCCCTTCTCCTTACATCTGCATAAGATTTGTGACAACTTTGGGTTGTCTTAAGTCTATCGCTAATTAGTATCACTTTATCCATTACATAAAGGACTAAATCTGGCCCTATCAAAGCTGCTTCACCTACTTCAAACCAACCAACAGGAGATCTACTTCTATGGCCATATAAAGCCTTATAAGGGGCCATCTGATTACTGGAATGGTAGCTAATGTTATAGGCAAACTCAATAAGAGGAAGGTGATCATCTTAACTACCTTTGAAATCGATCACACAAGCTCTCAACATATCCTCTAAGGTCTGAATGGCACGCTCTTCCTGCCCATCCATCTCTGGATGAAATGTTATACTAAGGTTAACTTGAGTACCAAGACCCTTCTTATATGACTTCCAGAAATGAGAGGTAAACTGAGACCTCTATCTGAGATGATAGACAAAGGAACCCCATGCAAACTCACAATCTCATTAATGTAAAGCTTGGTATAGTCCTCTGCCAAATCTGTAGTCTTGCCCGCTAGAAAGGGAGAAGACTTAGTCATCCTATCAACTATCACCCAAATGGAGTCATGTTTTCTGCGAGTACACGGTAACCCTGTGATGAAATCCATAATGATCACTTCCCACTTCCAAGTAGGAATGTTGATCTCTTGAGTCATACCTCCTGGTTTCTGAGGTTCTACCTTGACTTGCTGGCAATTGGGGCACTTACTCACAAAGTCTGTTATATCACTCTTCATGTCATTCCAACAAATAGACTTCCCGCAGATTGCGGTACATCTTAGTGGCATCTGCATAAATAGAGTACCTAGATTTATCGGCTTCTGCAAGAATATGTTATCTCAGCTCGCCCACATCATCAGAAACACACAATCTACCCTGGTAGCGAATTACAACATCTCCCCCTTGGGAGAAAACCTCCACTCTCTGATTATAGACTGCACCCTTAAGTTCAAGTAAGATTGGATCACTGTCTTGGTTTTCCATAACCTCCACTACCAAAGAAGATTCTTCCCGTTTCTGAATTGTTACACCATTGTCTGATATGCTCATGAGGTGAACTCCTAAGCGAGCAAGCGTGTGAACATCCTTCACTAGCTCCTTCCTTTCTTCCTCAACATAGGCTACACTACCCATAGATAATCGTCTAAGGTAATGTTCTACTACATTCGCCTTACTGTGATGATAATGCACGATCATATCATAATCCTTAAGGAATTCAAGCCATCTCCTTTGGCGAAGATTCAACTCTTTCTGGCTGAACACATATTGAAGTCTCTTATAGTCAGTGAGCACATCTACGTGAACAACATAAAAGTAGTATCTCCAGATCTTGAGTGCAAATACCACTGCTGCAATCTCGAGGTCATGAGTTTGATAGTTCTTCTTATGAACCTTAAGTTGTCTAGAGGCATATGCTATCACCTTACCTCGCTGCATCAACACACAACCTAGGCCAATTCTGTATGCATCACAATAGATCACATAACCATTTGAACCGTCTGGTAGAGTAAAGACAGAGGATGTAGTCAAATTCAGTTTTCAATTCTGCAAAGCTTTTCTCACAATCATCTGATCATTGGAACTTGACCATCTTCTGAGTCAACCTACTCAATGGCGAGGCTATGGATGAAAATCCTTCCACGAACCTTCTGTAATAACCCGCTAGACCTAAGAAAATTTTTATATTTTTAGAATAGGTAGGTCTGGGCCATTGTTTCACTTCTTCAATCTTTTGCAAATCCACTCGGATCCCCTCGCTCGATACAATATGACTAAGAAAAGCAATGGATTGAAACCAGAACTCACATTTACTAAACTTAACGAATAATTGGCGATCCTTGAGAGTCTGCAGAACAACTCTCTAATGACTTGCATGTTCTTCCTCACTCCAAGAGTAAATGAGGATATCAATAATAAATACGATAACGAACAAGTACAAGTACTGTTTGAACACTCTATTCATTAAATCCATGAAAGCTGCAGGAGCATTAGTTAGTCCAAACGACATAACTACAAAATTCATAATGACTATACCAAGTTCTAAAGGTTGTTTTTAGAATGTCACTATATCTGACTCTAAGTTGATGATAACCCGATCTGTGGTCTATCTTTAAGAAGTGACTAGCACCCTGAAGTTGGTCAAACAAGTCATTAATCCTTGGGATGGGACACTTGTTTTTTATCGTGACCTTGTTCAACTGTCTTTAGTCAATGCACATTCTGAGAGAACCATCTTTCTTCTTTACGAACAACACTAGTGCACCCCATGGTGAAATACTAGGTCTGATGAAGACCTTATCCAAAAGGTCTTTCAACTGCTCTTTCAATTCCTTAAGCTCTATTGGATCCATTCTATAAGAAGGAATAGAAATTGGTTGGTTATTTGGAAAGAGATCAATTCCAAAGTCGATTCCCCTTTCGGGAGGGACTCTGGGAAGATCTTCTGGAAATACTTCTTGAAATTCACAGACTACTGGAACTGACTCAAGAGTTGGCGTTTCAAGGGTAGAATCCTTAACCCAAACTAGATGATAGAGATAACCCTTAGATATCATCTTTCTGGCCTTAAGGTAAGAAATAAATCGACCCATAGGGGATAAGCTACTATCCTTCGATTCTAAGATTGGTTCTTCTGGAAACTGAAAACGAACAATCTTAGTTTTACAATCAACTAAGACATAAAATGAATGTAACCAATCCATTCCTAGAATGACATCAAAGTCTACCATTTCTAACTCTACAAGATCTTCTGAGGTGACTTTCTAAGATACTGTGACAGGGAAATTTATTATACCCGTCTATTTATAACTGGGTCACCGACTAGAGTAGAGAATGACACAGGTTCTGAGAGAGTTTCTGGACTGACACTAAATAGGACTACTATATTGAGTTATAAAGTCTTTCCACTTACTGAATTCAACCATATGTGAGTCACATCCCTAAGCTGGTAGGATGCCAATTTCACCTATCACTACCAGTTACTTGTATCACACCAAATATTTTCTTGACCTTAGCAATGAACTTCATGGGTCCTTACACACTTGTGACCCTAAAAACTTAGGCGGATTCATACTAACAAAATCACAAACTCTGGCTGCCACTAATCGATCATTTCTATTAATAGGAACTCGAACCTGCTGATTGTTCTGGTTGGTCATACTATGAGCCAAAGACTAAATTGACGTTCTGAAACTCTACATTAGAACTTCCTTATCTAGTACTAGAGGAACTGCATTAGCAATGCGTGCCTAAGCTCTACGAGAAAGAATGATCACAAGCACAAAACGTCGAGTTAGAATGGAATCAAATCATACCTTACGCATGATAAGAGTAACAAGAAAGTGAAGTTTTCCTGAAAACACTTTGTAGAATCCCTCTCATTATATGTGGTGCACTTCACACCCATGAAAAGGACTCTACTAAGTGTGACTTTTCAGACATCCTAGGACTCTTGAACCTAGTGCTCTGATAACAACTTTTGTCACGCCCCGAGCTACCCCCGAGACACAGACGCGGAACCTAAGACCACAAGTGATCCCAAGCTAACCCTGCTGGCATGACCATGAGCATACTAAAGATAAATAAGCTAATGTGGAAGCTAAATCATAATTTATAATGAAAGTATGGGGAATACCCATAGGCTAAAACTGATATAATATGAAGACTATGAGTTTAATACAATGAAGTTACTAAATCAACACTAAGATGAAAGTAAGTATGTTAGAAATAAGCCTCTAAACTGGACTAGAAATACTAGGACAAGTCCTAGCTAAATCTAGCAAAAACTGAAGCTAAATGACTAAAGACTGAAATAAAACTCATAACTGTTATCCTTGGAGAATGAGGACTCACCACTGAATCTACTGAACTGAAGATCAAAAATTGATCTACGCGTGATCTGGATGCTGAGAACCTGAACCTACATCACGAGAAGATGTATCGCACGTATGCGCCAGTACTTGAAAGGTACTGAGCATGTAGGATAGGATAAATCTTAAATAAAATAATTGAACAAGCACAAAAGCAAGTATAATAATCTAAACAGGATATACTGAATTTCTGAGCTAGCTGAATACAATGACCAATTTATAACATGCTGAAACTGGATACTGAGTATACCGATAAATGGCCAATGCAAGAGAGTTTGACTAATGTCACAACCCAAAAATGGATGTGATGGAACTCGTCTTATCCCACCAAGACAAGTCAGCCTATAACTCAACCATTACAATAAAGTGCGGAAATAAAATATAAGTAACTTAATAAAAAACCCAAAACTTGGTAGTCACGTGTACAAGCCCCTAAAGTATTATAATTGATTCAAAAGAAAAACTCAAGTCTCAAATGAACTTGTTTCTAGAATAGAACAAGATCATAATTAAGGAGAAGAAAGTCTGGTGAGATGGAAACAGCTACCTCACAAATCTCAAAGAAGCCTCGGAAAAGAAGAGAATGACAAGTACAACAAAAACCCAAGATCATAACCTACAAAAATTTATAGAAGCAAGGGGTGAGTACAAAACCACACGGTACTCAGCAAGTAAACCTCTAAACACAAGCTAAGAGGATGAAAATACGGGTACTCCTACCACCCCCAACCGAACCTCCACAACTACAACCTGCATTAACATCAACTCAACCTAACAGCTTACAGTTTACATAGCACGTAGCTCAACAACAACACTTAGACAAGTAACATATCCTCAACAACAAAAATTTAACAAATTACATATCCTCAACAACAATACTTCAAGAAATTACATATCCGCAATAACAAGCTCAATATTGATCAATCACAAGTTTCAGAGAAAGGCAATCAGAAGATCAGCAAAACACGATATCAAGTTCACTAATGATAAGTATGTGCAATGCAATGGAATGTAATGTCAAGTATAATGATGCATGTCTCACCAAGTGATACACACCCGCTGTCTCTCAGTCCGGGACCCATGAAGGACATATTTGTCCATGCATCTGTCGTGGTGCACGACACGACCCTCGATAATAATAACCATTGCAGCGTGCAATACGTCCCTCGAAATATACTATCTATCGCGGCGCACGATACGTCCCTCGAAATATAGTATCCATCACGGCGCGCGATACGTCCCTCGAAATGGTACATCATCTTAGGTACTCATTCTTTCTCAATGCACATTACACTTGTCACAACCAATGCCTCATAATAATACAGATGACAAGTTCACACAAATAAGGAGGAGATGACGATTTTCATAACATTGCAGAGTTCACAACCACACAAACATGCAATCACATCAACAATGATTCAACAAGCCTTCAACCCTTTCTCAACACATCAGACATAAATAATTAATCACATTGCCTTTTGTTATCCCTTTTTTTTCTTCATTAGAATTAATCAATGTGGACAAGTCAACCCATCACCAATCCCGTTACTCCCAAACATATACTACAAGGAAATACATGCATTTCATACACTTCACAAGATTTTAGAAATCCACTTGCCTCAAATAGCCGAACAATCACCTCAGAATTTGCGTTTTCCTCTTTCGTTAGGTTTCCATATCAATGCAGTCTATTCACATAATCATCATAATAAGATTTTAAGACTAACAACACCCACAGTACTATGTGTCTAGTCTAGACACAGAAACTCAGTCAAATATATACTGATGTTGCTAATTTTGATGCCACTAATATTTTCACTCTAAAGTTTCTCAAATTCAACTCTAAGATTAAGTCTTAATTTCTCAAAATTACATAAATCTAATAATATTCATATAATATAGTATACTTAACCTTTCAAGTACATCACTGTATATATACCAATACGTTTGAACATGGGACATAATATTATGACTATGAAGAAATTTGCAACTCCTACTTTAATTGAAATTTTATAACCTTTTATAACGTAACAATAATTTAACTCATAATAACTTTTATTCCACTATCACTGCCAATGTTGATGAAACTCATTCCATAATCACTTCAAATCATTTTCTAATGATTAGGAATAATTTTATTTTCCACTATTTATTTTAGTCATCCTAAGCCTCAAAAGCACGGGCAAATTCATTCAATTTCTAGCAATTGATCACTTCTTTAATTTAACCCAACAATATTATAATACTATTATTCATGTATGCAACCAACACAAACAATGAAACTCACCTGAAACTTTGTCAAAATTTGATGTCGTCGCTGCCACCTGTTCCTCCTTTCCCTTTCTATTTCTTTTCCAGATTTCTTGTTTATTAAAACTAACAAAATTCACTAACTTATTTCTAATACATGGGCCTCATGGCATATGTTTAAATAAATGATCACTTTAACCCATTAACTATTAATCGAGTCAATTATCTACAATGATTTATCAATTAATTAACTCAAGTTAAACAAATAATTCAAATTTCCAAAATGACATTTTGTGTCTTTACAACTGAACTGTGGGAGCTACTAATAACCGATAATAAAATCACATGAGCTAAATGTGGAGTCCGATGTGTACGCCCCATCTAGAGGACCCAATATACCCTGCCAAAGGTATAAAGGCATGTTGGTGTGATCACTAAACTGATTACCCACAGAAGGGTCTTACAACCGCCTTGGCTAGTAGTTCAGGTACTGATTGGGTATGTTGAACCCTATGCCAACTCGATATTATGCTACTCCCATGGATTATATAGTTAACTCGGTATTAGCTTTCGCAACAGTCTATTATCTTTATTATGCTCATGATCATGCCAGCAGGGTTAGCTTGGGATCACTTGTGGTCCTAGGTTCCGTGTACGCGTCTCGGGGGTAGCTCGAGGCGTGACAGATGTCTATGAAAATGAAATCAATGCATACAAATTTTTATTTACGAATGACATTCTTCGGTGAATACTTACAAAAATACATTTATGAATCAAACACTTTGGTAAATTCTTACAAAAATGCATACTAGTCAACGTAAGATTTAGCGAAAAATATTGATCATGCCACCATTCATCCCACAAAAAACAAGCTAGTTTAAATGACTTGGTTTTTTGTTTTTACGAATATTTATTGATAAAAACTTTACAAATAAAACAGAACTAAAATACATATACAGTAACACCTCTATAAATTAATATAGGTTGGCCCATGACATTTTATTATTTTATGGACATATTATTTAATTGATAAACTAATATTTATTAATTTAAAGAATGATTTTTGAGATTTAATAAAGGTTAATTTTGAATATATCAAATTCATTGTATCTTACTAATTTATGTATCACATCACATAAAAATTATTATATAAAGTACAATAAATACATCAAAATCATTGTATCTTACTACTTCCAACCTTGTGATATTGGAATAATAAGAGTTTTCAAGATATATTATCGAACAGATTTTATTATAGGATATAGAGAATTATAAAGTGGGACAAACTGATCCATTAAAGATTAATGTTTTGGATGCTATCAATTTTGCAATAAATGTTTGGACAAAAAGGTTCGGCAAGAGATAATAGCAATTGTATTCGACACTGTAAAATTCGTTCGGAGGATGCAATCTAAGAGAACTTGAATAAACCTACTTGTGAAACGTCATTAATGAACTTGAGGTCATTGATATGATCTCGGTTACCACAATAAAATGGATGTCAATAACCTGTTGGATTATATGGGTGAAAGTGAAACATGTTATGAGGTCCAAAACATAGAAGAAATTGTGGATACCACCGAAAAAATAAAATTGATGATGAAGTTTAAGAAGGTACTATACGTTTGAACCAGTTATGCGTAAGGAAACACTTAACACATTTAAAACTCTTCACAATTTATGGCACGGTTTGAAATGACAACATCAAAGCTCTTAGATGCAATAAGAAAAGTTAGAGATGAGCTTCAAGTAGATTTAAATTTAAAGAAAAACAGAACACAATATAATCACATTTTACTAAATTTTCTTAGAAATATTTGTACTTTTAAAGAATTATTAGTTTATGATATTAATGGGACCATATATCTATATAGGGGTCTTCTAGAGATATATTATCTTATTATCTTATAGAAATTTATGGTTTTTTCCATTGGCCCAAATTGGGACTAGAGAAAAATATTATTTTAGAGAGATTATTAATTTATCGAGTATTAATTTATAGAGGTTTTACTGTATGTATACAGTATTTTAAAATTATTCATAACTCACGGGCTGACATCTAAGACTTGTGGGTTGGGTCTATGAGGCTCGTGGGCCAAATGAGACTGAGCTGAAAAACCTTATTCTTAAATGAGCCAACAAAATTGGCCCAACCCCACTTAATTTAAGGGTTAGGATGGGCCGGTATATATAGTGGACCAGACCCATTTTGAAAGTTGTATTTATATACATTCGGAATGAGTTTTGAGAAATTTGACAATGTTGAAACCGAGTAGTTAGCGAAATATTGAAGAAAAAAATTATGATTTTCTATTGTGGATTAAGCAATTTTCGTCTGGAATTGATAGGAATTGGAATAATTGGAGGGCTATTGAGTCAAGAGGTGGTGAAGGTAGGAAAATTGCTGCCGGAGCTATGGATTCAGGTGATTGGCAGACTCAACTTTTGCCTAATTTGCGTCAAAGGATTGGCAACATGATGCAAATTTTTTTTTTTTATTTTTGTGACTTGTTCTTTACTTTGTTAAAGGATTTTGGAATTTTGAATTTTATGTTTCCTTTTTGTGTGTGTGGGTGTGTTTCTTCGTTTTCTCAAGTTTTGATTAATCAATCTGATACCTGTTTTTTCATACTCTTTCTATTTTATAGGACCTCAGTTTATCAGGTGAATTTTGGGGGTTTTTTTGTTACTGGTACCGAGTGAGTTAAATGGAAGTTTATGCCCTGGATATTTCCAATTTTTGTAATCAATCAAGGGGTAACATATGTGTACACTCAGGCTCCACTCGTGGAATTATACTTTTGGATTATACTAGGTATGTTGTTGTTGTTGGGAGTGGGGCTAAGGGTGTTGTGGTGGTATCAATCAACGGACTCAGTGCTATATGTTTTGCTTTGGATATGTCGAAATAGTAGGTTCGTGTTCGATATAATTGGATTATAACTACTGATATTTGTTAAGAGGAAATAAGTTTGCCTTTAGGAGCAGTGTAACTGTTATGTCGAATTATTTTAATATATTTGAGAAGCATTTATCTAGATTGTGATCTTATCAATACTTTGTTCTTGATATGTGGAAATGACAGGTTGTTGCTAGAGCTAATTGTATTATAACTACTAATATTTGTTTAGAGGAAACAACTTTTAGTCTTTAATAGCAGAGGTGTATCGAGTTATTTTTATTATATTTGAGATGTATTTATCGAGATTGTGCTCCTATCAAGAGTTTATGGTGACCTTTTTTTGATATGGTTGTATAGAATGGAGACCTTAAAGAGGCATGTTCTGTCTCTGGGCTAGAAAGAGTACAGGAGCTTAAGAAAATTGTCATAACTTTTGAAGAAAAGATATATTCTGCTGCTAAAAGTCAGGCATTTACTCTAAACTTGTTTCTATTTGTTCGAATTTTAAAGCTAGCTCATGAGGGCGGGGATAATTTCCAATACCTTATGAGGAAACCACCTATCCCTTTTTCATATGATGTGGGACTCTTGATGCATTTGTTCTCCTTGAAACCACCCATCCCTTTTTTATCCGATGTGGGATTCTTCAAGATGAATGATGCAATTTGTTCTCCACTTTATTGATGTTATTTCAGCTTTTATAAACTTGCATTGGTCTTTCCCGTCATCTAGACGCATTGTATAAGGGATGGCGAGCGGAGAAATACAATGTGTTTGCGAGGCAAACCTGCAAAGATTTCAATCTCCCTCCTGTAACATTATGTTTATGTTAAATTTAACACTTTTAAACAAAACATATTAATCACTATTTTAGCACTTTTACCAAGACATTGTTGTCATTTTAAAAAATGAAAAAAAATGGATGTGCTTATATTTGCTCTCATGATTGTTCTTATTGCACGAATATGGAAGAGTGTGATACTATATATCAGACATCTTAAGGATGAGATAAATAATTTTTATCAATTCATAATTTATTTATGTAAAATACCTATTACGTTATGATAAGACCAAAAAAACAGGGTTAATTTTGCATATTGTCATATTTTTCTCACACGTAAATATTATAGCATATTAATTATAATTCCCCAATATCACTCATTATATATTTGTCAACACAAAATGGAAATAGTCAAGCTATATGGAATTAAATTAAATAATTTCATATTTGAGTAACCAACATAGATTCACAGTCTTTTAACACTAATTTTTGAAACGACCACTACACAAAAGTAATCATATTTAATTTTAATGTCTTTCCACACCCAAGGAACCGCCACACGGTAGGTTTAAGGTCTGCGTATACTCTATCCTCCCCAGATTCAGTATGTTGTTGTTTGCACTTTGCATGCCTAAGGAAGTTTAGTATTAAGAACTTAATTTATTTATTTTATTGTTTAAATTGTTGTCGTGAGATGTTTTATTTCATGTGAAGGTCACCGACTCTGCGTACACTCGACCCTCCCATGACCCACTTGTGGGGTTAAATTTGCTACGTTGTTGTTTAACCTGTTGCATCGGTTTTGTAAAAAAAAAAATTGAACCCACCCTGCAGAGGCTAACCCTGTTTGCCAACACTATACGCAAACTCATTTTAGTATGTGCTTCCCCTGAATCATTGCTAATACGCAAACTCATTTTAGCACTACTAAGGCCTTCCTTTCGGTGGGAATTCCATCATTTAAAGCTGAAGAAGATTGCCCGTGAGTTCTAACCCCATCAAATTTCTGCACAAATTCACAACATACAGAGGCATTCAGCCTTTCGCGCTTCCTCATGACAGTCTTGGTGGCCTTCCACGAGCTTCAGACCATTTTTCCTTCAATACACAATTAACTACCACGTTTTGGTCCTTCACCCGCTCCAAGTATCTCATACTTACAATATGACTTGGAGAGCCCTCCAAGCACGATTCTTACAACATCTTGATCGAATCAGAACATTCAGTAGAAGAAAAGGGAAATGAGAATAATGCTAAAGTAATCATAACTTAGTCAAATGTTTTTCTGTCTCCAGGATTATGATCCTAGCAATGTATATACATCAGAGATCGCAAGGCAATCCAGGCATAAGGAGAATGTTTAAACATGCACGACACTGTTTTACATTCCACATATCGAAAGGCTATACAGATTACCTTACAAAAAAATTGGCTTTGCTTGTAGCTAATTTAGCTAGATGATCGGCCACTGTTTTGGTTTCTGTAGCAGGAGCGAAGCAAAAATCAACATTTCTTATCAAATCATCAGTCTCGTCCACGATACTATTCAGGTCGAGGTTTTGAGAGGTTCTATTCTTTATCATCAACACTAGAAAGTTGATTTTTTGCGTTTGCTACCCTCATTAAACAACTACTTGCAGGATTTGGCTGAAAAAGATTTTGAGTTCTTGTCTCCAAGGTGAACATCTTTAAAGATTATTGTTGAAGATAATCTTGTTGCAATATTTGATAACTGTAAGTTGAAATACATACAAAATAGTGTTGGCAAACAGGGTTAGCCTACGCAGGGTGGGTTCAAATTTTTCTTACAAAAACTGACGCAACAGGCTTTAAAAACAACATAGCAAATCTCATGTGTTGTATTTATAATAGGGAAATCTTTTCTGACAGGATGTTTTGTATAATCCTAATTACTTCATTCTGTTGTTAAAAAGTTTGCTTTCTGTAGCCACTAAGTTTACAGGAAATTTTAGATGCTTGTACCATTATGCAGATCTTAGGTGACTAACCCTAATAAGTATTGTTTGTGCTCTAGGTCAGAGTCCTAGCCTTTCTCTTTCTCTACATTCTGACTATTGTTTTCTTATTAGCTATCCAAAATAAAGGACAGAAGAAAAGCTTGTGATCATAGTTCTTCATACTGTTGTTTATTTGTGTAATAAGTAAATAATCAGTCAAAGTTATCTTTTGTATGAGATAATATATTTCTTCTTTTGACATAATAGTCAAAGTTATGTTTTGTTGAGGATGAAGTCTCAAAATAATGTGTTATCTTTGGACTAGGCTCAAATGATCCTATTTCTTTTAAGTGGAGTACTAGTAGTTCCTCTTCTTTAATAAAGGGGTGAACTTTTAATCCTAACTTTAAAACCATTTTATCTTTTAATAGAGACAAAACCTACCTGTTATGGATGAAAGCAAGAATTTTGCAAATGTGCCTGAAATTTCAATGAAGCTAGTTTCAATAAATGAGGCAAGTGTAGAATTTTAACTGAAGTAATTTACAGGTAAATTTTAGTTCTTTTTCTTTCTTTATAGATCTGTTCTTTTAAGTGGCTTCAACTGAAAGAGAGAACAGAACTTGGAAACCATGGCAAGCTCTGGTCCATGGACTTTAGATACTGGATTAAGTCCCAAATTTGAGAAATGTAAAGGATGCAATAGTGTAAGCTAGGGAATAGGTGTTAAAATAGTTATTTTATATACACCGTCAGTTTATACTTGCTTGAGTAGCTTATATCAAAAAACCAGAATGTTCAATATTTATGCTAATATTCATGGAAAGACAGTTTTATTAATGATTTGCAGATCTTAGGTTTGATGTTCAAACTACTAAATGTTGATTCCAAGAACAACAAGCTTATATACTAAAAATTGTAATGATGTCAATTTTATTGGGCATGTAAAAAGATCAAGGGGCATGCATTCTGCAACTAATTCATGCATTGATTTACAGTGACATGTATAATATTAATGATATGGGAGATTTTATCGCAACCAGCTCAATTTACAACTTTTTACCTGTACTAGCTATCACATGGACTAGAGAATCTGTTAGGAACAGACTCTCCTAACAAACAGATCTGTAAACTTTCAAATGCAATATAGAAGTAAATATAACACTTAAAATGGAATTTACTAACATCAACAAACAGAATAAGTCTTACAAATAGATAATAGAGAATTGTTTTAACAACAAAGGTATTTCGAGGAACCTAAACCTCCAAATCTGCCAGAGAAAAAATCCTACCCAAAAGACTGACTGCTATAGACCATACTAATACATACACATAATAATTACTAAATAAAAAGATACGTTTAGACCTAATTTATACTCTTCTTCTTGCAGTTATAGACCATACTAATAGAAGGTCTAAGAATACCCGCACCTTCAAGTTTCACATTTTCCTCAAAGGTGAAATTGAGGAAATTCTGCATAAATGACTGCATAGGATTCTCAAGTGTTCTCAAAGTCTTCTGAATGTCTGGTAAGTCCTTCCACTGAATTCAACCCAAGGAATCCATCTTGGCCATTTTTTTGCATGTGCCCCTACAAAACAACGTAAATAAGTCTCCAAGGAGCGATTGACAACCTCAGTTTGACCATCTATTGAGGGTGATAAGTTGAGCTCAATTTGAGGCTAGTACTAGACAACTTGAACAATTCTTGCAAAAATTGTCTGACAAAAATCCGGTCTCGTTCAGACACAATTGATTTCGGAAAACCATGATGAAAATGTATAATCTCACGAACAAATAGTGCAGTAACACTCTTTGTTGTATATGGATGAGAGATAAGAGGAGGAAATGACTATACTTAGTAAAACGGTCTACCGCAACAAGTATAGTGTCATGTCCCATTGCCTTTGGTAACCCACTGATGAAATACATAGAAATATCGTTCCAAACTTAAATAGGAATAGGTAACCCGCTGATGAGATCCATAGAAATATCGTTCCAAACTTTAGTAGGAATAGGTAATGGCTGCAGCAAGCTAGTGAGACTAAAGGCTTCATACTTGTTCTGCATGCAAACTCCACAACTAACCACAAAGTCTGTACATCCTTTAGATTCCAATCTAATATAACACTTGAGAAATTTCCTTCTGTGTCTAGAAAAATCCCGAGTTTCCACCAGTAGGTGAGGAGTGGAATTCCCTTAGGAGCATGGAAATGTGTAATGACGAACCGGAAATCACCTCATGAAAATTAGGAAGCAATTTTTTAGACCATAATTCCGCCGTGAAGCTGTATCTTGAAGCAAATCTAGTGTCAATTGACGAAGTTGATCATCCTGTTGGATTTCTATGGAAAGATCATTTAACTGTAGTGCTGCGTAAAACATAAAAGCCATGAAATGAAAAATGTGGGATAAGGCATCAGCGACTTTATTTTCACAACCTAGGCTATATTGAATATCAAAATCAAATCCCATCAACTTGGTGATCAATTTTTGTTGCTGCTCTGCCATAGCATGCTGGCCCATGAGGAATTGGAGACTTCGTGATCTGTTCATATAAAGAAATGTTGAACCCATAAACTAATAACTCCACTTTTGTACAGCAAAAGCAATGGCCATTAACTGCCTCTGATATATTGATTTAGATAGAAAGTCCTCTCAATACGATGACTTTGGTCCATAATTTGGGTAAATTTTCCAATCTTCTAAGATACATGTCTTCATTGATCTCCCCTTTCAGTCCATTGATGAAAATCCCCATCAAAACTGCATCATCGACATCTTTCAAAGGTGCTGAAAGCAATTCAAAATTTCTCTACATTGGGCTACGCTTCCAATTTGTTGCTATCCTATAAAAACCTCATATAAGTTCCCTAACATGGATGGAGTGAATCGTTGGAGTATGGCTACTCGAAACACATCCCATGAGGCAATCGTCGTTCTATTCTCCCACCATTGAAAACAATTTAGGGCTCAACCTTCAAGGCAAACAACAAAAGCCTCCAATTTATCATTGTCATCAATTCCATTGAAATAAAATTAGTGATCAACTCTGTTAAACCATCCGTATGGATTATCACCGGAAAATAAGGGCAGTTTCAATCTTCTAGGACGTGTTTCATCACAATATTATGGATGAAATTCACAGAATTCATCACCTCTGTGGTCGTTTCTGTTCTCGGCCATTACATCTCTTTCTTTAATTGGACCTGCCTGAACCATTGAGTTTTCTTTCATAAGTTGAAAAATTTCAGCATCATGTAATCTTTGTTTGCATTCAACTCGTCACTGCCCGAGAAAAACAAGTGCTTTACCAATCTCTTCTTTTACTTCGTCCATTGTATTCTCTAATCCTTCAATCCTCCCCTCCATTTCGGTTGAAACCATAAAAGGCTATGATACCAAAATTGTTAGGAACCCAGACTCTCTTAACAACAAATCTGTTAACTTTCAAATGCAATACAGAAATAAGAATAACACTTACATTGCAATTTACTAACACCAACAAACATAATAAGCCATACAAATAGCAAATAGAGAATAATCCTAACAACCTAGGTATTTCGAGGAACCTTAACCTCTAAATCTGCGAGAGAAAATCCTACCCAAAAGAATGATTGTCTTTTATTCTTCCTAGTACTAATTATTACTACAAAATAACTACCTAACTTGCTCGGTAACTACTATAAATACATACACAATATAATTAATAAATAAAACAGTTACATTTAGGCCTTATTTTCACCCTTTTTCCTGCGACTATAGACCCTATCAATGGCAGGTCTAACAGAATCATTTTTATAAAAAGATAACAAAGTAGTCAATAGAATATCTACCCATCTAACAATAAGCCTTGCGGGTATAGTGAACTTCGAAACATTTAGATAGAATATATTTACATACTAAGTAATTGTAGTTGAGAAACCAATAGTCCTCAACTTATTATGGAAGACTAGGAAGACCATGTTTATAAACATATAAAGTCCAAAGACTAAAGAAACTTAATACTATAAAAAGTTCTCTAGGCAATATAAAGAAAATGTATATATCTTTCTTCATTACACAAAAAAACTTGTTGGTATAATGAACTTCGAAACATTCAGCTAGAAATATATTTGCATACTAAATAAGTGCAGTTGAGAAACCAATAGTCCTCAACTTGTTATGGAAGACTAGGAAGACCATTTTTATAAACATCTGAAGTCCAAAGATTGAAAAAGTCTAATACAATAAAAAGTTCTCTAAGCAATTTAACCAGAACGTTTCTATCTTCCTTCATTACTTAACTCTCGGAGAAGTTAACTAAGATTTATTTGATTGAAAATCCATGAGCAGATCATGTGGAAGAAAACAATTTAAGGGAATATCAAGAACAACAAAAGACACAAACAAAATTACCGTCTATCTTTATTTCTACATGAATATGTTTTGCTACATGTGGTCTAAATTGAGAGTTACGAGAAGAGTGAAGGTTAAAGATAAGGAGAAACATGTGAGATGGTTTTGACTATTAAAAAGTTTCATGATGGTTAGGATTATGACCGAAGGTCCACCACTTTAACAAAGAATAAGAATTATTAGTGCTCCTGGAAAACAAATAGGGTCATTTTAAGCCTAATTCTAAAGATAGTTGACTATTTTGAGCCTTTTCTTGCATGTTGACGAATAGTTGAGGAGAGATTAGAGAAAATTGAGGCGCGTATATAAAAAAAGGTGGAGACATTTTTGGCTATTAACAAAAAATGACTTATCCGGTGAAGATACAAAATATTAAAGTTTCTAGGAACATTAGACGTTCAGCAAAGTACGTGAATTCCCACATGGACAGGTTATGGTCAACAAAAGAGGAATCAAATATTTTGGTACTTATCCTTATTTCCTACGACAGTGGTTCATATCATTCAAATATATTGACCAAGGACTAGTTTTAGATTAAATTGGAAACCCCTAAATTCAATAATAAAACTTCAAAATTAATATGATTGTGCTTCAATGAATAATGCTTCATGGATTTGTTATACTTAAAAAATAAACTCTTCATTGAACAAACAAGAGAATCAAAAATATAATTCGTCTTTTGACGGATAAAAATTGTTTGTTAAATCTATTAATTTTCCTTCATTTTCAACACTAAATGAACATCACAATGTATTATTTTCATGCATCATAACAAAACTTCAATAGTGATCGATGAAGTGTTTAGGAAAGCAACTAGGTAATTTAAATTGGTGTCACTACTCATTATTAGGGTAGTACATCCAGCCTAGTAATTACATAACCTAGTAATTATATTGATGTATTTTTCAATATTCCACTGATTAGCTTAGAAATCATCTTGTACACCACTCCAATTTCGTTGATTGGTTTAAAATCTTTTAATTCCATTGTTTCAGGTCTTGTTGATCAATATCAATTTGAAAGGCGTACAATTAAGATTGGTAGTATCTGAAGCTTTTCTTTTGAATTTGTTAAGGCAATGATGCTACTTGCTTGTACTATCCTATTTCTAATTCCTTTAACAAAATTATAATTATTAAGGTTTTGGCCAATAATGAAAATTAAAGTATTTGTCCAATCTTGCAATAGTATTAGTTTACTATTTTGGGAGGAAAATTGAGATTTACTACTTTGAAAGTGAATTTCAAATATTCCTTTGTAATTCTTTTACCCCGTCTGGAACTCTGTGGCGACAACTTCACAACCAACATTCTTTTATTAGTGTGGCAATTATCATCATCATCGTGTAAACATCAACGTGCGTAAAAGATAATCAAGTTAATGCATGAACCATTATATTCATATTTTAATTAATTCATCACACTCATCATTAGATTTAATATAATGAGATCAAGTTCTTCAATTTATAATATCTATCAATGATGACAGAGTATCGTATTTATATTAAAGAGGCTTAGGTTTGAAATCTCGCTACATGTTTTCTCATCGAGGATTGTCTAGTGCAATATCTCTCCTATGTGGTTTGTGGGAAAGTTTCACTCCGTAAACCCTAAAAGGGTAGTTCTTGTGGGTTCCCTTGTCATAAATAAAAAAGAAAAGGAAATGATGAAGGGTAGCTCTACGCCATTGACCAGGATTCTTGCCTATAAAAAAGGGTAAAAATAGTGAACAACAACATTGACATAGATGCTTATATTTGATTGGACCACTATCAATTCTTTATTCATAGAAAGAGTACATCATACTTAGTGTAATTCTACTAGTGGTGCTTGTGGTGTCGGCTCAAAGAAGTGGTATAGATTTGTAAAATTAATTGTAATTACAATATTATCCAAGACAGATTTATACTTTTATAATAGTATGAAATAAAAAGATGGAAGTCATATCATATATTTATATAAAAGAGAACCTTAGGCGCGTCTATGTGGCGCCACTACAAACCAGAACTCCCCTTTAACTTATTTATTCACAAAATTAGTCTTTCCTTTCATGAAAAGTTGTGACTTTTATAAAAAGTTGTGACTTGTAAAAAGAGTTGTGACTTTTACGAAGAGTTGCGACTTTTATAAAGAGTTACAACTTTAATGAAGAGTTGCGACTTTTATGAAGAGTTGCAACTTTAATGAAGAGTTGCGACTTTTATGAAGGGTTGCAACTTTAATGAAAAATTATGACTTTTACGAAAGATTTTGACTTGTCCAAAGAGTTGTGTTCTTTCCGATAAGACACAATAAATATTTATTCAAGCTACCCTTTGTAGTCTATAAATAGAGGGACTTCCTCTAATTTTAAAACAACGAAAATTCATGTATTTTGCTCCTGCTGAGTGGCTCACTAACATCATTATTTTTGTACTAATAGACAAGAGAATAGAATCGTTTTGTCCAGAGAAGATCTATTCCTTTAAACCTCGGGTACTAGAATGGAAAATTTTCCTTAAAGGGACAATGTCAAATCAGTGAGCTCGATTTTGTTGTTCATGTTTCATTTTATTATTACAGGTCCTGGTATGTTTTATAAAATCATTAATTTATTCTTATGCTATTACTTTTGTTTTTGAGTACATGTACTAAACTTTGTTGTTTATGTTTATAATTTTGATCATTGTGTTGAAGTAAAAATATGTTAATCAAGAGTTTGATGTAGTCATTAGACTATTTGTGTCATGTAGATTATAATTCTTAAAGTTGTAAAATAAATGAGTTTGATTTTAATTGAGTTTTTAGTGGCTAAAAGTTCCATGGGATGTCTACAAAGGGACTTTATCAAAAGATATGTCGGTTCCATACTACCTTGGTGTTTTATTTATTGAACTTCCTATCTTATCGACACATTTAATCGATTAGTTACATCCAAAAAATAAGTGAATGTACTGGGATGGTAGGTATTGTACTCAACCTTAATCAAACGTTTGGGCTTCAAATGTTGGGTTGGAGTCAATAAATTACCCCTCAAAGTAGGATGAATCTATATTAATCAAAAATTAAAGAAATAATTATCTTCTTAAAATTTGTAGATTTAAAGTCCCCAAAAAAATAAAGTTTTAACTATATTGACTGAAACATAAACAACAAAATATGTCATTTGGCTATCAAAGTAGTGTCAATGATTGCATATGATTTTGAATAAGGGACATGACAAGACATCATTTAATCTGAATTATTTGAGCGACATACTTATTTCATTGAACTTCAAGGGATCCATTTTTATATTTTAATTAACTTATCAAATACACAACTAATTATATAAGATGTATAATATTTAGATTTTATATATAGAAGCCTTGAATAGCATAAAAACTCTCCCAATTAATGAATTAAATATTTGTACGAATTTTTAAAAAAATACAAATATAGACAATGAAACAATTACGTATCTTTCTTAAGACTTTGTTGATGAACAAATAGAGTAAAATGAAGAATTAATAACAAAATTCACAAACACTTAGAATCAAGTCATATTCGTTTTAAGATTAAAAAAATCATTTCTTTTTAGGATAAAATATTCTTAACAATTTATCATAGGGTTGTACCATCTCGAAAACATTTATATTACTATATGTTCAAAAGTAGATTATTGACGTAGTAACCACTGCGTGAAGCGCGGTAATTTACCTAGTAATTATATAAAAGAGAACCTTAGGCACGCCTACGTGGCGCCGCCACAAACCAGAATTCTCTTTAAATTTATTTATTTCCAAAACCAACCTTAGACTTTCATGCAAAGTTGTGATATTTATGAAATGTTATGACTTTTATTAAAAGTTGTGACATCAATGAAGCGTTGCGACTTTTATGAAAAGTTGCGACTTTTATGAAAAGTTGTGACTTTAATTAAAAGTTTGACTTTTATGAAAAGTTGCAATTTTAATGAAGAGTTGCGGCTTTTATGAGAAGTTGTGACTTTTATGAAAGGTTGTGACATTACCGAAGGGTTGAAATTTTTCCAATTAGTTGTAACATTTCCCATAAGGCATAATAAATATTCGTTCACACCATCTTTTGTTGTCTGCAAATAGAGAGTTTTTCTCTCATTTTAGAAAAATAAAAAACCTGAACTTCTTCTTCTTCTTCAGAATTAAATATTACTGTACTTTTCTCCTATTGAGTGGCTAACAAGCATAATTGCTTCTGTTACAGCTCCTGGTATGTATTTTTACTGTCATTAATTTATGCTTCTGTTATTAAGGATAAATAAATGATAATATTTAATAATTTTTTATGTTCATTTACATTGTTAATGGTTCTTACTACATAATCTTGTATGTAAAAGAATATAGAGTTTTTGTTTTAATGCCGATAGATTTAAAGTAATATTTTATAAATTATGTAATATTAAATTCTTGCATGTAGCGCGTTTACTTTTACTATTATTAACATATAACCAAACACCCAATCAATACCCTAATGAAAAGTGGAAACTTATCTTTCTTAGACGAGTACATTTGGAGGGAAGTTAAAGTGTATTGACATACCTAAAATATTTAACACTGTCCCGAATTCGCCTGAAATTTTAAAGATACAAGAAATCAATTTTTTTATTCTTTCCTCAATTTTTGTTTTGTTTGTAGTAACTTTAAATTCTACAGTTCAGACCAGAATTGCAAATGGAGGTGACCGGCAGGAAGAAGTCTACAAAAAGGTAAATTTTACAATGGTATTTTTTATCTGCACAAGATTTTGATAAACTTTGGATTTTGATAAACTGGCTGGTTATAAAATTAAAGAACGTTTGAATATTTTTTAAATAATGCCTATGATTTTAGAGTAACAGAGAAGATTAATCATACCAAGTGTTTAGTAAAATTCATGGTCGTACTCCTGCCCGCAGGGTGCTTTTTGTATTTCGTTTCTTAAGAGGAAATAAAAAATTGATCATGATAATGGGTGACTTGTTAGAAACGAGTACATTGTCAATTGAGGAGTATTAATGCAACTAAATCTCAATCCCAAGCAAGTTGAGGTTGCCTATATGAATCTCATTGTAGACGACGCTCTATTTAAGCTTGTCTTGGTTCAATATTGTCAACAACAAAAAACTAGTTTCACAAGCACTATAATAATTGAGAAGTGAATTATTATTTGATAAATTAACTAATTACAGAAAAATTAGTAGTTGAATGTTGTGATCGTACTAGCAAGTTTGAACTTGTGACACCCCTCTAACCCATACGTCACAAATTCACTCTTACATCATTTTAAAAAATATATTTTTTATGACTAGAGAGCCTGCACTCACTATCCTTAGGGTTCAAAAAAAATAAAACATCGTCCATATATTACATAGGAGAGATAAACCACACTAAACAACCCTAAGCGACCAGCCCGATTGAGAAAGCATGCAGCGACATTATAAACCTGAGGCTTTTCTACGAATATGAAGTAGAAATAGTAGTGAATTAATCAAACAATTATGTTGGACGTTTGTGATATTTTTGTCACATCACCTTCAATATCCTCATATACTGGTTGCATCGATAGATTATTTGACCATCAAGAGATTGTGGTTGTTGAAGTTGCACGGAAGATTGAGGAATTGCTCCTGCACTTGAGAAGTAGGCCTTTCCTTCTGATTGGGACTAAGAAAAAAATTTATGTGCTTCTCAACCAAAAGCATTTTCTTCTTATGAATAAGTTGAATATGATATTTGTTAGTCCCCAAGAAACACAGAATCCGTTCTAATGTCATCTTGGACATCTTGATCTTTACAATTTGCTCATTTGCTTAAACCTAGATTCAGAAATTAGTTATTTCATGCCCTTTGAAAACGTTTGAAATTCATTTTTCCAGTACCTCCCACAACAAAGAAAAGTTTTCAAAGGGCATGAATTAACTGATTTTTGTTTATAATTAAAGCAGGACTCTTTATCAACATCTTACAAATGAGCAATAAAGCTCAACATGTCCAAGATGACATTGGAACACATTCTGTGTTTCATGGGGCTTAATAAAAATCATATCAAATTTACTGACAACGAAAAAATACTTTTTTTTAGAAACACATAGAGTTTTTTCTTAGTCCCAATCAAACGAAAAAGCCTACTCCTGTGTAGGAGATACTTCCTGAGTGTTTCGTGCAGCTTCAGCAACCACAATCTCTTGGTCAAACTAATCCGTTGATGCAACTCGTTTAGGGGCCTTTGGAATGATATGTGACAAAAATCTCACGAACTTCCAATATAATTGTTTGGATAATTCACAACTACTTGTACTTCATATTCGTAGGGAAATCTTAGGTTTAAAATGTTCTTACATGTTTTCCCAATTAGGCTTGTCGCACATTGTTGTTTAGTGTGGTTTAATCATCTTGTGTGGTAAGTGGACGAGCTTTACTTTGTGCGAATCCTAAGGATAGAGAGTATAGGTTCCTTAATCATAAAATAAATATTTTTTAAAAAATATGTAAGAGTGAATTTGTGACGTATGGGTAAGGGCGTCACATGTTAAAACTTGATATAGTCTAAAGTCGTTATTTAAGTGAGTGGATAAAGGGTAGCGTGGACCCATTATCAATTGATATTCTATCTCAGCGCCATTTGACTCAGGATTTCTCAGTTATTAAAAAGGGTAAAGAATAATGAACAATTACATACTTAGTATTATCTTACTGGTGGGGTTCGGAAGAGTGTAACATACTTGCATACTTTATCCTACCTTTGTGGGGTAGTGGGACCGCTCAAATGAAGTGTATTAATTCGTAAAATTAATTTGTAATTAGTGTGAGAATATAGGGTAAAAAATTATTGAATTGTTGTTAACATTATTACATAAATACCCTATTTATCGACACTACAATAGACATATTTTTCAACTAGGACAGTGCAATACAATTCTTTTCTAAGTAGGACAATATATATTATTACTATTTCTATTTCTATTCCAAGTAGGATTGTATATTCCTATAACTGTTCTAACACTCCCCCTTTACGCTAGTGCATACAAATCATATGTATCTAACTTGTTAAAAATATTATTAATCCAAGGACTGTTGAGGAGCTTGCAGAGATTTCTGCAACTTGATCACTCCACTTCAAAAAATTGACATTCAATATCAATGTGCATACTCTTCTCATGAAATACCGTATATAATACACAATGCCGATAAAACACATAGTGATAAATTACAGTGTTGAACTTGCCAAACCAAGTTTGCACTGGCTATTTCAGACTATAGAGTGACTAACACAATTGACATAAGAGACTACTAAACTCCCCGGAGCAACAAAAATAAGTTATTGCTCCATATAGACCTCTTCAAATGTAGCGGTCGTCAGAAGTGCTAAAAATCTAGTATAGAGTGTATGGATCATGTTGTAATTAATAAACGAGTCAATATTAAATGGGAGAGGCTAGGGTTTGAAATCTTGCGACATGTTTTCTCATTGTGGATTGTCTTGAGCAGTATCTCTCCTATGTGGTATGTTGGAAATTTTTACTCCATCAACCCTAAGAAGAGTAGTGTTTAAGGTTCCCTTGTCATAGATAAAAAAAAGAGCAAAGTTAATGATCAAGGGTATAGGGTGGACCTATGATCTGATGAGTTTCTAACTCTGCACCATTGACCACGGGGTTCTTGGCTATGAAAAAGGGTAAAATAAGTTAAAAACAACAATGACATAGATGCTTTTATTTTATTGGACCACTATCAATTAATTATTCATGGAAAGAGTATAACAACATACTTAGTGTAATTCTACTAGTGGTGCCTGCGGTGTCGGCTCAAAGAAGTGGTATGGATTTGTAAAATTAATTGTAATTACAATATTATTCAAGACAGAGTGCACTTTTGAATGATAACCAAAAATGTTGTTTTGGAGATTCGTAGTTTCATAATAGTATAAGATCAAAAGATGGACATATTTCCATATAACTAAATACCCAATCAATACCCCAATGTAAAGTGGAAACTTAACTTTCTTAGACAAGTATATTTGGAGAGAAGTTAAAATGTATTGACATACCTAAAATATATAACACTGTCCCAAATTTTCCTGAAATTGTAATGATACAAGCAATCAAGTTCTTTAATATTTGTGCTTTTCTCAATTTTTGATTTGTTTGTAGCAACATTAGGTTTTGACAGTTCAGACTGGAATTGTCGGAATTGCAAATGGAGGTGACCGATGGGAAGAAGTTTAAAAAAAAGGTATTGTTTGCAATGGTATTTTTTATCTGCACAAGATTTTGAAAACTGTGGAAATTTGATGTGGATTTTGATAAACTGGCAGGTTATAGCATTATAACAAATAGCTGAATATTTTTTAAATAATGCCTATGATTTTAGAGTAACAGAGGACATTAATCATACCAAGTGTTTAGTTAAATTCATGGTCGTACTCCTGCCCGCAAGGTGCTTTTCGTATTTAGTTTCTTAAGAGGACATAATAAATTGACCATGATAATGGGTGACTTTTTACAAACGAGTATATTGTCAATTGAGGAGTAGTAATGCAACTACATCTCAATCCCAAGCAAGTTGAGGGTTCATATATGAAACTCATTGTAGATGATGCTCTATTTAAGCTTGTCTTGGTTCAATATTGTCAACAACAAAAAAGTAGTTTCACAAGCACTAGAATAATTGACAAGTGAATTATTATTTGATAAATTAACTAATTAGATAAAAATTAGTAGTTGAATGTTGTGATCATACTAGCAAGTTTGAACTTCTAACACCCCTCTAACCCATACGTCACAAATTCACTCTTACATCATTTTTAAAAAAAATATTTTTTATGACTAGGGAACCTATACTCTCTATCCTTAAGGTTCACACAAAGTAAACCTCATCCTCATACCACATAGGAGAGATAAACCGCACTAAACAACCCTCTGTGACAAGCCTGATTGAGAAAGCATGTAGGGACATTTTAAACCTAAGACTTTTCTACAAATATGAAGTAGAAGTAGTAGTGAATTATCAAAACAATTATGTTGGAAGTTGGTAAGATTTTTTTCACGTCACCTTCAATGGGCCCCAATACGGGTTTCATCGATAGATTAGTTTGACCATCAAGACATTGTGGTTGGTAAAGCTGCACAAAAGACTAAGGAAGTTGCTCCTGCACTTGAGAAGAAGGCTTTTCCTTCGGATTGGGAATAAGAAAAAAAATCTATATGCTTCTCAACCAAAAGCATTTACTTCTTGCGAGTAAGTTGAATTTGATATTTGTTAATACTCAAGAAACACAAAATGTGTTCCAATGCCATATTCGACATCTTGAGTTGTACAGTTAGCTCATTTCTAAGAAGCTGATGAAGAGAGTCATGATTAAATCAGAAACAAAAATTCAGTTATTGCATGCCCTTTGAAAACTTTTCAAGTACCTCTAACGACAAAGAAAAGTTTGCAAAGGGCATAAAATAACTGATTTCATTTATAATTTTAAGCATGACTCCTTTTATCAACATCTTACAAATGAGCAAATTGTAAAGCTCAACATGTCCAAGATGACATTGAACACATTCCCTGTTTCTTGGGGCTTAACAAACATTATATCAAACTTACTTACAAGGAGAAAATGCTTTTGGTTTAGAAGCACATAGATGTCTTTATTAGTCCTAATCATATAAAAAAAGCCTACTTCTCCTGTGTAGGAGCAACTTCTCAGTCTTCTGTGATGTTAGGTTGTGGAGCCTGATTAATAGTTGATGTACTTTCATATATTATTGATTAATATTACTGTTTTCTTTATTCTCTATTTATTCTCTGTAACCAAAAATACTCTGATTTATTTATATATATACCCCACAGGCGTGGAAGTTTACTCACGGGGTGTTACCATGAAATATTGGTTTCTCTCTTTCTCTTGAAAGTTCTTGTGTTCTTCATTCATCAAGTGTGTGTGCGTGGATTCGATCCTAACAACTGGTATCAGAGCTAAGAGATTCAACACAATCAGAGAAGATGGATATTTCAAAGCTTGGAATCGAGAAGTTTGATGGATCCGATTCAGTTTCTGGAAGATGCAGATCGAACATTATTTGTACTAGAAAGATATTCACAAACTGTTGACCATGGTGAAGCTGGAATCCATGACGGAGGAGAAGTGGAAGCTCAAGGATCGCAGGCTCTAGGGTTGGTCTGATTGACTTTATTAAGAAACGTGGTGTTCAACATCTTGAAGGAGAAGACTACGTCCGGTCTGTTGAAGGCACTGTAAAACATGTATGAAAAACCATCAGCGATGAACAAGGTATATTTGATGCATAGATTGTTCAATTTACATATGTCTGAGAATGGATCTGTTTTTGATCATATAAACGAGTTCAATATGATTGTGAGTCAACTCAATTATGTGGATATTAATTTCAAAGATAAAATTAAGGCGTTGATTTTGATTTCATCTCTGCCCGAGTGTTGGGATACTGTTTGTTGCTACGATTACCAGTTCTCGTGGATCTGAGAAACTGAAGTTTGATAAAATCAGTGATGTTGTTCTTAGCAAAAGTATTCGCAAACGAGAAGTGGTAGATTCATCAAGTAGTGCTCTCAGCGTTAACCGAATGGGGATAAGTAAGACGAAAGGCCAAAATTAACATGGTCAATCAAAATCAAAGAATCGAGGAAAATATCTGAACAGATCAAACGTGACTTGTTGGAACTGTGGAGAAAAAGGGCACTTTCGAACGAGCTGTACAAAGCCAAAGAAGAAACAGAATCAAAAATTTGGAGATGACAATGATTCTGTGAATTCAGCAAAGGACATTGGGGATGCTCTAATCCTTAGTGTTAACAGCCCGGTTGAATCATGGATTTTGGTTCTGGTGCATCTTTCCATTCATCTTCAAGCAAGGAGTTGTTCCAAAATTCAAATCTGGAAATTTTGGAAAGGTGTATCTTGCTGACAATAAAGCCTTAGATATTGAAGAAAAGAGGTATGTTTGCATAAATACCACCTCGAGAAACCAGTGGACATTGGAGGATATCAGATATATTCCTGGGCTCAAGAAAAATCTGATCTTTGTTGGTCAATTGGATAGCACGGTATATGCAACAGAGTTTGGGAAAGGTTCGTGGAAGATTGTGAAAGGTGCTATGGTAGTAGCTCGTGACACCAAATCTGGAACCTTGTACACCACTGCAGGGTGTATTAACATGGCCGGTGTTTCTGAAGGTGCTTTCGGTTCATGTCTGTGGCACAACAAACTTGGACACATGAGTGTTAAAGGAATGAAGATGCTGGTTGGAAAAGGAGAATTAGAGGGTCTTAATTCTGTTGATATGGGTCTTTGCGAGAGCTGTGTTATGGGAAAACAGAAAAGAGTAAGCTTCACAAAGACTCCTAGAGAGCCAAAGAAAGTGCGATTGGAAATGGTCCATACAAATGTTTGGGGACCATCTCCAGTATCATCACTTGGAGGATCCAAATTCTATGTTACCTTCATTGATGATTTCAGTAGGAAGGTATGGGTTTACTTAATTAAGCATAAGTCAGATGTGTTTGCAACTTTCAAGAAGTGGAAAGCTGAAGTTGAGAATCAGATCGGTTTGAAAGTCAAATGCCTAAGGTCTGACAATGGAGGAGAGTATGACAAATCAGAGTTCAAGGCATTTTGTGCAGCTGAGGGAATCAGATTGATGAGAACAGTTCCTGGTAAGTCAAGGTAGAATGGAATTGCTGAGAGGATGAACAGAACATTGAATGAGCATGCAAGGAGTATGAGGATACATTGTGGGATGCCCAAAACATTTTGGGTGGATGTTGTCAGCACAACTGCATACTTGATCAACAGGGGAACATCGGTTCCTTTAGGATTCAAGATTCCAGAGGAGGTGTGGACAGGAAAAGAACTCAAGTACTCACACTTGAGGACTTTTGGTTGCACTGCTTATGTTCATGTTTATCCAGAAAAGAGAGACAAGATTGATGCCAAGGCTGTGAAGTGTTACTTCATAGTCTATAGTCTAATTTGTTTGGTTACAGGTTTTGGGATGACAAGAACAGAAAGATCCTGAGACATTATGATGTGACATTTGATGAGTCTTTCCTGTACAAGGACAAAGAGCAGAAGGTTCTAGAGATTACAAAGCAAGTGGGAGTTGAGGTTGAGTTGGAGAAGAGTAACCCCAGAGATGTCGAAGCAGATACTTAACCAACTCCTACTGAAGAATCTGAAGTGGAGCAAGTTACATGTGAGCAGGTGTTAAGGAGATCGTACAGAACCATCAGGGCACCAGATAGGTATTCACCTTTATTACACTATCTATTGCTGACTGATGAGGGGGAACCAGAGTCTTTTGATGAGGCCCTACAGGTGGAGTATTCGATCAAGTGGGAGCAAGTCATGGATGATGAGATGAGGTTACTTGAGAAGAAAGACACATAGGTATTGACTGAGTTACCTGCAGGGAAGAGGGTTTTGCTGAACAAGTGGGTGTTCAGAATCAAGACTGAACCAGATGGCAAAAGAAGGTTCAAGGCTCGTTTAGTGGTTAAAGGATATTCACAAAGAAAAGGTATTAATTATGCTGAAATATTTTCTCTTGTTGTGAAGTTAACCTCTATTCAAATTCTGTTGAGTATTGTTGCATCGGATAATTTGCATCTAGAGAAAATGGATGTAAAAACAACATTTTTACATGGAGATCTTGACAAAGAGATCTATATGCAGCAACCGGAAGGATTTGTGGTTCCAGGCAAGGAACAAATAGTGTGCAAGCTCACCAGGAGCTTGTATGGACTACAGCAAGCACCAAGGCAGTGGTACAAGAAGTTTTACTCCTTCATGACCAAGAGTGGATTCTGCAAAGCTGAAAAGGATCCTTGTTGTTACTTTAAGAAATACATTGACTCATATGTCTTTCTACTCTTGTTTGTGGATGATATGTTGATTGCAGGATCTAGTATGAGGGAGATTAACAATATGAAGGCAAGGTTGTCTGCAGCGTTTGAGATGAAAGATTTGGGTCCAGCGAAGCAGATTTTGGGGATGAAGATTTCTCGGGATAGATCTGCTGGCACTTGAAATCTATCTCAGGAGTTGTACATTGAGAAGGTGCTGAGCAGATTCAGGGTTAATGATGCTAAACCCAGGACTATTCCATTGGAAAATCACTTTAAATTGTCAAAGGAGCAGCAGTCACCCAAGACTGCCGAGGAGCGTGATCATATGGCACTTGTTCCATATGCTTCAGCTGTTGGGAGTTTGATGTATGCTATGGTCTGCACTAGACCTGATATAGCACATGCAGTGGGAGTTGTTAGCAGGTAGATGGCGAACCCGGGGAAAGAGCATTGGGAATCTGTGAAGTGGCTTCTGAGATATCTGAGAGGTACATCCAGTACTTTACTTTGTTTAGGCAAAGTCAAGGTGAATCTACTGGGTTTTGAGGATGCTGATCTTGGTGGGGATGTGGACTCGAGCAAGAGTACATCTGGGTACATTTACACCATAAGTGGAACAACAGAGAGTTGGATGTCCAGGCTTCAGAAGTTGGTGAAAAATCCAGTCTATCATTCGAAGACAAAGCACATTAGAAAGAGATACCATTTAACTCGCAGGGCAATGGAGGATGGTGATATGTGCTTGGATAAGATAGACAGTGTAAAGAACCCGGCAGACATGTTGCCGAAATGTGTTGATGTTGGGAAATTGGGGTTATGCAAAACCTCGATTGGTCTTTTGTAGTTGTTGCTACAGATGTTGCGGTGCGGTAAAGATGTTGAGGATGAAGAGATTTTTTTTGAGAATGTATTTTTTGGATGACTAAATCAGTCTCCAAGTGGGAGAATTGTTAGGTTGTGGAGCCTGATTAATATTTGATGTACTATTTATTCTCCATTTATTCTCTGTAACCAAAAATACTCTGATTTATTAATATATATATACCCCACCGCCGTGGAAGTTTACTCACGGGGTGTTACCACCAAATATTGGTTTCTCTCTTTGTCTCTCTAGATCTATCATCTCTTTCTCTTGAAAGTTCTTGTGTTCTTCATTCATCAAGTGTGTGTGTGTGGATTCGATCCTAACATGTGCATCTTCAGCAACCACATCTCTTGATGGCCAAACTAATTCATCGGTGCAACTCATATAGGGTCCCATGGAAGGTTACTGAGAAAAATATCACGAACTTCCAACATAATTGTTTGGATAATTCACTAATACTTCTACTTCATATTCATTGAGAAGTCTCGGGCTTAAAATATTCTTGCATGCTTTCTCAATCGGGCTTGTCGTACAGGGTTGTTTAGAGTTGTTTATCACTCCTGTGTGGTATGTGGATGAGGTTTACTTTGTTCGGACCCTAAGGATGGAGACTGTGGTTCCCTAATCATAAAAAGATTTTTCTAAAATGATGTAAGAGTGAATTTATGATGTATGGGTTAGAGGGGCCTCACACGTTCAAACCTGCTATAGTCTAAGGTCGTTATTTATGTGAGTGGATAAGGGTAGAGTTTGGACCCATTATCAGTCGATTTTCTATATTTGCACCATTTTCCCCAGGATTTCTCAGCTGTAAAAAAGGATAAATAATAATGAACAACAACATGCCTAGTATTATCGTACTGGTGGGATTCGAGGAAGGTAAGATGCTTGCATATTTTACCCTACCTTTGTGGGGTGGATAGACTGCTCAAAACGAAGTGTATTAATTCGTAAAATTAATTTTAATTACTATCAGAATATAGGAAGAAAATATTATTGTTGTTGTTTACATTATTACACAAAGACCCTATCTATAGACACTACAACAGACATATTTTTCAACTAGGACGCTGCAATACAATCCTTTTCTAAGTAGGACACTATATATTATTACTATTCCTATATCTATTATTTGTAAAATTGTATATACCCTATTACTATTTAACACTTCCCTTCAAGCTAGGGCATACAAATCATATGTATCTAGCTTGTTACAAATATTATTAATCCAAGAACTGATAGGAGCTTGTTGAGATATCTTCATGTTTATCACTCGACTTCACAAAATTGAAATTCAATATCGATATCCTTAGTCTTCTCATGAAATATTGGATTTGATGCACAATGCCGATAAAACACAGAGTGTTAAATTATAGTTTTGAACTTCCCAAACCAAGCTTGCACTAGCTATTTCAGACCATAAAGTGACTAACACGATCGATTTACAAGACTACTAAACTCCCCTGAGCAACATAAATAGGTGGTTGCTCCATATAGACTTCTTCACAATGTAGTGGTCATCGGAAGTGTTCATAATCAAGTATAAATTGTACGGATCATGTTGGAATCAATAGACGAGTCAATATTAAACACAAAAGTCACCCAAAAACTGCTCAAAACATGCTCATATGACGGAGTGTTAAAATTGATAGTTTAAAATGGCCACAATCTAAGAAATAAAATTATATAGGTAGGGTCGGAATGTTGGCATAACCCAACTTGAAAATAGAAATTATATAGGAAAGATCGGATTAACTACACGATCCTATTAAAAAAGAGAAATAATATGAGTAGGGTCGGAATGATGCCACAACCCTTTTAAAAAAAAGAAATTATATAGATAGGATTGAAATGTTGGCACAACCTTATGCAAATCAGATTTAAGGAGTCACTAGAAAGACGATTGGAACTGTGCAAATCAAATCTGAGGAGTAACAAAAAAGACACACCGTGCTATGCAATTCATATATGAGAAAGTAGTTCAAAGAAACTTGCAGTGCTATGCAAATCATATCTAAGGAGTCATTGAAAAGACACATATGATTCTATGCTACTCAGATATGAGAAAATTGTTTAGAAAAATCCATGGTGTTGCATAAATTAAATATGAAAAGTAGTCTAGAGAAATGCATGGTGCTACGCAGATCAGATATGCAAGAAAAGGTAGTCACCGGAAGGATGACTAGGTGCTACGCAAATTAAATATAAAAAATAGTCACCAGAAAAATGACACGGTATTACTCAAATTCAATATGATAAAGTAGATCATCGAAATAATGGCATGGTAATGTACGAATTAGATATGAGAAAATAGTCACATGAAAGATACATGGTGACCCAACTTTTGCTAAGATAAGCATTGTCCAGACGGGCGTGATATATGATTAATAGTCGTCCGCCGGCAGCGGAAGCTCTTTGATTTTCTACCAAGATCGTAGAGGCTCAAATGCCATGTGAGAATATAGGGGGAAAATATTATTGAATTGTTGTTGTTTACAGTATTACAGAGAGGCCTTGTATAGACAATACATGTCATGCCTTGAGCTACCCCGAGATGCAGACACGAGACCTAGTTGACATGATCATGAGCATACTAAAGATAATAGATTGGTGCAGAAGCTAAATCATAAATAAAATGAAAATATGGGGAATACCCATATATGAGATATATGAACATTGATGAGTTTAATACAAAGAATATATTAACTCAATATCAAAATGAACTAACTATGTCTGAAAATAGCCTCTAACTGACTATAAATGTTAAGAAAGGCCCCAACTTAGTCTAGCAAAACTGAAACTAAAGGACTAAAAATACTGAAACTATACTCATGACTATTGTCCTCGGAGAATGAGGGCTCACCACTAATTCTGTTGAACTAGAGATCGGGAACCAATCTAGGTGTGATCTGGATGCTGAGAACCTGAACCTACATCACGAGAAGATGTAGCGCAGTATGTGTCAGTACTTGAAAGGTATTGAGCATGCTGGATAGATTAAAGCTGAAATAATATATAACTGAACAAAGCAATAAATTAATGATATAATCTAAACATGATATATTGAATGGTGAAACAACTAAATGCATTGACCAATTTATAACATGATGAAACTGAATACTGGATAAACTAATAATGGTCCATGCGATGTAACTGAACTGTGGAGCTACTAATAGCCGATAATAAAACCACATGAGCTAAATGTGGAGTCGGATGTGTGCGCCCTATATGAGAGGACCCAATATATCCTGCCAAAAGTATAAAGACATGTTGCGTGATTACTAAACTGATGCCCACTGAGGGGACTTACAACCTACTTGGCTAGTAGTTTTGGGACTATTTGGGTATGTTGAACTCTAGGCCAACTCGGTATTATGTTACTCCTAATATATTAAGTAGTTAATTGATTATGAGTGAGTTTTGTAAATACTGGATACCTCAAACTGAACATGCAAACTGTGAATGCAACAATTAATCTAAAAATGAGGCATTAATAACTGATGAGGCATTTATAACTGAATAGCTGAAATATCTGACCTAACATATTGTGTAATTCATGAACTAAAGAAATACATACCCAAGGTTTTGAAATTCATGCTATAAAGTGAATATTCACATACTAATCTAATTTTGATCATTGTAATAGCTAAGAACCTAATAATTCTAACATTCAACAAACCCTAAGTCTAGTCATGAAACGGGAATCAAGAACTAACTGAAAACTAAGGACCTAATAGGTGAAAGGAACCAACTAGTGAAATCTCACATACTTGGTGATGAATTCCACGGAAAAATCTTTAGATTACGGGGCTGGAACTTATGGAACCTTGTTGCATTCTTTAACTAGGGTTCTTGACCTTCTTTTCCTCTTTTGATTTTAATTTTCTAAGTTTTGATTAGTGATTTGACTTAGGTAAGTTCTAATTATGTTTCTAAGCTTAAACAGACTAAAACCTCATGATTTAGGGTCTAAACGACGTACCTTAGGGGTTAAACGATATAGGAAAAGCACAAAAGACCCCTAAGTCAATTGTTTTTGGAGTGATCGACGGATTGGATTGGCGGGCCTTCGTTCAATCTATTGTCCGTAGGTTGGGTCCGTCGATAAAGTTTGCTCGACAGTCCTTCACTAAACCGGGCATAAATTTTTACTTTGATGTCAGATTTTAGCAAACTCGGTGGCTTTGGAAAGATTTTTCAATTATCTATTATATCGTAGGTTATTAAACATCAAATTCTTTTGTGCTAAGATTTATGACTATTTGAAGTTGAACAGTCAGCAATTTCCTCCTAACTGACTGCTAACCTTCCCTTACGGTCCGTAGGTCCATCTACGGACCATACTGGTCAATCGTGGTTCATGTTAGAGGCTGGGTAATGGGGAATGGATCGATGGACACAGACCACAACCGTGGTCTGATTTACGGATCGTAGGTCTGTTCGTTGGTTGAGACTTAGCTGAATCTCTAATCTTGATTTTGAGGAAGGGTTGCAGTGGTTAACTATGGACCTACAACATGTTCCCTAGATCAGACTATGGTCCTTAGATGGTGACCGTAGGTTACATCAGCAAATTTCTGAAAAGTTGATTTCTGGTGTGTTTTTGGATACGGGGTGTTACAATACAATAGACACCTTTTTCCAACTAGGACACTACAATACAATCCTTTTCTAAGTAGGACACTATATACTATTCCTATTCCTATTTCTATTCTATGTAGGATTGTGTATACCTATTACTCTCTCTGTCCCTATTTACTTGTTCATATTTCCTCTTTAAGTTGTCCCCATTTACTTGTCCATTTTGAAAAATCAAAAAAGGAAAAAAAATCCTATTATATACCATCATTTAAACTTCTTGAAAATTTTTAAGTTTTAATTTATCCTTTTTTAAGTCATAATTAATAAGGGTAAAATTGTAACTTCACAATGTTAATTATTGTTATCTTAATATGTGTTTCATTTCTAAAGTAGACAACTAAATAGGGACATAGGGAGTACTATTCTAACAATTACAATATTATCCTACACAAAGTGAACTTATGAATTGTAGTCAAAATTGTTGGGGAGGTTTGTACTTTTTTAACATTATAGATTAAAATATTGAAATATTAGTATATAACCAAATACCCAATCAATACCTTAGTGTAAAATGGGAAACTTAACTATCTTTGACAAGCACATTCGGAGGGAAGTTAAAAATGTATTAATATACTTGAAATATCTAACACTAACCCAAAATTTGCAGAAATTTTTATGATGTAAGCAATCAACTTCTGTAATATTTGTTTTATTCTTAATATTCGTTTTATTTGTAGCACCTTTATATTCTACAGCTCAAACGGAAATGGAGTTGATTGGCAGGAAGAGGTTTACCAAAAGGTATTGTTTGCAAGGGTATTTTCATTTGCACAAGATTTTGAAAACTGTTGAAATTACGTATGTGAATTTTGATAAACTAGCTGGTTGTAACATTATATGGAATAGCTGAATATTACCAAGTGTTAAGCTAAATTCACAGTTGTACCCCTCCCCCGCAAGTTGCTTTATGTATTCCATTTTTTAGTGGAAACATATATTTAGCGTGTTATTAGATAACTTGTTGGAAACTGGTATATTCTCAATTTAGAAGTACTACTATAACTACAACTTAATCCAAACAAGTTGAGGTCGGTGATATAAATCCTCACCGTTATTGGTGCTCTGTTTAAGCTTGTGTACATCCAATATTTTCAACAACAAAAAACAAGTTTCACAGGCACTGGCAAAATTGAGAAGTCTAGTACTCTTTGATAAATTAATTGATTACAGAAAACTAGTTGTTGAATACTAAGATCACATCATCTTAATTCATGAAGAAATATTTTTGTAAGTCTGGATAAAAGTCTTCTTAGTATGTCAATAATTTGCTTTACTAGCTAGGAATAAGTTGGAATACTTTGACTTCTTCAAGAATAAACATGCAACACTAACATTCTTTGTATACTCTATTCTTGTCATTTTTCACTTGTGAAGGGTGTAAAGTTAAAATATTTTAGAAAATGATGATTTCCATTAAGCCGTATTATATCTCCAAACCCAACTTTTAAAAAGTGTATTCTAATACTTCTTGATTGGGCTGGTCCATGATCACATTATGGAAGCAAGCCTCACTTGTGTTTTTACCATCTACATATTAATCAATTGTATTCTTCCTCTTCTACTTCACTTCAACCATTTTATCTGGAAGGTTCTTTGTGAGTATCTGTAGTTTGTTATTTATTGCATCGTACAGTTGATCTAATTATCACCTAAACACATGGGAATGTGTTCTTGACATTTCTTTCGATGAAGGAATTAAGGCCTCCCGGATTCTTCAGGCAAGGGCTTGATTATCTGCATCTGAAGAGCACTTGAGTCAATATTCTGCTCAATTCATGAACCTTGTGAGCTATGTTGTTCGTCTCTTTATGCCATTTCTTGAATTTTCCTTCCTTTTTCTTTGCTGTGTGAGGGTACTAGAAGCTGAATTTCAAAAGTTTACTAAAGGAAAGAAATAGGACTGACTAGACTGATTTTGTTTCCGATTTTAAGCAGGACTCTCTTCATCAGCGTCTTATAAATGAGCAAATTGTACAGCTGAAGATGACATTGGAACACATTCTATGTTTCTTGGTCCCTAACAAGCATGATAATTCAACTTGCTCACAATGAGAAACTGCTTTTGGTTGAGAAGCAGATAGATTTCTTTCTTAGTCCCTATCAGCTGCGAAAGCCTACTTCTTCTCCAGTGCAGGAGCAACATCCTCAGACTTCCATGCAGCTTCAGCAACCACAATCTCTCGATGGTCAAACTAATCCATCCATGCAACCCGTACAGGAAAATCTCGGATCTCTACAACAAAATTCAAACACCCTGTGAAGTCACTCCCTAAGCAGCGCGAGTAGCAAATGTTGCAGAACCAGCAATTAAGACAGTTGCACCACCATCGACAAACGCAGTAGCAACCTTTTCAAAGACAGCATTTAATGAAACAGAAGCACGAGCAGCAAATATTGTAGAACCAGCAATTAATACAGTTGCACCACCATCGACAAATGCAGCAGCAACCTGTTCAAAGGCAGCAGTTAATAAAACAGCAGCACGAGCAGCAAATGTTGTAGAATCAGCAAACAAAGACAGCAGTACCACCAGCGGCAGATGCAGCAACAAATTTTTCAAAAATAGAAGTTAATGCAACAGCAGCAAGCAAAGCAACAGTAGACCACACAATTGCCAACCCACCAGATGTCACAGCTTCAACAGTCTTCCATGCAGCTTCAGCAACCACAGTCCGTCGATGGTCGAAACTAATCCACAAATGCAATCCGTGCAGGGTTCCATGGATGGAAATGCAACAAAACAATATGGCCGACTTGCAACATAATTGTTTGGATAATTCATTTGTTTTTGTATCGCACTCGTGAACACATGCACCCTTCCCAAGATTATGTGAAGTAATGGAGCTATTCACATAAATTACTTAAATTTCATGTGGGAACTCAGGCTAAAATTTGATTTATATATCCATATTATAATTTTTCTCTATTTGGATCTTAAGCAATACTTTCACAAAAAAATCATTTCAAAGCATTAGGGTTTCAGTGTCTCCCAAGAGCTCCCTCAGTGCACATTAGTTTAACGTGAGCCAGAATGGGAGAACACCATCCGAACGGCGAAAATGGTGACGAGTAACATTGGGAAGGATACCAAGACAGTAGGAACCGTTAAAATCGTAGTAGGCAAAAGCTCTGCAATGGGTACTAATGGAACAGTAGTTGCAAAAAATCTGTCAATAGGAGCAGTGATTCAGGAATTGAAGGGAAGGAAAAGAGGATTCCTCGGCGATTGTAGGAAGGGGTCGATAACCTGAGAGCAGTTCTGATAGTTGAATTGCTGAGTTAATTACAACTCGAGGATCCAAAGGCTATTTCAGGATCCTATCAGAGAGGTTTCGAGAAAATAACCACAGATTATGGAAGAGAAGAAATGATTGAAGAAGATTGAATGTAGACAAACAACTTGTATCTATTCATATATTTACAATGACTTGTACAGGTTTTTATAGCTGCATACATTGAAAGAGATTGAGCTAAATCTGTTGCTAACAAATTTCCTGAAGCTAACTAAATTCCTGATTGTGTACTGTTCTTAAATGTTTTTCCCGCTAAAATGAATAACTACTATGCCGACTCATCTAATCTGGAAATCTACTATAGTACATCCCCCCGCAAAGAGATCCTTGTCCTCAAGGATCAAAAGATGGAATCTGGTCTTAAGATGTTCGAGTTCTCCCAAGTAGCAGCATACGCCGACAAATCTTTCCACTTCACCAAGACTTGCATATTACCATTCTTAACCATCCTTCGCTGCAATGTGGCTTCAGGGTCTGAACAATGGGGATTTGCTAAATCAGTGGTTGGCGGATAGGTGACCTGGGAAGGAACTTCATAACACTTCTTTAAGAGGGACACATGTACTGTTGGATGAATCTACAGAGTCAGGAAAGAGCAAAGTATATGCTACTGCTACTGGATCAACCTTTCTAATAATCTGCAACGGGCCATAGTATTTAGCAGCGAGTTTTGATGAGGAGTCTCGGATATAGTCACTTGTCTATAAGGCCTGACTTTGAACTATTCCCAATCACCAATTGAAAAACTCCTGTCACTTTGATGTTTGTCAGCTTGTTGTTTCATCCTTAACTGAGCGCGTATCAAACGATGCCTTAACAATTGTAGTTCAGTTCTCTATTAATGAGGGTATTATCCACTTCAGCAGATGAGGACTCCCCTGGCAGGTAAGGTAAATGCAATGGAGGAGGTCTGCCATAAAGTTCTTCATAAGGAGTTAACTCAATAAAAGAGTGATGGCAAGTATTGTACTAAAACTCTGTGATTAGTAGGCAATCAGACCACCCTTTAACATCTTCAGCACAAAAACATCTCAGATAGGTCTCCAAGCAAACCTATTAAGAAATTCAGTTTGACAATCACTCTGGGATGATATGCTAAAGATAGATTCAACTGAACAACTTGCAATGAAAATAGTTCCTGCCAAAATGTACTAAGAAACACAGCATCCCTGTCACTAGTGATATTATCAGGTAGACCATGAAGTCTGACTATGACATCCATGAAAACCTTAGCTACTTACTGAGTTGTAAAGGGATGTTTAAGAGGAATAAAATGGTCATACTTGCTAACCCTGTCAACGACCATTAGTATAACTTCATATCCATGGGATTTTGGTAAACCATCCATGAAATTCATGTTGATTTGAGACCACACTACCTAAGGGATTGGTAAGGGTTGTAAAAGACCAATAGAAGCTGCTAGATCATCTTTACTTCTCTGGCACAAATCACACTATTGCACAAACACATTAACATCCTTTCTCATTCCTTTTCAATAGAAGAGTGTGAGTGACCTCTTCAATGTAGACCCAATCCTGGAATGGCTCCCATATGGTGTAGTATGCCAGAAGGAGATAATATCTTGCCTTAGTTTTCCCACCTTGCCAACAAATAATCTGCCTTTCCTCCTCAATTTGTTTTGATACCAAGTGAACTGTGAATGAGTATGTGGAGCAGATTGCAACCTCTCAATCAGTCCCTTTAATTCAATATATGTTGTCCAACTATCTTCAATAGCTTGCAACAATTCAGAATCATTATTCAGCAATCCCTTGAAAGTGCATCAGCATTCTTATTTTCAATACCTACTTCGTACTCAATGTTATAATCAAAAGGCATTAACTTGGTCAACCACGTAAGTTGGGAATTGGTGTGCAATTTTTGTTACATTAAGAACTTTAGAGCCCTCTGACCAAATTTGATAATGAACCTTTGCCCAATAAAATACTTACACCATTTAGAAAATACATGTACAATAGCAAGTAATTCCCTATCATAGATAGACATGGCTGCATGTCTTGGGGAAAGATTCTTGATGGTAAAGGCAATAGGATGACCTTGTTGCATCAACACAGCTCCAATGCCATACCCACTAGCATATGTTTAAACCACAAAGGTTTTGTTTGCATCTAGTAAGGCAAGAACAGGAGTCCTAGTCAAAACTTCCTTCAGTTGTTCGAACGTGCCAGTAATAGCTGGTGACCGTTTGAAACTATCTGTCTTCAAAAGATCAGTTAGTGGTTTACTGATGATGCCAAACCCTTGTATAAATCTCCTGTAATAACCAGTCAATCCAATGAAGCCTCTTAATTGCTTGATAGTAGTTGGTATTGGCCAATTTTGGATAGCAAGTGTTTTTGCAAGATCAGTGGATACCCCTTTCCCTGGTAATGAAGTGGCCCGTATATGCAATTCGATCCACTCCAAAGAAACATTTGCTTTCCTTGGATAGTAAGTGATGATCCTTCATTGAAGCAAACACGTTTCTCAGGTGCAACAGATGATCTTCAATATACTGACTATACATCAGAATATCATCAAATAAAACCAGGTCAAACTTCCTCAAAAACTTTTGAAACACATTATTCATCAACCCTTGAAATGTTGCTTTCATATGAGATAATCCAAATGGAATTACCGAATACTCAGAGTGCCCTTAGTGAGTTCGGAATGTTTTTTTTTTTGGTATGTCTTCTTTGGTCATCCTCAACTTATGGTACCCAGCCTTAAGAACTATTTTGCAGAAAATTACCGAACCGCCAAGTTCATCCAAAAGATATTCCACCAGAGGTATAGGGAATTTTTTCTTAATAATGTGCTTGTTAAGACCCCTATAGTCTACACAACCTCCATGAGCCATCCTTCTTGCCAACCAACACCACTGGTGAAGCAAATGGACTACTACTAGGCTGAACAATGCCCTAATCTAACATTTGTTGCAAAATTTCTTCAATGATGTCCTTCTTAACATAAGGATATCTATAGGTATTTTATTAATAGGTTCTATTCTAGACTGTAACACAATATTATGATCATAAATCCCCCTAGATGGTGGTAACCCAGTAGGTTCAGCAAATAATTCTACATAATCTTTCAATAGACTCACTATTCTAGGATCCTTGTCAATGATGTCTTTAGGTTCTAACGCAAGTAGTTCAGAATCATATGAGGGAGTACTTGTATCATACATAATTGATATTGATTACCTCTTAACATCCCAAGCTTCCCAGCTCCAACATATGTAATTTGTTTGCCTGCACCCCTTAGTAAGTGTTTTCTACCATTGTACCAAAACTCCATAGTGAGTTTGTTGAAATTCATCTTGATATCACCTAGATTCAATAGTCATTGAACTCCTAGTACCATCCCATAATTTTCCAATGGAAGTAATAAACGTTCAGCTGCAAACTCTACTCCTTGCAACAACCAAGAAATTTTGCACGAGTTATCCACCTTCATGGTACCATTGGCTGCAGCAACAAACTAAGGAGTAGTTTGTGTGACTTGACACCCTAATTGTTCAACCAATGATGGATGGATCAGCCAAGTTATGAAAATCCCAGTCTCCACCAAAATGTGTAATAGTTGTTTGGGGTGATATCCGGTGACCCTCACCTATAACCTAATGACTCATTCAAAGCATGAATGGATATATCCATCTTTTCAATGCCATGTTGCATCTCCAATTCTTTATTCACCTCCTCATATTTCTCTTCCTCCTCACTATATTTCTCTCCATTCGTTTCTTCTAATTCCAATATGTAAAGTTGCTTCAAGTTTGTACACTTGTGATCCATAACATATTTTTCATCACAAAAGACGCAAAGACATTTTGCTCTTTTCTCATTCATAACCTCTGGTCATAATGACCTTCTTTGAAACCCTTTATGTATTAGTGCTCCCCCTCTACCAGGAGTTTGTAGGATTGGCCTATTCTGAACCCTCTGATCTACTTCCCTTCTTGTTGAATTTCAACTGTAGTTTGAATATACTGAAGAATAAGGTTGTTTAATAGCAGAATGGAATACTGCTTGCATGATAACACTTTTATAAACTTTAGATAATGTTGTCGGGTTTGTGATTTTGACAGCAATATTCAGCTCTAGTTTCAATCCTCCCAGAAAACAACTGATAGCATTCTCCTAAGATAAGTTCACCCTAGTAAAATTCCTCTCAAATATCGCTTGATAATCCTTCGCACTGCGAAATGTTCCACCTTTTTGATTTCCTCCATGGATCATCAAAGTCAGTACCAAACCTTTCTAGTAATGACATCACATAATCATTCCAAGTGGTCGGATGAAGATACAATTTGTATCTCATGAATGATAGATGCCACTGAATGGCTTCCCCCTCCAATTGCAAAGCAGCTACCCCAATTTTTTCTTCAGCAAGAACATTCTCCATAGAAAAGAATTGTTCTATTTTGAACAACCATGATCTGATATCCTCCCCCAGTAAACCTCAAGAATTCAATTTTTGACCATGAGTGATTCGACTGGTTGGAATGGTAACTATTACCACTGTTAGTCCTTCATCCCCTGTTTCTTAGGATTCTTTCTTCTAATTGAACTTTTCCATCAGGTGCTTTCTCAGTTCCCAATGGTGTTTTATCCCTTATATTCTCTCCAGATGATGCAAATTGGCTCTACAACTCAATCATTGTTTGATCTAACTTCTCCAGAGAAGAAATTTACCCGCTAAAGTTTCAATGTCTATTATCAAACTCTGCATCATATCCCACAAATCCCCTACTTTTGAAGTTGCAGGTTCATTGATTGAGTCTCCACTTGCTCTTGTCCCTTTCACCATTGATGTCAAGGAATTGTATGGCTCTGATGCCACTAATAGTTGAATTGCAGAAGTTAATTACAACTCGAGGATTAAAAATCTATTTCCGGATCCTATCGAAATCGATAAAATAACCACAAATTATGGAAGAGAAGGAATGCTTGAAAAAGATTGAATGTAGACAAACAACATGTATCTATTCATGTACTTGTAATGACTTGTACAAGTATTTATAGTTACACAAATTAAAAGAGATTGAGCTAAATTTGTTGCTAACTAATTTCCTGAAGCAAACTTAATTCCTGAATGTGTACTGTCCTTAAATGTTTTTCGTATTAAAATGTATAACTACTTCGCTGACTCATCTAATTTGGAAATCTACTAACAAGTTCCATTTGGAAGAGCTTTGATATAACAAATCTAACGAATGTTGGGTTCAAACTCAAATATATCAATCTTGAGAATGTCCATAAGAAATTGACCTGGAGGATATAAGCTCAGAATTTTATATTACTGGCAGAATTGAATGTATGATATGTGTTAGGTGCACACCCACCATTTGCAGTACTAAATGGCTATGTCCAATGAATTTGGGGGAAGATATGGCATTAAAAAAGTTGTTATGATGAAGAATGGGATCCTGGTTATGCGATTTGATTGTGGACAAGGGAAGATAGATGCATTTCAAGGGGGAATCTATCACTTTGACAATAAGCGGAAGAGCAAGAGATGGATGCAGAACCATTCATAAATGGTGAGTCTGAAAACCAATCCCTAGGGGGATGGTTAATGTATAATGTTGAAATATAAGAGGTTTAAATGGACACTCTAAGCAGAAGGAGGTAAAAGTCCTCTGCAATCATCTTGAAGTGAACATCATTAGACTGTTGGAGACTAAAATAAAAAGTAATAATATGGATTTTATATTAGGTAATCTCTTCGGGGGTTGGAAGTATAATACAAATCATTCTTCCCACTATAATGGAAGGATTGGGTGATGCGGAGAGAAGATATGTGAAGTAACAATTTGTAGTGAGAATGCACAAGCAATGACATGTTTTCTTAACTATATTCCTCTACAAAAGGAATTTTACATGACTTCGTCTATACTTATAATGGGAGGGGGGAAAAGAAAGAATTGTGGAGATATTTAACTCATAAAGGGGCTGGAATGAAGAAATTCTGGACAATTTTTGGAGATTTTAAGGTTGTTCTGTAGAGTAAAGATAGGTTGGGTGGCAATCCAGTAACATTAGTGGAACTGACTGAGTTTCAGAAATGGCTAGATGTATGTGTGTTAGAGGAAATGGCAAGTACTGGTTGTACATATACTTAGAACAACAAGGGGGGTCATAGTAAAGTGTATTCCAAGATTGATTGGGTCTTCATGATTGCGAAATGGTTAGATGAGATACTTGTGGAGCAGTTGAATGTATTCCAAGACATTATCAATGGAGCAGCAGATGAAGCTATAAGTTGAATATACAAGGAAAGAGGTAAAAGATGTCATCTTCAGTATTAAGACCACTAAGAACCTGGACCTGATGGGTACACGAGTTTTTTTTTCCAGAGATGCCAGGGACATTATAGGGGAAGAAGTCACCGATGCCATTTTGGAATTCATGAAGAATGGTCGAATGCTAGGGCAACTTAATGCTATTGAGACTTCATTAATTTCTAAGATTGTGAAACAAAAAAATGCAAGTCAATTTTGACCAATCTCTTGTTGTTATGTGATTTATAAGGGTATCTAAGCTTCTAAGTGCAAGATTGAGGAAGGTGCTACCTTAATTAGTAAATGAAGCACAAGATGCATTAATAAAGGAAGATCATTAGTTCATAATGTTCTTAGTTGTCATGATCTGATGAGACATTATAAAAGGAAGACTTCACCAAGGTGTTTTATGAAATATTATTTTGAGGAAGACTTATGATATGGTATGATGCGAATTTGTTGAAGAAATGATACAAGGATATGATTTCCCACCTAACTTTACCAACTTCTAATGACTTGTGTAACAATAACAAAATCCTCTATCAAAGTCAATGAAGACTGACATGGTTTTTCTGAAGGGAAGAGTCCAGAGGGGACTATGGAAATGGTAAAATGGATACTTGAAATTTATATAAACTACGGATTGCAGTTGGTATTGGAGGGAATTACATGAACTGGGGACCATAATGAAAGATTGGTATGCAAATGATCATTATTGTTCGACTGGGAATGACCAATACTCGATAACACAACGATACCTTCATCTGATGGGCAATGCAAATACGAATGGAAGTGCAGGACCAATTGGAACAGAATTGCATGCAGCACCTAAGCATAGATTCAGTCTCTGTCTTACCGAGATGGGAAGATTACTAACTTGAGATAGACTATGTTTAGTATTTCTGTTTGTGTGTGGAGACGGGCACTATCGATTTCTCACAACTTTAATTTTAATATATCAAAGTAAAAACCCGCTTCGGTATTACAATCTTGATCACATTTGTTGCTTGCTTCATCAACACTCTATACTTGAGCAGTCACTCTTGTTTGCTCTCTTACTTGGTTACTTTCTTTGTTTCTTGCTTGGGTTCTTACTTATTTCTTGGTTATATATCAAATGAACCACCTCTATTTATAGAAGGTGATGGAAGAATCTAGAGATATACATACTACTCTCTTCTAGAATATTCCTCACTATCATTTTTCTTATCTTTTCTAGAATATTTCTAGACTTCTATCTCTAGAATACTCATTCTAGAGATATTCCTTCAATTCTCTACAATTTCAGAATATTCTAGATTTCTCTTAACTTATCTTACTTAAGTAAATAATTAGGTTGGTGATGAATTCTTAACACTCCCCCTCAACACCAACTTAATTTTTTCTTTGCGTCCATTATGAGCAATTCTAGCTTCACAAGCATCATGATGTCCATGCTCTTTGAGAATCTCCTCCTTCATCGGTTTATTTAGATCCCTACTATATGAAGCTTCTTCAAAGAGAGTATCATCTTTATTGTTAACCATTTATGCTTATGTTGCATTTATGTACTTGACATTTGAACATTTCAATCATGTCTTCCTTCTTAGTGGAGGTTGCAGAGATTCTTGGACTTTTTCTTGCAACAGTTTTGGATTGACATGTACTCTTTTTTCCATGAATTCTTATTTTATCCTTTTGAAAGTTTATCATATGTATGTGAGTTATATTTTTCACATACCTCTTGTTCATGTTCAACCTAACTTCTTTGTCCTTCTCTTTCAAGTTTCTATTGTAGCTCTTGCTCTATTTTTCTTGAATCTGTCAAGGAGACTTCATTGTACCACAATGTTGGTGCTTCATCAAGTACCACATAAGTTGTCTCATTAGTCATGACTTAGATTGATTCTAATTTTCTCCCTTCCATGATTGGCAAGCTTGTAACTTTTAAGTTTTAATATACTTTTACGTCATTTAGACCAAACAAGACATAGTTACCATAATCTGTTAGTTGTGATACAGTTAATAAGTTTTTCTTCATACCTAGAACATGGAAGGCATTTTGAAGTTCCACTTGTCTTGAGTTGTGATGAGGCACAAACACCGTCTTGCGAATATGAGTTATTGGCATTTCTGAAATATTTGTAGTCACCACAACTCGACCGCCTTTATATTAATTCTTGTTAATGGGCTTTTTTTCATCACTAGTCATGTAATTGGAACATCCTAAATCAACGATCCAATCATATTCATAATCGACCAATTTGTCACTCACAGTTGCAAGTGCAATCTCCTTTTCTTTGTTAGAGTAACAAGTAACAAGCCCCTTTTGTTGATTAGTTTCTTCAACCGCATAAGAGGTCGCAAAATTCAAAACTTCTTCTTCATCTTGATTATTTTGAGTAGAATTAGATACATTACCTTCAGCTTTCTTGTACCAGTAGTCTCTCGCATAATGTCCTTTCTTACCACAATTGTAGCACTTCTGCATTTGCCGGTTGTTGAAGCATTTCGCCTGCTTGTTTTCTTATTAATTTCTTTGATTTTTGATCTCTTGGTCCCCCCTGACAGTGAGCTTCTCTCCACTTCTCTTTTTTGATAGGCTTGTATTTTGCTGAAAAGCGTCTTATCTTCATCTTTTATAGTAAAACTTGATAATGGCTTCTTCAAATCTTCTTCATTTGCCAACAGATTTTCCAATTCAAATAAAGTTGGTTCTGTGGCCCACCCTCGTGTGGCTGTGATTATGCCTTTTTACTCCAGCCTTAGACCATGAACAATAATTCTCCTCATTTTTGTCTCTGTGATAGCATTCTCAGGATCTAATTTGATATTTCATTAGATAAAGAAGCATTGATTGATTGTCATATTCCATTGAGAGATTGAAAAAATCTCATTTTCAAGTCTTTGTAATCTCGCATCATTCTCTTTTTGTAAAAATCATCGCTAAGGTGTCCCAAAATGACATTCTTAATTCGTTGTAGGAACTCATCCTCGATGGTTACAGTGAGAGCATACATGGTCTTTCCAGCTTTGACCTTCCACCTTTTTGCTACTTCAGCATCTGTTAGTGGTGTGGTGTCTGATACACCGATGATATCCCATAATTCTCGACCGAGAAAGTAATATTACATTCTCGTGCTCCATGATCTGTAGTTGTTTGTGTTGAGCTTCTCAACACTATTGAGAGTGCTTTAAAAGGGTGTCATTAATAAGTGTCTCGCGACTTGTAGCTTCCAATAATAGCTTGTAGGATATCATTTCCTTTGAGTTGCTACCTTTCTTTATCCACCAGGTCGATACCACTTTTTTAATATATTTTCTTGCGTGTGGAGACGAACACTATCGATTTCGCACAACTTGAATTTTTTTATATCAATGTAAGAACCCGCTTCAGTCTTTCAATCTTGATCACACTTGTTGCTTGCTTCAGCAACATTCTTTACTTGAGCACTCACTCTTGTTTGCTCTCTTACTTTCTTACTTGGTTCTTTCTTTGTTTATTGCTTGGTTCTTACTTAGTACTTGGTTACATATCAAATGAACCACCTTTATTTATAGAAGGTGATAGAAGAATCTAGAGAGACACATACTACTCTCATCTAAAATATTCCTAACTATTTTTCTTCTTATATTTTCTAGAGCATTTCTAGACTTCTACCTCTAAAATACTCATTCTAGAGGTATTCCTTCAATTCTCTACAATTCCGAAAAATTCTAGATTTCTCTTAATCTATTTTAAATAAATAATTAAGTTGGTGATGAATTCTTAACAGACTCCAACATATGGGATTAGACAATGGCAACTTAACATGTGTTCTTTGTAATAGTGATGTGGCAGAAAATGCAGACCACTTATTCACATAGTGTATATGGAGCCAGGAGCATAGAGGTTTGGAACGCAATGCATATATGGACTGGGATTAGAATGCATGCTCAAAGAGATCAACCAGAAGCACTGGTCTAGATTCAAGAAGGAAGTGATTGCAGCTGCGTACGAAGCAGTAATATACTATATACGTCAAGCATATAGAGGAGTCACTATAACCTGCAATTTCGCTATTCAACAGGTAAAGTATGTTATCAAGGAGAGGGTAGGTTTATTAGTATTTAGCAACTTTGTAATTAGTATACTAGAGGTCTATCTTTTCTGGAAGCTAATCTAGGTGTATGAGATATCGATGCACATTAGCTGTATTAGATTGTGTGTATGGTAAATAGTTCACAGTTTGTTGCCAAAAAAACACTTTTACAAACAAAGGTCACAATTTTTCTCAAAAATTTTATCGTCTCTTTTTTTCTTCTTCAATTTGTTTCTTTGATTAGTAGAGTGTGTTTCCTTAAATAATGATACTATTTTAATCGATTTTCAAATAAAAAATCCATTATACTATTTTGATAATATTAACTATAGTTCACTTGTTGATTCGTTGTCTTAGAAAAGTTTTATAGCATTAAACCTAATGTTTGCAATGTACTTATCATTTTTAATATATTTGATAGGTAGGTTCCGTAGAGTTGATCTAGACTTAGTGAAATTTGGACTCAAAGTTGGGTTTTACGAAAGTCTCTACGAAATATATAGTGAATGATGAACTATAGGATGGTTTCATGGAAATTGTATGAATTTTTAGGTCTAATAAGTGATTATACAGTTGATTAGGATGGTTCATAGAAATTCCTAAGGACCGTAAGTCACTCCGACAGTTTTAAGTAAAGGTTTTATGGTCTTTTTCCATCCGTTGTAAGACTAAACTCCAGAATTATTAAACCCAAATAAGTTTCTAAATAATATTAATCAACCCTATTACTCTCATTAGCGCTTCTAAATCTAAGAGCAAGGATTAAAGAGGAGAAAGATAGGGTTTTCAAGCATTCTTCCGGCTTCGCCAAGAATTTATTTTTCTAGGTATGTAAGACTATTCATAGTGATGGACTAAATTCGTTCTCACATTCTACATCTTAATTTAGTCAATAAAAGTTAAATGCAGGGTTATATCTTTAGTTTCGAGAATTTCTTGTAGAGTCGAGTTATTGTTTATGAATTCTAAATTCTTGATTATGAGCTGAACTATATTATGCTTTGATATCTTTGATTTATTATTCATGTTGACAATCCCACATGAGTCGAAATTTCTGAGTTTTGATTGAGAATCTTTTAAATGAGGATTTTCCCTTTTGATTTTTGAGAAGTTAGCATGAGAGTATAAATTTCTATTTTGAGAAGAGTTTAAGGGAACTATATTATGTTGAACAGAGCACTATATTACTCTTTGAAATCTTTTAGTTATGATTCATGTTAATAATCCCACATAAACCCTAATTTATGAATTCTGTTGTAGAATATTTAGAACAAGTATTTTTCCTTAAATATATTTTTGAGAAGCTAGCATGAGTTAAAAGAGCAAGTTAAAATATAAACTTCTATTTTGAGAAGAGTTTAGGGGAACTAAATGATTCCTAAATTTATTATGTTTATGTTGAAAATAGAGTATTATATTTCAAATGATATAAAGAGGCCCTTTTGAGAATTTATATCAACCTAGAGAGATTATTTTTAATTTAACATTGAATTATACATTATGGAAGTAGTATTGGACACCGATAAAGAGAATAGTTTAGACAACTCAAATTCCCCATAACCACATAGTCAATGTGGGATTGGATCGTTCCAATATTAGGGCAACTCTTATTGCCTTTGAGAGGCTTATGATGGATCCATGAGTTAATTATGTTCTATACCCTAACAAGGTACAAGACATTTCTGGCAGTGTTGGTGAGACATTGTATCATCACGAAGCTTATATTAATGGTTGTCGGTGATATACTGTGAGTTTATGGTATTTTTGATGCATTATACTTGAAGTTTGTGTGGGCATTTCTGTTATTAGATTTAATGGTGTTTGATCACATTTTGCAGGAAAATCGATTTAAAGCAGTTGACATTAAATAGAGCTGAAACAACAGGATGTTGGCAACCACAAGCTCACCCATGAGTCGTCAGTCTGTTGACGATCCATAGGTGGCAACCATGGGTCAGTGTTACAAGGAGTTCTAACTAAGTGTGAAACCACATAGGCAACCTACGCCCGTAGCTCGCGTGACGGTTCGTCAATGGGAGTCGTTGTTTGATTCAGAATATGAGTTTTAATTTAGTACTTAAAGCACAGATGTGCAGGACAGATCGTGAGTGGACCTATGGATTGTAGGTAGCGTCCATCCAATTACTGAATTACGGAGGTGACCCATGGACCGTTGGCTGATTCATGGGCTATCGTTATCCACCCTCAGTCGAAACTGTCAAAATCAGAATTTTTCTTATTTGCCTTTCCTATTTGGTTTAGGACTTGTGTACTATAAATACAAGTTGTAAGTCTCGTTTTTAGGGGTTAGACCTTTTTGGAGACTTTTTTTTTAGCTTTTTGAGTTATTTTGAAAACAATTTGGCAATCTCATTCGTGAAGTTTGTTTATGAAATTTTCTTTCGATTTTAAATTAAAGATTTCAGTGTTCATTCATTCTTATAATTTATCTTATAAACCATGATATGAATTGTGAATCCTTAAATATGAGTAGCTAAGTCCATAACTAGGGTTGTGGGAACCATGAGAAATTAATAAAGTATGAAAATAAGTAAGTAATTCTGGAATAGTTGTATGCATGTATTATTAATCCTTTCGTTTAGAATGCTTTGTAGTGGTGCACAACGTTAGAGCTCACATCATTCCTACTTGCCGGACCAAGGAGGTAATGAATGAGAAAATGATTGCACAATGGAGGTTTAGTTAAGTTTAGCTGCTATATAATAGCTTGACCTTAATCATTTGTGATGCGATGACTAACTCGGGGTCAAAGGTAAGAATTAGAAAAGCACACACCTAAAGAAGGATCAAGTTGCGCTGTTAATTTCCTACTTGGAGGTTCAATCACTAAGAGATATCTAACTTATCAATCTTGCATGCTAGCACTATGATAGAGTTAATATATTAAGATTACTGCGCCAAGAGCTTGTAGGGAACACATATGCCCTAGTTCTCATCTCATATTGGTATTTCAAACTGCAAATTTTGTTTATTTGTTACGAAGTAATATAAATTAACAAACTGTTATTTTATATAAACTCCCCCCCCCCCAACAATTGTTACTTTTCTAGGAAATAGTTTGACTAATCATAGATAATTGTAACTTAGCCTAAGTCTAAACCATATTTTTTGTGGGATTGACCCTAACCTCAAATTTAGATTCTTTACTTGATAAGATCACTTATACTTATTTTGGGAGGTGTAATTTGAGTGTATTAAATTTTGGCACTGCTGCCGAGGAATGTGGTTTTTAGATTAGACTAATTTTGTTATTGAACTAGTCAAGTATTTCCTGATTATAAGTTTTTGTTTCCACATGTATTACCTCTTCTGTATGTCAAGTACGCTGACTCAAGGCGGACGCTTGACCCATTACGATCCTGAGTTAAGAAGAACTTTGAGAAGAATGCAAATTATGGGGTACAAGATAATCCAATTGGAGTTGGTTTAAGAGATAGAGCTGATGTGCAGCCTCATGGAGTTGTGAATGTGTCATTTCATGGTCACGGTGGTCATCTAGTTATGTGGAAAGAGTGCATAACCAGAAGACATCGAGAGGGTAGTGATAACTACAGGATTGACTATAATTCAATAGAGTCAACCGGTGTTATTGTTCTCCCTCCACTGCCTAAAGGACATTCTTTTGTGGTGAACAGTAGTCTTATGCAAATGCTTACAACACGAGGGTTGTTTGCTGGGTTACCTTCAGAAGATCATCAATATGCTCACATGACTAGAATGATGAGTGTTTGTATGAATAGTCTGGGATGACCAAACATAATGGGTTTGAGAGTATTCCCGCTCTCACTAACACGAGATGTTGTTGTGTGGTTTTCTAAGCTGCCATACAATTCAATATATATATATATATGGAACCAACTGCACAATGTGTTCATGGTGAGATATATTTCGGTTTCCAAGAAGTTGAATCTTAAGGATAAATAGACTAGATTCATGGCACTGCCCAGAGAGTCGGTGAGTAGTTCTTGGGATAGGTTCACTGGATTTATGAGGTTGGGATCGTTCTCACGAGGAAAATAGTTCAGACTTAACTTTATTCTATTATAAATATTATTTAGTCGATTATTTTCCTAGAAAACAAAAGACAAAAAGGGGGGGTTTATTTCTAAATTAATGAAAGTAATTAACCAGATTAAACTAAACAACTAACAGATTCAAATCTTAGGGCTTAGTTAATTAATAAAAGTAACTAGGGCTTAAGTGTTCCCCACAAGTTCCTAACTTGATAATTCTAACTATAACAATTCTTTCCTATTATCTTACACGTAATGTGATAAGTTATGTATCTCTAAATCATTGGTCTGGCATCTGGAAAATTCTACTCTGCACCTTGGTCCGTCTACATGTGTTGCTATACTAACCTTTACCTTTACCTCATATTAAGCATTGTATTCGATATTTGACTATGTTATTGCCTCGTACCAATCGACACTAGCCTATTACATAGTATACACTAAATCTATGTTGATAATTCTTTTCCTATTATCTACCTCCTTGGTCCAGCAAGTAGCATTAAGGCGAGTTCTAACATCGGTCATCCGTTAAAAAGACTTCTAAATGAAAGAAATATCAATACATGCAAGACACTATTCTAGAATTGCTATTTTAGTTAGTTTTTACCTCATTATTCACCCATGGTTCCCACAACCCTAGTTATAGAGGTTTAGTTACCCATGGTCATAATAACACAATTAATATATTTAATATAAGAATTCATGCACTTACTTTGATGAGAAACAATAAAATCCAGAAATTTACTTGATTAATCAACAAAAGCACCAACAATCAATTTCAGAAAAAGTGTAACAATTGCTGAAATTAATCCTTCAATACATGAACAAGAGAACTAAAGATTATCCAAAAGTCTAACTATCAAAAAGTCTATTATCAAAGAGTCTAATCCCAAAATTGAGATTTTTTGAACTATTTATAATAAAAACAAAAACCTAATAAAAGAAGGATTCTAATTACTGAAAATCTGTCAAAACGAGTCCGAGTCGACAAGCCTCGCGACAGACCGTTGTAGTCAGGACGGGCCGTTATGGCCTCCGTCGTCTCATACTTCACAATTTCTTCTGTTTCTTTCGTCATTACCCTCAACGGCAGGTATGACGGATCGTTCCAAGCACGATGGTCCATCGAGGGTCTCTATTCCATAATACTTAAAATTCATGGAATTTGGATACTAGGACTACTCTTTGATCATTGAGACGAACCAGCAAGACGGACCGTCGTGGATATGACGGTCCATCGTGGACTTCCGTAATCCCACACTAAGTCAGACTTCCCCATCTTTTGTTAGCAGCGTCACTACGATGCCACCTACGGTCCATCACAGGCCCCGACGGACCGTCATAAGCTCTTTTAGGTGGTCTCTTCTGCATTTCTTCGCTCAAAAACTTCCGCGTTCATCTTTGGACAGATTTCATGCAAATAAGGAGAAACTTACATAAAAATCAATTAAAATAAAGGCTTTTGGACACACATTAAACTTAAGGAAAAAGCATTAAAAATACCATGAAACCACGGTATATTAACACCCTCAACTAAATGCGTTGTTTGGCTTTCGCAATCATTTGGCTATCAATCCTGATCAGTCTCATCATGTATATGCATGTTATAACTATGAGGCTTGAATTATGTGGAATCAGACCATGACACAGACTCACCATGCACTGACACCTATACTCTTCAATTTCTCACCGAGGTGCTAATATTTCTGGTATTGCAACTATTTTCTCACTTCAAAAAACCATCCTCATTTTTCACACCATGATTTCAGTTTGAGTATAAGGATTACTTTTCAACACTCACTCTCAGAACAAATTCACAACTCATTCATACATATGGCTATAAGCTTGCCTTTATTTTCACTGCTTTAAGTTCGCCATACAACTCTTAAGATCACGATAGGACTTTCTTAGCTTGTAACATATGCTCAGGGTCGTGTAGGGTATATTTAGGTATACTTTAGTGACTTTTTTCCCTCCTTGACATATCGGCTAAGCGTACCACTTTTAATCGTTTTGTTTAGCCCAATTTCTCATATTCTTTCACCTTGCTAGTTTACCTTCTTTCTTCATTTGTGTAAGTGACTCTTTTCTTTTCTTGCTTGTATTTATTATATTTTTTTATTTCACTTTTCTTTCAACTGGTTCTTGAGTCACTTTACTTTTGTTGTTTCTCTCTCTTTGTTCTTTCAACCCTAATTTCCAGAGCATTTCTCATAATAGTCACCCTCAACTCATGGCTTTGTCATGAGTCAAAGTACATAATACCGAAAGTTGGGTCAGGGCCACAAAAAGGTTGTTTACTGCATAAGCCACCCTCAACTTATGCTTTTCTCATAAGCTGAGGTGCACATGTCCAAGGAGAGACCAGGGTCAACACATTATTCCCAGAAAAGATCAGTTGGGGTGAAAAAGAAGGGTCTATTTTAAGATCAAATCATTTGGATCAAAGAGGGATTAATTCCATTCGGTTTTTTTTATTTAGGCAAAAAATTGGCTATATTGAACAAGGGTCTATGATCCTTTCCTAATTGTCTATTACAGCTTACATTTAGAAAGACTAACAAGGCAAGTTCTAGATCAATACAAATAGTAGACTATTCAAATTTTCCTCACTTTCACTTGACATCTCATTACTCTACTAGATTATCAGACACCTAGTTCGAGTCTTAGACTTAGGGTCATGCAGTTGTGTATCTCTATGTCATGCTTAGAGCCACACATTTATCAATTATTGTGCCTAGCCGTGCATCATTTTCATTACATTAGGATATAATTTTTGTTTTAGCTATCATGCTTCAGAGTTATACTATGTACACAAGATATAGACATGCAAGTTCAATAATAAAAATAATCAGTCTCTTGGGGAAAAAGAACACAGGCAATAAAACCCCAAAAGAGGATCGTGAATTGGGCTACTCAGACTTCACCCTAGCACTCACATTCCATTTACCCCACCCCCAACAAAAAGATATGCAATTGTCCCCAATGCATAAAAAAACTGAAATACGAGAGTGGTAGGTGAAGCAAACCTGGGGCGCAAAGCGCCGGCGATCAGCAAGCTGGTGGGTCTGGTACCCCAAAACCCACTACCTATGTAGCCTGGATACCCTCAGTAGTGTCCTCACCAGCAATAGCACTATCAGTAGTGCCTCACGTTGTCTCCACATCTCTGGAGCTAGATGCCTTAGCATCTCACTCTACAGCCCTGATCTGACGCGCCTCCTCATCAGCAATTGAGGCTCTCCTCGCAGCCTCCATCTCACGGCGCTCCTTCTTCCCCTCCCTAGCCTCATCCTCCTCTCGACTCCTGCGCTTCTTGGCATGATCTTGAGGGGGAGGTGGTGAAATCTCAGAAGTGGCGAATAAGGCAGCCAAGACTGTGTCCTGAGTAGGCTCTACAAAAGGGGCCTAAGACTCAGGCACCCTAGTCTCTAGGATCATATAAAGATTGGCGCGCAAACTGTCAGTCGCAGCATGAAGGGTCGACATGTCCACCAGAGAGGCTGGCCGGGCTAGCACCCGCAACTCAAAAGCGTCTAAGCGCTGATGAACCTCAGTGATCTTCCACTCTGTGTGCTGGGCCATCTTACGCTCTAAACGCTACTTCGCCTCACAAATGGACCTCTGCATCCAGGGTTGGATGTGATGAAGAAGTGAGGCCATCTGAGCCTCTAGTTTCTGGACCGTAGCAAGCGGGACCATAGCGGGGAAAGAGGCTGAGCGAGAGGAGGTAGGGGCAGTGCTACTACCCGGGATAGACTCGACTAGGGTAGTGTCAGTGGTTTCGAAAGCAGCCTGCGTAGCCGTTCGAGCATGTGCTACCGTATCAGCCAGATTTTCACCAAGTGGAGGCAACTCTAGACGGGGCCCTCTGCGTGGAGCAAACTCATTGGCCTCATCCCTGATGAGGCCGATATCAACAGTGCCCTGTAGAGTCTTGAGCTGATCAATATGATAGATAGGCACACCTGCGGACCTGCATAAGGAAAATATCGTGCACAAAAAAGGGTAAGTAGTAGTGACCTTGAAAGCCCTCTCGTGCATGACCGCCTGTAGAGGCCAAGCGAAGTCCACCTCAAACCCGGCTATCATCGCCGCCATCAAAACTGCGCGATCCCATGTAACTATATTATCAGCAGCCGTGGGGGAAAGGCAGTGGCGGATAATTAAACATAAAAACTTAGCCATGAAGGTCAAGTTAGCCTTCTAGATAGCTCCTTTGGGCTCCGTTATATAGTAGGCACCCTCTCCATCAATAGACAAGTGCAGGTCCATCCACCTTTTGGTGGTCTCTCTCAACGATGGCTCACACAAAAATTGGCCATCTTTTACAATTTGCCCCCGGTAGTTGAACTCGGCGGTGAGAGGGGTTCTGTTGGCATAAACAACCTCGCCGTATAGATACCGGTGGATGGCTGGCAGGGAAATGTCGACCTGTATGCCGTGTACTCTGATGTGCTCGAGTGGGGCTTGTTTGGCAGGGGAAGCCCGCCTTATATCTGTGATCAGAGAGTATCCACATAAGAGGCGTAAAACTCTCGGACCAACACCTCACTATAGCGACCTAAAGAAAGAGTTGTCTACTCTAGCCGGTGTCTGGTGAATAGATTGTGGATATCTGGCATGGTAGGGAGACTTCCCGTAAGGACCCGTCTCTCCAGTGTAACGGTCCATGTCATGACGCCTTTTTCATTTAGAAGCTTGGCATCAGAATACACTTGGTATTGCCCGTCTACACACCACCAGTTGGACTAGTTGGCAACCGGGGTGAGAGCACCAGTCGGTGAGCCTGGAGTGGAATCAGGACTGTCACCCTCATCAGACGAGGCAGACTGTGCAGTTGTGGCGGGTGCGGGGACTTCTGCGGACCCGGAGGCTCCTCCAACCACGAACTACTAAGGAACCAGACACTCCTTCTTCATATGTAGCTGATGCAGAAGGAGTGTTGGTCAGTGTGCGCTCCTCATCATATTGAAAGGAGTGAATATGCCGGACGCCACCTTTTTGGGCGTAGCTCTAGTTGCACGTGCAGCTCGTGTTGGAGTGGAAGTGCCTAGGGGCATGTACTCGGGATCATGCTCATCATCAAAGCCTATAACCAGTCAGCCAGACGGGGCGATAGACTTTAAACGCCCACGTGCGTAAACTCGATCTTGTTTCGGTGCCATTAGAGATAGTACCTTTAAAGAATCATTATTAGTATTAGAAGGAGCAAACAAGACAAGCAAAAACGATACAAAATAAACATAAGAGCAAAGCTGTAATGACATCTCTGTAGTAACAGTGAAACACGACGGACCAAGTGACGGCTCATCGTGAGTATGACGGACCGTCCTGGGGTCCGTCATGTCTTACTTCAACTATGTGTATGTGGATACCCCTGAAGAAAAGTCTCTGACAGTTACAACGGATAAGAAGGACGGACCGTCGTGATAATGATGGTCCGCCGTCGATGTCACTCGTGGGGAACTTAGAAAAAGTATGGAGACCCTTAGGAGAAGGGTCTCTGACCGTCATGACGGTTGTGCAGCACGGACCGTCAAGGGAACGACGGTCCGTCGCATGTGTCCATTGGTGAACACTTAGAAAAAGTTGGAGACCCTTAGGAATAGGGTATCTGATAACCATAACGATTTTGAAGGACGGACCGTTGAAGGTATGACTGTCCGTCGTAGATGTCTGTCAGAGGACACTTGGAAAAAATGGAGACCCTTAGGAATAGGGTCTCTAACAACCAGAACGGTTGTGCAGGACGGACTGTCGAGGGTATGACGGTCCATCATAGATGTCCGTCAGAAGACACTTAGAAAAAGTTGGAGACCCTTAGGACAAGGGTCTCTGACAACCATGAGGTTAGGCAGGACGGACCATCGTGGGAACAACGGTCCTTCGCATATGTCCGTTGGTGGACACTTAGAGAAAACGAATAGTGGGGTGTTGGAACAGACCCTATGACGTTCCGTCATGGATACGACAGTCCGTCATCGGGGTCTCATTCTGTCATTCAGTGATAGAACTGAGGATGCCACAATCATCCCCTTATGACTCAAACAGAATACTTAGTTTTAAACTACATGTTTCTAACCCAAATACCTAGAAAACTAGCAATGCTAAAGCACCAATTTCTATAGTTTTAACAAGGCAATTCGAGGATTCTCAACCTAGGTTAGACAAAATTGGATCAAAGAATGAAGACCCACCAAAAACAAATAGGCTAATAGTAATTAAAAAACAAAAATGCAATGTAAATGGGTAAAAATCAGAGACACATACCTGAGAAGAGGAGAAAAACAAGCAAATGAGGAACTTGGTTATCAAGAGCAGGATCACAGCAGCAGATTCCGACCAGTCAAAAGGAGATTTCCCGAATTGAGGATTTTGGGGAAGTGATCAATTGATAGAGAAGAGAGGTAGCACGTTGGAATTTTGAAAGGGAGGGAAATGGGAGAAAAAGGGAAGGAAATGGTTTAAATGAAGGGGTGAGGGGTTATAAATGTTGATAAACTTTAAAATTCCCCAGCCGGGTTGGGTCAGGTATGTTGGTTAATGACGCAACGAGTCCATGAAGACGGTCCGTCATGGATGTGATGGTCAGTCATGTGTTCCTTCGCGTGTGCCCTAATTTTGAAAATAAATGAAAGACGTACCTGGAACGATGGATTCATGCGACGGTCCGTCGCATGTGTGATGGTCCATCGATGTATCTGTTAGTGACTGTTGCAGAGTGATTTTCTGCTGAATTTTCTGGTGATGTGCTACCTGCAAATTTAAAACCCATTAATAGAAAATTCTACCATTACTAGAAAGAAAACTAGAAGTATTGGGTTGCCTCCTAACCAGCGCCTGATTTAATGTCGCGGCACGACTGAAGACACTTGATTACTCAAACTTCATCAAGATGGTATGCCTAGATCACTTCATTCGCTGATTCAGCATGCCCAAAATAGATTTTAATTCATTGTCCATTCATCTTAAACCACACACCCTCCTTGGTTTCTAACTCAACTGTTCCATGAGGGAATAGTTGGGTAATCAAGTAAGGGCCAGTCCATTTGGACTTGATCTTGATCGGAAACAAATGCAACCTAGAATTGTTTAAAAGAACCAAATCCCCAACCATAAACTCTCCTTTTTCAATTTTTAGGTCATGGTGATTCTTCATTTTTTCTTTGTAGGATATAGCAGACATCAATTGAAGCTCACCACTCTACCTTATGGACCTACAAATGTTGAAGGTCACTTCTTCATTGTTCAATCGAAATTTCATCTGCCCCTTTTCCATATTAACTAAGGCTCTACCCGTAGCGAGGAATGGCCTCTAAAGAATAATAGGCACTTCAAAATCGACTTCACAATCAAGAGTAACAAAATCTGTCAGAAATATAAACGACTCCACTTTTACTAGCACATCGTGGAGTATCCTTATAGGCCTTTTTACTGTTCGATCGGCCATCAGTAGCCGCATCGCAGTGGACTTTGGATCACCAAAACCCAACTTCTTGTAAATCGAGAGGGGCATGAGATTTTGCTTGCCCCCAGATCACATAATGCTTTCTCAAAATGTAACAAGGAATAGTGAACGCACCCGGATCTTCTTTCTTTTGTACTAGAGATCTTGTAGAAATAGCACTACAATGTTGCATTCTATCATCATCCTCAAAAGTGACCGATCTTTTCTTTGTAACCAGATCTTTCATAAACTTGGCATAACCGGGCATTTATTCTAGAGCTTCTACCAAAGGGACATTGATAGAAAGCTGCTACAACATTGTTATAAAACGCCGATATTGACCATCCTCGGTCTTTTTCACTAATCTTTGAGGAAAGGGGGTGGTGGTCTAGGCATGGGAGTTACCTTTGTAGGCACTTCAGCATCTTTTCCAGTGTTATCTTCTACTTCACCACTAACCTCTACGACTTTATCATTATCTTTTATCACCTTTTCTTCATTTGACGGCATAGGTGGGTCAATGGTTTGCTTACCACCCCGAGTAGTGATTTCCATACAGTGTCCAACATTTTTCAGATTTTGGACACTATTTCTAGGAAGAGTGCCCGGTTGCCGTGTGTTCACAATCGCATATAATTGGGCCATTTGCAACTCAAGCTGCTTAATATATATTGCATGTGTATCGACTTTCTGCCCAATACCCACTAAATCACTCATTAACTCTTTAATATGCTCATCACTAGCATCAAACCTCCTCATCATTTTGTGCAACATATCCTCAACTCCCGTCATACTACCTCCACCATCCCTAGAAGTAACTTCACTATTTTGAGGAGAAACATAGGGCCTATTCCTATCAATTCTTTTACAATAGTTACCCCTGTTGAAGTTGTTGTCGCGGTTGTAATTTCCATCTCGGACATAATGACCCTCACTGTTGTAGTTACCATAGATCCGACCTTGGTTTCCTTGACCTTGGTGCCAATTCTCCTGATTTAAGCCTTGGGCACTCGGTCGGAAACCCCCCGTCTGCTCATTACCGCATAAGAATCCTCCTCATAATAACATTCATCATTTGGTGGTGGTGTTTTAGGCAAGTAGTTAACTGCATTTATTTTTTCTCCACCCCAGTGACATGTTTTAATACCAACCCAAGCTCAAATCTCATCTGAGCCATCTCTTCACGAATCTCATATGTGGCTTGGTTGTGTGTGGATTGCACTGCGAAGGTATTCTTCCAGTATCTGACTTCCTACTACTCTAAGCTATATAATTTTGGGAGATTTTCTCTAACTTTTTAGCAATCTCGGCATAAGGACACTCCCCATAAGAACAACCCGCTATAGTATCCAATACCACTTTATTATTATCATTCTGTCCCCGATAGAAGTATTCCTTCAGTGACTCATCATCTATGCAGTGATTGGGGACACTTTTTAAAAATGAAGTGAATCTATCCCAAGAACTGCTAACTGACTCTCCTGGTAGTTTCACAAAGTTATTCACTCTGTCTTTGTGATTTAGTTTCTTGGAGACCGGGTAGTAATGTGCTAAAAAAACGTCCCTTAGTTGGTTCCAAGTGAAAATTGAGTTATAAGGGAGCTTAGTGAACCAAATAGCGCCTCTCTTGTCAGTAAGAGAGCAAATATTCTTATCCCTATTACATCCAAATTCAAATCATGCATCCCTACACAACTTTTACACACTACCCTTACCTTAGCTATATGGGCATGTGAGTCCTCAGAAGGTAGCCCTGAAAACAAACCTCTAGTTCGCACTGAGTATTTGCATCAGACTACTAGTTACCACAAAGGTGTGGCCTTGTGGTAGAGTGGGCAAGACAAGTGGCCTATCAGAGTTTGCAATATCATCATAGCCTTTGTAGTATTCTTGAGGACGTGGAGCGGGATTTTGCCCCCTTTGTTGATTTTCACCAGGATCATCGGGTAATAACTGACCATGAACACCAAGTGGAGCTGGAATGTTCTGGTTTGGATCATCATCGTTAATACCCAAGTTTCAATTCATGTTACTTAGTGTACGCTCTAATTCGTGATTGTAGGGAAATAAGGGTTCTCTTCCTTTTTGTGTATTTGGCATACAATGAAGATAGTTCTGCAAGAATCAAAAATAAAACAAAAGTAAAATTAAGAAAATATTGACTAAACTTTAGTAATAATTTTGAGTTAATCTAAAAGCTACTTTCCCCGGCAACGGCGCCAAAATTTGATAAGCTCAAACTTACTTCTCAAATAAGAAGTAAAGCGGTCGTATCAAGTAAAGAACCGAACTAATGAGGTTGGGATCATTCCCATGAGGAAAATAGTTCAGACTTAACTTTATTCTATTATTACTATTATTTAGTCAATTATTTTCCTTGAAAACAAAAGACAGTAAAAGGGGGTTTTATTTCTAAATTAATGAAAGTAATTAACTAGATGAAAGTAAACAACTGACAAATTCAAATCTTAGAGCTTAATTAATTTAATAAAAGTAACTAGGGCTTAAGTGTTCCCCACAAATTCCTAACTTAATAATTCTAACTATAACAATTCTTTCCTAGTATCTTGCATTTAAAGTGATAAGTTATGTATCTCTATATCCTTTGTCTGGCATCTAGAAAATTTCACTCTGCACCTTGATCCGGCTACGTGTGTTGCTATACTAACCCTTACCTTTACCTCATATTAAGCATTGTATTCGATATTTGACTAAATTATTGCCTCGTACCAATCGACACTAGCCTATTAGATAGTATGCACTAAATCTATGTTGATAATTCTTTTCCTATTATCTACCTCCTTGGTCCGGCAAGAAGCATTAAGGCGAGTTCTAACGTTGGTCATCCGTTAAAAAGACTTCTAAATGAAAGAATTATCAATACATGCAAAACACTATTCTAGAATTGCTATTTTAGTTAGTTTTTACCTCATTATTCACCCATGGTTCCCACAACCCTAGTTATGGAGTTTAGTTACCCATGGTCATAATCACACTATTCATATATTTAATATAAGAATTCATGCACTTACTTTGATGAGAAAGAATAAAATCCAGAAATTTACTTGATTAATCAATAAAAGCACCAACAATCAATTTCAGAAAAAGTATAACAATTGCTGAAATTAATCCTTCAATACTTGAACAAGAGAACTAAAGATTATCCAAAAGTCTAACTATCAAAATGTCTAAATATCAAAGAGTCTATTATCAAAGTGTCTAACCCCAAAAATGAGATTTTTCAAACTATTTATAATAAAAACAAAAACCTAATAAAAGAAGGTTTCTAATTACTAAAAATCTGTCAAAACGCGTCCGAGTTGACAAGCCTCGCGACGGACCGTCGTAGTCAGGACGGGTCGTCATGGCCTCTGTCGTCTCATACTTTACAATTTTTTCTGTTGCTTTCTTCATTACCCTCAACGGCAGGTATGACGAACCATTCCAAGCACGATGGTTCATCGAGGGTCTCCGTTCCATAATACTTAAACTTCTTGGAATTTGGGTACTGGGACTACTCTCTGATCATTGAGACGAACTAGCAGGACGGACCGTCGTGGCTATGACGGTCCGTCGTGGACTTCCGTATTTCCACACTAAGTCAGACTTCCCCATCTTCCTTCAGCAGCTTCACTACAATGCCACCTACGGTCCGTCACAGGCTCGACGGACCGTCATAAGCTCTGTAGGTGGTATCTTTTGCATTTCTTCGCTCAAAAACTTCCGCGTCCATCTTTGGACAGATTTCCTGCAAATGAGGAGAAACTTACATAAAAATCAATACAAAAAAGTTTTTGGACACACACTAAACTTAAGTAAAAAGCATTAAAAATACCGTGAAACCACGGTATATCAGTGCCCAACCACTACATAGATGATGATTCATTGAAATATTACTTCTTCAATGGACAGGATGACAATGAAAAGGTTGTGCTAGATACGATTGCTGGAGGATCTTATGGGGAATGCACTCTCGAGGAGATTGCTCGAGGATCTTTATGTTAAGTTAGTATGCATCCTTTGTAAAATTTCCATTACCAATCTGTAATTGTAAGAATCCTTATTAATTCATTATTTATATTCATATATGATTTCAAGCATAGTGATCTTCTTTTGTTGATAAATATGTAAATTGTCATCTAGATGAAAATTCGTTCAATACAAAATTGCAAGTAAAATTTTATTTTTTTTATATTTTCATGCTTTTGAGTTTTCAAGTATAACTTCGTCATTGGTTATTATATTTTCGTATTATTCATTTAACCTGTGGATATAAATGTCATGCCCCGAGCCTACACCTTGGACATGCTGGCACTCAAACACCATTGCTGGCCTCAAGCGGACCCTTGGCCTGACTTACTTACTCAGCGGAAGACTTAAACACAAGAGATACTCAAGAAACAACTTAAAAGTAATACTTAGCCAAAATGAATTCTAATCGTTTATAAGTGAAATAAAAAGACTAAAGAAACTAATACAATATGTCTATTAAGCCTCTAAAATAAAGAGAGCTTTTGGGACAGTGCCCCTAATCATCCTAACAACTGAAAACTAAAAACAATAATTGAATGGTAAAGATGTCCCCCGAAATGAAGTGAGGCTCACCAATTGACTTTGAGTTGCTCATTGGATCAACAGCACGGTGGACGCTGATCCTAGTTACTTGTGTCAACATCATAAGATGATGCAGGCCAATATCAGTACATTGAATGTACGAGTATACGAGTTGGAATGCTAAAACAACATAGTCTTGAAAAGGAGTAAGAAGGAAACATTATCTTGGCTCTGCACACACACACACACACACACACACATATATATAAAAAATTCACGCTGCCGAGGATCATCCTATACCTTTCCATCGATATAGGACCTTACTTAACTTAGTGAATACACTAGCTTAACTTAAGTGATCATCTAAAAAGTATGATCATTTAATACCCATGATGGTTACATGGTTTATGTGGACTTGAGTTATTATGAACTTGCGTCCGCATATCGGTGCTCAATACTACTCCCAAAAATATACTTAGCTCATGTGTTTTTTAAACAACTTCTCTTGGTTGAGATAATTTCTCAACACTTAGCTTTAAAAGTTCTCTTGGATAAATGTTCCCTTTTCTTTCTCAAAACTCTTTTGAGAAATCTTAGTTTCCTCTTATCTTAAATTTAAAAGATTTATAAACTCTTAAAAAATACTTAGTTCACTTATAACTTTTTTGAGAAATGAACTCAACTCTTTACTCTTTACTTAACTTGAAACTTGAGTCTTGAAAACAAAGTTAAAACGTTGCTAAAGACTCTTGAAAACTTTTAAGAACTTTACTTTGACTTGATTCTTAACTTCTAGACTTGACTCTTAACTCCTTTGACTTTACTCTTAACTTTCCTTGAATTGGATTATTGATTCAAGGTTCATGATCTCATGTTTATGGATGATTTCATGATTTTTAGATGTACCTTAAAGTGTTGGAATCAACTAAGAAACATAGGTACATCACTTAGGAATAGAGCCGTCAAAATGGGCTTGGCCCGCGAGGCCGGCCCAACCCAACCCTTGAAATAAGTGGGGTTGGGCTTAATATTTTTGGCCTATTTAGGAACGAGGCTTTTTAGCCCGCCCTATTTGGCCCGTCGGCCTTGTAAGCCCAATCCGCAAGCCTCAGAGGCCAGCCCGTGGGCTATTAATTTTTTAAAAATATTTATATATATATATATATATATATATATATATTTAATAGTGCTTTATTTGTAAAGATTTAATAAATAGATATTTTGAAAAATAAAAAATCAAGTATTTTGCAATATTATCTTACATGGTGAATTGTAAATGAAGATAAACTTTTTAAGGAAATAATAACATACGTTGATTCAAATGTGATCGATGAGTCAAAGTAGAAGCGGCGTTGTAAAACATTAATTAATGAGTCGTGTAATATTTAGAAATTTAGATTTGTTAAATATTTAGGCTGCCTTGTGTTGCTGGAAATTTTTACACCAACTAGTTTTTTGTGGGATAAATGATGGAATGATTAACATTTATTCGTTAAATCTTACGTTGGTTATTATGTATTTTTGTAAGTATTCACCAAAGTGTGATTCATAAATGTATTTTATAACTATTCACCGATGTGTGTGATTTATAAATGAATTTTTGTATGAATTGATATCGTGTTCATAGACGTCAACATTCGATACTCTTTCTAAGAGAGTAATATAGTTCATATTATGGTTGAAAGGACAACCCGTCCCAACCCGTGGCCCGCTTAGGGCTGGGTTGGGCCGCTATTTTATTGGCCCTTTAATCAAAAGGGTCAGCCCGCCCCAATCCATTTAACTCTCTAGCCCGTTAGGGTTGGGTTGGGTTGGATTGGGCCAGCCCATTTTGACATCTCTACTCAGGAAGCAGTACAAAAAGGTGGGGGAAGAATGGGGAGAACTAGCGTCCTGGCGCTCCGAGAGACGTGGGACGCCAATCCTCAAACTTCAAAGAGCAGGGTGGGGCGCTCTGGCTGGCGCGACTCTCCAAGGCCCTACAGACAGAGATTGTCCTTTGAGGCTCTAAGAGGCACGATGCCCCAACCCCTATCCCCATGTGTTATGGACTATTCTCCTTCGTTTTTCATCCCTAAACCCTCTAAACATCCATGGTTATTTCCCAAACGCATAGTATCATTACTACCCTCAATACCCAATAGATTTAACCCGAAATCACACCCAAGAACATGAATCAAAACATCAACAACACAACTATCAAGAATTCAACGAAAAATTCAACAATGTTTTTCAAGAACTCAATTTCTTAACATTCAAATAGCTTAGATTCACTTAATTAAACAAGATTGGCGTGTGAGTAAACTAACCCAACACTGTGTGATTTCACATACCTTATTAGGGATCACCCTCGATGAATTCCATACGAAAAGCTTAAGCGTTCTTGATTTTGTTCCTCTTTTATTTTATTTTCTCTCTTCTCCAAGCCCTATCGTAAGTTTTCCTTTTTCTAAAACTGAACAAAGGTCTGGTTTTACCCCAATTAATTCCTAAAAATGAATAAATTAAATTGGGTAAGGAAAAGACAACTTTGCCCTTTCCAAATCCGGATTGAACTTTTCTTAACCCAATAGTCCAACTTTTGAAATGCATATCTCACTCATACGATATCGAAATCGTGCAAACTGGGAGGCGTTGGAAAGATTATTCTAAGGATTTTCCAACCATATCTGGAACTAATCCCAACTCATCTTGAGTTATGAGTTATGGTCCTTTGGAAATGACTAAAACTCACTTTCCTAACTTAGACAATTTTCCAGATTTTTCTTATTCTTTCCAAAAATAAATAAATATTTTCCTCTTTTGACCCCTTTTCTTGTCATTTCTAGTTGCGTGATGTTACAATAAATATAATTAACACTTTGAATTTATAGGAGTAAAGTGATGAAAGAAACTTTAGAATATTTTTTATTTTAATATCTGTAATATAAAAGCAAAAAGAATTCTCATTGATATTGGTTGAGTGTCTTCATCTTTTGTTTTTAATTGTTTTTTAAGGATGCATTTTAGTTAATTAGGAAAAGAGTCCGATATACCATCCAACTTTATCATAAAGAGTTGAGATACCCTAGTTATGAAAGTGACTCATAAATACCCTTACCGTTATATAAATGATTCACATATACCCCTACTGTTACAAATGGATATCATATATACCCTTGATCTAACGCAAGTGAAAAATATAGTTTTAAATTTATATTTTTGACTCTTAATTCATTTTTTTTAAATCAAGCATGTAGGGTGTATATCTATGATTCTTCTAGCAAAATTCAAGGTATATTTTAATCTTTTTCTTACAAACATTATTTTTTGACATCTTTGATTATCATTATTTGAGTTTCTTATTTTTATTCTTATTTCTTTTGTCATTCTTTAATATAAAGAAAAAAATTAATACTATTCTTTTTGTGGCTAGCTATCTTACAATTTAAAGCTATTTTTTCTGGCAATATTGCAATTTAATTTTGTATTTGTAAAAGAAAATTGAGGCATCTATAATAAATTTTACAAGAAAATTAGTGAAGCATAAAGAAATTTGACCACTAAAATAATAAATTTAAACGAGTTGTTGAAACAAATTTCAAAAAAAAAGTGTGAGTAGGACCAAATGTACTCCATATGGATTTTTATATATATATATATATATATATATATATATATATATATATATATATAAAATTAGGAATTAAACTAAAATTAGCTTTTTTTTCACTTTCATTAGAGAAAAGAGTATATGTTAGTCATTTACATAATAGTAAGGGTATATATGTGTCACTTTCATAACGAGGTGTGTATTAACTCTAAATAATGATATGGGTGTTTGAGTTGTTTCTGATTGAAAAGCACCATAACTTTTTCACCCACTATAGAAAATTTAAACAACAATAGAAAATATACATACAACACACGTTCCTAGAACTAGTGTAACTGTTAGTCATTGTTTTGAAATAATGACAAACTAGCGAGGAACATGTAGAATATACAACAAACACGTTTGAATTGGCAGAGTATGAATACACGATTTCAACAAACAAATGTGTTCGAATTGGCGGCTTACGAATACATGATTTCAACAAGTACATGTTCAACAACGCAAAAATCTATTTAAGGAAATTATGTTTTCTTATTTAAATAAGGAAAGTGTGCTTTCTTATTTATTTAAGGAAATTGTGTTTTCTTATTAAATAAGAAAAGTGTGTCTTATTATTTATTTAAGGAGAATTTGTTAAAAGTTGAGTTCAACAAAGATTTGTTGAAGTTGATGTGAAGTATCTGTAGAAACAAAGTCCAAGTAGAAGTCAACAAGGATTTGTAGAAGACAAATACAAGTTGAATCTTACAAGGATTTGTTGAAGCTCTGATCTATAAATAGGGAGCTATTTGCATTAGAAAAGATTGCGCACTTACAAAGAGAGAAGATCAAAACACAATCAAGAGCTTTGAGAGAGTTTTGATAATTACTTTTTGAGTGTTGCGAGTTGAGAGAATTGTAAGTTTGTATTCAAAAGTCTTGTTTACAATCCGAGTTGTGAGAGTAAGAGTTGCTTGACAAGTTGTATAACTTGAAGAGCGTTAATAGATACAAAACTAGGGATTAGTTTTGTGTCTTGAGGTGAAGAAATTAGAGTTAATAATTTCTTAGGTTACAGAGCTTTGTAATCATTGTATTGTTTGAAGTTCGTAAATAATACAAAGTTATTGTTCGAATTAATTATCGTTAAATTTCAAACAAACAGAAACGCGTTGTCTGTATGTGTTTCTTTGAAGAATTCAGGAGGGTAGTTCTAACAGTAACTTAAATACAACCAAAATCTAGGTTATGATTTGAAAGATTTTATGAATCTTTAAGCTTTCCTTTTCCCTCCAACTTTGAAAATTACTCTTTCAATGACTTGTTCAAAGTTTGTATTTCTTTTTGCTACTCATGATGTCTACATATCTTCTTTGTGATAGGAGTAAAATGGACGAGTCTTCAAACCATTTTTTGTTTGATTATAGCAATATTATATGTATAATTCAAATTATATATGGACCACTATTGACAACTTAACTTTGATTTTTTATCAGTCCCATTTTCTTTTAAATATGATTTTTATTTAGTTGAAGGGAGAACTTTGAAATAACAATAATGTTGTTTCCATGTGATCTATAGGTCACCTTCAAAGCGAGGAAACACTAATGCTTGCATTATAATAAGTTGTCTACATCATACCATTTAAAGTCCGAGTCTTCTCTAAATTTTGTTAATTCAAAATGACTTGTGCATTGCTTTTTTATTTAGACAAAATATTCTTTACTTCGTTTGTGTAGTCTGATGAGCCATTGCAAGCGGTAGAAATGTCCAAATTGATGCAAATCCACTACTTTTAAGAGATGATAGGGGACATTTTGGGAAACTACTTACTGAACACCAACATTTGTTTGGGGAATAGAAAAGATGGATTAATAGATATAATTGATACAATGAAAATATTATTTTTTTTAAAAAAGAAAATCATGAAAAAAGTTGAGCATATTTTCCATCAAAAAGCGAAAACAACTTCGTAATGATTGTGGAATTTTTTTTTCTTATAATAAAGATCTAAACTTTTAATTTATGTTACTTGTTCTAATAAGTTCTTGAACGTCATTATTACAGTCGATCTTGAGTATTTAAGATATTCGTTAATATACTTTTAAGTGGCTAGTATAATCTGAAAATAATTTTCATAAAAAAAAAATTCAAAACAATAGTAGTATGAATAATGATTTTGTGACATAAAACACACTATAAATTTTAAAATGATTGACCTAGGAAAGTTCTTATCTTTGGTCAATATCACATTAGTAGAATAAAGTCATATTTTACCTTTTTCAAATTATATCAATTTTTTTTAAAAGGGTGGTGACTAAATTGAAAACATAAAATGGAAGTGAGTAGAATGACAACTCATTTTTTCACTTGCATCCAATTGATTTGTTGTTGAGTGGATTTCATATATTCTTATTTTTTGAAAGAAAAAAAAAACCTAAACAACTCTATAATATCACATATATTTAATTTTTTCTTTAGGTTAAAATTTAATTATTTTAAATTAATATTTACGTCTAAGAAGTTTTACTTTTAGAAATAAAAACAAAGTGTTTACGATTAGAAATAATTTCAAATTTCAAATTTAAAATTTAAATTTAAAATCGCCATTAAAAAATGAATGAGACAATAAATTAATATCAGAAGCGGAGAAAAAAAACTTTTTTTTACAAAAATTGATCTTATAACAATCACATTTATAGAAAAATGATGATCTTCAATTAATATAACATTATATAAATAAAACATATCTTATTTTATGTAAGATTGAGTATACTAAGTATAAATATAGAAACCTCTTAGGTCTCTCCAAATAATGAAAAAATATTTATGGTTTTGTATAGTTTTGATAATATAATGAAGTGTCAGTTCGGATTCGGGTTCGGGTTGTCTTGGCTACGAAATGACAAGGCTTTTAACCCCAAATGTGGGACTTCGGGCGCCAAATATATATATAGCAGATGGAAGAAATAAATGAGTGGGAAGTACTCCACACACCATGTTTTTGAGCAATTCCCAAATTCAGCTATAATGGGGACAGTGGAGGAAGGTACATTGCCATACAATTTATGGCAAGGAGAGAGCAGCAGCAGTTCTTCTTCGTCGAATCCATCAGATGCAGTACTATTTGGTGGAATCTGTTTGTTAGTTGGAGTATCATGCAGAACCCTCCTTCGCCGTACCACTATTCCTTATACCGTTGTTTTGCTCATACTTGGCATCGCTCTCGGTTCTCTCGGTTCGTATTTTCCTTCTCTCTAATATGTCAACGTATTATATGTGAACTGTTATATATCATGCTGCTCGCTTATGGGGGATTTGATTTGGAGTTCATGTCTACTATTTGTTTTCCCAAAGTATGTATGCTTCATTATGTGAGCGATAGCTTTGTTTACTGTTATCGTGTTGCTCACATATGGGGGATGGGGTTAAGTAAGCGCAATTAAGGACATTGATGATGATTATTGCTCCAAGAGCATGTAACATTTTCTTATTGACACATGGTGATTTAGACTTATAAGCACCTGGTTATTGACACATGGTGATTTAGAGCATATAAGCACCTGATTTTGAGCGAAAATTATAAAAATAAGCTAAAAATAAAAGTTAATCTAAACAGGCTCTTTGTCCCATTTGTTTAGAGTTAAAATTTGGTATGTAGAGTTACTTGATACTTTTGCTATAGAAGATAGCTGGTACCTGGTGTAATAGTTGAGGTTAGCATAATTTTATCTAGAATTTGGTAACAAAAGGTCAAACATAATCATTTACAAAATTTTGAACAGAGTTTCAGTGAGAATGAACTCCAGCAAGGTAATAGAAATTTAGGATTCCTTTCGATATGTCTAAGCTTGGGTGGGCAGAATTATCAGGTACCCGTTCTTGTGGAATAGTAGACATGTGCACAAGCTGGCTCAGACAACACCGTCATGATAAAAGGAAGTAGAAGGCCTGTATCTCAATTCCAGTATGGCTGATAGAGATTTTCCGTGTTTTCTATCTGAAGGACCCTTCATTTATGTTTGTGGTCTAATTTTGTACAGAAAAATTGGTGAATGAATAGACAGATTTCTTTGTCTCATGAGCATCCGTTCTTTGATTCTTTCCTGATGGTAGTTATTACTGCTGCAAGAGCATGGAACATTTTCTAATGGACATGAGCTAGCATTTTCTCAATCTATTGTCTTTTCTTAACTGCCACTGTTGTTTGAATGCGTATACTCATGTTGTGGTGCCTAACTGTTCTCGTATTTGGCTATTTATTTCTTTACTTACTTTCTTTTTTAAATTTAGAATTTGGGAGTATTTATCGACTGGGAAAGCTTGGTAATGGAATTCGAATATGTGAGTATAATGCAAATGTCTCTTTCAAATTTCTTAAAATCATCTTGCAATTGTGAGTACTTCCTATTATCTTATTAAGGTATATGCTTGTTGAATTGCTGCAACAGGGGCAGATATAGATGCTGATCTTCTATTAGCTGTATTCCTCCCTATACTGATTTTTGAGGGTGCATTCTCCATGCAGGTGCACCAAATAAAGGTTCTCTTCTCCTTAATTTTCATTATATATAATCTCAAGGCTCTGGTAGCTGGTTGCTTGACTGTATTCTTTAAGTTATTATGTTTACTTTTTTTATTTTGTATAAGCTAATGGAGTGTGTTGTTCATTTCTTTAATATTAGCTGGCTTTTACAGAAATATATGGCACAAATGCTTTTGCTTGCTGGACCTGGTGTATTGATTTCAACAGGCCTGATTGGAGCTGCTGTGAAGGTATATAAAGAAACACTTTCTTTCTTGAAGTGGTTTCGTACTTGCTCAAACATTCATATGTTTCTACAGCTCATTTTTCCATATGACTGGAACTGGAACACATCATTATTGTTGGGGGCAATTCTTAGTGCTACTGATCCTGTGGCTGTTGTCGCGTTGCTTAAGGATCTTGGTGCTAGTAAAAAGTTGAGCACAATTGTTGAAGGAGAATCTATGATGAACGACGGGTATAAACAATTTTTTCTTTAGTTTCTCCTTGTACATGAGTTAGAACAACTAGTAGACTTCTTAGGCTCTCTGTGATTATGATTACTTGCACTATAATTTTTTTGATGGTTGACAGCATACCCACATCACTGTGGAACTTTATCTTGCTATAAAAATAAAAACTTCTCATGGTTCCCCTATATTCATATTCATGTGCACATTTTTGGATGACCAAAGTTTTCCACATAGAAGTGGACCTTCAGCCCCATGTTCTGTTTTTCAGTTTATGTTCCATTTATATATACACTGATTATTTTTGTTCACCTCTCTTTCTCCAATCATGTTTCCAGGGCAGCTATTGTGGTTTACCAGCTTTTCTATCGAATGGTTCTTGGGAAAAGTTCTGGCTGCGTTGCAGTGCTGGAATATCTTGCAGAAGGCTCACTTGGATCGTAAGTATCATTATCTGGTCGGCTAATAACTTTTTGTTACTCTAGTTGAACTTAACTCATTCTTTTGCTACAGCGTCTTGATCGGAATTGTGTTTGGAATGGCATCTCTTCTCTGGCTTCGGTTTATATACAATGACACACTGACAGACTTTTCGTTGGCTCTTACTGTGAGCTACATTGCTTACTACACTGTATGTTCCTTGCTGATTTGAATCAGTTGTTATATACATGCACTCAAGCTGCATATTGTCTTTCTAAATGCTGGACAGTATGTTCCTTGCTGATTTGAATCAGTTGTTATATACATGCACTCAAGCTGCATATTGTCTTTCTAAATGCTGGACGTGATATTTTGCAATTAACTTGTTTCTAATTGTTTCATTTTGGATTCATATGATTATCAGATTGATTATTGATACCTACCCTTTGATGTGACATTCTATTATTCATCCCCTCTAGAAAATTTAAGGCATGATAATTTGTAGGAAATAGTGATATTCGAGGATGGGGAAACCACTTAGGTTCCCCTTCTATATCTGTGGAGGGAAGGTTTCGATAATGTACTCACTCTCCAAAATGTAGGTTGCGAGGAAGATCCGAGGCCAGCTGGGTTTCTTTGTCACCCAAATAGGAAGAGTTTCTAAAAACTCATTGTGTTTGTGAGCAAGATCACATACAGCATGATAAGTGCTTCACATTAGGGGAACGCAAGTCAGGCAATTGCTTAGTATCGTGTCTGAATTTCATCAGATTTTTTGACCTTCCGAAATTTATTCCGTCTTTGTAAGCTTAACACATCTGATGATTTTTCTTTGGAATATAAAAGGTTAGGTAACATTTAATGCTTTCAGGTACTGGATACAATTTGGTTGAGTATTCTTGATCTAAGCCAACACATAGATTAAGTGCATTCTCTCTCTCTCATACCCACACACCCTCACCCACACACATACACAGACAAGATTAATTCATTACATGTATCCAATTCAAACATTAGATGCATATAACAGACATTCCTAATAACATGGATCAATATATATATATATATATATATATATATATATATATATATATATATATATATATATATATATATGCGTGCTTGCATACATACAATTATGTCCGATATCTTAGGAAAGAAGTTAGAATCTGCTCTTTGCCTTTATGTTAGCACTGAGCTAGTCTTTGCTCATAAATTGTTGTTAGATGTGCTCAATACATCATACACCTCCTCCCTTTCCCCCTTCCTGAAAAACTAGAAAAAAGAATCGCGGGCATGATGGTTCAGAAACAGAGAGGGACAGAAGACTAAAACTTGAAATGTGTTCAACTAGAATCTTTCTGGATTTGACATAAAAACTTGAAATGTGTTCAACTAGAAATCTTTCTGGATTTGACATACTATGAAGTCAGTAATCACTACATCCTTCGTTGAATTAGTAGACACCACTTTCATAATGTGCTGCACTTCTTGACGTACAGTTTCAAGAAGTGTGACACTGTAAACTTATCAATTTTTTTGACAACATTTTGATATGCACGATAATTTTCATATTTTTGTTGATAACATATTGACAAATATGATTTATTTTGATGACTTCTCTAGTAATCTAAGATCTTTGACCTGCTTCATTCTACATGATTTTGTAAATCTACCAAGTACATGGTATCATCAAGATTTCAGTATTAAAAAGACCTTCCCTACTGCTCTCTACTTTTAAGGGTGACTTGTTCCAAACTATGTTTATTTGCTAATTCGAGGAGATACTGTATGTTCCCTCGTTTTGCTTTTTCCTTAAAAACTTTTTGCTAGCTCCATTGAAGTCCCATGTGTTTGTTCCAGTGCCATATGTACACCTTTAACCAGATTTTAATGCCTTATTATTGCTTATAGGCTCAAGAGGAAGCTGAAGCTTCTGGTATCTTGACTCTCGTAGCACTAGGGATGTAAGTTGTGTACTTCACTCCTCTTTCACATTCAGATGTTTGTGCTGTAAAGTGTGTAATTCGCTTTCTGATACTGAAACCTATTGATAGGGTTTTTGCAATGTCAAAGGATACCCATAGAGCTGGGGGAAAGCAGAGCTTGCATGAGTTTTGGTATGTTCTTTCATTGTGATATCTGTTAGCTAGATATAGAACTGTGTAGCAAACCGATGTATAGTGTGATAATTATTGCACAGATTTGAGCATTGCCAATACCTAATTGTTGCTCTGTTTTGTTGAGGTATTATTATAGATATTGTCTTCTAGGTGAGGCATATCTAACAGATGTATCTAGGGGAATATGTCATACAATCAAAAGGTTGGAGTACATATACTATAAACAGATGTATCTTGGGGAATATGCTGCTACAGCTACAACAACCCTACCCCTACCTTTCCTGCAACTTCTCTTTTTGTGAACTCTTTACTTTCCTACATGAAGTGTCAGGTTTCAGAAGTTGTCTTTTGTGACTCCTTCCATCATTGATTCTCTCACTCTGTTCTTTTAAGATCTTTTATGCAGTGTTGCTCTCAACCTGTGGGTTATGTGTATTTTTTGATAGGACTGCTTAAAACATCATGTTTAAATCATGTGGATCTTAATAGCTTACTTATTATTCAAAACCATAAACAAATATATGAGCCTTGTCATTATTTGTTTGGCTCCTTTTATGTTTAAGTGCCTTGCTCTGAGAAAGAAGAAACGGGGGAGGGGGCTATAGTAGATCTATTTTTTACACTTAACTTTTCCCACTAATTCTTTTGCAGGGAAATGATTGCCTACATTGCGAATACTTTAATATTCATATTGAGGTAAGACTCGGTAACAGTCCATTAGAAACTAAAGTTGTTTCTTTTCTTTTGTCATAATATCATTTTGTTCCTTTCTATGTTACTTAAGGAGATTTCCTCTAGTTATTGTGCTACTCTTTTCTCAGGTAGTTCTATTTCCCCATTTTCCCTATATTAATATTCTAGTAAGTAGTGTTGTTAACACTTCATGTTCTAAGCGTACCTGAAGTTCCCTTGATGCCTGGTTGGTTATTATCCTCTTTCTTTTTTTGGTTATTGAATCAATAATGTTGCTCATATGCTCTAACTTCTCGCAGCGGAGTTATCATAGCTCAAAGCATCTTCAGTATCGGAAATCTCGACAACAATACAGGTAGTATATCCCCCTGAATTTATTAAGTAATGCTTCACTTTTTGTATATGGTTACCAACTGTTCTCCTATTAGTTGAAGTGTGTGGTACATGCTGCACATCACAATAAGTTGGCGTCTCAGTCATTTTTTAAATCATTTTCTTGAGAATCACTAGTAGTTGGTACTTAAGGAGGTGCTGGAACTTGGACAGTGGAAGTCGTGAGACTCATGTCCTGAGCCGATCGTTCTCCTGTTTTTAAATGTTGAATAATTACATTACTAGAAGGAAAACAATTAAATACTTTGGTTAAGTTTTAATGGCTATTAAATAATAAGGGAATTTAGAAAAATAGAGAACGTCCGACTAGGATGTTGAAGTAGTAGGTTGAGTAATTCCTACCACTTACAGAAGTAATAAGTTGATTAATCAAGATCATTGAAGGTAATGAACTAGGAGTATGAAAGTGCGACATAGCCTTTGGTTGTCGGACATGTGAGCGGATGCACTTGAGTAAAAAAATCTAGGACTCAATCTGGAGGATTTCCTAGGAAAAACCAGAGCGATGAGATTCTAGGGAAAGTTGAGGTGTTTGTCACTGGACACTTCAGGAGATGCATATATTGATCACATTTCACATTTCTATATTGAAATAACCAACTAACAAATTGACAGAATCACTGACCAGCACCAAGAGTATGGTCTGAGAGAAAGCTGACCTTGGAAAAGATCAAGCAAACGAAATTAGCAGATTGTCAGTCCAAAAGTATTGGAAGAACAAACAGACTGACTGCGATACCAAATAGCATTGCAGTATCAAACGGAAGTGCCCACCTAAGGCCAAAGACTAAGCACTGTTTCAACCTTATAAATCTAAAGCTCTAGATGGAAAGAAATCAGAGGATACATTAAGGCAGCAACCAATGCAAAGCCTGCAATTAACCAACAATGAACAGCGGCAGAATCTTAGCAAACAACAAAGACTGGGCTATGATACCATATGAAGGCATAGATTTGGTGGAAAACTATCTTTGTTAGGTTGTGCATATCAATAATATTAGTTGTAGAGTTATTTACAAGAAGAGCAAAATAGTGGGTATATACACTTAGGTTTCTAATTTATTTACTATTTATTATTTAACAGACCAAAGAAAGGGGGAAACAGGTAAAGACCCAAAAAATCATCATTGATGCTCATATGCATCACACCTCAGGTTAGGTCATAGGTGTTACTGATCACCTGCCTAGTTTGTGAGATCCCTCCTTAGATGCATTCTTATTGAGATTTTCTGAACATTTTTCTTAGATTCATTCCACTACAATAAATTTCCCAGATCAAGATTTTTTTATTTATTTACACAGTAATATTGTAGGGAGATCGTGGGGCTATGTCTTTCTTCTCTATATCATTCTTCAAGTAGCTCGAACCATAGTTGTTTTTGCGTTCTATCCTGCCCTTTGCTACTTCGGTTATGGTTTGAATTGGAAAGAAGCTATCATTATCATATGGTCTGGTTTGAGAGGAGCTGTTGGTTTGGCACTCTCCCTATCTATTAAAGTAAGCCCTTCTCCGCTCACTTGTGATTCCATATGGTTACCTGTATTATGTAACTTGAGGCTTAGATACAAATGTGCACCGAAGATATATTTTCATTTCGAGTTGAGAATAACTTTTACTTACATAACTTACTTGTATAGTATGATTTGTACTGGTATGAAATATACTCCTAATAATAAGGTGTATAATGTTTAAATACCAGTACAGTATTCTGCTCCATCAAGTACTGATGCACTTAAAAATAGATAAATAAAATAAAAGTAAATAATAATAACAAAATAAAATGGAGGCTTTCTGTTTCTAGATCTGAATTGAAGTGCTTCAATTTAATTTGAAGTGACAGACTAAGCGGTTAAACTCAATATCTATGGAGAAGATATCTTTGATTTGATATTGTACATCAATTCGAGTAAGAGCAATAGAACTTATTACGAGTAACCTAATAGTTTGAGAGGATAAGAAGCTGATAATTTTCCCACTTATTTGTCAAGCTTTATGAAGCATATCCACAATGTAGGCACTGGAAGAGGGATGCTATATTTTCTTTTACTTAATAACATTTACACATGGTTTTCTTTCTTAATTTCCAGGATGCTAGTGGTGATCCAAAGTATCTCAGCTCAGAAACTGGAGCTATGGTATGTTTTTGTTGACGAATAATTGCAATATAGCAACAGCTCATTTTCCCTGCTTTTGGACCTCATCGATTCATTGCCATAATTTACTTGTAGTTTTTAGGCACCTATTTGAAGCCTAAGCTATCAACTTTCTTTGACATGCAACTGAAACTCTTTCTTTGCGGTACAGTTTGTTTTCCTCACTGGTGGAAGTGTGTTACTGACACTCATTATCAATGGATCTACCACACAATTACTTCTAAGTCTCTTTGGTATGGATGCTCTATCAGAAAGTGAGGTAAATTTCTGGTGTAATTGAAGTTCTCTTGTATTGAGGAACTTACCTTCCCTTGATATTGTGATTCATGATGTCATTTTATTTAGTTTCACGTTGAGTGTTCAATATCAGTAATTGCCCTTCTCACTGAAAACTTGAAGGCCCTACCTGTGCTTTTGTGTATATTCAATCTTATCAATCAGATTTTTGGTGTTATGGATTGAGATGAATCAATGATGTTTCGGGGAAAGGAGCATTATTACATAACTTGAAATACAAGTTCCTGTATTTAGTAATTATGTGCAGAATTCTCCAAACATTTTTGGAATGTATACCTTGGTAGACTTGGTAACATTAGTGCAGGAAATTGGATGTGAATTAACCTACACCCCATTTTTACTAATCCAAAGCATCACCTTATTGTTGTTTTTCTCTATTTTATAAGATTGCATTTACTGAAAAGTGAGTACTATGCTACCTGCTGTCTTTAAACCATCGTGTCCTCTGATCCTGACTTTGTTCATCCTCTCAATGCACAAGGATCATCAGCTTGAACTCATAGTTGTCCTATAACCTGAAAATATTTTCATGTAAATCTGAAAAGAAGTATCTCCTGAGGATTAACAGTCAAAATTATATCTACAGAGAATTAGCTAATTCATTCTGGTCTTTGTTAAATTCAAATATGCGGCAAATTATTAAGAAACATACCCGGTGTACTCAACCACAGCTTGTATATCCATATTTGAGATGTGGTCTTTTTGTTGCAAGAGCCATCCGGCTTATACTACAATTTGTTTCAGAAAACCATGGTCAATTATGCAAAGCATCAACTATTGAGAAAAGCTGAAGAGTTTTCCAGAACCTGTAGTGGAAGCAATAATCCTTTTGATTGGATAACTGTTGGAGGTTATGCCTCATGCATAAAAGATGTCTGTGAAGACACAGTTTGGCCTCCCTGTACCACCAATCATGGCTATCTAAAAATAGATGATATGAAGACTATGAGAGTATGCTTTCTGAAAGGTCAGTAACTGCATCGGGACTAGTTGGTCTATAGTTTACTTTTACAACCTTTCTGGTGTCTGGCACCTGCATTTCTCATCTGTGATTTCAGCTTCCCTTTTGCTTTCTTTTGTAAGTGTTGCATATCAGATATTGCTACTCTCATCTATTTGATTGATAGGTTATCGATGTTGTACATTGATCATGAACTAGGGACCTTGTTTTGTAAGAACTTGAAATATTTTCAGTCTGTTCCTATGAAAGACCTGCATGTTCTTATCCTCTAAAACCCAAGGAATATAAGGAATTGAAGAGTTAGAAAACAGTGTGAAGTTCTCTAATAAGCTGAACATTGACAATTTTGACCATTTTTTTACATCAGGACCCTATTGGTAGGGGATACTGTGAGCTTACATTGTGCCGAAATTTGCTTCTAGAACATCTATCTTCTTGTATCTCTGCATCCCTTCTTGGTAACATTTCTATTCTTCATTAAAAACTAGAGCCTCTGCTTTCCTCTGCTAATAGGAGTAAGTATGCATTTCCATCTTATCCAAAAATCTTAACACATACATGCGATCCTGAAATTTTGCAACCTCCAAAATCTTAATAGATTTGTTAAGCGGTACGCCTGATTTCTTTTTGTTCTTCATTTTTAAATATTCACTGTCTGGACTTTAGTCAAGGTGACACTTCTTTTCTCCTTTCGTCTTCCATTCCTAGTGCCTTTACATGAGGATTCAGTTATTTGCATTTGGTTTTGCTACAGCTACTCGTGAGACTTACTGGTCAACATTCAATGAGGGGAGGATAACTGAATCCAGTATCAGTGTTTTGATGGAGTCAATAGATGAGGCAATCGATCTGGCGACTCAGGGATTACATGACTGGAATTATATTTCTACTCACCTCAAGTTTCCAGGATATTATAGATTCTTCAGCACAAGTGTTTGTCCTCCCAGACTGACAAGGTGGCTTGTGCTAAAGAAATTACAGGATAGTTGTCATATATGCTCTGCATTTATCCATGCTCACAGAATAGCAAGGCAGCTTCTTCTTGACTATACTGGTAAGAGTGAGTACCATCTTCAGATAAGAAGAATGTGGCCGATACAGTAGGTAGACATTGCGGAGTAGTTCTATTATGTAATCAGAGTCTAACAGCAATGGTTTTGTATGTGTACTTTTTCTTTCTTAACATCAAATGCCAAACTCCTACTCTTTGAGAGTTGTGCCTCCTGTTCGTAAGAGGTCCTTTTCCCCCCTCGTTTCCTTGCCTATTTTTGTTGCATAACTCTAATGTGAATCCAAGTATTCGTGGATCTGGGAGTTGTGGATTGACTCCTGAAGTCATCTAACAATCTCTCTACATTTTAAAGGTGATAATGGAAATGCTGCAATTGTTGTTGCTGAAAGTGAAGTCGAAGAAATAGAAGCAAGGAAGTTTCTAGAAAATGTCAAGAATTCAATGCCTGAGGTTTGTGAATGTTTTCGTGGTAATCATGCATTGTAGCTCTTGTTTAGATAGCTCATTGACCATTTAATTGTCAAGACTTCGCAACATGGTTTTCTTAAATTCATGTCTACTTGCTGGAATATAACACTATGCATGCTCTGCAGTTCTTCGAATTAGAGGATGATGAGTTGTTCATCTGAGCTTCTTTCCTTCCGACCAGAGTGGGTTGCTCAAATGTTAAGAACCTCCACCTCCAATCTTGAGGTTGTGGCCTTGTGGGTTTGACTTTTGAGTCACCAAGGGAGCGGAGTGCGGAACTCCTGTGGAGGGGTCAAAGAAAGTATCTAAAGACGATGTGCAAAATTATTCATGACCAAATTTTCTTATAATAAAAATGAAAACATGCAATCTTATCAGACGCGTTCATCTAAATTAACCCTTTTGATTCTGTCCGTTCTTTTTTAAAAAAAAAATAAATGCCCTCGCTCGGGTTACAAGCCAACGCTACTGAGCTCGGCTAATTCTGTCTATTCTAGATCATACATCAAACCGAATCAAGGCAAGTTACATTTTCACTGCTGAAGTGTCTGGATGAATGTCTCAGTGATATGGAGAAAGATGGGATTTTAACCGAGAAAGTTGTGCTGCATGTACATGATTTGCTTCAGGTAACTGTATTTCATGCGTCAATTTCCAGTGCCATAGCATTTTTATGTATTATGCTTATTGAATTATTTTTATTGTGTATGTTTTTGAACTCCAAACTAGAATGACCTTGAAAAGCTCTTGAGAAGTCCTCCTACAGTAAGGATCCCAAAGCCAGTAGAGGTCCTAAGTATCCATCCTTTGTTGGCAAACCTTTCTCCTGCTATTCAAAGTGATTTGGAATGTTCTGCAAACAGTGTATTGAAGACACCAGGTTGTACACTCTATACCAAGGGTTCCAAGCTGACAAGTGTTTGGCTGATAGGAAATGGATCAGTTAGGGTAAGTAAACGATGCATAAAGCATCTATCCAAGTATCTCTATTTCCAGATAGCTAGCATTATTTGTATTTATGTTTGGTCATTGAAAAACTTCTTTTCTTTCTTCTCCAGTCGAGAAGGAGCCCTTTTCCTATTAATTGTCATGTGGATTCAACATATCATCGAGGAAGTGTTTTAGGTTTATATGAGGCTCTTGTCGGAAAGCCATATTTGAGCGATATGGTGACAGATTCTGTGGCTTTCTGCGTCAAAATTAAGCTGGAGTGGGTCATTTCAGTACTGGCCCGTGATAATGCAGTAGAAGAACTGTTGTGGAAGGTGATCTTTAACAATCTTTCCACCACTCTTAGTGCAACTCAAGCATTTATGTTATCAGAAACATCACAATAAGTACTGTTGTAGTTGAACAGACATGAGAAATGCTGCTGTCTAGAGTGGCTTCAGATAACTGAATTTTACTTTCTATTTATAAATCAAAGGTTTCATTTATATATAATGAATTTTACTTGTCGCTATTTAGTTTGACAAGTTCTTCATAAACAAGGTACAATATTTTCGGAATTTAATGATCAATCTCATGTGCAGGAGTGCACCGTTGTTGTGTCTAAGCTCTTGGCACCCGATATATTTAAGAAATTCTCAATGCAAGAAGTAAGAAGTATTATTGATGAAAGATCAGTCATGAATACTTTCTCAAGTCAAGAAGTAATAGAAACTTCTCATCATTCCATCAACTTCCTGTTAAGTGGTTGCTTGAGAGATCAAAGTACCGAACAACTTATTGAGTGCCCAGCAGTATTACCATGTTCCATTTTAAGTGAAAGCATCCCGTACAGCAGCGCCAATGGAACGGGTAGGTGTCCTCATTATAATGTCTCCTCATCTGAACTGTTGATACCAATGTTTAATTCCTTGTTAGTTTGATCAGTAACACTCAGCAGAAAAAGTGATTTTTCTTCATCTTCTTTGTTGTGACTGTCACGTCGTCAAATCCTCATTAGCCTGCACGCCTTCTTCTTGCTGTTTATAAACTTTGTTGTCATAAGGTTCTACTCGAGTAGGGTTGTTTTTGCATTGTCTGGATGCTCATGAATATATGTTTCTTAAAGAAAAAAAAAAGGAAAGAAAATGGTTTTAGAACTTACCTGACTGCTAGTTGTCTCCCACTTTTAAGTTGACTTCTTTCTTGCATTAAGCAATACTTAGAACCTAAGGGAAGTAACTATCAAGGGTGTCTTCCTTGAAGTATTCCTGTAGTATGGTTTTCTAACTTAGATGCTTGGTGCTTTTGTAGCTGAGAGTTTTGGATCATGTTCTTATTCGAAGTACAAAGTTGTGAAACCAGCAAGGATAGTTCGAATCGACATTTCAGCAGTATGAGAGTTGGCCATGCAAAATTTTAGAAAGAAGTAAAAATTGGTAAGCCAAGGAGATAACACAATGTCTAACTTTGAATTGCGTGGATTAGTTGGTCATAGCTTTTTCATCTTTCAAGAGCGTACTTGCTGTCGTTCTATGACTTCACTTTTCCATCATGAAAAAGCTGTAAAGTTACTTGGCTTCATTTTTTTTCTTTGTCGGGGCTAAGATTGTCTGCCCATTCTATTTCTGACATCAGTGCAATTTACACTGCTTGATAATTTATGTAAAAAGTCTGCCACTTGCAACTATAATATTTACTCACTCATTGTACTGCTTACAAATCAAGGTATGATTTAAAAGCATTACATGTTCGTTTTTTCCTCCAGAGTTCTACTCCGTGTGTGACCAAATGTTAAGCTTTTTGAGCAAGTGGAAACTTCACTCTCTTGGAGTTTTTGCATGTCTGCACTTTCTTTTTCCATGAAAATTGGCAACATGTATATGTTTCTGTCTGGATGCTTAACAGGGTTGCTATTCCATATTCCATTGTTTCTTTTGTTATAATAGATATTGAATACTCATCTGATCAACATTCATCTTTACTACTTGTCTACTGCTTATGTAATTTAATTCCATGGGATTGTGCTATTGAACGATCTCATCCGTTCACCATATTGCACAACATGTTTTTGATTTTTCGGATATATACATGATTCTGTTTGTGCACATTTCAGTCAGTTGACTCGTCTCTACAACTATTGTTAAACATTACAAATATTCATCTATATATGGTTAACATTCATTTTTGAGGACAAGTTCCCTACAAAGTAAAGTAATTTAGTTTGAACTTATTTAAGTGTGTGACTATCTCATCTAAAACCTTAAGTGGTTAGAGAGCACACTTCTATTAGTTATTCTCAACACGCCCCCTTACGTGCACACCTGAATTTTTTTTCATGGACCAAATACGTAGAAATTCTTTTTGATATGGGTGATAGTGAGATTCTATCTCCTCTCATCTATACTTTGATTACTTAATTGTATTCTCCATAGAACTATCAGGACTTGTTTATTTTAAAGGAAGTTCATCGTGCTGTGATGGTCGATTATTTTACTTGAAGTATCATACTTGTTATTTCTCAAGAGAAAAAAAGTTATCTTCCGCTCTCCTTGTATAGGTTGGTAAAGGGCCAGTGGATTACTTGGAAGCTAAGTCGATGATCTTGGTGGTCTTGTGAGTGGTTGATAAATTGTATGCAGTTTCAGCAAGACTATGCTACAAGGTTTGTATAAGTTGTATTCCTACCCCACTTATTTTCTTGAATTGTACCCGGTGTCTGATTCATAATTTGAATTCGCGCTGAGAAAGTCCATTTGGGAGTGACCAAAGGCAACCTATTCTTACCCTCACCATGTGAGTATCATAGATAATAGAACAACAATGTACTAGTGTGATTTCATAAGTGGGATTTGGAGAGAGTACCGTGTAAGCAGATGTTACCCTTATTTTGTGAGGTAAATGGGTCATTTCTGATAGTCCTCAAGAAAGAGTATCATAGGTAATATCTTAGCAGAAAGCACAATATGTTCTTGTGGGCCTTTTCTAATTTGGAAAGAACTTTAGTTGGTAGGGCACTCGCAAAAAAATAAGTTGCACCAATAACAAAACAATGGAGACAGACTAGTTAAAATAATATATTCATGCATATGCCTATTTCAGTTAATATTCTTCTTGTTATCATTTTCCCTCCAATTCAAATTCTTTTTTTATGACTAGTTCTTTTCCTTATACTAAATACAACTATTATTAAGATTAGAGTAAATAGCATTCAGATTTTTGACACGAAACTCGATACATTTGTGAAAAATCACTAAAATATTATTTAATCATACTGATTCTCTAAAGGTCCATGTCCACTAGCACCCCATATAAGTGTCTGGTTTCATGTTACTTCAATTTGAGCTAAAAGGGATAATCTGTGAAGTCTGCCTTTATCTTGAAATCAGGAGGCACTTATATTATACTAAGGTCCTATTACCCTCCTGAACTTATTTTATAAGTAATTTTCTACCCCTTTTTAGCCTACGTGGCACGGGTTTGGAAAAAAAAGTCAACCATCGTTGGACCCACAAGATAGTACCACGTAGGCCGAAAAGGGGTAGAAAATTACTTATAAAATAAGTTCAGGGGGTAATAGGACCTTAGTATAGTATAAGTGTGTCTCTGAGATTTCGAGCATAGGTTGAGGGGTATTTGGGCATTATCCCTTTGAGCTTGCTTGATTTGTACCATTTCCATTAGTATCCCATATTATAGTGTTAGAAAAAAAATATTGTCAAAATTGAAACACCATTTGGATGCATTTCCCAAGAACAATTATATTGTAAGATTATGTTTATTAATTGAAGGAAGAATTCTATTAAGGTTTGGGGCAATGAATCAATGAGAGAACTTATTTTTTTATAATATAAATAAGTAGAGAATGCATCCCTTATAATTAATCTATGCATCTAAAAAATTCTGCACCGCTCTTCATTTTATATTTTCATTCCAATGTGGAATTATTATTTTTGTAATATGCACTCTTTTCCAAAAACTTGCTAGCCTAGTTGTCGGTCATCGGCCCGCCATTCCCTGGTTTCGCTCATTTAGCATGTCAACACACAAATTAAAGTGAATATATATCACTTAATCATAACTAAGATATGAAAGTTTATATGCAAGTCATATGCCTTATTCATTTGTTCTATATGTTCTCATTAATTTATTGACTGCATTATGTGTTACTTAAACATGGTCTCCACTTCTTAGTAAGTCAAAGCACAATTATAAAACTATTTACCCAGAGTAGTTGATGAATATAATTAGGGTCGGCTCAACATAATTGGGGGTCTAAAGTGAAATTTTAATTTGCGATATAAAATATAAATAAACTTTTATATACGTATTTATTCAAAAATTATTTTTCTTACAATATTGTTTTTTCAGTTTTTTAGTTTTAGGTAAGATATTATCAACTCAATATTGAAAAAAGTCATTTCAGTAAAACAATTATTATGTATTGTTAACATAATGTCATAAGTAATAAGTTGACAAATATTAAATAAAGATAACAATTATAATCAGACTGACTCAAGAAGTTGATGACTTGGTATACCTCATTTTAATATGCTTGTAGTAATGCTTGAAATTAAAATTTAAAAAGATTTTAAAAAAATTGTAATTCACTTTTTTTTAACACTTTTTACCATTAATTCTTATTTTTTTACAAAATACAAAAGAGGTTAAAGAGGATCATATAATATATTTTAGAAAATTATATTTTTTTTATCATAAATAATCAATTTCTCTATAAAAAATTTAACACAATTTATTTTTGACAAAAATTTGGGACCCCCAAAATTTTGAAACCTAAGACAAAGGTCTTATTTTCAATAACATAGAATCGGCCTATGAACATGAGTTACATAATAACCTTGAAGGAAAAATTTTCAAAATGTTAATATTTTGACATTTAATAGGTTTTCTTAGCCACACTTTCTATATTCTAAAAAATCAATATTTTAGTTTTTGATTTATGTAATTTTTTTGTTTAATTTTCAAGATTAAAATTATTTTGAAAAGAGAAAATCAAGGGAGATTATATTTTTTAGAAAAAGGAACATATCAATTAGAATTCTCATCAGTTACAATTTCAAAAAATATATTTTTTCATTCTATTAGATCAACTTTCCTTTTTATTATGTTTTCATTATAATTTTATAGCAATATTTTTTACATTTTATGTGCTCACTTAACCATTTAAATTAAAATTAATTTTTCTTACTTTTAAACTACAAAGTGTATTTCGGTTATCAAAATTGTATTAAATTATTGCCAAATATACTTCTTCTTTTTTTGTATTACAAAAATATTATTGATTGTATCTCAATATATATGAATATTATTTATGAAAGGATACAAGATTTTGGGGAAAATAACATACTTGGTGGAAATAATAAATTTGTTGAGGAGGTTATAATATTTTTAAAAAATAAATACAAATTGACTATGAGAGAAATAAGAATACAAGATTCTAGAAAACGCATAGCATACATAGTGAAAATAATATAATCAGGATAAAATATTCTAAAAAAAATACAAATTAACTGTTAAAAATAGGATAGATATATGCTTAAGAAATACAAATTCATATGAGATGACATACATATTGAAAATGATATAATCAGGACACAATATTCTAAAAATGTACAAGTTGACTGTTATAAAATAGGATACATCTATGCTCAAAAAATATAAATTCATATGAGATACGTATTTGAATGACTTCAAATAAAAAAAAAAAATAGAATGTCCTTAATGAAAATATAAATGATGAGTAAAGGAAAAATAATTGACAAACAAAAATTAATATGAATACTATTCTGGTATGAATACAATTTTGCAACCTTCTTCTTTGACTCTCTCTTTCTTCTTCGTCTGCTACGTTCCTTTTTTCCAATTCTTTTCACCAAATTCAAATAGGAATCTGTGTTTACTTGTGCTACAAGCAAAATTCGAAATTATTAAACATGAATATACAAAAAAAAAATCAAACAATATATTATGTATGAATATTAATGTAGATTACTACAAATTACAATTTACTAAATTTCGAATATGAAAACAAAATAATAAAAAAATAGTGTTTCAAATATTAAAAATTCGAAATGCATAAATATTTGATGAGTATGTTAACAAACGCATATAAAAATTGAAAAAGTGACGGAAAATCTGTAATATATACAATCAAAAATTCAACATAATTTTTATTTTGAAAATAAAATTTCATGAAATCTTACAAAATAAATGATGATTTCAAAAATACCTTTATCTATTGAAAGATTTCTTGAATTAATCGATAGATCTGAACAAATTGATATGAATTTGAATAATTAATTCTTCTTCAACAATAAGAGAGAATAATGGTGAAAATTTGATAAAAAAGAAAAAAAAAGATTGAAAACTTGAAAGATGGATATACTTTAATGCTATTAAAGTCTAAGAAGAAGTTTAAATGAGTAATGAATGTATTTAATGTTGGACTGTTATGAGAAGTAAAAGAAAAGACAAATAATAGTATTTGAATACAAATTAATTTTTAAAATATTGACATTTGATTTTAAATAATTTTTAAAATGTAGATATTTTACTAATTAGATTAAATTTTTTGACTAATTTACTAATTTTCCCTAACCTTCTTTATTAGATTTAAAAAGATGTATAATAGGATATCCACATAAAAATAATCAAGGCCTTCTTAAAATAGTGGAATAAACCCATGAATATTCAGTTATTGAGAAAAGTCGGTTAACTTGATTTTATGGCAAGTAGCTATTAACCTTCTTACAATATTTTCTTCTTTTTTCATCCTATTTTTCTTTATAAATCTTCAGAAAATCAAATTAGGACCACAAGATTACTTTATGCCCATTACTATAACATTAACATGATAATGTTTGTACGATTTTTTTTTTGCAAAATGATAGTCTGGGCCGGTTTTGCAACGTTGGTTATAGTTTACATGAACTCAATAATTTTTTCATACATCTTATATGTATATATTAAACATTTACTAAGCATCTAAAATATTTAGTTGTGTATCGAATTATTATGTGTAGTAAAATTATTGAGATTATTATAATTTTTTCATAAAATTCAATTTCTTAATACCTTAATTAATTGTCTTATTTTTGCAAAATGATAGTCTGGGCCGGTTTTGCAACGTTGGTTATAGTTTACATGAACTCAATAATTTTTTCATACATCTTATATGTATATATTAAACATTTACTAAGCATCTAAAATATTTAGTTGTGTATCGAATTATTATGTGTAGTAAAATTATTGAGATTATTATAATTTTTTCATAAAATTCAATTTCTTAATACCTTAATTAATTGTCTTAAAAGAGACTTGACTTTTCTTGTGTAGAAGTGTGTGAACTGTCATATTAATTGGTTAAGTGTGTAGCTACTAGCTAGCTACAAGTAGATTAAAATATATTTGGAGCCCTGAACTATACATAACTTTATCCCAATTCAAGGATTTATATAAAAAGATACTATTGATTGTGCAAATGTGCAACTATTTGTTCATGGATCAACAGATAATTTATTTAGCTCTAAACTATATTTTGGCTCAAAACTATCATTTCCGTCAAACTATTGGTCAAAAATGCCCTTCTAATTAATGGAAATTGTTAAATGTCATGTAGTTGCCACATTATACCCCAATAGATTTCCACTGCTACATAGACTAAAAGGAAAAGGGTAAAAAGTACCTTTAAACTATTCGAAATAGATTATATTTACCCTTAAACTATATTTCGGCTCAAAACTACTTTTTCCATCAAACTATTGGGTCAAAAGTGACCTTCTTATTTGGCAGAAGTTGTTAAATTTCGCATGTGCCGCATTAACTAACTCCCTAAATCTTAATTACTCATTTTCCCCTCATTTCATTATTTTCCGGAAACGATTTCACCCCTTCTCCCTCATTTTGCGGCTAAGGTTTCACAGTTTTTTCTTTGTCGCTGGGTTTCAAAGTAGAAATTCGTGGTTATAGGTTATTAAACTTTTTTCTTATTTTATTGTGTTTACAACCACGAAATCCACTTTGAAACTCAACTCCGAAGAAAGTTATGAAACCTTGGCTGCGAAATGACGGGAAAGTTGTGAAATTCTAACTATTATACTTTAAAATCGTAAACGTAATAAAATAAGAAAGAATATTTATTAACCTATAACCATGAATATCCACTTTGAAACTCAGCACGAAGAAAGCTTTGAAGCCTTAGCTGCGAAATTAGGGGAAGTTGTGAAATCCTAGCTATCATGCTTTGAAATCGTAAACATAATAAAAAAAATAAAATTTACTAGCCTACAAGCATGAATATCCACTTTGAAACTCAGTCACGAAGAAAAGTATAAAACTCTAGCCGCGAAATGAGGGAGAACGGGTGAATATATCATTTCTGAAATAATGAAATGAGGGGGGAAATAATTAGGATTTAGGAATTTAGTCTACGTAACAGTGAAATCCTATTGGCATGCAATGTGACATCCATATGACATTCGCGTAGCATTTAACAACTTCCGTTAATAAAAAAGATAATTTTGATCCAATAGTATGACGGTTTAAATAGTTTTGAGCTGAAATAAATTTTAAGAATATATATGAGTCATTTCAAATAATTTAGAAATATTTTTAAGTTTTTTCTATTTATTTAGTTAAACTCATATAACTCGTCTTATTTAGATGAAGTATTGATCAAACTAAGTCATTATATAAAGTAATTCACCAAAATAATATGTTTTTTTTAAAATTTTACAAAACTAGTATAAACGTATTTCACAGTAACGTTTTAGGGTATATTTTATTTTTTAAAAGCTGACGGCGTCAGATTGATATGCGTTACTGTGAGTAACATTTTACTCCTAAAACGTTACTGTGAGTAACGTCTTACTCTTAAAATGTTACTCACAGTAAAGTTTTAGGAGTAAAACGTTACTCAAAAAACGTTTTAGGAGTAAAATGTTACTCACAGTAACGTATATCAACCTAATACCGTTAGTCTTTAAAACTTGAAATATACCCTAAAACGTTACTGTGAAATACGTTTATGCTAGTTTTGTAAAATTTGAAAAAATATATTATTTTGATAAATTATTTTATATAATGACTTAGTTTGATAAATAATTCTATTTAGATAAAGCTAAAGGAGGAAGTACGCTGGAACATGACCTAGCCTCGAAACTAACGATAGTAAAGGAGAGTAGTTGAACATTTTCGTAGCTATTGTAATTTGTATTATATAATTTAAATATCTTTTATATCTCCCCTATTTAGAAGAGGGAGTTGAAGGACTAACACTGCATCACTGGGTTGTACTAAAAGTTAAGAAAATTGTACTATTAACTTGAGCCCATTTTACCTTTTGCAGTGCTTTACATAATAACAATAATAATAATAACAACAACAATAATAATAATAACAATAGCAACAACAATAATAATAATAATTAAATTAATAATAATACTAATAATAATAATTATAATACTAATAATAATAATAATAATGATAATGATAATAATAATAATAGAACTAATAATAATAATAATTATTATTATTGTAATTATAATTATAATAATAATAATAATAATAATAATAATAATAGAACTAATAATTCTAATAATAATAATAATAATAATAATAATAATAATAATACTAATAATAATAATAATACTAATAATAATAATAATTAAATAATAATAATAATAATTACAATAATAATAATAATATAATAATAATAATAATAATAATAATTATTATTATTATTATTATAATAATAACAATAAGAACAATAATAATAATAATAATAATAATAATATTTATAATACTAATAATAATAATAATAATAATACTAATAATAATAATAATAACAATAATAATAATAATAATAATAATATTTACGCCTGTGTTGTATTTTTCAATTCATGTGAGTTTTTTTTTCCTTCTTTCGTTATTTTTTTGGTCCCAGTCCTTATTAATGCAGAGTATTTTTCTAATGATTTATTTATGCTTTTATTTTTATTTACTGGAATAAAAAAGATAGCCAACTTCTCCTTGGATAAAGATGGCACAACTTCGTTTAGTTTGGATTTCATTAAAGGCTATTGTGGAACATTCTAAGCATTTGGCTCTTCTGGTAACTAATTTTTGTCAAAATGATACTCCTAGAAATGTCATTTTCTTTACTGAAATACCATATTACTTTATTTGTTGGTCTGTTACTCCAGGAAAGGGTAAACTTTTTAAAATTCTTATCGTGTTTCCGGAGATATTTTGATCAGAAATCAACTATCCGTCCAAATGCGTAGAAGCCTCCTTCATCGAAATAACATGGCATGAGAAGTGTTTGCCTTACAAATTTGAATGTCTCAAATAGGTTTCATGGGCGATCCAATAGACGTAAAGCCAGGCAGGAGAGAGTTCCATGAAAACCTAACAACATGCATTTGTGCACATTCTGAAATGGATACTTGTGCTACTGCGATTAGTGCTAGGAGATATATAGGTGAAGTAATTGATGGTCAGATAGGTGAAGAAGAGCAAGAATGATATGATGCAAAACATACGGAGAATGAACTTGAAATTCAATGTAGAGGGCTTTAGAAAGCAGATTCTGATTAGAATATTAGAAGATGATTTTCTTAGATTAAAGAGAAGTGGCAGCATATGGAACATGTCCTCATTATGAGTACTAGATTCAATTCATTGATAACAAGATAACGGTAAGCCAAAGATATAAGTCAATGGTCCGGGTAGAAGAGAAAACTTTATAAGCCGCTTTCTCAAAACTTGTGTTTACCACTTCAATTTTGCATTTGTCTATATATTTCAAATTCTAACATTTTTTTGGTACTTGCAGGAATGAATATATCTATATTTTCTTGGTCAATTTTATAACACCTAATGACATTGACAACAACTCGAAGGTTATGTTAGCAAAATTTTCAATGTCAGTAACGCACTTATATTCTGTCAATTATTTTGGTTACCTTTACGCTTAATTACAATCTATATTGGAATTGACATTAAGTAGTAATCATATTGGCTTTTATCTATTTTTTATTGTCTTTTACCTATTACTAATCAGCAGAAAACAATTTATTCTAATTTTGATGATTTAACTGAAAATAAGAAGCAGTTAGATTTGGATTAAAGGTGACGAAATTTAAGAAAATTGTGGTGAGGAAGATGAAGAGCAGATCATTAGACGTCGTTTTTCAATTTTCAAAAGTCTTTTTCTTGCTATAAAGAATGTGTAAGGGATTTTTTATTTAAAGAAACTTTTCTTAATAGAACTTTGTTTATGTAATCTTTTTATGTGATAATATATGCAGATATGCTTGCAAGTGCACATTTGTAAAGGATGAAGAAGAGACAATATCAATGCTACTCTGGTTGTTCTATTGGTGACATTAACTACATATTATTTACACATATTCTAAGCATGGGCTGTCCATAGACATCAAACATCCTTCAAAGAATAATATCGGATGACGCATATGTTAGCCAATGTTCTCACGCTGGTAAGTATTTACTTTCAAATGATTTTGTTTGCCGCTCTGTCATACATTCTTTTAGCTAGCATGTTATAACAAGTTAACAACTATTTATAGAATCATTATAAGTTAGATACTATGTTAAAATATAATAACCAAGTAGCAAAAGAAGTTTATACCGAAAATTATTTAGACCTTATAGTATTCGGAAAAAAATGGCCAGATCAGGGATTTCACAACTGATAACAAAACTATAAAGAACTAATGCATAAAGTCATGATTAGTATATTTTTATAGCTCAAGACAATAGTAAAATTAATACATAAAATAATTTTAGAAAAATATTTCAGATTTACCAACTATTGATTTGTTATTATTTAGGTAAGGAACAACGAGTGTGCTCCAACGAGCTCTACCAACTTAGTATATTTCAATTTTTTTTTCCGAAAGCTTTCTACTAATTGTTTTTTTATGATATAGTGTTATTCTTCTTAGTAAATAGAAATGATATACCATATAAGCTTTGAAGTTTCAAATATTTTCCTTAATGCCTATTGATGGATGGAGACCAAAAGATTTTTAAAAAATCATTTTTATGTCGATTTTTCTTCAGTAAGACACCATTACTCCTTGACTGAATGATTTACTTTTGGATACAATATTATGTGAAAATGTAGTTGAAACAAAAAAAATTGCACGAAATTTGACTGAATTAGATTCTTTGAGGTCGAATTGTGATGCCTCTATCATCATAAGAAGCAGGCTAAATTGATTTTTTTTTACATTTAATTGAGTTCTTATATGAGTGTTTAATTTGGTATTAATACAAGTATAAACAAAATTGGTTGCTAAAACTTTTTGGGTTGGAATATTTATCTTTAGAGATGCCTTCTCTTCTGCTCCTATAGTTTACTGAACATCGGTGAGCTTTATGGCTTCTAAATGGAAAGATCTAATGCTTTTAACATGTATTTTTATTGTTGGTGGGACAGCTGCCGCATACGTGCAGTCACAGATAAGGGGCACAATTCTATGCAATGCAGTGGAGTGAATGGTGCTCTGTTAACATAGAGTTGAGTGAGATTCTTTACTCAGAAAATATATTTCATGCCTAACTTAAAAGCATATATGTTGCTATTCAACCTTTTCCGGTATCTAATAATTTTGGAGTATGTAAAATGTGTATTATGTAGTTTTTAGTGGAGAAAAATGACATAGCATTGACACTTGTCAAAAAGGAAAATATAAGAAAAAGCTTGAACACTTTAAAGATCTCAATAGTTAATATCATATGCATATACTACCGCTGATTTTGGTATTTTTATTTTGCAGGTTCGCGTACATTTTACCCTCCTCAAACTCCACCCGTGGACTATATTAAATATGGTATTGTTGTATTAGGTAACTGAGGTGTATGTGGTCATGAAAATGCAACAATAAAGCACCTAGATGATGAAGGTGTGGAGGTCTTACAAAATAAATCATTTAGTGATGATAAATTTGAATAGGGTTAATAAGATCACTGATTACTTATGTAGTCAAGGATTTTATCAAATAAGAAGTTGAAGTTCATTGGGCATGGTGATTTTGGCATAAACTGATTAACTGGTTATTATGGGGGTGGGGGGAATGTAATCATAAAATTCAATTTTATGAGGTAAATAGTAGTTACAGCGCAAGAAATTTATAACCTAGGCATATGTTTTGTTTGATTAAATTTAACTTATGAAGAGAGATTTTTTAGCAGCTCTTTTTGTATTTCGGAAGCCTATAGTCCGAGATTCGATTTTCTCATCATTCAGCGAAGTATCTTGGTTAACAATATTTCCACCAAATTGATGCCCTTATGATGTAAGAGAAAGACTGTAACACATATTCTATATATAGATCGACTTATCTTTTAATCTACTTGCAATTAATGTTCTTTTCTTGGTTACAATCTCAGTTTTTCCTCTACTTTCAAACTTTGTTGGTTTCTGGTGGAAATGTATCATCATTCAATGTCTCTACTAAAATGTACAATATTAAAATTTTTGATTGACTTTCTTTTATTGTCCTTAAATTTTCTAAAGTTCTTTATGAGCATTGGCTCCATCCACCAAGTAATCATGGATACTTTGAGAATGTAAGTTAAATGAAATTGATTGTTGAATTAAAATGCGGGTTCAGTAAAATTATGCTACAATTTCTCCTCTCACAATTTTCATCTTTCTTCATCCTATGCATTGCCTTTAATTTATCTTTGACAGAAGAGACAAAGTATGAAACACGTCTAATAATTGTTCTACGACGGTCAGTCGTAAAATTACTTTTGATGGTATAGCAAATCATGACAGCTAAAAGGAGTAGTGTAAATCATTGTAGAACTTAATTGGGTTGTTGTTCTCTGCTGTGTAACTTTTATATTGCATGTACAAATTTTAAAGAACGTATAAGCTTTCTGAAAAAAGAAGTGGGAAGTGAATCAAGAAGCTTTGAAGGACAATAGAAAATTTATATGAATATGTCATATATGAGTTATGACTTCTACTTGCTTCAATTATACCGGATATTTTCTTTTTACATTTTTCATGTACTACTTTAATCTTTTTCTACTCTTTATTGATATTTTTTATTGCTCAATGACAATAAAATATTGGGCCCGTGTTAGCACGGGCCTTGCCCATCTAGTATATACATATGTATGAATATTCTTGAATATCTTTAATAAAATTTCGGATGTGAATTTAGCTGGGTAAAGATGAACTTTTATGGGTCATCTTTTTGCTGATTATTCCTTTAACTTAATTTGCTTTTCAAGGTTAAAAAATGTCATCCAGCTGTATCTTCAATGTTAAATAAAACATCATTCAACGGAAACAAAAGTGTTTTTTGTTCCTTCATTTCCGGAGACAATTGTGGGTATATGTTCTTATGTTAAACACAATTTTACTGAGATAATTTCCTAAATAGTCATCTAAGTTGAGGAAATTATCTTAAAATATTATTTATGTTTGATCAAAATATTAATTTTTTTAATAATTAACTAATTTAATCCATTAAACTCATTTAATTAAAATAATAATCATATTATTTTTATTTATTTTTTTATTAATTTATTAAGAATAAATTTTCATACTTAAAATCTTTTAGCATAATTAAATTTTTATTTTTTTATGTTATGCAGAATACGTTTTTAAAACTTACTATAATTTCATAAATTTTGAATACTTTATAAACACATATATTCAAAAAAGTATTGATTTATAAATCACTCATGAACGTTAATTTACTTTAATTAATCATAAATTGTATAATGAATCAATAATATTTAAGGTCGATTAATTATTGAAAACATAATTATTTTGGTGCTTTGAAATTCATATATACTTACAATATCGTTCTTAAAAAGAAAATAGTAAGTGAATGATATTTATAGAAAATAAAAATTTTATCTTTATTTATCAGTATATTAATCTCATATAATATGTATATTATTGAATTATATCAGAAAATTCAAATAATTATTAGTTTATTTATTGATGTTTAATTGTATGAAAAGTTATAATATAATATAATATAATATAATATAAAATAAAAGAATAAAAAATAAAATTAAAAAATAAAAGATAAATAATAATTTTCTCTTTGTTACCATTTGTTTTGTCAACCTTACAAATTTATCTAAATACTTTTATAAAACAAATTAGTTAAAATATATCAGGTAATAAGTGCACACATAGATTTTTTCATTGAATTTTTTTAGTGACAACATATAAAGTTACTAAACTTTAAATATTTTTTCTTATAATCCTCATAAATTCTCATGTAATTTATATATTGATTTTGTAGAGAATAAATTTAATGAATTGAATAGGTCTATTATTTTTCAAAATAACGATTTAATGACTGGGAATATTAACTAAATTTAAGGAGACTTTTAAGGTATTTAGTATTTATAATGAATAAACAATATAATATTATCCAGTTACTATTTTCTTTATAAAAATGATATTGTAAGTATATATGAATTTCAACGCACATAAATAATTATTTTTTAATAATTAATCGACCTTTAATATTATTGATTTATCATACAACTTATGATTAATTGTAAATTAGCGTTCATGAGTGATTTGTGTATCAATATTTTTTGAATGAAAGTGTTTATAAGTGTTCAAAATTGATAAAATTATAGTACATTTTAAAAATATATTCTTCATAACATAAAAAAATAAGAAGTTTAATAATGATAAAAGATTATAAGTATGAAACTTTATTTAAAAAAATTAAAAATTAATATGATAATTATTTTAGTCAAATGGGTTCAATGAATTAAATTAGTCTATTATTAAAAAAGAAATTTAATGACATGTCATGTCAACTAGGAGAGAGAGATGATTTTGAAATGTCAAGTATATTTAGAAGAAAATAGTGATAGTTGAGTGATATTTTGATCTTAAATGAAACATAAATGATATTTCAAGATAATTTTCTTAACTTGAATGACTATTTAGAGAATTAACTCAATTTTACACCAGTTAATAGTGGTGAATCTAGAGCACAATCTAACAGATTTGTTATTGTTCAAGTCAATAACACATTGTTCATTTTGATTCAACAGATTTCACAAATTTGTTCCTTAGACTATGTCATAACTAAGCCCTAAAATGTAGGTATCATGTGAACTAATGGTATGTCTTGTAAAACTTATTTTTTTTTTCTTATTTGATGTGAAATTCGTCTGAAATGTCATGTATTCGGTTTATCGTCTGAAATGTCATGTATTCAGTTTATCATCCTAAATATGTGTCAGTCGTTTTTTTAATTTGTTTTTTAAATTTAAATTCAACAGACTTTTTTTTTCTAATGTACCATTTAAATATAAGGCTCTACACACTTTATATGTACGTAACTATAGAATTGTCCACCGATGTGTTTAAAAAGTGTGGGACAATATAAAATTATGTCCCATAGTCGTTCCTTTACCTATGTCCATATAAATATATATATATTCAGGATCTACAATGTATAGTATATATAACAAATATAAGGGGATCTTATAATGAATTATTTAAACATTAATGAGTGACTAGTAAATATTGTGGAAAATAATTTCCATGCCACCAAAACATTTAATTTCTTCTCTAAATTAAGGTTTCATGGTCTGAATTTATTCTCTCCACTATGTATGGATGAGTTTCTTGGATTCCTTGTCTACTTTTTACTTCATTGATCTACTTTTCTTCTTTTATCGGTCTCAATCATGCAAAATTCTTTTTTCTTTTTCTTTTCCACTTCTTTAAAAGTTTGTCGGACTAAAAAAATATAAAAATTTTCTCTTATTCACATTTTCTCCGTATGTGGAGTTTATCTAAACTATTATATTAAGAGGTATTTAAATTGATTTTTTAAAGTGATTTATAAATTAAAAGTTAAAATTTATAAATTGAGATTCTCCAAACACTTTCGAAACTAAATAATATATATTTAAAAATCAAAAGTAAGTCAAACAACAACTAAAAATCTTTTCTATGATTCACCCTATATCATGATTTGTCACAACCAACATTCAGTATTTATACCAATTCAATAATTGTGATAATTTATACCAATTCAATAATTGTGATAAATAGTGTGATTTGATTTTAATTAGACATGAGTAGGCTTGTACCGTTATTCAATACTTGTGTAGGTAACAAAAAACATATATTTCATCTATTCATCTTTACTTGTTCATGTTTAATTTGATACACTCGTTCAAAAATAATAAATATATAGTTGGTTTTATTATACCATTCCCACTCTCTTTGTTTCTTTTAATATATCACATTTTATATTTCACTTGCATTAAGAAGCTAAGTAAGTTTGCAATTCTATTGTTAGTAATGTTTTTTTGACGTCACCTTTCAATTAATGATAAATAAATTCATCTTTTATTTTTAATTTGCTTGTTGAGATTATTTCAAAATCAAATTTTATACAATAATGCAATGATTAGAGTAATTAGTTATGTATGAAGCAGTTACAATGAACATTAATTACTAATTAATTTTTCGAGGTTGGTCAAATATTTAAAGACTAATTAATTATCAAGGGTATAATAGATAGAATATTTAAATTTATCCATAGATTTTATAAAATGTTAAATACTTCATCTATCCCTAATTACTTGTCGATTTTTTAATTGGTACACCTATTAAGAGAACAATGATTGACATAGCGAGTTACCATTTTACCCCTATTAATTATGAAGTATATGAATTAAAAAATGTAAGAGTTTCAAAAAAGTTATATCATTTTCAAAGTAATTAATTGAGGGTATAATATGTAAAAAAAAAATATTTTTTCTTGATTTGTCAAAATGGACACGTAATTAGGGACAATCAAAAAAAGAAAAAACGGACAAGTAATTAGAGACAACTACAAAAAGGAAAAAAATGGACAAGTAATTAGGAACAATTAGACTAATATGGATCAACTATTTATAATAAGGATGACATATCAAAAGGAATGGAGGGAGTATTAAATCATCTAAATATCAAGAAACGAATAGCACTCTTTCTATCCAATAATACTTGTCCAATATTAACTTTGTACACTTCTTAAAAAACTAAAATAGAAGACTAATTTTACTTTATCGCCTTTTAAATATAATAAATACAATGACTTGAAAAATATAATTGGAAAAACACTGTAGCACAGGTCTGATCGATTTTACCTACTATTAGATTTGAACCGCTAACTCTCACCGTATGAAAGTGATACACTATATCGTTGGATGTCTCAAATTTAGTATAGTGGACAACTATTGTTGAACGGAGAAAATATTTAACAACAATGGTAAAACAAACGCAAAAATAATAAATTATTTCTTGCCTTTTCAAATTGAATAAATAAAATTTAAGAATTATTTTAATATATTGGATAAGTAAAAATAGAGAAATTGAACACTTTTTTTTGTCAAAAGGATAATTTTTTTTCATATAAATAAGCTAATTACGGAAGTTGCATGGAGGGCCCATTACAGATGATCTGAGAGTTAGGGGGTAGGTATAGTTTGCCCGTTAGAATTAAAACTTGATAACTTCCTAGAATACATAGTTCTTGCAATGTCTGCCCAAAAAAACTTATATACAAACATTAGGGGGAACTACAAAAATAGTAGACTTCGAAAAAATAGTGCAGTTCACACCATCCTTGCGGAGAAGTTTGGCCACCCTATTCTACTCCTGATAGATGTGGATTGGTGTGCTTGCTCCCACTACATGCATTAGGGACCAGTATTCAGACAATAAGTTAGTGAAAAGGAGATTGTCATGTTTTAGCATGTGAATTGCTTCAGTAGAATCCATTCCTATAGCAATAGGGGAGAGGTTATGCTTTATAGCATAAGGAGAACCTGTTTGAGGGTGTAGATCTCAGCCAGGATGGTGTTTGTATGGGTAATTTTGGAGGTGAATCCGATGATCCATTCGCCTTTGTTGTTTCTAATCACACCTTCTATATCCCCAATGGTTGTGTTATTCCTGAATGATCCATCAGTGTTTCGCATAGACCTGTTGTTCATGAGGGGGGTGGGGTGGGGTGGGGTGGGGGGTTCCACTTAACTAAAACCTCCTTTGGCGACCCATGTGAAACACATGCCTAGTTTCCTGTTCTAGCTATGATCTAGGTTGTATTGCTAATATTATGAGCATATGAATGACTATGTTAGGGATAGGTTAGTTGCTGCCATTGATGACTTGTGATGGTTGATGTCCCCTACCTGTGTACCCTTATATGAATGTGTGATTAGCTAAGGTTAGGAGTCTTTAAGTGTAATATGAAGTTAGTTTGTCTCCTATGCTAAATTGTGTTGTGTGGTCTATGCTTGAAGGTGCATCGTGGTCCTAAGAGGGTGGCTGCCTCAATGTGTTGTTGATAACCATTATGTGATCATGTTGACCAATGTATACACACTTACACTTTATGCATGCTTACAAGTAGTATAGGTTCATAGTGTCTAATGAAAAGTTATTCTCATATGCACTTGTGTCTACTACTATGCATGTAATGTATATGTTCATGAAGTATGTTATTTATCCCTTTAACTAGGATGACTTGGTAGGTGTACTAGTATGGTCAAAGGTGTGGGGCCTTGTCTATGCATTGTGCATGTGTGTCTGTAGGATAGTTCCTAGGTTTGGTTTCCTTTGTACATGAATATGAACGCATGGTTATGTTATGAATGTGCCTAGTGTCTTAATGTGTTTATATGAAAGGATTTCTCATAAATACATTTATGCATTAATGTATGAATATGTGTGGTCTTAATGTGTTTATGTGAAAGGTTTACTCACATGTAAGTATATACACACACATGAAGGATGATCTAGTCACTAGAGGGGCACTTGAATGGTGTTCTCAAGTGTACCCTAAACTAGATGGTGCTTTACATAAGTTATGTCCATGAGAAAGGTTTTCTCACATGATTTAGGTGGATGAACTCTCATCTATGACCTATAAGCTAAGCATATGAGTAGTTAACTTTCTTAAGCCTAATTTTATAAAGTAACGTTAATAAAGGCTTTTCAATAAAGGGAACTTAGCTTAGCACCGAGTGAACTTGAAGTTGAGGGGTGTCCCTTCTCATTGTAGGAAGTAGGTCACCATAGTCCTCATGAGGTGGTTATCCTCATAGCCCAAAGGGCATAGAGTGATTTTTCCAAAAGTGGTTAACTACAATGCCCCATTTGGCATAAGGAGAGTTTCTACATGTACCTCCAAGTTCCATAAACTATGATTTCCACATAGGATCTGGAAAGTGATATCACTTAGTATGCTAGCGTGTATTAATGTTCTATTTTGGCTAAGTAGAGCACATCCATTGGTGTAAGGCTCTACAATACCAAATTCCATGTTAGCACCCTTGGTATTAGTGTCGGTTAAGATTATAGTTTTCCTAAAGTAAAATGGACAATGGAAGTAAATGAGTAGGACCCTAACTAGATAACCTAAGGGTAGTTGCTTAGTGTAGGTGGGGGTATGTGACTTCACCAATGCATTGCACAAGTAGCTCTTAAAGGGAGTTCTAGGAAGGTGTTCAAATGCATGTGACTATGTTTATGTTCCTTATGCATGACATTGTAGTATTGTCTACTTGTTATGATGAAATGCATGGTATGAGTCTATATAATGTGGTTCTATCCTTATATGCATAATGTTGGTCTTAATGACTATATGATTGAAGGTCCTATTTGATATGTATGTAGTTGACCATAGTATTATGTTTTGTGTGTGAAGTACATGTTATGATGCCTGTAGTCTTACGATAGGTTTACTAAGTATGTGTGAGGTTATGGAAATTCACATGCACATTGCACTAGTAGACTTAGATCATGATTGTGAGCAGAGTCTTATGTTAAGTGTAATGTGAAGTATGTGTCTTGTTAGATGAAAAGGTTCTATATGAATGTATGTGTTTGGCTTATGTAGGTTGTTTGTATGTTTTTCCTTGTGCCTTAAGGTGATGCATTACACCAAGTATCACTAGAGGATTACTTGGGAGGGTAAGGAATTATGAAGAAAAGGATTCACTGTATGGGAGAAATATGCTTACTGTAAAGAAGGAAAATGCTTACTGTAATGTGACTCTACAATGACTTAAATGCATTGTATGATTTTATATGATGTGTGACCATTGAATATGCCTATACAAAGTATGTGAATTATATAAATGCTATTGTATCAAATTTTTATGAAGATTTATCAAAAAGGCATGAAGCATGATTTCAAGTAAAATGTTCCTTTTAAATGCATATTTTTGCATGGTTCTCATAGTTAGTGCATTCTTGTACTAACTCAATTTTTCTCAACCTTTTTACACAAAGTGTAGGTTATGAATGCTTAAAGGATGTCTTTAACGGTGAGGAGCTTGATATGTGATTCACAAGCTCAAGGAAAGGAATCCTTAAGTCCAAGGATTTCCTAAGTCTTACTTTACTGTAAAGTTATGTATAAGTATACTTATGAATTATGTTGTAAGGGTCGTGTCCCTATTATACTCTAATGATGTTGAGTTTAGGATGCCAAAAAAGGCTAGAGTCTTTAACTATGTATTGCGACATTTTTATATATAATGATAGTGATGTTCTAGCATATGAAGTGCTAAGAAAGTTTTAAATTTTCTATTAAATTTACTATGACAATGCGATGAATGATTACTATGGGCTTCTCCGAGAGGTAAAGTATTCCATGTTACTTCTAGGTGGTGCTTCTCGGTCGTGACACCTAAACTCCTCAGTGTTGGTGTGATCTTATCTGGGATAGGTTTGGTTGAGAATGAGGTGATAGGCAAAATTTGTAGAGAAATACCCATTACTAGACAAACTCCAAGCAAGCTGGTCATCTATAAGGTAGTTGGGGAGGATGCAAAAAGTGTCAGTGTATGCCCTAATTTCCTCCGGTAGGTGGAAGGATAACTTCTGTAGATCCTATCTGCCAGATGTGGTGAGGCTGCTGAGTTTGAGGTGCTCCTCTGCATCTTAGAGGGGACTATGGATCATACCTCATATAGTACTGAGGCAAGGTAAACAATTATCATTGAAAAATTTGATCTTATTGCCCTTATGGCGGAGCCATTTGTGTCTACCCATGCTGTCTTTCAAGCTTTCCAAAACAGCTGATCAACACCCTCCCCCAAAGGCTGGTGGTGTTATGGTAGAGGCGCCAGGCTAAACTGGTGTGTAGAGCCCTATTTCTAATATCACTACTTTGGATGCCCATGCCCTCATCTTTCTTCTTTTGAGTCAGGGTGTTCCAATTGAGAAGGTGCATCTTTTTCTTTTCAGTAGTTGAATCCCAAATTAAGTTCCTTTGGATCCTATCAACAATGTTATTGGTCTGGGAAGAAAGCTTAGTGAATTGCATGATGTGGCTGGGGATACTGCCAAGGGAAGCCTTGGCAAGAACTGTCCTCCTAGCCATGTTAGGAACCCTATTTTCGAACCAGCCAACCTATTATTCATGGAGTCAATAAATGAACTGGAAGTCGCTACTCCTAGGCTTGTTGTGGAAAATGGGGAAGCCAAGGAACTTACCAAAGTTATTTCTAAGTTTCATCTTAAGGATGCGAGATCAATGGTTGACATTTTCAATGGAGCAGTTAGAGGAGTAGACAATGTTGAACTTATTGTAGTTGATTCTCTGGACAGAAAGAGAGTAGAAATTACTAAGGGTTCTCATAATGGTGTTGTGATTGGTAGTATTGGCTCTAGAAAACATGATTAGATCATCAAACCGGATAGAGATGGAGTTAGAACAGACACAGGACATGATGAGCTTGGTAAGCTTAGGGGGGAAGTTGAAGCCTACAGGGGTGTTCCTGATAGAGGACCACTCAAATTTATCAAAGGTTTTTTCTAGATCGGTCTTGAGGACCATATTTGAGTGCCTTTCTTTAAATTGTTTTGAAATGTGAAATATACTATTGAACAATGACAACGTTATTAGAGACTCTCGTATTTGAGAGGAGACTAGTTTGGGTGGGGCCAATGGTAGAAGGAAGGAGGGGTTTGATCCTATTCATAATGATCTTGGTCACTAACTTGTAACATGTGTTACAAAGCCCAATGAGTCTATATTTCTGGATGATAGTTGCATTGGTACATTTTATGTCCCTATTTACTTGTCAAAATATCCTCTAATTTGATTTCTCTTTTTACTTCTCACTTTTACAAATAAAAAAAGAACAATCTAATTTTTTCCTATCATGCCCTTTATTAATACTAGGGATGAATAATAATCTCAAGGATTTTATTTTGCCAGAATGGTAATTTACCTATGTTATTTAGTATTTTAAAAAAAATATTTTTGTCGTTTAACTTTAATATCTTTTAATTAAAAAATTGGGAAAAATCAATTTATTTTTTTTTAAAAAAATATTATACACTTTTAAATTGTTCTAACCAAATTTTGGTCATTTAGCATTATCCTAATTTTTTTTGGTCATTTAGCATTATCCTAAAGTTTTCTAGCCATTTAGCATTACCCTTTTAGTAAATAAGAAGTGCTAAATGATAATAAAAATAAAAATTATAATATTTTAAAAAAAATAAAAATAAAAAATCTTTTATTCATTTTCTAGTTAAAATGTATTAAAATTAAAAAAATAGAAATATTTTTAAAGAAAATAAAATAAAATTTCTAACAAAAAATGTTCTTCTTTAATAAATATACTCAAATTTAAAACGTAAAATAAATAGAGACAGGTAATTTAGATACACACAACTTAACAAAAAAAGTCATAATACATAAATGTATCATTTAACTTCTTTTAATAACATTTATGCACTTCAATTTTGGGTGTGCACAAGTAGACATTTAAACTTGTATAAAGTTGAATAAATAGACACACGTGTCCTATATATCATTTTATATGTCATTTTTTATCTTACATAATGTCATATGTGTATTGTGTATTGTGTCATATAGAATTCATGTGTTTATTTATTTAAAAGTTAATAGTTAAAGTTTTGCATTATGAAAATTGGAAATTAACGTTAAAATTTGAAGCCAAGAAACCAAAAATATGTATTACACCAAAAAAAAAAAATAGTACGAAAAAAGTTTGTTCCAGCGTACCAGGAGAGAATTTAAAAACAACCAAACAAATCAACCCTCCAATAAATACTCTTCTTAATTTTTTTCTCTCTCTACGAAGCTTCCTCGAAGCTTAGTAATGGAGTCCTACTTAAACCTCCTCCATTTCTTCTTCCTTTCAACCTCCTTCATCAATTCCTATTCCTTCTCCAAATTCTCAACCATGAAGTTCCCCAAAAACTTCTTCAAGTCCAAAAAATCCAGATCCCTTTCCCGATCCGATGATCCATCTTACTCATCTTCCTCCTCCTCCTCCTCCAACAAAGGCGGTAGCGTCGGAGGAATTTCTACTCCTACGAGCGTGTTACCTACTTTATCCAACGAGATCTCAGCTGATGAGTGGTCCGACATCTCTACTGCCGGAGTTTACTCCGATCTCGTTCAAGCGTTTTCCGTTATCGATAACGGAGACGGTAAGATTAAGAAGGAGAAACTCGAAGCGATTTTAAGCAGAGTTGGAGGTAAATCTCCACCGAGTGAAGAGGAACTTGTGTTGTTGCTTGATGAATTGGATAAGAACGGAGATGGATGTATTAGTTTAGAGAATTTTGAAACTATTACCTCGGCGTTTGAGTCGACACCGACGTCGGCGGCGGGAGATGCAGGTGAGATGAGAGATGCGTTTGATTTCTTCGATGAGGATCACGACGGGAAAATCACCGGTGAGGAATTGTTTAACGTGTTTAGAATGATCGGCGATGAACGGTGCACGTTAGAGGAATGTAAGCGTATGATAACAAGTGTAGATAAAAATGGAGATGGATTCGTCTGCTTCGAGGATTTCTGTCTTATGATGGAACAGCAGAGATAAAAGAAAAAAAATAGAAATTGTCTTAATTTATTTTATTTCTTGTGTTAGTTGGGAAAATGGGTTGTGAGACTAATTAGGACCCTTGATTTAGGTCAATCTAATGGCTAGGATTGATCTATATTTGGAAGAAATATATATAAAATGAGAACAACTTCCTCCCTTTTAAGTTTAAACCATAATATATAACATATATATAGTTACTCATGTTTTAGTTATTTTATTTTTCATTATATATATATATATATATATATATATATATATATATATATATATTGAATCGTAATTATATTATTTTTTGGTTAATTTTGGATTGTTAAAAATACTTAATTAAATAGACTGATCAAGGAAGGCAATTTGATTTCAGAACTCAAATTTACATAAAATAAATAATGCATTTAATCATATGTTTTACGATCTCAAAACACAAATGCAAAAAAAAAAACATAATAAAAAATTTGTGTTTGTCATGATGAACTATTAATCAACAGGTCATTTTCGATGTATAATTCAAATGACCTGTTAATAAAATTCATGAATATCATTTTAAACTAATACATAAGAATAATAATCAAAGTTTAAAATTTAATTTTATAATCTCGAAACATCTAAATGAACTATGGTAGTCATGCTAATTATAGTTACAGACCAAATTGTATTAATTAGATTATTGAAATCTACCTTTTCAAAGTAAGATGAGAGGTTATGATCAAAGAAATTTAGCAATTACACAACAAAATAAAATTCTACCAAACTTGACAACAAAAAAAATAATCAAAAATGAAGTAATTAAGAAAACTCTACCATAAAATTATAAATTTCAAATTTTAGATTCAACTCAGACCATGCTATTATTTCTCTTTAATTTCTTGTTGGTTCATCATTAATCATTGTCCACATGCTAGCATGTTCTAAGTAGATACCTAGGAACAATTGCAATAATCTTGGAGAATATTTCAATTATCATATTCCCAAAACATGATTTAATATTTTATTAATGCTGATAATTCAGTGGTCGTTAGAATGAATGTGTGTATGTCTAAGAATCTTTTTTTTTTTTTTTTAATTTGAATAAATAATAAGCTACAACTTATAAAAATAATAATCACCATATTAACTAAAGAAAATCAAAAGATCAACTTTTCTTAATTGTTTTAATTTTAGTCACCTAAAGTAAACAAAGAAGAATTCAAGGGTTACTATTAGTGAATAGTGATATTAAACATATTGTTAAGCAAAAATTAAACAACTATTTCAAAGGTAAATAGTTAACACATGAAAAAGTTTTATAATAAAAAGGATTATATCTGGAAAAAGTCTTGGCTGGACAAACAAGATAATCCAAAACTAATGGAGAATTGAATATTTTTTCTTGTTTTCTTCTTTCAAACTTCACCTTTTATGAAACTTCATAGCCAAAACTTTGATTTATTAACTAAGGAAGTTCATAATCAAACAAGATTTGTAGAGTAAAGAGAGTGTATAGCTAAAGCATAATCCCACTTTGTTCGTTTGTTAATGAAGGAGAAAGAAAATAGAGTTTTTACAAAAATTATAAAAAAAAAATATGAAAATATAAAGCTTTATTGACAATGAAGATACAAAACATCAAGTGAAAATTAAAAAATAAAGATTAGAGGAGTTTTGTGTTTTTTCTTGGTTTTGGATCAGTCTTCACCTTCCATGAAACTTCATAGGAAGTTGTCACATCTTTATTAATTATATATTGGACAAAATGTCAGAAAAAAGTAGTCTAGACTTTTCTTTACCCAATGGATTACAATTAAATGATAAAAGAAGTGACAGCTGAATAATAGTGTATATTTTGGACTTTATAAAAATCATCTTTTCATGGAAATTGCTTCCTAATTCTTTAGGTATAAAGGTGGTATTTTAAGTAAATAATTTTTTTTTAATATTGTAATATTACATTAGATATTTATGAAGTATCAAACTATTTTAATTTGATACTTTTGAATATGTTACGTGAGAAAATTTTGTAATAGATGTTTGATCAAATTGTTCTTTCCCGTTCTTAATCAGAGATCTCATGTTTGTATTTGAAGAATGAGAAATTTATTTATTTTTTTGATAGACAACAATAAAGAGCACCGTATATGAATTCCAAATGTATTAAGTTCAAATTGTAGATCCATGGATATATATACATTGTTATTGCATATATAAGTTAATCCCTAGATCAAATACATGCATGATCAAGTTATTTATGTTCATTGCATGTTGCTAATGTATCCACTAGCAAACAAATGAAGTAGGCCAGATGGTAAAGTGATTTTTTAGAAAAACAAAAGCATTTGACTGACATGTTGACACAATGATAACAAATGTGAACTGAAGTCCAATTTGCATATACTGTTTTGTTTATAAAATAACATAAAATATTTTCATACACACGTTATTTTAGCAGGATACACAAAAGGGATTTGTCATAGTTACAAACAGAGTATAAACAAAATAGCTCTATGGTTTTATGCGAAACTCGCCTTTAACTTTAAATAATTTTTATATAAAATCATATATATATATAACTCGCTTTTAACTTTAAATAACTTTTCGTATAAAATCATATATAGATGGGCTTTGATGAGGTGTCGTTCGATTGAAGCAGGCAAAAGGACAGTCCGATGCACTAAAACTCACACTATGTGAAAGATTTAGAGAAAGGTGCCACAAGGACCTATTATACATAGCCTTACCTTACATTAGTATGAATTTCATAATTACATATATAAAAAGAAGTATGAATACATTTATATATACTTACTGCATTTTCCAAATTGTAACGCTGCTAATACGTTGCCGCACCACCACTAGAATTGGCAGTGTTATGAATGACTGGAAAATGAAAAGGGAACAATTATTATACCTTGTAAAGGCAGAGTACACACACACATAATTATGTGTCAAGCCAAATAGAAAAGAGAGCAAACACACAATTCTGCCTTTGCTACGGTGGATCTTCTCTACTCTCTACCAGAGTTTTCTTCACTATAACATGAGACGAATAAGAATTAGAAAGAAATGAACAAATTTTGCAGCAACAAAAACCATTTAGTTCTTTTCTTTACGACTTGTTGACACAAGTTCAATTTTCGGCCACTGATTCGCCTATTTACTTGGAAAGTCATTTTAGTAGTTAAATAGTAGGTTTACATTTCATTCCTGAGTACATTTAATTTGCATACGTAAAAGTGAAGTGACACTTCATTTTATCATCCAAGTCTTATGGACTTATGTCCACAAAATGGTTACTATCATCACTACTTCAATTCAAAATTAATTAGAGTCAACTATATGCATTATTTTTAATGATTCATCTAATACCCCTATTTTAAGATTCAATTTCATCCTAATAACCATTGAATTTCTATAAAATCATATTTGATGGAGTGTGAAGACGTAGATAAGTCATTGAGATACCTCATCTTCTCTGTTTGTCTTTACCGCTAATTATTTGATGATTCTTCACAATTTAGATTTCGACCAATTAAAACAACAAAAACCAACATATTTTAGTATATAAAAAAAGGGTGAATATTGACAGTCCTGTTAACTTCTGATAATGTTTATGAGTTTATTTACCTATAAAATTTGAACTAATTGTTATGATGCAACTTGTAACAAACTGAATAGCAAAACCAACATAATTGAAATTCAAACAACCGATAAATCTATTTATGAACTCGTAATTGAAATTACGAAGCAATTTAAGAACACACTAAGAAGAAAGAGATTAGAAATAGAACTCAAAGAAAGAAAATGAAAGGACTAGACATTTTCTCAACAATTTGCATAAAGCGCTCCTTCTCATCCGTCATCCTTTTAGATAGTTGTTAAATGGGCATGGGTCCCAAATTCGCCTTTGCAAAGGCCTTCCAGTTTTGTTGCTTCTCCCCGGCCCAATAATAGCTAGTTGTTAAGTGGGCATGGGTCCCAAATTCACCTTTGCAAAGGCCTTCCAGTTTTGTTGCTCCTCCTCGGCCCAAAAACTAGTTGTGTGACATTCGTACAAATATCGGTAGGCGGGTTCATAACAATACTCCCGTCCTTGACCTAAAGGTTTGAGTAAGGAACAATGTTAGTAGCACGCTCCTACCAATTGTAGTCAAGACAAACTGTGAAATGTTGGAAAATTATAAAATGTGATCTTGTATACTTCCTGGACAATCATCAACCATCCATTTGTTCTGCCTTTGTATAGCCTCAGCTGGTTTTTTATTAACCGCTCCCAGATTTGATATTGTGAGAATGGAATTCTTTTATGGAAAGCCACACTCATACTCCATAAAAATGTTTTAAAGATAATTCTCAATAGATCTTTGTAGCTCAGTCCATGAATAAGTTGCACTATATAACACATAATTGAGCTCAAACTTGAATCAGTAGTTATGCTTGGCCTAAGCTTGTGCTCCGTCAACAGTAGGATCCAAACAAGCTGAAATATGAACCTTGCTTGCAAGAAATTACTCTCGACAAAGATGCTATCAATGTGACAATGTTGATTCATTGTAGTAGTTAGGTGATAAAGTGAGGCAATCTGTTGGTCAGTTTTTTGCGGTGCAAGTTCTTCATCAAGATAGAACTGCTGGTGAAATACATCCACTGTCTTACCAAGTAACTGTTGGGAAAGACAAGGCACTAACAAAAATGCCTGACAGGATAACAGCGGAAAAATACCCAAGTCTATACTTTCCCTTCTCGATTTGAACCAAGAGAAGACAAACAACCACAAGCAATATGATAGTAGGCAGCAAGTAATTCAACCAAACAAATATAACAAGACGATAATAAATCAATCACACAAGACACCAAGATTTACGTGGAAAACCCTTCGATGTGAAGAGTAAAAAAACCACGGGACCAAAAGCTCCACTATAATCACCAAGAGTTACAATATTGTTCTCCAAAATTGGCCACAAAACAAGTGTCAAACAACGAGCAACAACAAAATAAGATTGAACCAAATCTAGAGAATTAAAGGAACAAAATCACCAATTTCGCAGCTCATCGCTCACGACAGAAACTGAAGCTGCAGGCCACCAAATCCAACTCTGTCGGTTCCTAATCAAAGATTGAGATGAAGACAATATGTTGTCCCAAAATCAGCTCAATCGGACAAGAAACGGGAATCGCAATTTGAAGTTGGCTATGAAGGCTGAATTTTGACCGCGAATTTCTCTCTTTTTCTCTCTTTTGGCTGCTGAAAAACTCTCTATATATTGTTCTGAAAATAAGACCCTAAATGGGTTTATATTTGCCTCATAAGAATGGGCTTATGGGCAAAAATGGGTTGGTCCAAATTGGGCTTTTATTTATCCACATAAGGAAAAAGACCCATAACCCAACAATTCTCCCCTCACGACTATGTGGAGGAGACCGCCATCCCGCGACCATGCAACAATCTTCAAACTTCCCTCTTGGCAAAGCTTTAGTCATCATATCTAACCATTGTCATTTGTATGAATCTTTTCAAGCTCAAGCAACTTAGAATCCAACACATCTCGAATCCAATGGTATCTCACATCAATGTGTTTAGACCGACCATGAAACGTAGAATTCTTGCCAAGATGTATAGCACTTTGACTGTCACAATAAATCACATACCTCTCTTGAGCACAACCAAGTTCCCCCAAGAATCTCTTCATCCAAAGCAATTCTTTACAAGCTTCAACGACAGCAATAAGCTCAGCTTCTGTAGTAGATAGAGCAACACATTTTTGCAACCTAGATTGCCAAGACACGACTCCTCGCAAAAGTAACCAAGTACCTCAAGTAGACTTGCGAGTATCAACATCACCACCATGTCGAATCAAGATAACCACAAAGAATAGGCTTCCTGCACCAAAACACAAACTCGCACTAGAAGTGCCACAAAGATATCTCATAACCCACTTCACAAAGATTCCAATGTTCTCTTCCTGATTAGAAAGAAAACGGCTAACAACTCCAACAAATAAGTGAGCAATATCCGGTCTTGTACAAACCATCGTGATACATCAAACTACCAACACCAAGCATAAGGAACTTTCTTCATATCTTCCTTCTCATCATCACTAGAAGGACACTGTTTGGTGCTCAATTTGAAGTGCATAGCTAAAGGTGGACTGGCAACCTTAGCTTTGGCCATGCAGAATCTGCCAAGTACTTTCAATGTACTTCTCTTGTGATAATACCAATTTCTTGGCCTTTCTATCACGGACAACTGCATGCCAAGAATCGCTTACTGTCCTAAGTCTTTCATAGCAAAAGACTTACTCAACTCTTGCTTCAACTTCAATCTCGCAAGTATTATGACCAACAACAAGCATGTCATCAACATAAAGCAACACAATAATAAAGTCACCATCACACAACTTTTGCACAAAAACACAATGCTCTCACCAACTCCTCTTCAACCCCTCCTCACTCATAAAACAACCAAACTTCCTGTACCACTGCTTCCCAGCTTGTTTCAAACCATACAACCTCTTCTTCAATTTGCAAACATAATTCTCTTTACCTTGACTTCAAAACCTTCCTTGCTCCATATAAATTTCTTCATCTAAGTCACCATGGAGGAAAGCGCTTTAACATCCATTTGCTCAACCTCTAAATCTAGACTTGCAACAAGCCTAGAACCACACGAATGGATGACATCTTCACAACTGAGAGAATATCTCATCAAAATCAACTCCCTTCTCGATTAAATCCCTTGACAACTAATCTAGCTTTGTACCGTGGAACTGGATTACCTTCTTCATGTTTCACCCAAAAACCCACCTATTTTTCAAAGCTTTTCTGCCTTTAGGTAACTTAACCAAATCAAAGGTATGATTATCATGCAAGGATTTAATCTCATCTTCCATAGCATCAAACCATCTTTCTTTTTCTTCACTTTCCATGGCCTCATCAAGACTCTCGTGTTCTCCCCATCACCAAGAGTACATACTCATTGGGAGAATAACGAGATGAAGGAATTCTCTCTCTACTAGATCGCCTGAGAGAACTCTCGAGCATCTATAATTGGTTGTTGGACAACCACATCATCTTGCACCTGAGCATCAACAACATTATGCCTGGTCATTCTCAACATGATCACCATCTTCATTATCAACTTGATTTTCATCATTATGAAGATTTTCTTCCTAAGTGCAATAGTCAAAGAAACTGGATCAACATCAACTAAGCTCTCACTACTCAAAATCACCTTGTCGACTTTGTCAAAATCTTCAATTGTTTGGTCTTCAAAGAACACAACATCACGGCTTCTAACAAGTTTCTTCTCAACAGATCATAGAAACGATAGCCAAATTCATCTTGACCATAACCAATGAAGATACACGCCTAGTTTTAACATCCAACTTTGACCTTTCATCCTTAGGAACATGTACAAAGGCTTTACACCCAAAGACTCTAAGATGATCATAAGAAACATTCTTACCACCCAAACTCATTAGGGACATCACCATCTAAAGCAACGATGGAGATAAATTGATAACATAAGCAAGCAGATAAGTGCTTCGCCCAAAATGAATCGGCGACTTAGCATCCGAAAGCATACATCTAACCCTCTCAACTAGAGTTCGTTTCATCCTCTCTCGCTAAACCATTTAACTGAGGGGTTTTTGGAGGAGTTTTCGATGCCTAATACCGCTTCTCTGCAGATCTATCAAAAGGACCAATATACTCACCACCATTATCCGAGAGGATGCATTTCAATGTCTTCCCCTGTTTGTCTTTCAACCAAGGCCTGAAACTCTTGAACACATCAAGTACTTGATCCTTGGACTTCAAAGGAAATACCCGAGTTTGCGAGAATGATCATCAATAAAAGTCACAAAGTAAAGTGCACCACCATGAGATCTTACCTTAAAAGGACCACGCAAATCGAATGTACCAACTCCAAAGAAATCAAGCTTTCTTGAAGGCGGATGACTCAAAAGAAACTCTTTCTCGCTTACGGCTAAGCAATGAACACATTTCTTCAACTTTGCTTGTTTCACTCCGTAGCAAATTTTTCTTAGCCAAACTATCAATCCCCTTCTCGCTCATATGACTCAGCCTTCTATGCCATAACTCTGATGAAGTATCATTCTCCACCAAATTTACTGAGTCTCTGGATATGGAGCCCTGAAATACATACAAGTTAGACAACTTGTCACCACGGGCCACAACCATCAAACCTCTAGTAAGCTTCCACTGGACAACACCAAGTGTATTGACATAACCCTCATCATCAAGATATTCCACAGAAATCAAATTCAAGCGAACATCTGGAGCATGCTTGACATTATTGAGAACTAGTTTGGAACCATTGTTACTTTCCAAACAAACTGTCCCAATGCCAATAACTTCAACTTCATGATTATTTCCCATTTTCAACGTTCCAAAATTACCTGGAGTATAAGAAGAAAATAATTCCTTCTTTGGCGTGACATGAGAAGTAGCACCAGAATCCACAAACCAATAGACTCATCACGAACAAGATTAATGGCATTTTCATCACAAGAAACAAGAAGATCATTATTAGCAACAAATGTAAACACGATTTTCATTATCGCCTTCTCTCTTTTGTTGTCTCATATCTCTCTTGTGCTTGTAACAATATTTCATGATATGCCCATTCTTGTGGCAATAGTCACATGTAATATTCTTGTATTTAGACTTTGACTTGCTTTTACTTTTACCTCTATCATTCTGACCTCTAGACTTGTTTCTCCCCCTATCTTCAGTAACCAAAACATCGGAGTGTGAAGTCAAGAAGATGAGGCTTGAGATCTTCTTCTCATTTCTTCATTCAAGACACCACTCTTAGTATATTCCATGGTTACAACACCATCAAAGTGAATTAGTCAAAGAAACTCAAGAGTTTCCCAAGAGTCTGCAGAGTATTAAGAAGCCAAAGTCCTCAGATCTCATCATCAAACTTTACACCCATTCCGGACAGCTGGTCAAGAACACCCTGAAAATCATTAATATGATCAGAAATAGGAGTGCCCTCTTTATACCTGATATTCATTAATTGTTTCAATAGGAACAACTTGTTGTTGCCAGTCTTCGAAGCATAAAGTGTCTCGAGCTTGTCCCACAAACTTTTGGCATGTGTCTCATTCACAATATGATTTCTAACATTATCTTCAACCCATTGTCTAATATAGCCACAAACCTGCAGATGCTCAAATTCCCATTCTTCATCATTCAAAGACTGAGGCTTTTTAGAAGCAAACACATGTAAATGCATCTTCTTGACAAATAGAAGATCTTTCATCTTGCCTTTCCAAATATGATAGTTACTACCATTTAAACACACCATTTTGCTCATATTTGCCTCCATCATTCAAAACGACAATCAACAATAACCAATGCTCTGATACCACTTTGTTGGGAAAGACAAGGCACTAACAAAAATGCCTGACAGGATAACAACGGAAAAATACCCAAGTCTATACTTTCCCTTCTCGATTTGAACCAAGAGAAGACAAACAACCACAAGCAATATGATAGTAGGCAGCAAGTAATTCAACCAAACAAATATAACAAGACGATAATAAATCAATCACACAAGACACCAAGATTTACGTGGAAAACCCTTCGATGTGAAGAGTAAAAAAACCACGGGACCAAAAGCTCCACTATAATCACCAAGAGTTACAATATTGTTCTCCAAAATTGGCCACAAAACAAGTGCCAAACAACGAGCAACAACAAAATAAGATTGAACCAAATCTAGAGAATTAAAGGAACAAAATCACCAATTTCGCAGCTACTGTTCACGACAGCAAAACTGAAGCTGCAGGCCACCAAATCCAACTCTGTCAGTTCCTAATCAAAGATTGAGATGAAGACAATATGCTGTCCCAAAATCAGCTCAATCGGACAAGAAACGAAGCGGGAATCGCAATTTGAAGTTGGCTATGAAGGCTGAATTTTGGACTGCGAATTTCTCTCTTTTTTCTCTCTTTTGGCTGCTGAAAAACTCTCTATATATTGTTCTTAAAATAAGACCCTAAATGGGTTTATATTTGCCTCATAAGAATGGGCTTATGGGCAAAAATGGGTTGGTCCAAATTGGGCTTTTATTTATCCACATAGGAAGGGAAAAAGACCCATAACCCAACAGTAACTCAACAAATATATCATATGCAAAATAAGGACCAGGACCAAAGCCTAGATAAGCAAAGTTATCTTCGATATATGAACTATACCAAATACAGTGAACAAGAGCACATCATATTTTTTGACAAGAATATCGGGAAACTGCTCCTGAATATCGTGCAACAAATGCCCCAAGCAACCCCTGTAATTTCACCGTGCTACCAAACTCTCTCGACTTAGGCAACAAGATACCAGGAAGAAATTGCTCTTGTCCTTTACCAACCCAAATGCAAGAATACCACAAAGTTGACATAATTAACTTATTATGATCCAAGTTTTGACATAATTAACTTATTATGATCCAAGTTGTCTGAGGCGACACAAAATACATAGTTTCTCATAACTCTAAGGAACATGGTAAGTGAACGAGAGCCAGGATCAAATGGAAACGCTAATCCAAATTGATAAGGTGGAAACAATTGCAAAGTTAAGATAAGTGAAGCACGACCAAGTCTACTAAAGTGATCATTTATACCTCTGTTAGTAAGATGGTCATATCTACAAGTTGAAAGCATTTCAGAGAACTCCTCCAAGCATCGAGCTATCCCAAATTTATGTAGCATACTAAACATGGCAAAGTCACCGAAACTAGAAAATGTAGAATCAATCCATAATGGAAGTATTCCCACAAATGTCGGAGCCGGTTGTCCTATTTTATTTTCAATGATTAAAAGCTTTTCTTCTTCTTCTTCTTCCTCAGTCCTGTCTTCATTATCAACATCAATAGCTTAGTCATTTTCCTCAATAGTATCTGTGGTAATCATAAGCACCTTGTGTGATTCTAGAATAACATCCTTACATCATAAAGAATATTCATCAAACTGTAGAGAATAGCAGAAGAAAAGTATAATCAGTAAATCTTCTCCTAGCTCAAGATCGTTAAATAAGATCGGAAGATTCAACTAAAGAAGAAGAAACTAGAAAGGTGAAGAAATATTTTGAATAAGAGAATTTTGATATAGAAGAAGACTATTTGGTTTGGGTTGATTACAAATGACTATGACCACCCCTATTTATACTAGTATAGAGATGCTTCTAGAAATTATTCTAGAAAGATCTACAAGAAAAATCTAGATAACCTTATCTTCTAACTATCTAACAAGAATCTAAATTATCGGCACCGGGATGAATCGAGCCGGAATTACCGGGACGGATAGTCGATTCGGTTCTGTCTTGCTATATACCGGAATGGGATTGGAACGGACCTGAATGGAACGGGATGGAATAAACGGGATGACACATCTAGTTATTTCAAAAAATAATTTTGTGAATTACGAAAATATGAATATTTCTTTATTTTTCTAAGTTTAAATTAATATTTTTTTAAATTTATAATCTATTTTTTTACTTAACTTATTTTAAAGATATTTTTTATAAAATTTTTACTTATTAAGTTTGCAAGTTAAGTCTAATTAAGTTTTCAAGATTTAAATCTTTTGAAGATAAGTAATTACTTATTATTTATTAATATGTTATAATTTATAAGTAATATTTATAACTTGTAATTTAAATAAATTAAATTTTTTAATTTCAAGTTATTACTTATTATTTATTAATATGTTATAATTTATAAGTAATATTTATAACTTGTAATTTAAATAAATTAAATTTATAATTTTAAAAAATTAAATAAAAATAAGGCTTATATAATTACACAAATTAAAAAAATATCAATTTAATTTATTTAAATTTGTATTATAAATTACAATTTCAGTTTACTTCTAGTAGAGTGCATAGTTTACTTAATCACCTTCTAAGAAGAATTCTATTTCAACTAAGTCTCGAATGTAATACTAATAGGGGGTAGTTGGGTTACTTGAGTAATATTTATTATTTAATATAAAATATAAATTATAATTTATAAATATATAATATAAATTAATTAATCAATCGGAACCGGACCGGAACCGGGATAAATCGGTAGCGGTACAGTGGTACCAAATCTTGGTTCCGTTCCGTTTCGTGTCCCGGTTCGGGATGTCCCGTTCCGTCCCATAGACAACCTAACAGGAACGGTACCGGTTCATCCCGTTACGTTGCCCAGCCTTACTCTCGAGTTTAAGAGTAAACAAGAGATTAATCTCTATGATGGCCAGTCAAGAAATACTTAAACAAGAATACAAAAGTAATTTAAACTATAATCAATCATTAATTCAAAACAATTGATGTCCGAAAATTACACATAGCTACAGCCCCATAATAAGGGCCTTTAGATACTAATGTCCAAGAAAAAAAAAGAAGGAAAAAAACCCTAAGAATTAACGACTTTGTATCTAAATCCCTTTGATTGATAATCCCCAAATATAATTCTCACGAATTATTTATAGAGATAGAAACTCTAAATAAATAACTTAGTCCAAAACAAATTGGGAAACCAAAATCAAAACCAAAAAGGAATTGAGTTTCAACAATTTCATGCATCTCCTGTGCCAAATGGAAGTGAGTATTTTTTTGGATTTTGCTGTTTGTTGTACAACTGCACTTTATATATTTATTTATTATAATATAAAATTTAATCCATCAAGTTGTCTGTTTGATTTTCTTCTATAATCTTTCATTTTTAATTCATTTTCTTTTCAAATTTCTTCATTTTGTTTTACCAATTTACTCCTACAAATAACTACACTATTTAGCACAATCCATAAAATTTATGTTAAAAAAGGAAAAATAAAAATACTAAATGTGAGACAAATAGTGATATGGAAGTATATTTTTGGTCTCACATCAACACCCACTTACACTTTTGCTCGTCCTCGAGCAAACATTAAAGTCCATCTCAAAAAATCAAATTGTGAATATTATCACTTTGGTTGAATCAAATAATTAGGTCATGTAGGAATTTCAAACCGTCAAGTCCAATTTCCGCTCATAAACAAGATATCCAAATACACAACAAACCTCTAACCTACTAACCTCAAGGAAGGACTTTGAAGTCATCAAATGTAAGTTTGCTTGCCTATTCTCATCAAAGAAAGTTAAAAAGTCATCTATCTATCATGAAGCAAGTGCCCTCACAAAATGAAATAGTCCACACACTCAACTCAAAAGATTAATATAAATTAAGGAATTCATATCAAGAACAACTCTCACACTCACAAAGAAAATAGGCTTGCCCATTATGTATATCTCCACTAATTAAGCATGCTCGAGTATAATCAAGTAGGACTCTAACCGTTCGTAATGTAGGCTAGGGGACAAGTAGGAAAACTACATAATAATGACTTACATTTCCTTGAGAACTTTGCACTTTAAGACATATTGACCCATTATTATTTTTCTTTATTTTCAACCCTCTCTTCAACAGTTATTTGACAAGTAATTCTCATCTCAAGAATGCTTCAATCACATAGCAAAAAGAAATTGTTACTATTACATGAATCACTATGACTTGAAGTAAATGTTAGGATCCATGAAATAGGAGGAATATAACTTTGATGAATGAAACAAACTTCATAAGAACCTTCCTTAATGTATTTGAATTCGACTACCCTAGAGCGGAAAAACACCTACAAATAATAGTGGCAGAAAATCCTTTTCTTTATAGACAACAAATGATAGTGTGAATAAATTCGTATTGTGCCTTCTTGGAAAGGTCTCAACTCTTTGGAAAAGTTACAACCCATTGAAAAGGTCACAACCTTTCATAAAAAGTTAATATTTTTCATAAAAGTCACAACTCTTCATAAAAGTCACACTTTGCACAAAAGTTAGAAATTTTTATGTGAAATTCGCAACTCTTCATTTAAGTCACGACTTTTCATAAAAGTTATAACTTTTCATAAAATTCACAACTTTTTATGAAAAGAGAATGCTAGTTTTGGAAATAAAAAAAATAGAAGGAAATTCTGATTTGTGGTGGCACCACGTAGGCGGGCCAAGGGTTCTCTTTTTTATATATGATTAATGACAAAAAAATGTTACGCCATTAAACAATATAATAAAATATACCTTTAAAGATATAATAAAATTATGATAAAGTTTAATATGATAATTAATAATTTATTTATAAAACATTTCTTTTTGAGATATTATCTTATTTTTTCAACAATCCCCTACATATGTCAAGATGAATAATAAAGAATAGAATAAAGTAAGTAGTTTTGCTGGGTTTTCACATATGTGTCTAATTGAAATGACCCATAAAATGAATAAGTGAAACTAGATCTTATCGACCCTGTGTTGAGTTTGTAATGAGGTTTATTGTCTTGTAATATTGTCCCCAGCTAAGGAGTTTAGCGAGTCAACGTCAAGGCACATATTAAAAGGCCTTTTCTATGTTGATTAAGGGTGCTAGGGCTTGTGCCAATCCAAGGAAGGAAAGGCCTAAGCCAATGGCCAAGATTTCCACCCTTGGCTAAGCACTTTACAAAGGCTCCACAGACCACTTCACGTCACTGGCCTTGACCAAGGTCTGTAGAAGTGGCCGTGAAAGTCACTTTGTGGCATATTAGGTAAGGTTGGCCAAGTTACTTCCCCAAACTTCACGGACCACTCCACACTCAGTGGTCTTGACCACGACCAGTAGAGTTGGTTGTGAAGATGCCTTAGCATTTTGGGGCTTGGGAAGGCAAAGTAGCTCACTGCCTAGAGGTCCAAGGGCACCAACACGAGCCGTGGAGTTGGCCGTGGTGCCTGACGGGACTGCCTCATTTTGGGGTTTTTAAGTAATTTCGTTTATAGGTTTTATTATGTGGGGTTGATTTTATATTGTTTATATGATATCATATATTATTATAAGAGGGAACAAAAAAAGTTAAAAGTTGAATTACGATTTTACCCTTATTATAAATTAAAATATTATAAAAATATTTAACTATTTAATTTAAATATTAAATTACATTATTTTAATAAAAATGTTAATGACTTTTGAACTTCTTTAGAATAATTTTTAATTAAAATATCTAATTTAGTTTATTTTCTTGAAATTATTTACCCTTAAAATAAATACATGTATGTGGTTTATCTTCTAAATTAATTTATGTTCTTAATTAATATTTGTCTATAATTTATGTAACCCGTGACATTTAAACTTTATAAGTGAATCTTCATATTCCAAGGCTATACTTTTTCCTATAAATACAAATCTTTTGATATTATTTTCACAGAAAGATTTAATGTGATACAATTTTTGTGTGTGGAAGACTACATAAACTTTAATCAAGTGAAGAAAATTTCAAGGCAAGAGGATTTGTGTCAAGATTACAAGGCATAATGAGATTATAGGAATGAATAACACTTTAATTACTAGAATATTAAAGCGTGATGTATTTACATTTTTTTTACTTATTTGTTGAGATCAGAACTATGATAAAACCCCTCCATTTATGTAGTTGAATATCCCTTCCATTAACTTGTTTTCCAAAGATTTTAATTTTTTTATGGTCAAAAGTTGAATGTTTATTATTATAAATTTGTTTCAATTTGCATTATCAAAAAAAAAAAAGGAAAAAGACTGTCTTAGAATTTTTCTATTTTTCGTTGATAGCCTTATGCTAAACTTGCTCCTATATATGATATTTTTTCTTTGTATTTGTAATTTTGTTTTAAGAATATTTGATTGAAGGGTGTATTTTTTGCTTTAGAAAATGAGACAAAATCATAAAAGTAGTGTTATAAGGCATGTAAAACAATTCACGACTACAAGATATTCTAATTTCAAATTATTAAAAATTACATCTTTGCATCTTAAATTTTAAATATTTTTAAAGAAACATTCTTACTTGTGCTTGTGGATAAAATCTAAAGTTTTTTTGACAGTTTTCATTAAAATTATCATGAGATCCAAATGCCAAAGTAAAAAAAATGATACCCAAAAAGAAGTTAGAAGATCTTTTATCCTTTGACCAAATATTGCTCCTATTAATTTTTCAACAAAAAAAATGTAAAATATATTTTAACAAATTTTTAATTGTAAAAATACTAATATTGTCATTTTGGCTCTCCATTAAAGGGAGGACTAAATGCAAAAAAAAGTTCAGTTAACTATACACTACAAATGTTCTTTTAAAAGTTAAATCGTTTATCATTTTATTCATCATCATGAAGTAAACGTGCAACGCACGTGCCTATATACTAGTACTAGTATTATTATAAGAGGGAACAAAAAAAGTTAAAAGTTGAATTACAATTTTACCCCTACTATAAATTAAAATGTTATAAAAGTATTTAATTTAAATGTTAAATTGTATCATTTAATAAAAATGTGGATGACTTTTACATTTTCTTATATTAATTCTTAGTTAAACTATCTAATTTAAAAATATTTATCATCTATAACTATATGGATATTTAATTTAATTATGAGACATACACACACGTACACAAGCACAAACGCGCGCGCGTACATATAATATATACATACATATATATATACACATACATATATATATATATATACATATATATATATATATATATGTATATATATATATATATATATACATATATATATATATATATATACATATATATATATATATATATATATATATATATGTATATACACATACATATATATGTATATACACATACATACATATGTATATATATACACACACACACACACACACACACACACACACACACACACACACATATATATATATATATATATATATATATATATATATATATATATTATTTATATTATGCTAAAAGTAAGAAGCTCCATACTTGAAAGTTCAATTACAAAAATATCTCCAATCATATTAAAAATAACCACTTTGTCATGATCATTTAACTAATGTATCAAACTTTTCATATTACAATATTTATATGTTTTGTCTTTTAAACTTCAATCAGTTAAATACTTTATACCCTTTTCATATTCTTTGCACTTTATAAAGTTACTACCTTATCAAATTTTATTTATCGTTTTCTTACTCCTCTTCTATTAGACTGCACAAAAGCTATTACTATCGCCCTCTTATTTGTTGAGTTTCCCTCTAGCATAAGGTAATACTATTTTTCCCCCTTTGAACAAGTTTGGTTTCTGTTTACTCCTTAAATATATATGGCTTGTGTTTACGAAATAATGTGTATAGATAATATTTTTTATTTTATTTATTTCACAAAACTTTATAATTTTAGTTTGCTCCAAAAAATATCACTTTGGGAGTATCTAATGAACCAAATTCATAAGTATGTATATATTTCATTGAGTTTGATTTTAAATCCAACTTTATTGGTTTCATTTAGTGTCATATTTGGATGCTTTGTGGACTCTGGCTTCTAATTTAGTATGTATATTTATTTTAAAACATTATTAGTATCATACCTAAAGTTGCTATCTTCGTGAAGAAATAGAATAACTCCCAATCATGTATCTCATTTTGTTACATCACAGTTGAATATTATTTCATTACAAATATATATTTCATTTGAATCTCTTTTCAACTGAATTACTGTTCAATTGTTCAGTATATACATATTTAAATAGAGTATTGTATATTTCATTTTAGGAAGTATATATTAAACATGAGACACGTGCCCAGAAATTAGTTATACTAAAAGTGGGAAGAACGTAGTCAAAAGTTGAATTACAAAATACCCTTTAACTATATATATATATATATATATATATATATATATATATATATATATATATATAAATATACACACACGCACACATGCATATATCCGTCTCCTTTTATTTGTTTAGTTTAATATTTATGTTTCTTGTTTGTTGATATTGTACAAATTTTCTTATATTGTGTTAATATTATTATTGAGAATTTACCATGGTTTATTTGTAACACCCTGTATCCGAAAGGACAAAAACCAGCTTTACAGAAAAATCTTCAAGTGTAACCAACGGTGGCATCGACAGACCGTAGCCTGACCCACGGTCCGTCCTGCACAACCGTCGATGGGATCAGGAACTCCCAAAAATCTCAGTACAGGAAAAATAGGTTAAGTCTTTGTCGACCGACGGAACTACGGTCCGTAGGTGAGACTACAGTCCGTAGTTCCTTACTGTCGATCAACACCCCTTCCACACTCTCTGACAAGGGCCACGGATGACCAGCACGGTCCGTAGGTCTGGCCGTAGGTGAGAATTAGCAGACAGTTAAGGGGAAAACGCAGTTGGGTCAACTTCAAATGGTCATAACTCTTAGACAAAAATGAATTAGGTGTCCCATGACCTACCCACAGATAAATAATTGAATTAGTTTTCTATAGCCACCAACCTTGCTAAAATCAGACCTTCGAGTAAAACGTTATGCCTATTTTAGTAAAAGCATGTCGAACAGGCCCAACCTACGGACCAATCGACAGTGCGTCAATCAAATGACAGACCATTGTCCTGGCTGTCGTTTGGTCCGACAGAAACTTACCCAGGGGTCTTTTGGTCTTTTTCCACTTTGTTAAAACGCTAAGATACGTATTTTGACCCTAAATCATCAGATTTTATTTAGTTTAAGCTAGAAACATAATTAAAACTTATCTAAGTCAAATCATTAAATCAAAAGTTAGAAAATTAGAAGCAAGAAAGGAGAAAAAGCTCAAGAACCCTAGTTCAAGAACAAATCATGTTTCAAGCAGTTCCAGCCCCAAAACTAAGTGTTTCTCCGTGAATTTCATCACCAGGTATGTGGGGTTTCACTAGTGGGTTCCTTTCACCCAATGCGTCCCTAGTTTTCAGTCAGATTATTGATTCTCATATTATGATTAGACCTAGGGTTTCTAGAACTTCAGCAAAACTTCATGAACTTATTTGTTATATGTTCCAAATCCGATTATCATATTATTATTCAATTTATTGCATGAATTTCAGAACCCTAAATATGTATTTCTTTTGTTCTTGAATTACACACGCTAGGTAAGATATTTTAGTTACTTCATATATACATGCCTCAGTTATAAATGCATAATTACCAGATTAATTGTTGCATTCTCAGTTTGCATGTTCAGTTTTGAGCTATCCACTATTTACAAAAACTCAATCATAATCAGTTAATTATAAAATTCGTGGGAGTAGCATAATACCGAGTTGGACTAGGATTCAGTGTACCCAATTAGTCCCAAAACTACTAGCCAAGTAGGTTATAAGTCCCGTTTGTGGGCAATCAGTTTAGTGATGACGCCAGCATGACTTTATACCTTTGACATGGTATATTGGGTCCTCTCGATGGGGCGTATACATTGGACTCCGCATTTAACTCATGTGGTTTTATTATCGGTTATTAGTAGCTCCCATAGTTCAGTCAGACTCTCTGCATTGACCATTTATCAGTATATTCAGTTTCAACATGTTTAAATTGGTCATTGCATTCAGTTAGCTTAGAAATTCAGTATATCATGTTCAGATTATTATACTTGCTTTTGTGCTTGTTTAGTTATGTTTTATTTCAACTTTACTCTATCCTACATGCTCAGTACCTTTAAAGTACTGAAACATACGTGCACTATATCTTCTCGTGATGTAGGTTCATATTCTCAACATCCAGATCACGCATAGATCGATTTTCGATCTTCATTTCAGCAGATTTAGTGGTGAGTCCTCATTCTCCGAGGACAATAGTCATGAGTTTCTTTTCAGTATTTAGTATTTTAGTTTCAGTTTTGCTAGATTTAGCTGGGCCTTGTCCCTGTATTTCTTGTCCAGTTTAGAGGCTTATTTCAGACATAGTTAGTTTCAACTTAGTGTTGAGTTAGTAACTTCATTGTATTAAACTCATCAGTTTTCATATATATATATATATATATATATATATATATATGTTTTAGCATATGAGTATACTCCATCTGTTCATTATAAGTTATAATTTAGCTTCCGCATCAATTTATTATCGTTAGTATTCTTATAATCATGCCATCAGGGTTAGCTTGGGATCACTTGTGGTCCTAGGTTCCGTGTCCGCGTCTTGGGGTAGCTCGGGGCGTGACATTGTTGCTTTGTATACATTAGCATAGCATGTGTTATTTTAATATCCTCGTTTGAATATTGAATCTATGCAATAGTTAGTTATTTTTACTTTATACACTTCTAGTCAATTTAATAATCAACTATATATTCTATTTTGAGAAAGATATATGTCGTTTTTATATGAAAAGTGATAAAAGTTTTCTAGTAAATTTCATAGATCTAAATGGGATAATATATATAAAGCGGGAAGCACAAAAATGCAAGGTTGGGTTACCATTTTACCCCTATACTAATTTAAAATATTATAAAGTATTTATATTAATTAATTATTAACTACTAATCCAACACAGAAGTTAATTTTTTGATTATTAGTTATGAGTTACACCTCCTCCAATATGACGATTAATCATTTTCAGTTTTCTAAGCATCAAGATCAGTTTTATAAGCATCAAGATATTTTTCATTTTTCTACACATAAAATAAAATTAAATGGTACAATGCATGTAATCTCTTTAGTTAGGAATATGAATATCTAACTTCATTAAATCTATATATTTCTTGATCTATTAACATTTCTTACTTTTTGTCCTCTCACTATATATTTCTAGATATTTCTTGTATTTGTTTTTGTTTTATATATATCTTTTTCTTGATTTGTTTTTGCTAATTATTAATTCTTATTATTTTTCTCCTGTTTAAGGTTTACCTTAAGATTTTGAGTTCTTCACTTCTCATTCACATCATCTGGTAAGTAATAGGTAGAATGTCATTTCACAAACATATAATCTAATATGTAGGGAAATAGTGATATGTATGACATTTTTAATAGGATAAATGATATAGACTTTAGATTCATGCAAAATTATTATTTCTTTGAGAGGATATTTTTTAAAAAATGTACACCCAATACTTATAAATAAGATATTTTAAATAGTTCAACCATTTATACCAAGTTTCTTATTCGTGACCATAGCTCGATTATGTTATATTCCATAATATGATTATATCTAAATAATTTTATAAATAATTTCATGTCAAATTTACATATGAAAAACTCATAATCTTGAATCAAACAAAGAAAGTTGTACGTGCAATTGGATTTTCATGTATCGATTAAATTTTCTAATGCCATTGATAATTAACTATCTTTATCACAAATAAGCACTATTTTTTAAAGTTTATTGCATGAGATTGACAATTACACATTATCCATCTTAAAGAAACATATGTTGATTAGTATTTGTACAACACGAGATACGACTTTTATTCGGCAACAACTTCTTGATATGCATATGTCTATAAAAAGGAGATAACAATTTCTTACACAAGATACAAACTTTAAGATGTGTAAAACACTTGCAAACATAATCAATGTCACTTATGTCACATAAAAACTATTTGTTATGGAAATATTAAAAACAACGATATGTTGTACTAAATATAAGATGTATTAGAACTATATAAGAAATGGAAAATGGTCAAAAATATCATTAAACTATCTGAAATAGCTCATATATACCCTTAAACAATATTTTGGCTCAAAACTACCCTTTTTGTCAAACTATTGGGTCAAAAGTGCCTTATAAATAAAGAAAATTGTTAAATGCCACATGTAACCCCAATAGATTTCCACTGCCACATGGACTAAAAGGAAAAGGGTCAAAGTACCCTTAAACTGTCCGAAATACCTCATATTTAACTTTCAACTATATTTCGGCTCAAAACTACCCTTCCCATCAAACTATTGGTAAAAAGTGGCCTTCTTATTAGCAGAAGTTATTAAATTCCACATGTGCCACATTTAATAAATCCCTAAATCTTAATTACTCATTTTCCCCTCATTTCCTTATTTTCCAGAAACGATTTCACCCTTTCTCCCTTATTTTACGGATGAAATTTCACAGTTTTCTTCGTCGCTGGGTTTCAAAGTGGATATTCGTGGTTATAGGTTAGCAAACTTTTTTCTTATTTTATTGTATTTACAATCACGAAAATCCACTTTGAAACTCAGCTCTAAAGAAAGTTATGAAACATTGGCCGTGAAATGACGGGAAAGTTGTGAAATTCTAATTATCATACTTTGAAATCGTAAACGTATAAAATAAGAAAAAATATTTACTAACCTACAACTATGAATATCCACTTTGAAACTCAACCCTGAAGAAAGCTACGAAGCCTTAGCTTCAAAATTAGGGGAAAGTTATGAAATCCTAACTATCATGATTTGAAATCGTAAACATAATAAAATAAGAAAAATATTTACTAACCTACAAATATGAATATCCACTTTGAAAGCCAGCCACGAAGAAAAGTATGAAACCCTAGCCGCGAAATGAGGGAGAACAGGTGAATATAGCATTTCTGAAATAATGAAATGAGGAGGGAAGTAATTAGGATTTAGGGATTTAATCTATGTGGCAGTGGAACCTTATTGGCATTCAATGTGGCATCCACATGACATTTAACAACTTTTGTTGATAAGAAGGGTACTTTTGATTCAATAGTTTGACGGAAAGGGTAATTTTGAGTCGAAATATAGTTTAAGGGTAAATTTAAGCTATTTCGGATAGTTTAAGGGTATTTTTAACCCTTTCTATTCAGTCTACATGGCACTGGAATTCTATTGCATGCAATGTGGCATCCACGTGGCATTTAACAACTTCCATAAATAAGAAGGGTACTTTTGATCCAATAGTATGACGGGAACGATAGTTTTGAGCCAAAATAAAGTTAAAGGGTATATATGAGCTATTTCGAATAGTTTAAGGGTATTTTTTTTTATCCTTTTCCATATATGAAAAATATCACATAGACCAATTCAATTGATTGTGTATAACTAAAAACAATCATATTTTTCTTTCAAAATTTAGTTACTCAATACTACTTGCAAGTTTTAGTAGCATCTGTATTAGTTAATTTTTTTTGTATTAATTAACACAGGACACACGTGCAACACACGTGCCTAGAAACTAGTATTTTTTCGATATTGGATAAAATAAAAAATTTTTGTTTTATCCAAAATTGGAAAAATATTATCTTTTAGGAATTTTTGACTTTTTAGAGTCGCCACTTAATTTTTGAAGAAAAATTAAGAAACTAACATTGCCAAAAGACTTAACAGAAAAAATCATTTGAAAACATTCAGATGGGTGGTTCGGGAATTCATATTAACGTCTTAGGAAGATTTTGAAAGCACCTAAGACGTTCCGCTTAATCACGGCTATCCGACAGCCAACTTTATTTGGCTAATACTTGTTTAAAAGTTTGATAATTTATTTGAAAGTGGGCTTCTTAATTTTTATCTAAGCGAAACTTACAAATGTTGAAACAATATAATTTTTAAGGTTTGGTTCAATTTTTAGTTTAATAAAACAATATGGCATTCGATGGGGATTTAGAGTTTTTCTAACCTTAAGCTAACTACAAATAAACGCAAACACATAGACGATACAGTAATAGAGAGAGGGAGAGAGATTTGGGTCCAAATCCAATTCTGTTCGCCTTGATCGGATTTTTGGACCCACTTGTTTTGGGTTTTTTGACCTATTTTGATTATTGTACCTGTCCTAAATTCTAGTCAAGTAATACAATAAATAATAAACGGAAAGATAAAGACAACAAGGGCTTATGCCCAAATACAATGCCAAAAGAAAAAAAGAAAGAAAAAAAAATTGGACTCTTTGGTCCAAATTCTGACTCCAGCTCTGCTTCGAATCTTGGTCTTGAGATCTATCCGTCAGTTTTAAAAGTGAAGGTTTGATAAGGCAACTTGAACTTTGATAAGGCAACTTGAACCTTTAAGAACCTCCAAATTCCAAAAAGAAGGAGAGACGAGATCCAAATGGACTCAAGAGGAGTTTCACATGCAACCAAAGATAAGAAGGATTATCATCCGATAAAGGCATCTCCAAAATAATTGCTCAACGATAATAAAGGAAATTCATTTAATATGTTTAAACTAAAAAAAAAATATAGTTATTACTGATGGGTCCAAGACGGAGGAGGAAAACAATTTATCAAACCATTTTGCATACTCACAAGCCCTGTGAACCTCCTTTATACATTGCCTAAAACTAACTAATTGGCCAATTTCTACACTTAAAGACATAAAGCACGTTAAACGGAACAATAAGGACTACTCTAATTCTAACTAAAATAACAGAGTTTTCCCAAATTACACAACTCGAAACCATCCTAATGTGAAGTTCAAACAGACCAAATGCCTCTTATGCTGCAAATCTGAAAAAGAGGGGGGGGGGGGGGGGGGGACAGGTACTTTGACGAATAATAAACTTTACAGGGCAGCGAAATGTTAAATACTACAACTTTTGATCAAACACATAATAAAATAGGCTATAGATCATCCAAATGAGGAAGAAGTCATACACTAGCCCAAGCAAACTCTGAGACATGTTGATATTGCAGAGGAATAAAATAAAGCAAAAGCTAAGGAATATAACAAAATTTCCAGCAGTGTAATGAACACAAGATAAGCATGCTATCGGAAAGCTAAAATGGTCAACCAATTTGATCTATATGGGCAAAATCCTTCATGTTCGGACCTAGATGTTGAAAAATAACTCATACGTAAAGTCACAAACGCTAAACTACTGTAATCTAAATAAAGTAGCAGAAATACGGGCATTCCATCATGATAGGCTATATGTGTTTGAGAAGAGGAAGTTCAGTTAAGCAAAGCACAACTACAAACAAACTAGCATCCGACAGTCCTATTAGTAAAAGAGAGACATAAAGGAGTCGACACAAGAATGAACATTCGCCATCAATTATCGCATCATCTTTTGACTTTTGTATCAGTCAAAAGAACATAACATATATTCTATTAAATCGATTTACACACCCAAGCAAGAAGATCTGAACTATGCTGCAAACCACTAAAACAGCTGGAAACTTTGAGAACTAAGCAACACCTTCGAAGAGAACAGAAAACTCACTACAACATAAATCAACAATAAATATGCCACTTACTTACAACTTGAGATCGAACAATCAACGCACAAAATAGAAAGCTACATGAAAATGAATCTCACCTTTTCGAGGGCAGCAAAACCAAGACAGACGAGCAGGGAATCGGCGAGCTTCCACGTAAATACAAACACGAACAACAGTCAGAAAACCCAAATAAAATCTCAAGACTCGTCTAATGTATGGGAAATACCGACAATAGAATTATGGAAACACTTAGGCCAAAACGACTACTTTCTCGTTTTCTCAAAGCGTTTTAATATGTCACGAATATTTGCTAAGAGAAACACTACTATTTATCAAAAAAAAAAAAATAAGTCCTAAAATCCTCCTCCTGTTGCAAAAATAATAAAAATGAAGAAAGAAGAACACAAAAAAAAGCTCTCAACTCAAAATTTCTTTTCTTCTCTGTTTAAAAAAAATAAACAAAAATCTTTAATATTTCTCTTTCTAGAATTGACTTTTTCTCCACTTTCTGACTCCCAAAATTTCTCAAGAAGACCCCTCACAAAATCTCCTAACGAATTTTTTTTCCTTACTGAGAGGCCCCCTATTTTTATCTCTGTGTCCAACCACCAACAAAGATGGGGCTATTTATAGAGGTGGAAAAGGGTAGAATTCGGGAGGGAAAACGCCTAGAAAATTTGGTGGATTTTCATTTGAAATTCAAAATTCCTTTAAGAGATAAGATTGGACAGCTGGGAATTTGTACGAGATTATACGATTCCTCAACGGAACAGTGATCTGGATGGACGCTTGATTTTGAGCGAGGTCGAGCGGACGCACGAGATTTAGCCATCTCGCACGGCTCTTTTGTACAAAATCGTACTAGGGGCGTATGACAGCCTTTGCCTTCCGTCTACTTCTGTTAGACGCCATGTATTTCCCTTGATTTGTGAAGCCGGGAACGTTAGAGGCGCGGCTGCTCGTCCTCTGTTAGTTGCAGGCGTTGGAACGAAAGAGAAAGGAAAGGGGGCTGGGTCGGGTTTTGAATTATGGGTTGGGACGAATTAAGTATTTTGGGAGTTGGAGGAGTGGGGATGGGCTAGGAATTGAAACTTGAAAATTGAGGGGCTGCTGATAAGGTGGGATGGGCCCAAAATTGATTATGGATTTAGAAAAAATTGACCAAAATTTAAATTTCTTGGAGAGTTCGCCTGAAATAAATAAAAGATAAATTATTATAAGTTAATTGACAAGCTTCGTATTTTTTGACGAGATAAAATAATTGATTTAGTTGTAAAATAAACTGAATTCGAAAATATAAATCATTATATAACTAAACTAATTAGTAAAATTTAGAGAAAATCAAATCTTTTTGAGAAGATTTTCGAGTATACTATATATATACGTATACGTTGCCTAAAATTATGAAAATAGTTAAAAGATTAATTTAAAATAATTTGAAAATACTTAATCATTATGAGATCCAATTATTTCAAATCGTGCGAAAATTAAGAAACTCGTGAATTAATTTGCATCGTGGATAGCCAAAATTAGGTGTCAACAACTAGTGTGTGTGTGTGTGTGTGTATATATATATATATATATATATATATATATATATATATATATATATATATATATATATATATATATATATATATATATATATATATATATATATATATATATATATATATATATATATATATATATATATATATATATATATATAGTTTTAGGCCTTAAAACATTCCTTTAACTCATTATTTTCAAACTCCCAAATCAAAACCCAAAGTTCTTTCTCTCTACAAATGTCTCTCTAATTCAAGGAAGAAGAAGTGGGAGCTAGGGTTTGGATTCAAGGTGCTTTTTCTTCAAATTTCTTGGGTAATCGTAATCAAGGTGTGATAATCCTTCATCTAGGGTTAACTTTAACCCTAGAGTCAATTTCAAAGTAATTTTGTAAGTCTTCAAGTTTTGAAAAACTTAGGGTTTACTCAATCTGATGTGTTCTTTCACCAAATGATTTTAAAAGCTTCCTAATGGCATATGATGGTTATATTGTTGTTAAATTAATGATTTAAGATGAAAATACTCTTTTTGAACTCATGATTTCTCTCTATTCCTAATTTATGCCTTTATGAAGTGAGTTGGTTGATAATGAATGCATGTGAATAGAACTTGTTTAAATGAATTTAGATTTTTGAAGTATGTCATTACCCATTATTTATTGTTAATTGTTGGTGTATTGGTGATTGAGATTTATGGCCTTGAAGGTAAGATATGAGAAGTTACTTGTTGAGTTAGAATTGTGAACTAGTTGTTGATCCACTTGGAAAATGGATGTGTTTACTTAATGTATCTATTGTAGTATATGCATCTGAGATCTATATGAATGTGTTATGTCTAGAATGAAATGGACATATGAATTAAGAATGAATGAATGTGAAATTGGAGATGGATGCACATCGTAAGGTTAGGTGGAGTGTCTAGTAATGATCTCTATATCCCTTCCTAAAGAATGAAAGGTGGGGGTTTGAGATGGATGCTCATCCGTAAGTTGAGACGGAGTGTCTAAAAGAAATTTTGTATCCTCTTTGAGCTATCTAATGAATGAATGTTGGAAGGAGATGGATACTCATTCATGAGTTGAGGCAGGGTATCTAGTAGCAATCTCTTGTCCTAATGATGAACTAAAGAATAAAGTACTCTATGGAGTGTAGGCTAAGCAACGAGTGATAACATGAACCATAGAAGAGAGAATTGGTGGTAATTAAGAAAAGAGAGAATTATGGGCCGGGTTATGAAAAAAGAGAGGATTGTTGAGTGTGTGTCAGCAATTCATTACTGATAGTTGTATCCAAGAAAAGATTCCTCCAATCAAAAAGTATAACTTTATTCAATTGGACTCTTCTATTGAAAAATCATTAAAAGAAAAATCTTTCTATTTTATTACACTCAACACTCTCTTTTTTCGTTACCCCCAATTCTCTTTTTTTTTTTTTCATTTCCCCCAATTCTATTTTCTTATGGTTGATGTTACAGCTAGAAAAAAAAAGATTCAGCTTTCTATTGAAGAATGTAGTTATTTGCGTCTATGATGGATAACTAATGGTGGTGTTTTTCTTGTTTTATTTTTATGATATCTTTAAGTTGATCCAAACGATATTCATATTTTTAGGTCAATGGGTGTTAGAAGTGTTTGAAAATCTACAATTTTGTTATGATTGTTGGGAGTTCTTTAGAATTTTGTGTTAAGAGAACCTGCTTTTCTTTTGTGTTTTGTTAATATGTGTTTCGATCTCCGGGCTAACCATCTAGCTTTGATTTTCTTTGTTTGTTAGTGTACATATTTTTTCTGCTATCTTTTCTAATATGAAAAGAAGTAACACTAATAATTATCATATCGTTATTTTAGTTTTGATAATCTGAACTGAACATAAGAATTTTCTTGATTATAGTGAACTGGTCTTTGGTAATTCAATTTCAAGAAACTAATAACTACAAATTGCGACGAATAGGGTCAAAAAGATTTTCAACAAAGAAGAACTTGTTGAAGATTGGTGTTTTCAATGTAAAGATGGAAGATAACTCATGATTTGTGACTATGAGAAAGTCCTTTTGCTAAGAAAATCAACTTTATATTTGGTATATTTGATGAAATAAACTAGTGCATGGTTATCATAAAAATATTTCTAAAATGACAACATGTTTCTAGTTTATTTCATAAATTATAACAAAAATAAAATTATTTTTATAGCAAAAGGACTTTCCCATAGTCAAAAATCATGAGCTCTCCTCCATCTTTACATTCAAAACACCAATCTTTGACAAGTTCTTCTTTGTTGAAAATTTTATTGCTCCTCCTCGTTGCACTTTGTAGTAGATGAGTCTCTTGAAATTGAATTACGTGAGACTCACATCACTTAATCAAGAAAATTCTCATTGTTAGTTCAAATGATCAAAAGTAAAATGTAGATATGACAATTATTGGTTTAATGTTTAACTTTTAGAAAAAATCATAGAAAAATATATTCATTAAACAGACAAATAAAATCAAAGCTTGATGAGTAGCTCGAAGAATAAAATACCCATTATCAAAGCATAACCGAATTATCTTAACACATAATTCTGAAGAAATAGGAAGAATCATAACAAATTATAGATTTTCAAACACTTCAAGCCCCCATTCACCTAAAACATGAATGTCATTTTAACTAATCGAAATATGTCATACAAATCAAAACAATAAAAAAAATCAGCATCATAATTTTTTAGGTCAATGGTTGCTATAAGTTTTTGAAAATCTATAATTTTGTTATGATTATTAGGAGTTCCTTAGGATTTTGTGTTAAGAGAACCAACTTTTATATTGTGTTTTGATAATGGGTATTTCATTCTCCAAACCAATCATCAAGCTTTGATTTTCTTTGTTTGTTAATGTGATATATATATATATATATATATATATATATATATATATATATATATATATATATATATATATATATATATATATATATATATATATATATATATATATATATATATATATATTTACATTTTTTCTAAAAGAGAAAAGCTTATACTAACAATTCTCTTATAGCAATGTCGTTATAATCATCTTAACTAAACATGAGAAGTTTCTCGATCATGCTGAAGTTGGTCTCAGGTATTTCAACTTTAAGAAACTCATTTGCTACAAATTGCGACGAAGAGGAGCAAGAAGATTTTCAACAAAGAAGAACTTGCTAATGATTTGTGCATTGAATGACGAGATACATGAGAGATCATGCTTTGTGAATATCAATATTATTTTTGGTATAATTGATGAAATAAACTTGAAACATGGTCATAGATGCTCTCCAGGAAACGTAACCCTATGATGTACTGTGGTTTCACGGTACTTTTAATGCTTTTTCCTTAAGTTTAGTGTGTGTCCAAAATCCTTTTTGTATTGATTTTTATGCAAGTTTCTCCTTATTTGCAGGAAATCTGTCCAAAGATGAACATGGAAGTTTTTGAGCGAGAAATGCAGAAGAGACCACCTACGGAGATTATGACGATCCGTCGAGTCTATGACGGTCCGTAGGTGGCATCGTAGTGAGGAGAGAAGCTGTGGAAGAAAGATGGGAAGTCTGACCTAGTGTGGGATTACTGAAGTCCATGATGGACCGTTACACGACGGTCCGTCCTGCTGGTTCATCGTAATGATCAGAGAGTAGTTCCAGTACCCAAATTCCAAGAAGTTGAAGTATTATGGAACGGAGACCCTCGACGGATCGTTGTGCTTGGAACGGTCTGCCATACCTGTTCGTTGAGGGTAATGAAGAAAGGAGCAGAAGAATATGTGAAGTATCGGACGACGGAGGCCATGAATTCCCGTCGTGACCACGACGGTCCGTCACGAAGTCCATCGACTCAAACGCGTTTTGATAGATTTTCAGTAAGTAGAATCCTTCTTTATTAGGTTTTTGTTTTTATTATAAATAGTTCGAAAAACCTCATTTTTGGGTTTGGACTTTTGGTTAGACTTTTGGTTAGACGGTTAGACTTTTAGACTTTTGGATAATTTTTAGTTCTCTTGTTCAAGTATTGAAGAATTAATTTCAGTAATTGATACACTTTCTCTGGAATTGATTATTGGTAATTTATTGATTAATCAAGTGAATTTCTGGATTTTATTCTTTCTCATAAAAGTAAGTGCGTGAATTCTTATATTAAATATATGAATAGTGTGATTATGACCATGGGTAACTAAACTCGATAACTAGGGTTGTGGGAACCATGGGTGAATAATGAGGTAAAATCTAACTAAAATAGCAATTATAGAATAATGTCTTGCATTTATTGATAATTCTTTCGTTTAGAAGTCTTTTAAACGGATTGCCAACATTAGAACTCGCCTTAATGCTACTTGCCGGACCAAGGAGGTACATAAATTATCAACATAGATTTAGTGTACACTATTTAATAGGCTAGTGTCGGTTGGTACGAGGTAATAACTTAGTCAAATATCGAATACAATGCTTAATATGAGGTAAAAGTAAGGGTTAGTATAGCAACACATGTAGCCGGATCAAGGTGCGGAGTGAAATTTTTTAGATGCTGGACCAAGGATTTAGAAATGCATAACTTATCACTTTACATGCAAGATACTAGGAAATAATTGTTATAGTTAGAATTATCAAGTTAGGAACATGTGGGGAACACTTAAGCCCTAGTTACTTTTATTAATTGATTAAGCTCCGAGATTTGAATCTGTTAGTTTTTTACTTCAATTTAGTTAATTATTTTCATTAATTTAGAAATAAACCCCCTCTTTTTGTCTTTTGTTTTCTAATGAAATAGTTGACTATATAATAGTAATAATATAATAAAGTTAAGTCTGAACTATTTTCCTTGTGGGATCGATCCCAACCTCATTAGTTGGGTTCTTTACTTGATACGACCGCTTTACTTCTTATTTGAGAAGTAAGTTTGAGCGTATCACCCTACACCGTGAAACTCTACTGTTAGACACTCCAATGGCCACCTCGGCCAGCATCCGACCTCCCTTGGAGGTAGGTTGACTGATAACTCCATCCGTACTAACATATGTGTAATCCCCAAGACTGAAAAAATCAACGTTAAGCCATTACCACTCAAACCTATAACTTACCTGCATGGAGAACCACAAGTCATATGGGAATTAGAAGAAGTAAACCAGATGATCGTCAATGAAAATTTGAAATATGCGGTGATATGGGTGGCCTGGCATACAAGATCTCAGAAAATTGATCCTTAAACAATGTGAACTAAAGGGAGAATGCAATATTGGGTTGCTTAGTAATAGACACGTTTTTGATAAGGGAGACATTATTGGAGGATTCTGTGCACCTATTATTTAACCCAACTTTTACATCACACAGAATAACTGGTATTTTCCAATGAGAACGCTGAAATAGGATCCATTGTTCAATCCCGAGGAGGACCCAACAACAACAATTGCATGAATATCTTTTCCATCGCTTCCACCAAATCATTTTGGGGAAGAAGCAGTGTTTTCACATGCACCAGCAGTAGGAAAGCCACTACATGTAGACTTGGAAACAAAGAATAAGACGAGGCCAAGTTGTGCAAGAGTTAAGGTGGATGTAAATCTACTCAAAGAATTCCTAAAACGGATCAAAATTTGAATAAGGAGAAACAATGAGGAAGTAATGGAGAAACGAATCAAAATTAAGTACGATTATGTGCCAAAGTATTATCAGACACATATGATTCAAGGGCACAGAGAGGAACAGTGTTTTGTTGTGCATCCTGAATTTTATCCAAAAAAACCAAACAAGTTGAAAGGAAGGAAAACGATAGAACAAAGAAGAATCCTATTGCTAGGAGAATAGCCGTGGAAGACTCAACAAAAGTGGGAAACATGCAACAATCCTATAGAGAAGAAGGTTTTGTAGAGCAAAGATACAAAAAATGGGGAGGAGACAGACCGAAATAATCGGTGATGGCTTGGTACAGGGTTGGAATAATTACTAAAAACAAATACAACCTGTAGGAACAAGATAAACAAGAGAAAAAGAAGGAGGTGGAGAAAGGTTATTTGAATTTTGTGGATACAAATGTAGGCACTCCTGGTGTTCAAAGGAGTGCTAACAAGGACAAGAGATCCAAGTTTAAGGATGTCACAATAGATAATGTGCAGGCTGAAGGGTACAATCATGCTGGAAAGAAAAATATAACAAAACCAAGTGATATTGTAGACAATTCTCAAGGAAGGAAAAGGGGCGGAGATGTGGCTGAATGGGGTAATGACGAAGTTGTTTCAACAAAGTAAAACAATGAGGAGAACAACTACGAAAAATAAAAGGACTCTACTGATTATGAATTACGTGACATGCTTGAACAAGATCTAAACTTGGAGAATGACAATCATAGGGACGATGCAGAATCTGTAATAAGGAAAGGTCCAGACTTAATAGAGGATGATGATGATGTTTTGAAGCAAAAAAAGGATCTTCAGGAGGATGCAGAGATGGAATACAATATTCAAAAAATTAGCAAGGCATACCAACAGGTTGAAAAATGGAGTAAGGAAAGGCAAAGTAAGAATTCCTTTACATGTCCAAGCAAGGAGCACCACGGAGAGGGCATCTAATAGTGATCAATGATTGAAAAAATTACTCTTCTTGAATATTAGTTCGGTTAATACACAATAATGAGGCATAAGTAGGCTTCTAGATCAGGATGAAGTGAAAATAGTGGTCTTTGCATTGAATGTGAGCAGTGCTTGTGGGCCGGTGGATTTACAGGGCATTTCTTTAAATGTTGTTGGGAGATCATAGGGGATGATGTTACTAAATTAGTAAGAGATTTTTTCTACAGGCAATAGATGTCAAATTTTGTTACTCATACCAACTTTGTATTGCTACCCAAGAAAGAATCAGTACGAAGCTTCTCAGATCTAAGACCAATATGTCTTATTAATTTTTTGAATAAGATCATTTCACGAGTGGTTCATGAAAGAATTTTGCTGGTCTTACCCAAGATAATTTCTCCAACCCAATTAGGTTTTTTGAAGGGAATAAGTATCACTGAGAATGTATTGTTGGCACAAGAAATTATTAGATATGTGAATGTGAGGGGGAAAATGTTAACGTAGATGTGAAACTGGATATGACCAAGGCATATGACAGAGTTTCGTGGATATTCTCAACCAAAGTGATGAGAAGATTTTGTTTCTCTGATATGATTTTTTATAGGATATGGAGGATTATGTCCAACAATTGGTATTCAATTCTGATTAATGGTAGGGAACATGTTTTTTTCAGATCTTCGAGAAGATTGAGGCAGCGAGATCCTCTATCCCATACTCTTTTAATTATTGCATCAGAGGTCCTATCATTAACTTACATGGGGATGCATATTTTAAGGGATATAATTTTCGAAAGTGGAGTCCTCATATTATTCATCTATCCTAGTAGAGGATACCATCCTTTTTTGACCTGGAAAGAAGTTTAGAGATCAAAATAATACGTGTTCTAAAAGAGTATGCAAGTACTTCAGGTCAAATGATTAATAAATATAAGAGATGCTTTTATCTTCATGAGAAACACTTCTTATTATGGAAATCAGACTGAGGAGGTTTGCAGGGATAAGACAAAGAACTTTTCCTTTTCTGTATTTAGGATGTCCAATATTTCATGGGAGGAGCATCTCTAGGTATTTTGAAGACTTGATTAGGAAAGTTTCTATGATAATCTTCTCTTGGCATAATATATCCCTATCTTTTGGAGGTAATTATGTTCATGTCAATCATGTACTTAACTCTATGCTAGTTTACTTGTTATCAACTATGAATCCAACAAAGAAAGTCATGGACCAAAATCATCAAATTTTTACTAAATTATTTTGAGAAATGTGGAGGGAGTTTAAGGTAAACACTGGGTGGCATGGGGGAATATGTGTCTTCCAAAAGATGAAGGTGGAATTGGATTTAGGTAGATTCACGATATAAATAAATCCTTGTTTTCTTAGCTATGGTGGAACTCTACAGTAGTCATAAACTCTTTATGAGCTGAATACATCTTATATAAGTACTGCAAGAAAATGCATCCGTTAATTGTATACAGTTCAGGAGCCTCACAGGTTTTGAAGAAGATGATTAAGATCAGGGTAGAGGTAGAACATGATATATGGTGGCAAATCAAGGCTGGAAATTCTAGTTTTTGATTTGATAATTAGACCAGGCAAGGAACATTATACTTTACTGAAGGAGAGTTGGCACAAGATGAGAGATTTGAGGTAAATTATTTTATCATAAATTAGGAGTGGAATAAATAAAAGCTTAGATCAGTAACTTCAGAGGAAATGGTACAACATACAACAACGAAACTGAGGCCCATTCTCAAGGAAGTCAGCACTGACAAAGCATGGTGGATGCATAACATTAAAGGAGATTTCATTGTCAAATCAACCTATAACAACATGACAAAAAAACTTCCAGTGAATGAGTGGAGCAACTATATGTGGGTAAAGGGTTTACCATTAAAGATTGGTTTTTCCTATGGAGGGTTTGGAGGGGGAGAATAGCCACATATCATAATTTAAAGAAGTTAAGGATACACGTGGTCTCAAGATGTTATCGTTCTGAGGAGGGTCAATTGGAGACATGTCTTATCTTTTATTAACAGCTCCCATAGCACAAAATCTATGAAAGCATTTTTCTTCTTGTGTAGGTCTCAGTGTAACTGGAAATCTAAAATTTATAGATGATGAGAGACAAAGATGTCAGACAAATAAGATTAGATACTAAAGGCAGTCCCAGCAATCATAATGTGGAAATTATGGAACAAAATAAATGCTATAAAAGATGGGAAGGTGATAACTTATAAGTCTATGCATTATCAATGTCAATTGGCAATACATTAATTAATAGGAATAAAATTCCCATGGATAAAAAGGATGTCAAAACATTGGATAGAAATGGTGGATACACTTCAGAGATATCCGTCCAACATACATTATCTACTCGTGAGGTGGAAGATGCCAATACAGGGTTGGTTTACTTGCAACACGGATTAATTTAGTAAAGGAAACCCGGTCAGAGTGCTCATGGGTTTTGTATACTAAATAAAGGAGGTGATCTGATATATGCAGAGATACAGAGCATAGGGGAGGCACCCAACATACATGGAGGTAGAGGTTAGAGATGTGTGGGATGCTTTAAAGTATTGCATCAGTCATAAAATGAATAATATTCATGTGGATATAGATTCATTGATTTTAAATAACATGATTGTGAAGAAATTCAAAATACCATGGGAGTTTGCTGAATAAAGGGAAGACATAAATGAAATGGTGGCACAATTCATTGTAAATGTGCAACATATTTTCAGAGAGACTAATTGGCTAGCAGACTTTGTAGCAAATACAATTGACAAATAAGGAAAACATGTATTCTTAAGCTTTAATCAATTACCAAGCCTTGGAAGAAAGATTCTTAATATGGGCAAGCATTAAATCCTTCAGTTCGTATCGAATCAAGATGAATAAAAATAGACAACAATGGGTAGCATGCTTAGTTACAGTGATGACACATCTATATAAACAAGTTATATTATGAAACTAAGTTGAGCAAAAGTGTTGTCAAAGAACTACTCCTAGGACTAAGCATATCAACAAGCAAAATGGGATACAGGGACGAGTAAAAGTGAGAGTAAAGGAACCAAATCTGATATTTTTGAAGGACTTAACAAGGAATCTGATGGATGAAAAGTCCTTTTCTCGTATTCGGCTTCACCTACAACAAGAATCACAATTAAATGAGAAGAATAGAAAAGAGGAAGCAAATGAGAAGGATAAATAACTTACACAAATTTTCAAAGCTAAAAAGGAAGGCCTATAATCACTATCAAGTTCGACAGGATCTCCAAATTCCAACCGAAAAGTACGCCTACAACAATCACAATCAGCTGGCAGGAGAGGAAACACAATTCAAGAAAGAGGGAGGACAAACCTTTGAAAGCTTATGAGAATATCAGGTAACAAAAGCTTGAGGAAGAATGTTTATCCCCTAGATCAGTACATTTTCATGGTTGCAAGGAGGCGGAATGAGAATGGAAGAAGGGAGAAGTGAAAAAGATGTTGAAAGAGCATTTCTGGAAACCCTGCCAAAGGGGACTTTTAGTAAAAATGTGATGTCTTGTCACTTTTGGGCCAACTAGAACCCATTTTGTCTATGTAAATATTGGAACTTTTGGGTTGTTTAATAAAGGGATCTTGAGTCTAAATTTAGCTTAAAAAAACTTGAGACATGGTCATCAATAGGAAACATTTATATGATGACCATGTTTCTAGTTTATTTCATCAAATATAACAAAATTAAAATTGATTCTTTGTTTAAAAAGACTTGCCCATAGTGATCATGAATTCTCCACCATATTTATGTTAAAAGCATCAATCTTCTGCAAGTTCTTGTTTGTTTAAAAACTTCTTGCCCCTCCTCATCGCAATCTGTAGTACATGAGTCTCTTGAAATCTATAACACACCATATCCAAAACAAACCAAAAATCCATTTTTAGGTGAAATCAATGATCACTATCGACAGACATAGTCTAATTTACAGCCTGTATTGTTTATCCGTCGTTTTCCTCTGAAGCTCTCCCAAAACTTAGCCTAGAAAAATTGACCAAGTGTCGATACACGGACATACCTACGGTCCGTAAGCCAGACTACGGTCCATGGTCTGTGTCCGTAGATTGAGATTCAAGTTACCCAACCTATGACTTTAACTATGGATGACCATCATGGACCGTCGTTAGATCTACAGTCTGTAGGTCTGACCGTAAGTGATGTTTAACTGTTTGTTAGGGGGAATTGCTGATAGGGTCAACTTCAAATTGTCATAACCTTTAGCACAAAATGAATTAGGTATCCATGGCCTATCATATGATAGATAATTGATTTATCTTTCCATAGCCATCGAGTATGCTAAATTCCAACATTCAGTAAAAAGTTATGCTCATTTTAGTTAAGGCTTGTCAAGCAGAGCCAAACGATGGACCGTCAATTGAACGACGAACCGTCAGACCAGATCGCTGATTAGTCTGACAGCAATTAGTTCAGGGGTGTTTTGGTCTTTTTCTAGTTCGTTTAACCCCTAAGATACGTCTTTTAAGCCCTAAGTCATCAAATTTTAGTCAATTTAAGCCTAGAAACATAACTAAGACTCACTTCAGTCAAATCATTAATTAAAACTTAGAAAATTAGAAGCAAGAAAGGAGAAAAAAGGTCAAGAACCCTAATTCAAGAACACAACAAGGTTTCATCAGTTTCAACCCTGAAATCTAAAGATTTCTCTGTGGATTTCATCACCAGGTATGTGAGATTTCACTAATGGGTTCCTTTCACACATTGGGTCATTAGTATTTAGTCAGATTGTTAATTCCCTTATCATGATTAGACCTAGTGTTTTAAGAACTTCAACAACTTATCATGAATTACTTAGTTATATTTCAAAGTCAGATTACCATATTATTACTCATATTATTGCCTGAACAGAACCCTAGCTATGTATTTCTTTACTTTTGAATTACACATGCTAGGTAAGATATTCCAGTTACTTCAGATATAAATGTCGCATTTATTACTGCATCATTATCAGATTAATTGTTGCATTCAAAGCTTTCATGTTCAGTTTTGAGCTATCCAGTATTTACAGAAATTCAGTTATAATGTGTTAATCACTTGATTTATTAGGACTAGCATAATACCGAGTTGGACTAGAGTTAAGCGTACCCAAATAGTCCCAAAACTACTAGCCAAGTAGGTTTTAAGTCCCCTTTGTGGGCATCATTTTAGTAATCATGCTAGCATGCCTTTTTTTCTCTGGTAGGGTATATTTGGTCCTCTCGACGAGGACTATACATCGGAATCCACATTTAGATCATGTGGTTTTACTATTGGTTATTAGTAGCTCCCATGGTTCTGTCAGACTTTATTGGAGTGTTCATATTCATAGTTCAGTTTGTATTCAGTCTCAACATGTTATAAATTTGGTCATTGCATCCAGTTAGCTCTGAATTTAGTATATCATGTTCGAAATATTATATTTGCTTTTGTGCTTGTTAAGTTATGTATAATTTCAGTTTTACTTTATCCTACATGCTCAGTACCTTTTAAGTACTGACGCATACGTGTGCTACATATTCTCGTGATGTAGGTTCAGGTTTTCAGCATCCAGGTCAGACTTAGGTCGATTTCTGATCTCCAGTTCAGTAGAATAAGTAGTGAGTCCTTATTCTCCGAGGATAATACTTATGAGTTATTTATAATATGTTAGTTCTTTAGTTTAAGGTTTTGCTAGATTTATTTGGGGTTTGACCCAACAAATCTAGTCAATTAGAGGCTATTTTCAAACATACTTAGTTTTAGCTTAGTATTGAGTCAATAACTTCTTTGTATTAAATTCTTTAGTTTTCATATATCTCAATTTTAGCATATGGGTATTCCCCATCTTTTCATTTTAAATTATATTTTAGCTTCCACGTTCAATTTATTATCTTTAGTATGCTCATGATCATGCCAGCAGCGTTAGCTTGGGATCACTTGTGGCCCTAAGTCCCGTGTCCACGTCTCGGGGGTAGCTGGGGTGTAAACAACTTGGTATCAGAGCACTAGTTTTGAGTGTCCTAGGATGTGCGAAAAGCCGCACAAGGAGAGTTTTTTCATGGGTGTGAACTGCACCACATCTAATGAGAGGGAGTCTATGAAGTGTTTTAGGAAAAAATTCACTTTTTTGTTACTCTTATTGTGCGTAAGGTATGATCCAATTTCATTCTAACTCGACGTTGTACGTTTAAGATCATGCCTGCTCGTAGAGCTAACACTAGGAATGCGAATGCAAGAAATGCAAATGTAACTCCTCCAGTCAAAGATCAGAAAGTCTCCAATGCTGAGTTCAGCAACACCACTTAGATATTCGCTCTGAGAGTGGCCAACCAGAACAATATGGTTCAAGCTCATGTGAATGAAAATGTGGATCCACATCAGCTAGGGTCTGTGACTTTGTTAGGATGAATCCACATGAGCTCTTTGGATCTCATACTAGTGAGAATCCCATAACTTCTTGGATGATACCAAGAAGATCTTTGAGGTGATGCAGGTCACTGGGAGTGATCGAGTTGAGTTGACATAATACCAGCTGAAAGATGTTGCTCATATCTAGTCCAGTCAATGGAAGGAAAATAGGGGTACAGATACAACTTCTATTACTTGGGATTGCTTAAGTGAAACCTTCCTAGACAAGTTTTTTCCAATAGATTTGAGAAAAGTAAAGCTTGAGAATTCATGAATTTAAGGCAGGGAAACATGACGGTCCAAGAGTATGGGCTCAAGTTTAACCAACTCTGCAGGCATGCTCCTCACATGGTTGCTGACTCCAGGGCTCAGATGAATAAGTTCTTGTATGAAGTGTAAGATTTGGTGAAAACAGACTGAAGAAATGCTATGTTACTAGGATATATGAACATCTCTAGGCTTATGACTCATGCTTTACAGGTTGAGGGTGATAAGTTTAGGCAACAAGAAAAGGATTATAAAAAGTCTAGGATTGGGAACTATGACTATTTTCAGCAGAATCCGTGTGGTGGAAATCGTTCGTAAAGTCAGCAGAAATTTTAATGCCATCCCCTTCATCAGCTAGTGTTCCATCCTCGAAGAACAGGTATGATCCGGAGGTTAGGGCACCAGGTTCTAAGTCTCAGGGAAGTGTTTGAGGCACCAAGACTTACCCCACTTGCCCTAAGTGTAGTAAGAACCATCCAGGTGATTGCCTCACAGGAACGTGAGGATAATTTGGGTGCGGTCAGTTTGGTCATAGTTAGAGGAATTATCCTTCTACACAGGGTCAAGGCGATGGTAATGGTAGAGCTTCGTCTACAACTTCAGCAACACTAGCAAGTAACATGACTTAGCAGGGTAACTCATATGGTACAGGTGGTGATCAGGGCCAGATCAAGTTGTATGCTCTTCAGGATCGCCAAGATCAAGAAGGTTCTCATGATATAGTCACTAGTACGTCAAGAGTCTTGGACCTTGATGTTTATGCATTGTTGGATCTAGGGGCTACTCTTTATTTTATAACTCCTTACATAACATTCCAATTCAGTGTTAGTCCAAAAACTCTCTGAGAAACTTTCTCAGTCTCTACTCCAGTTAATAACCCAGTTATTGCTAGACGGTTATACTGAAATTGCCCTTTCACAGTGTTTAAGAAAGTGACTTGAGCAGATCATTTAGAGTTAGAAATGGTAGACTTCGATGTCATTATAGGCATGGATTGGTTACTTTTCTATTTTGACTCAGTCAATTAAAAAACTAGTATTGTTCGTTTTCAATTTTCAAAAGAACCAATCCTAGAATGGAAGGCTAGTAGCTTAGTGCCTATGGGTGGAGTCATTTCTTACCTTAAGGCCAGAAAGATTATCTATAAGGGTTATGTCTATCATCTAGTTGGGTTAAGGATTCTAGATCTGAAACCCCAACTCTTGAGTCAGTTCCAATAGTCAGTGAGTTTGCAGAAGTGTTTCCATAAGATCTTCCTGGAGTCCCTCATGAAAGGGAAATTCACTTTGGAATTGATCTCTTTCTAGGTACCCAGCCTAATTCTATTCCTCCTTACAGAATGACTCTAGAAGAGTTTAAGGAATTGAAAGATTAGTAGAACGACCTTTTAGACAAGTTCTTCATCAGACCTAGTATTTCGTCATGGGGTGCACTGGTGTGTTGTTTGTAAAGAAGAAAGATGGTTCTCTAAGAATATGAATTGATATATCGGATGTTAATAACTTCTTTGTAATAAACTCATCAGTTCTCAAATTTCACATATGGGTATTCCCCACATTTTCATTTTAAATTATGATTTAGCTTCCGCATTCAGTTTATTATCTTTAGTATGCTCAGGATCATCACAACAGGGTTAGCTTGGGATAACTTGTTGTCCTAGGTCCCGTGTCCACGTCTCGGGGGTAGCTCGGGGCTTGAAAAAATTGATTACTAGAGACCCACTTCCCTATAATCAAGAAATTTCTCATGTTTAGCTTTAGATGATCAAAACTAAAATGAAGATATAAAAATTGTTAGTGTAATGTTTTCCTTTCTAGAAAAATTAGCAGAAAAATTATACCTTAAAAAACAACGAAAAATCACAACTTGATGATTAGCCCGGAGAATGAAATACCCATTAACAAAACACAAAAGAAGAGCAAGTTCTCATAATACCAAATTTTGAAGAAATACCAAGAATCATAACAAAGTTATTGATTTTCAGATACTTCTAGCACTGACCTAAAAATATGAATGTCATTTTGATCAATACAAAGATGTCATGAAAATCAAAAAAAGAAAACAATCCAGTTTAGAAAAGTTGAATACACGCTAGGGCTTATAGAGAAGAAAAAAGAGGAGAATAGAAAAGAAAGTTCAATATTCGTCACGAATGTTAAAGAATTGCTCGAGGATTTCATCAAGGGGTGATCCCTATAAGGTATGTGAGATCACTTAGTGTTGTGTTAGCTCACCCACACACAACCATGATTCAATTCAGCGAATTTAAGTCTTCAAAATTTTAGAAATTAAGTTCTTTATGAACATTGTTTAAGTTTTTCTTGAATTCTTGTGGGTTGCATTTATTGAAGTTTCTTGAGATTTGATTCATGTTTTTAGGTCTATTTTTGGTATAAATCTATCATATACTGAGTGTTTAAATGATCCTTTGTGTTTGTGAGAATAACCATTGAAGTTTAGAGGGTTTAAAGTAGAAAACAGATAAGAAAAATCTAGGAACACCTGGGAGGGTCCTGCGCATCACGCCCCTCATTGACCCAAAGAGGCGCTTCAGAAATTTGACCACTGCGGAGCATGCGCTAGTCAAATCATCCGAAGTCAGTTTCTCAACTTTATGCTCTATCGCCCCGTGCCTCTTAGAGCGTCAGGCACACCATTTCATCCCATTCTTCCCCCACCTTTTCATAATGTTTTCTTTGTGATGTACCTATTTTTTCTAGTTTATTCCAACACTCTAAGGTACATCTAAACATCATGAAATCATCCATAAATATAATATCGTAAATCTTAAATCCATAATCCAATTCAAGGAAAGTTAAGATCAAAGTCAACAGAAGTAAGGGAGGAGCCAAGAAGTTAAGACGCAAGTCAAAGAGAAAATCATAAAGTTTCAAAAGTATTTTACAAATGTTTGAACTTTGTTTTAAGACTTATGTTTTGAGTTGTGTAAAGAATAAATATTGAGCTCATTCTTCAAAAGAATATATCAGGATTATGTATTTCCAAAGAACAAATGTTTTCACATTTAAAGAAGAAAGGAAAACTTGAAAAAGAACCTTTGAGCTATTTTTTTCGGTAACGAGTAAATGTTTTCATATTTAAAGAAGAAAGGGAACTTTGATTTTCAAAAGAGTCTTTAAGCTAGTTTCAGTAAAAAGTGAATGCTTTCACTATCAAGCAAGAGAGGAAATTGAGCTTTCCAAGATAGTCTTTGAGCTATGTTTTGACAAAATTATCTCAAACCATAAAAAGAGGTTATTGTTTTAAAAATAAAGAGCTAGTATATTTTGGGAGTAGTATTGAACATCGATCTAGGGGAGAGTTTAGGAAACTTCAAGCCACCATAAACCATGAAGCCATCACGGGTAGAAAAGGGTCATACTTTCGAAATGATTCCTTAGTGATTTTTAGTGTAGATTAGTGGATACACTTAGTAGTTTAGGTTTTATAATCATGGCAAGGTATGGGACGACCTTGACAGCTTGAGGCAAAATGTCGTATCATAACAATAGCTCTTACGTGATGGTTGTCCATTATAAAACTCTCACTGAAGTAATTGTATTTTTATATGCATAGTTTATTGTATTTTTACATACATTTCAGAGTTTTATGTATCTTTGAATGAACCCAAAGTTGACTTCGTGTTTTAAACAACTTTTCTTTATATTGCACTTGTTTTAAGTTGTATTGAAATGAGTTTAGTTATGTTGAGTCCAGTTGAGCCAAGTAAGTTGTTAAGATTCTTTTCAAGTTTATGTTGTATTAGCATTCCAACTCGCATACTCGTACATTTAATGTACTAATGTGAGGTGACCTGTATCGTCTTATGATGCAGACGCAGGTAACCTGCAGGATCAACACGCAACGCATCATTGATCCAGTTAACACTCCATAGTCAGTTGGTGATCCTCCTTGTATTACAGAGGACTCCTTTTTATTGCTTTTAGTTATTTCATTAGTTCATTAGGGTGCCGTGGGTTTGTCCATGAATCCATCTTAGTTGTTTTAGAGGCTTCATAGATATTCAGATGTTAGTTTTAGTCACTTCATTGTCGTTATGTTTTTCTAAGACTTGGGTTTGCCTTAATGGCTAAATCGAATGTTCCTTTATACCATTCCAGTTTATTTCAAAACTTTATGTTTATTGGTTTAAGTCTTCCGCTAAGTAACCAAGTTAAGACAAGGGTTCTCTTGGGGCCAACAATGATTCTCGAGTTTCATTCCCACCCAGGGTGTAGGCTCCTGCATGACGAAAAACAACATATTGCAAATCAGTCAATGTAAAAATTGTATCAAAGAGAAGTTTGGTCTTATCCTTGCACTGGATTGTCACAATAGAGTAGTCCTTATCTTACCAATTAAGGGAACTCACATTAGGCCTCTCTTTTTCACCCAATACTTAACCTGAAGTACGTTCATAATCTTGGTCTACAAAAATGCTGTTGAAGGACTTTTCTCGGTATTAGAGACCCCATCATATAATATTGTCTTAGAATCCTAAATTATTTTTACATCTAAGTAAATTGCACAATAGTTGCTTCATCGGAGACAACCTTTCTGGATCATTAATTGTGCCTCTCGTTTCCTCACCAGTAACTTGCATTATAGTTGCTGCTGGGAGTTATGACTCCACACCTTAGCATTAACCACATCACATTTGAGATGTGTAAGGAAAATGCTCACTAATCACCTCAGACGATAGCCCCGGTCTATCACTCAGGCAACTGATTTGGGCACAATCATTAGCCATTGTAAAAAAATTTCTGGTATGATCTAAAAAGGAGAAAGACTACTCCAAATAAAATAACTAAGACACATCATTAAACACCTTAAGTGTATACTCAGGACAATTTAATTTTCCACGCCAATTTTTCCACCTTAAATTATCAATAGGATGATTTAGTTATACGCACTAATTAGATGATAACAAAGACAAAATTCATCAGATAATAGTTACCGAGATTGGATTGTTAGTTATTATATAAACTTCGTACATAACGATCAATATACGTGATTCATTTTCATTATTAGTTGAAGCAGACACGAAGTTCTAGTGATTTCAATAACATGCTGGTTTTACCTTTAGTTTGTCCACTCTTGTGATTTCTTTGACATAAATACATCCTTGCCTTCCGTTTAAATATTTTAGCTTCTTAGTGCCTCAATTATAGGAATGCACACTGTAAATTATATATCATATTTGTGAATATTATTAAATATGCAAAAGGCACTTCAAGGGAACATGTAACAACCCAGATGGAAAAATAGACCAAAACCAGTTTTTCAGAAAAACCTCAAGGTGCAACCAACATGGCCATCAACGGATCGTATCCTGACCCATGGTTCGTCCAAAACACCCATCAATAGGGTCAAAACTCCCCAAAATCTCAGCCCAGGAAAATTTGGTTAAATCCTGACCGACGGACGGACCTACTGTTTGTAGTTTATGACCGTCGATCGACACCCCATTCACCCACTCTTTGAAAAGAACCACGATTGACCAGCATGGGTCGTAGGTAGACCCACGGTCTGTAGGTATGACCGTAGTTGGGAATTAGCAGACTATTTGGGGGGAAATGCAGTTGGGTCAACTTCAAATGATCATAACTCTTAGCACAAAAGTAGGTGAAAAGATAGATGATTTAATTAGCTTGCTATAGCTACCGACCTTACTAAAATAGAGCTCGAAGTAAAAATTTATGCCCGTTTTAGTAAAGGCCTATCTAACAGACCCAATCTAAGGACCAAATGACAGATCGTCGATTGAACGACGGGCCATCTCTCCAGGTCATCGTTTGGTCCAACAACAACTTACTCAGGGGTCTTTTGGTCTTTTCCCACTTTGTTTAGACTCTAAGATACATCGTTTTGACCCTAAATAATCAGATTTTATTCAATTTAAGCCTATAAACATAACTAAAACTTATCTAAGTCAAATCATTAAATCAAAACTTAGAAAACTAGAAGCAAGAAAGGAGAAAAAGCTCAAGAACCCTAGTTCAAGAACGCTTCAAGGTTCCAGATGTTCTAACCCCAAAATCTAAATATTTGTCTGTGAATTTCATCACTCTGCATGTGGGATTTCACTAGTGGGTTTGTTTCATCGATTGGGTCCCTACATTTCAGTCAGATTCTTGATTCCCATATCATGATTAGACCTAGGGTTTCTATAACTTCAATAGAACTTCATGAATTTATTTGTTATATATTCCAAATAGGATTATCATGTTATTACTCAGATTATTGCATGAATATCAAAACCCTAACTATGTATTTATTTAGTTCTCGAATTACACATGCTAGGTCTGATATTTGAGTTACTTCAGATATACATGCCTCAATTATAAATACATAATTACCATATTTATTATTGCATTGTCAGTTTGTATGTTCAATTTTGAGCTATCCAGTAATTACAGAAACTCAGTTATAATTAGTGAATTACATAATTCATTGGGAGTAGCATAGTACTGAGTTGGACTAGGGCTCAGCGTACCCAATTAGTCCCAGAACTACAAACCAAGTAGATTGTTAGTTTCCTCTGTGGGCAATCAATTTAGTGATCATGCCAGCATGACTTTATACCTCTGGCAGGGTATATAAGGTCATCTCGATGGGGCATATACATGGAACTCCACATTTAGCTCATGTGGTTTATTGTCTGTTATTATTCACTCCCACAGTTCAATCAGACTCTAGCGCATTGACCATTTATCTGTATATTAAGTATTCAGTTCTAGCATGTTATAAATTTGTTATTACATCCAATTAGCTTAGAATTCATTATATCATGTTAAGATTATTATACTTTCTTTTGTGCCTTTTCAGTTATGTTTTATTTCATCTTTACTCTATCTTAGATGCTTAGTACCTTTAAGTACTGACACATACCTGCGCTACATCTTTTCGTGAGGTAGGTTCAGGTTCTCAGCATCCAGATCACGTATAGATTGATTTCCGATCTCCAGTTCAGCAGATTCAACGGTGAGTCCTCATTCTCTGAGGACAACAGTCATGAGTTTCATTTCAGTATTTTAGTCATTTAGTTTCAATTTTTACTAGATTTAGCTAGGGCTTTTTCAAGTATTTCTAGTCCGGTTTAGAGGCTATTTTAAGACATAGTTAGTTTCAGCTTAGGGTTGAGTCAATGTTTCTTATGTATTAAACCCATTATTTCCAAATATTTCAGTTATAGAATATAGGTAGTCCCCATATTTCAGTTTAAATTATGATTTAGATTCCGCATTCAGTTTATTATCTTAACTATGCTTATGATCATGCCAGCAGGATTTGCTTGGGATCACTTGTGGTCCTAGGCTCTGTGTCCGCGTGTCGGGGGTAGCTCGGGGCATGACAAAACATGGTATCAGAGCACTAGGTTCAAAAGTCCTAGGATGTCTGAAAAGCCACACTAGGTAGAGTCCTTTGCATGGGTGTGAAGTGCACCATATCGAATGAGAGGGAGGATACAAAGTGCTTTAGGAAAACTTGCGTAAGGTATGATCTTATTCCACTCTAACTTAACTTTCTACTTTTCAAATCATGCCTCCACGGAGAGCTAACGCTAGCAATGAAAATGCTTGGAATGCAAATGCAGATCCTGCGGTCCTAGATCAAGAAGTGTCTAATGTTGAGTTTAGAAATGTTATACAGATGTTTGTTTAGAGCATAACCAACCAGAACAATCGGGTTCATGCTCCTGTGAATACAAATGGTGGATCAGCAGTAGCAAGGGTCCGTGACATTGTTAGGATGACTCCGCCTGAGTTCTTAGGATCACAAACTAATGTGGACCGTCAGAATTTCTTAGATGAGACCAAGAAGATCTTTGAGTTAATGCAAGTCACTGGGAATGATCGGGTTGAGTTTGCATCGTACCAGTTGAGGGTTGTTGCTTATATGAGGTGCACTCAGTGGAAGGATAATAGGGATGAAAATGCAGCTCCTATCACTTGGGATTGTTTTAGTGAGAATTTTCTCCACATGTTTTTCCCAATAGAGTTGAGAGAGGCAAAGGCTCAAGAATTTATAAACTTGAGGCAAAGTAACATGACTGTCCAAGAGTATGGCTTAATGTTTAACCAACTCTCCAAGGATGCTCCTCACATGGTTGCTGACTCCAGGGCTCAGATGAATAATTTCTTGTATGGAGTGTCCAATTTGGTGAAAATAGAGTGCAAAAAGGCTATGTTTCTGGGAGATATGAACATCTCTAGGCTTATGAACCATGCTCGGCAGGTAGAGGGTGATAAGCTTAGGGAACAATCTAAGGAGAATAAGAAGGTTACGAGTGGGACTAGGACTATTCTTAGCAGAAATTGGGTGGTGGAATCGCTTGTAGAGTCAGTAGAAGTTTTAAGCTCCAACCCCTTCATCAGCTATTTTTTTATCCTCCAAGAACAGGTATGACCAAAAGGGTAGAGCACCAGGCTCTAAGTCTCAGGGAAGTGTTTCAGGCATCAAGACGTACCCCATTTGCCCAATATGTGGTAAGAACCATCCGGGCTAGTGTCTTACAGGAAAAGAAGGATGTTTTGGGTGCGGTCAATCTGTTCACAGGTTGAGGGATTATCTTTCTAGATAGGGTCAAGGAGGTGGTAATGGTAGAGCTCACTCTACAACTTCAGCAGCACCAACAAGTCGACCGACTCTGCATGGTAACTCATCAATTACAGGTGGTGGTCACCGCCATAATAGGTTGTATGCTCTTCAGGATCACTAGGATTAGAAAGGTTCTCCTGATGTAGTTAGAGGAATTATCCTTCTACATAGGGTCAAGGCGATGGTAATGGTAGAGCTACGTCAACAAGTTCAGCAGCACTAGAAGGTCTCCTGACTCAGAAGGGTAACTCATTTGGTATAGGTGGCTGTCAGCACCAGAACAAGTTGTATGCTCTTCAGGATTGCCAAGATCAGGAAGGTTCTCATGATATAGTCACTAGTACGTTATGAGTCTTGGACCTTGATGTTTATGCATTTTTAGATCCAGGGGATACTCTTTCTTTTGTAATACCTTACATAGCATTCATTCAATGTTAGTCTAGAAACTCTCTCAGAACCTTTCTCAGTCTCTACTCCAGTTTGTGATCCAGTTACAGCTAGACGGTTATACAGAAATTGCCCTATCACGGTCTCTCATATAGTGTTAGAAATGGTAGATTTGATGTCATTCTAGGAATGGATTTGTTACATTCCTGTTATGCCTCAGTCAAATGTAGAACTAGGATTATTCGTTTTCAGTTTCAAGATGAACCAATCTTAGAATGGAAGGGTAGTAGCTTAGTGCCACAAAGTTGAGTTTCTGCTCCTTGCTGAAATTTCACCTGAGTTTTTCTGGTGTTTGCTGCGGGTGATTGTAAGTTGACATATTCTTGAACTTTCATTCCCTTCAAGGTTTTTTTAGGTTATTTTGACCATAAATTTTTATGTGGGTATTTTGATTTTGACCATAAATTTATGTGGGTATCTGATTTTGACCATAAATTGTTATGTGGGTATTCTTATTTTGACCATAAGTTGTTATGTGGGTAATTTGATTTTTACCATTTTTGAGTTTATGCTGTATGATACAAAGTTTTCCACCAGTAGGTTATTGATCCACATGCTCTTAAATTATGTAATATGTTTGTGGGTATGCAGGGCCATGTATTATTGTAAAGGGGTGACTAGGACTGGGTTTGAACCAAATAATCCAATTTGAACATGTTTTGTTTCTGATCTACCAGAACCTGTTGGTTTAGGTTATGGTTTAGGCTTGTCTTGGCTTCAGAGTTCTTGTATTCATCGATCTATAGTTTTGGAGGTAATGAAGGAGATCCTAAGAAATGGGAGTTTGAGAATTCTTTGTTGTATAATGATTCATATTTTTATTGATTGAACAAACACACTTTATCCCCATACTTGCATAGTCCAGTTACAGCAAGCTAATAAGGAAAAAATAATAATAAAACAACCTAGTCCATCCTAAGCTTTTCCAAGAGCTACAACTACATAGTCACTATTTATAAAGTTGCTCTATACCTATCTTTCCTTCTATGCTTCCTCTTTAGTACTTTAATGATTCCCACTTTACCGTCAAGGTTTTTTTCCATTATCACTTGTGTTCTCTGCATTTTTTGCTTCCAGATTGCATCATTCCTCGTCTTTCATATATAATACACTAGCGCAGCCAGTATTGCCCATATAAGTCCTCTATGGATTTACCCTGTTACGTTTCTTTTTATTTCTGTCGATAGTTTCTGTGGTCTCCTGTTCAAAATATCATCCAAGCAGGTGTTGGAGTAAACACATTCAAAATATAAGTGAGGGTAGTGATGAATCTTTTGATTTTTCTGGTGCAGATGAGTCTTTTTATTGCAACTGTAGGAGTGGTGTCCTAGAAATGTATTCAGCCATTTCTTTGTTAAGCAATGAATAAATCATGTTCTGATAGGAGTGATAGTAACATCTTAATGTGTCTATATATGAATGTCCTTGTTAATATCTTTACTAGTATATAAAGGTAAACATCATTGTAACCAAATCATTAGTTGGAATTCCCCTTCCCTTTCAGGCCAGCATCACAAATCTCTATATTTTTCTTCATTTCGTAGCTTATTTTGTGTAGTTGTTTCCTTGCCCTTACAAATAGTTTTGTTAGTAAATAATACAAATCTCTCGGTATTCAGAAATCACTCTCTACTAGCATCTCCATTGAATACAATTCTCCTTGATCCAATTGTTGGATTTTGTTTTTAATGTTACCAAAAACGAATGCTTCAATTGTTCAAAGTGCGAAGCAAAGTGAAGCTGTATTGCTTTTTTGCAGTGAAGTGAAACTATGGTAAAAAAAAGAGCAGGTGTTGCAGTCCAGAAGAGGGGAAGCGATTTCTCGTTTTTCTACTTAATTATGGTTGATTAACATGCTATTTTTTTTATTTCATAAAAGCATTTCGTTCCTTCTTTCTATCATTTCCTTCTATTTCACTTCTTGTGCTATGACACTCTTTCAAGTGACTGCAAGTTAAGTTATGTGCTTATTTTCTCTGCTTAATTATTTGGCAACAGTTATTGTTTCAACCCTGTTTGCAATTTTCCAAGTTTTGCTTTTTCTTGTTTATATTGAATCATATTTGAATTTCATGCATCCTCTAAATCCAATATCCATATGAGACAACTCAGTTGGTGCTGTAATTTAGGCTTTACTTTTATGAAAGTAGCGAGATGATAAATAAAAAATATAAAAGGAAAATACAGAGACATGAGGAAAGCAGCATATAGTATCATTGAAAATGGATGAATTCCTTGAAATAGCCAATAAATAATTTTGAAAAGACTATACTGAAATTATGTCTATATAATTTCATATGGCTTGTTGATTTTTGTAAGCTCTTTGTTGCATTTCATGTTTTCTTTTATGTGAAGTGTATTTCATGTTCACATGTTTCTTTCTTGGTTGTTGTAGGTTTGGTCCCAAATCTGTCAATGGATGTGCTTACTATTATTGTTGAAAGTGTATACAGAATTATTCTTTTGAAGACTTTTTGTTGATTTCTTTTTTTAAGGTACGTTTTTTTCTTTTTCTAAAACTTTCTTCTTTACTGATGTGTTTTTGAAAATATTTCAAGTATTTATCTAAATTTTTGTGGCCATTTGTTTTGCTATGTTTGTTTAATTCAGTTTTAGTGGCTATTTTCTAAGAGGTATTGTGGGTTACGATCTTTTATTGTGTTTCACCGATTTTTGAACTATGGTATGAGCATCATAAAATGTTAAACTATCAGACACTATCAAAAATTTGATGTTCTCAATATAGGTAATAAGAATGTGCACACTTGTAACAAAATTTAAATGCTAGAAACAAAAAAATATAAAATCTTTCACTCGTTTTCTAAAGGCTTTGAATTCTCTTCTTTTAATATAATCAGATTAGATTTTAGGAGTTCTCTGACCTGTACATATAATTTATAAATTAATTTTGAACTTGCTTTGTATATTCAGTTCATAATCATAAACGTAAAAAGTATTTTGTCTTTTACTATTGATGTTTAGAATGTACCTATAAAAATTATTATTTTGAAATATTTGGTTTTTTACTATTATATGTTGGATTTTATTGAATTGTTAGGGTCTTTTGTTATGTAATTTGGAGTATACCAATTTTTATAATTTTTTTATTATCATCTTGTGAATATTTATTTGTGTTTCTTGTTGAAGTACAGATTAAATGTTCTTTTCTTGATTTTTTTGTTGTAATACATACATAACTATATGCATCTAGTTTGTGTGAATCTATAACTCTAACATTTTATATCTAATTAGCACTACTTTGATGTTATACTAATGTATTATTATATATATTTTACATGCATGGAGATAATGATGCCTAATAAACAATGGATAGAACTCATTAAGATAGACTTGATATTGCTTGTATAGATGGGTTTGAGACTTTTTTGGATTATGCTTTTACAAAATTAGGAGACCCACAGTTGACGGAGATAATATGAATAATAGTGGTGATGATTTTCTAGAGGAGGAACCAAATGTTGAAGCAAAAAAGTTTTATAGGCTATTGAAAGATCTTGATCTACCATTATATGAAAGTGCAAAAGTTTCTAAGCCCTCTACTTTGGTTAAATTTCTTCACCTTAAAAGTATTGGTCATTGGAGTATGAGTCATTTACAATGTTGTCGAAGTTCTTGAAAGATGATCTTTTTTTGGATGGAAAAAACTTCCCAGATTCATATTATGTGGAACAGAAGGTTATTCGGGATTTTGGGCTTACTTGTAAGAAGATTGATGCATGTAAGAATGATTGCATGTTATATTGGAAGGATGATAATTGTCTTCAATATTGCAAAGTTTGTGTTGCATATAGATGGAAGGGTGGTAAACATAGTGGGGAAACAAAATTGATTACATTATTTTCCTCTAAAGCCAAGGCTTCAATGGTTATTTATGTGCTCAAAGATATCTCCTTTGATGTCATGGAATCATGACAAAAGAGTTGATGATGGAATAATGAGGCATCCAACTGATTCAATGGCATGAAAAAAATTTGTTGAGCTTCACTCATCTTTTGCTGCAGAGCCACGTAGTGTACGACTTGGACTTGATAGTGATGGTTTACAACCATTTGGAATGTCGAAAAGTCCGTACAACATTTGGCCCGTGGTACTTATTCCCTATGATTTGCCACCTTGGCTTTGCATGAAGCAAGAGAACTTTATTTTGTCAATGCTTATACCTAGGGTTGAGAGTCCTGGTGATGCAATTGATGTTTATGTGCAACCTTTAATAGAGGAGTTAATGAATTATGGGAAAGTGGAGTCAAGACATTTGATGCATCAACTAGAAAGAATTTTACGTTACATACATCTTTGTTGTGGTCCATTAATGACTTTCTAGCATATGCAAATTTGTCAGGATGGATCACAAAGGAAAAACTCGCTTGCCTATGTTGCAATAAAAAAACACACCATACAAGGCTAACAAATGGCCAAAAAGAGAGTTATATGGGCCATAGGCGATATCTTCCTCTTAATCGCAAATGGAGAAATGATAAAGCCTTATTTGATAACGCTGTTGAGCATACCACCTGAAATCTACAGAAGAATATTAAAATATCACACAAGAAAAGGGGTGATAATTGGAATAAGAAGAGTATATTCTTTGATCTTCCATATTGGAAAACCTTATTGTTGCGACATAATCTTGATGTGATGCACATTGAAAAGAATATATGTGATAGTGTTTTAGGGACAATATTAGATGTATCAGGGAAAACAAAAGACACCTTGAGCACTCGGTTGGATTTACAAAAAATACAAATATGAAAAGAATTGCATCCAATACAAACTGGAGATAAATATGAGTTGTCAGCAGCACCTTACACATTATCTGATGAAGATAAGCAAAAAAGTTTCAAATTTTTGAAGAATTTGAAGATCCTAGATGGATTATCCTCAAATATTTCTCAATGTGTCAACCTTAAGGATAAAAAATTCTCAGATTAAAAAGTCATGATTGTCATATAATTCTACAACATTTACTCCCTCTTTCCATGCGTGGTATGCTTTGCAAATCTGTGTCTGAACCTCTTATTGAGTTGTCTATTTTTTTCAAAGTGCTTGGAGCAAAATGTTTGAGCGTAGAGGATTTGGAACAAATAGAAGCTCAAATACCAAAAACATTATGCAAGTTAGAAAAGGTATTCCCTCCTGCATTTTTTGATGTTAGGGTGCACTTATCTATTCATCTACTTGATGAAGCTAAGATTGCTGGACCAATTTGGTATCGATGGATGTATCCAATAGAGAGATAGATACCTACTCTTATTGAAGTGTTTTATTGGTAACATGGCTCACCTTGAAGGTTCAATTGTAGAGAAATATTTAGCAGTTGAATGTATGACTCTATGTTCAAGGTATTTGAATACAGTAAAGACAAAGTTTAATTGTCCGTAGAGAAATTATGATGGTGGTTTTATTGAATCTGATGGTGGTTTGGCAATATTTTGTGAACCTAGAAAAGGTTTAAAGGCTATCACACCAGACAAACTTGATTCAAACGATTTGGAGGATGCACACTATTATATTTTGAAGAATTGTAATGAAATTCAACCATTCCTCGAGTAAGTATTGATTTAATCTAATAATGTATTTATATCTTTTCGATATGTTTAATTTAAAATAACATGTAAAACTTCAATTCTTTGTTAGAGAATTTTCACAAATTCATAGTGAGACCTCTCAACAAAGTTCAGATGTGGAGTGCAATAGAAAATTCATTATTTGGTTACAAAAAAAGGTTAGTAGAAATTAATTGCTTTTCTTAAATCAAGAATGCAATTAAATTTTGTTTTCTAAAAAGCTATTTGATGTTGTTAAGTTGCAGGATTATACAAATATGATGATAGTAAGAGAATGAAAGATTTACTATCTTTATCACGTGGCCCTATGCCATATGTCACAAGATTCAAAGGTCATATTATCAATGGATATAGGTTTCATGTCAAAGAGTATGATCAATATCTAAAAACTCAAAATTCTTGTGTGATTGTTGACACCCAATTTTGATCGACCTTTAACCATTTTTAGGAATACTATTCGATTAAATACGTATTTTAAAATTTAGTTGAAGTTTAGAATTTAGTCGATTTTACTTGAAAAAATTATATATTCTTGTATGTTTACTTAATAAAAGTATCGTAAATATTATTAAAATAATTTAAGATTATTAATGAATTTCAAATGTTTTAAAATCTAAATGATTTTCAATTATATAAAAATATATTAATATATGTTGTATTTTAATTAAATAATAATTGCTATACTTTCTTTAAAATTATTTAAATTCTAGCCTATTCTATTATAATTTCTTTCAATGCTAGCCACTCCAATCAAATTTTATTTCAATTGTAACCCCTCTTTAATTTCAATTTTAGTCAATTAAATTGCAATTGTAGCCATTCCATATTCAATCTAATCTGATTTCAATACATTTAATCTTTTAATCTCATCCATCTATTTTTATTAATTGAATCCTAACCCTTAATCTCTTATTAAACCAACGGTTGTGATTAATCTCCTATTTTCTTTCTTCAACACCAAAATACCCCAAAAACCTAAAATTCCAATTTATTCTCCTTTCTTCTAAAAATCTGTCGCCTCTATTTCTCCTTCCCCTTCGTTCTCTCCATTTTTTCTGGCAAAGGCATCCAGACGCCAGCGCTGCCTCATCTTTCCCCGCCATCCCCTCTCTTTTTCTCCCCTATCCCGTATTTTCTCCCTCTTCCTGTCGCTGCTCTTCTCTCTCCCTTCCTCCCCTTCCCTCCAGCAAGCGAGGCCAGCAGCCGCTGGCAGCCGTCCCTCTACAATTCTCCCATCGCTCCTCTTCTTCTTCTCCCTCTCTCCGCCTCCCTGTTCTCCTCTTTCCTCTCCTGTTTCCTCTTCTGTCTTCCCCTTCTTCTTTTCCTTTTCTTTTCTTATCCTTTAGCAGCAAAACCAGCGGCGACCAGCAGCAACTCCATGCAACTGGTGCAAGCTGCAGCAGCAGGAAGAGGCCAGAAGTATCACCAACAAGCGCACGCAGTAGCGCTGGCGAGAACAGCCAGCGAAAAGGGACGCCGGTAATGCCTTGCTCCATCTTTTCTTTTCTTTTCTCTGCAGGACGAACAACAGCTCCAACCAGTGGCGAATCCAAAATTAAAATCCTAAAAGAGTTGTTAGGTCGTGCACAAAACCCGTTTTTTGCGAAAAATGGGGCGCGACAGAAAGGCGACTCCACTGGGCATATTAGGTCCTTACCATTACGTGTTTCATGCTTATTTATGTGGGGTTTACTTTATTTTGGTTATTTCATTATTTTTTAGGTGTTTAGCATGTTTAGTTATCATTTTGTTGCCTTATTTACTGTCTTCTTTACATGTCTCACCCATTCCCTCTTCCTTAATTGCGTATTACCGTGTTTCACCTTTTTTCTTTTTGCTTATTTGCTCACTTACATGTTTAATCCCATACCCTCTTTCCTTATTTGCGTGATTTTTTTAATATCTTCATATGTTTACTTTTCTTTTTTATGCTTATTTATTTATTTATTTATTATTTTATAAACTGTCTATATGTTACCGCTTTCCAATTTAAATGATAAGTGTTTATTTCTTTGATAACAAGCATTCCTCTCATACTTCCCCCAATTGGGACCCTCTTTTTTTTTTTTTTTTTGTTCTCCTGATGTTGTGTCTTTGCACCTCTCACAACTACTCCAATTCTATTCAAATACCCATTATAGAGAGTCGTCATATGTGTGGACGTAACAGATAGTTTTACTACCGGGAAACCACGAGCCTCTCGCATAGAATCCCTTTCAAGTCCGTCTCAAGCTAACTCTTAAAAGTACTTGTTAGGTCATTGATGTACCGTGGTTTGACGGTATTTTTAATGTTTTTTCCTTAAGTTTAGTATGTGTCCATAAGCCTTTTTGTATCGATTTTTATGTAACTTTCTCCTTATTTTCAGGAAATCTGTCCAAAGATGAACGCGGAAGTTTTTGAGCGAGAAATGCAGAAGAGACCACCTACGGAGCTTATGATGGTCCGTCAAGCTTGTGACGGTCCGTAGGTTGCATCGTAGTGAGGAGAGAAGCTGCTGAAGGAAGACGAGGGAGTCTGACCTAGGGAGGGATTACGGAAGTCCATGACGGACCGTCATAGCCACGACGGTCCATCCCGCTGGTTCGTTGTAATGATCAGAGAGTAGTCCCAGTACCCAAATTCCAAGAAGTTAAAGTATTACGGAATGGAGACCCTCGACGGAGCGTCGTGCTTGGAACGGTCCGTCATACCTGTTTGTTGAGGGTAATGAAAAAGCAACAAAAGAATTTTTCAAGTATGGGATGACGGAGGCCATGACAGCCCGTTGTGACCACGACGGTCCTTCAAGAAGTTCGTCGACTCAAACGCGTTTTGACATATTTTCAGTAATTAGAATCCTTCTTTTATTAGGTTTTTGTTTTTATTATAAATAGTTCGAAAAACCTCATTTTTGGGGTTAGACTTTTTGATAGTTAGACTTTTGGATAATCTTTAGTTCTCTTGTTCATGTATTGAAGGATTAATTTCAGCAATTGTTACACTCTTTCTAGAATTGATTGTTGGTGCTTTTGTTGATTAATCAAGTGAATTTCTAGATTTTATTATTTCTCATTAAAGTAAGTGCATAAATTCTTATATTAAATATACGGAAAAGGGACTAAAATACCCTCAAAGTATTGGAAATGATACAAAATTACCCTCCATCCACCTATTGGATCCAAAATACCCTTCCCACCCACCTATTGGGTCCAAAATACCCTTGTCATCCACATTTTGGTTCAAAATTGACCACTTATTTAACGGTTTTATATTTAAACTATTTAAATATTTTTTAAAATACATGGTGGGCAACTATATGTTATAATTAAACTTATTAATATAATTTATAAATCAATCCACTACCCACCCCATTAATAATTAAATCCCTCTAAATTAATGAACCCGTCACATTATTAATGCAAGCTCTGCCAATTGAGTGTTTTTAAAAATTATGGAAGTAAATTATCATACATTCAAGTGGCTAAATAAAAATCATCAATAAACTTAAAAGTCTTACTATATTTATCTTAATTATTCTTACGTCTTAATTATGTGATGTTACTTCAGAGGTAACTTTTTTTCAAAATAATATATTAATGTTTTAAAACAAATCATAAATATTTATAACGTTATGTTTAAAAAAAAATGCATGAATCAATTCGGGATGTATTACTTCTTTACCTTTAATCATAAATTTCTAATTCTATTTTGAAAGAAAGTGTCCTTCTAAATAAGCGGCTCAACCTAAATTTAATTGGGGCTCCGATTCGGACTCGAATAATTTTGCATGTCATTTTCAGAAATCTATAATTTCATCGTGTTTTAGTAGTGTTTATGACGATTTTGATATTAAAATTGGATTATTAATTGGGTGAGGTTTAGTTAGTAATGAGTGTGTAGTCGGTTGGTTTATAAATTATATTAATAAATTATAATTATAATCAATAATTGAACGCCAAGTATTTTAAAAAAATATTTAAAGAGTTTAATTTTAAAACAATTAAAAAAGTGGTCAATTTTGAACACAAAGGTGGATGACAAGGGTATTTTGGAGCCAATAGGTGGATGAAAAGGGCATTTTGGAGCCAATAGATGGATGAAGGGTAATTTTGTACCTTTTTCAATATTTTAAGGGTATTTTAGACCCTTGTCCGTTAAATATATGAATAGTATGATTATGACCATGGGTAACTAAACTCCATAACTAGGGTTGTGGGAACCATCAGCAAATTATGAGGTAAAATCTAACTAAAATAGCAATTCTAGAATAGCGTCTTGCATGTATTGTTAATTCTTTTGTTTAGAAATCTTTTTAACGGATGGCTAATGTTAGAACTCGCCTTAATGCTACTTGGCGGACCAATGAGGTACATAATAGGAAAAAAATTATCAACATAGATTTAGTGTACACTATCTAATAAGCTAGTATCGATTGGTACGAAGTAATAACTTAGTCAAATATCGAATACAATGCTTAATATGAAGTAAAAGTAAGGGTTAGTATAGCAAAACACGTAGTCGGACCAAGGTGCGGAGTGAAATTTTCTAGATCTCAGACAAAGGATTTAGAGATACATAACTTATCACTTTACATGCAATATACTAAGAAAAAATTGTTATAGTTAGAATTATCAAGTTAGGAACATGTGGGAACACTTAAGCCCTAGTTACTTTTAACAATTGATTAAGCTCCAAGATTTGAATTTCTTAGTTGTTTACTTTAATTTAGTTAATTATTTTCATTAATTTAGAAATAAAGCCCCCCTTTATTGTCTTTTGTTTTCTAGGGAAATAATTGACTAAATAATAGTAATAATAGAATAAAGTTAAGTCTGAACTATTTTCCTCGTGGGAACAATTCCAACCTCATTAGTTGGGTTCTTTACTTGATACGACCACTTTACTTCGTATATGAGAAGTAAGTTTGAGCGTATCAAATTTTGGCGCCGCTGCCGGGGAAAGTAGCTTTTAGATTAACTTAAACTTATTACTAAAGTTTAGTCAATATTTTTGTAATTTTATTTTTGTATTGTTTTTTATTCTTGCAGAACTAACTTCCTTGTATGCCAAATACACGGAGAGGAAGAGAACCCTTGTTTCTTTACGACTACGAATTAGAGCGTACACTACGCAATATGAATCAAAACTTGGGTATTAACGATGATGATCAGAATGATAACATCCCAGCTCCAATTGATGTTCATGATCAGTTATTACCTGATTATCCTGGTGAAAATCAACAAAGGGGACAAAATCCCGCTCCACGCCCTCAAGAATACTACAGAGGTTATGATAATATTACAGACTCTGATGGACCACTTGTCTTGCCCCCTCTACACAAGGCCACACCTTTGTGGTAGCAAGTAGTCTGATGCAAATGCTCATTGCTAAAGGTTTGGTTTCAGGGCTACCTTCTAAGGACCCACATGCCCATATAGCTAAGGTAAGGGCAGTGTGTAAAAGCTGTGTAGGGAGGCCTGATTTGGATTTGGATGTAATAGGGCTAAGAGTCTTTCCTCTCTCACTGACGGGAAAGGCTGCTATTTGGTTCACTGAGCTCTCTTATAACTCAAGTTTCACTTGGAACCAACTGAGGGACGTTTTCTTAGCACGTTACTACCCGATCTCCGAGAAACTAAACCACAAAGACAGAGTGAACAACTTTGTGGCACTACCAGGAGAGTCAGTTAGCAGTTCTTAGGATAGATTCACTTAATTTCTGAGAAGTGTCCCCAATCACCGCATAGATGATGAGTCACTGAAGGAATACTTCTATCGGGGCAGGATGATAATAATAAAGCGGTATTGGATACTATAGCGAATGGTTATTATGGGGAGTGTCCTTATGCCGAGATTGCTGAAAAGTTAGAGAAAATTTCCCCGAATAATAAAGCTTGGAGTACTAGAAAGTCAGATACTAGAAGAAATACCTTTGCAGTGCAATCCACACAAAACCCAGCCACAAATGAAATTCGCGAAGAGATGTCTCAGATGAGAACTGAGCTTGGGTTGGTATTAAAACAAGTCACTGGTGGTGCAGAAAAGATAAATGCAGTTAATTACTTGTCTAAACCACCACCACCAAATTATGAATGTTATACGAGGAGGATTCCTATGCGGTAAATGAGCAGACGGGGGGTTTCCGATTGAGTGTCCAAGGCTCAAATTAGGAGAATTTGCGCCAAGGTCAAGGAAACCAAGGTCGAATCAATGGTAACTATAACCGTGAGGGTAATTATGTCAGAGATGGAAATGATAGGAATGGGCCCTATGTTCCTTCTCAAAATTGTAATGTTGCTCCTAGGGATGGCGGAGTTAGTATGGCGCGAGTTGAGGATATGTTGCACAAAATGATGAGGAGGTTCGCTAGTGATGATCACACAAAAGATTTAAGGAGTGATTTAGCGAGTATTGGGCAGAAAGTCGATACCATGCAATATCGATTAAGCAGCTTGAGTTACAAATGACCCAATTATCTGCGACTGTGAACACACGACAACCGGGCACTCTTACTAGAAACACTGTCAAAAATCCAAAAAATGATGGACACTGTATGGCAATTACTACTCGCGATCGTAAGCAAACCATTTAGCCACCTAAGCTGTGTAATGAGGAAAAGGTGATAAAAGATAATGATAAAGTGGTAGAGGTTAGTGGTGAAGTAGAAGATAAGACTGGAAAAGATGCTGAAGTGCCTAAAAAGTAACTCCCATGCCTAGCCCCCCCATTTCCTCAAAGATTAGTGAAAAAGACCGAGGATGGTAAATATCGACGTTTTATAACAATGTTGAAGCAGCTTTCTATCAATGTCTTTTTGGTAGAAGCTTTAGAAAAATGTCCGGTTATGCCAAGTTTATGAAAGATCTTGTTACAAAGAAAAGATCGGTCAGTTTTGAGGATGATGATAGAATGCAACATTGTAGTGCTATTGCTACAAGATCTATGGTACAAAAGAAAGAAGATCCGGGTGCGTTCACTATTCCTTGTACAATAGGGTTATTACATTTTGCGAAAGCATTATGTGATATGGGGGCAAGCATAAATCTCATTCCCCTCTCAATTTACAAGAAGTTGGGTTTGGGTGATCCAAAGCCTACTGCGATGCGGCTACTGATGGCCGATCGAACAATAAAAAGGCCTATAGGGATACTCCACAATGTGCTAGTAAAATTAGAGTCGTTCATATTTCCGGCAGATTTTGTTATTCTTGATTGTGAAGTCGATTTTGAAGTGCCTATTATTCTTGGGAGGCCATTCCTTGCCACGGGTAGAGCCTTAGTAGTTATGGAAACGGGGCAGATGAAATTTCGGTTGAACAATGAAGAAGTGACCTTCAACTTTTGTATGTCCATGAGGCAGAGTGGTGAGCTCCAATCAGTATCTATTATATCCTACAAAGTTGGTGAGGCATCCGAGACACAAATAGAAGAACGTCTAGGTGTAGAAGCATTAGCGGCAGTGATCATGAACTTTTATAAAGATTGCATTGAAGATTGTTGGTCATTAGTTGAGGCTCTTGATCGTGGTCATGTTCGATTTAAATCGAAGAAATATGAGTTAGACATGAAGAATCGCGAGTCTCCACCCGCGAAACCATCTATAGAGGAGGCTCTAAAGTTAGAACGAAAAGCTCTCCAACCTCCTCTCAGGTATGGATTCTTAGGAAATGGTGACACTTTGCCGATAATGATTGCATCAGAGCTGAATGAACAACAAGTTGAGAGTTTGGTGAAAGTGCTAAAAAGGTTCAAAAAAGAGATTGGGTGGACTATTGCGGACATTATTGGATCCCTCTTGGTAATTTTTCTCATAAAATCCAACTCATGCTCGATCATAAGCCAAGTATTGAGCACCAAAGATGCTTAAATCCACCTATGTAGGAGGTCCTGAAGAAGGAAATCATTAAATGGTTGGATGCCGGAGTAATATATCCAATGCCGATAGTAGTTGGGTATGCCCTGTTCATTGTGTACTTAAGAAAAGGGAATGACTGTGGTCCCCAATGAGAAAAATGAACTTGTTCCAATGAGACCGGTTACTGGATGGAGGGTGTGTATGGATTACCGTAAATTAAATGCATGGACCAAAAAAGACCATTTTCCTATGCCCTTAATGGATCAGATGTTGGATAGACTTGCTGGAAAAAGGGTGGTACTATTTTCTTGATGGATATTCGGGGTATAGTCAGATTTCTATTGCACCAGAAGATCAAGAGAAAACCATCTTCAGTTGTCCATATGGGACCTTTGCATTCAAGAGAATGCCGTTTGGGTTGTGCAATGCACCCGCCACATTTCAGAGATGCATGATGTCGATATTCTCCGACATGGTGGAAGATACTATTGAAGTTTTTATGGATGATTTTCTGTGGTTGGTGAATCATTCGAGCGGGTTTTGAGCTATTTATCTGAGGTTCTTAAGATATGTGAAGAATACAATTTAGTACTAAATTGGGAAAAAATCCACTTCATGGTGAAAGAAGGTATTTTTTTGGGTCATCGCATTTCAAAAAAGGGTATAGAGGTTGATCGAGCTAAAGTCGAGGTAATAGAGAGACTTCCTTCACCTATCTCTGTAAAAGTTGTGAGAAGCTTTCTTGGGCATGCAGGTTTTTACCGGAGATTCATAAATTTTTTCTCAAAAATTACACATCCTTTGTGCAAACTGCTGGAGAAAGATTGTAAATTTTGTTTTGATGAATCCTGTCTTAAAGCATTTGGCGAGCTAAAAGAAAAATTGGTGTCTGCACCTATTTATTTCTTTGGATTGGAACATTCCATTTGAGGTGATGTGCGATGCTAGTGGGGTTGCTCTTGGTGTGGTGATACGCTCAAACTTACTTCTCAAATAAGAAGTAAAGCGGTCGTATCAATTAAAGAACCCAACTAATGAGGTTAGGATCGTTCCCACGAAGAAAATAGTTCAGACTTAACTTCAATCTATTATTACTACTATTTAGTCAATTATTTCCTAGGAAAACAAAGACAATAAAAGGGGGTTTTTTATTTCTAAATGAATGAAAATAACTAGCTAAATTAAAGTAGACAACTAACATATTTAAATTTTGGAGTTTAATCAATTAATAAAAGTAACTAGGGTTTTTGTGTTCCCCACAGGTTCCTAACTTGATAATTCTAACTATAACAAGTCTTTCCTAGTATCTTGCATGCAATGTGATAAGTTATGTATTTCTAAATCCTTGGTCTGGCGTCTAGAAAATTTCACTCTGCATCTTGGTCCAGCTACGCGTGTTGCTATACTAACCCTTATATTTACCTCATATTAAGCATTGTATTTGATATTTGACTAAGTTATTACCTCGTACCAATCAATACTAGCCTATTAGATAGTATATACTAAATCTAACTTTGGCCATCCGTTAAAAAGACTTCTAAGTGAAAGAATTATCAATACATGCAAGACACTATTCTAAAATTATCATTTTAGTTAGGTTTTAACTCATTATTCGCCTATGGCTCCCACAACCCTAGTTATGGAGTTTAGTTATCCATATCCATAATCACAACATTCACATATATGATATAAGAATTTATGCACTTACTTCAATGTGAAAGAATAAAATCCAGAAATTTACTTGATTAATCAATAAAATCATCAACAATCAACTCCAGAGAAATGTGCAATAATCCAAAGTGTAATAATCAAAATAATCTCCTCACAAAGAATATAACATAAAGGTGTCCAATAACCAAGAGTCTAACCCCAAAAATGAGGTTTATCAAACTATTTGTAAAAAACAAAACCTAATCAAAGAACGACACTATTTGCTGGAAATCTGTCAAAACGCGGCTGGGTTGACGGACCTCGCGATGGATCATCGTGGTTACGACGGGCCGTCATGGACTCCCTCGTCCCATACTTTGCAAATTCTGCTGCTGCTCTCCTCATTACTCTCGACGGCAGGTATGACGGATCCTCACAGGCACAACGTTTCATCGAGGGTCTTCGTTCCGTAACACTTAAGGTCTTTGGAATTTGGGTACTGTACTACTTCTATGATCTTCACGACGAATATGCAGGACGGACGGTCATGGATACGATGGTCCGTCACACATTTCGTAACCCCACACTTGGTCAGACTTCCCCATCTTCCTTCAGCAACTTCACTAGGATGCCACCTTTGGACCGTCACAGCCACGACGGAACGTCACAAGCTCCGTAGGTGGTACTTTGTCTGCATTTATTGCTCAAAAACCTCCGTATTCATCTTTTAGACAGATTTCCTGCAAATAAAGAGAAACTTACAATAAAATTAATACAAAAAAGCTTTTAGACACACTCTAAACTTAATAAAAAAGCATTAAAAATACCGTGAAACCATGATATATCAACACCCTCAACTTAAATTCATTGTTTGTCCTCAAGCGCGGCAATATGATTCACTACAAAATCTTTGTACAATAGTATCCGTGTTTTATCTTTCGCAATCTTTTCGCTATCAATCCCGATCAGTCTCATCATATTTATGCATGCTATCACTATTAGGCTTGAATTATGTGGAATCAGACCACGACACAGACTCACCATGCACCAACACCTATCCTCTTCAAAGAAGGATTAATTTCATTTGTTTTTTTAATTTAGGCTAAAAATGGGCTATATTGAACAAGGGCCTATGATCCTTTCCTAATTGTCTATTACAACTTACTTTTAGCAGGACTAACCAGACAAGTTCTAGCTAAGTACAAATAGTGGACTATTCAAATCTTCCTCAAACTCACTTGACATCTCATTAGTCTACCAGATTATCAGACACCTAGTTCGAATTTTAGACTTAGGGTCATGGAGTGGTGTATCTCTATGTCATGCTTCGAGCCACACATTTATCAATTACTATGCCTAGTCATGCATCATTTTCATTTCATTGAGATATCATTTTAGCCATCATGCTTCAGAGTTAAACTATGTAAACAAGATATAGACATGCCGGGTCAACAGTAAAAATAATCAGTCTCTTGGGGAAAAAGAACACAGGCAAGAAAACCCCAAAAGAGGATAGTGAATTGAGCTACTCAGACTTCACCCTAGCACTCAATTTCCATTTACCCCACCCCCAACAAAAAGACATGCAATTGCCCCCAATGCATAAAAAAATTGAAATACGGGAGTGGTAGGTGAAGGAAACCTGGGGCGCAAAGCGCCGATGATCAGCAAGCTGGTGGGTCCGGTTACCCGGAACCCACTACCTCTGTAATATGGACACCCTCAATAGTGTCCTCATGAGCAACAACACTATCATCAGTGCTTCCCGTTATATCCACATTTCGGGAGCTAGATGCCCCAGCATCTAACTCTACAGCCCTCATCCAACGTGCCTCCTCATCGGCAAGCGAGTGTCTTCTCGAAGCCTCCATATCTCGGCGCTCCTTCTTTTGTGCTCTACCCTCATCCTCTTCTCGACACCTACGCCTCTTGGCATGCTCTCGAGGGGGAGGTGGTGGAATATCAGAAGTGGCGAATAAGGACGCGATGACTGTGTCCTGCAGGCTCTGCAGAAGGGGCCTCAGACTCAGGCACCCTAGCCTCTAGGATCATATCAATGTGTCCTCAGAAGCAACATGCGTAGCCGTGCTAGCCTGTGCTACGTACCATCCAGATTGTCACCAAGTGAAGGAAAATCTGGACGGGGCCCTTTACCTGGAGCCAACTCATTAGCCTCATCACTGATGAGGCCGATATCAACAGTGGCCAGCGGGGTCTTGAGCTGATTAATGTTAAAGATGGGCACACCTGTTGACCTGCATAAATAAAATATCATGCACGGAAAAGGGTAAGTATTTGTGACCTTAAAATCCCTCTCGTGCATGACCGCCTGTAGAAGCCAAGCAAACTCCACCTCAAACCCGACTATCATTGCCTCTATCAAAACTGCACGATCCCATGTGACTACATTATCAGCGGCTGTGGGGGAAAGGCAGTGGCGGATAATCAACCATAAGAACTTAGCTGTGAAGGTCAGGTTAGCCTTCTTGATGGATCCCTTCGGCTCGGTTACTAAGTCAGCATCCTCTCCATTAACGGACAAGTGCAGGGCCATCCACCTCTTGGTGGTCTTCTCTCAGTGGTGGATCACTCAAGAATTGGCCATCTTTGACAATTTGCCACCAGTAGTCAAACTCGGCGGTGAGAGGGGTCCGGTTGGCATCAATATCCTTGCCGTATGGATACCGGCGGATGGCAGGTAGGGAGATATCAACCTGAATGCCACGTACTCGGACATTATAAAGTGGGGCCTTTTTGGCGGGGGCAGCCCGCCTATCAATCTATGATCTGAGAGTAGTCAGGTAAGAGGCATACAACTCTCGGACCAATTCTTCACTATAACGGCCCAAAGAACGCGCTGTCCACTGAAGTCGGTGTCTGGTGAAGAGATTGTGGATCTCTGCCATAGAAGGGAGACTTCCCGTAATAACCCGCCTCTCCAATGTAAGGGTCCCTGTCATACTCCTTTATCATGAAGAAACTTTGCGTCTGAATAAACTTGATGCTGCCCTTCGACACACAATCAGTTGGGATGATCGGCAACCGGGGTGAGAGCACGATTCAGTGAGCCGGGAGTGGATTTAGAACTGTCAGCCTTATCAGACGAGGCAAATTGTGCAGTTCTAATGGGTGTAGGGACTTTAGCAGATACAGAGGCTTCCTCTGACCACGAAACTCCTAAGGAGCCAGACACTCCTTCTTCATGAGTAGCTGACCCAGAAGGTGTACTAGTCATTGTGCGCTCCTCATCAGACTGAGAGGCAGTGACTACATCGGACGCACCTTTTTGGGTGTGACTCTGGCAGCACGTGCAGCTTGAGATGGGGTGGCAGTGCCTGGGGTCACGTACTCGGGGTCACGCTCATCATCAGAGCCAATGACCAGGGGGGCAGACGGGGCGAGAGACTTTGATCGCCCACTTGCGTAGACTCGATCTTGTTTTGGTGACATTAGAGATAGTACCTGTAAGAAATCAATATTAGTACTAGAAGGAGCAAACAAGACAAGCAAAATGACACAAAATAAATAATAGAGTCAAGATGTAATGACATTTCTATAGTAACAGTGGAACACGATGGACCAGGTGACGACTCGTCATGAGTACGACGGAACGTCATGGGGTCCGTCATGTCTTACTTAAAATATGTTTATGTGGAGACCCCTGAAGGAAAGTCTCTGACAATTATGATGGACAAGCAGGACGGATCGTTGTGATGATGACGGTCCGTCGTGGGACACTTAGAACAAGTATGGAGACCCTTAGGAGAGGGGTCTCTGACCGTCATGACGGTTATGCAGGATGGACCGTCGAGGGTATGACGGTCTTTCGTAGATGTCAGTAAGAGGACACTTGGAAAAAAATGGAGACGCTTAGAAACAGGGTCTCTGACAACCAGAACGGTTGTGCAGGACGTACCGTCTTTTGAACGACGTCTGTCGCATGTATCCGTTGGTGGATACTTGGAGAAAATTGGACAGTAGGGTGTTGGGGATGTTGGGACGGACCCTATGACGGTCCATCGTGGGTACGTCGGTCTATCATCGGGATCTCGTTCTGTCATTCAATGACAGAACTGGGGATTCCACAATCATCCCCTATGATCCAAATGGAATTTTTAGTGTTTAATCTACATGTGTCTAACCGAAATACCTAGTAAACTAGCAATGCTAAAGAACCTATTTCTAGAATTTTAACAAGGCAATTTTGAGGATTCTCAACCTAGGTCAGACATAATTTGTATTAAAGAATGAACCCATCAATAAGAAATAGGTTAATACTAATTGATAAACAAAAATGCAATGTAAATGGGTAGAAATCAGAGACACATACCTGAGAATTTGAGAAAAACAATCTAGGAAGGTACTTGGTGATCAAGAAGAGAACCACAACAGCAAACTCTGACTAGTAAAGAGTGGATTTTAGGAATTGGGGAATTTGGGGAAATGATCGGAGAGGTAGGAAGTGGGAAGTTAAAAAGGGAGGGAATGTGAGAAAAAGGAAAATGAACTGTTCAAATGAATGGGTGGGGGGCTTTATAGGTTGAAATGTTTTAGAAGATTCCAGCTGGGTCGGGTCGGGTACGCTCATTTATGATGCGAAGAGTGCCCAACGATGGTCCGTCGCAATTGCGACGGTCCGTCATTGATTCCGTCGCGTGTGCCCTAGTTTTGAAAATAATTGAAAGATGAACCTTGTATGACAGATTCATGTGACTGTCCGTCACGTTTGTGGCTGGCCGTCGATGGGTCTGTGAGTGACTGCTGCAGAGTGGTTTTCTGCAGAATTTCCTGGTGATGTGCCTGCAAAATTAAAACCCATTAGTAAAAAATGCTACCATTACTAGAAAGAAAAACTATAAGTATTGGGTTGCCTCCCAACAAGCGCCTGATTTAACGTTGCGGCATGATTGAGGACACTTTATTACTCAGACTTCATCAAGATGGTATGACTCGATCACTTCATTCACCTATTCAACATGCCCGAAATAGATTTTTATGCATTGTCCATTCACCTTGAACTGCACACCCTCATTTATTTCAAACTCAACTGCTCCATGAGGGAATAGTTGGGTAACCAAGTAAGGACAGGTCCACTTGGACTTGAGCTTTCCCGGAAACAAACAACCCAGAATTGAATAAAAGCACCAAATGCCCAACCATAAACTCTCGTTTTTAAATTTTTGGGTCATGGTGCTTCTTCATCTTTTCTTTGTAGAGGAATGAGCTTTCATAAACTCTCAGGCAAAATTCATCGAGTTCATTCAACCCAGTTAATGGTTGTTGTGCAGCTTTGTTCCAATCCATTTTCAACTTCTTCATAGCCCACATGGATTTATGATCTAATTTAACCGGAAGATGACAAGATTTCCCATATACAATTTTGTATGGGTACATACCTATGGGAGTTTTTTATGCTGTCCGGTAGTTCCAAAGAGCATCATCAAGGCTTCTTGACCAATCCATTCTACTAGCGTTCACTGTTTTTGACAATATCTGGTTGATCTCCCTATTTGACACTTCAGCTTGCTCACTAGTTCGAGGATGGTAAGGGTGGCCACATTATGGCGAACCCCATATTTCTCCAACAACCCCTTGAACAATCTGTTGCAAAAGTGGGAGCCCCCATCACTAATAATTCCCCTTGGGGTGCAAAAACGAGAGAATATATTCTTTTTTAAGAATGTAGTGACACTCCTACCTTCATTGTTTGCGAGGGAGATAGCTTCCACCCATTTAGATACATAATCAACCTCTACTAAAATATACTTCATTCCATGAAAACTCACAAAAGGACCCATAAAGTCAATACCCCCAACATCAAATAACTCAATCACAAGAATGGGGTTTAGAGGGAGCTCTTGCTTTCTTGAAATGCCACCATTTCTTTGGCATCTATCACATGCTTTAGCAAACTCATGAGCATCTGAATGAAGAGTTGGCCAATAGTACCCACATTGTAATATCTTATGAGCGGTTTGGATACCACTATGATGTCCACAAATGGGTGAGGAATGTCATGCCTCTAAAACACTCAACATGTCACATTCTGGCACACAACGCCGAATAAGCCCGTCGGCACAACTCCTGTATAAATATGGTTCATCCCAAAATAACTTCTTCACATCGTACTAGATATTTTTTCTTTGATGAAAGGACAAGTCCGATATAATAATATCACTAGCCAGATAGTTTGTGAAATCTGTGAACCACGGAATCAAGTCTTGTGAGGCAGCCAATACATGCTCATCAGGGAAAGTATCATCAATATTAGTCTCATCCTTGAACTCTCTCATAGCTTCATCTTTTAGTCGGGACAAGTGATCGACAACTTGATTTTCGGTCCTTTTTCTATCCCTTACTTCAAAGTCAAATTTTTGTAGCAGTAATACCCAACGAATCAAACTCAGTTTCGCATCCTTCTTTGCTATCAAATATCTCAATGATGAATGGTCAGTATGAACTATGACTCTAGTACCTAGCAAATAGGAGCAAAATTTTTCAAAATCAAAGACTAATGGAAGGAGTTCTTGCTCAGTCACTGTTTAGTTCTTCTAAACTTCATTTAGGGCTTTACTAGCATAGTAAATGAGGTGAAGGATTTTGTTCTTTCTTTGTCCCAATACTACACCAAGAGCAACCCCACTAGCATCGCACATCACCTCAAATGGACTATTCCAATTAGGAGAAATAATTAGAGGTGCAGACACCAATTTTTCTTTTAGCTCGCCGAATGCTTTAAGACAGAATTCAACAAAACAAAATTTACAATCTTTCTCTAGAAGTTTGCACAACAGATGTGTAATTTTTGAAAAAGCTTTGATGAATCTCCAGTAAAAACCTGCATGCCCAAGAAAGCTTCTCACACCTTTTACAGAGATAGGTGGGGGAAGTCTCTCTATTAACTTGACTTTAGCTCGATCAACCTCTATACCCTTTTCTAAAATGCGATGACCCAAAACAATACCTTATTTCACCATGAAATGACATTTTCCCTAATTTAGTACTAAATTGCAGTCTTCACATCTCTTAAGGAGCTCAGATAAATTGTTCAAACACTGCTCGAATGAATCACCAACCACAGAAAAATCATCCATAAAAACTTCTATAGTATCTTCCACCATGTTGGAGAATATCGACATCATACATCTCTGAAATGTGGCGGGTGCATTGCACCACCCAAACGACATTCTTTTGAATGCAAAGGTCCCATATGGACAAGTAAAAGTGGTTTTCTCTTGATATTTTGGTGCAGTAAAAATCTGATTATACCCTCAATATCCATCAAGAAAATAGTACCACCCTTTTCCAGCAAGTCTATTAAACATCTGATCCATGAAGGGCATAGGAAAATGGTCTTTTTCAGTCCATGCATTTAAGTTGCGGTAATCTATACACACCCTCCATCCAGTAACCGGTTTCATTGGAACAAGTTCATTTTTCTCATTGGGTACCACAGTCATTCCCCCTTTCTTAGGTACACACTAAACAAAGCATACCCAACTACTATCGCCGATCGGATAGATTACTCCGGCATCCAACCTTTTAATGATTTCCTTCTTCACGACCTCTTGCATAGGTGTATTTAAGCATCTCTGGTGCTCAATACTTGGCTTATGATCAGGCCTGAGTTGGATTTTATGAGAATAATTCCCATGAGCGATCACAATAATGTTTGCAATAGTCCACCAATAGCTCTTTTGAACCTTTTAAGCAGTTTCACCAAACTCTCAAATTGTTGTTCATTTAGGTCTAATGCAATGATTACCGGCAAAGTGTCACCATTTCCTAATAATTCATACCTGAGATGTTGTGTGTTTTAGATGCATGTCATTCCTCACCCGTTTGTGGATGTTAGACCCGTAAACTACTTGATCTAACTACGTGCAGACATGTCAAGGACTTGGGCATTGGTCTAGACATGAATGGGGGCAAAACAGTGCAACACAGGTTCAAGGTGCTTGGGTGTTGGCAAGGCAACTTGAACATGCAAGGCTTACGTTCGGGCTAGAGTCATTGGTAAGGCAGCGTGTTGGCTTGACATGGCAAAGCTGTGAAGACTTGACGATGACAAGAACAAAGGAATTTCACGTGAATTGCTAAAATAAAAGTAGTGTTGGAGGGCAGCTAAAATATTCTAAAGTGTTGGAAGCTGGCTGAAATATTCTAAGTGTTGGAATGTAGCCTGAAATATTCTATGTGTGAGAATATTAATTTTTCGTCTGGATAAGGATGTGATTTGAATTAGATTCTATTTGTTAGAAATATAGTTGTTCGAAACTTAGTTTAAATTGTGTGATGACAAGTGTCAGACAGGTGTCATTTGTAACTGTCGTATGTAACTTCCATGTGCAGAAATTTTATTATGGGTGGAGATTTCATTTAAGGCATACAGTGTGTTTCTGGCCTTAGACAAATTCGTGAAGCCTTCCCTTTGTATTAATTACAAGATTAATAAAGGTTGGGACGAGTTCCTGTACATTCTGTTTGTTGTTCAACTTTGCTGTTAAAGTATTTCTATACTTAGTCAAATTTGTGGGTGTAAGATAGGCTGAGTGTTGCAGGCGTTCGCAAGACTGCCTAGGGTGGTGTTTGATAAAAATAAATCGACCCTCTTTCAATTGGTATCAGAGCATAATTGAACCATGGTGAAAAACGCAGAACTGTGGAAACTGGCACAAAAAAATTGAAGCATTCGTTGGGTTTACAGATGATACTTTGGGAGACCCTTCGTTTGTGGATTTGTTGACACAAGTCATTGATTTGAGTCTTAACGCTGAGAAAGTTCAGGGGGAGATTGGTGTATATCTATAGAATGTTGATAAACACATCACTGAAATCTTAAATTTTCGTACCACAACTACACAACAACTTGAGGGACTGCAGAAGGAAAATGAATTTCTTCGTGAAGAGATCGTTGTATTGTGTCAAGCTGTGGCTACGTTGAGTTCAAATCGTGTTGAATTATCTAAGCTTAAAATTCCAATATCTAAAGCCTTAGTGGTGCAAGAAGTGCTAAAGAACTGGAAAACTTCATTTGGGACATGGAATAGTATTTTACTGCTGCAAGGGTGCCTGACGCTGACAAGTTAAACATTACCATAATGTACTTGACGAGTGATGCTAAACTTTGGTGGAGAACTCGAAATACAGATGATGTAAGTGCTGGCCATCCTAGAATTGATACGTGGGATAAGTTAATAAAAGAAATGCGCGATCAATTTCTTCCTAGCAATGCCTCTTGGCTTTCAAGGGATAAGTTGAAAAGGCTAAGGCTGACAAGTTCAGTTAGGGAATACATTAAAGAATTCACCTATATGATGTTAGACATTCAAAACATGTCTGATGAGGATAAATTACACAACTTCATTTCGGGTATGCAAGGCTGGGCTCAAAACAAAATTCAGAGGCAGAATGTTAAAGATCTGCCTAGCGCTATTGCTACTGCAGATTGGTTGGTTGATTTTCGGACAACTCGTCGTTTGAAGGATGTTCCCTCTACTTCAAAAACTAAGAAAAAGAACGATAAGAAAGGGGAATGGAAAATGGATAGTCGTAAGGATTGTACAAATGACAAAGGAAAGGCGCAAATGAAGGATGGAAAGGACAAACCAAATAACAAAGATGGTAATTCTAAAGGCTGTTGGACTTGTGGCGGTCCTCATTTGGCCAAGTCTTTTCCAAACCGGGAAAAAGTAAATGCTTTTCTTGATGGAAATATGAATCAAAAGCAGGAAGATGAGGAAATCGTGGCTGCAATGGCAAACCCATTGGGATTGTCTTTCAACCATATTACGTGGGTTAATAATGTTAGAGAAACGTCTAGTACTTTAAATCCTCATGCTTCCCTAATTAATATAGAATTGACAGTGAAAGAACAAGGTGTGATGACAATGGTTGATACAGGAGCCACTCATATGTTTGTAGATGTGAAAATTGCTACAAAGTTGGGGCTGAAGTTGTCTAAAGCTCTTCCTACATCAAAACAGTCAATGCTAAGGCACATGCCATTGTGGGTTTGGCTTACGGTGTGTCTATGTCAACAGTAAATTAGGTTGGAAAACATAATTTGATGGTGATGCCGCTTGGTGAATTTGAGATCATACTTGGATTGATTTTCTAAGAAAATTCCAATTTGTTCCGTTTCCTCATTTAGATGGAGTAATGGTAATGAATGGAAGCAATGCTGGATTTATTAAAGGATTTCATCCCCATTTGGGAGCATTAATAAAGTTGCAATAAAGAAAGACAAGGGAATGTTCTTGTCTGCTATGTCAATCGACAAAGGGTTGAAGGAGGGTGATGACACTATACTTTCTACCTTGGTTGAAGTGAAACCTGATGTTAAGATGGAAGTGCCTGATTGTGTTGCTAAATTGCTTAAATAGTATGCTGATGTTATGCCGCCTGAATTACCAAAGAATTTACCACCAAGGAGGGATATCGATCCTAAAATTGAGTTGCTGCCTGGTACGTTGCTCCTACAAAGGCTCCTTATCGTATGACTCTTCAGGAATTGGTTTAATTGTGTAAACAATTGAACGAGTTGTTGGATGCTGGATTGATTCAGCTATCTAAGGCTCCATATGGTTCCCCTGTTTTATTTCAAAAGAAACAGGATGGGACGATGCGAATGTGTGTAGACTACAGGACGCTGAACAAGCCAACAGAAAAGAATAAGTATCCGGTTCCATTGGTGCAGGATTTGATGGACAGGTTCAGTAAGGCATGCTGGTTCACAAATAATGATCTTAGGGAAGGCTATTAGCAGGTTAGGATAGAAGAAGGTGATAAACCAAAAACAACATGTGTAACTAGATATGGTTCATATGAATTCCTTGTAATGCCATTTGGCTAACAAGTGCTCCGGCAACATTTTGCAACTTACTGAATAATGTACTGTTTGACTATCTTGATGACTTTGTTGTTGTCTATCTAGATGATATTGTCATTTATAGTCGAACATTGGAGTAACATGTTGATCACTTAAGTCTGGTTCTGTCTCAGTTGAGGAAATACACACTTTATGTTAAAATGGAAAAGTGTGAGTTTGCTCAACAAGAGATAATTTTTTTGGGGCATCTTGTTAGTAAAAACCAAGTTCGAATGGATCCTAAGAAAGTGCAAGCCATTGTTGATTGGCAGGCACCTCGTCATGTGAATTATTTGAGGTCGTTTCTTGGCTTGGCTAACTATTACAGAAAATTCATTGCTGGTAACTCAAAAAGGGCAGCGGCTTTGAAAGACTTGTTGAAGAAGGATACGAAGTGGGTTTGGTCTAAACGATGTGATGAAGCATTTCAGAATTTGGAGAATGCTATTGCATCTGAACCAATACTCAAATTACCTGATTTTGAGTTACTATTTGAAGTGCATACTGATGCTTTAGACAATTCAATTAATAGCGTATTAGTGCAGGAAGGTCATCATGTGGCCTTTGAATGTAGGAAATTGAATGAAGCTGAACAGAGCTACTCAACACATGAAAAAAAGATGGTTGCGGTGGTACACTGTATGCAGGTTTGGAGAGTTTATCTCCTAGGTACTCGATTTGTAGTAAGAACTGATAATGTAGCAAATAATTTTTTCAAGACACAGAAAAAGTTGAGTCCTAAACAAGCACGGTGGCAAGAATTCCTGGTAGAATACAATTTCGTGTGGGAACATAAACTAGGAAAACACAACAAGGTTGCTGATGTGCTGAGTAGAAAAGAAGTATTTGTTGCAATATATTCAATTTAAAAACTCAAAACTGATTTCTATGATAGAATCAGGTTGTGTGTTGCAAATGATTCATTTTATGTTAAATGGATGGGTCAAGTGCAAGATGGCACAATGATACGGTATTGGATGGAGAACGATCTGATCTATTTTAAAGGGGGAGGATCGTTGTACTAAATCAGGGTGGATTGTGAAAAGACTTAATGATACAGGCGCATGATTCTACTTGGGCTGGACATCCATGTGTTAAAAGGATGTTAGCCTTACTGTCTCGTGTTTATTTTTGGCCAAAAAATTGAAGACGATATAAAGGCACACGTCAAGACTTGTAATGTTTGTCAACTTTACAAGACTGAACGTAAAAAGGAAGCAGGTTTGTTGCAACCTCTGCCTGTTCCTGAAAGATCGTCGCTATCAGTAAGCATGAATTTCATTTCTGGATTCCCTAAGGTAGATGGCAAAGCATCTCATGGTGGTAGTCGACAGGTTTTCAAAATATTCTGTTTTTGTTGCTGCCCCTTAACTATGTTCATCTGAAGTTGCTGCTGATTTGTTCTACAAATATGTGGTTAAGTATTTTGGTGTTCTGGCTGACATCGTGAGTGATAGAGATACAAGTTTCACTAGTAGGTTTTGGACAGTTTTTTTCAATATGATGGGAACTGAGTTAAAATTTTCTACTGCGAATCATCCACAAACAGACGGACAGATGGAACGAATTAATCACTTGTTGGAAGAATACTTGCGGCACTTTGTGACAGCAAATCAACGGAATTGGGTGACTTTGTTAGACACTGCGCAGTTCTGCTATAATCTGCACATGTCGTCTGCAACAGAACTGAGCCCTTTTGAAATCATTTTAGGTAAACAGCCTATGACGCCACTAGATGTTGCCGAATTTAAAAATCAGGAAAAGTGTCCAGCAGCATACAGGGTTGCAAGGGACAAACTTGAAGTGTTATCTAAAGCATAGGATAGCTTGCGTAAGGCTCAGCGGCGCATGAAGAAGTATGCTGATCAACATCGTCGCTCAGTTGAGTTCAATGTGGGTTACAAAGTGTTACTGAAACTTACTCCACAAATCAGGAAACAGATTGTAAGTAAGAATATAATTGGGGTTTGATTCCAAAATATGATGGTCCATTCGAAGTGGTGAAACGAGTGGGCGAAGTTGCTTATAGATTAAAGTTGCCAGAAAGGTTGAAATTCATCCCACTTTCCATGTGAGTTTCTTGAAACTTTACTTTGCAGATGCAGATGATTCGGACGAAAACAGGTCAAAGAGGGCTCCTCCATCAATACCTACACAGTATGATGCTGAAATTTAGAAGATCCTTGATCATCGGGTTTAGGGCACAAGTAAGAAGAATACTAAGACATAATTCTTGGTTCACTGGAAAGGCAAGAGTGCAGCTGATGCAGTTTGGGAGAAGGCGAAAGACTTATGGAAGTTTGATGCTCAAATCGAGGACTATCTTAAAATAGTCTCGATGAGGACATCGAGTTCAAGTGGTGCGGGTGGTCTGTTAAACCCGTAAACTACTTGATCTAACTACGTGCAGACATGTCAAGGAATTGGGCATTGGTTTAGACATGAATGGGGGCAAAACAGTGCAACAGAGGTTCAAGGTGTTGGCAAGGCAACTTGAACATGCAAGGCTTACGTGAGGGCTAGAGTCATCGGCAAGGCAGCGTTTTTGCTTGACAAGGCAAAGCTGTGAAGACTTGAAGATGGGAAGAACAAAGGCATTTCATGTGAATTGTTGAAATAAAACATAGTGTTGGAGGGCAGCTAAAATATCCTAAGTGTTGGAAGCTGGCTGAAATATTTAATGTGTTGGAATGTAGCCTGAAATATTCTAAGTGTTAGAATATTAATATTTCGTGTGGATAAGGATGTAAATTGAATTAGATTCTATCTGTTTGAAATATAGCAGTTGGAAACTTAGTTTGAATCCTGTGATGACAAGTGTTGGACATGTGTCATTTGTAACTGCCGCATGTAACTGCCATGTGCATAAATTTTATTAAGGGTGAAAATTTCGTTTAAGGCATAAAGTGTGTTTCTGGCCTTAGATAAATTCGTAAAGCCTTCCCTTTGTATTAATTACAAGATTAATAAAGGTTGGGACAAGTTTCTGTACATTCTGTCTGTTGTTTAACTTTACTATTAATGTAATTCTATACTTAATCAAATTTGTGGGTGTAAGACAGGCTGAGTGTTGCAGGCGTTTGCAAGACCGCATAGGGTGGTGTTTGATAAAAATAAATCGACCCTCTTTCAGTGGACATCATAGTGTTATCCGAACTGCTCATAAGATATTACAATGTGGGTACTATTGGCCAACTCTTCATTAAGATGCTCATGAGTTTTCTAAAGCATGTGATAGATGCCAAAGAGATGGAGGCATTTAAAGAAAGCAAGAGCTCCCTCTAAAACCCATTCTTGTGATTGAGTTATTTGATGTTCGGGAATTGAATTTATGGGTCCTTTTGTGAATTCTCATGGAATGAAGTATATTTTAGTAGCGGTTGATTTTGTATGTAAATGGGTGGAAGATATCGCCCTCGCAAACAATGAAGGTAAGAGTGTCAGTGCGTTCTTGAAAAAGAATATATTCTCTCGTTTTGGCACCTCAAGGGAAATTATTAGTGATGGGGGCTCTTACTTCTGCAACAGATTGTTCAAGGGGTTATTGTAGAAATATAGGGTTTTGCATAATGTGGCCACTCCTTACCATCCTCTAACTAGTGGGCAAGTTGAAGTGTCAAATAAGGAGATCAAACAGATATTGTCAAAAACAGAAAACACTAGTAGAACGGATTGATCGAGGAGAATTGATGATGCTCTTTGGGCGTACAGGACATCGTAAAAGACTCCCATAGGTATGTCCCCATACCAACTTGTATATGAGAAAGCTTGTCATCTTCCGGTTGAATTAGAGCATAAAGCCATGTGGGCTATGAAGAAGTTAAAAATGGATTGGAACGAAGTTGCAGAACAACGATTAAGTGGGTTGAATGAAATCAATGAATTTCTCCTGAAAGCTCATCCCTCTACAAAAAAAGATGAAGAAGCACCATGACCCAAAAATTGAAAAATGGGATCTTATGGTTGGGGATTTAGTAATTTTATTCAATTCTAGGTTGCGCTTGTTTCCGGGCAAGCTCAAGTCCAAATGAACTGGCCCTTACTTGATTACCCAACTATTCCCTCATGGAGTAGTTGAGTTGGAAACCAAGGAGGGTGTGCGGTTTAAGGTGAATAGACAATGAACAAAAATCTATTTCGGGCAGGCTAAATCGGCGAATAAAGTGATCGAGGCATACCATCTTGATGAAGACTGATTAATCAAGTGTCTTCAGTCGTTCCGCGATGTTAAATCAGGCGCTGGTTGGGAGGCAACCCAATACTTATAGTTTTCTTTCTAAGTAATGGTAGAATTTTCTACTAATGGGTTTTAAATTTGCAGGCGGCACATCACCAGGAAATTCTGTAGAAAATCACTCTGCAACATTTACTGACGGATACATCGGCGAACCGTCACGCTTACGACGGACCGTCACATGAATCCATCGTGCCAGGTACGTTTTTCATTTATTTTCAAAATTAGGGCATCCTGAAGGAACCCATGATGGACCATCGCATCTGGGGAATTTTAAACATTTTCAACCTTTAAAACCCCCACCCCTTCATTTATACCATTTCTTTCCATCACTTCACCAAATCCCCAAATCCCCAAATCATAAAATCTCCTTTCTACTAGTCGGAGTCTACGGCTGTGGTTCTTCTCTTGATAACCAAGTGCCTGACTTGCTCGTTTTTGTATCCTCTTCTCCGGTATGTGTCTCTGATCTCTACCCATTTACATTGCATTTTTGTTTTTCAATTACTATTAGCCTATTTCTTTTTGGTGGGTCTTTGTTCTTTGATCCAATTTTGTCTAACCTAGGTTGAGAGTCCCTCGAATTACCTTGTTAAAACTAAAGAAATTGGTGTTTTAGCATTGCTAGTTTGCTAGGTATTTGGGTTAGAAACATGTAGGTTAACATCAAGTATTCCATTTCAGTCACAGGGGATGATTGAGGCATCCTCAGTTCTTTCACTGAATGACAGAACGAGACCCCGACGACGAACCGTCATACCTACGATGGACCGTGATGGGGTCTGTTCTAACACCCACTATTCATTTTCTCTAAGTGTCCACCAACGGACACATGCGATGGACCGTCGTTCCCACGACGGTCCGTCCTGCACAACCGTTCTGGTTGTCAGAGACCCTATGCCTAAGGATCTCCATTTTTTTCTTAGGGTCCTCTGACGGACATCTACAACAGACCATCATTAACATGACGGTCTGTCCTGCACAACCATCATGGTTGTCAGAAAACCTTGTCCTAAGGGTCTCCATTTTTTTCATTAGTGTCCACTGACGGATATCTACGATAGAGCATCGTATCCTTGACGGTCCGTCCTGCACAACCGTCATGATGGTCAGAGACCCTAGTCCTAAGGGTCTCCAACTTTTTCTAAGTGTCCACTGACGGACATCTATGACGAAGCGTCGTACCCTCGACGGTCCGTCCTGCACAACCGTCATGATGGTTAGACACCCTAGTCCTAAGGGTCTCCAACTTTTTCTAAGTGTCCACTAACGTACATCTATGACAAAGCGTCGTACCCTCGACGGTTCATTTTGCACAACCGTCATGACGGTCAGAGACCCTTGTCGTAAGGGTGTCCATTTTTTTCTAAGTGCCCCACAATGGACATCGACGACGGACCATTATTATCATGATGGTCCATCCTGCTTATCCGTCATAACTGTTAGAGAGCCCTCTCCTAAGGGTCTTAATACTTTTTCTAAGTTCCCCACGACGGACATCGAGACGCACCATCATTATCACGATGGTACGTCCTGCTTATCCGTCATAAATGTCAAAGACTTTCTTTCTGGGGTCTCCAAATAAACATCGTTGAGTAAGACATGATGGACCCCATGATGGTCGGTCATACTTAGGACGAGACATCACCTGGTCCGTCGTGTTTCATTGCTACTACAGAGATGTCATTACAGCTTTACTCTTATGTGTATTTTGTCTTGTTTTTGCTTGTCTTGCTTGCTCTTTCTAGTACTAATAATGATTCTCCACAGGTACTATCTCTAATGGCACCGAAACAAGATAGAGTTTATGAACGTAGGCGTTCAAAGTTTGTCGCCCCGTATGCCCGACTGGTTATAGGCTCTGATGATGAGCATGATCCCGAGTACGTGCCCTTAGGCACTGCCACTCCAGCACGAGCTGCACGTGCAACCAGAGCTATGCCCAAAAAGGTGGCATTCCGCGTAGTCACTGCCTCCCAGTCTAATAAGGAGTGCACACTGACCGGCACACCTTCTGGGTAAGCTACATAAAAAAAAGGATCGCCTGGTTCCTTAGGAGTTTCGTGGTCAGAGAAAGCCTCCAGGTCCGCAGAAGTCTCAGCACCCACCACGGCTACACAATCTTCCTTTTCTATTGAGGCTGATAGTCCTGATTCCACTCTTGTCTCACCGACTATATTTCTCCCCACAGTTGCAGACTAGCCCAACCTGTGGTGTGTCGACGGGCAATACCAAGTGTATTTAGACTCCAAGTTGCTAAATGATAAAGGCGTCATGACACGGACCCTTACACTGGAGAGGCGGGTCCTTACCGGAAGACTACCTACCATTACAGATATCCATACTTTCTTCACAAGACATCGGCTAGAGTGGACAACTCGTTCTTTAGGCCGCTACAATAAGGAGTTGGTCCGGGAATTTTACACCTCTTATGTGGATACTCTCCGATCATAGATCGATAGGAGGGCTACCCCCGCCAGACACGTCCCACTTGATCACGTCAGAGTACGTGGCATACAGGTCCAACATCTCCCTGCCAGCCATCCGCCAATATCTTTACGGCGAGGATGTTGATATCACCAAAACCCCTCTCACCGCCGAGTTCGACTACCGGTGGCAAATTTTTAAAGATGGCCGATTCTTGCGTGAGCCATCACTGAGAAAGACCACCAAGAGGTGGATGGCCCTACACTTATGTATTAATGGAGAGGTTGTTGACTAGATAATGGAGCCGAAGGGAGCCATCAGGAAGGCTGACTTGGCCTTCACGGCTATGTTTTTATGGTTGATTATCCGCCATTGCCTCTCCCCAACGGATGCAAATAATATAGTTACTTGGGATTGCGCAGTTCTTATGGTAGCGATGATGGCCGGGTTTGAGGTTGACTTCACTTGGCTTGTTCAGGAGGTCATGCACGAGAGGGCTTTCAAGGTCACCACTACTTACCCTTTTCCGTGCATGATATTTTTATTATGCAGGTCCGCTGGTGAGCCCATCTGGCACATTGTTCAGCTCAAGACTCCGCAGGGCACTGTGGATATCGGCCTCACCAGGGACGAGGCCAATGATTTGGCTCCACGCAGAGGGCCCCATCCAGAGGTGCTTTCACTTGGTGAGAATCTGGCTGATACTTTAACGCATGCTCGAACGGCTACGCAGACTACTTTCTTCACCACTGACACTACCCCGGTCGAGTCTATCCCGGGTAGTAGTACTGCCCCTAGCTCCTCTCGCTCAGCCCCTTCCCCCGCTCTGGTCCTGCTTGCTAGAGTCCAGAAACTAGAGGCTCAAATGGCCACACTTTTGCATCACATCCAGCCTTGGATGCAGAGGTCTATTACTGAGGCGGAGGAACGCATGGAGCGTAAGATAGCACAACATACAGAGTGGAAGATCGCTGAGGTTCATCAGCGTTTAGACGCTTTTAAGTTGCGGGTGATAGCCCGGCTAGCTCCTTCGGGGACGTCACGACCCTTCAGGCTGCGGCTGACAATTTGCGCGCCAATCTTGATATGATCATTGAGGCTAGGGTGCCTGAGTCTGAGGCCCTTTCTGCAGAGCTTGCTGAGGACACTGTCTTGGTTGCTTTATTCGCCACTTTTGAGATTCCACCACCTCCCCCTCGAGATCATGCTAATAAGCGCAGGGGTCGAGAGGAGGATGATGCTAGGGCGAGGAAGAAGGAGCGCCATGAGATGGAGGCTGCGAGGAGAGCCTCAATTGCTAATGAGGAGGCGCGTAAGATTAGGGATGTTGAGTCAGCTACTAGGGCATCTAGCCCCAGAGATATGGAGACAGCGGGAGGCACTACTAATAGTGTTGTTGCTGATGAGGACACTACTAAGGGTGTCCAGACTATAGAGGTAGTGGGTTTCGGGGAACCGGACCCACCAGCTTACTGATCGCCGGCGCTTTGCGCCCCAGGTTTGCTTCACCTACCACTCTCGTATTTCACTATTTTCTTATGCATTGGGGTTGCATGTATTTTTTGTTGGGGGTGGGGTAAATGGAAAGTGAGTGCTAGGGTGAAGTCTGAGTAGCCCAATTCGCTATCCTCGTTTAGGGTTTTCTTGCCTCTGTTCTTTTTCCCCAAGAGAGTTATTATTTTTACTGTTGACCCGGCATATCTATATCTTGTGTACATAGTTTTACTCTGAAGCATGATGTCATAAATGATATCCTGATGAAATGAAAATGATGCATGACTAGGCATAGTAATTGATAAATGTGTGGCTCTAAGCATGACATAGAGATACACCACTACATGACCCTAAGTCTAAGACTCAAACTAGGTGTCTGATAATCTGGTAGAGTAATGAGATGTATAGTGAGTGCGAGGAAAATATGAATAGTACACTATTTTTACTGAGCTAGAACTTGCCTAGTTAAACCTGCTAAAAAGTAAGTTGTAATAGTCAATTAGGAAAGGATCATAGGCCCTTGTTCAAACGAGCATACCCATCCCGGCTTGTCCGACCTATTTGGAAGGTCAAACGAGCCCCGAAGCGAGCATACCCCTCATGCAGTAAACAACCTTTTCGTGGCCCTGACCCAATTTTGGTAATGTGTACTTTGACTCATGGTAAAGCCATGAGTTGAGGGTGGCTATTATGAGGAATGCTCTGGAAAGTGGGGTTGATAGAACAAAGACAGAGAAAGAACAAAAGTAAAGTGACTCAAGAACCAGTTGAAAGAAAAGTGAAATAAAAAATACCATAAATACAAGCAAGAAAAGAAAAGCGTCACTTACACAAATGAAGAAGGAAGGGAAAATAGCAAGGTGAAAGAATATAAGAAAAAGGGCAGAATAAAATGATGAAAAGGCAGGACACTCAACTGATATGTCAAGGAGGGCAACAAGTCACTAAAGTATACCTAAATATACCCTACATGACCCTGAGCCTATGTTACAAACTAAAAAAGTCCTATCGTGATCCTAAGAGTTGTATGGCGAACTTATAGCAGTGAAAATAAGGGCAAGCTTATGGCAATATGTATGAATGAGTTGTGAATTTGTTCTGAGATTGAGTGTTGAAAAGTAATCTTTTATACTCAAACTGAAATCATTGTGTGGAAAATGAGGATGTTGTTTTGATGTGAGGACACTAGTTGCAATACCGAAAATATTAGCACCTTGGTGAGAAATTAAAGAGGATAGGTGTCAGTGCGTGGTGAGTCTGTGTCATGGTCTGGTTCCACATAATTCAAGCCTAATAGTGATAACATGCGTAAACATGATGAGATTGATCGGGATTGACAGCCAAATGATTGTGAAAGCTAAAATATGGATACTATTGTACAAAGATTTTGTAGTTAGTCATAGTGCGTCACTTGAGGACAAACAACGAATTTAAGTTGAGGGTTTTGATGTACCGTGGTTTCACGGTATTTTAATGTTTTATCCTTAAGTTTAGTGTGTGTCCAAAAGCCTTTTTGTATTGATTTTATGTAAGTTTCTCTTTATTTGCAGGAAATCTGTCAAAAGATGAACGCAGAAGTTCTTGAATGAGAAATGCAGAAGAGACCACCAATGTAGCTTATGACGGTCCGTCGAGCTTGTGAAGTTGTGTAGGTGGCATCGTAGTTAGGAGAGAGGCTGCTGAAGGAAGATGGGGAAGTCTGACCTAGAGTGGGATTACGGAAATCCATGACGGACCGTCATAGCCACAACGGTCCATCCTGCTGGTTCATCGTAATGATCAGAGTGTAGTCCTAGTACCCAAATTCTAAGAAGTTAAAGTATTATAGAACGGAGACCCTCGACAGACCTCGTGCTTGGAACGGTCCGTCATACCTATTCGTTGAGGGTAATGAAGAAAACAGCAGAAAAATTTGTGAAGTATGAGACGACGGAGGCCATGAATTCCTGTCGTGACCACGACGGTCCGTCACGATGTCTGTCGACTCAGACCCGTTTTGACAAATTTTCAGTAATTAGAATCCTTCTTTTATTAGTTTTTTGTTTTCATTATACATAGTTCGAAAAACCTCGTTTTTGGGGTTAGACATTTTGATAGTTAGACTTCTAGATAATATTTAGTTCTCTTGTTCAAGTATAGAAGGATTGATTTCAGCAATTTTTATACTTTTTCTGGAATTGATTGTTGGTGCTTTTGTTGAATAATCTAGTGAATTTCTGGATTATATTCTTTCTCATTAAAGTAAGTGCATCAATTTTTATATTAAATATATGAATAGTGTGATTATGACCATGGGTAACTGAACTCTATAACTAGGGTTGTTAAAACCATGGGTGTAATGAGGTAAAATCTAACTAAAATAGCAATTCTAGAATAATGTCTTGCATGTATTGATAATTCTTTCATTTAGAAGTCTTTTTAACGGATAGACAACGTTAGAACTCGCCTTAATGCTACTTGCCGGACCAAATAGGTAGATAATAGGAAAAGAATTATCAACATAGATTTAGTGTACACTATCTAATAGGCTAGTGTCAATTGGTACGAAGTAATAACTTAGTCAAGTATCGAATACAATGCTTAATATGAGGTAAATGTAATGGTTAGTATAGCAACACACTATATATATCCCGGACCAAGGATTTAGAGATACATAACTTATCACTTTACATGCAAGATACTAGGAAAGAATTGTTATAGTTAGAATTATCAAGTTAGGAACCTGTGGGGAACACTTAAGCCCTAGTTATTTTAATAAATTATTAAGCTCCAAGATTTGAATATGTTAGTTGTTTACTTTAATTTAGTAAATTATTTTCATTAATTTAGAAATAACCCCCTTTATTGTCTTTTGTTTTCTAGGACAAAAATAGTAATAATAGAATAAAGTTAAGTCTGAACTATTTTCCTCGTGGGAACGATCCCAACCTCATTAGTTGGGTTCTTTACTTGATACGACCACTTTACTTCTTATTTGAGAAGTAAGTTTGAGCATATCAGTCATAAATGTTGCATAATCCCTAGGTGGTTTGTCCCTTGGTGTAAATACACATAATTAGTAGTCACTCTCTCGTCTAAAGGGCCCCAACACCCTTTAGACAAATTGCATACTTATGTATCAACGTGATCATAATTATTAAATCAAGCCAACTTGGCCAAAATGGATTTAAGAAGTTGTTTATTGTTTTATTTGCATAGTCATGGATGAGTATGAAATCCCAAACCCTCAAATGGTGACAGAGGTGAGTTAGAGACTTAAAACCAGGTGGATGGATATAAAGAGAGACAGGGAAAGGGAGATTCATCAATTGCTGGGTGGCCTCACATTTCTTATTTTGTCACACCAAAGCCTCACCTAACTAGGGCGCTACTAGAGTTTTGGGACCCTGTGAGGGTGGTGTTAAAGTTTACAGATTACAACTTGACACCAATAATTGAAGAAATTAGCGGTTTCATCGACCTTTTATACCATGAGTGTCAAATGATGGTACCTTATAATCCACCATCAAGGGAATTTCTAAAAAGTATGGGAATGAAGTCTAATCCAAACTGGACTTCTTTAGACCTTGGGTGGACTCATTTAGACTTCTTATACTCACGATTCGGACTATATGATGGCTACTAGATTTATGGCTATGAATTTGATTGCTCCGTTGAAGAATGGGAAAGGTATTGTCTGAATGCCTTTGCCATCGCCTTATTGGGATGCAACCTTCTACTTAAACTATGGGCTATCGATATCTAACGTGGTAGATACCTATCTTGGTCAAGGAAACAAGATTGATAACCAGCCAAGAAGGTTGGCACGTTTCGCTGCGCCTGTAGGATTTGTGGACTGCAAATATTTCTGACTGAGCTTGAGATCCACAAAATTCAATGGAAACTTCATTGGTTGTCCACGCCTAATGGAATAGTAAGAGGTGGCGACCGACACTTCATCGATCTTATTGGCTTAACAGGTGTCCAACCATATGTGCCTGTTCGAGTACTTCGCCAATTTGGGAAAACTCAAATCATACCACTCCGATGTGAATGGAGCCATTTAAGTATGAGTTTGGACTAGATAAACCACAAGTACAAAACATACTTCGACGATGGGAGCGTGTGTTGACCATTCCTATTGGTGCACAATAGGCTTTATGCACGCATGAGTATCACATATGGATCTTGATAGAATCTAAAGTCTCAATATCAAGTGGAGAAGGATATCGTGGGCTTGCCGATGAAAGGGAAAACATATGGGCATGGAGCGTGTTGAAAATGAGACAAGAAGTCCCTCCCATAACAATACGTCAATTGGCGCAAAGATTTTGGAGTTGATACCGCCATGATTTCAGAAATTAGGATGATTTCCCCCAAGTTATCCCTTTTCCCTTCTTTATTTCAGTTTTGTTACGATGTATATTTGAATTTAATAATAAACAAAAGTTGTTTTTCTTCTTCTAATCTAAACTCCGAATTCGAAAATAAGGCTTGAATTAATTATTGTGCATCACTTATGTGTCACTTAGGCCTACCTCTGGCTCAACGAGGCTCCTTTGCATTTATGGTGTTTATCATAAAGTAATGTGTTTGATATTTCAATTTATGTAATGTTTTAACTTGGGCTTTGTTTTGCTTTTATTTTTTTTTTCTTTACCCTTTCCCAATGGTTGATTTGTAGACCATGGTTTACCACACATGATCAAAGGGTTCACTTCCTTCTCTTCCGACTGAGAATTGCAAAGGAAAAGTGAAAGCGACTAATGCTAGGTTTATGTGCAAAACTATTGAAAAAAAGTGTCTTTCATATTAGTTGGTATCAAACCATTATCAGAAAATAAAGAAGTTAGAAGAATTGGTGTTGGACATGCGCTAGTGGGCAAAGTTGTTACTCTCCGCCAATCCCACTTTGGAGACAAACATGGATATGTCACCTTTCGCAAGTCAAGTCACTCTCCAAAATAATCCTCCTCCAGATTACTCTACCTCTCAAAGTAAACCAAGCTCCATTCAAATGCCTCCAAAAAACATTTGCTTTCCAAATCACCCATATCCTTCGCAACATCATGCATATGCTCCTAAACCTCAACATCTTACTTCCCCCCCGCATCACCCTGCTATACAAGCTCCTCAAAATGAAACACCTCTGTACCAAGTTCCTGGCATCATGCGCCTCTCATACTACTTCCAATCCGTCCATATCAAATGTCTCTGTACCAAAGGCCTCCTATGCCATATTGACAACCAACATATCCTGGCCACAATGCCAAACTCGTCACTCGACCGCATATGCGCAAAAACCTCTACAAGGTTAAGGAGAGACATGACAAAACTTATACTCCTCAGAATAAGTCTATAAGCCAACTTTATGAAAAGTTGAGGATCGTTGGTCACTTTGCTCGTATCAATGAAATAAGGATGACTACGCATGCATCGTGGATTGAACCCTCCAAAATTTGTGCTTATCATTCAGGAATGGAAGGACATACAATAGAAGAATGACGTGATCTGAAAGACAAGATTGAATAATTTATTGATACTAAAACCATATGCTTGGAGGACTTTGCAACAAAGGAAGTTCAAACGTGAATGCACCAAAGTCTAGTTGATCCAGTTTCCCAAATAAGGCTTGCACCATTTAAGTTCATGTTTTTCACATTCAGACACCCATGATAACATACAGGCAAATAAATTTGGTCAAAATCTACCATTCACTTGTTGCTCAAGAATGTTCTTAATATCTCGCTTATACTCCTTTTGTAATTGGAACTACGTCAGACTTGATTCCCTTTTATTAGAGGATACGAAGGCGATCCTATGTGGGTTCGGTCTTATCATAAATAAAACATTCATGTTCCCCTTCTATTGATAACTTGGGCAGAATTTTTTGGAGGGTCTCAAAAATTCCATAAAGACTTCTCCTTGCACATCTCCATAATGGGGCAGAATTTTTGAGTAAACTCAAAAATTCCATCAAAAAAATTTCTTCTCAACAACTAGGGCAGAATTTTGAGAGGATCTCAAAATTGTTAAAAATCAAGACTGGGTGGAAAATTTTGGAGAATCTTAAAAAAAACAAGTTCAACAGTCAAGCTAAAACTACAATCGATCAGAATGACAGAAGTTTTATCTTGCGCCAAAAATTATGAGAGGATCTCAAAATTTTCGAGAAAACTCTGAAGAACATTCTATCAGACACCAAAGGAGCAAGCAGTGCAAAATCATGGATACAAATCAACCTCCCCCCTTTCAACGAACTATTTTTCTTTAAAACTTGAAAATACAGGTACATATACAAAGGGAACTTGAACAATCAACATACCACTTTTGAGCCCGACAAATGACACTCGACCCTTCTAATAAGGCGGATGTCCACGCTATTGTACGCCCTCAAGAAAGTGTTGTACCAGAAAATTACATTCTGCCAGATATTGCATCATCTGCACCTACGATCGATATCGCATGTGCCCAAAGAAATACATCATTGCATGTGCTCGATATTACATTGTTCCCGAAGAAACATATCATTGTATGTGCTTGATATTGCATGCGACCGAAAAAATGCATCATTGCATGTGCCCGAAGAAACGCATCATTGCATGTGCCCGATAATGCATGTGCCCAAAGAAATGCATCATTCCATTGTGCCCGAGACTGCATTGTGCACGATAATGCATGTGCCCAAAGAAATGCATCATTGCATTGTTCCCGAGACTGCATTGTGCCCGAAGTTTGCATAAGCCCAAGATTGCATCGTGCTCGAAGTTTGCATGTGCCTGATTCAAATCAAGTCACAAGTATCAACAGATGCCAAAAAAAAGATATGCTCTCTTTACTCATTACTTATATTCCAAAGGCGTCATCCTCCAAAGGTATCATCTTTCATGGCCTGCGTACTTCATGTCATGGCCTGAGGACTTATTTTATGCTTATCATGTTCCTAAGGCATCATAGTATAAAGGCATCATCCTCATGGTCTGCAGACATCATATCATGGCCTAAGGATTTACTATTTGTCTATCATGATCCGAAGGTGTCATAGTCTAAAGACGTCATTTTCATGGCTTGTAGATACCATTTTCATGACCCAAGAATACATTTTGCTTATCATGTCCCTTAACAGCATAGCCTAAGACATCATTTTTCATGGTCTTAAGGCAAACATTCACGGTCAACATGGGAATTGCATCATGTTTACATTTACCGCTTTTTTTATTATATATTTTCTCTAATCACTCTATTTAAGCTATAGTACAAGTTACAGATGTGCAAATTACAGATAAAATCAACCGCCTTTTGAACAACAACCTTCATGCATACAAACAAAGACTGTCAAATTCTCAGCTACTCATATTATCATTTGGCTTCTCATCTATGGTTCAGACTACCATGGAGATATTGTCAGACTCAACTCGCTACTGTGACCTACCTTTTCTTCAGCTGGGCTTGTTTGCCTCATAATGAGATTAAGACTCGTCCGCCTTACAATTCGAAATTTAGGCTTGTCAGCCTTATAATGCGACATTTAGGCTCGTCCGCCTTACAATTACATTTAGGATTGTCTGCCTTACAATGCGACATTTAGGCTTGTCCGCTTTACAATGCGACATTTAGGTTCATCCTCCTTATAATGTGATAGTTAGGATCGTCCGCCTTGCAATGACATTTAGGCTCGTCCGCCTTACAATGCGATATTTAAGCTCGTCCGCCTTACAATGTGAAATTTAGGCTCGTCCACCTTACAATGTGACATCTAGGCTCGTTCGCCTTACCATGCAAAATCTAGGATCGTCCGCCTTACAATGCGACATTTAGGCTCGTCCGCCTTACAATGCGACATCTAGGCTCGTCCACCTTACAATGCGACATCTAGGATCGTCCGCTTTACAACGCGACATATAGTCTTGTCCTCCTTATAGGATATTTAGGCCCGTCCTCGTTAAAACTACAGTAGGCTTGTCCATCTTATAGGACATTTAGGTCATCCGCCAAAGGACATTTAGGCTCGTCCGCCTTAAAAGGAAATTTATGCCGTCCACCTTAAAATGACATTTAGGTCGTCCACCTCATAATACATTTATGTTCGTCTGCTTTATAAGATATTTAGGCCGTCCGCCTTAAAATGACACTTAGGCTCGTCTGCCTTAAAATGACGTTTAGACTCTTTTGCCTTGCAACGGGATGCTTATGTACATCCACCTTACAACCAGACATTCCCGTCTATTTTATTATATCACTATATTAGAAGATCTATTGGAGTTTAACGTTATTCTTCGGAGATAGGTTTCAATCCTTCAAATAGTTAAACCAAAGACCATCAAGGCTTGCACTACGTCTCGAAACAGATACGCTTCTTATCACCTCTTGTCATTTACTTAGAACTCATATTTTATCATTGTTGGTCATACTTTATCTATTTATAAGCTAGCATTTTATCTAGAATTTGAAGATATGATCGATCGCCCCTTGATTGCAATTATCATGCTATCATCTATCATAACGAAAACCCTATCATCCATACTCCAAACCTTGCTCAAAGGCTGATAACCTCACTCTATTATGCTCTTCTCGCTTTCCTATCATGCTTCTCTCGCTTCTCTATCATGCTCTTTTAGCCTCTCAATTTCTCCCTTCTCTGTACTCCAATTTTATATATTGAAGTTGATATCGTGCCATTTCGATTAACTTACCGTTCTTTCAATCTTTAAGAGTTTCGTTTGCTCTTGAATCTAGAACTACACACGACCTGATTCTCGTATAACCATAGATATGTAGGCGGCTTACTAGCGAAGTCTCGATCGTACCTTTTTCAATTCTATATCGCTTCAATTGATCCCACTGACATCTGTCATCGGTCGGACAAAATCGGCTACTAAGTCAACGTTGGTTGCCTGACAATTCATTCTTCATTCTCAATCAATCAAGGGGCAGCTGTTGACACCCAATTTTGGCCGCCCTTTAACCATTTTTAGGAATACTATTCGATTAAATATGTATTTTAAAATTTAGTTAAAGTTTAGAATTTAGTCGATTTTACTTGAAAAAATTTTATATTCTAGAATGTTTACTTAATAAAACTATCGTAAATATTATTAAAATATTTTAAAATTATTAATGAATTTCAAATGTTTTAAATCTAAATGATTTTAAATTATATAAAAATATTTCAATATATGTAGTATTTTAATTAAATAGTAATTCCTATACTTTCCTTAAAATTATTTATATTCTAGCCTATTCTATTATAATTTCTTTCAATGCTAGCCACTACAATCAAATTTTATTTCAATCATAACCCCTCTTTAATTCAAATATTAGTCAATTTAATTACAAATTTAGCTATTCCATATTCAATCCAATCTGATTTCAATGCATCTCATCTTTTGATCTCAACCATCTATTTTATTAATCAAATCCTAACCCTTAATCTCTCATTAAACCAACGGTTGTGATTAAATCTCCTATTCTCTTTCTTCAACACCAAAAGACCCCAAAAACCTAAAATTCCAATTCATTCTCCTTTCTTCTAAAAATTTGTCGCCTCTATTTCTCCTTTCCCTTTTTTTCCCCATTTTTTCCGGCGAAGGCAACCAGATGCCAGCGATGTTTCATCTTTCCCCTCCATCTCCCTCTCTTCTTCTCCCCTCTCCCGTCTTTCCCCCCTCTTGCCGTCGCTGATCTTCTCTCTCCGTTCCTCCCCTTCCCACCAGCTGGCGAGGAGAGCAGCCGCTGGCAGCTGTCCCTCTCCCCTTCTCCCATCGATCCTCTCCGTCTTCTCCTTCTCTCCGCCTCCCTCTTCTCCTCTTTCCTCTCCTGTTTCTCCTTCTGTCTTCCCCTTCTTCTTCTCCTTTTATTTTCTTCTCCTTTTATAGTGAAACCAACGGTTACCATAAGAAACTCCATGCAACTGGTGCAAGCTGTAGCAGCAGCAAGAGGCCAAAAGTAGCAACAACCAGTGCAGGCAGTAGCGCTGGCGAGAACCGCCAGCGAGAAGGGACGCCGGTAATACCTTGCTCCATTTTTTTCTTTTCTTTTCTCTGTGGGACGAACAACCAGTGGCAACTCCAAATTCAAAATTCCAAAAGAGTTGTTAGGTCGCGCACAAAACCTGTTTTCATGAAAAATGGGGCGCAACAGTGATTGTAGTAGGCGAGACCGGTGAAGAACAGAACCATATGAATTATTATGGTTAGTTAACTGAGGTTCTTGAATTACCATTTGTTGGGGGAAGAAGAGTTATTTTATTTCGATGTATGTGGTTTGATGGATATGATCAAAAGAGGGGAGTTAAAATGGATGAATATGTCTTTGTAAGTGTTAACCGTCGCAATATTTGAAAATAAATGAGCCATTTATATTAGCTAGAAAAGCATCATAAGTATTTTATGCTATCGATAATTCCAATAAAGGTTGGCACATAGTGCAAAAGGTTCAACCTCGTGATTCTTTTGATAATTTGAAAAAAAAAAGATGATGACTTAGAAGATTTAGATAACTCTACACAAGTGAAAGAAAAAGAACTCATTAAGGTTTGGAGCTTTGTCATGCTTTCATTTACTTTATTAATTATTTATGGTAATGATTATTTATAGTATTTCTATGAAAATTTGTTTAATGCCCTTGGTTTTCAATTTTACCTTGATCTTACCTATTTGAACTTTTGTTTTGTAGACTTCACTCTTATTTTTTTTGTATTATTATCTAGGTTGACATGAATCCCTCAAGAAATCTTAAGTATGAAATGGGACAAGATTCAAAAATTCCCAAGCATGAACTCAATCAACTAGGTGCCTTAGAAAAAGGAATAGGTCAAAGTTTTAAATCTATGAGCACTATAAGAGTTAATGCTAAACAAAGGACTTCGATTTTAAAAAATAGAAGTTATTATACAACTACTTCTAAGTTGAATAAGCTAGAAGATAATAGTTTCCATGTGCATCCTTGTTTTGAGGAAAAGGAAGACGATGCTCCCCTCCATCAAGAAGATGAAATGAATCAGTACACTTTGACTAGCGATGAAAAGGGTCAGGGACAAAGGATAAGGATTAATGCTGAAAAAAGGACTATGATTGGCGAAAATAGATTAACTACACCAACTTCTAGTCGAAATAAGCAAGTAAAGAAAAGTATCCATGCGCCTCCTGATTTTTATCTAATGGAAGACAATGACACCCGCTTTCCAAAAACAGAAGTGACTCGAGATACCTAAAGAAGTGATCATTTGCAAAAAAGTTAGTTATGTTAATCTGTTTGATCAAGAAATTCTGGTTAACTTTCTCTACTTTATCTCCTTGTATTATTTTTGTTACTAATTGAAATAAACTTCTTTTTTTTTGTTGACTCCCCTCAAAATTTGCAGGTCCATTTAAATTCATAAGTCCAAAAAAGTGATTGATGTGCCTCGAGTTGGCCAAAGAAGTGATACTTCAATCTTATTTTATTTGTGCAACTTTTTTTTGTTAGTTGAATTGAAGTCTTGATTGTTTTTTACTTGCACTTAAATTTGCAGGTCCATTTGAATCTAGAAAAGCAAAAACAGTGGTTGGAGTGACTCGAGGTTCTAAGGGAAATCAAACTAGTTAGTATTTTGTTGTTGTTACATGTAAATCAACAAAAAGATTATCTATGACTTGCTTTCCTAAGAAATAGTTTTGTTTGCATATGGCTAGCATTTTCAGGAACAAGGACTTTCGAAATAAGGGGAATATTAGTAGTTATTTTTCTCAGTAAATCTCCATTCTTGAAAATTGTAATCCTTCTTCAACAACAATCTTTCTTAGATGTTGTTCATTCCCCTTTCTGTATCACATTTTTTTTGTGGGGATTCTACGTTTGTTCTACCTGCTTTGTCTAGTTGCCCCTTGGTTCAGAAATGTGGATCGGTACCTCTCAAAGGCGAAGGAAATTTAGTGAGCTGATAGCATGGTATTTTTAATAATATATCTTACAATCTTATACAGAAAAGACCATTATATTGTATACATTAACAATTTTAGAACTTGACACCTAAAACATAACTACTAGATCATTCTCCAGATTCTTTCGATTATTTAGCGCTAATGATGAATTTATATTAAAGAGCATAGTTGACTTACTTTAAACTGTGCAGGTCCAGTTGGATATGATAAGGAACAAAAAATGACTGAAGTGTATTGTGATGCTGAGAGAAGTGATACTAGTATTTTACTTTCTTTTGTGTAATTCTTTGTTGTTGTTAGTTCGCCTGAAGTTTTATTTTGTTTGAATATGATAATTTGCAGGTATATTAAATTTTAAAAGGCAAAAAAGGTGATAGAAGTTGCTGAAGATGCTACAAGAAATGAAACTAGTATGTATTTTTTTTTTGTTTTGGTAATTAGGTACTTTATTAATCACCAAAGTAGTAGTTACAAAGCCAGCAAAAAACTACTTGCTATCTCAATATAACAACAAAATAATAACGAACTCTAAAAACTACATTTATCTAGGAATAGTTTGGCTACTACTTTAGCTCTAAGACAACATACACAAACAATTCTTGGGGCTATAGTAACCATTATGGTATCATGTTTCTAAAAAATTCTTGTACTCCTTTTCTTCCATAGTGCATAGATATACTCTGCATAGATACATCTTAGGGCTGTTCTAGAGGATTCCTCCCTTTAGTCTTTAATGTGATCCAATGAAGTCCAACCATAACAATACTACTGGTGTTTGATTTATCCATTGGAGCAGCCTCCTCCACAACATGCTAGCAAAAATCCACTCACATTGCATTCTCCATTTCAGCATTCTGTCTTTTGTGAGAAGCTTATTTTGGATATTTTTTCTTACAATCTTATAGAGACCAGACCATTATACATTAATAATTTCAGAACCTGACACCTAAAACAGAACTACTGGATCATTATCAAAATTCTTTTATATATTTGGCATTATTAATCAATTTATATCAAAGAGCATAATTGACTTACTGTAAACTTTGCAGGTCCTGTTGGATATGATAAGGCAGAAAAAATGACTGAAGTTTATCGAGATGATCAGGGAAGTGATACTATTATATATTACTTTTTGTCTAATTCTTTGCCGTTATTATTTGGCTTGATGTTTTATTTTGTTTTAATATAATAATTTTTAGGTCTATTAAAGTCTATAAAGGCTAAAAAAGTTACTGAAGTTATTGAAGATCCTACGAGAAATTAATGTAGTTCTTTTGTGTGATATTTTCTTTTCTTTATGTTACTGGTAAAACTGCCGAAAAGTTATTTTTCTTATGTTTTTGACATCTGGTGCTTTGTTATTATTTTTTTTCACTTGTACTAACCATATTAACCTCCACTATTTCTTAATTCATTAATTGTGAATTTTTTATTGAAATTTTCTAAGAAAAAAAGGTCACTGATAGCTGCCCATTTCTATATCACATTTTTTGGTAACTTGAGGCCTTATCTCTTGCATTGGACAATGTTCGGCGTATTTTGTCTAGGTGTCACTTGGTTTGGAACTGTTGATGGGTACTTTTTGAAAACTAGATGCAGTGTTATTTTGCATACTTGGACTTATAGATATGAAAAGACAAGGCCATTTGTATAGAGTAATATTTTCAAAATTTGACACCAAAAACTCAACTACGTACTGGAGTAAATTTATATCAAAGAGCATAGTTGACTTGCTTTAAAATTTGCAGGTCCATGTGAATATGATAGGACAACCAAGGTGAGGGGAACAAACATTTGTAAGAAAGTTCTGCGATTAAGACCTGGAAAAAAGTTAAAAGTCACTTTTTATCAAAATGAGTTGTTGGGCCGAATCACACCTTATTTACGAGACACTTGGGTTTGCTAGTTCGTGATCGTAATACGTGCCCGTTGCGGATACACTCATGGATGGATATCGAAGAGCACAAATTTGAGCATATGTGGGCAGCTGTTACAGTAAGAATTACAACATTACCCTAATATCTTCCAATTCCTCGCTTTCCATGTGTAGTAAATCATTACATCCCATATTGCTACCTAGATTTTCTGTTGTGTCTGCTTCCATTTTATTCTTCTAAGCAATTTGTATTTTTTTTATTTGAACGATCCTTGGAGGGTTCAGGAGCTTAGCAACACCCCATGCCTTAGCATAGATAAATAAAAATAAGTACAAGCTATATCTAACCTAGACAAAACCTAGTTGAATAGGAAAAACCAAATGAAAATTTGAACTTTCCTAAGGTCAAGGTAGTTGTTTGAATCTTCTTAATTTCTTCCTTCTGAAGTTCTGTATGCCCATTCTTTCCAGAAGAAAGCTATTTCTTGCTGCATTTGGTAGTTGGTGGTACGTATAATAGTGTTGGATGATATCATGTCTATGACTCTGCTTGGACAAGAAGCCAGCTGAGCTATTGCCTTCTCTGCAAACGTGAACACACTGGAAGTATTCACACTGATTAGAAAGATTTTGCATAATTATAATTTAATATGTGGAGAATATCTTTTAGCTAGGATCAGGTATTTGACTCTAGAGATACTAGATTTCTTCCCTCCATACTTGGCTAAACACCTGTTTTTCCACAGATTCCAACACACTACTATTGGAAGAGCTTGGGTGATGTTTCTATGAATCTCATTTCGATGATTGTCACCCCCCCAATTCAGTAATAGATGCTTCAGGTGTGTTTGCTGGTAAATAATTCCCCAGAGGCCTACACAGAAATTCCAAATATGGGCTGCAAAATGACCATTAGTAAAAATATGATTCAGATCACCCCCATCCCTGCTTGATGCAGCAGAAACATTTGTCTGGTTCTATTCCCAAAATGATCAGCTTGTCATTGGTTGGAAGTTTTTGTCTTAGAGCTCTCCATACTAGGAAAGACATCTTAATAATGGAACAAGCTTATACAAAATCTGCGAATAAATCATTTCCTTGTCCATCATAACTCTGCACATCTCCAAGGCAAAGGTTCATGAGAAGGTTCCTGCTTCAGTAGGTTTCAGTGAAATATTTTATACAATTCTTGTATTTTATAGGCTGAAATTCAAGAGCTTGTACAATCTGAACCATTTCTTACCAAAATGAGGTAGTGGAACGTAGCTTTGGACCTCAATGCAAAAGTCATGCCATTAGATTTGGCGGTGGCATAATCACTAAGGAGTTGAAAGGTGGTAGTACTTCTAAGGCAGTGTTGTTGGAAGAACTGAAAACAACTCAAAAAGAAAAGGAATCACTGCAAAAGCGTATTGATATTCTAGAGAGTAAATATGATCGCCTTGAAAGTATATTGGTTCGTCAGCGTCCATCACCTCCACCAGGTTAGCAAACTTTTCATTAGCTATGCAATGATGTGTACTTCTCAATGAATTTAGTGATGTCATTAACAAATGCTCATCTTTGATAAGGGCTTTGCTAATGAGTGGTCTGTCTTTCTATGGTATGTTGATTTTAGAAGGAAGGTATACTTTAGTAGTACCACTTTCAATTATGAAGGAGACTACATTCTTATAGATCATATATTTATTTCAATCAGGATATATTCCTATGTTCAGAACTGAGTTCCTTTCCTGCATGTTCATCTTAGTATTTGTGTTGCATGTTGAATCTTTATTGTGTTATTGTTTTTGAATGATGAACTCTAAATTTGTTGAACTTTTTTAATTTCGTAAATGTGAAAGATGGTTATCTCATTTTATTTTATCTCCATAAGATTCACATTCACATGAATGAATTTTGTTTAGTCTATATTGTTCAATAGTAGAGCTTGGTGGGGCTTCCTCCAAATGCTAAGCCATTGTTGGATCATCTTTTCAGCAATATGGAAGATACATTGTACATTTGCTTCTAAAAATGTGAGAGATAATTGATGTCTATACGATATAATTTCTTTATAAAACATGTAACAAGTTAAGTATGTTGGGTCTCGTTTAAAAACAATATTCTTCACTTGGAGGACTTAATGATAGTAATTTGAAAAAAGAATTGATTAGAATGCTTGTTTTCCCAAGTATTTTGGTTGAGTATTGTTATAAATGATTGATTTATTTTTTAAAAGTTACAAATTATAGCAAACCGGCATTTTGTGACTAATTGACCTCAAATTGTTTTTTTAAAAAAAACAGATGATGAAGATTAAACGTCTTAGCTTGTTGAAGAACTGTGGAACCAGTTGAAAAGAAGGATATATTAAATTTTTATTGTTGGTGTAGATCTAGTGACATTTTAACATATATAAGCATTTATTTTATTTTTTCAATTTTAGGATTCGATAGACGCCGAACATGTGTGTTTTATAATATTGATGTCGAACATCTATGTTGTTTCGATCTTATATATGTTGAATATGTTTCCTAATTAGATATTGTGTAGAACACATATGTATATTTAAGTTTTATATTATGTTTTCATTCATGGAAAAACAGTTAAGAAATTTAATATTAAATTTATTATGGTTTGTTCCAAAAAAAAGAAAGATATTAAGACCCGAAATTGTAAAAGTAATGTAATCAAGGAAAGAATCTGACCGCTGAAACAACTAGAAATTTTGGTTTTACTTCAACATATTAACGACCAAATGACCACCAACAAAGGAAATTTGTAGTCGTTATTACTAAATGTGGCGACCGGATTTATGGTTTTCGCTACGTAATATCTAACGGCCATCTATGAAATCCGGTCGTTAACCTTTAACGATGGAGCTTTAAACGACGGTGGCACCAATTTTTTTGATTGTTATAGACTTTTAACGACTGGATATGAACTTTTAACGACAAGAATTTCTTTCGTTAAAAGTAATTTTTCTTGTAGTGATAAAAGAGAACCCTAGACCCACCTACGTGGCCTATCACAAGCACTAATTCCCCTTTAAATTTATTTTCAAAACTATCCTTCTTCTTTCAATGAAAAGATGTGACTTTTATGAAAAGTTGTGACTTTAATGAAGATGTGCGAATTTTGTCAAAAATTGTGACTTTTATGAAAATCTGTGACTTTAATGAAGAGTTCCGACTATTATGAAAGGTTGTGAATTTTATGAAGAGTTGCGACTTTAATGAAGAGTTGCGATTTTATTTAAAGTTGTGACTTTTATGAAAGGTTGTGAACTTTCTTAAGATTTGTAAGTTTTTCAAATAGTTGTAACCATTCTGATAAATCACAATTAATTATTGTTCACACTATATTTTGTTGTTTATAAAAAAAGTAATTTTGTCTCATTTTAAATTAAAAAAAACCATCACCTTCTTCTACTTCCGCAAAATTAAATATTTGTGTACTTTACTCGAGTTGAGTACTTATTGACACCACTATTTTTAATCAATAAGTTGGTGAAAACAATATTTTTATCATGAGAGGATGTAATTCTTTATATATCGTGTATTGGCCACATCCAGGATTTCTATTAAGGGGGTTTGAAAAAAAGAGTAGTGGTTTGAACCCCTAAACCACTAAGTCAGTCTATATTCTTATATTCGGGAGGCTAAAAATCAATGCATAAACATAAAAATTCTTAAAAATATCTTAAATATAAAACATAATTTTTTGCCGAGGGGGTTCAATACTCTAGGTCCGACTATGATTGGAGGGGAATAGTTTTCATAAGGGGAAATTGTGCTCTTCTATCTTTTTCATTCTATCATATATATATATATATATATATATATATATATATATATATATATATATATATATATATATAAAAGAAAATCTTAGGTCCGTCTACGTGGTGCCACCACAAACCATAATTTCCTTTTAAATTTATTTAGTTTCAAAACTAGCCTCTTTCATGAAATGTTGTTACTTTTATGAGGAATTGCGACATTAAAGAAGAGTTGTGACTTCTATGAAAGGTTATGACTTTTATGAAGAGTTACCACTTTTATGAAGAATTGCAACTTTTATGAAAAGTTGTAACTTTTATAAAGAGTTAAGTCTTTAATGAAAAGTTGCAACTTTTATGAAAGGTTGGGATCTTTACTAAGGGTTGCAACTTTTCCAAATACTTGGTGACCTTTCCGAAGGATTGCTACTTTTCCAAATAGTTGTAACCTTTTCGATAAGGCACAATAAACATTTGTTCACGCTATCCTTTGTTAACTGTAAATAGAGAAATTTTCTCTCATTTTACAACAATGAAATTTTTAAATCTCTTCTTCTTCACAACTAAATATTTGTTCATGTTCAGTGGCTCGCTCACATCATTGTTTATGTTACAGATCTTGGTATGTATTTTTACTTCATTAATTTATCTGTTATGTTACTAAGGATAAACGATAAGATGTAACTAATTTACCACGTAATCTTCTATGTACGATAATATAATATTTTAGTATTTATGACTGATAGGTTTAAAATGTTATTTTATAAAAGTTATCTATGAAAGGTTTTAAATTTTTCAAAGACTTGTGACTTTTCTAATAATGACACAATAAGTATTTGTTCACATGACCCTTTGTTGTCTATAAATAGTACTTTATTCTATTGTTATAGATCCTTGTATGTTTTACAGTCATTAATTTATGCTTATGTTATTAAGTTTATTTTGATAACATGTTTTAAACTTAGTTGTTTGTACATATGTTTTTGTTCATTATGTTAAAGTAGGTTAATCAAGACTTTGATGTAATCATTAGACTTTGGAAGTCATGTAGATTAGAATTCTTAAACTTTTAAATTAAATGACATTAATGTTTTCAATGGCTAAAAGACAATGGGGTGTCCAAGAATAGACTTTTGAGTGTTCAAAGTTATGGTGGTTTCACACTACGTCAGAGTTTTAGTTATTCAACTTTCTATCTTATCAATACATTCAATAGATAAGTGACATTCAAAAAATAAAGGAATATAACGGTATGGTAAGTAATGTACTCAACCTTACTCAAAAGTTTGCGTTCAAATGGTTGATTAAAGTCAATGAATTACCCCTCAAAGTAGGATGAATCCATAATAATCAAATATTAAAGAAATAGACATATCCTTATAGACATTAGATTAAAAGTTCTAACAATAAAATTTTAACCATATTGATCGAAACATAAACAACAACATATGTCTTTTGGATATCAAAGTAGTGTCGTCGACTGCGAATGATTTTGAATAAGGAACTTGACAAGACATCATTTAATCCAAATTATTTGAGTGACATAAGTTATTTCATTGAACTCTAAGAGATGTCCTTTTAAATTTTGATTAATTTATCAAGTACAAAACTAATTATATAAGATGTGTAATATTTATATTTTGTAATTAAAGGTCTTTAATAGGAGAAAAACACTCGTAATTTATTAATAAAATATTTGTATCATGAAAATACAAATATATACAATGAAACAATCATATATATTTTCTAATGATTTTGGTGATTAGTAACTACAGTAATATGATGAATTGATACCAAAATGCATACACATTTAGAATCAAATCCTTTTGGTTTTAAGAGTAAAAAAAATTCATTTCATATTTGGATAAAACATTCTTGACAATTTATCTTAAGGTTGTACCCACTCAAAAACACTTATATTATCAAATGTTCATATACATTATTGACATAGTTCACAGCTGCGCGAATCGCCGGTAATTTACCTAGTTTTTACATATCCTGGTATTTTTTTTACCTCATTAATATATGCTGATTATATTAATTGTTGTTTTTCAGCACATGTTTTAAAATCTATTGTTTATGTTTCTGCAAATTTATTGTGTCCGGTCAAATTTAACATATACATATATAATAAGTATATTCATTATGCAGAAAATATTATTGTACTCAGTTTCAAATATTCATGTTTTGATATTCTATATTAAATTCTTTAACTTAAAAGTACTATATATAAGCTTACATGTAATCTATTTTTACAGAGATATGAAGTTTCTCACTTATCAATCGAAGAAATTCAATATGCAAGTTTAAAAGTTATAATTGTTTTCATGTTCAAGCAAAATTTTTTTAAAAATTATGTTAACAAAATTTTAAATTGTCTACCAACACATATATCACAGTTGTATAATAATGAATAATTTATTGATTAGGGGTTGTTGAGTTATATGATAATGACAAATAATAAAATTTATGTTGGAATATTGCTAATATTTATTTAAGAACCAATTTTTCTATTATTTTCAATGTATGGATGTTAATAAAAAAAGTTATTTGCAAGTTCAATGTAATTATTACTTATGACTGCAAATTACCTAGCATTTATACAAAAGGGAACCTCTTAAGTTGTCTTTATATATTTATTTATTATAATATTAAATTTAATCCCTTAAGTTACCTTTTTGATTTTCTTCTATAATCTTTTATTTTTAATTCGTTTTAACTTCAGATTTATTCAATTTTTCACCATTTTCTCCTACAAATAAAATACATTATTTATGACAACCCATAAAATTTATGTTCAGAAAGGACAAATAAAAATACTAAATGTGAGACAAACAGTGATAAGAAAATGTATTTTTGACCTCACATCAACACCCACACTTATGCTTTTTCTCGTCCTCGAGCAAACATTAAGTCCATCTCAAAAAATCAAATTGTGAATGTTATCACTTTGGTTGGTACCAATAATTAGGTCATATAGGAATTCCGAATCGTCAAGCACAATTTCTTCTCATTATACAAGACATCCAAATATACAACAAACCTCTAACCCTCTAACCTCAAGGAAGGACTTTGAACTAATCAAATGTAAGTTTGCTTGTCTATTCTCATAAAATAAAGTTAATAAAATCACCTATTTATCATGAAACAAGTGTCCCCACAAAAAGAAATCATTCACACACTCAAGCAAAAAGATATAATATAAATTAAGGACTTCATATCAAGAACAACTCTCACATTCACAAAGAAAATTCAGATCTATGCATAAAGAATGATATGCTTGCCCATTATGTAAAACTCCACTCATTAAACATGCTCGATTATAATAAAATAGGACTTTAACCAGCGGTAATGTAGGCTAGGGGACCAATAGGAAAACGATCTAATCATGACTTATAAGACTTACTCACAATTAGTTTCTTCTCTTTATTTTTAGCCCTCTCTTCAACAATTATTTGACAAGTAATTCTTATCTAAAAAGTGCTTTCAAATTTATTTTCGTAGGTGTAACACCCCATATCCAAAACACACCAAAAATAAGTTTTTCATAAAAATCTACAGGTGCAAACAACAAGGCATCGACGGACCGTAGATTGACCCACGGTCCGTCCTGAACACCCGTTGATTGGGTCAGAAACCACCCAAAAATATCAATCAAGAAAATTTGACTAAGTGTCAAGACGAATGGACTTATGGTCTGTAGGTCAGACTACGATCCGTAGTCTGAGTCCGTCAATCAACACCCCATTCACCCACTCTCTGACACGGATGACCAGCACGTTACGTAGGTGGACCCATGGTCCGTAGGTCTTACTGTAGGTAGGTACTAGCAGACAGTTAAGCGGAAAATGTAGTTGGATATACTTCAACTGTTCATAACTCTTAGCACAAAATGAATTAGGTGCCCCTTAAACTACCCACAAATAAATAATTGAATTATCTTTCCGCAGCCGTTGACCGTACTAAAATCAGACTTCCGAGAAAAAGTTATTCCCGTTTTAGTAAAGGCCTATGGAACAGGCGCAACCTATGGACCAAACGATGGACCGTCGATGGAATGATGGACCGTCAATAGAATGACGGACCGCCAGTCCTGGTCGTCGTTTAGTTCGACATCAACTAATCTAGAGGTCTTTTGGTCTTTTTCCACTTCGTTTAAACCCTAAGATATGTCATTTTGACCCTAAATCATTAGATTTTAGTCAGTAACTAAAACTTATCTAAGTCAAATAATTAATCAAAAGTTAGAAACTTTGAAGCAAGAAAGGAGAAAAAGATCAAGAACCCTAGTTCAAGAACTAAGCAAGTTTCCAGAAGCTCCAGCCCCAAAATCTAAGTATCTCTCTATGAATTTCATCACCAGGTATGTAGGATTTCACTAGTGGGTTCCTTTCACCCATTGGGTCCCTAGTTTTCAGTCAGTTCTTGTTTCTCTTATCATGATTAAATCTAGGGTTTCTAGAGCTTTTATAGAACTTCATTAATTTACTAAATATATGTTCCAAATTAGGTTGTAAAGTTATTTAGTTTATCGCATGAGTTTCAGAACCCTAGCTTTGTATTTCTTTAGTTCTTTAATTAAACATTCTAGGTCAGATTATTTAGCTATTCAGTTATACATGCCTCAGTTTTTAATGCATCATTATCAGATTAAATGTTGCATTCTCATTTTGCATGTTTAGTTTTGAGCTATCCAGCATTTACAAACAATTCAGACATAATCACTTAACTATATAAATCCATAGCATAATACCGAGTTGGACTATGGTTCAGCATACCCAATAGTTCCAAAACAACTAGCCAAGTAGGTTGTAAGTCTCCTTTATGGGCAATCAGATTAGTGATCACGCCAACATGACTTTATACCTTGGCAGGATATATTGGGTCCTCTCGATGGGGTGTATACATCGGACTCCAAATTTAGCTCATGTGGTTTTATTATCGGTTATTAGAAGCTCCCTTAGTTCAGTCAGACTCTCTTACATTTACCATTTATCAGTATACTCAGTATTAAGTTTCAGCATGTTATAAATTGGTCATTGCATTCAGTTAGCTCAGAATTCTCTATATTATGTTCAGATTATAATACTTGCTTTTGTGCTAGTTCAGTTATCTTTTATTTCAACTTTATTCTATCCTACATGCTCAGTACATTTCAAGTACCGACGCATACGTGCGCTACATTTTCTCGTTATGTAGGTTCATGTTCTCAGTATCTAGATCATGCATAGATCGATTTCCTCTATTCAGTTCAGTAGATTCAGTGGTGAGTCCTCATTCTCCGAGGTTAATAGTCATGAGTTTTTTTTTCAGTATTTAGTCTTTTAGTTTGAGTTTTTGCTAGATTTAGCTGGGGCTTGTCCCCGTATTTCTAGTCCAGTTTAGAGGTTATTTTCAGACATAGTTAGTTTTAGCTTAGTGTTGAGTTAGTTACTTCATTGTATTAAACTCATCAATTTTCATATATCTCAGATTTAACATATTGGTATTTCCCCATCTTTTCATTTTAAGTCTAATTTATAGCTTCCGCAACAGTTTATTATCTTCAGTATGCTCATGATCATGCCAAAAGGTTAGCTTAGGATCACTTGTAGTCCTAGGTTTCGTGTCCGCGTCTCGGGGGTAGCTTGGGGCGTGACAATAGGATTTTTTCCATGTCACATTCTATTGTTCTTCTCTTTTTTTCATCACATTCTTTCAGAAAAAATTTTGAATCACTTTGTATCCATCATTGATTACTTTTTTTATGAAACAATCTTTTTTCCTTCAGAATTAAAAATTAAAATAAGTCTATGCTATAATGCTCAAGGAAGAAAGCTGTCAAAACCAGAGATTTTTCATGTCCCGATCCTGCACCCTAGGCGTGGCTGACACTCAAAGGACATTGTTGGAATCTATAGGACCCTTGGTCTGGCTTTCTTACTTAGCAGAGGACTTAATCAATAGACATATAGTTATGAAATAAACTGTAATGTTATAAATGAACATTCAAATTGGCTCTTAAGGCAAACCCAAGACTTAACATAAGTTAATGACAATGAAAAGACTAAAGGACTATCATCCAATGGACCATGAAGCCTCTAAACAACTGAGATGGATATTGTAACAAGCACCACAACATCCTAGTGAACTAAACTAGAAAGCAAATAAAACAGTCCCCCGGAAGTCAAGGAGGCGTAGCAACAGACTTTGAATGCTAAAGTTTAATCAACGGACGTTGGATGTTGATCATGGTTACCTGTGTCTGCATCATATTACGATACATGGCAACTGGTATGAGCACATTGGATGCATGATTATGCGAGTAGGATGCTAACAAACATAGGCTTGAAAGAGATTATGAAAGTGACACTTATCTCGGCTCTTCTCAACTTGTGAATAACACAACTTAATATAAAGCAATTAAAACACATGTGATATATATAAAGCTTTATAAAAAAATTGAAAACAATGTTAGTTCATTAAAGATAAAACAATAACATACTTAAGTTTTCTCATATAAAAAGTAATATAAGTTGTGTGAGAGATTATCTCACCGGCAACCATAACTATGAGCCCAAGTGATGGTACTAAGTTTTACCTCACATTGACAAGGACCGTCATATACCTTGCCATTGGTATATAACCTGAACTACTAAGTGGATCCACTAGTCTATGCTAAAAAGCATTAAAGAACCGTAGAAAAAGTATGACCCTTTTTCTGTCCATGATGGATACATGGTTTATGGAGGCTTGAGTTAATATGAACTCGAGTCCCATATCGTTGCTCAATACTACTCCCAAGATAAACTTTACTCATATTTTTTAAAAACAACTTATTCTATGGTTTGATATAATTACTCAAACTTAGCTTAAAAGATCTCTTGGAATCAATTATCCCTTTTTCTGTTAAAAACTCTTTTGGAAATCTCAGTTTCCTCTCATCTTTGATGTGAAAAACATTTACTCTTGGGAATACATAGTTCCCATATATCATTTAAAGAAAATAAATTTTGCTCTTTCTCTTTAGTCAACTTCAAAACATAAGTTTTTAAACAAAGTTAAAACATTTGTAAAAAGACTTATGGAAACTTGCAATGGGATATATTATGAAGGAATAGTACAAGCCTTGCTTCCATAGTAAATAATAAAAGTTATAGTGTCATATATTTGAGTGCTTTAAATAAACAAAATAAAGACATATATTTAGTTTAATTGAGAATCAATTTTTTTTTTATGGAATAAGATGTTGTGTTTATCAACCAAATCATTTCTTTTAAATCTTTTTTCTTCTGGTGTTTTTCAAAAAATAAGAATAAAGTTTGAATAGAGTCTACCTTGATTTTGTCTCTAAAACAAAAAAAGGGTTATAGATAATTACATATCTAATATGAAGAGATGATATGTTTTTTTGTCTTTAGATATACTAGGTAATCTATCCGGGCTTCATGCTATAATAAATGATATGGTTTCATAATTATATACTTTGTTCAACTTAGCATATCTATACCATGCATGCTAAGTACATTCAAGTATTGATGCATTTTCATGGTGTATATTTAGTCACTCAACATAAAGATCACATTTAAATATATTGATTCTCGATTCAACTTCATCAACTTCAGTTGTAAGTCCTCATACATTGAGTTTAAGAGACATGCTTTCTAGCTTAGTCTTTATTTCTAGTACTCAATTTTGTTAGGTTAGCGTGGGGCAAGTCTCAACAACTCAATTAAATAGATACTTTTTAGACAAATTAGTAGATTCAACTCGAGTTATTATGTGTTGTTTCAGTCATCACTAAACTCTTATTATTATATCATATCTATTCATACTAGTTAGATTCCCCCAGTACAAATATCCAGTGTATTTTAGCTTTCATATAGTATATATCTTACTTAATCATTTGCAGTATGCTTTATATATACAAGACTCAGAGTTAACTTGGGATGACTCATGATATTAGGAACTGTGTTACGTCTAGGGGTAGCCTCAAGGAGTGACATGTTCTTTCCCCTTGAGATGAGGGAGGGAAAAGATACTTGAGTTCATTAATCTTCAACAAGATAATATGAGTATGAAGGAGTCTTATTTGAAATTCATACAACGTTCCAAATATGCTCAAACTATGGTTGCCAATTCAAGGGCAATCGAGAGTAAGTTTGTGTCAGGTGCTTCTGACTTTGTGGTCAAAGAAAGCCTAATTTCCAGCTTGTTAAGGAGATGTATGTATCCCTGTTTGATAGTTCATGCACAAAGAATAGAAGAAGATAAGCTTAAGGAGAAAACTAGGGAGTCAAAGAGGGAAAGAAAGGATAATCGTAATTTCTCGCATTCAAGGTCCGGTGGTGGTAATCATTCCCAAGGTAATAGTTCTAATGAGCTAATGGAACACAAGTTTCAAAGTGGTGGAAAAGGCCCAAGAATTGAGTGTCTAGCAAATGCAAATGTATGTTTTGGTTGTGAAATAACGTATCATAAGGTAAGGGATTGTCCTTAAATTGATAAGAATGAGAGAGATAATCATCTATGGGCTCAACCTCACTCTTCCTCAGGTTCAATGGTGGTTAGAAAAAGAATAGGTCTTATGCACTTGGGCTCGACAAGATCATGAGGGTTCCCGAATTCAATGATTGGTAAGATATGATATTTTAGCTAGTTTTTATGAAATACATGATATTAGGTATTTCATTGGCTATGGTAGAACCCCTAATGCAACTAAGACAAATCATTGATTCATGTTGGAAAGCTGATTATTACTCAAAGTTAAAACCTTTGTTTAAGGCAGTACATGCTTTCATTATTTGGTTCATTTGTAAGAGAAGAATTGTTATTTGAAATTGTAATTCTATGTCTAAACATACTTTGATCCTAGGTGTGAATAAATAGATTTTATTTTTGTCTAAAGTTAGATATCTATGGTTGAATGATATACCTAATACTAGGCCACTTATTGTTAAGAATTTGGAAAAGTATACTTATTTACTCTGATTGAGGTAGCAAAGAAAATCTTGGTCTTAGTGCATTGAAATTTTGTATTAGGAATGATGAAGGTGTTTTGGTATATGTTGAATCATAGATAATAGGAGAAGTTTCACCAATTGAAGCTGAAATAAGAGTAGTTAAAGAAGTTTCGAATTACTGTGTTCAAAAGGGTTGTTTACCATTAACTATAGAAAAGGATACATTGATTACAAAGAATGTTCTGGATGGGGTTTTGGAGGTTCCTTGGATAGTTTCTAAGAATGTATGCAACATAAAGTTTTCAATGCACACTGGGAATGTGGAGGTGGTTCACACATTCAGAGAAGGGAATAAAGTAGCCAATTTTTTTTATTAATAATGTTATTCTGTAATGACCTATTTAGTCATTTTGAGCAGCAGATTTTAATTCTGGAAAAACTGGCTGAGACGACGGACCCCATTACGGACCGTCATGGGCACGACGGACCGTCGAGGGGGTCTCGTTCAAAAACACTTAGAATTTTGAAATTTGGGTGCTGAAATCGACTCTCTGAACTTCGTGACGGAATGGCAAGACGGACCGTCGTGGGCACGACGGACCGTCACACATCTTCTATAGAAATTAAGTCTCTGAACTTCGTGACGACATGGCAGGACGGACCGTCGTTGGCACGACGGACCGTCACAGACTCTTCAAGGAAATTGAGTCTCTGAACTTTGCGACGGACCTGAAGGACGGACCATTACAGCCATGACGGACCGTCACAGGTTGCGTAATCCCAGGCTGGGTCGGATTTCTGTTAAGTATTTTAAGGGGCGTTTTGGACTAATCCTGCTATAATTATAAATTTAGTGGGTTAATATTAATAAGTCAATTTCTTGGGGTTTAAAAGAGATAACCTTGAGTTAATTAGTGGGTAAATTCCTCATCTTTTATACTTAATTATATGCTAATTAGGGTAAAAGAAAGAGGGTTTGAATAAGAAAAATAGAAAGAATAAGAGAGAGAGAGAGAGGATCGATCGAGAGAGAAAGGGAAGGAACGCTGCTTGAGGATTAGCTTGCTTGATCACGAATCTTCGGTGGAGGTAGGTTATGGTTTTTATGCTATTCGTAGTAAACTCTTAATAGCGAATGATATGTATTGAGTAGTATTGTAAACCCTTCTATATGCTTAATTGTATGCTTGCATGAATGTGATTATATAATTGTGATAAAATAAGCATGATGAAGCTATTGAATCTTAAATTTTGAAAGAAACCCTAATCTACTTTGTTAATGATGATGCCTTGGTAAAAAAGAAGGCTTGATGAACGAAAGTAGTGAGAATGAGGATCGGAGTGTCACGTTCCGACACCAGGATAGTATATGGATCGGGTGCCACGTTCCGGTACCAGGATAGAATGAGGATTGGAGTGTCACGTTCCGACACCAGATAGTATATGGATCGGGTGCCACGTTCCGGTACCAGGATTGAATGAGGATCGGAGTGTCACGTTCCGACACCAGGATAGTATATGGATCGGGTGCCACGTTCCGGTACCAGGATAGAATGAGGATCGGAGTGCCACATTCCCGCACCAGGATAGAATATGGATCGGAGTGTCACGTTCCGACACCAGGATAGTATATGGAGCGGAGTGTCACGTACCGACACGAGAGAATCAATGATTATGAATCTTAAAAGATGATAATATACTCGATTTAATGAACCTAATTCCCAAATTAGTATGATGGGGAGGCCTGAGTCCTCATTGATGTGCTTGGTGTTGTGACCAAGGGTTATGATAATTGTAAATGCCGCATGTTGAGTATTGTAGTTGATTTTATGATATTATCTGATATATACTGTTTTCTATTTTGAGTTGGCCGATGATACCTACTCAGTACTTGTGTTTTGTACTGACCCCTACTTGTATATTTCTTTCTTTGTTATATATGGAGTGCAGCAAACGTACCGTCGTCTTCAACTCAACCGCAACTCTAGCCAGTCTTCATTACACCGGATTTCAGGGTGAGCTAATGCTTCTAGCTTGGACTGGATCTTCTTCTTCATGTCTTGATGCCTTGAAGTTCTGGCATGGACTAGCTTTTACTTATTTTGGCTTTCTTAGATACTCTTAGATTAGTAATTTGAGGATAGATGTTCTTGTGATGATGACTTCCAGATTTTGGGGAATAATAAATGTTGAGTTTAGAAGTTATTGAATTGATTTTCATTAATGAGTTTAAGTCTTCCGCATTACTTTCTGTTGATATTATATTGAAATGTTGGGGTTTAGATTGGTTGGTTCGCTCACATAGTAGGATAAGTGTGGGTGCCACTCGCGACTCGATTTGGGTCGTGACAAACTTGGTATCAGAGCATTAGGTTCGTTGGTCTCATCACACAAGAACGAGTCTAGTAGAGTCTTAAGGAACGGTAGGGGGACGCCTTTACTTTTCTTTGAGAGGCTATAAGACTTTAGGAAAATTCCATTCTTTCTTTCTTTCTTTCGTGCTATTACTTGGATCCAATTGGTATCTAGGTGATACAAATTGGTAGCTGACCATCTTCACTCTATTTCGCAGATGGTTAGAACTAGAGCAACGACTACGCCAACACCAACACCGGCAAAACAAGATGCGTCTGAGCGAGCCTTTGGGGCTGTAGCTCGGAAAAGAACTGTGGCAAGAGGCCGTGGAAGAGGTCGTGGGAGGACGTCCTCTAGAGGAAGAGAACAAGCACCTAGCCCAACTAGTACTAGGGCGGTGACTTCTCCACCGACTGAGGAAGTGATAAGAGAGGGTGAGGAAGGGGAGAATGAACAAGTGCAGAATGAGGAATTGCCACCCGAACCTACCCCAGAGATGATCAATCAGGTTCTTGCTTATCTTAGCGGGTTATCTGATCGTAACGACACCTCCAAGAGCCGCACCAGACCACAGGTTCCGGAGGTACAACATGCAGCCATCGTGGGTTCTTTAACGGATGCCTCATTGGAAATAGGCACGTTTCCTCGTCTGACTACAGGGCCTATAATGACAAATGATCAGCATGAACTTTTCAGTAAGTTCTTGAAATTGAAACCTCCAGTCTTTAAGGGTGCTGAATCTGAGGATGCCTATGATTTTCTGGTTGACTGTCATGAGCTACTACACAAGATGGGTATAGTAGAACGGTTTGGTGTTGAGTTTGTGACTTATCAGTTTCAACGGAACGCCAAAATATGGTGGCGGTCACATGTTGAGTGTCAACCAAAAGAGGCACCACCTATGACTTGGACATCATTCTCTAGCTTGTTTATGGAGAAGTATATCCCCCGGACTTTGAGGGATAGGAAAAGAGATGAGTTCTTGAGCCTAGAGCAAGGTAGGATGCCGGTTACTGCATATGAGGCTAAGTTTCGTGCATTGTCCAGGTATGCCACCCAACTTTGTTTCAGTCCACAAGAGCAGATTCGCCGTTTTGTGAAGGGGTGTTTAGCTTTCTTCGCATATCTCAAGGATGACACTACCCAAGTACCTTCAATTGAGTCGGTTTTGGTAGTCCGTGAGTTTCTGGATGTGTTCCCTGCAGATCTTCCTGGTATGCCACCGGATAGAGATATTGGTTTTTGCATTGATCTGGGACCGGGTACTCGCCCCATTTCTATACCCCCTTATAGAATGGCTCCCGCAGAGTTAAGAGAGTTAAAGGCCCAACATCAAGAGTTGTTGAGCAAAGGCTTCATTAGACCAAGTGCATCTCCTTGGGGTGCTCCGGTGTTATTTGTGAAGAAGGATGGGAGTTTTCAGATGTGCATAGACTACCGGCAGTTGAACAAGTAAATATTAAAAACAAGAATCCCATTCCTCGCATTGATGACTTGTTCGATCAGTTACAAGGTGCTTGTGTCTTCTCTAAGATTGACTTGAGATCCGGTTATCATCAATTGAAAATACGGGCAACGGATGTGCCAAAGACTTCTTTTCGGACCAGGTATGGGCATTACGAATTTGTAGTGATGTCTTTTGGTCTTACGAATGCCCCTGCTGCCTTCATGAGCTTGATGAATGGGATTTTTAAGCCATATCTTGATCTCTTTGTTATCGTATTTATTGATGATATACTGATATACTCCAAGAGTAAGAAGGAACATGAGGAGCATTCGAGGATTGTGTTGGAAGTATTAAGGGAGAAAAGGCTTTATGCCAAGTTCTCAAAGTGCGAGTTTTGGTTAGAATCAGTGTCCTTCTTGGGGCACGTGGTTTCTAAGGATGGAGTGATGGTGGATCCTTCTAATATTGAGTCAGTGAAGAATTGGGTAAGACCTACTAATGTGTCAGAAATAAGGAGCTTTGTTGGGTTAGCTAGCTATTACCATCGATTTGTCAAAGGATTCTCTTCTATTGCTTCCCAATTGACGAACTTGACTAAGCAGAATGTTCCATTTGTATGGTCGGATGAATGTGAGGAAAGCTTTCAGAAACTCAAGACCTGTTGACTACTGCACCAATTCTTACCTTGCCAGTAGAGGGTAAGAACTTCATCGTTTATTGTGATGCATCCTATTCTGGTTTGGGTCCAGTGCTAATGCAAGAGAAGAATGTGATTGCTTATGCTTCGAGGCAAATAAAGGTGCATGAACGTAACTATCCGACCCATGATTTGGAGTTGGCCGCGGTAGTATTTGCACTAAAGCAATGGAGACACTATTTGTATGGGGTTAAGTGTAAAGTCTTACGGACCATCGTAGCCTACAGTATGTCTTCACTCAGAAGGATTTGAATTTGAGATAGAGGAGATGGATGGAAATACTGAAGGACTACGATATCACTATTCTGTATCATCCGGGAAAGGCTAATGTTGTGGCAGACGCCTTGAGTAGAAAGGCAGGAAGCATGGGAAGTCTAGCTCATTTGAAAGTTTCTAGACGCCCGTTAGCTAGAGAAGTCCAAAACTTGGCTAATGACCTTATAAGGCTAGAAGTAAATGAGAAGGGAGGATTTTTGGCTTGTGTGGAGGCGAGATCTTCTTTTGTTTGATAAGATCAAGGGAAAATAGTTTGATGATGAGAAACTAAGTCGAATTCGGGATATGGTGTTGCGAGGAGAGGCTAAAGAGGCAATAATTGATGAGGAATGTGTTTTGAGAATTAAGGGAAGAGTATGTGTGCCCCGTGTTGATGACTTGATCCACACTATTCTCATAGAGGCTCATAGTTCCGGATATTCTATACATCCTGGTGCAACCAAGATGTACCGTGACCTAAAGCAACACTTTTGGTGGAGTAGAATGAAGCGCGACATTGTTGATTTTGTTGCCAAATGTCCAAATTGTCAACAAGTAAAGTATGAACACCAGAGGCCCGGAGGAACACTTCAGAGAATGCCCATTCCTGAATGGAAGTGGGAGAGAATTGCAATGGACTTCGTGGTTGGTCTTCCAAAGACATTGGGTATGTTTGATTCCATTTGGGTAGTTGTGGACAGATTAACTAAGTCTGCTCACTTCATTCCAGTCAAGGTGACTTACAATGCAGAGAAGTTAGCCAAAATCTATATCTCAGAAATTGTTCGATTGCATGGAGTTCCACTCTCCATCATATCAGATAGAGGTACGCAGTTTACTACTAAGTTTTGGAGAACATTGCATGCTGAATTAGGTACTAGATTCGACCTTAGTACTGCATTTCACCCTCAGATCGATGGTCAGTCTGAGTGAACGATTCAAGTGTTGGAGGATATGCTTCGTCCATGTGTGATAGAATTTGGTGGTCATTGGGATAACTTCTTACCCTTAGCAGAGTTTTCATACAATAATAGCTACCACTCAAGTATTGACATGGCTCCATTTGAAGCATTGTATGGGAGGAGATGTAGGTCTCCCATTGGTTGGTTTGATGCATTTGAGGTTAGACCTTGGGGTACTGATCTGTTGAGAGATTCAATAGAGAAGGTGAAATCTATTCAAGAAAAGCTAAGCCCAAGGTATATTGGACCATTTGAAGTACTTAAACGAGTAGGGGAGGTGGCTTATGAATTAGCCTTGCCTCCAGGACTGTCAGGAGTGCGTCCGGTATTTCATGTGTCTATGTTGAAAAGATACCATGGGGATGGAAACTACATCATTTGTTGGGATTCGGTTCTGCTTGATGAGAATTTGTCTTATGAGGAGGAGCCTGTTGCCATTCTAGATAGAGAAATTCGTAAGTTGAGATCGAGGGAGATTGCATCCATCAAAGTTCAATGGAAGAATCGACCAGTTGAAGAGGCCACTTGGGAGAAGGAGGCTGATATGCAAGAAAGATACCCACACCTGTTTACAGATTCAGGTACTCCTTTTCGCCCTTGTTTTTCTTCTTGTGATAATTTAAGGACGAACGATGGGTAAATTGGTATCTATTGTAACGACCTGATTAGTCGTTTTGAGCAGCAGATTTTAATTCTGGAAAAACTGGCTGAGACAACGGACCCCACGACGGACCTTCATGGGCACGATGGACCGTCGAGGGGGTCTCGTTCCAAAACACTTAGAATTCTGAAATTTGGGTACTGAAATCGACTCTCTGAACTTCGTGACGGAATGGCAGGACGAACCGTCGTGGGCACGACGGACCGTCACACATCTTCTACAGAAATTAAGTCTCTGAACTTCGTGACGACATGGCAGGATGCACCGTCGTGGGCACGACGGACCGTCACAGACTCTTCAAGGAAATTGAGTCCTTGAACTTTGTGACGGACCTGCAGGACGGACCGTCACAGCCGTGACGGACCGTCACAGGTTGCATAATCCCAGGCAGGGTCAGATTTCTGTTAAGTAATTTAAGGGGAATTTTGGACTAATCCTGCTATAATTATAAATTTAGTGGGTTAATATTAATAAGTCAATTTCTTGGGGGTTAAAAGAGATAACCTTGAGTTAATTAGTGGGTTAATTCCTCATCTTTTATACTTAATTATATGCTAATTAGGGTAAAAGAAATAGGGTTTGAATAAGAAAAATAGAAAGAACAAGAGAGAGAGAGGATCGATCGAGAGAGAAAGGGAAGGAATGCTGCTTGAGGATTAGCTTGCTTGATCACGAATCTTCGGTGGAGGTAGGTTATGGTTTTTATGCTATTCGTAGTAAACTCTTAATAGAGAATGATATGTATTGAGTAGTATTGTAAACCCTTCTATATGCTTAATTGTATGCTTGCATGAATGTGATTATATAATTGTGATAAAATAAGCATGATGAAGCTATTGAATCTTAAATCTTGAAAGAAACCCTAATCTACTTTGTTAATGATGATGCCTTGGTATAAAAGAAGGCTTGATGAACGAAAGTAGTGAGAATGAGGATCGGAGTGTCACGTTCCGACACCAGGATAGTATATGGATCAGGTACCACGTTCCGGTACCAGGATAGAATGAGGATCGGAGTGTCACGTTCCGACACCAGGATAGTATATGGATCGGGTGCCACGTTCCGGTACCAGGATAGAATGAGGATCGGAGTGTCACGTTCCGACACCAGGATAGTATATGGATCGGGTGCCACGTTCCGGTACCAGGATAGAATGAGGATCAGAGTGCCACATTCCGGCACCAGGATAGAATATCGATCGGAGTTTCACGTTCCGACACAAGGATAGTATATGGAGCGGAGTGTCACGTACCAACACGAGAGAATCAAAGATAATGAATCTTAAAAGATGATAATATACTCAATTTAATGAACCTAATTCCCAAATGAGTATGATGGGGAGGCGTGAGTCCTCATTGATGTGCTTGGTGTTGTGACAAAGGGTTATGATAATTGTAAATGCCGGATGTTGAGTATTGTAGTTGATTTTATGATATTATCTGATATATACTGTTTTCTATTTTGAGTTGGCCGATGATACCTACTCAGTACTTGTGTTTTGTACTGACCCCTACTTGTATGTTTCTTTCTTTGTTATATGTGGAGTGCAGCAAACGTACCGTCGTCTTCAACTCAACCGCAACTCTAGCCAGTCTTCATTACACCGGATTTCAGGGTGAGCTAATGCTTCTAGCTTGGACTGGATCTTCTTCTTCATGTCTTGATGCCTTGAAGTTCCGGCATGGACTAGATTTTACTTATTTTGGCTTTCTTAGATACTCTTAGATTAGTAATTTGAGGATAGATGTTCTTGTGATGATGACTTCCAGATTTTTGGGAATAATAAATGTTGAGTTTAGAAGTTATTGAATTGATTTTCATTAATGAGTTTAAGTCTTCCGCATTACTTTCTATTGATATTATATTGAAATGTTGGGGTTTAGATTGGTTGGTTCACTCACATAGTAGGATAAGTGTGGGTGCCACTCGCGACTCGATTTGGGTCGTGACATATTCATTTTGCAGGCATATATATACACAGAGATATTACCACATACATAAATTATCCGAATAAGCACAAGCCATCATTAAATTGGAAAATAATTAAATCCAAAATTTGAGGATAAAAAAGATGCAAAATAGGGAATTTACCACAGATGCTCAAATCAAAAGTTGATACGCAGGGCTATGACAGGAACATTTACAAACAATAATATAAAAAAAATGAGACTACACTACAACAAGAAAGAAATAAAGTCACCATCATAAGTATTGTGCATTTTAAATTTTTATATCAGATTAATATTAGGATGCTTACCTCTCTAGATCTGAAATCATAAATGGTGTTATTAGCTACGACGGATCTCAACCCGTGTAAGATCGATGCTTTACAGAGAATAATGCTCTAACATTGGTATGGACTTAAATAGAAGCACAACTAATTCCTTCAAAAAAGTAATTTGTGTCTGGTCGCATCGATCACGCAGCATGACCCCAACTATTATGTTCACTCATCAAGTTGAAGAAGTACTCTTGAGTGTTTAATTATGGAACCTTTTGACTTATAAGTGATTACACTTCGAAATTGGTGTATTGAATAAATTAGCTGGTCTATTGAAGTCGATGCTAGTGAAGGTAGACATTGGGGTGAAATTCTATCGGAGCAGATGAAGCCTCATCTTATGTGATTTTGAGGAATGTCAGACACACCAATTATAGGAATTTTTGGAACCATTTTCAAAATTGGTTACTTACTGCTTCTTTAATTTTCTTTAAATTGTTTTTTGTTGTTTCATTCATGTGGGCCACTTTTGGGATTTAGACTATTTATTATCTCTTCGTTTTTATTTAATAACAATATATATGTTTGAATTAGTAAAAAAAATTAAAAAGTAATGATGTGATTATAAATTTTATTTACGTACGAAATAAATGGCTAGTAGATATAAATGTGAGGTTGTTTTAACATAAAACATACACTTGGGTCAATATTTGTACTAAGATTCATGGTATCCTCAATGTTCTAGAACTACGTTACTGCGTAGATTTATAAGTCCCCTCTGATGGGCATCAAATTTAGTGATCACGCCATAATCATGCCTCTTTATCCCTGGCAAGGAATATTGGGTCGTCTAGATGGGATGTATAGATCGGACTCCACGTTTAATTCACGTGGTTTATATTTGTGAAAAGTAGTTCTCAGAGTGAGACTCTTAATGCATTGACCAGGATATCAAAAATTACATTAGTATAGATTTCAACATGTTACCCTCATGATTAGTAACATGTTGAACTCTATACTAATGTAAATGCTGAAAACATGGTCAATGCACTAAGAGTCTAATAGTGGGAGCTACTATTAACTAAACTAGATCATGTGAGCTAAAGGTGAAGTCCGATGTATACAACCCATGAAGAGGACCCAATATGACTTGTCAGGGATATAGAGGCAGGACTATGGTGTTATCATTAAAACTGATGTCGAACAGAGGGGACTTATAAGCCTACTCGGGCACATAAATCTAGGAATTTGAGGGTACGCTAATACTTAGTACGACTATTGACCCGCAACTTTATATTTTGGTAAAACAACCCCACATTTATATCTACTAGCCATTTATTTCATATGTAGATAAAATTTATAATCATACCATTATTTTTTAAGAAAATTAATTCAAACATATGGCTTATTATTAAATAAAAACAAAGGGATAATAAATGGCCCAAGACCCAAAAGTAACCTGTAGGAAAGAAGCAACAATAAAATAAAATAAAAAATTAAAGAAGCAGTAAATAACCAATTTGGAAAAAGGGTTGCAAAATTGATGTGTCCGTGAGGCTTTATCTTCTCCGATGGAATGTCTTCCTAATGTCTGCATTTACTAAAATCGACTCCAATAGACTAGCTAAAATCATTAATGCACCCAATTTCGGAGTGTAATCACTTAAACGTCAAAAGCCTCTCACTGACGCTATAATTCAACACCCAAGTAGTTTTCTAAAACTTGATGAGTGAACATATTTGCTGGGATCAAGCCGCACGATGGATGCAACCACACACAAATCACTCTTTATAAGATAAAGATTGGACTTCCATTTAAGTTTAAACTAATATTAGAGCATTATTCTCCGTATTTTATTGATCTTATACGGGATGAGATCCGTCAAATCTAATACCACCATATATGATTTCAGATCTGGAGAGTTAAGAATTCTAATATTTATCTCATATCAAAATTTAAAACACACAATAGTTTTGATGGTTACTTTTTTTTATGTCTTGTTGCAATGTAGTATCATTGTCTTGATGTTATTCCCTTGTAATTGTTTTTGTCATACCCTTGAGTATCAACTTGTAATATGTGCATCTGTTGTAAATTACCTATTTTCTATCTTTTTATTCTCGAATTAGGGATTTGATTCTTTTCCAATTGAATGACGAACTTGTGCTTTTTGTGGTAACTACTGTATGTTGAAGTATCTCTGTGTATCTATGCCTGCCAAATGAATAACAATGCCCTTCTTTGAATGTATGAAACACCTTCACATTCCTATTGTGCATTGAAAACATTATGTTCCTCACATCCATAAAAAAAATCCAAGGAACCTCCATCAAAGATTTTCTTTGTAATCAATGAAACTTTTCCTAGTTTGTATGTTTTAAGATATACAAAATCACCATAATCATTCTTAATAATAATGTCAATGCACTAAGACAAGGATTTTCTAATTGGCTGCACCTATCAGTATTACATTTGATACTCCACAAGGAATGGAGTTTCCAAGTCTTCATCTTGCAGCAGTTTAAATGACCATATTCTTCCAAATGTTTAATAATTAGTGGCCAAGTATTAGGTATTTCATTAAACCATGGATATCTAACTTTAGACAACAAGAATAACATTCTATTCACACATAAAACTAAAGCATGTCTAAACACAGAACCACCATTTCTAATAACATTAATTCTCTTACAAATGAAGAAAATAATTAACCCAGGGACTGCATTAAACAAAGGTTTTAGCTTTGAGAAACAATCAACTTTCAACCATGAATCAATGACTTGTGGTAGTTGCATTCCGGGTACTACAATTGCCAATGAAACAACTAATATCAAGTAATGCATAACTACTAGCTAAAATATCATTACTTACTAATAATTGTATCCGGCGAACTATCATGATCTTGTCGAGACCGAAGTGCATACGACCTGAAACCCTACCTCTACCTTAGATCTTTACCTCAAGTAACCCTTATGCTATACCTTGTTCAATGTGGGTATAGTGTACCATATTACCATCCACACTAAGGAACCACATTTGGGTCACCAAAGCAAACTTATCATTCATTCCTTTTCACCATTACACAATATTCATACATAGGAAACATAACATTTCATTATGCCAAACAAGGGAAAATAAATCATCATGTAACCCATGAGTAGCATGCATATCACTCTAATCATTTAAGAATCAACATTCTTTAATTACTTCATTTAGGAGGCTTTCATAAATTACCAATTAAGACTTAGACAACTCTCTATAATCCTATCAAAGCATACTCGTCCAATGTGTGGATAGAATCCCATACTACTACCCTCACTTGTTGACTCTCTCAAGTAACAATAGTTCACATCTCACATGATGGGAATAAGATTTAAATTGACATAGACCATGTATCTAGATCATGGAATCCGGTATCATAAAGCCCCACACCTTAAGAGGTGGTTTACTTGTCTAAGGTAAACCGTATTTAGCTTAAGTGGATCCACTAGCTAGACCTATGTGGGCACATAGTTTATGGAATAAGGGAGATGCTACTAGATACCCCGCCTCAACTCACGTATGGGCACCCATTCCAAGATATTTCTACTAGATACCCCACCTCAACTCATGGATGAGCATCCATGTCATTCAATAACCACTCGGTGCTTAGCATACATTCCCACCGAGTACTTTACTCTTTAGTTCAATATTAGGACAAGATATTGCTACTAGTTACCCCGCCTCACCTCATGGATGAATATCCATCTGCTTCGAACATTTATTCATTGGATACATCAAAGAAGATACTGAAATTTCTACTAGACACTTCGCCTCTACTTACGGATGATCATCCATCTCAAACCCCACTTTTCATTCATTCGGAAGGGATGTAGAAATCATTATTAGATACTCCGCCTAACTTACGATATGCATCCACTTCCGATTTCACATTCATTCATTCTTCATTTCACATGCATTATATATATATATATATATATATATATATATATATATATATATATATATATATATATATATATATATATATATATATATATATATATATATATATATATATATATCTATATATATACATTTAGTAAACACCTCCACCTTTCAAGTGGATCAACATCAACTTCACAATTCAAAATCAACAAGTAACTTCTCATATCTTTCCTTCAAGGCCATAATCTCCAATTCCAATACAACAAAAATTCACCACAATTAATCATGGGTAATGACATACTTGAAAAATCTACATCCATTTAAATATGTTCTATTCACATGCTTACATTATCAACCAACCCAATTCTTAAAGGCATAAATTAGGAATATAGAGAAACCGTAGGTTCAAAGAGTATTTGAATATGAAATCATCAATTTAACACAATATAACCATAATATGACATTAGGAACCTTTTAAAATCATCTGGTGAAGGAACCCATCAGATTGAGTAAAACCCTAAGTTTTTCATAAGCTTGAAGACTTTGAAATTGACTCTGGGGTGAAAGTTAACCCAAAATGAAGGATCACCATACCTTGCTTAAGATTCCCCAAGCATTTTGAAGAATAGAGCACCTTGAATCCAAACCCTATCTCCAACTTCTTCTTCTTCTTTGAGTTAGAGAGAAATATATATAGAGAAAGAATTTTGATGTTTTGATTTGGGAGTTTGAAAATAATGATTTAAAGGAATTTTTCAATACCTAAAACTATATATATATATATATATATATATATATATATATATATATATATATATATATGTATGTATATATATATATATATATGTATGTATATGTATATAAATTTTAAAATGAAACCCACATAATAAAACCTTAAAATGAAATTACTTAAAAACCCAAACTGAGGCAGCTCTGTCAGGCACCACGACATACTCCAAGGCTCGTGAAGAGGGACCACGGCCCGTGGTCCTCTATGAAGTGAGTTACATTGCCTTGCAAAGCCCTAAAATTCTAAGGCATCTTCACGCCCAACTTTACGGACCGCGGTCAAGACCACTGACAGTGTAGTGCTCCGTGAAGTTTGGGGCAGTAGCTTGACAAAGGTGCCTTACCTCACCTGCCACAAAGTGACCTTCACGACCATTTCTACGGTCTGTGATGAAGACAAGTGACCGTGAAGTGGTTTGTGGAGCCGTGGGACAATGTGTACCCAAGGGTGGAAACTTTAGCCTTTGGCTTAGGGCTTTCCTTCCTTGTCTTGGCACAATCCCTAGCACCCTTAACTAACATACAAAAGGCCTTTTAACACGGAGTCTAAATGTTCCTCTACGGTGAATCACAAAACTCCTTAGCTCGAGACAATATTACAAGATAGGAAACCTCATTACAAACTCAACACAAGGTCGTTAGGCTGTAGTTTCACTTATTGATTTTATGGGTCGTTACAGTAGGAATCATATGTGAAAACCCAGCAAAACTTATTACTTTATTCTATTCTTTATACATTTTGAGATCATTTTGAGATATGTAGGGATTGTTGAAATAATAAGATAATATCTCAAATAGAAACGTTATCTAAATAAATTATTAATTATTATATTAAATGTTATCATTATTTTTATCATATCTTTAAAGGTATGTTATTATATTGTTTAATGGCCTAACCATTTTTTGTCATTAATATATGATAATTCAAGACCTTTGATGGATTAATGGTGATTAGTATTTTACCACTTTTAATGTTGGAAGGTTATTGTTTGAACGTGGAATTGATTTAAGTATATATGTACATACATATCTTCTCTTCCTAAGGAAATATATAGATATGAAAGTAATGAAAGGAACATATTTTTTAATAATTTTTTCCTCCTACGTCAATATATATTTTAGTTCTAGGTGTTCTTTGATTAAATATTTAATTTGTTAGTTTCTGGAACCTAGTTTTATACTAGAAGAACTTATTGAAACTTGGGGGATACACCTATACAGGGTTAACTATCGTTATGGACAGTGTCTCTCAACACGCCTCAATCTATGAAAAGTTCGTACAAAAATTCATGGTGAAGCGTATAGTGAATTAAGTACAAGTGTTGATGATGAAGGTATTTTCTGTTAGACATTACAACAATTGTATTGTATATTTTACGAAAAATACATTCACTACGAACACTTGTACCGAATTCACCAATGTTTGTTCTTCACCAATAACTCTTTTAGGAAATTCTCATAGCTTAAGGCGTCCCAAAAGACAATGTCCTTAAGGATATTTCACCCGATATGGGTGTATCCCCCAAGATTCAAAAAACTCTTCTAATATAAAATTAAGAACCATAAACTAACTAAGATTCTTCAATGTAAAATCCAACAGACAAAAATAAAGGAGGAAGAATATGAGGTATACGAAAAATCACTTTCTCTCTTCTACTTCTATTCTCCGCAATAACTTATGAGATTTATATTGCCATGAAAGAGAAGCTCCTAATGTTTCTATAACAACAGTTACAAATATGATAAAGAATGTCATTAATACGTTTATGACAATTTATTTTGGACAATTGAAGACTATTAATTTTGGTCAAAAGAAAACATTAAAACAACCATATTTTTGACAAACACTCATCATACAATATATATATATAAAAGAGAACCCTAGGCACACCTATATGGCGCCACCACAAGCTAGAATTTCCTTTTAAATTTATTTATTTTCAAAAGTAGCCTTCTCATTTTTTGAAAAGATGTGACTTCTATATAACAATGTAACTTTTATGAAGAGTTAGACTTTTATAATGACTTACCCAAAAACAGTCATCCTCTTGCATGAAATGATGTGACTTTTATGAAAAATTGTGACTTTTATGAATAGTTGCGACTTTAATGAAGTGTTGTAACTTTTATGAAAAGTTGTGACTTTTATGAAAACTTGCGACTTTAATGAAGAGTAGTGACTTTTATGAAAAGCTGTGACTTTTATAAAAAGTTATCACATTTATGAAAGTTGTGACCTTTCCAAATAGTCGTACCCTTTACGATAAGACACAATAAATATTTGTTCAAACTACCATTTGTTTGCAATGAATGCAGATGTTTCCTCTCAATTTAAACAACAAAAATTTTCAACCTCTTTTGCTTTTTCTTCTTCATCATCACAATTATATATTCGTCTACTTTTCTCTTGTTGAGTGACTCATTGACACCATTGCGTATGTTGGAGATCATAGTACGTATTTTACCGTCATAAATTTATGTTTATGTTACTAAGGTAAAATGATAAGATGTAATAAATTTCATTTTCCTTTAAATTATTCATCTTTCTTTTAAGATAATATAGCGTTTTAATTTTAGTAACTGATAGATTTTAAGTATTATTAAATTCTTGTGCGAAGAGTGGGTAATTTTATGTTGATTCTTTAGGTAAATTTCCACAAAGTTCATTCTCTATGTAAATTTACAAACACTTTTTCAATGACTTATAGGTCAAAGTCTCATATGGTACCAAAAATGAAAAATGAATGTACAATTAAAATATATGTTTTGTTTTTTTACTTGACAAAAAAAGTACTACCTGATCTATATTTCTTTACAGCTGTTATGCTGGGTAGCAGATCTTCCCCCTTCATCAAGTGAGTAGCCTTTATTTTTAGTAAGTAGAAATCCCTTTTTCATGAGCTGAATTTGGGGTTTCAGTGATTCTGTCTCCAAATAATTGTTGTTGCAATGAAAACGTATGCATTCTTTTTAAATTACTTTTCACGTTTATGACTCATCTAGAAATTAGTTTATATTTTCCTATCCTTTACTTTCAATTAAAAATGTACCCTAGAAACTTACAACTATTCCACAACATTACAATGGTATTTTGAAATCGAAAATTAAACTAGAAATCATTACATGATTTTCTATAGGTCTGATTATGTTTATGCAATTTTCATTCTCTATCTTTTTTTGCATTTCTACAAATTATCTAGCTTTTAGGTGTTTCTGCTATGCTCATTGTTGCATAAGTGTAGGAGACAATAAGTTATTTTATTCCCTCCTTGGCGATGTTCTTTTTTGTAATTTTTCTTGCGAATCATGTTGATAATAATCAATTTCAGCAAGAGGGAATCTCAACTTTTAGAAAAAATATTTGAGAATGTATGTCATATAATTGTCAGATGAGACGAGGTATATCGCATACATTTTGCTTTTCCTTCGGCCATACAAGATACCTTTAATGTAAATGTTGTACAATGTAAAAAAGATAACCATCATGGGTAAAATTAATAAGGATAATTACAAAGTCTGCAAACATGCATATGTACTGAAAGAAGGATATTCGAGTTTCTCAGTTTGCTTACTCTTGTATAAGTTTTGCTTTGTCTTAATTTTGACGGTTGATGCCTAATTGAATTGTGAAGGCAGATTGTTTTGCTTGAAAGTGATTTTCTAGGCCGTAGTTTGTGACTTTGAAGGACATGGAAATAGTGGTTGACATTTAAACTGACATATGCAAGGAATTCGAAGCTTGACAATTTTACTATCCTCGAGTTAGGTATTGATTATTTACTTTGCATTATTTTTTACAATTGTAAGACAGGTAAAATTATATGTTTATTCCTCCTTGTCCAGTATTGAAACGATGAAGGGTAGTTAGAATTTCTCTACTTTTTTTCTCTTTTGTAGTCTTTATTATAAATGAAGTTACAATATTGGAATCTCATTACTTTGTGAGGGCAGACTGTCCGAATAATAAAGAATTCACATGTCGTAGGTTTTTTTTCTATATAAAACTAATTAATCATTGTTTAAATTTATTTGAATGTTTTTTTTCCTTTTTATGTTTCAAGTTCAAATAAAGTCATAGTTATTTAATATATCTCTCTTCTCAAAACAGTTAAACCAAATAGACTAAGAATGTAACATATTGACAAACTTTTGTAAATTAAAGATGTATCATCAGGTAGAGTTGTCGAAATCATTTTCACTTATGCAACCACACACAAATATTTGTGTAGTAATTTAAGGACATTATTTCCAAATTAACTCATATATAATATAGAGGAAGATAACGGAATTATTTGAGGCAAATAAAATATTTTAGTAAGTGAAATTAGAAAATATTTGCGTTGTTTGAGTGTTCATTGTAATATTTCTAGCAAATGTTATTTTCGTTTATATTTGAAAATAAATAAGATAGCCCATGCTTTACAATATTTGAAAAGATTCATTTTCTACTTAATAAAAAAATTTGCACTACAAGAGTACCATTTTAATACTGGTAGTGTTTAATTTACATGAAGGATATGAATAAACGCACTTAGATATAGTGACTTCAAATCAGAGTATTTATTAATTTAAGATTTGAAATCAAGCTTAAGTGTTTGTCAATATCTTATCCCGCAAAAAATAAACAATGATGGCAATATTATAACATTCTAATATTCTATTAAATAAAGGTCACAAACATAATGCAGATTGTATTGTAGTAAAAAAAATCTATTTTCATGGATACAAATTAGTCAGACCCAACATAAATAAACATGTTTTTTTAAAAATAAGATTAAAAATCGCAAAGGTTTACATGTTTTGAATGTACAGGTCGAAACCAAAACAAGTAAGAATGTCTTTCGACAATGCAAATTAGTACCATACACGATTTTGAAGGACTTTTTGTGACGTTAATTCAAATGGTCATACGTTATTTCATTAAACTTAAAAGAGATGTAAGTTAATAGAGGTAGTTTACTACCGCGTGAAGCGCAGTTAGTTTACCTAGTATTTATATAAAGAGAACCTTAAGCCCACCTATGTGGTGACACCAGAAACCGTAATTCCCTTTTATATTTATTTATTTCCAAAACTATCCTTCCCTTTTCATGGAAAGTTGTGATTTTTATGAAAAATTGTGACATTTATGGAAAGCTGCAACTTCTTTGAAAATTTGTGACTTTTATCAATAATTGCGACTTTTATGAAAAATTATGACTTTTATGAAATTTTCCGTCCATACTGAGGGTTATAACTTTTTCAAAGAGTTGTGACCTTTTTGATAAGACACAATAAATATTTGTTCACACTACCCTATGTTATCTATAAATAGAGGAACTTTTGCCACTATAATTTGTAGGGTTTTTTCTCGACTATAGGGTAGTAAAATTCAAAAACTTAAACCGAGTTTTTATTGTTGAAAGTTTTCATGGACTTTATCTTTACTATAAGTCTTAGTGATTCATCTAAGTATGGTAATTTTTTTCCTATTTTGGTGACCTTTTTTTAAATATGTCAAAGTGTCAGCAAGGATGATTGGAAATTGATCTTATCTTTTGTCGCTTTCTATAGGCCTCTTCATAAAAACAAAGCACATTGATTTCAATTTCAATGTGGCATTACGACTTCTGGACCTCTTGGTGTAGAACTCATAACACATTTGAAGTGGCTAATGGTTGAATTCATTACATTTGTTTCTTTAGTAAGCTAATCTTTTATTTCAGTCATTATTATTTTATATTTTTTTGAAAATCAAATACAGTAATTCCGCTTCTTATAAAGTTTATTTCATTTCTCAAAGTTTTCTTCCTCCTATTTCACGATGCTCAATTTTTCTTACTATAATCATAGTGATTCATGTATCTATTGGAACATCTTTATTGCTATTTTTTTGAATTTTTTTGAATTATCTTCAAAATTTCAGTGAGGAAGATTGAAAATTTATATTCTCTTTTGTCCCGTTTTACAGAGTTTCGTCATGTACTTCTGGGAAAATTTATTGTGGGTTGTTCTATATTTGGTAGCACACAACAATAAATATTTGATAACTAATACAGAACCAATGATGAGGTTTGTTAAATGAACCAAAATGATTGCTCTCTTTCTTGCCACATTTAGTATATTATTTTGATTGTTTTTTCATAGGTACAAATATTTTTTATGCTATTGCACTATTTCTAGAATATTTGTGTAGAGACAATTTGTCCACATCTTTTACTGCACGTTAACTAATTTGTCATACTTCTTCTTTATATTTTCAGCATAATAAGACATCATGTTTTCGTGAAACTAACAAATGTCCAAATTACGCTATGAAAAAAATATTTTCTATCGGCAATAAATATGCACATTCACAAAGAATGGTGCAACCTTTAACGACATTATTTAATTTGCCGTGAATTCAATATTGTTATAGAATTTATGGACATTTAGAGAATGTACCGATTGCCTCTGAAGATACATATTGAATGATAATTAAGCTATTAGTTATCATAAAAGATCATTTTTGTTGTAGTGATAACTCATTCTTTTGATAAAATTTTTTAATTTTTGATAAAGAAGTAATAACTCTTTCAAGCTTCTTTCAATTAAATTTGTGAATGGTAAACTTGGATACTACCCGAAAGACTTTCTTTTTGAAAAATATATTAAGCATGTGCCTTTTTCTTCTTGATTGTTAGGAAATTAAGGTCGTCATTATTACTATTTTTGGATATTTTTTTGATCAAGTGCTCATAAAATTATGTTGTGAGATTTTAATATGTCATATGTCAAAATTTTGGTTTAGTATATCCCATTGTGAACATTCAGATGCCAACTACTACTTGGTTGATAATTGCATTATTTTTTTGTAACTGTATATTGTAACTATAACAATAAATATCTTTTAATCCAAATAAGTTTGGGCCGGTGATATGAAACCTTAAAAGTAGTACTCCCTCCGTTTAAAAAAAAGACCTAGTTTAACTTAAAACGTAGTTTAAGAAAAGAAAGAAGACTTTTAAATCTTGTAGTCCTAAATTAAAGTTATGTAAAATGTACAAAAATTCCCTTTAATCTTGTGGTATTAAACATGCCACGTGGAAAGTTAAAGTTAAAGTGTTGCCAAAAAAGGAAAGGGGTCATTGTTTTTCAAATTGAATGAAAAGGAAATATGGTCATTTTTTTTAAAACGGAGGGAGTAATGACTATTTTGAGACAATGACAAAAAAAATTTATGATAATAAAAATTTTTTTGTCATTTTTAGCATATACTAAATATGGCATAAATTAATTAAAAAAGAGATTGATTGAGGTTCATAAAAAAGTAGTCAAAGATCGTCCATTTGAATTTAGTTAATTATGATCTTGTATGGACATGATGTTCCACTTTACTTTGGAGTGTTGTTGTTCCACATTTTCTTGTCTCTCTTTCAACTTCTAATATTGTTTATTTATGACTTCTTAGAATTTAAAAATTTTCATCACATCGTACCAACTATTTCCAATGAGATTTTCTTAGACTTCTTTCTTATACTTAAAATCAATGTATGACTCATACATTATGTATGACAAAGATAATTTCTTTTTTTAAATGTAACAATTTAAGATTTCGGGGAAACACTTTCCCTTATGATATAAGTTGTTTCTAATTATATATAGAAAATACAAATATTATGAAATGATAATATGTAAGCCTAATAAAATAGTTCAATCCCGTGAGAAGCACGGGAAGTTTTCCAAGTAAAGAAAAAGAGGGAGTCACTCAGAGAAGAGTTATGCAAAAACTAAACTTTGGAAAACCAAGGTACTATTCACTTACAAAAACAAATATCCATTCCCTAGCCTGAGAATATATTACAATCCAATAAAGTCTTACTGTGATCCTATTCCAGGTATTGAAAGATAGAGCGTACAAACCATGGGCAAGCCTATGATAGTTTGTTTATTAGTGTTACAGGTTCTTCAAGAGCAGGAGCATAGTACTCAGTCCCAATCATGACTGAGGGACTTCTTTGGTGTGAGGACTTAGTGTTTGCATTTTAAAGTAGATTGAAAGAGCTGGTAATTCACAGGTATAAGCATGATTGGCTTAGAGTAATGAGGTGACATATATTGATCCTTGAATGTTAGATTAAGGGCTTTGGGATACAAATAGTGTTTTGAAATAGTTGTTGTGTAGTGTGAAAAGTTTGTTAATGATTTGAGGGTTGATTGTACTGATTTCTCATCACTTGAGAACAAGTAATGGTTCTAAATTGAGGTTATTAATGTATCCTGTAATCTTGGCACATTTGACACTTGAAAACTAAAAGTTAGTACTAAAATAACGTGTGTTTATATGGATCTGATGTGTTTGGTGGTGTTTGTGCAGGTAAAAAATTGTTGTGATGAAAGAGAAGAAAAGAAGAAAATGGAGGTCGGGATTTGAGAAATTGATGTCCATATTGAAGACCACGGATCCCTTGATGGGTCGTGGTCCTTCTAACGAGCCGTGAGTGTTCTCGTAGTTGATATACAAATGGTTTGCAGTTTAGGGAAGTTTGTTGATAATTCAAGTAAAGATCACACATGCCTACATGTGCCGTGGGAATCAAGACGGATTGTGACATGGTCCAAAAAAGGTGAACCAATGGCCAGGAGTCAAGGAGTGGAAATGGGATTTAACCAAGTGAAGATCATGAACACCCAAACACACCGTGGTCTCTTTAACGGTCCGTGGTCTTGTCCGTAATGCCATTTTCTGTATGGTGGCATTGAATACACATGTTGGGGAATTCCAAGTTAAGACCACAGACACTCAAACGGCCGTGATTTCGTAAACAGTCTATGGTGTTGTCCGTGGTGCAATTTCCATAGTGCAAGCATGGACGACCCAAGTTAGGAAATTCTATGTAAAAGCCATAAAAGGATTCACGGATTATGAATCCCTTAACGGGTCACAGAGTTGTTCGTGAAGGGCCCGACATTTCAGTCCTACTTCGAGTAGGACTCTATTTTAAATGATTATTTTGAATAAATTAGGGTAATTTTCATGTGTATATCTTATCTTTGATTAAACAACTAACATGTTTCAATTATCATCAGTTTCTGATATTCAATTTTGGATGTTGAATTCAGTTTAAAGTTTAGATTTCTTGTTACATATTATTTGAAGTGATTGTTGGTTTGCTGATTATTCTAATAAGTATTCATATCATGTATTTATTATGTATTGTTTTTTTTAATTGAAACCATGAGAGGCTAGACACCACGACTGAGGTTGTGGGATCCATGATGTAGTTATAACTGTAATTTCATAAAATGAGTGAAAGGCATTCAGTGTTTATCATATGTAGTTTTAGATTTTATTATCTGTATAATTTGATGAGTGCACGCATTAGATTGAGCTTGTATATGGTATTTGTTCAAGAGAAAAATATCAGTTACGAAAAAATTTACCTAAACTAACGAATTGGAGTTGAAGTTTTAGTTCGAGAGAAAATTACTTTTACCTCCAACCATTGGACGCAAGGGTCAATGTTAGTACCAACCTAAGGATGAGAAGATGTGAGTGAAAGGTGTCTGATTAGACACGAGAAGTGTCAGATGAAATTAAGTCACAATGATTTTTGTAAGTATCGAATCACCTAAAACTAAATTACGAGTGAACACTAAAACTAACGTTATGGTGAACAAGATGCCGGTTTCTCTTAATCAATTGAATCAATTTTACAATGAAATAGTCAGTTAGTCATTAATCTGGAGTTTGAATGCATGTTTTGGCACATATAACATTTAAACTAAAGCCAATTTACTTTCCGTTATTATTTATTTTGGAGATAATAACAACATTCGATTAAACGCGTCAACGAAACCTTATCTGTCAAAATTTTTTTTGTGGGATCGACCTATACTCTAGTTTAGTTTTTTAAATTGACATCGACCATTTACACTTTTTGTTCGAAGGGTAAGGTTGGATGTATATGTACCCCTTATTTATTAAAGTTATCTTGGTTGTTTAAACTCTCTAGGTTATTCACGTGGTCCTGGTTATTATCATCATTGTTTCCTCAAAAACCTAACCCTAATTCTTCTTGATCCCTCGATTGATATTTCTGCATTGGAGTAAAGCTCTTTCAGGTTCGCTGTCTAGTTTGACAAGTTCTCCTTTCCGAGAAAAACTTAAAAATCAAGTTCCTGTAATCACAAGCTAAGATCAAGTAACTGACACTTGAATATTCGAATACATGTAAACATAAGAATATTGAATATAAATGAATTTCTAAGTCCCTGAAAGCGGCTCCAAAAACTTATTCTTCTCCAATATACACGCACGTGTACGTGATCTCTAGAAATGTTTTATATTCTTAAAGAAAAGAATTATCGTTCCCAAGGGATTTATGATAAACTAATATTTGACACTCAATTCTAAAAATAAAATAAGAGTAGTTGTTCTCTGAAATTCTGATGATTGTTAACTTCAACTATGTATGCATAAATAAAAGTAACCCAAATTGAATGACTTCAAGATGATGTTACAAGCAAGTAAAAGACAATTCCAGCGCTACAACATGCAACAAATCTCATGTATTATAGTCTTTGCTTAGAAATTGTTTTAGTTATCAAATTACTGGTTTACATGATTAATTGTATGAGTCGGGTTCACACCTCTAGTCACCTACTCCATTTAGATACTAAGTACATTGTCGAGGAAGGATATAGAATATGTGCGGGCATTTATATTTCATCCTGTTTCAGCACCAAGCAAGTTGCTCGTTCGGGCGTAACTTGTCGCCTCTTAAGTCTCCTCCTTTGAGCTTCACGCCTAGCAAAGCACCATTGAGGTGCCTCAGAACTTCCCACCTCGGCATGTAATGCCTAAAAGAGTGACAAAAAATCGAATCTAACCTTTCAGTCTTGGCGCGACGCGTCTCTCTGTACGCCAGGCCTAGATAATTCCATACTTAGTCTATTTTTCGCACGCCTTTGCATCTATTTTCTTCAATTCGACTCCAAGATTCTAGAGAGTTCTTGAAACTTTTAATTACATGTTTTAGTGGATAATCATTGCAAGTATAATAAAATCATGATAATAGACTCAAGATTATTCATTACATAAACAAACTTATGCAATATTGATAACTTAAAGAGATAAATACACCTAATAAAACACCCCTAGACATAACACAAGATCACGAGTGACCCCAAGATGACCCTGAGTCTTGAATAAATCAAGCATCATGAAAATAACTAAGTAATAAATGTACAATGCGGAAGCTAAAAACATTGGATATCTGAAGTAGGGAAAAACCCAACTAATCGGAATATATTTTATATAATAATAAGAATTTAGATATGACTGAAACAACACTTTAAAACTCGAGTTGAGTCTACTACTATGTCTGAAAAGTCTCTACCGAATTGAGATATTGGGACATGCCTCAAGCTAATCCTAATTGTAACCACGTATTCAAAAGTAGACTCAATGTGGATTTCCAGAAGTTGCAGGTGCAACCCACGGTTTCCATCCATGGATTGTAGGGTGACCCAAGACCATGCTGGTGGTGTGTGACTCGCATCTGCAACCTTATGATAAAACCCCCTAGGAAATTGTTGAAGTTTTGACCCATGGTTGGACCCATGGACCATGGCCTGTGTCCTTGGATCAACACCCTTAGTCAGCCCCCAGTCACGAGTGATGACTAACTAGCTAGGACTATCAATCAATCGAATGTCCGTCTGTCCCATCCATTAGTGACCCCGATAGTAGTTAAGTTAGGGTTTTCTGGTAATTTCTTGATGTGTTAAACATTTAAACTATGTCAGTTAAACTATAAACTACATAGTTTTTGTCAATTTTATCCTTGAAATATAATAGAACTTACCTAAGTTAGATCACTCATCAAAACGTAGAAAATTAGAGTGTAAGAGGAGAAAGAGGTTGAGTAACCTAGTTCAAAGTAGTGGGTGTCTTTCACCCATTGGGTCCTAGATTACAGTCAAAATATTGATTCACTTAATGTTATCTAGACCCAGGGTTTCTTGAATATTAAAATTGTTGGATTTCGCTGTAAGAATGATCTAAATCGTATTATTATAAATTCAGTATCGTTATTGTCGGTTTTATGCATAAACTCAGAACCCTAGCTACGTAGTTCTTTTAGTTCATGAAATATACATGCAATGTCAATTATTATTAGTTCATACCAGTTTCAAATGCATTATTATGAGTACATAAATGTTGCATTCTCAGTTTGCATGTCAGTTTTGAGCTATAAAATATTTACAACATTTCATTCTTAAAGTGTTAATTACATAATAATATGGGAAGCTTAATACTTAGGGGACTAGGGTCAGATACCTTAATCTCAGAACTACGTGCCCCGTTTGTTGTAAGTCCCCTCTGTGCGTATCATTTTAGTAATCACGCCAGCATGCCTCTATAGCTTTTGGAAAGTTATATTATGTCCTCTTGTTGAGGCATGTACATCAAACTCCACATTTAGCTTTTGTGGGTTTATGTCAGTTATTATTAGATCCCTGACAGTTCATTCAAATTCTGTTTTATTGACCATGTTATTAGTGTAGTTCAACATTCAGTCTCATCATGTTATAAACTTGGTCACTCTATTCAGTTTAGTCATGTACAGTTCTTTCAATAAATTTATCATGTTCAGATTATGTTATTGCTTTATTTCTTGTTCAATCATGATTATTATTCACTCGTACTACATCCTACATGCTTACTACCTCTCAAGTATTGATGCATACTCTGCGCTACATCTTCCCGTAATATGGGTTTATGTCCTCAGCACACATATCACGCATAGATCGGTTCCACATCTTATTTTCAGTAGCAGTTGGGAGTTCTCATTCTTCTAATCATAGTGACATGATTGTTTTGTTGCTTTTCGTTTTAGTTTTAGGTCCAATTTTTTTAGATTGAGCTTGGGCCATGTCCCAGCACTTCTAGTAAATTTAGAGTCTTATTTCAGACATATTTAGGTACAACTTTAGTGTTAAAGTTTGACTTTTATATTGTATTTCAACTCTCCCTTTTGATATATTCAGACTTAGTATATGGGTATTCCCCATCATTTCAGATTATCTCATGATTTGCTTCCGCTCAAAATTTATTGTTTCAATTTACTTTAGTTTGCTCATGATATGCCAGCAGGGTTAGTTTGAGGAAACTTGTAATCCTAGGCCCCATGTATGTGTCTATGGGGTAGCTTTGGGGAGTGACACTAACAAAACTAAGAATTAGAAATAAAGACTAAGATAGAAAGCATGTATATTAAGCAATGGTGAGTCCTCATTCTTCCAGGACTACTAACATGATTATTTTCTTGCTTTTACTTCTAATTTTGATTTCAATTTTTTTTTTTAGATTTTGCTTGGGGCATGTCCCAACACTTTTAGTTAGTTAAGAGACTAATTTCAGACATAGTTAGTTTCATCTCTAATGCTATGACTTTTCTATTGTATATCCAATTCTGAGTTTTCATATATTCAGATGTAGTATATGAGTATTCCCCATCATTTCAGATTATATCATTATTGGCTTTCGCTCAGTATTTATTGCTTCAGTTTACTTTAGTTTGATCATGATATGCCAACAGGGTTAGCTTAGGGTCACTCGTAATCCTAGGTGTCATGTCCGTGTCCAGGAGGTAACTTCGAGGAGTGACAATGACAAAACTAAAAACTAGAAATAAATACTAAAAGAGAAAGCATTTAAATTAACCTCAAAGTACGAGGACTCACAATTGAAGCTGCAAAAGTCTAATCAAGAATCTATCTAAGCGTGATCTGGATGTTGTGTCCCTAAACCTACATCATGAAATGATCTAGCAAAAGTATGCGTCATTTATAGAAATGTAGTGAGCATGCATGATATAGTTATGCTAAGTTGAATAAAATACATAAGTTTAACGATATATAACTTAGCAATAATATAATATAAACAAGGATATAATATGTACAGAAGTATAACTGAAAACTAAACATTGCAATGACTGTATACTAATCATGACTGTAACACGCTGAACTGTATCCTAATTAAATGCTAAAAACATTGTCAATGCACTCAGAGTCTCACTATGGGAGATACTATTAACCGACATTAATCATATGTTTTAAACGTGGAGTCCGATGTATACGCCCCATCTAGAGGATCCAATATGCCTTGCCAGGAGTATAGAGGCACGATTGTGGCGTGATCACTAAAACTGATGCACACCATAGGGGACTTATAAACTTACGCGGGCACATAGATCTAGGTCTTTCAGGGTACGTTGAACCTTCGTACAAGTATTGACCCACATGTTTATTTTTTGTTAAAACAACCCCACATTAATATATACATGAATAAAATTTATAATAATATCATTAGTTTTTTTAAATTCAAACATATGTCTTATTATTTAATAAAAACAAAGAGATAATAAATGGTATAAGACCCAAAAGTGGCTCACAGTAAACAAATAACAAAAAAATATAAAAAAAAATTAAAGAAGTCGTAAGTAACAAATTTGGAAAATGTTTCCCAAAATTGGTCTGTCCGATATTCCTCAAAAATCATGCCAGATGAGGCTCATCTTTCCAATGGAATGTCGGCCTAATGTCTGCCTACACTAGCATCGGCTTTAATAAATCAGCTTAAATCATCAATGCACCCAATTTCGGACTATAATCATTTATACGTCAAAAGGCTCTCACTGACGCCATTATTCAGCACCCAAGACACTTCTTCGACTTGATGAGGTGAACATTTTAGCTTGGATCAAGCTATAGATGGATGTTAACACACACAAATCACTCTTTGTAAGGAAACGGTTGGACTTCCATTTCAATTTATACCAATATTAGAACATTATTCTCCGTAAATCATCAATCTTACACGGGATGAGATCCATCAAAGCTAATACCATCATGTATAATTTAAGATCTAGAGAGGTAACTATTCTAACAATAATATCATATCAGAATTTAAAATACACAATACTTTTGACGGTGACTTTATTTCATTCTTTTTGCAGTGAATTATCATTGTCTCGATATTATTCCCTTGTAATTGTTCCTATCATAGACCTACGTATCAATTTGTAATATGTGCATCTATGGTAAATCCCCTATTTTGCATTTTTTTTATTCTCAAATTAGGGATTTGATTCTTTTCCAATTTAATGATGGCTTATGATGGTTATGGTAACTTCTGTATATGTAAATATCTCGGTATATCTATACCTACAAGATAGATAACATTATTAGTTTAATAAAACAACTATTTTAATACCTTCTTTGAATGTATGAATCACCTCAACATCCCTATTGTGCATTGAAAACTATATGTTCATCACATCAATAGAAACATTCCAAGGAACCTCCCAAACCCAATCCAGGATCTCCTTTGTAATCAATGAATCAGTTTCTACAGTTAATGCGAGACAACCCTTTTGAACGCAGTCATCCAGACCTTGTTTAACTACTCTTATTTCTGCTTCAATTGCTGAAACTTCTCCTATTTTCTTTAGTTCGGCATATACCAAATCAATTTCATTATTCCTAATAGAAAATGTCAATGCACTAAGACCAAGATTTTCTTTGCTACATCCATATGTATTACATTTGAGACACCCCAAGGAATTTATTTTTTAAGTCACCACCTTGAAGCAGTTTAAATGAACACATTTTTCCAAATGTTTAATAATTAGTGTCCAAGAAGTATCTATTTCATTCAACCATGGATAACTAACTTTGGTGAACAAGAAAATCATTCTATTCGAACCTACGACCAAAGTATGTTAAGACATAGAACAACCATTTCAAATAGCATTTCTTCTCTTACAAATGAACCAAATAATTAATGTAGGGACAACCTTAAAGAAAAGTTATCGCTTTGAGAAACAATAATCTTTCAACTATGAATTAATGACTTGCCTCAGTTGCATTAAGGATCCTAAAATTTCCAATGATACACCTAAAATCAAGTAATTCATAACTACTAGCTAAAATGTCATGAATTATGAATCATTGGATTAGGGGAACCCTCATAATCTTGTTTATCCAAAAATTTAGCCATCATTAATATCTTACTCATTCATAGAAATCAAAATAAAAAATCTCTTATCTCATAATCCATTTTTCCACAACTAAAACATGAATTTGTATCATCTAGACACTCACTTCCATTACTTTTTCCACAACTTTGAAACTGAGTTACCATTTTCACACTAGAACCATTCCTTTGAGAACGATTAGTCACTGGACCTTGAATCTGAGAAATGACGATTATCCTTTCTTTCCATCTTTGAATCCCTATTTTTCTCCTTAAATTTCTCTTCTTCAATTTTATTATGAATGAACTATCAAATAGGATACATCAATCTCTTCATAAGAAAGATGGTTAGTCATTCTTTGACATCCAACTAGTAAGCACCCAACACAAACTTACTCATCTTTGCCCTTGAATCGCCAACAATAGTTTGATCATATTTGGGTAACCATATGAATTTCAAATCATGCTCCTTCACCCTCTTATTTCCTTGATGAAGGTCAATGAAATCAAGTACCTTTTGACTCCCCATCTCAAGGGGAAGGAACATATCACGCCCTGAGGCTACCCCTTAGACATAACACGAAACCTAAGATCACAAGTGACCCCAAGCTAACCCTGAGCATCGCATATATCAAGCATACTGAAAATGATTAAGTAAGACATGTACTATGCAGCTAAAAACAATGAACATTTGAATTAGGGAAAACCACATTAGTCTGAATATATACGATATAATAATAAGAGTGTAGGATGACTTAAACGACACTTAACAACTTGAGTTGAATCTACCACTATACCTAAACAAATTATTGAGTTGAGTTATTGGGTCATGCCCCCAAGCTAACTCTAACAAACAGAAAACTAAATATAAAGACTAAGAAAGAAAGCATGTCTATTTACCTGGAAGTATGAGGACTCACAAATGACGTTACTGAATCGAATAGAGAATTTATCTAAGCATGATTTGGATGCTAAGTGCTTTAACCTACATCTTGAAACGATGTAGCACAAAGTATATGTCAGTACTTGGAATTTAGTGATCTTGCATGATATAGATATGTTAAGTTGAACAAAGTATAATAGTTGAACAATGCATAACTGAGAAATGATATAATCTAAACAAGGATATAAAAATGTATGGAAGTATAAGTGAAAACTAAAAATGCAAGGACCAAATAATAATCGTAAAGGTAACATTGTTTAACTGTATACTATGTTAATGATGAAAACCTAGTCAATGCACTAAAAGTCTCATTGTGGCAGCTATTATTAACCAACATAAACCACATGAGTGAAACATGGAGTTAGATGTATATGGCCCATCCAGGGGACCCAATATGCCTTGTTAGGGGTATAAAGGCATGAATGTGGCGTGATCATTAAAACTGATGCTTAATAGAGGAGACTTATAAACATACACGGGCACATAGTTCTGGGACATTGAAGGTACGTTGAACCCTAGTCAAACTTGGTACTAAGTATACTTCCAATTGAATATTCATGAAGCTAAAATGCACTAAATACTCAATAGCTTCAAACTGACATGCTAACTAAGAACGCGAAATTTATATATTGTGAATATAACAGTAAAATCTTAAGCATCAGTTTTTGTCTAACTGATCTAGCAAGTATAATTCTCTTAGGGTCATTTGCGATTTCTATCATCTTTCACATTATCCTCTTATCATGTTGTCACCATTTTCATTAGCATTATAGACTTAACATAATTACTCACCTCATTAAATGAATGCTCATTTCTTCTTTATCTTCTACTGTTGATTCAAGCATTATGGAGGCTTGCTTCAAGATTATGATTTACAACTCTTTTGATGACTTGGTATCCTTACTTTACATTGATGAAATGTGAATTGTCCTTACATAACATCCTTACTTTACATTGATGAAATGTGAATTGTCCTTACATATCATCCTTACTTTACATTGATGAAATGTGAATTGTCCTTACATATCATCCTTTGGTGTTAATGTGACTAATCTCACACATTCTAACACCTTTATTTGTGACTATTCTTTTAACATAGTAGCTTAGGTGTAAGTAAGACTTGTCTTACTTCCTTTAACACCCCATTCTGGTCACATACTTAATTTAGATCCCTCTTATTATGTTATAACTCACATTACTTACTTACTTTAGTGTAGTAGATTCATATAACCGTTTATGGACTATGAAAACTTCATTCAATGAGTTTCAGGTGTTCCTATGTCATTCTTTTAGAGCATGTTGGGAGTTGTACCAATGTGTGGCATGCCTTTGATTATGGGTTCATTGATTTAATTTAGAAGTGCTTATATTATCATTTGATATTCTAACTACACAAGGTTGACATATGATTAGTATTGGCATCAACCTTTTAATATTAAACTATATAACCATTTTTGTTGGCATGTGTCAATTTTATGTATGTTCATATTAATATGTATGAACCATTAGCCAATCTTTTAATTATTTAACATAATATTATAGCCATTTACATGCATCACTTTTAGACAATGTATCGTTAGCCATTTTATTGGTATACTATTAGTATTGGGATAAAAAATTCGGCGTAGATTTCATAACCATATTTGTTAGCATAAGCCAATTTTTATGTGCAACATGCGTATGTTTTTATACATTATCCAATCTTTTCAGTATTTAACATACTATAATAGCCATTTACATACATAACTTTTAGACAATGTATTGTTAGCCATTTTTTTTGCATACGATTAGTATTGTCAAAAACAATTGAGCGTAGATTTCACAACCATATTTGTTGGCAAAAGCTAATTTTCATGTGAATCATGCTTAACTTTTTATACATTATACATTAACCAATCTTTTAATTATTTAACATAATATAATATCCATTTACCTACATAGCTTTTAGACAATGTATTGTTAGCCATTTTATTGGCATACGATTAGCATTGGCATAAACAATTGGGGATAGATTTCATTATTTGTTGGCATAAGCCAATTTTCATGTGCAACATACTTAAGTTTTTATACAATATACATTAGCCAATCTCTTAATTATTTCACATAATATTATAGCCATTTACATACATCACTTTTAGAAAATATATTGTTAGCCATTTTATTGGAACGAGATAGCCGATTCATTAAGGATATGATTTCATAGTGGCCTTGTAAAGCCAATTTTATTTCATGACTTTAGAGTAACATTTTTAAGTCGTAATGGACCGCATCATATTGAAATTTGATGAATTTAACATCTTCATGACATCATTTTAACAGCAAGTATGCACAACAAACTGTAACTTTTTCATACATAACATTTTTGGACATATCCTTTACATAGTGTCATTCTTTCAATTCACATAATAACACTTAGCATCAAACGAGTCCAATTAATAGGTTCATTCAATAATTATTTAATCAAAAACCATACACATTATGATCAGCCAGAACCATGTAACAATAACATCATTTCTAACCTATTCAACATTAAAATCGTAATAAGGATACTAGGGAAGGATTTCGACAAGAATGACGGGAAATAACCTAGTTTACAAGATCTTTGAATCATTCGAAAGAAAGTTATCTTGGAGAAAGAAGTCCAGGAGAGAAACCCATACCTTAGGTAGAACTTAATAAACGAAGACCATCTTGAACGAAAACTTGGAGAAACCTTGAAATCGCCTAGGAGAATCAATGGAATTTTCTATTTTTCTTTCCCTCACTTGCTTACAGTTTTGCATCATTTTTTTACTATGAGTTTGAATGTGATTTTTAGGTTTATGAACTGATCTTTAATTACCAAAAAGCCCCTCCTTAGTTGATTAAACATAGTAGAACATGACACTTGGTAAAATCTAGAAAATGGTGTTGACTATGCTTTAGGTCAATATTTTGACTTTGAATTAGTTAATTAATTACTTAATTTAATTAATTTAGGTACCTAGGTAGAGTACTAAAGTACTCCTAAGTTATTGGAACCAAAATTAACCCTTTTGGACCATCCTAGGTTAAGTACTAGGATATTTCTTGCATTATAATAGGTTAGCATAAGAATTTTGATATGAACCTTTTAATTTAATTAATTAAATGTATAATTTAATTAATTGTGTAACATAGGGTAATTCTTAAAGTATACTTAAGTCTTTATAACCATAACTTATCCTTTGGACCATCCTAGGTTAAATACTAGGTTGTCTTTCTCTTATCTCAACCGAAATCTTGAAACTTCTTTGTGATTTCGGTTTTGAACCTTTAAATTAATTAATTATGCTGATAAATTAATTAATTAAGTAGCCTAGGATAATTAAATAGTTGCCCTTAAGTCTTTATAACCATAACTAATCCTTTGGACCATCCTAGGTTAAATACTAAGTTGTCTTTTTCTTGTCTCAACAGAAATCTTGAAACTTCTTTGTAATTTCGGTTTTGACCCTTTAAATTAATTAATTAATATGATAAATTAATTAATTAAGTAACCTAGGATACTTAATGAAGTATACCTAAGTTGTTAGGACCTTAACTAACTCTTTGGATCATCCTAGGTTAGGTACTAGGTTGTCCCTTTCTTGTCTTAACCAAAATCTGAAAAATTTCCTTTGTACTTTTGGTTTTAGCCCTTTTAAATTAATTAATTAATCTTCTAAAAAAATTCATTAGGTAACCTAGGGGAATTACAAATGTACCCCTTAGTTGATAGGACGATAACTAACCTTTTGGACCATCCTAGGTTAGGTACTAGGTTGTATGTTTAACTAGTACTAGGTTAGTTTCAACCCGGTTTTGGTCCTAGATTGTCGGGTGCACTAGTGGGTCCATTTCGTTTAGCCCTAGGTTAGTTAGCTATTTGGGTAAGTAGGTTAGAGTATAAAATTGATATGGAGGTTAGGCCCCACATGAAGTGGTCCGTTGTGCACATTTTCATCATAACTGTCGTAACCAAATTCGGTTAGGGTGGTCCCCTTCTTTGGCAGCTTCTTCACATGTCTTGCACATGTGCTTGCACATGGGTTGTTTGCACTTTCCTAACTAGCTATTATTTATTCTTCATTTGGGAATGTTAACTTACTATCCAAATGATCCCCACTTTGTCCTTGGGCACTATTTAATCTACAAGATCATTTTAAATAATCATGTGCTATGGTACTAAGCTTGACACTTGGATGCATAGTAGGTACATTTCTTTACCAAGATCCTTAATAATTAGAAAAATTTGCTAACACCCTTTAAGCAAATATTTTCGAATATGCCCAATATTTGTCTTATTTAGGTACTTCATAGAAATGGACTAATACACCTTACCTAATTTTCTATACTATGCCCAATATTCATTCTTATGGACAAACTGGGCTCTTCATTAGATATGTAATTTTTCTTGTATGTTACAACACTTTTAATTAACCCTTTTAGGGTAACATCATTTCATCACATACATCTTAGGTTCACTTACTTTTAAACGTATGCTAGACTTTTTAGTCTATACATAAAAGCCACGGGCTTCATTCATAGTTTGTCTAAGTGATTCATATTTACCCAAGATTATGTGGTACAAGACTTATGCATCTTGTAGATATGCTAAGATATTGATTTTCATCTTTAGAGGAAACATTCATTAAATTCTTACTTACGTATGACTTATGTGTCAATATGGAATTGGGAAAGGGAACCCGATTTCGAATCCCTTGGAAAACACTTAATCTTATTTTAAACTTGATAATCGTATTTTTCAGATTTGGAGAAACCTAGTTCGATCCCCATCAACCCCATAATGTTTCATCTCTTTTTCTCCTCTCCTTTTTCGTTTAGGTGAATGAGGTTGTGGGTTCAATCCCCACTCTCCACATTTATTTTCTTCTTCTTTTTTTCTCCTAACTCTCACATACATTCAAGAGGTTGTGGGTTCAATCCGCACTCACCACATCTATTTTTTCCTTGAATTTTTCTCACAAAGTTTTTTATGAAATTTTCATTTAGTGATGTCAAGGGTTCAATCCCCAATGACCTCACATTAAAAAAAAATTAAACGAAGCTCATTTTTTAAAAAGTTGGCCGAGACTACAATTTCCAACAGGGTGGAAATTTAGTCTCTTCCAATCCATTTTTGTCTTAATCTTTTGTTGATTTTTTTTGTAGCTTTCATGTAATGATGTCTTGGGTTCAAATTTTAGTGATATCATTTATTTTACATTCATTATTAATTACATTTTGTACCATTTTGTTTGGCCTAACCCAACCTACCAAATGCTGGAAATTTGTTCACTACTTTAAGTTTCTTTTTATCATTATTCATACGTTAATTCGTAAGGCATTTCGTGGATCATTTCGTGCATCTTTAAGTGTTAATATTTTTATGATTATATTCAGCAAAGAATTACCATTTCATCCAGCAACATTACACCACTTTTACACCTTATGATTTACACAAACATTCGCACATAAAATTCAACCATATAAACATATCATTTTTCGCATACTTTTGGTTGACATAACTTATCATGCTTACAATTCCAAACACATAATCAAGAACATATTATCATGAAAATAAAACTTCATACTTAAACTACCAGAAAACATACCAACAACATGATCTCTTACCTATTTCACATTGAGATCAAAGGGATACTAGGGACAATGAGTTCGACAAGAACGGGAACAACCCTAGTTTTTGAGTAGATACATCAACGCCTTAAAGGTATCTTGGGAAAGGGACCAAGAGTAAGAAACCCCATAACTTTTATGATGTTCATACCTCAACTTTCTGTCCAAAATCTTCTCAAAAAATCACCTCCATATCCCCTCAAAGTCAACACCAACTTGACGGACAAACTTCTTTTTGCCTACGTGATTGATTTCGTTTGTTTTCTTATATTTTGTTTACCTACTGTTTTTAAGTTATTTGATAGAGACAATCGTGAGTGAGTGTGATAGATACGTGAGAGAGAGAGAGATGAGCATGGGAGAGAAGAGTTTTGTTAGGATTAGGAATCTACTTTAGGATGTAGTCAAATTAGGTATTTATTTAATTTTTAAAAATCTTATTTAATATTATTTTAAATAACCTAATAAATAATAAATATAAATTAATTACTTCAATTTACCAACTTAAATTTAAAACAATTTAATTCATTGCTTCCACCTAGGTTCGAACTCTGGTGGAGCAAGACTTCACTTCAAGAGACCAATTTCGGACCTCTCTCCCAAAAAATCCCCTCCACTTTATTAATTAAATAATCAATTATATATTTAGGGTAATTAGGATAATACCCTTAGCCTGAAGAAAGACCATTTTACCCCTAGACCCTCCAAACCTATGATTTTCCCATTTTAAGTCAGAAAAGACTAATTTAAGTAAATATTCGTATTCGAGAGTCCAACATGGTTGGACCCAATCTTTCCTATCTTAAATAACTCCCCAAGTTTGTTCTCTTTGATGTAGCAAGGTTTCCGAGGTCTGGTTCTACGCTCATCAATCCTTGTGAACCCTGTCTAATCGTTGGCATTCTAGACCCATTAAGCATTACTTAGCATATCCATTTTTAGGGTTTTTACATTATCCCCCCCCCCCCCCCCAAGGAACATTCGTTCCCGAACGACACTACTCTCTACTAACAATAAGTAAAACATCTATAGAATGTATGCCTACATAGGTAATTCAATAATCCTCATTGGTGAATATTTGATTCACATTTTAACAGGTAGGTGCACATCCTTGAAACCTACTAGTAGCTTCACATTTATAGACTAAGGAACTCTTTCCTAAACTAGTCTCACAAAAGCATGCAACACAAGTAAACATGTAAGTCGTACAAATCAACAACCAATATGATGACCCAAAAACACCATACACAGTCAAATACATGAAAGACTAATTAAAAGTACACACCCGAGACTTCACCAGAGGTGTATTTCCTTGCACCCAAAGACTTAAGTGCGAAGAATCGTTTCCTTCTTGGAGCCTCTTCACTTGGACCATTAGGTTGAACTCTCTCCTTCCCTTGTTCTTGACTTCTCCGATTCGGACAATCCTTCATCATGTAACCCGGTTTGCCACAACTGTAACAATCGTTAGAGTCCATCACACATTCTCCCCTATGCAGTATGCCACATGTAACAATCCTAAAAATAATCGAATAGATAATTCTTTAGGTGATTTATTATTATTTTAAAAATATTAAATTTTAAGGGAATAATGGTCCTTTCATGTATTAATTATAATAAATCAGATTTTGTATTAGTTTCCATTCACGTATTAATTAAAATAAATCAGATTTTGTATTAATTTAATTAAATCCTATTTTTACTAAGTCTTGAATCTAGTTTCCCATATTTAATAAATATCTCCCTCACGTTTCTAAACTCTCTTTCACGTCTCCCAACTGTCGTTCTCTCACACTCTGACTAACAAGAAAGCTCAAGAACAGTTTAAAACAATTGTTCTTCACACTTTAAAACAGACGAGAAGTATTAAGAAAAGCAAGGTAATTAAAAATTTCAAGGCAAATGGAGGTTGTTCGTCGAGTGGTGTGTAGATTGAGGAGAATTGGGCGTGGTTTGGAGGAGTTTCAGTGATGTAGATTCACACTTGAACAACATCAAAAGGTATGGGTTTCTATCCTGTAATTCTTTCTCCAAGAGTATTTTTTCATCAAACGATTCTCAATGTCTTGAAGACTAAGGTTGTTCCCCTTTGTATCTCCTTGTCCTTAGTTTCCAAATGAATTAGTAGGATCGGTATGTTGTGATGCTAGATTTGGACATGAATGATATATTTATATTAATTGTGAAAATCATTATGTGAGTGAATTTAAGAAAACAATATTTAAAGTGTGATCGAAAATTTTTTGTGTGTGTGTGCAAGTGGGTAGTGGCTTTGGCCACTGTTTTGGGGTTGTATAAATCATGTTTTTGTTGTGTATTTTATGTGTGCAATGTGTGTACAATGTGATATTCATTACCATGAAATATAGTAGAATGAAATCATTTTCTTTTAGCCAACTAAGCTTATGAACAATGTGACTAAAAATGAGTTGAATAATGACAAGAATTTTCCAGATTCGGGTTACTCTATAATAAGGTTGAAATATGGGTTTTAAAAGGGAAAATTAAATAAGTGAGGTCAATGAGAGTCGAACCCAAGACCTCACATGTTGAGATGGCTTAAATTGAAAAAAAGGAATGGGGCTAAAGGTAATCGAACCCCCTTAGCTGCTGATCTCGCCTCAAAGAAGAAAAAAGACTGGGACTGGTGGGGATCAAACTTGTGATCTGTAAGGAGAAGGAGGAGAAAATTAATTAAGAAAATAAATGGGAGGCGTGGTATTCGAACCCACTACCCCTAGGTACACGCGAAGGAAAAGAAAAATAAGGAAAAGAAAACGCTAGAAGAGGGAATCGAACCCAGGACCTCAAGGCGGAAGGAAGGAGAGAAATATATTAGGAAATGAAGTGAGAATGTGGGGGTTTGATCCCACAACCTCACTGCCACTCGCCCAGTTTAAATAAAAAAAAGATAGAGAGGCTGTGGAGGTTCGAACCCACAACCTCCCTATCCCAGCGAGAAAGCATGAGAGAAATTAAATAAATAAATAAATAAATAAATAAATAAATAAATAAGGGGGATGTGGGGGTTCGAACCCACAACCTCCCTATCCTTGCGAAAATTAAAGAAAAAATCGAAGAGGTTGTAGGGGTTTGAACCCTTAACCTCTTGATTTAGGCATGAATGGGCAACAAGAGACTATTAAAAATTAAAAAGGGATTGTGGGGGTTCGAACCCCCAACCCTTCAATTAAATAAGAGTAAATTTAAAATAAAAAATTAATACTTCCATGTAAATGTTGATATTTAATTTCGAGTTCTAATGTTATGAATATTATAAATAAAATCAATGAAAAATATAAATGATATCCAAATGATTCAAGATTTGGGTTCCCTTGCCATAACATCTGTATTGATGCACAAGTCATACGTTAATAAAATATCCAAGAGTAATGCCATTTACTTAGATCAAAATTCAAGATCTTTGCATATATACAAGATATATAAGTCTTGTACTGCATAATCTTAGGAAAGTAAGAATCACTTAGCGAACTATGAATGAAGCCCCATGGTTTGTATGTATAAACACATAAGTCTAACATACGTTCAAAAGTAAGAGAACTTAAGATGTATGCAGTAAAATAATGAACCCTACGAGGGTTAAGTATGAGTGTAAGATACACTAAATATAGAAGTGCATTGGAATATGATGAGATGAACTATAAAATGAAGAAATGAACATTTACATAATAAGAGGTGAGTAACTATGAAAAGCAAAGGTGATAATAATGAAGAATGTGGTAACAACATGATATGAGGCTAATATATATGATAAGAGCAATCCCAAATGAGCCTATGTAAATGTTACCAAATGTACTTACTAATGAGAGTGTAAGAAAATGAAGAGACCAGTCTCTATAAACATTCTAATGAAAGTATTGAGTTTAATACACTTAATACTAATGATGAGATGAAAATCATCTAATGAGATATACTATCCTCATACTACAAGGTATCTTTCGTGATGTATCAGTTTGAACTTAATGGAACTTTATACTGAGCACCGATAGTCTAGCTATGAGCGGTGATGCCTTCTTTTATGAAGGGCGAAGGTTCACGTAACTCACATTAGATGAGAGTGTCCATCTTGCCTGGTATGGGTCTCCATACATCTCCTAGTTTTCGAACCTATACTGCCAATATAGGGATTTGGCGGGGTTAAATTATCATATACGCTAGCATGTTATTGAGTCACTTTGGCCGGTGATTCCACCTCTTTTCAGTGTGGGGGAGACACTGGATTTCAAAATGCTTACATGATCTATGTCGGTTAATGTTAAAGTTCCCAATGAATGAATGAGGCCAGCCTCAAATAAAGCGTATAAAGAAATGAATGATACCGAAGGTTTTAGGATAGGATAATCAAGAGGTGAGCTAGAATCAGGACATGAAATTAGGTTATTACTGATCATTGAACAATAAACCCGATGAAAGTCTTAAACTACATCTTAGGTATAGATGTTATTCACATTGGCCTATGAATGAAATGAAATGAAATATGTATGAATGAATGAAGCAGACTCTGTATTTGCGAATGAAGACTCCCTACTTAAGGTCCTATGTGTTGAGCCCTCATTTTTCTAAGTCTTAATGTCAAGTCCATGATTCCAAGGTCTCATGACATATAAATGAATGATATGAAAGAGGTTATGTGTTATGATATGTGCTATATAAAGATGTTCTGTGTTGTGTGAAATATGATATTTATAATGATGCATGTTACTCTAATGAAATGACCTTCCTAATTCAATTTGGAAAGTTCACTAAGTTTCCTTATCTCAATTTGGCAAGTCTACGGACATGATTTCCAAAAAAATTATGTCGTTAGGAAAGAAATGTTCATTCTCATGCATGTACTTGGTGTGTGCTTACATATACCCATACTTAGTTCAAGTGTGTACTAACCCCATACATCTACACTATTTTAGGTGCAGGCACAGGTGGGCGATAGAGCTACATGTTCATTGTTGCAGCTATCCGGGTGTCAGCATTCATCAGGAGTTTGGTTTGTCCTCATGCCTTCGAGGATGCTTCTGTTTTACATACTAGCATAGTTTTAGAGTTGAGATAGTGGACCATGTTCCACTAGCGTAAGCCTACATCTAAGCTAGATAATAACGGTAGAAATCCTTGAAGGCATGAGAGCCTACTAAGTCTGGATAAAAGCTGCACATCCGGATTGCTGCAACGTGAAACTGTAAGCTCTAGCATCCACCTGTGCCTGCACCTAAAAATATAGAGTTGTATGGGATTAGTACACACTTGTACTAACTATGGGTATATGCAATCATACACCAAGAAAATGCATGAGAAAGAATAGATTTTTATAACAACATGATTAGTGGAAAGTCAAGTCAGCGGACGTGCCAAATTTGGATTAGGAAAATCAATGGACCTGCCAAATTTGGATTTGGAATGTCTTGCCATGATGTAACCTGCAGCGTCAAACTTATCATTTTCCAAACAACAAATATCATATTGCATATAGAAAACAACATCTTTCATATCATTTATTCATATGCCATGAGACCTAGGAATCATGGACTTAACGTTAAGACTTTCCAGAAATGAGTTCTCAACATATGGGACATAAACTAGGGAGTGTTAGCGAACACGGAGTCTGTTTCCTTCATTCATACGTACTCCATTTCATTTTATCCGTTGGCCAGTGTAAACACCAGTTATACCTAGGATGTAGTTTAAGACATTCATAGGGTTCGTTGTGCAATGACCAAGAATGACCTAATGTCATCACTTGAATCTAACTCACCTTTTGATTATCCTATCCTAACAAATTTGGTATCATTCATTTCATTATGTGCATCATTTGAGGTTGAACTCCTTCATTCATTGGGAACTTTAACTTTAACCGACATAGATCATATGAGCATCATGAAATCCAGTGTCATGAAACCCCACACAAAAAAGAGGTGGAATCACTGGCCAAAGTGACCCAAAATATGCTAGCGTACATGAGAATTGAGCCCCGCCAGATCCATATATTGGCTAGTATAGGTTCAAAGACTAGGAGATATAAAGAGACACATACCCGGCATGCCAGACAGTCTCATTTCATGAGAGTTACGTGAACCTCTACCTCACCCGAAAGAAGGCATCACTTCTTATATCTAGTTTATCGGTGATCAGTATAAAGTTCTATTACATTCAACTCATACGTGATGGAAATTCGATTCTAGTATGAGTACGTTATAGCTCAATAGATTATTTCTCATATCATCATTAGTATTAAGTGTGTTAATCTCAATACTTTCAATAGAGTGTTCATAGAGAGTGGTCTTTTCATTAACTTGACACTCTCATGAGTGAGTATGTTTTTGTAATATTTACTTAGGCTCATTTGAGATCGCTCTCATATTTTACTTTAGCCTCATATCATGTATTCACCACATTTATTAACATTAGAACATTTGCTCTTCGTAATTGCTTACCCCATTTTGCGTGAATGTTTATTTCATCATATGCATATGCAGTTGGCCATTTATGTGTTTCACACTCTTACTTAACCCTTCTTGGGTTTCATCATTGATTGTTGATTTCATAATTTCTTTGTTCATTTCATCTTTTAATTGTTCATCTCATCATATACGTCAATGTCCTTGGCCATTTAGTGTGTTTCACACTCTTACTTAACCCTTTTAGGGGTACACCATTTCATCACATACATCTTAGGTTCACTTACTTTAAAACTATGCTAGACTTATGAGTCTATACATACAAGACATGGGGCTTCCTTCATAGTTTGTCTAAGTGATTCATATTTACAACATTATGTGGTACAAGACTTATGCATCTTGTTGATATGCCAAGATATTGTTATTGATCTTTAGAGCCAGCATTCATTAAATACTTATATATAACTTATGTGTCAATACAAAATTGGGTAAGGAACCCGATTTTGAATCCCTTAGACAACACTTAATCTTATTTTAAACTTGATAATCACATTTTTAAGATTTAGGGGACCCTAGTTCGATCCCCATCAACCCCAAAATATTTCCTCTCTTTTTCTCCTATCCTTTTTAGTTTAAGTCAATGAGGTTTTGGGTTCAATACCCCACAATCTCATTATATTTCTTTTTATTTATCTATTAAATTTCTCACCTGTCCAAGAGATTGTGGGTTCAATCCCCACTCTCCACATTTATATTCTCCTTTATTTTTCTCCTAACTCTCTCATCCATTCAAGGGTTGTGGGTTCAATCGCCACTCACCACATCTAGTTTTTCCTTACATTTTTATCACATAATTTTAATAAAATTTTAATTTAGTGATGTCATGGGTTCATTCCCCAATGATCTCATATTAATAAAAAATTTAAACAAAGCTCATTTTTTTAAAAGTTGGCTGGCTGAAAATTGTAGACTCTTCCAATCAATTTTTGTATTAATCTTTTGTTGATTTTTTTATAGGTTTCATGTAATGATGTCTTGGGTAAAATATTTATTGATATCATTTATTTTACATTCATTTTTCATTGAATTTTGTACAATTTTGTTTGGACGAACCCAACCTACAAAATGCTGGAAATTTGTTCACTATTTTCAGCTTCTTTTTATCATCATTCATACGTTAATTCTTAAGGCATTTCGTGGATCATTGCGTCAACTTTAAGTTTAATATTCTTATGATAATATTCAGCCAAGAATTACCATTTCATCCAGTAACATTACACCACTTTTACACCTCATGATTTACACAACATTCGTACGTAAAATTCAACCATAAAAACATATCATTTTCACATACTTTAGATTGACATAATTTAACATGCTTACAATTCCAAACACATAATCAAGAACACATTATCACGAAAATCAAACTTCATACTTAAACTACCAGCAAACATAACGACAACATGATCTCTAACCTATTTCACATTGGGATCAAAGGGATACTAGGGACAAGGATTTCAACAAGAATGGGAACAACCCTAGTTTTCGAGTAGATTCTTCTAAGCCTTAAGGGTCTCTTGGGAAAGGGACCAAGAGTAATAAAACCCATACCTTTTATGACGTTCAAACCTCGACTTGCTGACCAAATTTTTTTCCAAAAATCACGTCCAAATCCCCTTAAGGTCAACACAAACTCGACGGACAAACTTCTCTTTACCTACGTGATTGATTTCGTTTGTTTTCTAATATTTTCGTTGTGAGTTCTTAAAGTGTGAAGAAATTTGGTTTACCTACTGTTTTTTTGAAGTTATTTGGCAGTTATAATCGTGCGTGAGAGTGATAGAGATGTGAGAGAGAGAGATGGGTGTGGGAGAGAAGAGTTTTCTTAGGATTAGGAGTCTAGTTTAGGATTTAGTCAAATAAGTTTTTTATTTAATTATTAAAAATCTGATTTACTTTTATTTTAAATCAGATAATAAATTATAAATATAAATTAATTACATCAATTTACCAACTTAAATTAAAAACAATTTAATTCATTACTTCCACCTAGGTTAGAACCCAGGTGGAGCAAGACTTCACTTCAAAAGCCCAACTTTGGACCTCTCTCCCCAAAATACCCCTCCACCTTATTAATTAAATAATTAATTATATATTAAGAATAATTATTATACTAACCTTAGCCTAGAAAAAGACCATTTTACCCCTAGACCATCCAAACCTATGATTTTCCCTTTTTAAGTCCGGTAAAGACTCCTTTAAGTAAATCTTCGTATTCGAGAGCCCTACATTCTCTACGAACTTTAAAACCTTCTGTACGCATGCACTTGTACTAAACTAAAGCCTTTGCTCCTTTTCCATTCCATGTTTCAAGATTCCTGAGGTGATATATTTGTCTAGTTCTTTATAGGTCATTGTGTGTTAGCAATTCATAAGTAATTGAGTGTTTTAATACAAGGGTGACTACTCCAATCCAAGTATGATAACTTTCTTGAAGTATAATTTTTTCTTAATCAATTCCTACTCGACATTGTTTTGACCTTCATAGTTCAAAGCGGACAAGTGCTTCATTCTTCTATATTGTTGATGACTATGATTCAAAAATTCATAAGTAATAGGTTGTTCCACACCAAGAATTATATTTTTCTTTGAAGTAAAATATTTTTTATGTAAATAATACGATACATTAATTTGATTGTCGGAGTTCCAAATTGACAAATATTTCATATTTCTGTCTATTTGTAGAGTACATGTCATCAATTAATAAGTACTTGATTGTTGTATCCAAGAGAATATTCCTCCAATCCAAGAAGTATAATTTTGTTAAATTAGACTCTTCGATTAAAAGAAACCTTCATAGAAAAATCTTTTTGTTTTCGTTGCGCTCAATCATCTCTTTTTTCTTTACCCCCAAATTTTCTTCTATGGTTTATGTCATCGGTGAACAATTTTTTTTTGTTGTTGAATAAGGTAGAGATTTCCATCTATGTTGGACCAGTAATGCTAGAAGTTTTTTTTTCTCTTTTTGATTTTCATTAAATCTTTGGATTGATCAATATGACATTCGTATTTTTAGGTCAGTGCTAGAAGTGTGAAAATCTATAACTTTGTTTATGATTCTGGGTATTTCTTCAAAATTTTGTATTAAGAGAACCTGCTTTTTTGTTGTGTTTTGTTAATGTGTATTGCATTCTCCGGGCTGATCATCAATTTGTGATTTTGTTTATTTGTTAATGTTTATATTTTTCTTCTATTTTTTCTAGAAAGGAAAAAATTACGCTAACAATTGTCATATCTTCATTTTAGTTTTTATCATCTAAACTAAACATGAGAAAATTCTTGATGATAGGGAAGTAGGTCTCTAGTAATTTGATTTTGTCACGCCATGAGACGTGGAAACGAAACCTTGGAAAATAAGTGATCCCAAGCTAACCCTTCTTGTATGATCATGAGCATACTAAAGATAATAAACTGAATGCGGAAGCTAAATCATATTTTAAAATAAAAAGATGGGGAATACCCATATGCTAAAACAAGGATATATGTAAACTGATGAGTTTAATCCAAAGAAGTTATTAATGTCTGATAAATAAATGCATATTCTAAGAGAACCATCTTTCTTCTTTACGGACAATACTGGTCCACCCCATGACGAAATACTAGGTCTGATGAAGCCCTTGTCTAAAAGGTCTTTCAACTGATCTCTCAATTCCTTAAGCTCTGCTGGAGCCATTCTGTAAGGAGGAATAGAAGGATGGGTATATGGAAGGATATCAATTCCAAAGTCAGTTTCCCTTTCGGGAGGGACTCCGGTAAGATCTTGTGAAAAAATTCAGGAAACTTACTTACTACTGGAACTTACTCAAGAGTTGGTGTTTCAGAGCTAGAATCCTTAAGCAAAACTAGATGATAGAGATAACCATTAGAGATTATCTTTTTGGGCTTAAGGTAAGAAATGAATCGAACTATAAGATCTAAGCTACTACCCTTCTATTCTAAGATTGGTTCATTTGGAAATTGAAAACGAATAATCATATTTCAACAATTGACTGAGGCATAACATGAATGTGACCAATCCATTCCTAGAATCACATCGAACTCTACCATTTCTAACTCTACATGTTCTGCTGAGGTGACCTTCTGAGAGCTTTGACAGAGCAATTTCTATATACCTATCTAGCTATAACAAGGTCATCAACTGGATTTGAAACTTAGAAAGGTTTTGAGAGAGTTTCTGGACCAACACTACATTGGAATGCTATATAAGGAGTTACAAAATAAAGAGTAGCCCTTGGATCAAACAATGCATAAACATCAAGGTCAAAGACTCGTAAAATACTACTGACTACATCAAGAGAACCTTCCTGATCCTAGCGATCCTTAAGAGCATACAACTAGTTATGGCGCTGACCGCCACCCGTACCATATGAGTTACCCTGCTTAGTCGTGTGACTTGCTTGTGATGCTGAATTTGTAGAGGGAGATCTACCATTACCACCTCGTTGACCCTGTGTAGAAGGACAATTCCTAAACCTTTGAACAGACTGACTGCACCAAAATAATTATTCCTTTCCTCCGAGACACTCGCATGGATGGTTCTTACTACACTTAGGGCAAGTGGGGTAAGTCTTGGTCCCTGAAACACTTTCCTGAGACTTAAAACCTAGTGCCCTAAACTCTGGATTATACTTGTTTTTAGAGGATAAAACACTAGATGATGAATGGGCTGGGGTTGATAATTTTTGTTGCTTCTACGAGTGATTTCAACTACACGATTTCTATTGAGAATAGACATAGTTCACATTCCTAGAATTCTTATTCTCCTTGGCCTGTTCCCTAAGCTTATCACCCTCAACCTGCTAAGCATGAGTCATAAGCCTAGACATATTCAAATCTCCTAGTAACATAAAAATTTTGCACTATATTTTCACCGAATCCGCCACTCCATAAAAGAACCTATTCATCTAAGCCCTCGAGTTAGCAACCATGTGAGCAGCATACCTGCAGATTTGGTTAAACTTGAGCCCATACTCTTGGACCGTCTTTTTTCCTTGCCTTCAATTCATGAATTCCTGAGCCTTTGCTTCTGTCAAATCTATTGGGAAAAACCTGTCCAGGAAGGTTCCAATTAAGCAATCCCAAGTAATAGGAGTTCCATGTGTAACCTTATTTTCCTTCCACTGAGTATACCAGATATGAGCAATATTTTTCGGGTGGTATGATGTCAACTCAACCCGATTATTTCCATTGACCTGCATCACCTCAAAGATATTCTTGATCTCATTCAAAAAGTTATGGAGATCCTCACTAGTCTACGATCCTAAGAACTAAGGCGGATTAATCCTATCAAAGTCACTGACCCTATCTGTTATGGATCAACCATTTTCATTCACATGAGCTTGAACCCGATTGTTCTGGTTGGCCACATTCAACATAGATAACATCTGAATGGCATTCCTAAACTCAGCATTGGAGACTTTCTTATTTGGGATTAGAGGAGTTACTTTTGCATTTCAGGCATTCACATTCCTGGCATTAGCTCTACGAGTAGGCATGATCTAAAATGTAGAACGTTGAGTTATAATGGAATTAGATCATACCTTACGCACGATAAGACTAACAAGAAAGTGATGTTTTCCCTAAAACACTTCATAGCCTTCTTCTCATAAATGTAGTGCACTTCACACCTATGAAAAAAGTCTCTACTTAGTGCGGCTTTTCAGACATCCTAGGAAACTCAAATATAGTGCTCTAAGTACAAAGTTTTTCACGTCCCGAGCTACACCTCAGAAATGGAATAAGGAGCTAGGACCACAAGTGATCCCAATTTAACCCTATTGGCATGATCGTGAGCATACCAAAGAAAATAAACTGAGCACGGAAGCTAAATAATAATTTAATATAAAAAGATGGGGAATACCAATATGATAAAATTGAGATAAATGAAAACTTCTGTGTTTAATACAAAGAAGTTATTAACTCAAAACTAAGCTTAAACTAAGTATGTTTGAAAATAGCCTCTAACATACTAGAAATGCTTGAACAGGCCCCAACTAAGTCTATCAAAAACTGAAACTAAAGGACTAAAATACTACAAATAACTCATGAATATTGTCCTCGAAGAATAAGGACTCACCACTGATTCTTCTGAACTAGAGATCGGAAATTGACCTATGTCTTATTTGGATGCTGAGAACCTGAACCTACATCATCAGAAGATGTAGAGAACATATGCGACAGTACTTAAAAGGTGATGAGCATGTAGGATAGAGTAAAGTTGAAATAATACATAACAAGCAATAAAGGAAATACAACATTCTAAACGTGATATACTAAATTCTGAGCTAACTAGATGCAATGATCAAATTTATAACATGTTGAGAATTAAACTAACTGAACTGTAAATATGGTCACTACAATAGAGTCCTACTTAACCGTGAGAGCTAGTAATAACCGATAGTAAAACCACATGATCTAAATGTGGAGTCCAATGTATACGCCCCATCGAGAGGACCCAATATACCCTACCAGAGGAAAACAGGAATGGTGACGTAATCACTAAATTGATGCCCTCAAAGGGGACTTACAACCTATTTAGCTAGTACTTTTAGGACTATTTGGTACGTTGAACCCTAGTCCAATTAGTTATTATGCTAGACCCAATGAATTAATGATTAACAAATTATGACTGAATTTTTGTAAATACTTGATAACTAACAACTTAACATGGAAACTAAGAATGCAACAATTAATCAGATAATGATGCAGTAATAAATGAGACATGTATATCTAAAGGAACTGAAATATCTGACCTAGCATGTGTAATTCAAGAACTAAAAAAATACAAAGCTGGAATTCAATAATTCATGCAATAATCTGTATAATAATATGGTAATCTGACTTGGAACATATAACTAACTAATTCATAATAATTTTCTGATGCTCTAGAAACCCTATGTCTAATTATGATAAGGGAATAAAGAATCCGACTGAAAACTAAGGGGCCAATGGGTAATAGGAACCCACTAGTGAAATCTCATATATCTGTTAATGAAATCCACGGAGAAATCTTTAGATTTCGGGGGTGAAATTGATGAAACCTTGTTGTGTTCTTGAACTCAGGTTCTTGACCTTTTTTTCTCCTTTTTTGCTTTTAATTTTAAAAGTTTTATTTAATCATTTGATTTAGGTAAATTTTAGTTATGTTTCTAAGCTTAAACTGACTAAAATTTAATGATTTAGGACTTTAACGATGAGTCTTAGGGGTTAAACAAACTATAAAAAGAACAAAAGATCTGTGTACTAATTGTTGTCAGACTAATGGAAGACCGGTCTGACGGGTCGTCGTTTAATCAAGGGTCCTTCTTTTGGCTCTGCTTGACAAGACATTACTAGACTGGGCATAATGTTTTACTCTAAGGTTGGATTTTTAGCAAACTCGAAGGGTATGGAAAGATAATTCAATTGTTTATCATATAATATGTTATAGGAAACCTAATTCATTTTGTGCTAAAGGTTATAAAAATTTCAAGTTGACCCTATTAGAAATTCCCCTTAACTAACGGCTAAACGTCACTTATGGTCAGACCTAAATACTTTAGATCAAATAACGGTCCGTACTTGTCATCCATAGTTCATGTCAGAGGCTGGGTAACTTGAGTATCAATTTAAGGACACAGATAATGGATCGTAGTTTGACTTACAGACCGTAGGTCTGTCCGTGGATCGACACTTAGTCAATTTTTCTATGCTATGTTTTGGGAGAGCTTCAATTGTAAACGACGGATGCACAATATAGGTCGTAGATCAGACTACGGTTCGTCAATAGTGAGCATCGGTTGAACCTGTAGATTTCTGAAAAACTAATTTTTGATCTGTTTTGGATAGGGGGTGTTCCAGGTTTCAAGAGACTCATGTGCTACAGATACCGATGAGGAGGGACAACAAGATTTTGAACAAAAAAGAACTTACAGATGATTGATGCTTTGAACATAAATATGGTGGAGAACACATGATGATTATGGGCAAGTCTTTTTACTAACAGAATCAATTTTATTTTTGTTATATTTGATGAAATACACTACAAAAATGCTAATTATGAAAATGTTTCCAAATGATGAACATGTTTCTAGTTATTCTTAAGCTAGATTTTGACTAAAGGTCCCTTTATTAAAAAAACCCAAAAAGGACAATATTTACATGAACAAAATGGGTTCTAGTCTGCCCCAAAGTGACCAGACCACACATTTTTAATAAAAGTCCCCTTTTGCAGGGTTTCCACAAATGCTCTTTAAACATCCATTTTCACTTCTCCCTTTTTTCTTGCTCATTCCGCCTCCTTGTAGGCATGAAAATGTACTTCTCCACGGAATAAAAATTCTTCATCAAGCATATGTGACCTGCTATTATCATAAGCTTTCCAACGTTTGTCCGCCCTCTTTTTTGAATTGTGTTACCTCTCCTACCAGTTGATTGTGACTGTTATAGGTGTACTTTTCGGTTGGAATTTGGAGATCTTGTCAAACGTGATAGTTATTAGTGGCCGTCCTTTTTAGCTTTTAAAATTTGTATAAGTGATTTACCCTTCTCACTTGCTTATTGTTTTCTATTATTCTCATTTAACTATGATTCTTGCTGTATATGAAGCCGAATACGAGAAAAGGACTTTTCATCCATCAGATTCCTTGTTGAGTGCTTCAAACATATCAGATTTAGTCCCTTTACTCTCACTTTTACACGTATCTTTATCCCATTTTGCTTGCTGACATGGCTTATTGCTAGGAGTAGCTCTTTGACAACACTTCTGCTCCAGGTAATTAAAGAAGATAACTTGTTTATATAGCCGTGTCATCACTCTAAGTAAGCATGCTTACAGTGAAGTGTATCCACCATTTCTTACCAATGTTTGTGATTCTTATTAATTGATGTCTTTCCAAGTGACACTAATAATACATAGACCTATAAGTTATCACCTTCTAATGTTTTATAGCATTTATTCTCTTCCATAATTCCCATATATGAGTGCAGGGACTACCTTTAGTATCAGATCTTATTTATGTGACATATTCTGCTCCCACAATGTATGTGTCACGACCCAAAACCGAGCCGCGAGTGGCACCCACACTTATCCTACTATGTGAGCGAACCAACCAATCTAAACCCTAACATTTCAAACATAATGAACAAAATACAGTGCGGAAGACTTAACTCATTAATGAAAACCAATTAAATAACTTCAAAAAAAAACTCAACAACTATTATTATCCCCAAAATCTGGAAGTCATCATCACAAGAACATCTATCCTCAAATTTCTAATCTAAGAGTATCTAAGAAGCTAAAATATGTAAAAAGCTAGTCCATGCCGGAAGTTCAAGGCATCAAGACATGAAGAGGAAGATCCAGTCCAAGCTAGGAGCATTAGCTCACCCTGAAATCCGGTGTAGTGAAGACTGGCTAGAGTTGCGGTTGAGTTGAAGACGACGGCACGTTTGCTGCACTCCACAAATAACAAAGAAAGAAACATACAAGTAGGGGTCAGTACAAAACACAAGTACTGAGTAGGTATCATCGGCAAACTCAAAATAGGAACCAGTATATATCAGATAATATCATAAAATCAACTACAATACTCAACATGCGGCAGTTACAATTATCATAACCCTTGGTCACGACACCAAGCACATCAATGAGGACTCACTCCTCCCCATCATACTCATTTGGGAATTAGGTTCATTAAATCGAGTATATTAACATCTTTTAAGATTCATTATCTTTAATTCTCTCGTGTCGGTACGCGACACTCCGCTCCATATACTATCCTGGTGTCGGAACGTGACACTCTGATCCATATTCTATCCTGGTGCCGGAACGTGGCACTCCGATCCTCATTCTATCCTGGTACCGGAATGTGGCACCCGATCCATATACTATCCTGGTGTCGGAACGTGACACTACGATCCTCATTCTATCCTGGTACCAGAACGTGGCACCCGATCCATATACTATCCTGGTGTTGCAAAGTGACACTCCGATCCTCATTCTATCCTGGTACCGTAATGTGGCACCCGATCCTCTATTACTATCCTGGTGTCGGAACGTGACACTCCGATCCTCATTCTATCCTGGTACTGGAACGTGGCACTCGATCCTCTATTACTATCCTGGTGTCGGAACGTGACACCCGATCCCCTAATCTCACTACTTTCGTTCATCAAGCCTTCTTTTATACCAAGGCATCATCATTAACAAAGTAGATTAGGGTTTTTCAAGATTTAGGATTCAATAGCTTCATCATGCTTATTTTATCACAATTATATAATTACATTCATGCAAGCATACAATTAAGCATATAGAAGGGTTTACAATACTACCAATACATATTATTTGCTATTAAGAGTTTACTACGAATAGCATAAGCCATAATCTACCTCCACTGAAGATTCGTGATCAAGCAAGCAATTTCCCAAAGCTTTGTGTTTCCTCTTCGTTCGTATCTCTCTCGATCGTTTCTCTTTCCCTCTCCTTGTTCTTTCTATTTTTGTTATTCAAACCTCTTTCTTTTACCCTAATTAGCATATAATTAAGTATAAAAGATGATGAATTAACCCATTAATTAATTCAAGGTTATCTCTTTTAACCCCCAAGAAATTGACTTATTAATATTAACCCACTAAATTTATAATTATAGCAGGAATAGTCCAAAACGCCCCTTAAAATATGTAACAGAAATCTGACCCAGTCTGGGTTTACGCAGCCTGTGAGGGCCTGTCGTGCCTGCGACGGTCCGTCCTTCAGGTCCGTCACAAAGTTTAGAGACTTAATTTCTGTGGAAGATGTGTGACGGTCCGTCGTGCTCACGACGGTCCGTCCTGCCATTCCGTCACGAAGTTAAGAGAGTCGATTTCAGTACCCAAATTTCAGAATTCTATGTGTTTTGGAACGAGGCCCCCTCGTCAGGCCGTCGTGCCCATGACGGTCTGTCGTGGGATCCGTCATCTCAGCCAGTTTTTCCAGAAATAAAATCTGCTGCTCAAAATGACTTAACAGGTCGTTACAGTAAGAATGATTTATTTTAGATTTCCAGTTACGCTGAGACCTACACAAGAAGAAAAATGCTTCCATAGATTTTGTGCGATGGAAGTTGTTAGTAAACGATAAGATATGTATCCAAGTGACCCTCCTCACAACAGTAATATTTTGAGACAGCATGTATCCTCAACTTCTTTAAATTATCATATGTGGCCATTCTCCCCTTCCAAACCCTCCATAAGAAAAAACCAATCTTGAGTGGCAAACCCTTTACCCCTATATAATTGCTCAATTCATTCACTGGCAGTTTTCTTTTCATGTTTTTATAGGTTGATTTGACAGTGAAATCGTCTTTAATGTTATGCATTCACCATGCTTTGTCAGTGCTGACTTCCTTGAGAATGAACCTGATTTTCATTTTTGTATGTTGTATCATTTCCTCCGAAGTCACTTATTTTTGATTTTCTTCATCCCACTCATAATTTATGATAAAATAATTTACCTTCAATTCCTCATCTTGTGTCATCTCTTCTTCAGTAAAGTATAATGATCCTGCCTTTTCCAATTATCAAATCAAAAACTAGATTTTCCAGTCTTGATTTGCCACTATATATCATGTTCTACCTCCACTATGATCTTAATCATCTTCTTCCAAACCTGTGAGTCTCCTAAACTATTTACAGTTAACAGATTCATTGTTTTGCACTACTTATTCCAAATGTATTCAGCCCATAAATAGTTTATGGATACACTAGATTTCCACCATAGCTAAGAAAACAAGGCTTTATTTATATCGTCAATCTACATATATCCAATTCTACCTTCCTCTTTTGGAAGAAACATATCCCCCCATGGCACCAAGTGTTTACCTTTAACTCCCCCCACATTTCCTAAAAGAATATTGTAAAAATTTGATGATTTTGGTCCATGACTTATCTTTGTTGGATTCATAGTTGATTAAAAGTAATTTGGCATAGATTGAAGAACATCATTTGCAAGAACTTGTTACCTCCAACAGATAGACATTTCTTATGCCATGAGAAGGTTATCATAGAAACTTTCCTAATTAAGTCTTGAAAATATGAAAAGATGCTCCTCCCATAAAATATTGGACATCCCCAATACAGAAAATGAAAAGTTCTTTGTCTTATCCCAGCTAACTTCCTCAGTCTAATTTCCGCAATAAGATGTGTTTTCTCATGAAGATAAAAGCAACTTTTATATTTATTAATCATTTGACCAGAAGTACTTGAATACTCTTTAGCACGTGCATTATTTTTATCGCTAAACTCTTTCCCAAAGGGAAAAAGGATTTTATCATCTACTAGGATAAATGATTAATCTCAGGGCTCCACTGTGGCAAATTATATCCCTTAAAATATGCATTCCCATGTAAGCTGTTTTTAGGACCTCTGCTGCAGGGGATAGAGGATCTCACTGCCTCAATCCTCTCGAAGATCTGAAAAAACCATGTTCCCTACAATTAATCAAAACTAAATACCAATTTTTGGACATAATCCTCCATATCATATCAAAAATCATTTCAGAGAAACGCAATCTTCTCATCACTTTGGATGAGAATATCCTTTAAACTCTGTCATATTCCTTGGTCATATCCAGTTTCACATACACGTTAACATTTTCCCCCTCATATCCATATATCTAATAATTTCTTGTGCCTAACAATACATACTCAACGATACTTGTGCACTTCACAAAACCTAACTGGATTGGAGAAATTATCTTGGGTAGGACCAATAGAATTTTTTCATGAACCACTCGTGAAATGATCTTATTCAGAAAATTACTAAGACTTATTGGTCTTAGATCTGAGAAGCTTCGTACTGATTGTTTCTTGGGTAGAAATATTAAGTTGGTATGAGTAACAAATTATGACATCTCCTGCCCATAGAAAAAAAGCTCTTACTAATTTAGTAGCATTATCACCTATGATCTCCCAACAACATTTAAAGAAATGCCCTGTAAATCCATCCGGCCCACATGCAATTCTCCCATTTAATGTGAAGACCACTTTTTTCATTTCATCCTGATCATTTTCGTCATCTGATATACTCTTTGGAATCTGGTAAATCTGGACATAGTCCATTCCCAATATTTCTGCATGAAATTGCTCTCCATAAAATACCACAACCACTTGATCAATCTGTTCATTTGTCTGCTACGTAATTTCTTGGTCACTCAATATTTGTCCAATATGCAACTTCGTCCATTTCCATTTAACATACAAATGGAAAAATATCATATTTCTATGCCCATCTTAAAACCATTTTATCCTAGCCTTTTGACTACAAAAATCTTCTTCAACTTGCAAATATTATTTCAATTCTGCTTCTACTTTGCTCAATTCTTCCTGGTTGCTGGCATGTGGTTGTATTTTCAATTGTATTTCCTTGACCTTTATCACATCTTCTATGGTGGCAATTTGTTGAAAAACATTTCCATAGGCAGATCTAATTCAAGCTGACAGTGCTTTCTTAACTCTCTTCATTTTAGCATGGAACTCTATAAGAAGGCTTCCCAACAAAGTCCACAATTTGGTTAAACTGTTTTTGTTTGCTCAAAAATTCAAAAATCTAAAGACTTTTGTGAACGTCTCCTCTATTGAGCTACAAGTCATATACAAAGGTACATGGTTAGACCCCTGTCAGATCAGATGATGCACCTCAGATTTATGGAACAAATCTATTATTCCGATTCACAAGAATACTATCCAACCTTTTAAAAATACAATCCTCCTCAATTCGTCCATTCCACCATGTGTATTTACTCCCTGATGTTCGCACATCTGTTAACGCACATGCATTGAGATAGGATGCAAACTCCAAAGATTCATTATGAGTGAATGCAAGGACTCCTAGTTTTTATTCCTCATTAAGAGTAACATTGAAATCTCCTACGACGACACATGGACATTTCTAACTTCATGCTAACTCCTCCTATTTCTCCCATAATTCTAATCTATCCAACGCATTACATCTCGCGTACACAGTTTTGAGTTAGAAAAAAAAAATTCCTATTCTTAACATAAGGGTTATTTGTTGGACCATATTTAGAATAATGTTACCTTACCAAATTGTCCCACAAAAATACCAAATTTTCGAAGAACTGTTCACCCCCGCATGCTCAAAGCCTAATTTCATTTTGTAATATTCAAACTCAAATAGATTTTTAAATAGTTCCATTATAGATATGAAATAATATCTGTGTCTTTTGTTTAAGTCCATTAATTTCTCAAATGATTTTTGAGTATTAACCGACCGAATTTTCTAGAAGAGTAGTGTTTTTAATCATTGATCACTATTAGACACCCTCTTTCTACTGCTACTTTTTTTGACATGTAAAGGATTTCTTACTTTGCCTTTCCTTGCTCCATTTTTAACCTATTGGTATGCCTTGCTAATTTGTTGAATATTGTATTCCATCTATTTATCCTCCTCAAGGTCCTTTTTTTCTGCTAAACATCATTATCGTCCTCTATTAAGTCTGGACCGTTCCTTATTACAGATTCTGCCTCGTCGTTGTGATTGTCATTCTCTGAGTTTAGATCTTGTTCAAGCACGTCACGTAATTCATAATCAGTACAGTCCTTTTCTTTTTTGTAGTTGTTCTCCTCATTGTAATACTTTGTTGAAACAACTTCATCATAACCCCTTTAAGTCACATCTCCGCCCCTTTTCCATCATTGAGAACTGTCCACAATGTCACCTCGTTTTGCTATATTTTTCTTTCCACCATGAATGTACCCTTCAGCCTGCTCATTATCCATTGTGCCATCCTTAAACTTGGATCTCTTGTCCTCGTTAGCACGTTTTGTAACACCAGGATTCCCTACATTAGTATCTACAAAATTTAAATCACCTTTCTCCTCCTCCTTCCTTTTCTCTTGTTTATCTTGTTTCAACAGGTTGTATTTATTTTCAGCAATTATTCCAAACCTGTTCCAAACCTTCTCTGACTTTTTTGGTTTGTCTCCTCCCAATTTTTTGTGTCTTTGCTCTACAAAAACTTATTCTCTATTGGACTATTCATGATTCCCACTTTTGTTGAGTCTTCCACGGTTGTTCTCCTAGCAATAGGATTCTTCTCTGTTTTGCCGTTTTCCTTCCTTTCAACTTGTCTTGTTTTTTTTTTGGATAAGATTCAGGATGCACAACAAACATTGTTCCTCATTTTGTCCCTGAATCATACATTTGCGACAATGCTTTGGCACATAATCGTACTTAATTTTGATACATTTCTCCATTATTCCTCATTGTTTCGTTTCATTCAAATTTTAAACCGTTTTCATAATTCTTTGAGAAGATTTACATCCACCTTAACTCTTGCACAACTTATCCTCGTCTTATTCTTTGTTGACAAGTCTACCTATAGTGGCTTTCCTACTGTTAGTGCAAGTTAAAATACTACTTATTCCCCAAATGATTTGGTAGAAGCAATGAAAAAATATCCATGAAATTATTGTTGTTGTGTCCTCCTCGGGATTGAACACTGGATCCCATTTCAGCATTCTCATTGGACAAGACCAGTTATTCTGTGTGATATAAAAGTTGGGTTAGATAGTAGGTGCACATAATCCTCTAATAATGTCTCCCTTATTAAAACATGTCTATTACTAAGAAACTCAATATTTCATTCTCCCTTCAGTTCACATTTATTAGGGATCAATTTTTCTGAGATCTTATATGTTAGGCCACCCATATGAAAACATTCAAATCACTGCATATTCCAGATATTCGTTTACAATCATCTAGTTTATAATTCTCAAATGACTTGTGGTTATCCATGAAGGTAAGATATAGGTTTGAGTGGTAATGTCTTAACCTTGGTTTTTTCAGTCTTAGATATTACACATATGTTAGTGCGGATGGAGTTACCTGTCAACCTACCTTCGAGGGAGGTTGGCTGCTAACTGAGGCGCCATTGGAGCGTCTAAAACTAGAGTTTTCACGTTGCAGGGTTACCTTTCCTTGAGAGCATCTATGACCACGTTTCTAGTTTATTTTATCAATTATACAAAAAATAATATTGATCACGATCTCTCATATTTCTCGTCATTCAAAGCACCAATCTTCAGCAAGTTCTTGTTTGTTGCAAATCTTCTTGCTCCTCTTCGTCACAATTTGTAGCAATATCAGTTTCTTCAAGTTGAATTACGTGAGACCAACTTCAGTATGATCGAAAAACATCTTATCTTTAGTTAAGACGCTTATAACTACATCACAGATATGACAATTGTTAGTGTAAGTTTTTCACTCTAAGAAAAATATTAGAAAAAATATATACATTAACAAATACAGAAAATCGAAGGTTGATGATTAGGTGGAGAATGAAATATTAATTAACAAAACACAATAGAAAAGAAGGTTTTCTTAACACAAAATTCTAAAGAACTACCAACAATCATAAAAAAATTATAGCTTTCAAACATTTCCAGCACCCATTAAATGTCTTTTGGATCAACCGAAATATATCATAAAAAATAAAACAAAAAAAACATTAGCATTACTGGTCTAACATAGACGCAAATCCCTACATTCTTCAATAGAAAGCTGAATTTTTATTTCTAGCTATAACATCTAAATAGAAAAGTGAATTGGGGGTAATAAAAAAAATTAAGGGTAACGAAATAACAGAGAATTGACTGTAAAGAAAATAGAATGATTTTTCTATTAAGTTTCTCTTTCATAGAAGAGTTCAATTGAACGAAGTTATACTTTCTGATTGGAAGAATCATTTCTTGGATACAACAATGAATTACTTATGAATTGTTGAAAAAAATCACTCAGCAATCCTCTCTTTTTTTTTCATTACCTGGCCCCCAATTCTCTCTTTTCTTCATTTCCACAAACTTTCTCATCTATGGTTCATGTTATTACTAAAAAAAATAATTCAACTTTCTATTATAGAATGAAGCGATTTCCGTCCAGGTTGGACTAATGATGTTGATTTTCTTGTTTTTTGGTTTGTATGACATATTTTAATTAATCAAAATGACATTCATGCTTTAGGTCACTGGGTGCTAGAAGTGTTTATCTATAATTTGTCATGATTCTTATTATTTCTTCACAATTTTGTGTTTAGAAAACATGTTTTCGTGTTGTGCTTTGTTATTGGGTAGACTATTCTTTGGGCTATTCATCAAGCTTTGCTTTCTTTATCTATTAAATGAATATATTTATACTATTTTTTCTAAAAGGGATAAAATTAAACCAATAATATTAATATTGGCCTTTTAGTTTTGTTCATCTTAACTAACCATGAGAATTTTCTTGATTATAGTTATGTGAGTCTCAAGTAATTCGATTTCAAGAGACTCATCTACTATAAAGTGCAACGAAGAGGGGCAATAAGACTTGCAACAAAAAAAACTTGTATAAGATTAGTGTTTTAAATGTAAAAATGGACAAGAGCTCATGATTTGTGACTATGGGCAAGTCCTTTTGCTCAAAAAATAATTTTATTTTTGTTATAATTGATGAAATAAACTAATAACGTGGTTGATTTTTTATTAACATGGTTGTCATTTTAGAAACATGTTACTAGTTTATTTCATCAAATATACCAAATATGAAATTGATTTTCTTAGATAAATGACTTGCTCATAGTAACAAATCATGAGCTATCTCCCATCTTTGCATTGAAAAAATCAATCTTCAGCAAGCTCTTCTTTGTTGAAAATCTTTTTGACCTTCTTCGTCGCAATTTTTAGTAATGACTTTCTTGAAATTGAATTACCAAATACCAGTTCAATATAATCAAGAAAATTCATATTAACTTCAGATGCTCAAAATTAAAATGCAGATTTGATAATTATTAGTGTAATTGTTTTCTTTTTAAAAAAATAGCAGAAAAAATATATAGATTAACAAACAAAGAAAATCAATGTTGGACGAATAGCACAAAGATTAAACTAAACATTAAACAAACACAATTGTTGTAAAGCATGTTTTCTTAACAAAAAAAAATCTAAAAAACTCCCAACAATCATAAAAAAATTATAGATTTCAAACACTTTATCACCCATTGAACTAAAAAATTATGAATATCATTTGGATCAACCGAAAGATATCATACAAAATAAAACAAGAAAAACATCAACATTACTGGTCCAACATAGACGCAAATCCCTATATTTTTCAATAGAAAGATGAATTTTTATTTCTAGCAATAACATCTAAATAGAAAAGTGAATTGGGGGTAATAAAAAAAAAAAGGAGAAATGGGGGTAACGAAATAACAAAGAATTGACTATAAAGAAAATAGAAAGATTTTTATATTAAGATTTTTTATTTCATAGAAAAGTTCAATTGAACTAAGTTATACATTTTGATTGGAGGAATCTTTTCTCGGATACAACAATCAATTACTTATGAATTGTTGAAAAACACTCAACAATCCTCTCTTTTTCATTACTTGGCCCCCAATTCTCTCTTTTCTTCATTTCCACAAACTTTCTCATCTATGGTTCATGTTATCACTAAAAAAAAATAATTCAACTTTCTATTTTAGAAGGTAGCGATTTCCGTCTAGGTTGTACTAATGATGTTGATTTTCTTCTTGTTTGGGTTGTATGACATATTTCAATTAATGAAAATGACATTAATGTTTTAGGTCACTGGGTGCTAGAAGTGTTTGAAAATCTATAATTTGTCATTATTGTTGTTATTTCTTCACAGTTTTGTGTTTAGACAACATGTTTTTGTGTTGTGCTTTGTTTATTGGGTAGACTATTCTTTGGGATAATCATCAAGCTTTGATTTTCTTTATCTATTTAATGAATATATTTCTACTATTTTTTCTAAAAAGGATAAAATTAAATCAATAATTTTCATATTGGCATTTTAGTTTTAATCATATTAACTATCAATGAGAATTTTCTTGATTATAGTTGTGTGAGACTCAAGTAATTCAATTTCAAGAGACTCATCTACTATAGAGTGCAACGAAGAGGGGCAGTAAGACTTGCAACAAAAAACTGGTAGAAGATTGGTGTTTTAAATGTAAAAATGGAGGAGAGCTCATGATTTGTGACTATGGGCAAGTCCTTTTGCTAAAAAAATAATTTTATTTTTGTTATAATTGATGAAATAAACTAAAAACATGGTTGACTTTTTAGAAACATGTAACTAGTTTATTTCATCAAATATACCAAATATGAAATTGATTTTTTTTAGCTAAATGACTTGCTCATCGTAACAAATCATGATCTATCTCCCATCTTTACATTGAAAAAATCAATCTTCAGCAAACTCTTTTTTGTTGAAAATCTTTTTGACCCTCTTCGTCGCAATTTTTAGTAATGACTTTCTTTAAATTGAATTGCCAAATACCAGTTCAATATAATCAAGAAAATTCATATTCACATCAGATGCTCAAAATTAAAATGCATATTTTATAATTATTAGTGTAATTATTTTCGTTTTTTAAAAAATAGCAGAAAAAATATATAGATTAACAAACAAAGAAAATCAATGCTAGATGAATAGCACAAAGATTAAACTACACATTAAGCAAACACAATTATAAAGCAGGTTTTCTTAATAAAAAAATCTAAAGAACTCCCAACAATCATAAAAAAAATTATAGATTTCAAACACTTTAGCACCCATTGAACTAAAAAATTATGAATGTCTTTTGGATCAACCGAAAGATATCATACAAAATAAAATAAGAAAAACATCAAAATTACTGGTCCAACATAGACGTAAATCCCTACATTCTTCAGTAGAAAGTTAAATATTTTATTTCTAGCAATAAAATCTAAATAGAAAAGTGAATTGGGGGTAATAAAAAAAAATGGGGGTAACGAAATAACAAAGAATTGACTGTAAAGAAAATTGAAAGATTTTTATATTAAGATTTTTTTTTCATAGAAAAGTTCAATTGAACGAAGTTATACATTTTGATTGGAGGAATCTTTTCTCGGATACAACAATCAATCACTTATGAATTGTTGAAAAACACTCAACAATCCTCTCTTTTTTCATTACCTGGCCTCCAATTCTTTCTTTTCTTCATTACCACAAATTTTCTCTTCTATGGTTCATGTTATCACTAAACAAAAATTTTCATTTTTCTATTATAGAAGGTAGCGATTTCAGCCCAGGTTGGACTAATAATGTTTATTTTCTTATTGTTTGGTTTGTATGACATATTTCAACTAATGAAAATGACATTCATGTTTAGGTCACACTGGGTTCTAGAAGCTTTTGAAAATCTATAATTTGTCATAATTCTTGCTATTTGTTCACAATATTGTGTTTAGAAAACATGTTTTTGTGTTGTGCTTTGTTTATTGGGTAGGTTATTCTTTGAGCTAATCATCAAGCTTTGATTTTCTTTATCTGTTTAATGAATATATTTCTACTATTTTTTCTAAAAGGGAAAAAATTAAACCAATAATTTTCATATTGGCAATTTAGTTTTGATCATCTTAACTAATCATTAGAATTATCTTGATTATAGTTATGTGAGTCTCAAGTAATTCCATTTCAAGAGACTCATCGACTATAAAGTGCAACGAAGAGGGGCAATAAGACTTGCAACAAAAAAGAACTTGTAGAAGATTGATGTTTTAAATGTGAAGACGGAGGAGAGCTCATGATTTGTGGCTATGGGCATGTCCTTTTTGCTAAAAAAATAAATTTATTTATTTTTATAATTGATGAAATAAACTAGAAACATGGTTGTTTTTTTAGAAACATGGTTGTCATTTTAGAAACATGTTACTAGTTTATTTCATCAAATATACCAAATATGTAATTCATTTTCTTAGCTAAATGACTTGCTCATAGTTACAAATCATGAGCTATTTCCCATCTTTACATTGAAAAAACCAATCTTCAGCAAGCTCTTCTATGTTGAAAATCTTTTTGACCCTCTTCTTCGCAATTTTTGTTAATGACTTTCTTGAAATTCAATTACCAAATACCAGTTCAATATAATCAAGAAAATTCATATTCACTCTAGATACTCAAAATTAAAATGCAGATTTGATAATTATTAGTGTAATTATTTTCATTTTGGAAAAAATTGCAGAAAAAAATATATAGATTAAAAAACAAAGAAAAACAACGCCAGATGAATAGCCCAGAGATTAAACTACTCATTAAACAAACACAAATTGTAAAGCAGGGTTTCTTAACAAAAAAATCTAAAGAACTCCCAACATCATAAAAAAATTTGTAGATTTCAAACACTTCTAACCCCCATAGAACTAAAAAATTATGAATGTCTTTTGCATCGACTGAAAGATATCATAAAAAAAAAACAATAAAAACATCAGCATTACTAGTCCAACATAGACGCAAATCCCTAGATTTTTCAATAGAAAGCTGAATTTTTATTTCCAGCAATAATATCAACCATACAAAAGAAAATTGGGTGTAGTGAAAAAAAGAAGAGAATCGGGTGTAACGAAATAACAGAGAATTGTTTGTAAAGAAAATAGTTTGATTTTTCTATTAAGGTTTTTTTCATAGAAGAGTCCAATTGAACAAAGTTATACTTTTTGATTGGAGGAATCTTTTCTTGGATACAACAATCAGTTACTTATGACTTGTTGACACATAGTAAATAATCCTCTCTTTTTCCGTTACACGCCCCGTAATTCTCTCTTTTCTTCATTACCACCAGATCTCTCTTCTATGGTTCATCTTATCACATAAAAAAATTAAACTTTCTATTATAGAAGGCAACGATTTCCGTCTAGGTTGGACTAATGACTCTATGTTTTTTGTTTTGCTTTTGTATGACATATTTCGATTATTTAGAATGACATTCATGTTTTTGGTTAATGGGTGCTAGAAGTATTTGAAAATCTATAATTTGTTATGATTCTTGTTATTTCTTCAGAATTTTGAGTTAACAAAATATGTTTTTTTGTTGTGCTTTTTTAATGGGTACTTTATTCTTTTTTTTATTAATAATCAAGCTTTTATTTTCTTATTCTGTACAATGAATATATTTTTCGACTATTTTTTCTTAAAGGGAAAAAATTATTCTGATAATTGTCATATTTGCATTTTATATTTTATTTTCTTAACTAACAAAGATAATTTTCTTGATTATAGAGATGTGAATCTTACGTAATTCAATTTAAAGAGACTCATCTACTAAACAGTACAAAGGAGAGTGGCAATAAGATTTTCAACAAAGAAGAACTTGTAGAAGATTGATGCTTTGAATATAAAGATGAAGGAGAGAGCTCATAAATTGTGAGTATGGGCAAGTCTTTTTGCTAAAAAAATAATTATATTTTTTGTTATAATTGATGAAATAAAATAGAAACATGGTTGTCATTTTAGAAATATTTTTATGATAACAATGTTATTAGTTTATTTCATCAGATATACCAACTACAAAATTGATTTTCTTAGCAAAAGGACTTGCTCATAGTCACAAATCACGAGCTCTCCTCCATCTCTAAATTTAAAACACCAATCTTCAATAGGTTTTTCTTTGGTGAAATTTTTTTTGACCATTTTCGTCGCAATTTATAGTAATGAGTTTCTTGAAAATGAATTACGAAAGACGAGTTCACTATAATCAAGAAAAATTCTTATGTTCAGTTTAAATTATCAAAACTAAAATGCAAATATGATAATTATTATCATCCCAGAGATTGAAATACATATTAATAAAATCCAATAGAAAACAGATTTTCTTGACCCAAAATTCTAAAGAACTCCCAACAATCATAAAAAATTATAGATTTTCAAACACTTCTAGCATCAATTGACCTAAAAATTTATAAATGTTGTTTGGATCAACTATAGGATATCATAAAAAAACAAGAAAAACATATCAACATTACTGGTCCAATTGAGATGCAAATCCCTACATTCTTCAATAAAAAAATGAATTTCTTTTCAAGCAATATCAACAATAGAAAAGAGAATTGGGGGTAATGAAAAAAAAGGAAGATAATTGGGGGTAATGAAAAAAGAGAGTATTGAGTGTAATGAAAATAGAAAGATTTTTCTATTAAGTTTTTTTTAATAGAAGAGTTCAATTGAACAAAGTTGTACTCTTTGTATTGATCAGTTATTTATGAATTGTTGACACAAACTCAACAATCCTATCTTTTTTCATTACGCGGCTCCTAATTCTCTCTTTTCTTCAATACCACCAATTCTCTCTTCTATGGTTCATGTTATCACTAAGCGAAAATTTTTAACTTTCAATTATAGAAGGTAGCGATTTCCATCTAGGTTTGACTAATGATGCTGATTGTTTTAATTATTTTGATTTGTATGACATATTTCGATTAATCAAAATGACATTCATGTTTTAGGTCCATGTGTGCTTGAAGTGTTTTAAAATCTATAATTTTTTATAATTCTTGCTATTTTTTCAGAATTTTTTGTTCAGAAAAACATGCCTTTATGTAATGCTTTATTAATATGTATTTTATTCTTCGGGCTAATCATCAAGCTTTATTTTTGTTTTCTGTTTCATGAATATATTTTTCTTTGTATATTTGATGAAATAAACTAGAAACATGGATTAAATATACCAAAACTAAAATTGATTTTTTAGCAAAAGGGCTTGTCCATAGTCACAAATCATGAGCTCTCCTACATTTTTATTTTGAAAGTACCAATCTTCTGCAAGTTATTCATTGTGGAAAATCTTCTTGCCCCTCTTCGTTGCAACTTGTAGCAGATGAATTTCTTGAAATTGAAATACCATAGACCCACTTCACTATTTATTGAAGAAACTTCTCATGTTTAGCTCAAATGATCAAAACTAAAATGCAGATCTGACACTTGTTAGTGTAATTTTTTTCTAAATATGTACATTAATAACAAATAAAATCAAAGCTAGACGATTAGCCCATAGAATAAAATCCATTAACAAAACATAACAAAAAATCATGTTCTCCTAAAACAAAAATCCAAAAAACTCCCGAGAATCATCACAATATTATAGATTTTGAAACACTTCTATCATCTATTGACATAAAAATATTATTTTATACTTTGGGGACATACCATTTTTTTAAGTGTTGGGTGAAAGAATGAATTCCTAGTTTTTATTGTTTTAGCGATTCTTTTATATTTAGGTTAGATTTCTTGGATTTTGTTTTTCATTTTTTCTCTTAGGATAGTCCTTTTAAACTGAGTTTCTTTTATTAATTTTCTTTTAATTTATTTTTGAGAGAAAAGAAAAGACTCTTTTGTGTGATGTGATAATTGTTATTTAGGTCTAATTTTTTAGTAGTATTTTCTTGTGAATGCTTGATTTATTAGGAAATTGCATACTCTTTGACACTTAAGATCGTATTTGTGACTTTATATTTAGTTTATTTTATTTGTAGTTTTTTATGATCCTGTCTCTCTTATAAATAAAATTTATACATTTTTATTGATACTTGTGCCATGTGTGTTGAGAATTTTCACATTTTATAATTTGCATCTTAATCTAGAATTTTCCCTCCATGTTATTGAAGTGACAAAAAAAGTGTTGCTTATTTAGGAGATTTTAATCGACTTTCTCTGATTTGTGTTGTAAATTTTAGAGTTTTTCAGATATTGTATCACTAGTTAGCTCTTTTGATAATCTAGTCTTTTCTTGGTAGACATATTTTGCCCTTTACTATTTTGTTGAATCATTTAACATCTCGCATATTGAAATAGGTTGGAAGAAGCTTAGAATTTGAAATAATCATTTTTTGAAATAATTAAAAATCTAGAAATTTTCTTAAGTTAGGAAAAATTGAGCTTTTGTCAACTTCAAGCGGTCATAACTTCTAGCACTGGATGAGTTAGCTGTATTTCCGACTATGGTTGGAAGGATATTCCCAATGCCGTTGATTTAAAATAATTTTGAGTTCGTATGAGTAAGTTATGCCCTTAGGAAAGTGGGTTATTCAATTAAGGAATTGGCCAATCCGAATTTTAGTAAATTAATTGGGGTCAAAACTAAGTTAGTTAAGTCTATGGTTTTGAAAAAACGAGTAAGGTCATTTGGAGGCAAGAGAAAAGAGAATAGGAAAAGCAATGGTCACCAATAACAATCGATTTTTATTGTGGATTCGCCAAGTTCCTACAAGGCATGTGAATGTTTCATAGCGTTGTGTTCGTTCACCCACGCGCAAAGAATTTGTAGTTCAGCGTAATTCGTCCTAAAATAATTTGAAATATGATGTTCGTGACATGTATTCTTGAACTTATGTTGTTCTTGAATTTAGTTGAATTGGGGAGCTTCTAAGATTTTTACGTTGAGTTTTAGAGTTTTATTGAGTTAGGTTCATGAGTACATATGCTTGGTATCATATTTTGAACTGAATTTCAGAAAAATATTGAGTTTAGGATAATTGGGGCTGTAGAAGAAATAAGGAAAAAGTCGAGCAGGATCTGGTACACATGTACGTGTCGCAGACTTGCTCCCGTAATGAGCAAAATGTTACTCCACCTCGCGGTTAGGACGTGGAACCCTCTGTCTCAAAATTAAATTTCGCTAAGAATTATTTAAAACATCTCTGCATCGCGGACTGGTTCCAAGACAATGATATCGTGACTTTTCTCATGTTTAGCTAACTAAAATAAAAATAAATGAAATCTTTCCAAACACAAATCATAATGTTTGAATCCATAATTCAATTCAAGGATCAATTGAGAGTCAAGTCAAGAATAGTTAATATCAAAGTGAAGAGAAGTCAAGAGTCAAGTAAGAGAAAGGCATTTCAAGTTTGCATTGGTCTTTCTACAAACTTTTTGACATTGTTTTAAGACTTAAGTTTTGAAGTTGAGTAAAGAGTAAGGGACAAGTTCATTTTCTTTAAATGAAATATGGGAACTAAGTATTCCCAAGAGTAAATGTTTTTAACATCAAAGATGAGGGAAACTGAGATTCCGAAAGCGTATTGAACAGAAAAACGGATAATTAATTTTAAGAGAACTTTTAAGATAAGTTTTAGTAATTATCTCAAACGATAGAAGATGTTGATTTTAAAAAATATGAGTTGAGTTTATTTTGGGAGCAGTATTGAGAAGTGATATAAGGACGCGAGTTCATTTAACGCATGCCTCCATAAACCATGTGGGCATCATGGGCAGAAAAATGGTCATACTTTTTCGATGATTCATTAGTGTTTTTTAACATAGACTAGTGGATACACTTAGTAGTTCAGGTTATAAAACGATGTCAAGGCTAATGACTGTCCTTTTCAACGTGAGGTAAAACTTTGTACCATCACTTCGTCTCATAGTAATGGTTGCCGATTAGAGAATGTCTCACACAAGTTATATTACTTTTTATATAAGTAAAGTTAAGTATGTTATTTTATCTTTAAAGAACTAACATTGTTTTGAGTTGTTTTATAGAACTTAATATATATCACATGTTTTTAATTGCTCTATATTCAGTTGAGTTATTCATAAGTTAAGAAGAGCCAAGGTAAGTATAACTTTCATAATCTCTTTCAAGCCTATGTTTGCTAGCATTCAACCTCGCATACTTGTACATGTAATGTACTGATACCAGTTGGCCTGCATCGTATTATGATGGAGACACATGTAACCAGGATCAACATCCAGCACCCCGTTGATTCAACTTGAGCATTCAGAGTCAGTTGAGGTAACCAGGATCAACATCCAATGCACCGTTCATTCAACTTGAGCATTCAGAGTATGTTGCTGAGCCTCCTTGAATTCGGGAGGACTGTTTTATTTGCTTTCTAGTTTAGTTCACTAGGATGTTGTGGTGTTTGTCCAAACATCCATCTCATTTGTTTGGAGGCTTCATTGTCCATAAGATGTTAGTCCTTTAGTCTTTTGATTGTCATTATCTTATGTTAAGACTTTGGTTTGCCTTAATGATCAAGTTGAATGTTCATTTATAACATTCCAGTTTATCTCATAACTATGTGTTTATTGATTTGTCTTCTGCTAAATAAGTAAGTCATGCCAATGGTGCTCTCGAGGCCAACAATTACTTTTGAGTGTCAATCATGCCTAGGGTGTAGGATTAGGGCGTGACAAATCCCTAATTTTGACACCTATATTCCTTGATTATGGATACAAAGGGATTCAGAAATTCTCTCTGAAAGTATGTGATGAACAAAAGGAGAAGAACAAACGAATGTGACATGGAAAAAATCCTGTGAAAATAACTTTGAAAGCATTTTTGAGATAAGAATTACTTGTCAAGTAATTGTTAAAGAGAGGACTGAAAATAAAGAGAAGAAACTAATGGGTGAATAAGTCTTAAAGTGCAAAGTTCCTAAGGAAATGAAAGTTATTATTATATAGTTTTCCTACTCGTCTCCTAGACTACATTACAATTGGTTAAAGTCCTATTTGATTATACACGAGCATGCTTAATAAGTGGAGATTTACATAATGGGCAAGCATATTATTCTTTATGCACACATGTGAAATTTCTTTGTGAATGTGAGAGTTGTTCTTGATATGAGGTCCTTAATTTATATTAAATCTTTTGAATTGAGTGTGTGGACTATTTCTTTTGTGCGGGCACTTGTTTCACGATACATAGGTGATTTTATTAACTTTCTTTGATGAGAATAGGCAAGAAAACTTACATTTGATTAGTTCAAAGTCCTTCCTTGAGGTTAGAAGGTTAGATGTTTGTTGTATATTTGGATGTCTTGTATAATGAGCAGAAATTGCACTTGACGATTTGGAATTTCTATATGACCTTATTATTTGTATCAACTAAAGTGATAACATTCACAATTTGATTTTTTGAGATAATCTTTAATGTTTGCTCGAGGACGAGCAAAAGTTCAAGTGTGGGTGTTGATGTGAGGCCAAAAATAGATTTTCTCATAACTATTTGTCTCACATTTAGTATTTTTATTTGACCTTTTTGAACATAAATTTTATATATGGTGCTACTTACTGTATTTTATTTGTAGGATAAAATGATGAAAAAATGACTAAATTTGAAATTAAATCGAATTAAAATAAAAGATTATAGAAGAAATTTAAAAAGACAACATAGGAGATCAAATATAATATTATAATAAATATATAAAGACAACTTAAGGAGTTCTCTTTTGTATAAATACTAGGTAATTTGCGGTCATAAATTATAATTGCATTGAACTTGCTAATAATGTTTTTACTAATATCCATACATTGAAAATAATGGAAAAATTTAAAAATATATTAGCAATATTCCAAAATGAATTTTATTATTTGTAATTTTCGCATAACTCAAGAATCTCTAATCAATGAATTATTCATTAAATAATAAATCATTGGTTCTATAATCAACACTAAAAGGAAAAAAAGAAGAAAATAAAAGTATATATACAAATACATTTCATAATAAAAATAAACATTTAAGGTGCATAGATTATGCAATTGTGATATATGTCTTAGTATATAATTTAAAATTTTGTTAACATAACCCAAAAAAAATTACTCTTGAACATTAAAACAATTATAACTTTTGAACTTGCATATTGAATCTCTTCGATTAATAAGTGAGAAATTTCATATCTATGTAAAAATAGATTATATGTAAGCTTATATATAGTTATTTTAAGTTTCTGAGTACAACAATATTTTCTGCACAATTAATATACGTATTATATATGTATACGTTCAATTTAACTAGAGACAATAACTTTGCAGAAACATAAACAATAGAGTTTAAAACTTGTACTGGAAAACAACAACCAATATAATCAACATGAATTAATGAGTCAAAAAACATACCAGGATATGTAAAAACTAGATAAAATGTCAACGTTCGTCAATAATGTATTTATGAACATTTCATAATAATTGTTTTTGACTGGGTAAAACCAAAAGGATTTGATTCTAAATTTGTATTCATTTTTGTATCAATTCATTATTTCATTGTAGTTACACATCACCAAAGTCTTTAGAAAATATATGTACTTATTTCATTGTATATATTTGTATTTTCAAAAAATGTTCCAAATATTTTATTAATCAATTGCGAATGTTTTTCTCCTATTAAAGACCTTTACATACAAAATATAAATATTATACATCTTATATAATAAGTTGTCTACTTGATAAATTAATAAAAATTTAAAAGGACATCTCTTGGAGTTGAACGAAATAACGTATATCACTCAAATAATTTGGATTAAATGATGTCTTGTCAAGTTCCTTATTCAAAATCATTGGCAGTCGACAACACTACTTTGACATCCAAAAGACATATGTTGTTGTTTATGTTTCGATTAGTATGTTTAAATTTTTTTTTTAGAACTTTTAATCTAAAATCTATAAGAATATGACTATTTCTTTAATATTTGATTGTTATGGATTCATCCTACTTTGAGGGGTAATTCATTGACTTTAATCAGCCATTTGAACGCAAAAAGTTTAAGCATTCAAATCTACATGACACCCATAGTCTAGAAATTACATCAAAGTCTTGATTAACTTACTTTAACATAATGAACAAAAACATATGTATAAACAACTAAGTTTAAAACACATAATCAAAATATAAACTAATAACGTAGGCATAATTTAATTATTTTAAAAATACCAGGATCTATTACAATAGAATAAATGCTTGTTTATAGAAAATAAAAGGTAATGTGAACAAATACGTATTGTGTCTTAATGGAAGGGTCACAAGTCTTTACAAACAGTTACAACCTTACATAATCGTCACAGCCTTTATAAAATAACTTTTTAAACCTATCGCCCATGAATACAAAAATAATATATTATCTTACATAGAAGATAACGTGGTAACAAACATTAATAATGTTAAGGAAAATAAAATTTTTACATCGTATAATTTATCCTTAGTAACATAAGCATATATTTATAAAGGTAAAAATACATACCAAGATCTGTAACATAAACAATAATGTCAGTAAGCCACTGAACATGAACAAATATTTAGTCGTGAAGAAGAAGAAGAGGTTTAAAATTTTCATTGTTTTAAAATGAGAGGAACTTTCTTTATTTATAGACAACAAAGGATAGTGTGAACGAATGTTTATTGTGCCTAATCGGAAATGTTACAACTATTTGAAAAAGTTGTAACCCTTAGTAAAGATCACAACCTTTCATAAAAGTTGTCACTCTTCATTCAAGTCTCAACTTTTTATAAAAGTCGCAACTCTTCATAAAAGTCATAGCTCCTCATAAAAGTCATTATTTTTCGTACAAGTCACATATTTTCATTAAAGTCGTAACTCTTCATAAAAGTAACAACTTTTCATGAAATAGGATAGTTTTGGAACTAAATAAATTTAAAATGAAATTCTGGTTTGTGGTGGCACCACGTAGAATTGTTAAAGAAATGTGGAAAATGTTAAAGAAAAATTGAAAACTCAATTCCTTCCAAGCAATTCGTCTTGGTTGGCAAGGGATGGGCTGCGAATTTTTAAACAAGGCAGCATAATGAGGGGTTATTTCAAGGAATTTTTCTCCTTGGTTGAAAGGATGGGCACAAAGAGAGTTAAGTAGATAAAATTTCAAAAATCATAATTTTGCCATAGTGGCAGTAGAAAAGTTGGCTAACATCGATGGGTGACAACCCAAGGGGTTCTTCTCACTTCAAACAAAAAGTCAAAGGGAATGTGTAAAAGAAAAATGGGAAAGGCCAAGTTGCGGAAAAGGAAGATGAATATGGGAAAAGTAGACAAGCAGAGTCCTCTGTTCCAAAGAAGAAGGGAATGTTTGGGGGATACTTTACTTGTAGTGGTCCTCATTTGAAATGGGATTATCCAGTGCAAGTGAAAGTGAATTTCTGCCGAATTGGAAAAGGGAAAGAACAATGACGCAGTAATGTCAAAAGTAAACTCTTTAGCGTAGGTTGAAGACGAAGATGATGGATAGGATATGATCCTTGTACGGAGCCCAAATAGGTTTAGATCAGTGATTTCCCCAACGAGGACGTCGAGTTTCAATAGGTTGGGGAAGTTGGTAAGTGTCCTAACCAAATGACTCGACATAGGCATAGACATCCCAAAGGGTTAGCATGAATGACTTTTCCAAAGGCCAAAATGCGGGTGGAATTAAGCATGTGTTGTGTGAGAAGAGTGTTGGCATGGTCAATTGGGTTAAAAATATGTTAGTAGGACAGTGTCAAGACATTATATTTGTGTTGGCAAGGCTACAACCCATGGCATGACTTGGGAGATGGCTAACATCGATTGTGGGCAAAGTTTGCATGCAAAAATCACATGGTCTAGTCAAATGCGGGAAGATTGAGCTAAAATAAATTGAAACATTGTCAATTATGAATGAAATGCAGCTAGAACACAAGAAATGGCACGAGTGGATTAAAAGTTAGCATTGCCCAAGCAAGGCAGCGGCAGGACGTCGGTGGTGCGGAGACATGGAACATGTGCGGATGGATACGGTTAGAATTTGATGAGGCAATGACTATAATATTTTTGGAAATTGTATTAGAGTATAAAATATTGATGTAAAATGCATCAAAGAAACGAAATCAAGTCAGCAAGCTCACATGCCAAGCACATACGGCGGTTACCTTTTTGTTACCGCTTGTGTCCAGATTCATTGTATCTCTTATATGCATTTTGAATTCGAATTTTGAATTTTTTATATCAGTTAGGGATGTCAACTGAATTATATTTTAATTGTCTAAGCATTTGACAAGTGTTATACATGTGTCAGAGCACTATGCTATGTAAACACAAGGCTCCCACATGTTCTATAAATGGACATCCTTGTCTGTTGGACAATATTTGCTAAGTATGGAAAATAGGATAGACTTGTTATCCTAAATGTGAAAGAGGGAAGATTAAGTCTAGAATTTCACCAATACACTTAGAATAAAACGTGAGGGTTTTAAGAAGTGTTTAAGGCAGCAACCAACTTGTATTTGTGCCTTAAGTCAAGTCAAAGTCGAAGATGGATAGAATTTGTGTTCAACGAGTAAGTCCTTTGTATTATTTTAATTAGAAATATAAAGGTTGGGTTTGCCCGTAAATTTATGTGTTGATTTCATATTAAAGTCTGAAAAATAATCTAAGGCATAAAAGAAGAAAAACGTCCTTGAACGTCATGCAGAATAGGCTGTGAAAGGGGCTGAGTTGAGTGAGACTTGACTGCCTTTAGGTTTTGTTAACTTCTTACACAAAATTAAGGTGGAGTACTCTTTCTTCTTAACAATTGGTATCAGAGCATTGCATAGATTATTTCATGGCTGTGGGAAACGCTGAACAACGGGAAAGGGTGACACGATTGGAAGAAGTTATTTGTGGAACAAACGATGGGGAGGACTTGGTTGATCTGGTAACTCCAATTCAAAGGGTGAAGGCAGAATTAACCTTTATCAAAGATTTTCTAAACGAAAAAGCTTTGTTGTTAGAGGCAGAATATGCATCCAAACAAGAACAACCCAACAAAAGATTGAACTTGTTCGCACGGGGAAAGAAGATCTGCGTTGTGAAGTTCTTCTTCTAAGTCGGGTGTTGCAAGGAAGAATTGGCCCCATAAGAATGATGGTTCTACAACCTAAGCATTACAATGGTGTGAGGAGTTCCAAGGAATTGGAGAACTTTCTTTGGGATATCGAAAACTACTTCAAGGCAGCAAAGGTTACAGATGTTGAGAAGGTGTCAGTCACAACTATGAATTTATGTGATGATGCCAAGGTTTGGTTGAAAACAAGGGTTGCTGAAGTAGAGGGTTTGAATCTACCACAGATTGAAACGTGGGAAATGTTAAAGAACGAATTGAAAACTCAATTCCATCCAAGCAATTAATCTTAGTTGGCAAGGGATGTGCTACGACGTTTGAAACAGGGCAGCACAGTGAGGCCTTATATCAAGGAACTTCGGTCCTTGATGTAGAATATAGGAAACATGGTCGAAAAAGACAAATTTCACTCTTTCATAAGTGTTGAAAGGATGGACACAACGAGAGTTATGGATATAGAATGTGCAGACTCTTATTTCTTCCATAGTGGCAGCAAACAAGTTGGATGACTTCGATGAGGGTAACGACCCAAGGGATTATTCGCACTTCACACATAAAAACAAAGGGAAAGAGTGAAAGAAAAATGGGAAGGGCCAAGCTGCCGGAAAGAAAGATGAAGGTCGAAACACTAGACAAGAGGAGTCTTCTATTCCAAAACAGAAGGGAAAGTTTGAAGAATGCTTTACTTGTGGTGGTCCTCATTTGAAAAGGGATTGTCCAGCGTAAGTGAAAGTGAATGCCATACTTGCTGCCGAATTAGAAAAGGAAAAGAACAATTATGCAGAAATGTCAAAAGTAAACTGTTTGGCGTTTGTTAATGATAAAGATGTTGAACAAGATATGATCCTTGTTCGGAATCAAATAGGTTCAGATGAATGATTTCCTCGACCAGGACGTCGAGTTTCATTAGGTTGGGAACGTTTGTAAGGGTCCTGACCAAATGACTAAACATATGCATGGGCGTGGCAAAGGGATGACATGAATGACTTTGCCAAAGGCCAAAATTCAGGTGGAATCAAGCATGCATTGTGTGAGTAGACTGTTGGCATGGTCAATTGGGTTCAAAATATGTTAGTAGGATAGTGTCAAGACATGATATGGCGTTGGCAAGGAAAAAACTCATGGCATGGCTTGGGCGCTGGCTGGCATCAATTTTGGGCAAAGTTGTCATGCGAAAATCAGATGGTCTGGCAAAATGCAGGAAAATTGAGCTGAGATAGATTGAATCATTGTCAATTGTGAATGAAACTCACCAATAAACAAGAAATTACACGAGTCAATTAAAAGTTAGCATTGCCAAAGGGAGGTAGATGTAGGCAGTGGCAAGACATTGGTGGTACGCATGTATGGAATTTGTGCGAATGGATTAGGGTGGACTTTGATGAGGGAATGACTATAAAATACTTTCATATTGTAATAGATTAAAAAAACATTGATGGAATATGCAGCAACGAAACGAAAGTCAAGGAACAAGCTCACATGCCAAGCACATGCGGCGGTTACCTTTTTGTAACCACTTGTGTCCTGATTCGTTGTATCTCTTGTATGCATTCTGAATTCGAATTTTAAATTTTTCTTATCAGATGGGGATGTCAAATAAATTATATTTTAGTGGTATAATAATTTGAGAAGTTTTAGATACGTGTCACAACACTATGCTATGTACCACAGGGCTTCCACATGTTCTATAAATGGACAGCCTTGTGTGTTGGATGAAATTGGCTAAGTATAGAAAATTGGATAGACTTGTCATCCAAAAAGTGAAAGAGGGAAGATTAAGTTTTGAATTTCACCAAGATACTTGTAGTAAAATATTAGGGTTTTAAGAAGTGTCTAACGCAACCATCGACTTGTGATTGTTTCTTAAGTCGAAGTGGAAGTGAAAGTTTGACAAAATTATTGTTCAATGAGTGAGTCCATTGTATTGTTTTGATTATAAATATTAAGAGGCGGACCTAGAGTATTGAACCCGCTCGACAAAAAATTATGTCATATATATAAGGCATATTAAAGAATTTTTGTGTTTATATATTAAAATTCAGCCTCCCAAATATAAGAATAGAGGCTGACTTTGTGGTTGAGCTCTTCAAACCACTACTCTCTTTTTTCAAAACCCCTTAATAGAAATCTTGGATGTGGGCAATACCTAGATCTAAAGAATTACATGCTCTCAAGATCGAAATATTTTTTTCACCAACTTATTGATATAAAATATAGTGGTGTCAATAAGTACTCAACAAGAGTAAAGTACACCGACATTTAATTTTGTGAAAGTAGAAGAAGATGATGAAAGTTCTTTTTATTTCGAAAGAGAGAATTACTCTTTTTATATACAACAAAATGTAGTGTGAACAAATATTTATTGTGTCTTATCAGAAAGGTTACAACTATTTGGAAAAGTTACAAACCTTAAGAAAGTTCACAATCTTTCATAAAAGTCACAACTTTTAATAAAATGCAACTCGTCATTAAAGTCGCAACTCTTCATAAAAGTCACAACTTTTCATAATAGTCGCAAGTCTTCATTAAAGTCACAAATTTTCATAAAAGTCACAACTTTTGATAAAAGTCACACCTCTTCATTAAATTTGCAACTTTTCATAAAAGTCACGACTTTTCATAATAGTCGCAACTCTTCATTAAAGTCATAAATTTTCTTAAAAGTTACAACTTTTGACAAAAGTCACACCTCTTCATTTAATTTGCAACTTTTCATAAAAGTCACATCTTTTCGTTGAAAGAGGAAGGATTGTTTTGGAAATAAATAAATTTAGAAGGCAATTCTTGCTTGTGATGGGCCACGTAGGCGGGTCTAGGGTTCTCTTTTATATAAATATATGATATGATATGATTAGTATCTATAGTCCATTGTGTAGCTATGGAAAATTTTGGAAATCGATTGTTTCTAATTACTGATTTGTTATCGCTTAAATTAATTTTCTATTCTTGTTTTAGTATTTCTTGACTAATCATCATAGAGATAAATTTCTTTTTTTACTCTTAAACTTGAGGGAAACTATGGTAGATAGACCAAAGGATACCGAAAGCATGATCTTCCATTAAATTAAGTTGATTATTTTAGGAGTGACACCCGGACAAACATCTAGCTTGGTTAGGAAGAAGAATGAATATAAATTCTCGCCAATTAGGACTCTCTATCCCTCTCAACGATGTAGTTCAAGACAATTATTTGGAGTAGGCGATTAGAGGTCGAAAGATTATTATCATAAATTCAAACCTATAAATAAGTAATTTGATAAACTAGTTAATTCGTACATCATGAGATACATGAAACCCTATGCATGTTGTGGCCTTGAAATAGTGTAACGACGTAATCTTATTATTTAATTCTTGCATTCATCTCTTTAAAAATAAAATAAATAACTTTGATACTCTTAAATAAATAATTAGGCTAATATTTAACTCAAAATTACTTTGGGTTCGATAATTCAATTATTTTAAGAGTCACTATATTATTTGTGCGACCACCTGAACATTGTGTGCAATTGGGAGCAAAACTTCTACTTGTGGAGGAAATGATTGCAACCGTTGTTGTATTTAAATTAATATTGATTGAAATTCATTGTGACTTAGATTTCCAATAGCAGAAGATATCTTCCTCATTTTGAGATTTTTAGTTTCCTAGATGAATGGTACAGTCTACTTCTAAATTAACAATTTTGAGTTTCTTTAGTTTCATTTTATCATGATATTCTGTTACCTAGAAGTGCATTTTGCATATTTAGAAATATTCACAAATATGATATATAATTTACAGTGGGCATTCCTTTAATCGAGGTACTAAGAAGTTAAAATATTTAAACGTAATGCAGGGGTGTAATTATGTCAACTTAAGGAAATTACAAGAGTGGACAAACTAAAGGAAAAACTCAGCATGTTCTCGAAATCACTAGAAACCTCATGTCTGCGTCAAGTCTTCTCTCTAAGCCCTAGCGTGAATTAAAATTTTCTAAAGTGGAGTTATTTTGTTTTATTGATTTCCATGACATCTTTGGATTGATCAAAATGACGTTCATATTTTTAGGTCAGTGCTAGAAGTGTCTAAAAATCTATACTTTGTTATGATTCTTGGTATTTGTTCACAATTTTCTATTATGAGAACCTGCTTTTCTGTTGTATTTTTTTAATGGGTATTTCATTCTTCGGGCTAATCATCAAGTTGTGAATATTATTTATTTGTTAATGTATATATTTTTATTCTATCTTTTTTAGAAAGGAAAACATTACATAACAATTTTCATAACTTCATTTTAGTTTTGATAATCTAAATAAACATTAGAAAATTCTTGATTATAGGGAAGTGGGTTCTAGTAATTTGTTTTTTCCACGCCTCGAGCTACCCTTGAGACGTGGACACGGAACCTAGGACAACAAGTTATCCCAAGCTAACTCTGTTAGAATGATCATTAGCATACTAAATAGAATAAACTTAATGTTGAATCTTAATCATACTCCCTCCGTTTAAAAAATAATGTCCCTATTTTTTTAGTATGTTTCAAAAAGAGTGACCCCTTTCCTTTTTTGGCAACACTTTAACTTTAAGTTTCCACATGGCATGTTTAAGACCACAAGATTTAATGTCATTTTGCTACATTTTACGTAACTTTAATTTAGAACAACAAGATTAAAAAGTGTTATTTATTTTCTTAAACTTTGTTCCAAGTCAAACTAGACCATCCTTTTTTAAACGGAGGGAGTAATTTAATATGAAAAGATGGGGAATATGCATATGCTAAAACTAGGTTATATGAAAAATTATGTGTTTAATACAAATAAATTATTAACGTTTGATATATCAATGTACATTCTCATAGAACAGTCTTTCTTCTTTACAAACAACACTGGTGTACCCCACGACAAAATACTAGGTTTGATGAAGCCATTGTCGAAAAGTTTTTACAACTGATCTTTCAATTCCTTAAGCTCCGCTGGAGCCATTTTGTGAGGAGAAATAGAAATAGGTTGGGTATCTGGAAGGAGATTAATTCAAAAGACAATTTCCCGAGGGACTCCGAGAAGATCTAATGGAAACACTTCTAGAAACTCATTAACTACTGGAACTGACTCAAGAGTTGGGGTTTCACAGCTAGAATTCTTAACCCAACTAGATAATAGAGATAACCCTTAGAGATCATCTTTCTGTCTTGAAGGTAAGAATTGAATTGACCCATAGGCACTAAGTTACTACCCTTCCATTCTAAGATTGGTTTGTTTGAAAATTAAAAACCAACAATCCTAGTTCTACAATTGATTGAGGCATAACATAAATGTTACCAATCCATGCCTAGAATTACATAAAAGTCAACCATTTCTAAGTCTACAACATCTGCTGAGGTGACCTTCTAAGAGACTGTGATAGGTCAATTTCTGTATAGGCGTCTAGCTATAACATGGTAACCAACTGGAGTAGAGACTAAGAAAGGTTCTGAGAGAGTTTCTAGACTAACACAAATTTGTAATGCTATGTAAGGATTTAGAAAAGAATGAGTATCTCCTGGATCTAATAATATATAAATATCAAGGTGAAAGACTCGTAATGTACCAGTGACTACATCAGATGAACCTTCCTGATCCTGGCGATCCTGAAGAGCATACAACCTGTTTTTGCACTGACCGCCACCCGTACCATATGAGTAACCCTGCTCAGTCAGGTTACTTGCTGGTACTGCTCTAGCATTACCACCTCTTAGACCCTGTGTATAAGGAAAATCCCTCAACCTGTGACCAGACTGACTGCACCCCAATCGTCCTTCCTTTCAAGTGAGGCACTCACCTAGATGTCTCTTACAACAGTCAGGGCAAGTGGGGTAAGTCTTGGTGCCTGAAACACTTCCATGAGACTTAGAACCTGGTGTCTTAACCTCTTGATCATACTTGTACTTTGATGATAGAACACTAGCTGACGAAGTGGCTGGGATTGAAAATTTCTGCTTACTCTCCGAGGGATTTTGGCCATCGATTTTTGCTAAGAATAGTTATAGTTCCCTTTCCTAGCCTTCTTATTCTCCTTGTTTTGTTCCCTAATCTTATCACCCTCAACCTGCTGAGCGTGAGTCATAATCATATAGATGTTCGTATCTCCTAGTAACATATCATTTCTTTACTTTGTTTACATTAAATCTGACACTTCATACAAGAACATATTCATCTGAGCCCTGGAGTCACTAACCATGTTAGGAGCCTACCTGCAGAGTTGGTTAAACTTGAGCCCATACTCTTGGGCCGTCATGTTTCCTTGCCTTAAATTTATGAATTCCTTAGCCTTTGCTTCTCTCAAATCTATAGGGAAAAACCTTCCCATGAAGGTTTAACTTAAGCAATCCTAAGTAATAGGTGTTGTATCTCTACCCCTATTTTCCTTCCACTGAGTGTACCAGATATGAGCAACATATTTCAGCTGGTATAATGTCAACTCAACCCGATCATTCCTAGTGACCTGCATCACGTCAAAGATCTTTTTTATCTCATTTAAGAAGTTCTGGGGATCCTCACTAGTCTAAGATCCTAAGAACTCATATGGTTTCATCCGAACAAAATCACAGACCGTAGCTGTAGTGGATCCACCATTTTCATTCACATGAGCTTGAACCAGATTATTCTGGGTGGCCACACTTAGAGCCAACATCTGAGTGGTGTTCTTGAACTCAGCATTGGAGACTTCCTGATATGGGAATGGAGGAGCAACGTTTGCATTTCTGGCATTCGCATTCGTGGCGTTAGCTCTACGAGCAGGCATGATCTAAAACAAACAACGTTGAGTTATAATAGAAATAGATCATACCTTACGCACGATAAGAGTTATAAGAAAGTGATGTTTTTCCTATAACACTTGATCGCCTCTCTCTCATTATATATGGTCCACTTCACACCCATGAAAAAGACCTTACTTAGTGCGAGTTTTCACACATGCTAGGACCCTTAAATCTAGTGCTCTGATGCCAAGTTTTCAAGCCCCAAGCTACCCCTGAGACGTGGACACGAGACCTAGGATCACAAGTGATCCTAAACTAACCCTGCTAACATTATCACGAGCATACTAAAGATTATAAGATGAATGCAATGCTAAATCAAAATCTATAGTGAAAATATGGAAATACCCATATGTTAAAATTGACATATATGAAAACTGATGAATTTAATACAAAGATGTTATCAACTCAATAATAAGCTAAAACTAAGTATATTTAAAAATATCCTCGAACTGACTAAAGATACTGGGACAGGCCCTAACTAAGTCTAGGAAAACTGAAACTAAAGGACTAAAATACTAGAAATAAATCATGAATATTGTCCTCAGAGAATAAGGACTCACCACTGATTTTGTTGAACTAGAGATCGGAAATCGACCTAAGCTTGATCTGGATGCTAGGAACCTGAACCTACATCACGAGAAGATGTAGCCCACGTGTGCGTCAGTACTTAAAAGGTATTGAGCATGTAAGATAGAATAAAGCTAAAATAATTCATAACTGAACAAGCACAAAAGCATATATAATATCCTGAACATAATATAATAAATTCTAAACTAATTGGATGCAATGACAAAATTTATAACATGTTGAGACTGAATACTAACTTAATTGTAAATACTGTCAATGCAATAGAGTATGATTGAACCGTGGAAGTTACTAATAAGCGATAGTAAAAGCACATGAGCTAAATTTGGGGTCCGATGTATACACCCCATCGAGAGACCCAATATACCTATTAGAGGAAAAAAGGCATGATGGTGTAATCACTAAAATGATACCTACAGAGGGGACTTACAACCTACTTGGCTATTAACTTGGGACTATTCGGGTATGTTGAACCCTAGTCCAACTCGGTATTATGCTAATCCCAATTAATTAAGTGATTAACACATTATGACTGAATTTCTATAACTATTGGATAGCTCAAAACTTAACATGGAAATTGTGAATGCAAAAATTTATCAGATAATGATGTAGTAATAAATGAGACATGTATATATGAGGTAACTGAAATATCTTACTAGCATGTGTAATTCAAGACTTAAATAAATACATAGCTAGGGTTCTAAAAATCATGCAATAAACTGAGAAATAATATTGTAATCTGACTTGGAACATATAACTAACTAATTCATGATAATTTGTTGAAGTCCTAGAAACCCCAGGTCTAATCATGATAAGGGAATCAAGAATTTAACTGAAAACTAAGGACCCAATGGGTGAAAGTAACCCACTAGTGAAATCTCACATACCGGGTGATGAAATCCACGGTGAAATCTTTAGATTTCGGGGCTGAAACCGATGAAATGTTGTTGTGTTTTTAAACTAGGGTTTTTCAACTTTTTTCTCTTTTCTTTCTTCTAATTTTTATTGTTTTAATTAATAATTTTACTTAGGTAAGTTTTTGTTATGTTTCTAGGCAAAAAATTACTAAAATTTGGTGATTTACGGCTTAAATGATGTATCTTAGGGGTTAAACAAACTGGAAAAAGACCAAAAGACCCCTAAACTAATTATTGTCAAATTAATCGGCGACCTTGTCTGAAAGGACGCCACTCAATGGACGGTCCGTCGTTTGGATCTGCTTGACAATACTTCACTAAAACGGGCATAAATTTTTACTCAAAGGTTAGAGTTTAGCAAACTCGATGGCTATGGAAAGATATTTAATTATCTGTCATATCATAGATCATGGGATACCTAATTCATTTTATGCTAAAAGTTATGACCATTTGAAGTTTATCCTACAAGTAATTCCCCTTAACTAACTGCTAAACATCACTTAAGGTCAGACCTACAAACCGTAGATCGAACAACTGTCCTTTCTGGTCATCCGTAGTTCATGTGAGAGGCTAGGTAACTTGAGTCTCAATGCACCGACAAAGACCATGGACCATAGTCTGATTTAAGGATCGTAGGTTTGTCCGTGGATTAACACTTCGTCAATTTTTCTAGGATATGTTATGGGAGATCTTCAGTGGAATACGACGGATGCATAGTACGAACCATAGATCATACTACAGTCCGTCGAATGTTATAGTTGATTGCACCTTTAGATTTTTGAAAAAATGATTTTTGTTTATTTTGTATACGTGGTGTTACAAACTGATGCAATACTTTTACTCATCCCACACCGCTCTAATCTATGCATCCATGTATATGGGTTGCCTCCCCTATGCTATGTGCCTCTGCATATATGATATCTCCTCTTTCATTTTGTATACAAAAACTATAAACACTCTTATCGGGTTTCCTTCACTAGATCCATCCGTGTTGCAAGTAAACTAACCCTGTATTGGCATCTTCCACCTCACGAGTAGATAATGTATGTTGGACTAATATCTCTGAAGTGTATCCACCATTTTTGACTAATGTTTTGACATCCTTTCGATCCATGGGAATTTGATCCTTATTAGTTGATGTATTCCCAATTGGCATTGTTAAAACATAGACCTACAAGTTATCACCTTCCCATGTTTTATAAAATTTATTCTCTTCCATAATTCCCACATTATGATTGCAGGGACTACCTTTAGTATCTGATCTTATTTTGGTGACATCTTGTGCTCCCATTATCTATAACTGGTTTGTTTTAATTTCTAGTTAGGCTGAGACTTACAGTAGAAGAAAAATGCTTGCATAGATTTTGTTCTATGGAAGCTGCTAGTAATAGAAAAGACATGTATCCAATTGACCTTACTCACAACAGTAACATTTTGAGACCACATATATCCTCAATTTCTTTAAATTATCATATATGGCTATTCTCCTCTTTAAACCCTCCATAGGGAAAAGCCAATCTTGAATAGAAAACTTTACCTTCATATAATTAATCCATTCATTCACTGACAGTTTTTTTTTTCATGCTGTTATAGGTTTATTTGACAATGAAATCCCCTTTAATGTTATGCATCACCATGCTTTGTCAGTGCTATTTTCCTTGAGAATGGGCCTGATTTTCATTGTTGCATGTTATACCATTTCCTCCGAAGGCACTGATGTCATCTTTTGTTTATTCCACTCATAATTTATAATAAAATAATTTACCTCCAATTCCTCATCTTGTCCCAACTCTCCTTCAGTAAAGCATAATGCTCCTTGCTGGTCCAATTATGAAATAAAAAACTAGAATTTCCAGTTTTGATTTGCCACAATATATCATGTTCTACCTCCACCCTGATCTTAATCATCTTCTTCCAAACATGTGAGGCTCTGAACTTTTCACACTTAACTGATGCATTTTCTTGCAGTACTTATTCTAGATGTATTCAACCCATAAAGTGTTTATGGATACTCTAGAGTTCCATTATAGCTAAGAAAACAAGCCTTTATTTATATCCTGAATCTACCTAAATCCAATTCTACCTTCATGTTTTGGAAGACACAAATCCCCCCATGCCACCTAGTGTTTACCTTTAAATCCCCCCACATTTCCCAAAAGAATTTAGTAAAAATTTGATGATTTTGGTCCATGACTTTCTTCGCTGGATTCATAGTTGATGACAAGTAAACTAGCATAGACTGAAGTACATGGTTGACATAAACATACTTTAACCTCCAAATGATAGGAATTTATTATGTCATGAGAAGATTATCATAGCAAATTTCCTAATCAAGTCTTCAAAATACCCCAAGATGCTCCTCTCATAAAATATTGGACATTCCAAATAAAGAAAAGGAAAAGTTCTTTGTGTTATCCCAGCTAACCTTCTCAGTTTGATTTCCACAATAAGAGGTGTTTTCTCATGAAAATAAAATACTCTCGTATATTTATTAAATAATTTAGCCTGAAGTACTTCCATACTCTTTTAGCACCTGCATTATTTGTATCACTGAACTTCTTTGCCATAGCAAAAAAGGATGGTATCATCTACTAGGATAAATGAATCTCATGACTCCACTTTGGAAAATTATATCCCTTAAAATATGCATCCGCATGTAAGTTGTTGCTAGGACCTCTACTGCAATAAATTAAAGAGTAGGGGATAGAAGATCTCGCTGCCTCAATCCTCTCGAAGATCTGAAAAACCATGTTCCCTATAATTAATCAGAATTGAATACTAGTTGTTGGGTATAATCTTCCATATCATATCAAAAATAATTTCAGTGAAATAGAATCTTCTCATCACTTTGGTTGAGAATATCCATGAATCTCTTTCATATGCCTTGGTCATATCAAGTTTCACATCCACGTTAACATTTTCTTCCTCATATTTATATATCTAATTATTTCTTGTCCCAACAATACATTCTCACTGATACTTCTACACTTAACAAAACCTAACTAGGTTGGAGAAATTATATTGGGTAAGACCAGAAGAATTTTTTCATGAACCACTCGTGAAATGATCTTATTCACAAAATACTAAGGCTTAGTGGTCTGATATTTGAGAAACTTCGTACTGATTCTTTCTTGGGTAGCAATACTAAGTTGGTATGGATAACGAATTTTGACATCTCATGCCCGTAGAAAAAAGCTCTTACTAATTAGTAACATCATCCATGATCTCCCAACTACATTTAATAAAATGCCCGGTTAATCCATCCGGCCCACAACCACTGCTCCTATCCAATCAATGACCACTTTTTCACTTCATCCTGATCTAGAAGCCTACTCATTGTTTCATTTTTGTCTTCTGATATACTCTTTGGAATCTGGTCAATCACGGCGTAGTCCGTTTCCATCATTTTACATGAAATTGTTCTTCAAAAAATCCCACAACCACATGACCAATATGTTCATTTGTCTGCAACGTAATTTCTTGGTCAGTCACTATTTTACCAACATGCAAATTCTTCATTTTCCCTTTAACATACGAATTGAAAATTTTTGTAGTTCTATGCCCATGTGTATTTACTCCCTGATGTTCGCACCTCTGTCAACTCACATGCATTGCGACATGATGCAAACTCCAAAGCTTCATTATGTGTGAATGCAAGGCCTCCTAGTTTTTCTTCCTCATTAAGAGTAACAATGAAATCTCCATCGACGACACATGGACATTTCTGACTTCCTGCTAACTCCTCCTCTCCCATAATTCTAATTCATCCAACGCATTACATCTCGGTACACGACTGTAATTAGAAAAAATTATTTTCAATTATGAACGAAATGGTTATTTGTTGGACCGTATCGAGAATAATTTACCTTCCCAAATTGTCCTAAAAAACCCCCAAATCTTTCCAGAACTGTTCACGCCCGCATGCTCAAAGCCTAATTTTCTTTTTTAATCTTGCAACTCAAATAGATTTTGAAATGGTTCCATTAGAGCTATTAATGAATATATGTGTCTTTTTTTAAGTTCATTAATCTCTCAACATATTTTTGATTATTAAACGACCTCATATTCCAAAGATTATGTTTTTCAATCATTGATCTCTATTAGACGCCCTCTCCCTGCTACTCCTTGTTTGGACCTGTAAAGGAATTTGTACTTTGCCTTTCCTTGGTCTATTTTTCAACCTATTGGTATGCCTCACTAATTTGGTGAATATTGTATTCCAACTCTTTATCCTCGTCAAGGTGTTTTTTTTTTTTTGCAAAACGCCATCATCATCCTCTATTAAGTCTAGACCTTTCCTTAATAGAGATTCTACCTCGTCCCCATATTATCATTCTCCGAATTTAGATCTTGTTTAAGCACGTAATGTAATTCATAATAAGTACAGTACTTTTTTTTCCGTAGTTGTTCTCCTCATTGTTATACTTTGTTGAACTACTCCTTTCAGTCACATCTCCGCCACTTTTCCTTCCTTAAGAACTGTCCACAACGTCACTATGTTTCTTTCCAGCATTATTGTACCCTTCAGCCTGCTCATTATCCATTGTGTCATCCTTAAACTTGGATCTCTTGTCCTTGTTTGCACTTCTTTGAACACCAGGAGTGCCTACATTTGTATCCACAAAATTCAAATAACGTTTCTCCTTGTCTTCCTTTTTTCTTTTTTATCTGGTTTCAACAGGTTGTATTTATTTTCAGTAATTATTCCAACCCTGTCCCACACCATCTACAACTATTTCGGTCTACTCGTAATTTTGTGTATCTTGTCTCTACAAAACCTTCTTGTCTATTGGATTGTTGCATGTTTCCCACTTTTGTTGAGTCTTCCGCGGCTGTTCTCCTAGCAATATGATTCTTCTCTATTATGTCGTTTTTCTCCCTTTCAACTTGTCTTTTTCTTATTGTATAAAATTCAGGATTCACAACAAAACATTGTTCCTCATTGTGTCCCTGAATCATCCATGTCTGACAATACTTTGGCACATAATTGTACTTAATTTTGATTCATTCCTCCATAACTTCCTCACTGTTTCTCCTCATTCAAATTTTAATCCGTTTTCAGAATTCTTTGAGTAGATTTACATCGACCTTAACTCTTGCACAACTTGGCCTCGTCTTATTCTTTGTTGACAAGTCTACAAGTAGTGGTTTTCCTACTGCTAGTGTAAGTGAAAATACTACTTCTTCCCCAAAATGATTTGGTGGAAGCGATGGAAAACATATCCATGCTATTGTTGTTGTTCTGTCCTTCTCGGGATTGAACACTGGATCCCATTTCAGCGTTCTCATTGGAAAAGACCAGTTATTCTGTGTGATGTAAAAGGTGTGTTAGATAATAGGTGTACGTAATCCTCCAATAATGTCTCCCTTATGAAAAGATTTATATAACTAAGCAACCCAATATTGCATTCTCCATTTAGTTCACATTGTGTAGGGATCAATTTTCTGAGATCTTGTATATCACGCCACCCATATGAAAACTTCCCAATCACCACATATTCCATATTTCCGTTTAAGATCAGTTGGTTTACTTCTTCTAATTCTTAAATGACTTGTGGTTCTGCATGTAGGTTATAGGTTTGAGTGGTAATGGCTTAACGTTGGTTTTTTCAGTCTTAGGGATTACACATATGTTAGTGCGGATGGAGTTACAAGTCAACCTACCTCAGAGGGAGGTTGGCTGTTGGCCGAGCCGGCCATTGAGTGTCTAAAGTAGAGTTTCACGATGTAGGATTACATTTCCTAGAGAGCATCTATAACAATGTTTCTAGTTCATTTCATCAATTATACCAAAAATAATATTGATATCCACAAATCATGTGCTCTTATCTATCTCGTCATTCAAAGCACAAATCTTCAACAACTTCTTCTTTGTTCAAAATCTTTTTGCTCCTCTTCGTTTCAATTTGTAGCAAATGAGTTTCTTAAAGTTGAAATACCTGAGACCAACTTCAATATGATCGAGAAACTTCTCATGTTTAGTTAAGATGATTATAACTACATTGGATATATTACAATTGTTAGTGTACGTTTTTCTCTTATAGAAAAAAAATCAAAAAAAAATATTTAGATTTACAAACAAAGAGAATCAAAGCTTGATGATCAAAACTAAAATAAAGATATCAGAATTATTAGTGTTATTTTTTTTCTTATCAGAAAAGATAGAAGAAAAATTAGAATCAAGAAAATTCTAATGTTCATTTTAGATGATCAAAACTAAAATAATGATATCATCATTATTAGTATTTTTTTTTAGAAAAGATAGCAGAAAAAATATGTACATTAATAAACAAAGAAAATCAAAATATATAGTTCATCCATAGCTCGAAATATGTATTCAAAAAAACAATAGAAAAACAGGTTGTCGTAACAAAAAATTCTAAAGAATACCCAACAAGCATAAAAAAAATTATAGATTTTCAAACACTTCTAACACCCATTGACCTAACAATTTATAACTGTCGTTTGCATCAACTGAATGATATCATAAAAATAATACAAGAAAAACATCAGTATTACATATCCAACATAGACGCAAATAATAGAAGGTAGCGATTTCCGCTCAGGTTGGACTAATGATGCTAATTTTTTTCTTGTTTGGTTTGTATAACATATTTTGATTAATCAAAATGACAATCATGTTTTAGGTCACTGTGTGCTAAAAGTGAATGAAAATCTATAATTTGTTATGGTTCTTAATATTTCTTCACAATTTTGTGTTAAGAAAACATGTTTTTGTGTTGTGCTTTGTTTATGTGTATTTTATTCTTTGGGATAATCATCAACCTTTGATTTTCTTTGTCTGTTTCATGAATATATTTTTCTACTATTTTTTCTAAATAGGATAAAATTAAATCAACAATTTTCATATCGGCATTTTATCTTTGATCATCTTAACTAACCATGAGAATTTTCTTGATTATTGTGATGTGAGTCTCAAGTAATTCAATTTCAAGAGACCCATCTACTACAAAGGGAACGAGGAGAGGCAATAAGATTTTCAACAAAGAAGAACTTGTAGAAGATTGGTGCTTTGAATGTGAAGATGGAGGAGAACTCATGATTTTTTACTATGGGCAAGTTCTTTTGTTAATAAAATAATTTTATTTTTGTTATTATTGATGAAATTAACTAGAAACATGGTTGTTGTTTTAGAAATTTTTTAATGATAACCATGTTACTAGTTTATTTTATAAAATATAACAACTATAAAATTGATTTTCTTAGCAAAAGGACTTGCTCATATTCACAAACCATGAGCTCTCCTTCATCTTCACATTTAAAACACCAATATTCATCAAGCTCTTCTTTGTTGAAAATCTTTTTGACCCTCTTCATCGCAATTTGTAGTAATGACTTTCTTGAAATTGAATTACAAAAGACCAGTTCACTATAATCAAGAAAATTCATATGTTCAGTTTAGATAATCCAAACTAATATGCAAATATGATAATCATTAGTATAATCTTTTTCCTTATAGAAAAAATAGAAGAAAAAATATATAGATTAACAAACAAAGAAATCCAAAGCTAGATGAATAGCCCAGATATTAAAATACATATTAAACAAACACAATAGAAAAGAAGGTTTTCTTCACACAAAATTCTCGACAACTCCCAACAATCATAACCAAATTATAGATTTCAAACACTTCTATCACCCATTGATCTAAAAAATTATGAATATCTTTTGGATCAACCGAAATATATCTAAAAAATAAAATAAGAGAAACATCAGCATTACTAGTCTAACATAGACGTATATCCCTACATTTTTCAATAGAAAGCTAAATTTTTTTCTAGCAATAACATCAAACATAGAAAAGAGAATTGGGGGTAATGGAAAAAAAAACAGAGAAGAGAATTAGGGGTAACGAAATAAGAGAGAATTGAGTGTAAAGAAAATAGATAGATTTTTCTATTAAGGTTTTTTTAATAGAAGAGTCCAATTAAACAAAGAAATAATTTTTGGATTGGAGGAATGTTTTTTTGGATACAACAATCAGTCGCTTATGAGTTGCTGACACACACTCAACAATCCTCTCTTTTTTCATTGCACGCCCCCCAATTCTCTCATTTCTTCTTTACAACCAAATCTCTCTTCTTTAGTTCATGTTATTAGTAAAAAAAAAATTTAACTTGCTATTATACAAGTTAGACTAATGATGTTGATTTTTTTTATTTTGATTTGTATGAAATATTTCAATTAATCAAAATGACTTTCACGTTTTAAGTCAATGGGTTCTAGAACTGTTTAAAAATCTGTAATTTGTTATGATTCTTGCTATTTCTTCAGAATTTTGTGTAAAGAAATAATGTTTTTCTGTTGTGCTTTCTTAATGACTATTTTATTATTTGGGTTAATCATCAAGCTTTAATTTTCTTTGTCTGTATAATGAATATATTTTTCTACTATCTTTTCTAAAAGAGAAAAGTTTAAACCGACAATTGTTATAACTACATTTTAATTTTTATCATCTTAACTAACCATGAGAATATTCTTGATTATAGTGATTTGAGTATTAAGTAATTCATTTTCAAGAGACTCATCTACTACAAAGTACAACGGAGAGGGGCAGTAAGATTTTCAACAAAAAAGAACTTGTAGAATATTGGTGCTTTGAATGTAATGATGGAGGAGAGAGCTCAGAATTTGTGACAATGGGCAAGTCCTTTTACTAAAAAAACTAATTTTGTTTTTGTTATAATTGATGAAATAAACTAGAAACATGGTTTCCATATTAGAAACATTTTTATGATAACTATGTTACTAGTTTATTTCATCAAATATACCAACTATAAAATTGATTTTCACAGCAAAAGGACTTGCTCATAGTGACAAATCATCAACTCGCCTCTATCTTTACATTGAAAACACAAATCTTCATCAAGTTTTTCTTTGTTGAAAATATTTTTGATTCTTTTCATCGCAATTTGTAGTAATGAGTTTCTTGAAATTGAATAACCAAAGGCGAGTTCACTATAATCAAGAAAAAATTCTTATGTTCAATTCAGATAATCAAAATTAAAATGCAGATATGATAATTATTAGTGTAAGTTTTTTCTTTTAGGAAAAATAGCATAACAAGTATGCATTAACAAACAAACAAAAACAAAGTTAAATGATTAGATAATCGATTGAAATACATATTAACAAGATACAATTAAAAAATAGGTTCTCTTACTGCAAAATTCTAAAGAACTCCCAACAATCATAATGAAATTATAGATTTTTCAATCACTTGTAGCACCCATTAACCTAAAATATCATGAATATCGTTTGGATTAATAGAAAGATATCATAAAAATAAAACAAGAAAAATATCAGTAATACTATCCACAATAGACACAAATCACTACATTCTTCAATAGAAAAATGAATATTTTTTTATCAATTAATAACATCAATAATAGGAAACAGAATTGGGGGTAATGAAAAAAAAGTAAAAGAATTGGGGGTAACGAAAAAAGAGAGTATTGAGTGTAAAGAAAATAGAAAAATTTTTCTATTAAGCTTTTTTTAATAGAAGAGTCCAACTCAACAATGTTATAATTTTTGATTGGCAGAATCTTTTCTTGGATACAACAACCAGTTACTTCTGAACTGTTAGAACACACTCAACAATCCTCTCTTTTTTCATTACCCAGCCCCTAATTCTCTCTTTTCTTCATTACCCCCAATTCTCTCTTTTATGGTTCATGTTATCACTAAACAAAAAATTTCAACTTTTTATTATAGAAGGTAGAGATTTCCATCTAGGTTGGACTAATGATGCTGATTTATTTTCTAGTTTTGATTTGTATGACATATTTAGATTAATCAAATTGACATTCATGTTTAAGGTCAATGGGTGTTACAAGTGTTTGAAAATATTTATTATAATTCTTGCTATTTCTTAAGAATTTTGTGTTAAGAAAAACATGTCTTTCGATTATTCTTTGTCAGTAGGTATTTTATTTTTCGGGCTAATCATCAAGCTTTGATTTTTCTTTGTCTGTATCATGAATATATTTTTCTACTATTTTTTCTAAAATGGAAAAAATTAAACCAACAATTTTCATATCGACATTTTAGTTATGATCATCTTAACTAACCATGAGAATTTTCTTGATTAAAGTGGTCTCAAGTAATTCAATTTCAAGAGACTCATCTAGTGCAAAGTATAAAGAAGAGGGGCAATAAGATTTTCAACAAAAAAGAACTTTTAGAAGATTAGTGCTTTGAATGTAAAGATGGAGAAGACCTCATGATTTTTGACTATGGGCAAGTACTTTTGGTAAAAAAATAATTTTATTTTTATTATAATTGATGAAATAAATTAGAAACATGGTTGTCATTTTAGAAAAAAAATTATGATAACCATGTTACTTGTTTATTTCATCAAATACACCAAATATAAAATTGATCTTCTTAGCAAAAGGACTTTCTCATACTCACAAGTCATAATCTATCCTTCATCCATACATTGAAAACACCAATATTCAGCAACATCTTCTTTATTAAAAATCTTTTTGACCCTCTTCGTTGCAATTTGTAGTAATGACACTCTTGAAATTAAATTACCAAAGACCAGTTCACTATAATCAATAAAATTCATATGTTTAGTTTATATGATGTAAACTAAAATGCATATATGATAATTATTAGGATAATTATTTTTCCTTTTAGAAAAAATATCAGAAAAATATATACATTAACAAATAAAGAAATCAAAGCTAGATGATTAGCCCTGGAATTGAAAAACATATTAACTAAACTCTATAGAAAAAGTGGTTCACCTAACACAAATTTCTGAAAAAATCTCAACAATCATAATAATATTATATATTTCAAACACTTATATTACTCATTTTGTAACGCCCCAAGCTACCCCCGAGACGCGGATACGGAACCTAGGACCACAAGTCTCCTAAGCTAACCCTGTTGGCATGATCATGAACATACTAAAGATAATAAATTGTTACGGAAACTAAATCATAATTTATAATAAAAAGATAAGGAATACCAATATACTAAATGTGATATAATATGAAAATGATGAGTTTAAATCAATGAAGTTACTAACTCAACACTAAGCTGAAATTGACTATGTTTGAAATAAGCCTCTAAACTGGACTTGAAATACTAGGACAAGCCCCAGCTAAATGTAGCAAAAACTGAAACTAAATGACTAAAGTTTTAAAATAAAATTCATGACTGTTGTTGTCGGAGAATGAGGACTCACCACTTAATCTGCTGAACTGGAGATCGGAAATGGATCTATGCATGATCTGGATGCTGAGCATCTGAACCTACATCACGATAATATGTAGTGTACGTATGCGTCAGCAAAGAGGGATCAAAAATGTTGAAAATGAATCAAAATAATTGAGGACATTGAGGATTGAACGTGTGACCTCATGATGTTAAAAACCATGAAAATAAAGAAGTAAAAAGAAATGTGGTGAAAAGGATTCAAACCATGGTATTGGATGGAAAATCTAACTTAAAATATAAAAAAAAAAAGAAATGAGAGGATTAGGATTTTAACCCATCACCTCTCAATAATATTTAAGGAAGAGTAAAAGAAAAAATAAAATAAAATGTGAGGCATGGGAATTGATCCCACGACCTCTAGGCAGTGAATGAGGGTAAATAAAATAAAAGAAAAGAAATGTGAGGCGTGGGAATCGAACCCACGACCTCTAGTCAATGAAGGAGAGTCAAAGGAAATGAAAGAAAAGAGATGTGAGGTGTGGGAATCGAACCCACGACCTCCTAGGAAGATATAAGGAGAAAATTAAACGAAATTAAAGAGGGGATGTGGGGGTTTGAACCCTCAACCCCTTAGCCAAAGGGGAGAAATTTAAAGGCAATGAAAATAAAAAGTAAATGAGGTTGTGGGGTACCATACCACATCCTCTTAGTTCCATTAAGTGAAAAATGAGGAGAGAAATTAAGGGGAAAATAAAATAAAGGCATTGGGGCTCGAACATGGGTCCCCAAGCCTATCTATCAAACGAAAATGAACAAAAAATGTAAGTGTTTTCAAGGGATTTGAAAACTGGGTTCCTTTGTCGAAAATCCGTATTGATACATAAGTCATACGTGAATTAAATAGTCAAGAATAATGTTGCCTACTTAGATAAAAATTGAGATCTTGGCATACATACAAGATGCATAAGTCTTGTACCACATAATTTTAGGAAAGATATGAATCACTTAAGCAAACTTTGAATGAAGGCTAATGGCTTGTATGTATAGATCAATAAGTCTAACATACATTTATTAAAAATTAACAAGTGAACCTAAGATGTATATAATGAAATTATATAACCCTAGAAGGGTTAAGTAAGAGTATAAAACACACTAAATAGCAAAGTGCATTGGCATATGATGAAACGAATATCATGTAATGAAACGATGAAACCCTAGAAGGGTTACGTAAGAGTCTGAAACACAGAAATGGTCAAGTACATTGGCATATGATGAATTGAATATTCACGTAAAAAGGGGTGAGTAATTATGAATAATAAATGTGGTAATGTTAATAAATATGGTCAAAACATGATATGAGGCTAATGTAAAAGATGGGAACACTCCCAAATGAGCCTAATTAAATGTTACCAAAATGTACTCACCTATAAGAAATCATCTAGTTAGCTATGATGTTCTCATAATACAAGCCAATTTCTATGATGTATGAGTTCAATGTAATGGAACTTTATTTTGAGCACCGATAAATTAGCTATGAGCGGTGATGACTTCTTTCAGGAAGGGCGGAGATTCACGTAACTTTCATGAGATGAGATTGTCTGGCATGTCGGGTATGGGTCTTGTATATCTCCTAGTCTTCGAACCTATACTGCTAATATAGGGATATGACGGGTTTCAATTCCCATGTACGCTAGCACGTTTTGGATCACTTTGGCCGGTGATTCAACTTCTTATCAGTGCAGGGTTTCTTGACACTAGATTTGATGATGCTCACATGATATATGTCGATTACAGTTAAAGTTTCCAATGAATGAATAACTAAGGCTAGCCTCAAATAATGCACATAATGAAATGAATAGTATCAAAGGTGATAGGGAAGGATGATCAAGAGGTGAGTTACACTAAAGCAATGACATTAGTTCATTCTCTTTCATTGGACAACGAATTTGATGTAAGTCTTAAACTACATCCTAGGTATAACTTATGTTCACACTAGCATATAAACGAAATGAAATGAAGTACGCATGAATGAATGAAGAAGACTTTGTGTTTGCTATTAAAGAATCCCTAGTTGAGGTCCCAAAAGTTGAGCCCTCACTTTTGGGAAGTCATAATGTCAAGTTCATGATTCATAGGTCTCATGATATATGAATAAATAATAAGAACAACGTTATGTGTTATATGAATTATGATATATGTTATGTGTATGTTGTTGTGTGCTATGTGCAAAATTTTAAGTATGACGGTGCATGTTACTCTCATGGTATAACTTTACTATTCCAAATTTTGAAAGTTCACTCACTTTCCTCATCACAATTTGGCAAGTCCACTGACTTGACGTATTATAATCATGTTGCTAGGAAAGAGCTATTCTCACTCATACATTTCCTTGGTGTGTGCTTACATAAACACATACTTAGTACAAGTGTGTACTAAATTTTTAGGTGCGGGAAAAGGTGGACGCTAGAGCTACAGGATCAACGCTGCAGCATTCCAAACGTAGAGTATTCATCTGGACTTTGTAGGCCTTTTATTCTTTTGTGGATGCTTTCCCATTTACATTCTAGCTTAGTGGTAGTATTGAGCTAGTGGAGTATATTCCACTAGCGTTTCTTTCACGTTTTTGTTTAGACATTGTATTGGTGCCATTTTTGCAAGTACATCTTTATCGTTATAATAATATGCTTTTTTCATTTGATGATTTTAATGTTAGATTGTTGATGGTGAACAATTATATATGTAATATAATGTTAAGTAAGCATGTTAGGAAATAAAAAGTTTCAAATTTTCTGTTAAAATTAACCTAGATGAAGTTAAAATGACGTATGTAGGATTGTCTGTGACCTCTGAGAGGTGAACGATGCTGGTCTAATTTGGGATCGAGATTCCGGCAGTGAAAAAGTTTGTATAAAATCCCTAGGTAAAATTACATATTATGTTCATCAACCACATTGAGTAGTTTCTAAGTCATTCTATTGAAATCCAACACTATCTTGTATTAGAGACTGCATGATGCAGAGGAAATATTCCCTTCTTCTGATCTTATCGCGTCGTTCCTAATGTTTGACTCCTTGATGTTATGAGTGTGTCTAATATCAAATCCTTGTTGTTTACAGAAGAATGAACACTACAAGAGCTATTGGTCCAATGAGAGGAGTAGCAGCTGCTGGGGAAAATCAAGTTCCACCCAGGCTCCAGCTGAAGGAGTAGTCATGCCAGCTAACCCTGTTGGGTTGACTGATGTTGAGGTGAGGTCATCTCTAGCCCAGATGACATAGGCCATAACCATGCAAGATCAAGACATGATAGTCCAGGTGAATCGACAGAATGTTCGAAGGGAGAACCCACCAGTATGTAGCATGGCTGACAGTCAACGAGAGTTTACAAGGATGAATCCTTCTCTTTTCACAGGGTCTAAGACTGCAGAGGATCCCAGGGACTATCCCTTGAAGTTTGTGAAAATATCTAGGTATGCCACTTCTCTTATGTCTAACAACAGAAACAAGATCTGTAGATTCTTGAAAGGGATTGTTGAGGATCTCGAGTAGGATGTAGGGATGCTATGTTGCATGATAGCATAGATTTTTCCAAGTGTATGGTCCATGTCGAGAAAGTGGAGGAAAGCAGGAAGAGGAAGCACACTAGGGCAGGGAACATGTCAAGGCAAGTTGAGAAGATTTTTTCAAGGAACAATAGTACTGAAATCAGGAATAAGCCCAGGTTTAAGAAGGAACACTCCACCAAGGGGAGTAAACTTCATCCAACGGTTGCTATGATAGAAATTCCAAGTCCAGAGTTAAGAGAAACAATAAAGTAGATAAACCTTAAGAGAGACCACCTTGCATGAAGTGTGGCGAACTACATTGAGGAGACTGTTTGATGGGCACTAACGCTTGTTACAGCTGTGTTAAACCGGGTCACATGGTGAAGAATTGTCCGCTTAGGAATAGTTAAGAACAAGGGAAGGAAATAGTTCAGTCTAATGGTCCAAGTGAAGAGGCTCGAAGGAGGCAATGATTCTTCGCACTCAACTCTAGGTGTGCAGGGGAAGTCACCTCTGGTGAAGTCTCGGGTGAGTATCCTTCATTAGTCCTTCAGGTATTTGACTGTGTATGGTGTGTATGCACTAGTATGAGGTTAATATGTTTGAGTCATCATGTTGGTTGCTGATTTGTATGATTTATCTATTAACTTATGTTGTATGCATTGATGAGACTACTTTATGAAAGAGTTCTTTAGTCTATTAATGTGAAACTACTAGTAGGTTTCGAGGATGTGCACCATCATGTTAATATGTGAATCAGATATTCACCAATGGGGAGTATTGGATTACCTATGCATGTGTACGTTCTACAGGTTACTTATTTATTATTTGTAAAGAGTAGTTTCATTCGGGGACGAATGTTCATAAGGGGGTTATAATGTAACAACCCTAAAAATGGATAAAATAACAAAATGCTTAATGTGTCAAGAAGGCCTATAATTAGACCAGGGTTCACATGGACTGATGCGAGTAGAACCAGACCTCGGAACCCTTGCTACAACCAAGACACCTAACTTGGGGAGTTACTTGAGCTTGGAAAGGTTGGTTCCAACCATGTAGGGATCTCAAATACGTTGATTTACTTGAAGGAGTCCTTACCTTATTAAAAAAGGGAAAATCATAGGTTTTGAGGGTCTAGGGATAAAATGGTGTTTTTCCAAGATAAGGGTAGTATCATAATTACCCTAAATATATAATTTATTATTTAATTAATAATTTAAAGGGGTATTTTGGGGAGAGAGGGCCGAAATTGGGCTCTTGAGCTGAAGTCTTGCTCCACCCAAGTTCGAACCTAGGTTGAACCAATGTTTTAAAGTGATTTTTATTTAATATAATTAATTAATTCTTATTATTCATTATCTTATTTAAATTAAATTAAAATTTAGATTTTTATTTATTAAACAAAACCTTATTAACCAAGTCCTAAAACTAGACTCCTAAGCTTTTAGAACTCCCACTTTCTCACGTTTATCTCTCCACTCTCACGCTCAATCTCTCTTATTCATTCTCACGTATTTTCTCCGCCAAAATACGATAAGAAATCATAAAAATAAACCATGTTCTTCACAATTGAAGAAATCACACGAAATCACAAGAAAACAAACCTTAATCGCATAATAGGCTAAGGGAGGTCGTCATGCGAGTGGATTTGATATTGAGGAGCCTTAGACATGTTCTTCGGTAAAATTTTTGGGCAGCAAGTCAAGAGTCTAAAGTCAAAAAGTTATGGGTTCTCTTCTCTTTGTGTCCCTTTCCCAAGTGACCCCATAAGGTTCAGAATGTTCATTCCGAAAACTAGGATTGGTCCCCGTTGCATGTCCATGGCACTAGCTCCCATTGAATCATAGGTTGATTATGTTTGTTGGTAGGAAAATAGGGATGAAACGAGTTTTCATGATGATTATGTGGTTATATGTATGTTTGGAATTATGTGACTTATGTTGATGTTTCCGAAAATGTAACTACGTGTGTATGTGTGTGTTGCCGCTGCTATTGTTCATGGTTTAGGACTCGAAATGGCATGATAGTTCTTTATATTTCATGTACACATGTTAATGTAAATGTGATGTTCAGATGAGCTGAAATATGGATGATTTGAGGGATAATTTCTTGGCTTAACAAATACATAAAGACTCACCTAAAACGTTGTAAATGCACTAAGAAATTCCCCTAAGAACTAAGGTGTAACTTGATGAAATGATGCTAAAAAATTAAAAGAAAATTTCCAGCTTCTATTGATGAATATCGGTCAGCAAAGAGGGTTAAAAAATTTTTTTTAAAAAAAAATTAAAACAAGCGAGGTCATGGAGGATTGAACACGTGACCTCACCATGTTAAAAACCATGAAAATATGAAGTAAAAGGAAATATGGTGAGGGAGATTCGAACCATGGTATTGGATGGAAAATGTAACTTAAAAGGAAAAATAACTAATGAGAGGAGTGGGATTCGAACCCACCACCTCTTAATCAGATTTAAGGAAGAGTAAAAGAAAAAAATGTGAGGCATCAGAATCGAACCCACGACCTCTAGATAATAAAGGAGAGTAAAGAAAATGAAAGAAAATAAATATGAGGCGTGGGAATCGAACCCACGACCTCCTAAGAAGATTTAAGGAGAAAAATTAAATGAAATTAAAGAGGGTCTGTGGGGGGTTTGAATCCACAACCTCTCGGCCAGAGGAGAAACATTTAAAGGCAATGAAAATAAAAAGTAAATGAGGTTTGTGGGGGTTGGATCCCACATCATCTTAGTTCCATTAAGCGATAAATGAAGAGAGAAATTAAAATGAAGGCATTGGGGCTTGAACTTGGGTCCCCAAGCCGTATGTATCAAACAAAAATGAATAAAAAAATGTAAGTGTTGTTCAAAGGATTTGAAAACCGGGTTCCCTTGCCCAATTTCCGTATTAATACATAAGTCTTATGTGAATTAAATGTTCAAGAATAATGCTGCCTACTTAGATCAAAACTGAGAACTTGGCATACATACAAGATGCATAAGTTTTGTACCACATAATCTTAGGAATATATGAATCACTTAAACAAACTATGAATGAAGCCTCATGACATTTATGTATAGATCCATAAGTGTAATATACGTTTAAAAAAAAGTTAACATAAGATGTATATAATGAAATGATGTAACCCTAGAAGGGTTAAGTAAGAGTGTAAAACACACTAAATTGCCAAGTGCATTGGCATATGATGAAACAAATATTATGTTATGAAATTATGAAACCCTAGAATGGTTAAGTAAGAGTGTGAAATACACAAATCTTCAAGTACATTGGCATATGATGAATCGAACATTCAGGTAAAAAGGGGTGAATAATTATGAAAAACAAATGTGATAATGTTAATAAATGTTTGGGACAACATGATATGAGGATAATGTAAAAGATGAGAGCAATATTTAATGAGCCTAAGTAAATGTTATCAAAACGCACTCACCAATGATAGTGTAAAGTTAATGAAGAGACCAGTTTCTATGAAAACTCTAATGAAAGTATTGAGATTAACACAATTAATACTAATGATGAGATGAGAAATCATCTATTGAGCTATGATGTCCTCATACTGGAATACAACTTTTATGACGTACGAGTTGAATGGAATGGAACTTTATACTGAGCACCGATAGGCTAGCTATTAGCGGTGATGCCTTCTCTCCGGAAGGGCAGACGTTCACGTAACTCTCATGAGATGAGACTTTCCTGCATGTCAGATATGAGCCTCCTTATATATCCTAGTCTTCGAACCTTTATTGCCAATATAGGGATCTAGAGGTGTTCAATTCCCATGTACGCTATCATCTTTTGGGTCACTTTGGCAAGTAATTCAACCTTTTTCATAATGGGGTTTCATGAAAGTGGATTTCATGATGCTCACATGATCTATGTTGGTTAAAGTAAAAGTTCCCAATGAATGAACGAATGAGGTCAGCCTCTAATGAGGCACAACATAAAATGAATTGTAACTAAGGTTTAAGGGCATGATGATAAAGAGGTGAGTTAGACTCAAGCAATAACGTTAGGTAATTCTTTGTCATTGCACCACAAACCTGATGAAAATCTTAAACTACATCCTAGGTTTAGGTGGTGTTCACACTAGCCTATGAACGAAATGAAATGTAGTAAATATTAATGAATGAAGAAGAATTTGTGTTTGATAATGAAGGCTCTCTAGTTGAGGTCCCATATGTTGAGCCCTCATTTTTGGGAAGTCTTAATGTCAAGTCCATGATTCCAAGGTCTCATGGCATATGATTAAATGATATGAACAACATTATGTGTTATATGAATTATGACATGTGCTTTGTGTATGCTGTTGTGTGCTATGTGCAAAATTTTAAGTATGATGGTGCATATTACTCTCTTGGTATAACTTTACTAATCCAAATTTGGGAAGTGCACTCACTTTCCTCATCCTTATTTGGCAAGTCCACTAACTTGACATGCTATAATCATGTTGCTAGGAAAGAGTTATTCTTACTCATTCATGTCCTTAGTGTGTGATTGCATATACCCATACTTAGTATAAGTTTGTACTAACCTTATACAACTCTAAACTTTTAGGTGCAGACACAAGTGGACGCTAGAGCGACAAGATCAACACTGTAGCTATCTGGACATCGTGTATTTTTCAGACTTGATAGGCCCTCAAGTTTTCGAGGATGCTTGCCCATTTACACTCTATCCTAGTTGTAGGATTGAGCTAGTGGACTATGTTCAACTAGCGTTTTTTTCCCGTCTGCTTTCAGAACATGTATGAGTGCCATTTTTGAAAGTACATCTTTATCGTTATAATAAACTGCTTCTTTCATTTGATGATCTTAATGTTAGATTGTTGATGGTGAACAATTATATATGTAATAGAATGTTTAGTAAGCATGTTAGGAAACAAAAACTTTCAAATTTTCCGCTAAAATTAACCTAGATAAAGTAAGAATGACGTATGTAGGCTTGTCTGCGACCTCTTAGAGGTCAACGATGCTTGTTTCATCTGGGGATAGATTCTGGTCGTGACAGTACTAAGCATGTAGGATAGAGTAATGCTGAAATAAAACATAACTGAACAAGCATAAAAGAAAATAAAATAATCTGACATGATAAACTGAATTCTGTGCTAACTGGATGCATTGACCAATTTATAACATGCTTAATCTGGATACTAAGTATATTGATATATGGTTAATGCTAGAGAGTCTGAATGAACTGTGGGAGCTACTAATAACCGATGCTAAAACCACATGACCTAAATGTGGAGTCCGATGTATACGCCCCATCGAGAGTACCCAATATACCCCGCAAAAGGTATAAAGGAGTGCTGACATGATCACTAAACTGATTGACCAAAGAGGGGACTTACAACCTAATTGTCTAGTAATTCAGGGACTATTGGGTACGCTAAACCCTAGTCCAACTCGGTATTATTCTACTCCCAATGAATTCTTTAAATTTAATGTTTATGTATAAGTTTCTGTAAATACAGGATAGCTTGAAACTGAGAATGCAACAATTAATCTGGTAATTATCATTTATAAATGAGGCATGTATATTTGATGTGTCTGAAATATCTGACCTAGCATGTGTAATTCAAGAACTAAAGAACTACAAAGCTATGGTTCTAAAATTCATGCAAATATCTGAAATTTAAAAAATAATCTGATTTGGAACATAAAACTAATAAATTCATAAATTTCCATCAAAGTTCTAGAAACCCTAAGTTTAATCATGACAGGAAAATCAAGAATCTGACTGAAAACTAGGGGCCCAATGGGTGAAAGGAACCCACTAGTGAAATCCCCCATATCTGGTGATGAAATCCACGGAAATTACTTAAGTTTCGGGGCTGGAACTCCTGGAATTTGTGGTGTTCTTGAACTAGGACTCTTGAGCTTTTTCTCTTCTCTTTGTTCTATATTTCTATGTTTTCATTTAATGATTTTACTGAGATATGTTTTAATTATAGTTCTAATCTTAAACTGACTAACATATGATGATTTAGGGTCAAAACGATGTAACTTAGGGTTTAAACGGAGTGGGAAAGGTCAAAAGACTAACCCTAATAAAACCCTTTATATATATTCTCTTTTGGTTCAGTGAATGGGGGATTTTTTTTAGGGATAAGGTTTTGGAGATACACATAGTGTTGCGCAAAATTTTACAGAAATAGAATATTTTTAGAAACAACTCAAACATCAACATTCAAGATCGCAAATTTATACAGAGTTTAAAACAAAGAGGACAAAAATATCTGGTGTAGCACTAGTTTTTTGGATTGGGTACTCTCCAAATACGCAGATATACTCCTGTTATCGAGAGGTGGGTGTCATCTCATAATAACTCCTTGTAGTCCCTGTTCGCTGCCCGAAAAAGGTAGTGTCGCCTTCTTTTAATTTTTTTTTTGCATCCTCTCTTGTCTCAAAATATTAATTTCATATTTGGAAAGCTTTTTGTTTGGTGTATCTTATGTTAGCTTCTCCTCCGTTTATAATTCGTTATATGAGATATATATCTTCAGTCGTTCATCGAGTTGTATGTAATATCAAGTTTAAGTTATGGATTTATGCTAAATGTTGTGACTTCTTTGCATCATGGGTTCGTTTCGCTATGTCCCTTCCTCTTTTCATTCGTTTGGCCTGCAGTGTTATGAACCTGCTCTGTGTGTATCCTTTGTGGTTCCATCTTGTTCGATCCTGTGCTGATTAAAGCATTTAGGATGGAAGGTTTGTTTTGCTGGAGTTTGAATGTCATATATATTTCATAGTCATTTAAATTTCCAGTCGCTAATTTTTGTTTCCATATGTTAAGAACTTGATCCTTTTATGTCTAACATTGCGTTATTTGAGTAAGGAGTTTATGTGTTAGCATGATTGTAACTCCCATGTTGTTCTTGACTCCTGTTATCTTAGTCTAAATTAATAATCATTTGCTCGGCTGAAAAGTGTGTTGTTTTCGACATGTTCAGAAAGTGGTGAATCATATTTTGTTATATGTTTCTCCCCCCTTGGATTTTGATTAATGTGATCTTGGTTAGTGATTTCAGATATGGATTGATTTGTTTTGTTTATTATCTTGGCGTATTTTCATAAGCGTTGCAAATGCATTTAAAATCTATTGTTGAGGATCGATAAAAGTTGAAATGGTTCATATACACGCTCATATGATGTTGTATTTGAATATTGTATTTAAATAGTGCCTCTATATTAAAAAAAGTGAACATTAATCTTTTCGTTAAAAATCTTGACATTTTGCTAACACTTTTCTTTATGCTTATGTGCAAATCTGTCACAGTTTGTCATGAACTCTTATGTCTTTCCCCATTTATGATCTGCCCCGATTTATTTTATTTTGGAAAATCCATGACTGAAGTATATGGGTCCTTTAATTTTGGGTCAATCCGCTTCCTAGTGAAGGTTTAATTTTAAGTTTGTTATTGTTTTTAAATTTGACATATGTTTTTCGCAATTCTGATATATGGGCCTTCCTTTTAGTAGTCTAATGTCATTGTATTGTGTCTTCGTTAACGTTTCACTTGTCTCTCTACATATTTATGTTGTTACAGTTAGGAGTAAATGTGTTGGCTATACCTATATGTGTGTTGTTTTAAGTGTTGGATCATCTTGATGCATTCATTCTGCTCGTTCCATGTTGTTAGTAGTCGGGAAGTTTTTTTGATTTAAGTTCCCTTTCAGGTTAATATGTCTTTCCTTCATCTCAAATATGAATAAGTGTGTCTTTCCTAACTCCCGTTGTCGAGTAAATCCAGAAACTTTCTATAACCAAACCAGATGATTGTTTTACTTAAAAATATATAATATTAAAAAAATTACTAAGTTTCGAAAAAATCAATTAATCCTATAATTTAGTAGAAGTTAATTTTCTTAATTGCTAGATTCGTCACTTGATTTTTTAATTAAAATTAAGAATATTTATTATTATTTTCAAAAGATTTAAACAGATAAAAATCGATCGAAAAGGGTTCGAAGTTCAAATATACATCCCGGGAAGGTGTTAGGCCCTCGGAATATCCGCTAACTCGCGCTTGACCGGAGATTTGACTAAATGACTTTTTAAAATTTTTTTTTAGATATTGACTAAATAAAGTAAAATAAATCTTTTATTTATTTATTGACTAATATTAATATTCTATTTTAATGGATAATTTTAAAGGGAATGAACTTAGAATGAAACGTCTAAAAGGGAAAACTCAAATGTTTGACAAGTCTAATAGTTAAAATAAAGCTAAATATAGAGTATAAAAATAATTTTTTTATTTAAATACGAATAATAGAAATAATTAACTTTGGGAACAAAAACTTAACAAATGAAACATAAGTTAACACAATAGCAAAGTAAATAAAGAGGAGAGAAGAAGGGAGGAATTTGGACTTGGGCTCTTTGCCCAAATTCAGCAAAAAATGGACCCTTAGGCACAATTAACCCAAAAATTTTGTAGCAACTTTGGATAGGGATTTTGGCCCACATCTCTCTTATAAAATCTGGTACACATTTTGATGCATACTGATGTATACGACTTGTATACAATCCATTTTCGTGTATATAGGGATGTATACGGAATGTATGCTGCCCCCGATCAATTTTCTAGCACCTGTATAATTTTTCAAACCGTGTATCATATGTTCATACTCTTTATCGGTGTATACAGTAGTATATTAGCCTCCTTTTAAGCTTTTGGAGACCTATAATTTACTTTTCCAGCAACCTATTTGCTGCTTTAAACCTGTTCATCAGTTTGGAGGGGTTCTGGATGACTCGAGAAAGATATTTTGAGCTTTTATGGCTCGAAGAGAAAGTGCAAGGAGATGGATTAATGTCCATGAGGACTCGAGGAGAGTTTCACATGCAATAAGAAAAAAATGGATTAGTACATGATGTGATAAACTAATAAAATGTTTCTTGAATAAAACGGCAATGAAAGATGCGAACTACTTTAGAGATTCGAGTTAGGGGGAATATATGACTCGAAAGTAAAACCGAATGAACAAAGAAATAAAAAAAATAAGTCTAATAACAAGTATGATAGTAAGCATTGGCACACATTACATGTATGCGTTATGAACCCATCATATACATAGGAATACATCACTGTTACTCAACAAATGAATTCAAAATATTCAGAGGAGACATGCTACATTTTATCAAATAAGCATACCCCAATTGACGAGATTTTACGATGTTAAAGTCCTATTTTTTAAACAAAAGATTGAGGAGCTACAGGTGTGTTGCCAAATAATCTAAGAGGGAGTGAAATATAACAATAAACAAGAAACAAGATTGTCCCCAAACTAACATATTGACATGAGCACAAATACACATAATATGGAATGCAAAGAGAAGAGTTGGTTCTCTGTACATTTTTTTTTTGAAACAGAAACCACAAATGACACAAATCAAATTGGCGTAGCTCCAACTACACACATGAAACGATAATACATAGTAAAAATCATGTTTCTATCGATCTTAATGAATAAACCCCGATAAAACCAAGACCAAGGGAAATCATAATTAAACTGACTCGACTTGAAAGTGAAGGCATTTTTTATTGAAGTTCAAATATCGGGGAGACAAGCTTGCAACGGGTGAATCTTATCAGTAAACAAAACAATTAAGAAAAATAATTCAAGAAGTGGATAAAACTAAAGGATTAGAACAAACATAAAAATATATTTGCATGCTAACCATATAAGTCGATTTGAGATTTCATGCCTACATGGATACGAAAGTTAAACAGTCATCAAACTTCACACAATGCTAGCATACTTATAAATGGAAAAGATCATACCCCCCATGTCATTAAGCAATAGTCCAAAACAGAGAAATAACACACAGAAATTTGAAGAATAATCTAGAATATAAACACTTGATGCAAATTCACAAACTTTGGTTGCGACATAAATCAAGAAATCACAAAGGGACGTGTATATCGTATGGGAATATCAAAAGGTCAAAAATGACTAGCAACAAAAATCCACATAATAAAGCTTTTACAACACAAGTAATATAACTTCTTCAAACAGAACAGAACGCGATGAGAATTATTATAAAAGGAGAAAAATTACCTTCCCCCGGGCAGCGAACAACGAGCAAAACGAGCTTGAAAGAGCAGGAGTTTCCACGCCGAATGAGAGACTCCAAGGAGACTTGGATGAATGAAATTGAGTGAACCAAAGCCAAGACTAAAGGAATATCTCCAAGCACTTCGGATTTCAATGATTTCTTCTTCTTAACAGCTTAATCTCAAGATTTTTCTCTACACTTCATCCAACTTTAGTAGCGCACTGTTTCTATAAAAAATTCTTATTAATTTTTTTAGTGCTTTTCACAAGAAATTTTCTCCCAAAAAATCACTACTTCAACAGTGAACCATAAGGACTATACATTTAAATGGGTACTAATTTATTTTTTTATTTTTTTTAGGGGGGGGGGGGGGGAAACGCTATCTAGAATTGAATGACAAGATGCCCTTCGTGAATTTTGAAATCCCAAAACTTTTACTATTTTGGGACGAAACCCTTTTTTTAAGCTTTCAACCCTATTATGGATGAGGAAAGGGGGATGGACGATCATGATCGATCTCCGTCCTTGTATCCTGACTTGGCACTATCTCACACGAGTAGGACAATTCGCGTGCCCTATTTTTGCTGTTGCAATTGTGTGGATCGTGTCGGTTGAGTTTCTCGGCTGCTGAACTGGGAGGGAGGCATTGTTCGTTGTTTGTTTCAGGGTTTACGCGAGAAAGAAGAACAAACAGGGGTCTGATGTGGTGTCTTTGGTATGGTATTCATGGGTATGGGCTGATGTATTGTTAAGTATTGTTGCATAGTAATGCTAGGAATTGGGTCATTTTAATTGGATGAAAAGAAATAATATTGGGCTTGAGGAATGTCAAATGAAGCTGAAGAAAGGCCCAAATTTGGTCTTATCACAAATGTGTTTAGTAATTTCATTAATAAATAAATAATAGGAAATATAATTAATTAATAAGCTTCTTAATCTTAAGAAAATAAAATAATTATTTTGATTAGAAACAAATTAACATAAAATATAAGTTATTATTTTACTAAAATTATAATCTTTTTTAGATGATTTTTGAATAATCATAAACTATATTAATTGTATACATAATATGTAAAATATATATACATCATATAAAAATTATAAAAAGTGACAATTAATTAAAATAAACATGAAAAATATTTTGAATTTTATAGAACTAATTATTCTAAATCGTTATGAAATTAAGAAGCTCAATGATTGATTTATATTGTGGTTGGTAAAAATTGGGTTTCAACAATGATTTGTTAGTCTTTATTCTTTTGATGTTATTGATAAACCAAGTTAGCCGCCAAAAAAGTTGTGTTTACTTTCTCTTGTGCATATTCGCAAGCATGTTAACTTTATAAAAATGTCTGTCATGTGTTGATTATTTGAATACAATAATAATCCTATTCAAAATATTTTAACCTACCGTTAATAATAATGTTTTTTCCTTTAGGATGATAAAATACTTGACCCTAGTTTCAAATGTTTAAGGTTAGATTTGCATTGTGACAAGAGATTTCTCATTTAATAATTATGTGGAAGTTTTGTTTTACTAATATGGTTACTGTTTGGTTAATGATAGCTCTTTTCCTTAGACTTAATATGCTCACGCCTCCTTGACTTGATAATCGATATTCAAAGGGTCTGCATGTTGTTATGTTGAGTTGGCGTTTTTTTTTTTTATCCATTATTATATAACTTTTTTAGCATGTGATTTCTTTTAGTATATGTATATGAACAGTTGTCTGCTTTTATGCAATATCTCTACATATGGATTATTTCATTTAGATTATATGTTATATTCATTTAATTTTGGTTATTTTTTTATCATTACTGTTGTTATTATTATTTATTATTATTTTGTCTTGTATTCGGTCGAATCGGATGAGGTATTAATTTCTCTTTTTTAATCGTATGTAAAACTCCCCCTCGAGTGCATTGTGGACTGCCTTGGCCATCTCTCCCACCTTATTTGAGCCAAGGGCTCAATCCTTCCATCGAGTCAACACAAAAATTGGCGTACAGGTCCAAAGTTTAAAGAATTGAAGATGATCGAAGAAGTTTGATTAGAAGGCCCCTTTAATTCGTATTTTGCATTTGGTTATCTTTGGGCTTAAGACCTTGTTGTATCGCTTATTATTTTTGCTAGAATATTAGGACAGCTACAATGGGCCTAAGACCTAAAAATGAAGTGTATTGAAGGCCCAAAAAGTCAAATGGGTTAAAAACCCAAAACAGGAGGGTCCAAATTTCTTGTCAAGGCGTACAGGAAACTCGAATTTGGACCCGATTCTCTTTCCCTCTCTCTTGTTTATTGTTTATTTACTTGTATTATTTGTCGGTTGTTTTATATTTCGAAAACTCCAAATCCATGTAAAGCGCTGTAATGTTTTTAACAATATAAAATTGGACCAAGTTCGAATATGTTTAACATAATAAATTTTTTAATTAGACATTAACTTAGATAAAGTGCTAAAAATTCATTTTTCAAACAGTTTCAATAGAGGTTATTTTGAAAAAAAAAAGTTGACATGTTATCCAAATAGTTAATTGCCGGAAAACCGCAAGTAGGTGGATTATTTAGGTTCTTAACACCTTCCTTAAATATAAATAGGAATCCCCGAACCCTTTCAATTTTTTTCAATTGATTATTGTGTTAAGTCTTTTGAAAACATAGTTTTCTTAATTTTTATTCAAAAATTAAGTGGCGACTCTCTAAAAGGCCTCAAAAACTAAAAAATTATATTTTTCCTTTTTCTCGATAAAACAAGACTTGCAATCCATCATTTTGAATTTTTGAAGAATACTTTTAGTATACTTCTTTTGAGAAATGAATATTTCTTCTTTCACTTGAGAAACTTTGATACCCAACAAATAATTTAGCAACCCAAGATCACTCGTTTCATAATCTTGCATTATATCTTGCTTGAAATTTTGGATCATCTTTACATCATTTCCTTTAAAGAGTAGATCATCCACATAGAGACAAACAATGATCATGCTTCCATGTTCTTTTTCACATACAAAGTGGCTTCACTTTTACTTCTCTGAAAATTACTTTTAAGAAAGTACGTATCAATATCATTGTACCATGCTCTTGGAGCTTGGTTCAGTACTAACGAGCTTTTTTAGCCTCTACATCTTTTCTTCTCCTCTTTGAACAAAAAATTCTTGACGTTGCTCAACATAAATCTCTTCATCAAGTTTTCCATTCAGAAATACATATTTAACATCAAGTTAAAAAAGCTTCCATTTCTTTTGTGCAGCAACAACAATTACACTTCTAGTTGTCTCAAGACGACCAACTGGAGGGAAAATTTCATAAAAATCAATATTTGGCTTTTGCGTGAAGCCTCTAGCAACCAACCTTGTTTTGTACTTTTGAATATCTCCTTTCTGATTGAGTTTGATTTTGTAAATCTATTTTAGACTTACAACTACTCTTTCTTTTGGTATAACCACTAGTTCCCAAGTATTATTTTTTTTCAATCATCTGAATTTCGTCTTCCATGGCTTTCTTTAAAACATCATGCTTTATTGCTTCTTCATAATTTTCAGGCTCAACACCGGCAAAGTTACATCTTTGATAAATGTCACCCAACATTTTTGTTCCTCTTGGAGGTAGTTGTTCATCATTTGAATCTGGGATTTCTCCCCCTTGAGGGACATCTTCATCTTTCTCATCCTCTTCTTGATTTGAAGATATGATAGAAATATTCTCTATCTTTTTATCCTCCCAATTCCATGTTTTTTTAGTCAAAAAATGACATCTCTACTAACAAGAAGTTTGTTAGTTTTGACACTGAGAAGCCTATATACTGTTGTCACATCACTATAACCAAGAAAGATATATTTTTGAATATTTTTATTCGATTTTGTTCTTTTCTCGTAGGTACATGAGCATAACAAATACACCCGAAAATTATAAAATGACTTACAGAAGGTTTAATTCCACTCGAAGTTTCTACTAGTGTCTTGTCCTTTAGTGACTTTGTTGGACACCCGTTAAGGATATGAACAACTGTATGCACTACTTCTGCCCAAAAATATTTTGGCAGTCCTTTCTCATTCATCATAGTTCTGACCATTTCAACAATTGTTCTGATTCTTCTTTAACATACACAATTTTGTTGAAGTGTATACCCTGTTGTAAGTTACTTTTGAATTCCTTTATTTTTACAATATTCTTCAAAATCACGATTTGTGTATTCACCTCCTCTATCACTGCGAATGGTTTTGATACTGCAACTTTTTTTATTCTCAACATGGGCTTTAAATTTCATAAATGTTGAAAATGCTTCTAACTGTTCTTTCATGAAATAAACAAAAGAAATAAAACCAAGTCATTCTTGAGAAATCATCAATAAAGATTAGAAAATACCTTTCACTTCCAAAAGATGGAGTGTTCATTGGTACGCAAATGTCAGTAGGAATTAGTTTCAAAGTACACTTGCTCTCCAAGACACCCCTTTTGCAAAAGACTTCCTATGTTTGTTTCCCATTATAAAACATTCACATGGATCCACCTTAGTATGTATATGAGGAAGCCCTGCACCATGTCTTTTTGTTCCGAAGCCATGAATAATCTACAATTTCATTTTTTAATGCATTGTAATGAATTTGGAAAGGGAAGTTTCTTTTATCATCTTTACTTCAACATTGACTTGATTTGACTCAATTTTATCATAAATACTGCAATAATTATCTTTAAAGACAAGAGAATAACCATTTTCCATGGGTTGACTAACACTAAGCAAATTTTCTTTCAAGTCAGGAACATAAAGAACATCATGAGTTTGTTTACTACCCTTTCATCTTAATTGAAATATTAACTTTACCTTTCGCATCAACTAAGGCTTCATTCCCCATTCTCACTTCATTAGTGATTCTATTATTAATTGAGAGAAAAGTCTTTTCATCTCTAGTCATGTGATTACTACAACAAATATTAACATACCATTCGTTGCTTTGTGTTGAAGCATCAGATTTATACGCAAAGGAAAGGTTTTCTTCCCTTTCTTCCTCCTGTTTTTCACAAAAAATTTCTTGCTCCCGTTTCTTGTGCCAACAATACTTTTCAACGTGGACAAAGTTTTAACAAAAGTTACATTGGGGCTTGCCTTTGTGCCAATATTTTTCATTCATTGCGATTAGTCTTTTTGCAAAGTTTACAAAAAAGACTTAAGTTTTTCTCACCTTTTTCTTCAACCTTCTTGGAAGAATCATCATGATCCTGCTTCTTTTTTCGCTTGTGATTCTTCTTCTGTTGAATTTTTTGAGAAATTTTGAGAATTCTCATATTTTTAGAGTGGAAAGTCGTCTCTTGGGGTTGATCTTCACGAAAAAATATTCGCTTCTCGTGTGCACGAAATGATCCAACTAGCTCTTTGATGTAAGGTTTAGAAAAATATTTCGTCTCCTCAGTTATAGCAACAGTGTACTCATACTTTTCTATAACACTGATTAGAATCTTTTCCACAACTTGTTGGTAAGAAATTATATTACTATGATTTCTCATTTCATTAAAAATATTCATGACTCTTGTTCAATATTCATCAATTATTTTAGATTTTGTCATCTTAAAATTTTGAAACTCTATTTTAAGAGTTTGAAGATTTATAGTGCGTACCATTTCGTCACCACACACCTCAGTTTTCAGAGAATCTCAAGCTTCCTTTGTGGTTTCACAAGTACCATTTGTTGCAAAATATGCTCTTGGGACACCCATTTGGATTTTGCTCAAGGCTTTTGCATCTTGACAATACTTAGCTTCAAGATATTTCATCTCTTCTGTTGTAAGATGACAATCCTTCATTTGTTTTGGATGCCAATTTTTTTCTTCACCTAACCCCAGATTTAGAACAAAAACTTGCTCTTGATACCAATTTTAAGGAAATATGGAAGGATAATAATATCTTTAGAGAATGCTCAAGTTTATTATATGCTACTTAAGGTAACTTGAGATGATTACAATCGTCCACTACTTCACTAGTGTTGCAAAAATAACTAAATACATGTAGCACAATATACTAGAGACATGTACTACGAAATTCAAAAGAGACTTATTGAAAAACTAAGAGACAATTTCGGAAGACTAAACATTGATGCATTAATTCCAACAGAGGTAGCTTCTCTTTTTATCATTTTGATAAGCCATGGTATGGTCTATTTCATAAGTGAGAAGATGTACTTGAAATTTTTCACTTGCTCTTCTTTTTAAAAAATGTATGTCAGTGACCATGATGAAGGTGTGAAGAACTTAGCATTTGTTCATCCAAACAAATAATTATATGTAGTTCCTTTTACTGGAATCTATAATGTCATGCAAATGTGATTCTTCCAAAAAAATGCTCAATTTTTTTTAGAAACGTAGGACCTAATAAAAAGTTTCTTTGTTTTGAAGGATATTACGCTCTTATGTACTCGAAAGTATCACACAATTTTGAAAAAGGAAGAGAATCAGTTAGAGAATGCATTATCCTATTTGTCATTGTTAAGGAGAATACATAACAAGAATGGTACTCTACTTTTAGAAAAAAAAAATAGCTGGATAGATTTAAAAAATTTCACTTAAAATAAGAAAATGAAGGAACTGATTGCTTCCATATGTGAAAGGCATGGTCATTAACATTCTTAGGTATGTGTAATTCTTTTGCCCTTATAGTGACTTCTTTAATTACTTGTTAATTATGTGTTGCTCTATAAGTTCACCTTTTTAAAAAATTTAGTGTCACTACTATTTTATTGTTTGTAATAGCTAATATTTTTCTGTTTCTTCTCCTTCTGCTGAAAGTTATGTATACATCTCAATAATTTTATGTTTTCTCAAAAAGGATCTATAAGGTTCAGTTAAAGAGGCCAAATTCACTCTTAATTTTATGTTTTCATGTATGATGTTTTTGACTCCGTCATTCCCTCTTTCAAGTAAACAATGGAGAGAGGTATAAGGCGTAAAAGTATAAAGAGAAATGATTACGACAAGGATGAGACTAATTCATTTGATATGATTTGGATCGTTTGGTTGGCATAAACACACTACTGATATCATTACTTCTATTTACTCAATTGGAATTTGATCAAGTAATATGAGTGATGATATTTATAATTCAAAACATAAAAAATGTTTTCTTTGAAGCACCAAATCAACATTCAATGAAGTCACACACATAATTAAATGAGTGAAGGGATAATCAATCGGCAGCAGAAGTTTGTTTTGTATGTTATGTTTTACGGTTTTTACAGAGTGTCGTTATATTGTACAACAAAGACTGATGTACCATCTTTCTAGAGAAATAAGTCGTAGTTGATTAAGCTACCAAGTTCGAGAAATTTTGAAGAACTATGTAGTAATAGTTGTTGGGAATCACAAGAAGACACGATCATTTAACTTGTACTACTTGTGCATAATTTTTTTTTATAGATCTGTATTTTCTTTTCCCAACATTTCACGTATATGATTTCCACTTTCCCAATCATATAAGCTTATGCAAGTTCACTTGTATATTTTTCATGTTCTATCCCCCCCCCTCCCCCCCGCCCTTTTAGGTACTTTGGTTGCTATCATTTTGTTTGTCATCAAATGACTATGCAAACCATATCACTACATGAAATATCCAGTACCAGAACGGGCCATGCATATCTAATCTACTACTACTAGACACTTAGGGAAACAAGTAAAGTATGACAAGGCAGGATCTACATAGATCTTATTCCTATCTTATGGATAGAGAAACTATTTCTGATTAACCCTCTTGTTGGTAAGAGATTTACTATATTTAAACATAATAAAGAGTATAAGAAAAATACATTTTATACCTATATTAAGAAAATACACTTCAACACTTATAGGATTTATTATGAAGGAATAGTACAAGCCTTGATTCCATAGTTAATAATAAAAGTTATAGGATCCCTAATGCAACTAAGACAAATCATTGATTCATGTTGGAAATCTGATTGTTACTCAAAGTTAAAACCATTATTTAAGGCAGTACATGCTTTCATTATTCGGTTCATTTGTAAGAGATGAAATGTTATTAGAAATAGTAATTCTATGTCTAAACATACTCTGAACCTAGGTGTGAATAGATAGATTTTATTTTTGTCTAAAGTTAGATATCTATGGTTGAATGAAATACCTAATACTTGGCCACTAATTGTTAAGAATTTGGAAAAGTATACTTATTTACTCTGATTGAGGTAGCCATGAAAATCTTGCTTTTAGTGCATTGAAATTTTGTAATAAGAATGATGAAGGTGATTAGGTATATGTTGAATCATAGATAATAGGAGAAGTTTCAGCAATTGAAGCAGAAATAAGAGCAGTTAAAGAAGATTCGAATTACTGTGTTCAAAAGGGTTATTTACCATTAACTATAGAAACAGATTCATTAATTAGAAAGAAAATTGTGGAAGGGGTTTGGGAGGTGCCTTGGATTGTTTTTAAGAATGTAAGCAACATAAAGTTTTCAATGCACACTGTGAATGTGGAGGTGGTTCACACATTCAGAGAAGGGAATAAAGTAGCCAATTTTTTTGATTAATAATGTTATTCATTTTGCTGGCATAGATACACAGAGATATTACCACATACATAAATTATCAGAACAAGCACAAGCCATCATTCAATTCGAAACGAATCAAATCCCTAATTTGAGAATAAAAAATATGCAAAATAGGGGATTTACCACAGATGCACAAATCAAAAGTTGATACGCAGGGCTATGACAGGAACAATTACAAAGAATAATATAAAAAAATGAGACTACACTACAACAAGAAAGAAACAAAGTCACCATCACAACTATTGTGCATTTTAAATTTTTATTTCAGATTAATATTAGGATGCTTACCTCTCTAGGTCTGAAATCATACATGGTGTTATTAGCTATGAAGGATATCATCCCGTGTACGATAGATGCTTTACAGAGAATAATGCTCTAACATTGGTATGGACTTAAATAGAAGAACAACTGATTCCTTAAAAAAAGGTGTGGTCGCATCCATCACGCAGCATGATCCCAGCTAATATTTTCACTCATCAAGTTGAATAAGTACTCTTGGGTGTTTAATGATCGAGCCTTTTGACTTATAAGTGATTACACTCCGAAATTGGTGTATTGATGAATTTAGCTAGTCTATTGGAGTCGATGCTAGTGAAGGAAGACATTGGGGTGACATTCTATCGGAGAAGATGAAGCCTCATCTGGTGTGATTTTGAGGAATGTCAGACAAACAAATTATAAGAATTTTTGGAACCGTTTTCCAAATTGGTTACTTACTGCTTTTTTAATTTTCTTTAAATTGTTTTTTGTTGTTTCATTCATGTGGGCCACTTTTGGGACTTAGACCATTTATTATCTCATTGTTTTTATTTAATAATAATACATATGTTTGAATTAATATTAAAATTAAAAAGTAATGATATTATTATAAATTTTATTTACATACGAAATAAATGGTTAGTAGATATAAATGTGGGGTTGTTTTAACATAAAAAAACTCTTGGGTCAATATTTGTACTAAGATTCATGGTACCCTCAATGTTCTAGAACTACGTTCCCGTGTAGATTTATAAGTCCCCTCTACTGGGCATCAAATTTAGTGGTCACACCATAATCATGCCTCTTTAACCCTGGCAAGAAATATCGGGTCCTCTAGATGGGATGTATAGATCGGACTCCATGTTTAGCTCACATGGTTTATATTGGTGAAAAGTAGTTCCCACGGTGAGACTCTTAATGCATTGACTAGGTTATCAGAATTGACATTACTATACAGTTCAACATGTTACCCTCATGATTAGTAACATGTTGAACTTTATACTAATGTAAATGCTGAAAACATGGTCAATACACTAAAAGTCTAACTGTGGGAGCTACTATTAACCGACATAGATCATGTGAGCTAAACGTGTAGTCCAATGTATACATCCCATCTAGAGGACCTAATATGCCTTGTCAAGGATATAGAGGAAGGACTATGGTGTGATCATTAAAACTGATGTCGAAGATAGGGGACTTATAAGCCTACTCGGGCACATCATTCTAAGACTTTGAGGGTACGCTAAAACTTAGTACGACTATTGACCCGCAACTTTATATTTTGGTAAAATAACCCCACATTTTTATCTACTAGCCATTTATTTCATATGTAAATAAAATTTATAATCATATCATTATTTTTTAAGAAAATTAATTCAACCATATGTCTTATTATTAAATAAAAACAAAGGGATAATAAATGGCCCAAGATCCAAAAGTAGCCCGTAGGAAAGAAGAAACAATAAAATAAAATAAAAAATTAAAGAAGCAGTCAGTAACGAATTTAAAAAATGGTTCCCAAAATTGCTGTGTCTGTGAGGCTTCATCTTCTCTGATGGGATGTCTTCCCAATGTCTACATTGACTAAAATCGACTCCAATAGACCAGCGTCAAAAGGCTCTCACTGACGCTATGATTCAACACCCAAGAAGTTTTCTAAAACTTGATGAGTGAACATCTTAGCTGGGATCAAGCTGCATGATGGATGCAACCACACAGAAATCACTATTTATAAGAAATAGATTGGACTTCCATTTCAGTTCGTACAAATATTAGAGCATTATTCTCCGTATTTTATCGATCTTACACGGGATGAGATCCGTCGAAGATAATACCACCATATATGATTTTAGATCTGGAGAGTTTAGAATTCTAATATTTATCTCATATCAAAATTAAAAGCACACAATAGTTTTGATGGTTACTTTTTTTCTTTCTTGTTGCAGTGTAGTATCATTGTCTTGATGTTATTCCCTTGTAAATTTTTTTGTCATACCCTTGCGTATCAACTTGTAATATGTGCATCTGTTGTAAATCCCCTATTTTATATATTTTTATTCTCGAATTAGGGATTTGATTCTTTTCCAATTGAATGATGGACTTGTGCTTTTTGTGGTAACTACTATATGTTGAAATATCTCTATGTATCTATGCCTGCAAAATGAATACCAATCAACTTCTTTGAATGTATGAAACACCTTAACATTCCTATTGTGCATTGAAAACATTATGTTCCTGACATCCATAGAAAAAATCCAAGGAACCTCCCAAACTGCATCAAAGATTTTCTTTGTAATCAATGAAACTTTTCCTATTTTCTATGTTTTAGCTTATACGAAATCACCTTAATCATTCCTAATAATAATGTCAATGCACTAAGACAAGGATTTTCTAATTGTCTGCACCTATCAGTATTACATTTGATACTCCCCAAGGAGTGGATTTTCCAAGTCATCATCTTGCAGCAGTTTAAATGACCATATTCTTCCAAATGTTTAATAATTAGTGGCCAAGTATTAGGCATTTCATTCAACAATAGATATCTAACTTTAGACAACAAGAATATCATTCTATTCACACATAAAACCAAAGCATGTTTAGACACAGAACCACCATTTCTAATAACATTAATTCTCCTACAAATGAAGAAAATAATGAAACCAGGGACTGCATTAAACAAAGGTTTTAGCTTTGAGAAACAATAAACTTTCAACCATGAATCAATGACTTGTCGTAGTTGCATTACGGGTACTACAATTGCCAATGAAACAACTAATATCAAGTAATGCATAACTTCTAAATAAAATATCATTACTTACTAATAATTGTATCTAGGGAACTCTCATAATTTTGTCGAGCCCAAAGTGCATACGACCTGAAACCATTACCTTTACCTTAGATCTTTACCTCAAGTAACCCTTATGCTATACCTTGTTCAGTGTGTGTATAGTGTACCATATCACTATCCACACTAAGGAACCACATTTGGGTCACCAAAGAGAACTTATCATTCATTCCTTTTCACCTTTACACGATATTCATACTTAGGAAACCTAACATTTCATTCGGCCAAACAATGGAATATAAATCATCATGTAACCCAAGAATAGCATGCATATAACTTTAATCATTTAAGACTCAAAATTCTTTAATTACTTCATTTAGGAGGCTTTCATAAATAAGACCATTAAGACTTAGACAACTCTCTATAATCCTATAAAAGCATACTCGTGCAATCTGTGGATAGAATCCCATACTACTACCCTTACTTGTAGACTCTCTCAAGTAACAATCGTACACATCTCACATGATGGGAATAAGAGTTTATACGACATAGAACATGGATCTAGATCATGGAATCCGGTATCATAAAGACCCACACCATAAAGATATGGTTTACTTGTCTAACGAAAACCGTATTTAGCTTAAGTGGATCCACTAGCTAGACATATGTGGGCACATAGTTTATGAGATAAGGGAGATGCTACTAGATACCCCGCCTCAACTCACGTATGGGCACCCGTCCCAAGATATTTCTACTAGAAACCCCACCTCAACTCATGGATGAGCATCCATGTCATTCAATATCCACTCGCTGCCTAACCTACATTCCCATAGAGTACTTTATTCGTTAGTTCAATATTAGGACAAGATATTTCTACTAGATACCCCGTCTCAACACATGGATGAGAATACATCTGCTTCCAACATTTATTCATTGGATACATCAAAGAAGATACTGAAATTTCTACTAGGCACTTTGCCTCTACTTAAGGATGAGCATCCATCTTAAACCCCACCTTCCATTCATTCGGAAGGGATGTAGAAATCATTAGTAGATACTTCGCCTCAACTTACATGTGCATCCATATCCAATTCCACATTCATTCATTCTTCATTTATAGGTCCATTTCATTCTAGGCATAACACATTCATAGAGATCTCACACATATATAATACAATAGATATATACATTGAGTAAATGCCTCCACCTTTCAAGTGGATCAGCATCGAGTTCACAATTCAAAATCAACAAGTAACTTCTCATATCTTGCCTTCAAGGCCATAATCTCCAATCACAATACAAGAAAAATTCACCACAATTAATCATGGGTAATGACATACTTGAAATATCTATAGCCATATAAATAAGTTCTATTCACATGCTTTCATTATCAACCAACCCAATTCTTAAAGGCATAAATTAGGAATAGAGAGAAATCATATGTTCAAAGAGTATTTGGATATGAAATCATCAATTTAACAACAATATAACCATAATATGCCATTAGGAACCTTCTAAAATCAATCGGTGAAAGAACCCATCAGATTGAGTAAAACCCGAAGAAGACTTTTAAATCTTGTGGTTCTAAATTAAAGTTATGTCAAATGTACAAAAATGCCCTTTAATTTTGTGGTATTAAACATGTCACGTGGAAAGTTAAAGTTAAAGTGTTGCAAAAAATGGAAAGGGGTCATTGTTTTTCAAATAGAATGAAAACGAAATATGGTCATTTTTTTTTTACACGGAGGGAGTAATGACTATTTTGAGACAATGACAAAAAATATTTTTATGATAATAACAATTTTTTTTTGGTCATTTTTAGCATATACTTAATATGGCATACATTAATTAAAAAAGAGATTGATTGAGGTTCATATAAAAGGAGTCAAAGATCGTCCATTTGAATTTAGTTAATTATGATCTTTTATGGACGTGATGTTCCACTTTATTTGGAAGTGTTATTGTTCAACATTTTCTGGTCTCTTTGTTAACTTCTAATACTTTTCATTATGACTTTTTAGAATTAAAAAATTTTTCATTGCATCTTACCAACCATTTCCATTGAGATTTTCATAGACATCTTTCTTATACTTAAAATCTAAGTATGACTCATAGTTTATGTATGACAAAAATAATTTCTTTTTTTAAATGTAACAATTTAAGATTTCAAAGAAACACTTTCCCTTAAAATAAAAGTTGTTTCCAATTATATATCAAAAATACAAATCTTATCAAATGATTAGTAAGCCTAATAAAATAGTTCAATCCCGTGAGAAGCGAGGGATGTTTTCCAAGTAAAGAAAAAGAGGGAGTCACTTAGAGAATAGTTATGCAAAAACTAAACTTTGGAAAACCAAGGTACTATTCACTTACAAAACAAAATATCCATTCCCTAGCCTGAGCCTATATTACAAGCCAATAAAGTCTTACTTTGAACTTATTCCAGGTATTGAAAGATAGAACGTACAAACCATGGGCAAGCCTATGATATTTTGTTATTAGTGTTACAAGTTCTTTGAGAGCGGGAGCATAGTACTTAGTCCCAACTATCATGACTGAGGGACTTCTTTGGTGTGAGGACTCAGTGTTTTCATTTTAAAGTAGATTGTAAGAGCTGGTAATTCACTGGTGTAAGCATGATGGCTTTGAGTAATGAGATGACATATATTGATCCTTGAATGTTAGATTCAGGGGCTTTGGGATACAAATAGTTTTTGGAAATAGTTGTTGTGTAGTGTCAAAAGTTTGTTAATGATTTGAGAGTTGATTGTACTGATTTCTCATCACTTAAGGACAAGTAATGGTTCTAAATTAAGGGTGTTAATGTACCCGGTAATCTTCGCACATTTGACACTTGAAAACTAAAAGTTAGTACTAAAATCAGGTGTGTTTATATGGATCCGATGTGTTTGGTGGTGTTTGTGCAGGTAAAAAAAGGTTGTCGTGAAAAAAGAAGAAAAGAAGAAATTGCAGGTCGGGATCTGAGAAATTGATGTCCAAACTAAAGACCACGGATCCCTTGACGGGTCGTGGTCCTTCTAACGACCTGTGAGAGTGCTCGTAGTTGATATACAAAAGGTTTGCAGTTTAAGCAAGTTTGTTCATAATTCAAGTGAAGATCACGGATGCCTATATGTGCCGTGGAAATCAAGACGGATTGTTACATGGTTGTAAAAGGTGAAACAATGGCCACGAGTCAAGGAGTGAAGATCACGAACACCCAAACACACTATGGTCTCTTTAACGGTCCGTGGTCTTGTCCGTGATGCCATTTCCTGTATGGTGGCATTGAATACCCAAGTTGGGGAATTCCAAGTGAAGACCACAGAAACTCAAACGGACCGTGATATCTTTACAAGTCTGTGGTGTTGTCCGTGGTGCAAATTCCAGAGTGCAAGCATGGACGACCCAAGTTAGGAAATTCTATCTAAAACCCATAGAAGGATTCACGTATTATGAAGCCCTTAACGGGTCACAGAGTTGTTCGTGAAGGGAACGACATTTCAGTACTACTTCAAGTAGGACTCTATTTTGAATGATTATTTTTAATATATTAGGGCGTTTTTCATGTGTTTATCTTATATTTGCTTGAACAACTAACATGTTTCCATTATCATCAGTTTCTGATTTTCAATTTTGGATGTTGAATTCAGTTTAAAGTTTAGATTTCTTGTTAAAAATTATTTAAAAGTTATTGTTGGTTTGCTGATTATTCTCCTAAGTATTCATATCATGTATTTATTATGTATTGTTGTTTGTTTTTTTGAAACCATCAGAGGCTAAACACCACGACTGAGGTTGTGGGATCCATGGTGTAGTTATAACTATAATTTCATAAAATGAGTGAAAGGGATTCAGTGTTTACAATCTGTAGTTTTAGATTTTATTATCTATATAATTTGATGAGTGAATGCATTAGATTGAGCTTATATATGATATTTGTTCAAGAGAAAAATATCAGTTAGGAAAAAATTGAGCTAAAATAGCGAATTGGAGTTGAAGTTTAAGTTCAAGAGAAAATTACTTTCACCTCGAACCATTGGACGCAAGGCTCAATGTTAGTACCAACCTAAGGCTGAGAAGATGTGAGTGAAAGGTGTCTGGTTAGACACGAGAAGTGTCAGATGAAATTAAGTCACAATGATGTTTGTAAGTATTGAATCACCTGAAACTAAATTACTGAAGAACACTAAAACTAACTTTATGGTGAACAAGATGCCGATTTCTCTTAATAAATTGAATCAATTTTACAATGAAATAGTCTTTTAGTCATTAATCTGGAGTTTGATTGCATGTTTTTGCACATATAACATTTTAACTAAATCTAATTTACTTTCCGTTATTAATTATTTTGGAGATAATAACAACATTCGATTAAACGCGTCAACGAAACCTTATCTGTCAAAAAATTCATTGTGGGATCCTTTACTCTAGTTTAGTTTTGTATATCGACATCGACTATTTACACTTCTTATTCGAAGGGTAAGTTTGGATGTATATGTACCCCTTATTTATTCAATTTATCTTGGTTGTTTAAATTCTCTAGGTTATTCACGTTGTCCTGGTTATTATCATCATTGTTTCCCCAAAGACCTAATCCTAATTCTTCCTGATGCCCTCGATTGATTTTTCTGCATTGGAGTAATGCTCTTTTCGGGTTCGCTGTCTAGTTTGACAAGTTCTCCTTTCCGAGACAAACTTAAAAATCATGTTCATGCAATCACAAGCTAAGATCAAGTAACTAACACCTGAATATTCGAATTCATGTAAACTTAAGAAGATCGAATATAAATCAATTTCTAAGTCCCTGAAAGCGGATCAAAAAACTTATTCTTCCCCAATATACACGCACGTGTACGTGATCACTAAAAAAATTTAGATTCTTAAAGAAAAGAATTATCGTTCCCAAGGAATTTGTGATAAACTTATATTTGACACACATTTCTAAAAATAAGAGTAATTGTTCTCAGAAATTCTGATGATTGTTAACTTCTAATATATATTTATAAATGAAACTAACCAAGATTGAATGACTTCAAGATGATGTTTCAATCTAGTAAAAGAAAATTCCAGCGCTACAGCATGCAACAAATCTCATGTATTATAGTGTTTGTTTAGAACATATTTTAATTATCAAGTTACTGGTTTACATGATTAATTCTATAAGTCGGGTTCACACCTCTAGTCGCCTACTCCAATTAGATACTAAGTACATCTTTGAGGAAGGATATAGAATAATTGCGAGCATTTATATTTCATCCTGTTTCATAACCAAGCAAGTTGTTCGTTCGGGCATAACTACTAAACACACATTACCTTATTCAAATGGCTTGATCGAGCTCTCTATATTTTTTGGACTATCTAAGCCCTCATCTCTCGATTTTAAGATTAAACAATATATTTATCTTATGGTGATCAAGCACAAAACACTAAAACAAGAATATAGAAGTATGTTATAGTGAAAACCAAAATTAATTCAAAAAGCCATTACATAATCAACAATCAATTCATAGCTACAACCCCAAAACAAGGGCATTTAACCACTCATGCTATTGGAAAACCACAAAATACAATTGTTCATGTGATTTCAAGAAAATAGAAGAGTTAGAAGATCAAAACCTATTGCAAACATTGATGCTTACTCTTGCACACCAACAAAAAGTCTGACCCTAAGTGTAGATCCCTGAGGTCTATTTATAAGAGTTGGAAAACTTAAAGAAAAAGATTGCTACAATTACGAATCCTTCCTAAGAAGTCAAAATTTCATCAGGTTTTGCACGTGAAGATCGCCTCTAAAGTCTCCTCCTTGGAACGTCACACCTAGTAGAGCACCATTCAAGTGCCTCAAAACATCCCACCATGGCATGTACTGCCTAGAAGAGTGATTTGAAAGTGAATTAAACCTTTCAGTCCTGGCGCGGCACATCTCTCAGTACGCCATGCCTAGGTGATTCCATACTTAGTCTATTTTTCATCTATTTTTCGCACGCCTTTGCATCTCTTTTCGTTAATTCGACTCCAAGATTCTTGAGAGTTACTGAAACTTGTAGTTACATGTTTTAGTGCATAATAATTGCATGTATAATAAAATATACGCTCAAGATGATTCAATACATAAAAAAGTTTATGGTAAAATATTGAGAACTTAGGCAGATAAATACACCTAAGATAACACCCCTAGACATAACACAAGATCACTAATGTCCGCAAGATGACCTTGAGTCTTGAATAAATCAAGGATCATGAAAATGACTAAGTAAGATATTTACTATGCGGAAGCTAAAAACAGTGGATATCTGAACTAGGGAAAAACCCAACTAGTCTGAATATATATGATATAAAAATAAGACTTTAGTGATGACTTAAACAACACCTTAGAACTCGAGTTGAATCTACTACTATGTCTGAAAAGTCTCTACTGAATTGAGATATTGGGACATGCCCCCTGCTAATCCTAATTGTAACCACGTATTGAAAAATAGACTCAATGTAAATTTTCAGAAGTTTCAGGGTCAACCGATGGTTTCCATCCATGGATTGTAGGGTGACACACGGCCCATGATGGTGGTCTGTGACTCGCATCTGCAACCTTCCCATAAAACCCCCTAGGAAATTATTGAAGTTTCGACCCATGGTTGGACCCATAGACCATGTCTCGTGTCCATAGATCAACACCCTTAGTTAGCCCCCAGTCACGACTGCTGATTAACCAGCTAGGACTATCAATCAATCGAAGGTCCGTTTGTCCATCCATTAGTCACCCTTATAGTAGTTAAGTTAGGTTTTTTTTAGTAATTTGCTGATGTGTTAAACCATTAAACTATGTCAGTTAAACTATAAACAACATATTTTTGGTCAATTTTATCCTTGAAATATAATAGACCTTACCTAAGTTAGATCATTCATCAAAACATAGAAAATTTGAGTGTAAGAGGAGAAAGAGGTTGAGCAACGCTAGTTCAAAGTAGTGGGTTTATTTCACCCATTGGGTCCTTGATTTTAGTCAAAATATTGATTCCCTTAATGTTATGCAAAACTAGGGTTTTTTAATATAAAAGTTGTTATGTTTCGCTTTTAGAATGATCTAAATCGTATTATTATGAATTCAGTATCGTTATTGTCGTTTCATGCATAAACTCAGAACCCTGGCTATGTAGTTCTTGTAGTTCATGAATTACACAGGCAATGTAAGTTATTATGAGTTGCATACTAGTTTCAAATGCATTATTATGACTACATAAATGTTGCATTCTCAGTTTGCATGTAAGTTTTGAGCTATCGAATATTACAACATTTCATTCTTAAAGTATTAATTACTCAATCATATGGGAAGCTTAATACTGAGGGCACTACTGTCTGATACCTTAATCTCAGAACTACGTGCCCCGTAGGTTGTAAGTCCCCTTTGTGCGTATCGTTTTAGTGATCACGCAAGCATGCCTCTATAGCTTTTTACAAGTTATTTTGGGTCCTCTTGTTGAGGCATATACATCGCACTTCATATTTAGCTTCTGTGGTTTTATGTCAGTTATTATTAGATTCATTACAGTTCATTCAAATTCCATTTTATTGACCATGTTATTAGTGTAGTTCAACATTCAGTCTCATCATGTTATAAACTTGGTCACTTCATTAAGTTTAGTCATGTACAGTTGTTTCAATAACTTTATCATGTTCAGATTATGTTATTGCTTTATTTCTTGTTCAATCATAATTATTATTCAGTTGTACTCTATCCTACATGCTTAGTATCTTTGAAGTGTTGATGCATACTCTGCGGTACATCTTCCCGTAATGTGGGTTCAGGTCCTCAACACTCATATCACGCGTAGATAGGTTCCACATCTTCAGTTTAGTAGCAGTTGGGAGTCCTCATTCTTACAATTATAGTTACTTGATTGTTTTCTTGCTTTTAGTTTTAGTTTTAGGTTCAATTTTTTTTTATATTGAGCTTCGGCCATGTCTCAGCACTTCTAGTAAATTTAGGGGCTCATTTCAAACATACTTAGTTATAGCTTTAGTGTTAGAGTTTGAATTTTCTAGTGTATTTCAAACTCTCCGTTTTCATATATTCAGATTTAGTATTTGGGTATTCCCCATAATTTCAGATTATCTAATGATTGGCTTCCGCTCAAAATTTATTACTTCAATTTACTTTAGTTTGCTCATGATATGCCAGCAGGGTTACTTTGATGTCACTTATAATCCTAGGACCCATGTATGTGTCTATGGGGTAGCTTTGGGGAGTGACACTAACAAAACTAAGAATTAGAAATAAAGACTAAGATAAAAAGCATTTATATTAAGCAATGTTGAGTCCTCATTCTTCCAGGACTACTGACATGATTATTTTCTTGCTTTTACTTCTAGTTTTGGTTTCATTTTTTTTTTTTAAGATTTTGCTTGGGGCATGTCCAAACACATTTAGTAAGTTAAGAGACTTATTTCAGACATTGTTAGGTTCATCTCTAATGCTATGACTTTTCTATTGTATTTCAAACTCTGAGTTTTCATATATTCAGATGTAGTATATGGGTATTCCCGATCATTTTGGATTATATCATTATTGGCTTCTGCTTAGTATTTATTGCTTCAGTTTACTTTAGTTTGATCATGATATGCCATGGGTTAGCTTAGGGTCATTCGTAATCCTAGGTCTCATGTCCGTGTCAAGGAGGTAGTTTCGAGGAGTGACAATAACAAACTAAAAACTAGAAATAAAGACTAAGAGAGAAAGCATTTAAATTAACCTCGAAGTACGAGGACTCATAGTTGAAGCTGCAAAAGTCTAATCATGAATCTATCTAAGCGTGATCTGGATGTTGAGTGCCTAAACCTACATCATGAAATGATGTAGCATAAATGTATGAGTCAGTAATAGAAATGTAGTGAGCATACATGATACAGTTATGCTTTGTTGAATAAAATAAATATATAAGTTGAACAATATAATAACTTAGCAATAATATATTATAAACAAGGATATAATATGTACAGAAGTATAACTAAATACTAAACATTGCAATGGCTGAATACTAATCATGACGGTAACAAGTTGAATTGTATCCTAATTTAAATGTTAAAAACATTGTCAATACACTAAGAGTTTCAATATGGGAGATACTATTAACTGACATAAATCATATGAGTTAAACGTGCAGTCCGATGTATACGCCCCCATCTAAAGGATCCAATATGCCTTGCCAGGAGCATAGAGGCACGATTGTGGCGTGATCACTAAAACTGATGCACAACATAGGGGACTTATAAACCTATGCGGGCACATAGATCTAGGACTTTGAGGGTACGTTGAACCTTCGTACAAATATTGACCCACATGTTTATATTTTTTAAAATAACCCCACATTTATATATACATGAATAAAATTTATAATAATATCATTACTTTTTTTAATTCAAACATATGTCTTATTATTTAATAAAAACAAAGAGATAATAAATGGTATAAGACCCAAAAGTGGCTCACAGAAAAGAAATAACAAAAAAATATAAAAAAATTAAAGAAGTAGTAAGTAACCAATTTGGAAAATGTTTCCCAAAATTTGTCTGTCCGATATTCCTCAAAAATCACAGCAAATGGGGGTCATCTTTTTAATGGAATGTCGGCCTAATGTCTGCCTTCACTACTATCGGCTTTAAAAAACCAGCTAAAATCATCAATGCACCCAATGTCAGATTGTAAACACTTATACGTCAAAAGGCTCTCACTAACGGTATTATTCAGAACCCAAGGACACTTCTTTGACTTGATGAGTGAACATTTTAGCTTGGATCAAGATGTAGATGGATGTTAACACACACAATGTAAGGAAAAGGTTGGACTTCCATTTCAATTCATACCAATATTAGAACATTATTCTCCGTGAATGATCAATCTTACACGGGATGAGATCCATCAAAGCTAATTCCATCATGTATGATTTACGATATAGAGAGGTAAATATTCTAACATTAATATCATATCAGAATTTAAAATACACAATACTTTTGATGGTGACTTAATTTCATTCTTTTTGCAGTGTATTATCATTGTCTAGATATTATTCCCTTGTAATTGTTCCTGTCATAGACCTACGTATCAATTTTTAATATGTGCATCTATGGTAGATCCCCTATTTTGCATTTTTTTCATTCTCTAATTAGGTATTTGATTCTTTTCCAATTGAATGATGGCTTATGATGGTTATGGTAACTTCTGTACATGTAAATATCTCTGTATATCTATACCTACTAGATAGATAACATTATTAGTTTAATAAAACAACTAGTTTATTCACTTGTTTGAATGTATGAACCACCTCCACATCCCTATTATGCATTGAAAACTTTATGTTCCTCACATTAATAGAAACAATCCAAGGAACCTACCAAACGCAAGCCAGGATCTCCTTTGTAAACAATAGATCAGTTTGTATTGTTAATGTTAGACAACCCTTTTGAACGCAGTCATCCAGACCTTGTTTAACTGCTGTTATTTCAGCTGCAATTGCTGAAACTTCTCCTATTTTCATTTTCTCGGCATATACCAAATCACCTTCATTATTCCTAATACAAAATACCAATGCACTAAGACCAATATTTTCTTTGCAATATCCATCAGTATTACATTTGAGATACTCCAAGAAATGTATTTTTTAAGTCACCACCTTGAAGCAGTTTAAATGAGCACATTCAACCAAATATTTAATAATTGCTGGCCAAGTATTAAGTATTTCATTCAACCATGGGTATCTACCTTAGGTGAACAAGAAAATCATTCTACTCGAACCTACGACCAAAGTATGTTTACACAGAACAACCATTTTGAATAACATTTCTTCTCTTACAATTGAACCAAATAATGAAAGTAGGGACTACCTTAAACAAAGGTTATCGTTTTGAGAAACAATCATCTTTTAACTATGAATCAATGACATGCCTTAGTTGCATTAAGGGTCCTAAAATTTCCAGTGATACACCTAAAATCAAGTAATTCATAACTACTAGCTAAAATGTCATGAATTATGAATTATTGGATTAGGGGAACCCTCATAGTCTTGTCGATCCCAAAGTTTAGCCATCATGATTATCTTTCTCATTCATAGATATCGAAATACAAAGTTTATTATCTCATGATCAATTTTTCTAAAACTAAAACATGAATTTGTATCGGCTAGACACTGACTTCAATTACTTTTTCTACAACTTTGAAATTCAGTTACCATTTTCACACTAGAACCATTACTTTAGGAACGATTAGTCACTGGACCTTGAATGTGAGAAATTACAATTATCCTTTCTTTCCATCTTTGAATCCCTATTTTTATCCTTAAATTTCTTTTCTTCTATTTAATTGTGAATGAACTATCAAATAGGATACATCAATCTCCTAAATAAGCATGATGGTTAGTCATTCTTTGACATCCAACTGGTAAGCACCCAACACAAACTTACTCATCCTTACCCTTGAATCCCTAACCATAATTTGAGCGTATTTGGGTAAGTGTATGAATTTCAAATCACGCTCCTTAACCCTCATATTTCCTTGACGAAGGTCAAGGAAATCAAGTATCTTTGAATCCCCATCTTAAGGGGAAAGAACATATCACGCCTTGAGGCTACCCCTTAGACGTAACACGAAACCTAAGATCACAAGTGACCCCAAGCTAACCCTGAGCATTGCATATATCAAGCATACTGAAAATGATTAAGTAAGTCATGTACTTTGCGGCTAAAAACAATGAAAATTTGAATTGGGGAAAACCCAACTAGTCTGAATATATATGATATAATAATAAGAGTGTAGGATGACTTAAACAACACTTAACAACTTGAGTTGAATCTACCACTATGCCTAAACAAATTATTGAGTTGAGTTATTGGGATTTGCCCCCAGCTAACTCTAACAAACTGAAAACTAGAAATAAAGACTAAGAAAGAAAGCATGTCTATTTACCTGGAAGTATGAGGACTCACAAATGACACTACTGAAGTCGAATAGAGAATTTCTCTAAGAATGATTTGGATGCTAAGTGCTTTAACCTACATCGTGAAACGATGTAGAACAAAGAATGTGTCAGTACTTGGAATTTACTGATCCTGCATGATATAGATATGCTAATTTGAACAAAGTATAATAGTTGAACAATGCATAACTGAGAAATGATATAATCTAAACAAGGTAAAAAATTTATGGAAGTATAACTGAAAGCTAAAAAATGCAAGGACCAAAAATAATAATTGTAAAAGGTAACATTGTTTAACTGTATACTAATGTTAATGCTGAAAACCTAGTTAATGCACTAAAAGTCTCATTGTGGGAGATATTATTAACCGACATAAACCACATGAGTGAAACATAAAGTTAGATGTATATGCCCCATCCTGGGGGCCGAATATGCCTTATTAGGGGTATAAAGGTATAAATGTGGCGTGATCACTTAAACCGATTCCCAATAGAGGGGACTTATAAATATACGTGGCCACATAGTTCTGGGACATTGAAAGTATGTTGAATCCTAGTCAAACTTGGTTTTAGTATACTTCCAATTGAATATTCATGAAGCTAAAATGCACTAAATACTTAATAGCTCAAAACTGACATGCTAACTGATAACACAACATTTATGTACTGTGAAAATAACAGTGAAAATCTGAAGCATGAAATTTTGTCTAACTAATCTAGCAAGTATAATTCGTGAACTTTGATAAGTTTACACAAGCTATATTTTTGAGTTCTATGCGAGGAATTATACTAAATTATCAAGAAATAAGTAATATAGATCAAAGGAACCAAAATAAAAATAAATTTTGTAAATTTAGAAACCCTATGATTGAATAGTTTATGAGTAACTAACTGAATTCTAGTGATCTAATGGGTGATAAGAACAAACTAATGAAATCATACATACCAAGGGATGAAATCAATGGAGAGATCCTTTGGATTTCGAGGTTGAAGTTCAAAGAAAACCTCTACTTGTTCTTTGAAGAAACTGGTGACTTTTCCTCTTTCTTTTTTCTCTAAGTTAGGTTAATGTTTGGAGAATGAAGATTATGGGTATATTTGACTACGGTATTAGGCTTATACTAAGTTAAACGACTTAGTTTAGGCTTCAACAGACGTATTTTTAGTGCCCAATGCATAGGGGAAAAGACAAAAAAACTAAGAATTAAGGTTTAAGAGGTGCCACTCACGAGGGGATTGAGAGATTGCCATTTGGATCAATACCCGTCAACTAGGTCATGATTGTGGCCCTTCGTAACATGGCTCTATTGAAACAAGCATAAACTTTTACTCTAAGCTTTGATTTTAGCAAACTTGGTGGAATTGGAGAGAGAATTCAATTATCTCTAATTCGAAATGTCATAGACCACCTAATTCATTTTGTGAGAAAAGATATGAACATTTGAAGTCGACCCTCACCAACCACTAGACCTACGGTCTGCATGTCAAACAACACATCGTACTCGGCAGTTGTGGGTGCAATCAGAGACTCCTAAATCATGGACCCCAATGATGGAAACCCACCTTTGGACCGTGGGTCCATATACAAGCAGCGGACTATAGTTATAGGTCTCATATCCTGGGATCCGAGGTGTTATAGAACATATATTAACAAAAACAACCCTAAATATCTCCCAATCAAAATGACCAGCATTAACCTCGTTCTTTTCCTTCCATTGTTCAAATGAAATTTGAAAAAATCCCTTAAGTTGATAAGCGGCCAACTCTACTCCTCAACCAAAGTCACACCCATAATTCTCGTCAATAAAAATCTTGAGGAGCTTTGTGAAATTTAGACTTAAGAAATTTTGGAGAATTCATCCTAGTAAAGACCCTCACTCTAGTTGTTGTCATACCCACATTTGGGTTCATGGGAGACATAACCTTTCTATTTTCTTGAGCCATCATAACATGGAATAATGCATGAATTGCGGCTCGAAACTCATCATTAGAAACTTGCACAGCCAAAGGGTTGATTGGAACTTGGGGAACCTCCTGGATCACATTTTCAAAAAGATTCTTTGTCACATCATACCAATGTGGAGGCATATTCTGTTAAAGCATAAGTCGAGGTTAGGAGAGGAGGACTTTTATAGAAATCAAATCTATGGCACGACTTTAGAGTAATTAATGAAGTGGAATCTCTTAAACATGTTATAGCTACCTATTCGTAAATATGGCGTGCTTGAAACTCAGGTACACGACTCTACTCGAAGTGCGTTATGAGACATCCAAAGACTTTTCTAAACCTTGTGCTCTGAATACCAAGTCTTTAATGACCCAAAGTATACCCTAGACGTGACAATATATATATGTCACGCCCTGAGAGAGCCCCCTATACGTAACACTGCATACTTGATCCCAAAAGGGTTACGTGAACCTCTGCCCTTCCCGAAAGAAGGCATCACCGATAATGTCTAGCCTATCGGTGCTTAGAATAAAGTTCAATTTCATTCAACTCATGCGTCATGGAAGCTGACATTTAGTATAAGGACATCATATCTCAATAGATGATTTCTCATTTCATCATTAGTATTAAGTATACATCAGTCTCAATACTTTCATTAGAGTGTACAAAGAGACTAGTCTCTTCATTAACTTTACACTCTCATATGTGAGTACGTTTTGGTAACATTTACTTAGGCTCATTTGAGATTGCTCTCATCTTTAACATTATCCTCTTATCATGTTGTCACCATTTTCATTAGCATTATAGATTAACATAATTACTCAGCTCATTACGAGAATGTTCATTTCTTCTTTATCTTCTAGTGTTGACTTAAGCATTATGGAGGCTTGCTTCTAGATTGAGATTAACAACTCTTTTAATGACTTTTTATACTTACTTTACATTGATGAAATGTCAATTGTCCTTATATAACATCCTTACTTTACATTGATGAAACTTGAATTGTCCTTACATATCATCCTTAGTTTAAACTGATGAAATGTGAATTTCCTTACATATCATCCTTTGGTATTAATATGACTAGTCTCAAACATTCTAACACCTTTATTCGTGAATATTCTTTTAACATAGTAGCTTAGGTGTAAGTAAGACTTATATCACATCCTTTAACATCCCATTCTGGTCACATACTTAATTTATACCCTTTTAATTATGTTATAACTCACATTACATACTTACTTTAATGTAGTAGCTTTATATCACCGTTTATGGATGATGAAAACTTCATTCAATGAGTTTCATGTGTTCCTATGTCCTTCTTTAAGAGAATGTTGGGAGTTGTACCAATGTGTGGCATGCCCTTGATTATGGGTTCATTAAGTTAATTTACAAGTGCTTATATTATCATTTGATATTCTAACTACACAATCTTGGCATATGATTAGTATTGGTATCAAACTTTAAATATTAAACTACATAACCATTATTGTTGACATGTGTCAATTTTACGTATGTTCATATTAATATGTATGAACCATTAGCCAATATTTTAATTATCCTACATAATATTATAGACATTTACATGCATCACATTTAGACAATGTATCGTTAGCCATTTTATTGGCATACTATTAGTATTGGCATAAAAAATTGGGCATAGATTTCATAACCATATTTGTTAGCATAAGCCAATTTTCATGTGCAACATGCTTAAATTTTTATACATTATACATTAGCCAATCTATTAAGTATTTAACATAATATTATATCAATTTACATACATCACTTTTAGACAATGTTTTCTTAGCCATTTTATTAGCATACGATTAGTATTGTCATAAACAATTGGGCATAAATTTCACAACCATATTTGTTGGCACAAGCCAATTTTCAGATGCAACATGCTTAAGTTTTTATACATTATACATTAGACAATCTTTTAATTATTTAACATAATATTATATCCATTTTATATACATCACTTTAAGACAATGTATTGTTAGCCATTTTATTGGATACGATTAGTATTGGCATTAACAATTGCGCATAGATTTCATAACAATATTTGTTTGCATAAGCCAATTTTCATGAGCAACATGCTTATGTTTTTATAGATTATACATTAGCCAATCTTTTAATTATTTAACATAATATTACATACATTTACATATATTATTTTTAGACAATGTATTGTTAGCAATTTAATTGGAACGAGATAGCCAATTCATTGAGGATATGATTTCATAGTGGACTTGTTAAGCCAATTTTAGTTCATCACTTTAGAGTAAGATTTTTAAGTTGTAATGGACCGCATCATATTGACATTTAATGAATTTAACATCTTCATAAGGTCATATTAACAAGTATGCACAACAGACTGTAACATTTTCATACATAACATTTTTGGACATATGTTTAACATAGTATCATTGTTTCAATTCGCATAATAACACTTAGAATCAAACAAGTCCAATTAATCGATTCATTCAATCATTATTTAATAAAAACCCATACACATTAAGATCAGCCAGAACAACGTACCAATAACATGATTTCTAACATATTCAACATTGAAATCGTAACAACGATACTACGGAAGGAGTTTGACAAGAACGATGGTAAACAACCTAGTTTACAAGGTCTTTGAATCATTCGAAAGAAAGTTATCTTGGAGAAAGAAGTCCAGGAGATAAACCCATACCTTAAGTAGAATTTAATCAACGAAGAACATCTTGAACGAAAACTTGGAGAAACCATGAAATCGCCTAGGAGAATCAACGGAATTTTCTGTTTTTCATTCCATCGCTTGCTTACTGTTTTGCGTCATCTTTATGAGTTTGAACGTGATTTATAGGTTTAAGAACTGATCTTGAATTACCAAAAATGCCCTCTTAAGTATAACACTTAGTCAAATCTAGAAATTGGTGTTGACTATGGTTGTGGTGAATATTTTGACTTTATATTAATTAATTAAATCCTTAATTTAATTAATTTAGGTACCTAGGGAAAGTACTAAAGTACCCCTAAGTTATTGGAACCAAAATTAACCCTTTTGGACCACCTAGGTTAACTACTAGGATGTTTCTTGCATTATACTACGTTGGCATAAGAATTTTGGTTTGAACCTTTTAATTTTATTAATTAAATGGATAATTCAATTAATTAAGTAACATAGGGTAAATACTAAAGTACACTTAACTCTTTATAACCATAAATAATCCTTTGGACCATCCTAGGTTAAATACTAGGTTGTGTTTTTCTTGTCTAAACCGAAATCTTGAAACATCTTTGTGATTTCGGTTTTGAACCTTGAAATTAATTAACTAAGATGATAAGTTAATTAATTAATTAAGTATACTAGGATAATTAATAAATTACCCTTAAGTCTTTATAATCATAACTAATCATTTGGACCATCCTAGGTTAAATACTAGGTTGTCTTTTTCTTGTCTCAACTGAAATCTTGAAACTTCATTGTGATTTCGGTTTTGACCCTTTAAATTAATTAATTAAGCTACTAAATTAAATAATTAAGTACCCTAGGATACTTAATGAAGTATCCCTAAATTGTTAGTATCTGAACTAACTCTTTGGATCATCCTAGGTTAGGTACTAGGTTTTCCCTTTCTTCTCTTAACAGAAATATGATAATTTCCTTTGGTCCCTTGTGAACATTTTAATCATAACTGCCATAACCGAATTCGGTTAGGGTGTTCCCCTTCTTTGGTAGCTTCTTCACATGTCTTGCACATGTGCTTGCACATGGGTTATTTGCACTTTCCTAACTAGCTATTATTTATGATTCATTTAGGAATGTTTACTTATTGTCCCAACGATCCTCACTATGTCCTTGGGCACTGTCTAATCTACATGATCATATTAAATGATCATGTGCTATGGTACTAGGCTTGACACTTGGATGCATAGTAGGTACATTTCTTTACCATGCTCCTTAATACTTCGAAAAATTTGCTAACACCCTTTAAGCCAATATTTTCTAATATGCCTAATATTTTTATTATTTGGGTACTTTATAGAACTTGGCTAATACACCTTACTTAATTTTCTATACTATGCCCAGTATTCATCAATATTGGTCATTGGAATGCCTATATATCCCCAATATGCATTCTTACGGACTCACAGTGCTCTTCATTTCAAATATAATTTTTCCGGAATGTTACAACACTCTTACTTAACCCTTTTAGGGTTACATCATTTCATCACATAAATCTTAGGTTCACTTACTTTTAAAAGTATGCTAGGCTTATTAGTCTATACATACAACCCATGGGGCTTCATTCATAGTTGGCCTAAGTGATTCATATTTACCTAAGATTATGTGGTACAAGACTTATGCATCTTGTAGATATGCCAATATATTGATTTTGATCTTTACAGGCAACATTCATTAAATATATACTCACGTATGACTTATGTGTCAATACGAAATTGGGCAAGGGAACTCGATTTCGAATCCCTTGGAAAACACTTAATCTTATTTTAAACTTGATAATTGTATTTTTTAAGATTTGGGGAAACCTAGTTCAATCCCCATCAACCCCATAATATTTCCTCTCTTTTTCCCCTTTCTATTTTCGTTTAAGTGAAGGATGTTGTGCGTTCAATCCCCCACAAGCTCATTATTTTTATTTTAATTTATCTCTTAACTTTCTCATCTATCCAAGAGTTTGTGGGTTCAATCCCCACTCTCCACATTTATTTTCTCCTTTATTTTTGTCCTACCTCTCTCATACATTCAAGAGGATGTTAGTTCAATCCCCACTCACCACATCTATTTTATCCTTGCATTTATCTCACATTGTTTTTTATGAAATTTTTATTTAGTGATGTCATGGGTTCAATCACCAATGACCTCACATTTTAATAATAATTTAAAGAAAGCTCATTTTTTAAAAAGTTGGTCGAGACTACAATTTCCAGCAGGGTGAAAATTTAGTCTCTTCCAATCCATTTTTGTCTTAATTTTTTGTTGATTTTTTTGTAGCTTTCATGTAATGATATCTTGGGTTCAATCTTTAGTGATATCGTTTATTTTACATTCATCATTCATTGCATTTTGTACCAATTTGTTTGGCCTAACCCAACCTACCAAATGCTTGAAATTTGTTCACTATTTTCAGCTTCTTTTTAACATCATTCATGCATTAATACTTAAGACATTTCGTGGATCATTTTGTGCATCTTTAAGTGTTAATACTTTTATGATTATATTCAGCCACGAATAACCATTTCATCCAGCAACATTACACCACTTTTACACCTTATGATTTACACAAATATTCGCACATAAAATTCAACCATATAAACATATCATTTTTCACATACTTTCGGTTGACATAACTTAACATGCTTACAATTCCAAACACATAATCAAGAACACATTATCACGAAAATCAAACATCATAATTAAACCACCAGCAAACATACCAACAACATGATCTCTAACTTACTTCACATTGAGATCAATAGGATACTAGGGACAATGAGTTCGACAAGAACGGGAACAACCCTTGTGTTCGAGTAGATTCATCTGAGCCTTAAGGGTATCTTGGGAAAGGGACCAAGAGTAATCAAAACCCATAAATTTTATGACATTCAAGCCTCGACTTTCTTCCCAAAATCTTCTCCCAAAATCCAGTCAAAATCCCCTCAAAGTCAACACCAACTCGACGGACAAACTTCTCTTTGCCTACGTGATTGATTTCGTTTATTTTCTTATATTTTGTTTACCTACTGTTTTTTTATGTTATTCTATAGAGAGAATCGTGAGTGAGAGTCATAGAGACATGAGAGAGAGAGATGAGTGTGGGAGAGAAGAGTTTTGTTAGGATTAGGAGTAGTTTAGGATTTAGTCAAATTAGGTTTTAATTTAATTATTAAAAATCTTATTTACTTTTATTTTAAATCGGCTAATAAATAATAAATATAAATTAATTACATCAATTTACCAACTTAAGTTAAAAACACTTTAATTAATTGCTTCCACCTAGGTTCGAACTCAGGTGGAGCAAGACTTCAATTCAAGAGACCTATTTTGGCCCTCTCTCCCCAAAATTCCCCTCCACCTTATTAATTTATTTAATTATATATTTAGGGTAATTACGATACTACCCTTATCCTCAAAAAAGACAAGTTTACCCGTAGACCCTCCAAACCTAAGATTTCCCCTTTTTAAGTCCGATCAGACTCATTTAAGTAAATATTCGTATTTGGGAGACCAATATGGGGCGACCCAAAATTTCCTAGCTTAAATAACTCCCCAAGTTAGTTCTGTTGGATGTAGCAAGGGTTCCGAGGTCTTGTTCTAGGCGCATCAATCCACGTGAATCTGATTTAATCGTTGGCATTCTAGACACATTAAGCATTACTTAGCATATCCATTTTTAGGGTTGTTACATTATCTCGCCCAACGAACATTCGTCCTCGAACGAAACTACTCTCTACTAACAATAAGTAAAACATGTATAGAATGTATGCCTACATAGGTAATTCAATACTCCCCATAGGTGAATATCAGATTCACATTTTTATATGAAGGTGCACATCCTTCAAACCGACTAGTAGCTTCACATTAATAGACTAAGGAACACTTTCCTAAACTAGTCTCATCAAAGCATACAACACAAGTAAACATGTAAGTCATACAAATCAGCAACCAACTTGATGACCAAAAACATATTAACCTCATACTAGTGCATAAACACCATAGACAGCCAAATACATGAAAGACTAATTAAGTCTACGCACCCGAGACTTCACCAGAGGTGCCTTTCATTTCACCCAAAGACTTTAGTGTGAATAATCGTTGCCTCCTTGGAGCCTCTTCACTTGGACCATTACGTTGAACTCTCTCCTTCCCTTGTTCTTGACTTCTGTTATTCGGACAATCCTTCATCATGTGACCCAGTTTGCCACAACTGTAACAAGAGTTAGAGTGCATCACACATTCTCCCCCATGCAGTATGCCACATGTTACAATCCTAAAAAAATCGAATAGATAATACTTTAGGTGGTTTATTATTATTTTAAAAAAAATTAAATTTTAAGGGCATAATGGTTAGTTCACATATTAATTAAAGTAAATCAGACTTTGTATTAATTTTATTTCACGTATTAATTAAAATAAATAAGATTTTGTATTAATTTAATTAAATCTCATTTTTACTAAGTATTGAAACTAGTTTCCTAATTTTTATATTTCTCTCCCCACGTTTCTCAACTCTCTTCCACGTCACTCAACTGTCATTCTCTCTCATTATGACTAACAAGAACGCTCAAGAAAAGTTTAAAAACAATTGTTCTTCACACTTGAAAAAAAACACGAAAAGTTTTAAGAAAAGCAAGGTAATTAAAAACGTCAAGGCAAAGGGAGGTTGTTCGTCGAGTGGTATGTATATTGAGGAGAATTGGCCATGGATTGGAGGAGTTTCTGGGCAGCAGATTCACACTTGAACTACATCAAAAGGTATGAGTTTCTCTCCTTCAATTCTTTCTCCATGAGTATTTTTTCTTCGAAAGATTCTCAAGGTCTTGAAAACTAAGGATGTTCCCCTTTGTATCTCCTTGTCCTTAGTTTCCGTATGAATTCGTAGGATCGGTATGTTGTGATGGTAGATTTGTACATGAATGATATATTTATATTAATTGTGAACATGATTATGTGAGTTTATTTACGAAAACAATATTCGAAATGTGATAAAAAATTGGTGTGTGTGTGCACGTGGGCAGTGGTTGTGGCCATTGTTTTGGGGTTGTATAAATCATGTATTTCTTGTGTATTTTAAGTGTGCAATTTGTGTACAATGTGATGTTCATTACCATGGTAGATTGATATCACCTTATTTTAGCCAACTAAGCTTATGAACAATGTCACTAAAAATGAGTTGAATAATGACAAGAATTTTCCAGATATGGGTACTTGATAATAGGGTTGAAATATGGGTTTTAAAAGGTAAAATTAAATAAATAAGGTCGATGGGAATCGAACCCAAGACCTCACATGTTGAGATGGCTTAAAAAGAAAAAAAAAGGAATGGGGCTAAAGGGAATCGAACCCCTTTAGCTACTGATCTCGCCTTAAAGAAAAAAAAAGAATTGGACTAGGGGGGATCGAACTCGTGATCTGTGGGGTGAAGGCGGAGAAAATTAATTAAGCAAATAAATGGGAGGCGTGGGATTCGAAGCCACTATATTTAGGTACACGCAAAGGAAATGAAAAATAAGAAAAAGAATACATGAGAAGATGGAATCGAACCCACAACCTCAAGGCTGTAGAAAGGAGCGAAATAAATTAGGAAATGAAGTGAGACTGTGGGGGTTTGATTCCACAACCTCACTGCCACTCGCGCAGTTTAAAAAAAATAAAGATAGAGAGGCTGTGGAGGTTTGAACCCAAAACCTCCCTATCCCAGCGAGAAAGCATGAGAGAAATTAAAAAAATAAATAAATAAGGGGGTTGTGGGGGTTCGAAACCACAACATCCCTATCCCAGCGAAAATTAAAGGAAAAATCAAAGAGGCTGTGGGGGTTTGAACCCACAACCTCTTTATTTAGGCATGAATGGGCAACAAGAGACTATTAAAAATTCAAAAGGGATTGTGGGAGTTCGAACCCCCAACCCTTCGATTAAATAAGAGTAAAATTAAAATAGAAAATTATTACTTCCATGTAAATGTTGAGATTTAATTAAAGTTCTAATATTATGAATATTATAAATAAAATCAACGAACAATATAAATTATATCCTACTGATTCAAGATTTGGGTTCCCTCTCCCAAACATCCGTATTGATGCACAAGTCATAAGTCTTGGGATATATACAAGATACATAAGTCTTGAACTATATAATCTTAGGAAAGTAAGAATCACTTAGCGAACTATTAATGAAGCCCCATGGCTTATATGTATTGACACATAAGTCTAACATACGTTCAAAAGTAAGTGAACCTAAGATGTACGTATTGAAATGATGAACCCTATGAGGGTTAAGTATGACTTTAAGATACACTAAATGGCCAAGTTCATTGTCATATGATGAGATCAACTATGAAATTAAGAAATGAACATTCACGTAATAAGAGGTGAGTAACTATGAAAAGCAAAGTCATAATGTTGAAGAATGTGGTAACAACATGATATGAGGCTAATGTATATGATGAGAGAAATCTCAAATGAGCCTATGTAAATGTTACAAATATGTACTCATTAATGAATGAAACTTTATATTGAGCACCGATAATCTAGCTATGAATGGTGATGGCCTTCTTTCGGGAAAGGCGAAGTTTCACGTAACTCTTATGAGATGAGGTTGTCTGCCTTGGCGGGTATGGGTCTCCATACATCTCCTAGTCTTTGAACCTATACGACCAATAGAGGGATCTGGCGGGGTTAAATTACCATATACGCTAGCATGTTATTAAGTCACTTTGGCCGGTGATTTCACCTATTTTTGGTGTGGGGGAGACACTGGATTTCATGATGCTCACATAATCGATGTCGGTTAAAGTTAAAGTTCCCAATGAATGAATGAGGTCATCCTCAAATGAAGCACATAAAGAAATTAATGATACCGAAGGTGTTAGGATAGGATAATCAAGAGGTGAACTAGACTAAGGTAATGACATTAGGTTAATCCTGATCAATGCACAATAAACCCGATGAAAGTCTTAAACTAGATCTTTGGTATAGCTTGTGTTCACACTAGCCTATGAATAAAATGAAATGAAGTATGTATGACTGAATGGAGCAGACTATGTGTTTTCTCATGAAGACTCCCTAGTTGAGGTCCAATGTGTTGAGCCCTCCTTTTTGAAAGTCTTAATGTAAAGTCCATGATTCCAAGGTGTCATGGCATATTGATGAATGATATGAAAGAAATTATGTGTCATGTGTTATGTGCTATTATATGTTCTATATGAAGATGTTATGTGTTGTGTGCAATATGATATTTATAATGATGCATGTTCCTCTAATGGCATGAACTTCCTAACTCAATTTGTAAAGTTCACTAACTTTCCTAATCTCATTTTGGCAAGTCTACTGACTTGACTTCAAAAAAATCATGTCCTTAGAGAAGACCTGTTCATTCTCATGCATGTACTTTGTGTGTACTTGCATATACCCATACTTAGTACAAGTGTGTACTAACCCTATACATCTATACTATTTTAGGTGCAAGAAAAGGTGGGTGATAGGGCAACAAGTTCAGTGTTGTAGATATCCGGGCGTGAGTATTCATCTAGATTTCGGTAGGTCCTGATGCCTTCGAGGATGCTACTATTTTACATTTTAGCGTAGTTTTATAGTTGAGGTAGTGGAGTATATTCCACTAGCGTTTCTTTCCTATTTAGGTCAGACTTTGTATTGGTGCCATTTTGTCCATCATACAATTAATACTTAATGAACTATTTGTTTCAGTTGCTTATATCTTTAGTGTTAGATGCTTGATGATGAACGATTATGAAATGGCAAGTATGCTAAAGATAAAAAAGTTTCAAATTTTCCGCTGCAATTACCCTAGGTGAGGTATGAACAACGCATGTAGGCTTGTCTGCAACCTCTAAGAAGTTAACAACGCTGGTCTCGTTTGGTGTTTAGATTCTGGTCATGAAAAAGTTAAAATTAGAGCCCTTGGTTAAATTTCGAGAATATTGAGTTCACATCAACCACATTGAGTAGTTCTAATTCATGGTAGAGAAGTGCACCACTATCCTGGATTAGAGACTTCACGATTCATTGGAAAAATTTCCCTTCAACTGATCTTTTCATGCTTTTCCTATTATTTGAGTTCTTGGTGTTATGAACCTGTCTAACATCAATCCTTGTTGTTTTGAGAAATTGAACACTTGGAGAACTAAGGGTCCGAGGAGGGGAGGAGCAACATCTACGGGTAATCAGAATCCACCCTCGGCTCTAGATGAAGGAGTGGTCATGCCAGTTAACCCACATAGGTTGACTGATGCTAAGGTGAGGGCATCTCTAGACAAGATGGCACAGGCCATCATAATGGACGCTCAGGATATGACTTCCCTAGTCAACCGACAGGATGTTTAGAGAAAGAATCCATTGGTTCACAGGATGGCTGACACATTGAGAGATTTCACGAGGATGAATCCTCCTATATTCGCAAGGTCTAAGACATCAGAGGATACTCAAGAGTTTGTAGATGAGGTGCATAAGATCCTAGTGGCTATGGGGGGCACTAATATTGAGAAGGCTGAACTGCCTTTCTACCAGCTCAAGGATGTTGAACAAACATGGTACAAAATGTGGAAAGATAGCCGTGTGTTAGGTGGAGTGCTAATCACATAGGAGCAGTTCAAGACAACATTTCTGGAGAGATTCTTCCCAGAGATATGGGGGAGGCCAAAGTTATTCATCAACCTTAAACAAGGCTCTATGACGGTCAGGGAGTATTTTCTAAGAAAGTTTGTTAAACTATCAAGGTATGTTACTTTCCATAGTATTTAATAGAAAGAATAGGGAGAATACTGAGATTTGTTTAAATCATCCAGGTAAGGATAATGTTGTAGATGATGCTTTGAACAGGATGAGCATGGGAAGTACAACTCACGTTAAGGATGAGAAGAAGGACCTTGTGAAAGAGGTACACACACTGCCTGAGTTGGTGTGCGATTGGTTGACTCTACTAGTGGGGGTGTTTCAGTTCATCCTAGTTCTGAATAATCCTTGGTAGTTGAAGTCAACAAGGGTCAGCATCTTGATCCTGTTTTTATGGAGCTGAAGGACTTAGTGCCGTTAAAAATTAATGAGTCTTTCGCTTTGTGCGGTGAGGGCATACTTAGATACCAGGAAAGGCTGTGTGTACCATATGTGGATTATTTGCGGACCAGGATTGTAGCAGAGGCCCATGGTTCCAGATATTCCATAAATCCACGTTCCACCATAATATATCATGATCTTAAGGAAATTTATTTGTTAGATGGCATGAAGAAGGACATTGCAGAATATGTGTCTAAGTGTCCTAATTATCAGCTGGTTAAGGCAGAGCATCTTAAGCCTTGTGGTCTCACTGAGATTATTGAGGTTCCGACTTTGAAGTGAGAGGCCATTTATATGGACTTCGTGGTTGGTCTTTCGAGGACTAGGAGGCAGCATGACTCCATATGGGTTATGGTGGACAGATTGACTAAGTCTGCTCACATTATCCCTGTGAAGTCTACTTTAAAAGCTGAGGATTATGTGATACTATACATTGATGAGATTGTGAGTTAGCATGGGATTCCTTTGTCTATAATATCTGATTAAGGAGCTCAGTTTACTCCTCATTTCTGGAGATATTTCCAGAAAAGCTTGGGCACGCAGGGTAGCATTAGCACTGCCTTTCATCCTCAGACGGATGGGCACGCAGAGTGCACCATTAAAACATTGGAGAACATATTTAGAGGGTGTGTGATTGACTTCAGAGGTAATTGGGATTACCATTTGCCTTTGATAGAGTTCTAATATAATAATAGCTATCACTCTAGAATTGGGATGAAACCTTTTGAGGCATTGTATGGTAGGAGGTGTTGATCTCTAGTTTGGTTGTTCGAGGTTGGAGAGTCATCCATTTTGGGTCCATAGATCATTCATGAGGCCTTAGAGAAAGTTAGAGTGATTAAGGACACGTTGGCTACTGCTTACAGCCGACAGAAATCATATGCAAACAACAGAAAACGACCCTTAGAATTTAATGTTGGTGACCAGGTTTACTTGAAGATATCGCCTATGAAAGGGGTGATGAGATTTGGTAGAAAAGAGAAGGTGAGTCCGATGTATGTGGGGCCATATGAGATCCTGCAGCGTTTGGGTGAGGTATCCTATGTGTTAGCATTGCTTGCAGAGCTATCTTCTGTTCATCTAGTCTTTCATGTCTTTTTGTTGAAGAAGTGCCTAGGTGATCCATCATCAATCCGACCTATTGAAGGATTGGGGGTTGGTGAAGACTTGTCCTATGAGGAGGTACCTGTTGAGATCTTAGACACACAGGTCAAGCGGCTGAGGAACAAGGAGATTGCAATAGTGAAGGTATTGTGGAGGAATCATCTTGTTGAGGTTACTACGTGGGTGGCTGAGGCCGACATGAGATCCCGCCATCCTCATCTTTTCAGCACTTGAGGTTAGTCTTCCTACTCTTAAGCTTATGTTTCCTTATCTCTTCGTATTTTGTTGCTATTGGTTTACTGTGCATAGCGATTATGTTATGATCTGATTTGCATTACGATGTGTAGTGGTAGTGTCATTTGGGGAAGAATATTCCTAAGGGGGGGGGGGGGGGGTTATGTAACAACCCTTAAAAATCGAATAGATAAACACTTAAGGTGATTTAATTATTATTCTAAAAATCTGAAATTTTTAGTGCATAATGGTCCTTTCACGTATTAATTAAAATTATAAGATTTTGTATAAATTTAATAAAATCCTATTTTGACTAAGTCTTGAATTTAGTGTCCTAATCCTAATAAATCTCTCCCACACATTTCTCAACTCTCTTCCACGTCTTTCACTCTTATTGTCTCACGCTCTGACTAACAAGAAATCTCAAGAACAGTTTAATAACAATTGTTCTTTACACTTGAAAAACACACGAAATATTTTAAGAAAAGCAAGGTAATAAAAAACGTAAAGGCAAAGCGACGTTATACGTCGAGTGGTGTGTACGTTGAGGAGAATCGGGCGTGGTTTGGAGGAGTTTCTGGGCAGCAGCTTCACACTTCAACAACATATAAAGGTATGGGTTTTTCTCCTAAAATTCTTTCTCCAAGAGTATTTTCCTTCGAACGATTCTCAATGTCTTTAAAACAAAGGTTTTTCCCTTTTGTATGTCCTTATCCTTAGTTTCCTAACGAATTCGTAGGATTGCTTTGTTGTGCTGCTAAATTTAGGCATGAATGATGTATTTATATCAATAGTGAACATGTTAATGTGATATAAATTACAAAAATGATATTAAAAGTGTGATCGAAATGTTGGTGTGTGTGTGTGTTCACGTGGGCAGTGGCTTTGGCCACTATCTTGGGGTTGTATAAATCATGTATTTCTTGTGTATTTTATGTGTGCAATATGTGTACAATATGATGTTCATCACCATGAAATATAGTGTATTAAAATAACCATCTTTTATCAATTTAAACTTATGAACAATGTGACTAAAAATGAGTTGAATAATGACAAGAATTTTCAAGATTTGGGTACTCTATAATAAGGTTGAAATCTGGGTTTTAAAAGGGAAAATTAAATGAGTGAGGTCAATGGGAATTGAACCCAAGACCTCAAATGTTTAGATGTCTTAAAAAGAAAAAAAAGGAATGGGGCTAAAGGGAATCGAACCCTCTTAGTTACTGATCTTGCCTCAAGGAAAAAAAAGAATGGGACTAGGGGGTGATAGAACTCGTGATCTCTAGGGAGAAGGAGGAGAAAATTAATTTACCAAATAAATGGGAGGTGTGGGATTCAAACCCACTACCTCCAGGTACACGCGACGGAAAAGAAAAATAAGGAAAAGAAAACGCGAGAAAAGGGAATCGAACCCACGAACTCAAGGCTGAAGGACGGAGCGAAATAAATTAGGAAATGAAGTGAGACTGTGGGGGTACGATTCCACAACCTCACTGCCGCTCGCCAACTTTAATAAAATAAAGATAGAGAGGATGTGTGGGTTCAAACCTACAACCTCCCTATTTTAGCAATAAAGCATGAGCGAATTTAAAAAAATAAATAAATAAGGGGGATGTGGGGGTTCGAACCCACAACCTCCCTATGCCAGCAAAAATTAAAGGAAAAAAATCAAAGAGGCTGCGGTATTTTCAACCGACAACATCTTGATTTAGGCAAGAATGGGCAATAAGAGACTATTAAAAATTTAAAAGGGATTGTGGGGGTTCGAACCCCCAACCCTTCGATTAACTAAGAGTAAAATTAAAAATAGAAAATTAATACTTCCATGTAAATGTTGAGAATTAATTTAGAGTTCTTATGTTATGAATATTAGAAATTAAATCAATGAAAAAATATAAATGATATCCAAGTGATTCGAAATTTGGGTTCCCTAGCCCAAACTTCCGTATTGATCCACAAGTCATAGGTGAGTAAAATAGCCAAAAGTAATGCCATCTACATAGATAAAAAATCACGATCTTGGCATATATTCAAGATATATAAGTCTTGTACTACATAATCTTAGGAAAGTAAGAGTCACTTAACGAACTATGAATGAAGCCCCATGGTTTGTATGTATAGACACATAAGTCTAACATACGTTCAAAAGTAAGTGAACCTAAGAAGTACGTAATGAAATGATAAACCCTAGGAGGGTTAAGTATTAGTGTAAGATACACTAAATGGCCAAGTGCATTGGAATATTATGAGATGAACTGTGAAATGAAGAAATGAACATTCACGCAATAACAGGTGAGTAACTATGAAAAGCAAAGGTACTAATAATAAAGAATCTTGTGACAACATAATATGAGGCTAATGTATATGGTGAGAGCAACCTAAATGATCCTAAGTAAATGTTACCAATACTTACTCACCAATGAGAGTGTAGGATTATGAAGAGACCAGTCTCTGTGAACACTCGAATGAAAGTATTGAGTTTAACACCCCTAATGCTAATAATGAGATGAGAAATCATCTAAAAGAGATATAATGACCTCATACTACAAGGTAGCTTCCGTGACGTATAAGTTTGAACGTAATGGAACTTTATACTGAGCAATGATAGTCTAGCTATGAGCGGTGATGCCTTCTTTCAGGAAGGGCGAAGGTTGATGTAACTCTCGTGAGATGAGGCTGTCCATCTTTCCTGGTATGGGTCTCCATACATCTCCTAGTCTTCGAACCTATACTACCAATATAGGGATCTGGCGGGGTTAAATTCCCATATACGCTAGCATGTTATTGAGTAACTTTGGCCGGTGATTCCACCTCTTTTATGTGTGCGGGAGACACTGGATTTCATTATGCTCACATGATCTATGTCGGTTAAAGTTAAAGTTCTCAATGAACGAATGAGGCCATCCTCAAATCAAGCATATAAATAAATTAATTATATCGAAGGTGTTAGGATAGAATAATCAAGAGGTGATCTAGACTGAGGAAATGACATAAGCTTATTCCTGATAATTGAACAACAAATCCGATGAAAATCTTAAACTATATCTTAGGTATAGTTGGTGTTCACATTGGCCTGTGAATGAAATGAAATGAAATATGTATGAACGAATGAAGCAATCTCTGTGTTTGCGAATGAAGACTCCCTAGTTAAGGTCCCATGTGTTTAGCCCTCATTTTTGTAAGTCTTAATGTCAAATCCATGATTCCAAGGTCTCATGGCGTATTAATGAATGATATGAAAGAAGTTATGTGTCATATGTTATGTGTTATGATATGTGTTATATGAAGATGTTATTTGTTGTGTGAAATACGATATTTGTTACGATGCATGTTACTCTCATGTAATGACCTTCCTAACACAATTTGGAAAGTGCACTAAGTTTCCTAATCTCAAATTGGCAAGTCTACTGACTTGACTTCAAAAAAAATCATGTCGTTGGGAAAGAAATGTTCTTTCTCATGCATGTACTTGGTGTGTGCTTACATATACCAATACTTAGTACAAGTTGGTACTATCCCCATACATCTATACTATTTAAGGTGCAGGCACAGGTGGGCGATAGAGCTACATGTTCATTGTTGCAGCTATCCGGGCATCAGCATTCATCCGGAGTTTGGTTGGTCCTTATGCCTTTGAGGATGCTACTGTTTTACATTCTAACATAGTTTTAGAGTTGAGCTAGTGGAGTATGTTCCACTAGCGTTTCTTTTGTTTTTTGGTTTAGACTTTGTATTGGTGCCATTTTTGCCATTATAAAATTAATACTTAATGAACTATTTCTTTCAGTCGCTTATCTCTCTAAAGTTAAATGGTTGATATTGAACGATTATGAAATGTTAAGAATATTTAGCAAGTATGTTAAAGATCAAAAAATTTCAAAGTTTCACCTAAAATTAATCTAGGTGAGGTATGAATAACGCATGTAGGCTTGTCTGCGACCTCTGAGAGGTTAACGATGCCGGTCTCGTCTGGAGTCTATATTGTGGTCATGAGACCTAACTTTCTACAAGGTTGCCTCTGCTGGGCTTTAAAGTCTTACGAACCTCAGGGAGTAATCCCTGACGGACATCGAGCCCTGCTAAATGTTGATGAATTCCTCATCCCTACCCTCCTTCATTTATCTGGGAAAAAACCGCCCTAGAAAATCCATCATGAATAGATCCCAAATAATAGGACCCCCTCCCAAGGCTCTGCTATCCTGCCACACCTTATACCAGGATTGAGCTACATCCTTTAGCTGTTAGGATGCCAACTCAGACTTCTCCAAATCAATCAAACCCAATAACCTGAGCTTGTAAGTTCTACTAGGGCAATTTGTACCAAAGTTGTCCTTACTTCTCCATTTGTGAACCCAGCTGGGTTAATAGGTTTATTCCAACAGCTGGAACCTGAGAAGGAACCTAAATTACTCCAGAAGCTTTTTCTGCAATATCTCCACCTTCTTTTCTAATTTTATTCATCTTTTAGAATCTTCAAGAGCTTATGTTAGTGACTCTCTTAACACCAAGAAATCCAAAATTAAAGAAGGAACAATAATATTAGAAGAAGGGAAATTTTCCTATGCATCATGCACTCTCTAATCCAGGATAGTGGTGCACTTAACTTCCATGACTTGGAAACTACTCAATGTGGTTTATGTGAACTTATTATCCTCGAAATTTAACCTAGTGCTCTGATACCAACTTTGTCACGACTGGAATCTAGACCCCAGACAAGAGTGGCATCGTTGACTTCTCACAGGTCGCAGAAAATCCTACATACGTCATTCTTTCTTTATCTAGGTTAATTTTAAGTAGAAAATTTGAACTTTTAGTCTTATTACTTCATGCTAAGAATTTTTATCTTAACATCATAGGCATTCAAAATCAACTGCACTAATACAAAGTTTCATAATAAACATAAACTTATTTTGGCCGAAACATAACCAATACAAAGTATTAAATGAAAGTGGAAAGAAACACTACTTGAACATGCTCCACTAGCTAAACCCTACATCTAAGCTAGATAATAACGGTAGAAATACTCGAAGGCATGAGGGCCTACCAAGTCTGGATGAAAGCTCTACGTCTGGATTGCTGCAACGTCAAACTATATGCTCTAGCGTCCACCTATGCCTGCACCTAAAAATATAGAGTTGTATGGGATTAGTACACACTTGCACTAACTATGGGTATATGCAAGCACACACTAAGGACATGCATGAGAAAGAGTAGCTCTTTTCTAACAACATGATTTATGGAAAGTCAAGTGAGTGGACGTACCAAATTTGGATTAGGAAAATCAGTGGACCTGCCAAATTTTGATGTGGAAAGTCATGCCATGATGTAACCTTCATCATCAAACTTATCATTTTGTAAAGAACACATATCATATTGCATATAATACTTAACATCTTTCATATCATTAATTCATATGCCATGTGACCTTGGAATCATGGACTTTACATTAAGACTTTCAAGAAATGAGGGCTCAACATATGGGATCTCAACTAGGGAGTGTCATTTAGCAAACACAGAGTTTACTTCATTCATTCATACATACTCCATTTCATTTCATCAATGGGGCAGTGTAAACACAAGTTATACCTAGGATGTTGTTTAAGACATTCATCAGGTTTTGGTGAAATGAGCAAGAATGACTTAATGTCATCATTTGAATCTAACTCACCTTTTGATTATCCTATCCTAACAAATTTGGTATCATTCATTTCATTATGTGCATCATTTGAGGCTGACCTCCTTCATTCATTGGGAACTTTAACTTTAGCAGACATAGATTATATGAGCATCATGAAATCAAGTGTCATGAAACCCCACACAAAAAAGAGGTGGAATCACCGGCCAAAGTGACCGAAAACATGCTAGCGTACATGGGAATTGAACCCCGCCAGATCCCTCCTATATTGGCAGTATAGGTTCGAAGAATAGGAGATATAAGGAGACACTTACCCGGCATGCCAGACAGTCTCATCTCATGAGAGTTACTTGAACCTCTGCCTTTCCCGAAAGAAGGCATCACCGCTCATATCTAGTCTATCGATGATCAGTATAAAGTTCCATTACATTCAACTCATACGTCATGGAAGCTGGCTTTTTGTATGAAGACATCATAGTTCGATAGATGATTTCTCATATCATCATTAGTATTAAGTGTGTTAATCTCAACACTTTCATTAGAGTGTTCATAGATAGTGGTCTTTTCATTAACTTTACACTCTCATAAGTGAGTACGTTTTTGTAATATTTACTTAGGCACATTTGATATTGCTCTCATATTTTACATTAGCCTCATATCATGTAGTCACCACATTTATTAACATTAGAACATTTGCTCTTTATAATTGCTCGCCCCATTTTGCGTGAATGTTTATTTCATCATATGTCTATGCACATGGCAATTTAGTGCGTTTCACACTCTTACTTAACCATTCTTGGGTTTCATCATTTCATTGTTCATTTCATCATTTCTTTGTTCATTTCATCATTTATTTGTTCATTTCATCATATACCTCAATGTCCTTGGCCATTTAGTGTGTTTCACACTCTTACTTAACCCTTTTAGGGGTACATCATTTCATCACATACATCTTAGGTTCACTTACTTTTAAACGTATGCTAGACTTATTAGTCTATACATACAAGTCATGGGACTTCATTCATAGATTGTCTAAGTGATTTATATTTACAAGATTATGTGGTACAAGACTTATGCATCTTGTAGATATGCAAAGATATTGATTTTTATCTTTATAGGCAGCATTTCATAAATACTTAAGTATGACTTATGTGTCAATACGGAATTGGAAAAGGAAACCCGATTTCGAATTCCTTGGACAACACTTAATATTATTTTAAACTTGATAATAACATTTTCAGATTTGGGGGACCCTAGTTCGATCCCCATCAACCCCAAAATATTTTCTCTCTTTTTCTCCTCTCCTTTTTTCATTTAAGTCAATGAGGTTGTGGGTTCAATACCCTACAATCTTATTATGTTTATATTAATTTATGTCATAAATTTCTCACCTATCCAAGAGGTTGTGGGTTCAATCCCACTCTCCACATTTATTTTCTCCTTTATTTTTCTCCTAACTCTCTCATCCATTCAAGAGGTTGTAAGTTTAATCTCCACTCACCACATCTAGTTTTTCCTTGCATTTTACTCGAGAAATTTTTATTAAAATTTCATTTAGTGATGTGATGGGTCCAATCCCCAATGACCTCACATTTTAAAAAAATAAACGTAGCTCATTTTTTTATAAGTTGGCTGGCTGGAAATTATTGTCTCTTCCAATCAATTTTTGTCTTAATCTTTTGTTAATTTTTTTTTATATTTCATGTAATGATGTTTTGGGTTCAATATTTAGTGATCTGATTTATTTTACATTAATTTTCATGGAATTTTGTACCATTCTGTTTGGACGAACCCAACCTACAAAATGCTGGAAATTTGTTCACTATTTTCAGCTTATTATTATATTCATTCATACGTTAATTCTTAAGGCATTTCATGGATCATTTCATGCATCTTTAAGTTTAATATTTTTATGATTATATTCAGCCAAGAATTTGCATTTCATTCAGCAACATTACACCACTTTTACACCTCATAGTTTACACAAACATTCGCACGTAAAATTCGACCATAAAAATATCATTTTTCTTAAATTGACATAACTTAACATGCTAACAATTACAAACACATAGTGAAGAACACATTATCACGAAAATCAAACATCATACTTAAAATACCAGCAAACATACCAACAACATGATATCTAACCAATTTCACATTGAGATCAAAGGGATACTAGGGACAAGGATTTCGACAAGAACGGGAACAACCCTAGTTTTCGAGTAGATTCATCTAAGCCTTAAGGGTCTCTTGGGAAAGGTACCAAGAGTAAGAAAACCCATACCTTTTATAAAGTTCAAACATAGACTTTCTGCCAATAATTTTCTCCAAAAATCATGTCCAAATCCCCTTAAAGTCAACACCAACTCGACGGACAAAGTTCTCTTTGCCTACGTGATTGATTTCATTTATTTTCTAATATTTTCGTTGTGAGTTATTCAAGTGTGAAGAACTTTGGTTTACCTTCTGTTTTTTTGATGTTATTTGGCAGATAGAATCGTGAGTGAGAGTGATATAGACGTGAGAGAGAGATAAGGGTGGGAGAGAAGAGTTTTCTTAGGATTAGGAGTCTAGTTTAGGATTAAGTCAAATAAGATTTTTAAATAATAAATATTAATTAATAACATCAATTTACCAACTGAAATTAAAAATAAATCTATTCATTGCTTCACCTAGGTTCGAACCAAGATGGAGTAAGACGTCACTTCAAAAGCCAAACTTTGGACCTCTCTCCCAAAAATACCCCTCCACCTTATTAATTAAATAATTAATTATATATTTAGGATAATTATGATAGTACCCTTAACATAGAAAAAGACCATTTTACACCTAGACCCACCAAACCTAAGATTTTCCTTTTTTAAGTCTGGTAAACACTCATTTAAGTAAATCTTCGTATTCGAGAGCCCTACATGGTTAGACCCAACCTTTACTATCTCAAATAACTCCCCAAGTTAGTTCTCTTTGATGTAGCAAGCGTTTAGAGATCTGGTTCTACGCGCATCAATCCGTGTGAACCTGGTCTAATCGTTGGCATTCTAGAAACATTAAGCATTACTTAGCATATCCATTTTAGGGTTATTACATAACTATACCAGGTGAAATATCCCTCGACACCCCTCAACCTATGAGAAGTTCCCCCAAAATTTCGTGGTGAAGTCTAAGGTTTGGTTTATGAAAAACATCACAGACCGTCTAAGGCTTCATGGTCCGTGAAACAATTCACAGGATTTATAGCTAGTAAAATTTTACCTTCTTAACATGACTTCACTAAAACAAACATAACTTTTTACTCCAAATTCAAAATGAGGAAAACTTGATAGCGTTGGAAAGATGAGTCAAAGACTTCAAATTTGATAGGAAACGGACCACCTACTTCATTATGTTATGTGATATAGGATTGCTTGAAGTTGACCAAAAACATAAAACAGAAGAAGTCCCTTTCACAGAAATTGTAAGGGGGCTGATCTAATAACATAAAGAGTTCACCGATTTAACCCACTCTGGCTGCCAACAACCTTGTCAATTTTAGCCTTTCAGCACTTAGCCAAATTTAGGATTGTTTTGGTGTTAACTCAAAAGATAGGCAGCAAATTTTTTGACACTAAATCTTTGACATTTTAAGAAACATAAAACAGTAGACAAAAATATGATTAACCCAACAAAATATAAAATGAGACAAAGACAACCAACTTAATAGAAACATAATTTCCAACTTGTTTTAATAAAGTAAATACAAGAACACTCCCAAATAGTACTAACCTTGGAACTATAAGATCACCCTAGAACTTAACTTAGATTTGACACTCTAATTATTATTCTCTAATTCTTAGAACAATCAAACTCGAATTACACCATAAGGAAACCTGCACATATATAATACTATGTGCAGCCAACTACTGACAAGTGGCGTAATAAGAATAAAACACTTGTTGGCTTTAGCATGATCTTATACTATGTAGGTGACACACCATATATTAAAAATAATTTAAATTAGGCACCAAAAATAAGTTCCACACGAAATGAGACAATGCTGGACTATTTGTTACCGCCTGTCGTATGCTTTGCATGTATTTTGTAACCACTGGTCAGGTCCATTTGCCCTTGTTCTTTATTTTAATATCAATGATATTCCCACATAATCTTGTTAATATTTCGTATAGTCATATCCTCACCAAGATTCCTTGCCTTCAAGCCCTTTGTCCTTAGTTGTTTTTTCGCAATCCGGCCATTGTGCCATTGTGCACACCTTAGCTTTGTCAACAATCAATCAGCAACTTACCCTTGCATGTTTGTTTCCTTGGCATATGCATGCTACAAGGTTAACATGCTTAATACCTTGTACATGCTTCCATTTAATAGAGTGACTGAGATTAGGGGTCTAGCAGACAACTTCATGGTCTGTGCAAAAGTTTCATGACCTGGTCCATGACTCGGGCAACTCTAAACGGCCTGTGAAACCCTTCGTAACAAAACCTTCAAGTTTAAATTTTACCACTATTGGTTTTACGAATAGTGAAATTCTCTACGAACTTTACAACCTTCTGTACGCATGCACTTTTACTAAACTAAAGCCTTTACTCTTTTTCCATTCCAAGTTTTAAGATTTCTGAGGTGATATATTTGTCTAGTTGTTTATAGGTCATTGTGTGTCAGCAATTCATAAGTAATTGAGTGTTTTAATACAAGGGTGATTACTCCAATCCAAGTATGATAACTATCGTGAAGTATAATTTTTCTTAAGCAATTCCTACTCGACATTGTTTTGACCTTCATAGTTCCAAGCGGACACGTACTTCATTCTTCTATATAGTTGATGACTACGTTTCAACAATTAATAAGTAATAGGCTGTTCAACACCAAGAAGTATATTTTTCTTTCAAGTAAAACATTTTTTAAGTTATTACTACTATACATTAATTTGATCGTCATAGTTCCAAATTGACAAATATTTCATTCTTCTCTCTATTTGTAGAGTACATGTCATCAATTCATAAGTAATTGATTCTTGTATCCAAGAGAAAATTCCTCAAATCCAAGAAGTATAATTTTGTTAAATTAGACTCTTCGAGTAAACGAAACCTTAATAGAAAAATCTTTTTGTTTTCGTTACCCTCAATCATCTATTTTTTCTTTACCCCCCATTTTTCTTCTATGGTTGATGTTATCGGTGAACAAATCTTTTTTGATTTTTATTGAATAAGATAGAGATTTCCATCTATGTTGGACCAGTACTGCTGGAAGTTTTTTTACTCTTTTTGATTTTCATTAAATCTTTGGATTGATCAAAATGACATTCCTATTTTTAGGTAAGTGTTAGAAGTGTGAAAATCTATAAGTTTTTATGATTCTGGGTATATATTCAAAATTTTTTATTAAGAGAACCTACTTTTTTGTTGTGTTTTGTTAATGCGTATTGTATTCTCCGAGCTAATCATCAAGTTGTGATTTTGTTTATGTGTTAATGTATATATTTTTCGTCTATTTATTCTAGAAAGGAAAAAATTACACTAACAATTGTCATATCTTCATTTTAGATTTTATCTTCTAAACTAAACATGAGAAATTTCTTAATTATAGGGAAGTAGGTCTCTAATAATTTAATATTGTCACGCCACGAGACGTGGACACGAAACCTAGGAAAACAAGTGATCCCAAGCTAACCCTTCTTGCATGATCATGAGCATACAAAATATAATAAAGTGAATGCGGAAGCTAATCATATTTTAAAATGAAAATATGGGGAATACCCATATGCTAAAACAGGGATATATGAAAACTGATGAGTTTAATCCAAAGATGTTATTAATGTCTGATATATCAATGCATATTCTAAGAGAACCATCTATCTTTTTTACTAACAATACTGGTCCACTCCATGACGAAATACTAGGTCTGATGAAGCCCTTGTCTAAAAGGTCTTTCAACTGATCTCTCAATTCCTTAAGCTCTGCTGGAGCCATTCTGTAAAGAGGAATAGAAATAGGCTTGATATCTGGAACGATATCAATTCCAAAGTCAGTTCCCATTCGGGAGCGACTCCGGTAAGATCTTGTGAAAAATTTCTCGAAACTCACTTACCACTATAACTTACTCAAGAGTTGGTGTTTTAGAGCTAGAATCCTTAAGCCAAGCTAGATGATAGAGATAACCCTTAGAGATCATCTTTTTGGCCTTAAGATAAGAAATGAATCGACCCCTAGGATCTAAGCTACTACCCTTCCTCTCTAATATTAGTTCGTTTGGAAATTGAAAACAATTAATCCTATTTCAACAATCGACTGAGGCATAACATGAATGTAACAAATCCTTGCCTAGAATCACATCGAAGTCTACCATTTCTAACTCTACAAGTTCTGCTGAGGTGACTTTCTGACAGAGTGTGAAAGAGCAATTTCTATATACCTATATAGCAATAACTAGGTCACCAACTGGAGTTGAGACTTCGAAAGGTTTTGAGAGAGTTTCTGGACTATCACTATATGGGAATGCTATGTAAGGAGTTACAAAATAAACATTAGCCCTTGGATAAAACAATACATAAACATCAAGGTGAAAGACTTGTAAAATACTAGTGCGTACATCAAGAGAACCTTCCAAATCCTGTCGATCCTTAAGAGCATACAACCTGTTATGGCACTGACCGCCACCCGTACCATATGAGTTACCCTACTGAGTCTTGTGACTTGCTTGTGATGCTGAAGTTGTAGAGGGAGCTCTACCATTACCACCTCGTTGACCCTGTGTAGAAGGACAATCCCTCAACCTGTGAACATACTGACCGCACCCAAATGATAATTCCTTTCCTGCGAGGCACTCGCATGGATGGTTCTTACTACACTTAGGGCAAGTGAGGTATGTCTTGGTCCCTCAAACACTTCCCTGAGATTTAGAACCTAGTGCCCTAACCTCTGGATCATACTTATTTTTAGAGGATAAAACACTAGCTGATGAAGATGATGGGTTTGAAAATTTCTGCTGACTCTACGAGCGATTTCCGCCACCCGATTTCTATTGAGAATAGACATAGTTCACATTCCTAGCCTTCTTATTCTCCTTGTCCTGTTCCCTAAGCTTATATCCCTCAACCTTGTAGGAGTCATAAGCCTATACATGTTCGTATCTCATAGTAACATAGCATTTCTGCACTATGTTTTCACAGAAACCGACACTTCATACAAGAACTTATTCATGTAAGCCCTGGAGTTAGAAACCATGTGAGCAGCACACCTACAAAGTTGGTTAAAATTGAGCCCATACTCTTGGGTCGTCATGTTTCCTTGCCTTAAATTCATTAATTCCTGAGCCTTTGCTTCTCTCAAATCTATTGGGAAAAACCTGTCCAGGAAGGTTTCACTTAAGCAATCCCAAGTAATAGGTGATGCATCTGTAACCATATGTTTCTTCCACTGAGTATACCAGATATGAGCAACATCTTTTGGATATTATGATGTCAACTCAACCCGATCATTCCCATTGACCTGCATCACCTCAAAGATATTATTGACCTCATCCAAGAAGTTATGGAGATCCTCAATAGTCTACGATTCTAAGAACTAAGGCGGATTAATCCTACACAAGTCATAGACCCTATATGTTATGGATCCACCATTTTCTTTTACATGAGCTTGAACCTGATTGTTCTGGTTGGCAACATTCATAGACAACATCTAAATGGCATTCCTAAACTCAGCATTGGAGACTTTCTAATTTGGGATTGGATGATTGACGTTTGCATTTCTGGCATTCACAGTCCTGGCGTTAGCTCTACGAGAAGGCATGATCTAAAATGTAGAATGTCGAGTTATAATGGACTTAGATCATACCTTACGCATGATAAGAGTAACAAGAGAGTGATGTTTTCCCTAAAACACTTCATAGCCTTCTTCTCAATAAATGTAGTGCACTTCAAACCCATGAAAAAGTCTCTACATAGTGCAGCTTTTCAAACACCCTATGAAACTTTAACCTACTTCTCTGATACAAAGTGTTTCACGTCTCGAGCTACCCCCGAGACATGGAAACGGGACAAAGGACCACAAGTGATCCCAATTTAACCCTACTGGCATAATCACGAGTATACTAAAGAAAATAAACTGAGCATGGAAGCTAAATCATAATTTAATATAAAAAGATAGGGAATACCAATATTCTAAAATTGAGATATATGAAAACTAATGCGTTTAATACAGAGAATTTATTAACTCAAAACTAATCTTAAACTAAGTATGTTTGAAAATAGCCTTTTATTGACTAGAAATGTTGGAACAGGGCCTAACTAAGTCTAGCAAACACTCAAACTAAAAGACTAAAATACTAGGAATAAATCAAGAATATAGTCCTCGAAGAATAAGGACTCACCGCTGATTCCTCAAAACTAGAGATCGGAAATCGACTTATGTCTTATCTGGATGCTGAGAACTTGAACCTACATCATGAGAAGATGTAGATCACATATGCGACAAAACTTAAAAGGTACTGAGCTTGTAGGAAAGAGTAAAGATGAAATAATACATAACTTAACAAGCATAAAAAGAAAAATAATATTCTAAACATGATATACTAAATTCTGAGCTAACTAGATGCAATGAAAAAATCTATAACATGCTAAGATTCAAACTAACTGAACTGTAAATATGGTCACTACAATAGAGTCCTACTTAACCGTGAGAGCTACTAATAACTAATAGTAAAACCACATGATCTAAATGTGGAGTCCAATGTATACGTCCAATCGGGAAGACCCAATATACCCTACAAGAGGAAAAAAGGAATTCTGACGTAATCACTAAATTGATGCCCTCGAAGGGGACTTACAACCTATTTAGCTAGTAGTTTTCGGACTATTTGGTATGTTGAACCTTCGTACAACTAGTTATTTTGCTTGACCCAATGAATTAACTGATTAACAAATTATGACTGATTTTTTCTAAATACTGGATAACTTAAAACTTAACATGGAATTTGAGAATGCAACAATTAATCTTATAATGATGTAGTAATATATAAGACATCTATCAAAAATAACTGAAATATCTGACCTAGCATGTGTATTTCAAGAACTAAAGAAATACAAAGCTAGAGTTCTGAAATTCATGCAATAATCTGTATAATAATATGGTAATCTGACTTTGAACATATAACAAACTAATTCATCATAATTTGCTGAAGTCGTAGAAACCCTATGTTTAATTATGATAAGGGAATCAAGAATCTGATTGAAAACTAAGGACCCAATGGGTGATAGGAACCCACTAGTGAAATCACACATATCTCATAATGAAATCCACGGAGAAAACTTTAGATTTCAGGGCTGAAATTGATGAAACATTGTTGTGTTCTTGAACTCATGTTCGTGACCTGTTTTTTCCTTTCTTGCTACTAATTTTCTATGTTTTAATTAATGATTTGATTCAGGTAAATTTTAGTTATGTTTCTAAGCTTAAACTCGCTAAAATTTGATGATTTAGGGCTTTAGCTATGTATCTTTGTGGTTAAACAACTAGAAAGACCAAAAGATCTATGAACTAATTGCTGTCAGTCTAATAAACGACCTGGTCTGACAGGCCGTCGTTCAATCAATGGTTATTCTTTTGGCTTTACTTGACAAGCCTTCACTAAACTGGGCATAACGTTTTACTCTAAGGTTGGAGTTTTTCAAACTCGATGGCTATGGAAAGATAATTCAATTATCTATCATATAATATGTTATAGGAAACCTAATTCATTTTGTGCTAAAGGGTATAACAATTTGAAGTTGACCCTATTAGCAATTCCCCTTAACTAACGGCTAAACGTCACTTATTGTCAGACCTACAGACTGTAGATCAAACAACGGTCCATGCTTGTCAACCATAGTTCATTTCAGACGCTGGGTAACTTGAGTCTCAATTCACTGACACAGACAATGGACCGTAGTTTTACTTACAGACAGTAGGTCTGTCCGTGGATCGACACTTAGTCAATTTTCTATGCTGAGTTTTGGGAGAGCATTAATTGAAAACGACAGATGCACAATATGGGCCGTAGATTAGACTATGGTCCGTCAATAGTGACCAACGATTGAACCTGTAGATTTCTGAAAAACTGATTTTTCATCTGTTTTGCATATGGGGTGTTACATGTTTCAAGAGACTCATGTTCTATAGATTGTGATGAGGAGGGACATCAAGATTTTGAATAAAAAAGAACCTACAGAAGATTGATGTTTTTAACATAAATATGGTGGAGAACACATGATGATTATGGGCAAGTCTTTTTACTAACAGAATCAGTTTTATTTTTGTTATATTTGATGAAATAAACCTACAAAAATGTTAATCATTAAAATATTTCCAAATGATGACCATGTTTCTAGTTTTTCTTATGCTAAATTTGGACTCAAGGTCCCTTTATGAAACAACCCAAAAGGGATAATATTTACATAAAAAAAATGGGTTCTAGTCGGCCCCAAAGTGACCAGACCACACATTTTTAATAAAAGTCCCCTTTTGCAGTGTTTCCACAAATGCACTTTCAACTTCCTTTTTCACTTCTCCCTTCTTCCTTGCTCATTCCGCCTCCATGTAGGCATGAAAATGTACTTCTCCATGTAATAAAAATTCTTCATCAAGCATTTGTGACCTGCAATTCTCAAAAGCTTTCAAAGGTTTGTCCGCCCTATTTTTTGAATTGTGTTTCCTCTACTTCCAGCTGATTTTGACTGTTATAGGCGCACTTTTCAGTTGGAATTTTGAGATCTTGTTGAACTTGACACTTATTAGTGGCCTTCTTTTTTAGCTTTTAAAATTTGTATAAGCGATTTACCCTTCTCACTTGCTTCCACTTTTCTATTCTTCTCATTTAACAATGATTCTTGCTGTAGATGAAGCCGAATACGAGAAAAGGACTTTTTATCCATCAGATTCTTTGCTTAGTGCTTCAAAAATATCACATTTGGTCCCTTTACTCTCACTTTTACTCAACTGTGTATTCCATTTTGCTTGCTGACATAGCTTATTCCTAGGAATAGTTCTTTGACAACACTTCTGCTCCAGTTAATTATAGAATATAACTTTTTTATATAGTTGTGTCGTCATTGTAAATAAGAATACTACCCATTGTAGTCTATTTTTATTCTTCTTGATTTTATACGAACTAAAGGATTTATTGCTTGCCCATATTAAGAATCTTTCTTCCCAGACTTGGTAATTTATTAAAGCTTAAGAATACCTATTTTCTTTCTTTGTCAATTATTGTATTTGCTACAAAGTTTGCTAGCCAATTTGTCTCATTGAAAATATGTTGCACACTACAATGATTTAAGCCACCATTTCATGTATGTCTTCCCTTTGTTTAGCAAACTCCCATGGTATTTTCCAATTCATCACAATTATATCCTTTAAAATCAATCAATTTGTATCCACATGAATAGTATTCATCTTATGACTTATACAATACTTAAAAGCATCCCACACGTCTCTAACCTCAACCTCTGTGTATGTTGGTTGCCTCCCCTATTCTCTGTGACTCTGCATATATGAGAACTCCTCCTTTGTTTTCTATACAAAAACCATAAGAATTCTAACCGGGTTTCCATTACTAGCTCCATCCGTGTTGCAAGTAAACCAACCCTGTATTGGCATTTTCCACCTCACGAGTAGATCATGTATGTTGGACGGATATCTCTGAAGTCTATCCACCATTTTTGGCCAATGTTTTGACATGCTTTTGATCCATGGAATGTGATCCTTGTTAATTTATGTATTGCCAATTGACACTGATAATACATAGTCCTATAAGTTATAACTTTCCCATGTTTTATAGCATTTATTCTCTTCCATAATCCCATATTATGATTGCAGGGACTGCCTTAAGTAGCTGATCTTATTTATTTGACATCTTGTGCTCCCACCATCTATAAATTATTTGTTTTAGATTTCTAGTTACGCTTAGAGCTACAGAAGAAGAAAAATGCTTCCATAGATTTTGTGCTATGGGAGTTGTTAGTAAAAGATAAGATATGTATCCAAGTGACCCTCCTCACAACAGTAACATTTTTAGACCGCATGTATCCTAAACTTCTTTAAATTATCTATGTGGCTATTCTCCCCTTCCAAAACCTACATAAGAAAAAATCAATCTTGAGTGGCAAACCCTTTCCCCCGATATAATTGCTCCATTTATTCACTGGCAATTTTCTTTTCATGTTTTTATAGGTTGATTTGACAGTGAAATCGCCTTTAATTCTATGCATCCACCATGCTTTGTCCGTGATGACTTCCTTGATAATGAGCCTGATTTTCATTGTTGTATGTTGTACCATTTCCTCCGAAGTCACTCATTTTAGCTTTTCTTCATTCCACTCATAATTTATGATATGGAAAAGGGCCTTAAATACCCTCGAAGTATTGAAAAAGGTACACAATTACCCCACCCCCCTATCCACCTATTAGCCCCCAAATACCCTTCACATCCACCTTTGGGTCCAAATTTACCCCTTCATTAACGAACCAAAATATATATAAAAAAAATAAATAATAATTTTTAATATACGTGGAACTCAACCATTAGTTGTAATTTAATTATTCAAAATAATTTTAAACCCACCACCCACCAAATTTAACTAAACCCGCCCCACTTCACCCAATTTTTGTAAAAGACCATCTACCCTAAAAAATAAAGTTTATGCATTGCTTAAGGATACCCAGTTTTCAGTTTCATGCTCCCTGCTTTCACAAGATGCCAACTCTTATTCTTCCAATAAAATTTGTACGCTTTTACTTCTTTTAATTGACAACACGTTTCCGTGAGAATCAGTAAAATGAATCGAATCCTTTAAAACCCATTTTTTACTCCGATTTTGCTGCAGAAGTGGCTAATAAAATTTTCATCTATATTCTGCAATGCCCACCCAATTCTTTCCCTGAATTCAAACATTCTTTCGTTAACATGATTGTCTAATTCTGCTCTCTTCATGGTTGTGTCTGGGAGATTATCGATTTTAATTAACCAACGTTAATTAGTTGGGTCTTTCATTAATTAGCGATGGTAAAATTGATCTAGGCCTGCCCAAGTCCAGTGGCTGATCTAATGCCTAGAATTTGTACTTGATATTAAGTAATTTTGAGATTCGACCTCTAATTTTGTAATACAATTTTTTGTTGAGGCAAGGGCTTGCTAAGCCTCTTAATATTTTTCACAAAGTTAATGTGAACTAACCAAATTATTTCAAATTTTCTTCAAGATGCAGAATGAAGAAGAAGAAGAAGACAATGGAGTCGCCAGTGGAAGTTGTGAAAATTTGAGGAATAAGGTTTTAGGGTGGATGTGGTTTTTTTTTTTTTTAAAAAAAATTGGGTCAGGTTGGGCGGGTTTAGTTAAAATGGGTGGATAATGGGTGGGTTTATAATTATTTTAAATAATTAAATTACATCCAATGGTTGAGTGCCACGTAATTAAAAATTATTATTAATATTATTTTAATTTTGATCCGTTAATGAAGGGGTAAATTTGGACCCAAAGGTGGATGTGAAGGGTATTTGGGGGCTAATAGGTGGATGAAGGGTAACTGTGTACCATTTTCAATACTTCGAGGGTATTTTAGGCCCTTCTCTGTTTATGATAAAATAATTTACCTCCAATTCTTCATGTTGTGCCAACTCTTCTTCACTAAAGTATAATGATCCTTCCCTGTTCCAATTATCAAATAAAAAATGAGATTTTCCAGTCTTGATTTTCCACTATATATCATGTTCTACCTTCACTCTGATCTTAATCATCTTCTTCCAAACCTGTGATGCTCCTAAGCTTTTTACAATTAACAGATGCATTTTTTTGCAGTACTTATTCTTCATGTATTCAGCCCATAAAGAGTTTATGGATACTCTAGAGTTCCACCATAGCTAAGTCAACAAGGCTTTGTTTATATCTTCAATCTACATATATCTGATTCCACCTTCCTCTATTGGAAGAAACATATCCTCCCATAGCACCAAGTGTTTTCCTTTAACTCCCCCCACATTTCCCAAAAGAATTTACTAAAAATTTGATTATTTTGGTCCATGACTTATCTTTTTTGGATTCATTGTTGATAAAAAGTAATCAGGCATAGATTGAAGAACATCATTTACAAGAACATGCTTACCTCCAACTGATAGACATTTATTATGCCATGAGAAGGTTATCATAGTAACTTTCCTAATTAAGTCTTCAAAATACCAAATGATGCTCCTCCAATAAAATATTGGACATCCCAAATACATAAAAGGAAAAGTTCTATGTCTTATCCCATCTAACTTATTCAGTCTAATTTCCACAATAACAGGTGTTTTCTCATGAAGATAAAAGCAACACTTATATTTATTAATCATTTGACCAGAAGTATTTGAATACTCTTTAAGCACCTGCATTATTTTGATCGCTAAACTTCTTTCCCAGAGGGAAAAAGGATTGTATCATCTACTAGGATAAATGATTAATCTTAGGAGTCCACTGTGGGAAATTATATCCCTTAAAATATGCATCCCCATGTAAATTTTTTCTAGGACCTCTGCTACAATAATTAAAATAGTAGGGGATAAAAGATCTCGCTGCCTCAATCCCCTCGAAGATCTGAACAAACCATGTTCCCTACCATTAATCAGAACTAAATACCAGTTTTTGGACATAATCCTCCATATCATATCAAAAATCATTTCAGAGAAACACAATCTTCTTATCACTTTGGTTGAGAATATCCATTAAACTCTTCATATACCTTGGTCATATCTACTTTCACATCCACGTTAACACTTTCCTCCTCATATCCATATATCTAATAATTTCTTGTGCCTAACAATACATACTCAGTGATACTTCTGTACTTCACAAAGCCTAACAGGGCTGGAGAAATTATCTTGGGTAAGACCAACATAATTTTTTCATGAACAAATCGTGAAATGATCTTATTCCGAAAATTACTAAGACTGATTGATCTTAGATCTGAGAAGCTTACTACTGATTGTTTCTTGGGTAGAAATACTGAGTTGGTATGAGTAACAAATTTTGAAATCTCCTGCCTATAGAAAAAAAGCTCTTACTAATTTAGTAACATCATCCCCTATGATCTCCAACAACATTTAAATAAATACCCTGTAAATCCATCCGGCCCACACGCAATTCTCCCATTCGATGCAAAGACCACTTTATTCACTTCATCCTGATCTAGAAGCCAACTCATTACCTCATTTTCGTCATCTGATATACTCTTTGGAATCTGCTAATTCTGGACATAGTCTGTTTCCAACATTTCTGCATGAAATTGCTCTCCATAAAATCCCACAACCACTTGATCAATCTGTACATTTAATTGCAACGTAATTTCTTGGTTACTAAATATTTGACCAATATGCAACTTGTTCCATGTCCCTTTAATATACAATGGAAAAATATCGTAGTTCTATCCTCATCTTAAAACATTTTAGTCCTAGCCTTTAGACTACAAAAATCATCTTCAACTTGGAAATATTTCTTCAGTTCTGCTTCTCTTTTGCTCAATTCTGCCTGGTTGTTGGCATGTGGTTGTATTTTCAATTGTATTTCCTTGACCTTTATCACATCTTCTATGGTGGCAATATGTTGAAAAACATTTCCATAGGCAGATCTAATTCAAGCTTACAGTGCTTTCTTAACTCTCTTTATTTTAGCATGGAACTCTATAAGAAGGGTTCCCAACAAAGTCCACAATTTGGTTAAATTGTTTGTGCTTGCTCAAAGAATTCATGAATCTAAAGAGTTTTATGAACGTCTCCTCTCTTGAACTACAAGTCATATGCAAAGGTACATGGTCAGACCCTTGTCTGATCAGATGATGCACCTGAAATGTAGGGTACAAATCTGTAATTCTGATTCACAAGAATACTATCCAGCCTTTTTAAAATAAAATCCTATTAATTCGTCCATTTCACCATGTGTATTTACTCCCTGATGTTCGCACCTCTTTTAACGCACATGCATTGAAATAGGATGCAAACTCCAAAGCTTCATTATGAGTGAATGCAAGGCCTCCTTGTTTTTATTCCTTATTAAGAGTAACATTGAAATCTCCTCCGACGACACATGGACATTTCTAACTTTATCCTAACTCCTCCTATTTCTCCCATAATTCTAATCTATCCAAAGCATTACATCTCGCGTAAACAGTTGTGAGTTAGAAAAAAAATATTTCATATTCTTAACTTAATGGTTATTTGTTGGACCGTATCAAAAATAATGTTACCTTACCAAATTTTCCTAAAAAAAACCAAATCTTTCCAGAACTGTTCACCCTCGCATGCTCAAAGCCTAATTTCCTTTTGTAATCTTCCAAATCAAATAGATTTTTAAATGGTTCCATTATAGATACGAATGAATATCTTTGACTTTTGTTTAGGTCCATTAGTTTCTCAATTGATTTTTGAGTAGTAACCGACCTAATTTTCTAGAAGAGTATTTTTTTTTCAATCATTGATCACTATTAGACGCCCTCTCCCTACTGCTCCTTGTTTGGACATATAAAGGAATTCTTTCTTTGCCTTCCGTTGATCCATTTTTCAACCTATTGGTATGCCTTGCTTATTTGTTGAATATTGTATTGCAGCTCTTTATCCTCCTCAAGGTCTTTTTTTTCTGCTAAACATCATCATCATCCTCTATTAAGTCTTGACCTTTCCTTATTACAGATTCTGCCTCATCCCTGTGATTGTCATTCTCTGAGTTTAGATCTTGTTCAAGCATGTCACGTAATTCATAATCAGTACAGTCCTTTTATTTTTTTGTAGTTGTTCTCCTCATTGTTTTACTTTGTTGAAACAACTTCATAATAATCCCTTTAAGTAACATCTCCGCCCCTTTTCCTTCAATGAGAACTGTCCACAATGTCACCTGATTGTGCTATATTTTTCTTTCCAGCATGAATATACCCTTCAGCCTGCTCATTATCCATTATGCCATCCTTAAACTTTGATCTCTTGTCCTTGTTACCACTCCTTTTAACACCTTGAGAGCCTACATTAGTATCTACAAAATTCAAATTACTTGTCTCCTCCTCCTTCAACAGGTTGTATTTATTTTCAGCAATTATTCCAACTATGTTCCAAACCTTCTCCGACCATTTCGGTTTATCTCCTCACCCTTTTTTGTATCTTTGCTCTGCAAAACCTTCTTCTCTATTGGACTATTCATGTTTCCCACTTTTGTTGAGTCTTCCACGGTTGTTCTCCTATCAATAGGATTCTTCTCTGAATAGTCGTTATCCTTCCTTTCAACTTATCTTTTTTCTTTTTTTGGATAAGATTTGGGATGCAAAACAAAAATTGTTCCTCATTTTGTCCCTGAATAAAAAATTTCTGACAATACATTGGCACATAATAGTACATAATTTTGATACATTTCTCCATTATTCCTCATTGTTTCTCTTCATTCAAATTTTATTCGGTTTTCATAATTCTTTTAGTAGATTTATATCTACCTTAAACTCTTGCACAACTTATCATCGCCTTATTCTTTGTTGCAAAGTCTACCTATAGTGGCTTTCCTACTGTTGGTTCAAGTGAAAACACTACTTCTTCCCCAAAATGATTTTGTGGAAGCAATGAAAAAATATCCATGAAATTGTTGCTGTTGTGTCCTCCTCGGGATTGAACACTGAATCCCAATTAAGCGTTCTCATTAGAGAAGACGAGTTATTTTGTGTGATGTAAAAGTTGGGTAAGATAGTAGGTGCACATAATCCTCCAATAATGTCTCCCTTATCAAAACATGTCTAATACTAAGCAACCCAATATTTCATTCTACCTTTAGTTCACATTGTTTAGGGATCAATTTTTCTGAGATCTTGTATGTCAGCCCACCCATATGAAAACTTTCAAATCACTACATATTCCAGATTTTCGCTTACAATCATGTAGTTTACTTATTATAATTCCCAAATGACTTGTGGTTATCTATGTAGGTTATACGTTTGGTGGTAATGGCTTAACGTTGGTTTTTTATGTTTTAGGGATTACACACATGTTAGTGCGGATGGAGTTACCAGTCAACCTACCTCAGAGGGAGGTTGGCTACTGACCGAGGCGGCCATTGGACCGTCTAAAAGTAGAGTTTCACGGTGTAGGCTTAAGTTTCCTAGAGAGCATCTATGACCATGTTTCTAGTTTATTTCATCAATTATACCAAAAATAATATTGATATTCACAAATCATGAGCTCTTATCTATCTCGTCATCAAAGCACAAATCTTCTGCAAGTTCTTCTTTGTTGAAAATCATTTTGCTCCTCTTCGTCGCAATTTGTAGCAAATGAGTTTCTTAAAGTTGAAACACGTGAGACCTACTTCAATATGATGGAGAAACTTCTCATGTTTAGTTAAGATGATTATAACTACATTGCATAAATGACAATTGTTAGTGTAAGTATTTCTCTTATAGAAAAAATATCAGAAAAAATATTTACATTAACAAACAAAGAGAATCCAAGCTTGATGATCAAAACTAAAATAAAGATATCATAATTATTAGCGTTATTTTTTTTTCTTATTAGAAAAGATAGCTGAAAAATTATAATCAAGAAAATTCTAATTTTTCAGTTTAGATGATCAAAACTACAATAAAGATATCATAATTATCAGTGTTATTTTTTTTCTTATTAGAAAATATAGCAGAAAAAATATGTACATTAACAAAAAAAGAAAATCAAAGCTATATGGTTAGCCCGTAGCTCGAAATACGTATCAACAAAACATAGTAGAAAAAAAGGTTCTCGTACCACAAAATTCTAAAGAACTCCCAACAATCATAACAAAATTATAGATTTTCAAACACTTCTAACACCCATTGACCTAAAAATTTATGAATGTCGTTTGGATCAACTGAAAGATATCAAAAAAATAAAACAAGAAAAACATCAGAATTACTTTTCCAACATAGACGCAAATAAATCCATTCTTCAATAGAAAACTGAATTTTTTTTTTCTAGCTATAACATCAACCATAAGAAAAGTGGAGTGAAGGTAATGAAAAACAGAAGAGAATTGGGGGTAACAAAAAAAGAGAGTGGTGAGTGTGAAGGAAATAGAAAGATTTTCTATGAAAGATTTTTTAATAGATGAGTGCAACGGAATAAAGTTATACTTTTTGGTTGGAAAAATCTTTTCTTTGATACAACAATAAATTACTTATAAATTGCTGACACACACTCAACAATCCTCTCTTTTTTCATAACCCAGCCCCAAATTCTCTCTTCTATGGTTCATCTTATCACTAAACAAAAATTTTCAACATTCGACTATAGAAGGTAGCGATTTTCGCCCTGGTTGGACCAATGATGCTATGTTTTTTCTTGTTTGGTTTGTATAACATATTTAAAATAATAAAAATGACAATAATGTTTTAAGTCACTGGGTGCTAGAAGTGTCTGAAAATCTATAATTTGTTATGGTTCTTGATATTTCTTCACAATTTTGTGTTAAGAAAACATGTTTTGTGTTGTGCTTTACTTACATGTATTTTATTCTTTGGGATAATCATCAAGCTTTGATTTTCTTTGTCTGTTTCATGAATATATTTTTCTACTATTTTTTCTAAAAGGGAAAAAATAAAATCAACAATTTTCATATCGGCATTTAATTTTTTATCATCCAAACTAACCATGAGAATTTTCTTAATTATAGTTATTTGAGTCTTAAGTAATTCTGTTTCAACAGACTCATCTACTACAAACTGCAATGGAGAGGGGCAGTAAGATTTTCAACAAAAAAGAACTTGTAGAATATTGGTACTTTGAATGTAAAGATGGAGGAGAGAGCTCATAATTTGTGACAATGGGAAAGTCATTTTACTAAAAAACTAATTTTGTTTTTGTTAATTGATGAAATAAACTAGAAACATGGTTGCCATTTTAGAAACATTTTTATGATAACTATGTTACTAGTTTATTTCATCAAATATACCAATTATAAAATTTATTTTCATAGCAAAAGGACTTGCTCATAGTGACAAATCATGAACTCTCCTCTATCTTTACATTGAAAACACAAACCTTCAGCAAGTTTTTCTTTGTTGAAAATCTTTTTGATTCTTTTCATCGCAATTTGTAGTAATGAGTTTCTTGAAATTGAATTACCAAAGGCGATTTCACTATAATCAAGAAAAAATTCTTATGTTCAATTTGGATGATCAAAATTAAACTGCAGATATGATAATTATTATTGTAATTTTTTCCTTTTAGAAAAAATAGCATAAAAATATGATCATTAATAAACAAAGAAAAACAAAGCTAAATAATGAGATCATAGATTGAAATACATATTAAAAAGATACAATAGAAAAATAGGTTCTCTTAATGCAAAATTTAAAAAACTCCCAACAATCATAACGAAATTATAGATTTTCAATCACTTCTAGCATCCATTTACCTAAAGAATTATGAATGTCCTTTTGATTAACTGAAAGATATCATAAAAAATAAAACAAGAAAAATATCAGCAATACTTTCCAGGATAGACGCAAATCCCTAAATTCTTCAATAGAAAAATGAATATTTTTTATCAAGCAATAACATCAACCATAGGAAAGAGAATTGGGGGTAATGCAAAAAAGGATAAGAATTGGGGGTTACGAAGAGAGTATTGAGTGTAAAGAAAATAGAAAGATTTTTCTACCCTTTTTTTAATAGAAGAGTCCAACTGAATAAAGTTATACTTTTTGGATTGGAAGAATCTTTTCTTAAATACAACAACCAGTTACTTATGAATTGTTAGCACACACTCAACAATCCTCTCTTTTTTGATTACTCGACCCCTAATTCTCTCTTTTCTTCATTACCACCAATTCTCTCTTGTATGGTTCATGTTATCACTAAATGAAATTTTTTTCAACTTTTTATTATAGAAGGTAGAGATTTCCATCTAGGTTGGGCTAATGATGTTGATTTATTTTCTAGTTTTGATTTGTATGACATATTTAGATTAATCAAATTTACATTCATGTTTAAGGTCAATAGGTGTTACAAGTGTTTTAAAATATTGGTTATAATTCTTGCTATTTCATTAGAATTTTGTGTTAAGAAAAACATGTCTTTTGATTATTCTTTGTTAGTAGGTATTTTATTCTTTTGGATAATCATAAAGCTTGATTTTCTTTGTCTGTATCATGAATATATTTTTCTACTATTTTTTCTAAAATTGAAAAAATTAAACCAAGAATTTTCATATCGACATTTTATATTTGATCATCTTAACTAACCATGAGAATTTTCTTGATTATAGTGATGTGAGTCTCAGGTAATTCAATTTCAAGAGACTCATCTAGTGCAAAGTGCAACGAAGAGGGGCAATTAGATTTTCAACAAAGAAGAAGTTGTAGAAGATTAGTGCTTTGAATGTAAAGATGGAGAAGAGCTCATGATTTTTGACTATGGGCAAGTACTTTTTCTAAAAAAGTATTTTTATTTTTATCATAATTGAAGAAATAAATTAGAAACATACTTGTCATTTAGAAAAAAAATTATGATAATCATGTCACTTGTTTATTTCATCAAATACACCTAATATAAAATTGATCGTCTTAGCAAAAGGACTTTCTCATACTCACAAATCATAAGTGGTCCTTCATCTTTACATTGAAAACACCAATATCAGCAAGATCTTCTTTATTGAAAATCTTTTTGACCCTCTTCGTCGCAATTTATAGTAATGACACTCTTAAAATTGAATTACCAAAGACCAGTTCACTATAATCAAGAAAATTCATATGTTCAGTTTAGATGATGTAAACTAAAATGCATATATGATAATTATTAGGGTAATTATTTTTCCTTTTAGAAAAAATATCAAAAAAAATATATACATTAACAAATAACTAAATCAAAGCTATATGATTAGCCCGGGAACTGAAATACATATTAACCAAACACAATAGAAAAATAGGTTCTCCTAACACAAACCTCTAAAGAACTCTCAACAATCATAATAATATAATTTCAAACACTTCTATTACCCATTTTGTCACGCCCCAAGCTATCCCCGAGACGCGGACACGGAACCTTGGACCACAAGTCTCCGAAGATAACCCTGTTGGCATGATCATGAACATACTAAAGATAATAAATTATTGCGGAAACTAAATAACACTTTATAATAAAAAGATAAGGAACACCCATATACTAAATGTGACATAATATGAAATGATGAGTTATAAACAATGAAGTTACTAACTCAACACTAAGCTGAAAAGGACTATGTCAGAAATAAGCCTCTAAACTGAACTTGAAATACTGGGACAAGCCCCAGCTGAATCTAGCAAAAACGGAAATTAAATGACTAAAGACTTAAATGAAACTCATGACTGTTGTCCTCGAAGAATGAGGACTCACCACTGAATCTGCTTAACTGGAGATAGGAAATGGATCAATTCATGATCTAGATGCTGAGAATCTGAACCTACATCACGATAATATGTAGTGCACGTAGGCATCAGCAAAGGGGGTTCAAAAATGTTGAAATAAATCAAAATAAGTGAGGTCATTGAGGATTGAACACGTGACCTTACGATGTTAAAAACAATGAAAATAAAGAATTAAAAAGAAATATGGTGAAGGAGATTCAAACCATTGTATTAGATTGAAAATATAACTTAAAATAAAACAATAAGAAATGAAAGGATTAGGATCTTAATCCACCACTTCTCAATAAGATTTAAGGAAGAGTAAAAGAAAAAAAAAATGTGAAACGTGGGAATCGAACCCACGACCTGTAGGCAGTGAAGGAGAGTAAAGAAAATGAAAGAAATGAAATGTGAGGCGTGGGAATCGAACCCACGACCTTTAGGCAATGAAGGAGAGTCAAAGGAAATGAAATAAAAGAGATGTGAGGTGTGGGAATCGAACCCACGACCTCCTAACCTTTAAGGAGAAAAATTAAAAGAAATTAAAGAGGGACTGTACGAGTTTCAACCCACAACCGCTCAGCCAAAGGAGAGAAATTTAAAGGCAATGAAAGTAAAAAGTAAATCAGGTTGTGGGGTTCTATACCACATACTCTTAATTTATTTAAGCGAAAAAAGAAGAGAGAAATTAAGGGGAAAATAAAATGAAGGCATTGGGACTCGAACTTAGGTCCCCATTCCGTATCTATAAAAAAAAAAGAACAAAAAAACGTCTGTGTTGTTCAAGAAATTTCAAAACTGGGTTCCTTTGGCCGAATTTCGTATTGATACATAAGTCATATGTGAAATAAATGTTCAAGAATAATGTTGCCTACTTAGATAGAAATTGAGATATTGGCATACAAACAAGATGCACAAGTATTGTACCACATAATCTTAGGAAGATATGAATCACTTAAACAAACTATGAATGAAGCCTAATGGATTGTATCTATAGATCCATAAGTCTAACATGCATTTAAAAAAATTAACAAGTGAACCTAAGATGTATGTAATGAAATGATGTAACCCGAGAAGGGTTAAGTAAGAGTATAAAAAACACAAAATGGCAAAGTGCATTGGCATATGATGAAATGAATATCATGTAATGAAATGATGAAACCCTAGAAGGGTTACGTAAGAGTCTGAAACACAGAAATGGTCAAGTACATTGGCATTTGATAAATTGAACATTCACGTAAAAACAGGTGAGTAATTATGAGAAATAAATGTGCTAATGTTAATAAATATGGTCACAACATGATATGAGGCTAATGTAAAAGATGGGAGCACTCCCAAATGAGCCTAAATAAATGTTACCAAAATGTACTCAACTATGAGAGTGTTAAGTTAATGAAGAGAGCAGTGTCTATGTACACTCTAATGAAAGTATTGATATTAACACACTTAATAATAATGATGATATGAGAAATCATCTAGTGAGATATAATGTTCTCATACTATAAGCCAACTTCCATGATGTATGATCACCGATAAACTAGCTATGAGCAGTGATGCCTTCTTTCGGGAAGGGAGGAGGTTCACGTAACTCTCATGAAATGAGATTGTCTGGCATGCCGGGTATGGGTCTTCTATATCTCCTAGTCTTCGAATCTATACTGCCAATATAGGGATCTGGCGGGATTCAAATCCCATGTACGCTAGCATGTTTTGGGTCACTTTGGCCGGTGATTCCACCTCTTTTCAGTGTGGAGTTTCCTGACACTAGATTTCATGATGCTCACTTGATCTATGTAGGTTTAAGTTAAAGTTCCCAATGAATGAATGAATGAGGCTAGCCTCAAATAATGCACATAATGAGATGAACGGTACCAAAGGTATTAGGGAAGGATGATCAAGAGGTGAGTTAGACTCAAGCAATGCCATTAGTTCATTCTTCGTCATTACACGGCGAATTCCATTTATGTCTTAAACTACATCCTAGGTATAGCCTGTGTTCACACTAGCCTATGAATAAAATGAAATGAAGTACATATGAATGAATGGAGTAGACTTTGTGTTTGCTAATGAAGATTCCCTAGTTAAAATCCCATATGTTGAGCCCTCACGTTTGGGAAGTCTTAATGTCAAGACCATGATTCCAAGGTCTCATGGCATATGAATAATTGATAAGAACAACGTTATGTGTTATATGAATTATGATATGTGTTATGTGTACGCTCTTGTGTGCTATGTGCAAAATGTTGAGTATGATGGTGCATGTTACTCTCATGGTATAACTTTACTAATCCAAATTTTTAAAGTTCACTCACTTTTCTAATCACAATTTGGCAAGTCCATTGACTTGACCTACTATAATCATGTTAATAGGAAAGAGATATTCTTACTCATGCATGTCTTTGATGTGTGCTTACATAAACACATACTTAGTATAAATGTGTACTAATCCTATACAACTCTAAATTTTTAGGTGCAGACAAAGGTGGACGGTAGACCTACAGCATCAACGCTGCAGCATTACGAACGTCGAGAATTCTTATGGACTTTGTAGGATTGTATGCTTTCGAGGATGCCTGCCCTTTTACATTCTAACTTAGTGGTAGTATTGAGCTGGTGGAGTATGTTCCACTAGCGTTTGTCGTGTTTTTGTTCAGACATTGTATGGGTGCATTTTGGTAAGTACATCTTTATCGTTATAATAATCTGCTTCTTTCATTTTATGATCCTAATGTTAGATGGTTAATGTTGAACAATTCTATATGTAATAGAATGTAGAGTAAGCATGTTAGGATACAAAAAGTTCACATTTTCCGCTAAAATAAACATAGATTAAGTAAGAATGACGTATGTAGGATTGTCTGTGACCTCTGAGAGGTCAATGATGCCTCTCTCATTTGGGGTCGAGATTCCAGTCGTTAAAAAGTTTGTATCAGATCCCTAAGTAAAATTACAGAAATAATAAGTTCATCAACCACATTTAGTAGTTTCTAAGTCATTGTAGTGAAATGCACCAGTATTCTGGGTTAGAGACTGCATGATACGTGGGAAAATTCCCTTCTTCTGATCTTATCTCATCGTTCCTAATGTTTGACTTCTTGATATTATGAGTTTGTCTACCATCAAATCCTTGTTTTTTACAGAGGATGAACACTAGGAGAGCTATTGGTCAGATGAGAGAAGTAGTAGGTGCTGAGGACAATCAAGTTCCACCCCAGGCTCCAGCTGAAGGAGTAGTCATGCCAATTAACCCTGCTGGGTTGACTGATGTTGAGGTGAGGGCATCTCTATCCCAGATGGCACAGGCCATCACCATGCAATCTTAGGACATGATAGTCCAGGTGAACCGACAGAATGTTCAAAGGGAGAACCCACCAGTATATAGCATGGCTAACAGGCAACGAGAGTTTACAAGGATGAATCCTCCTATTTTCACAGGGTCTAAGACTTCAGAGGATCCCCAGAGAGTATCCCCTCAAGTTTGTGAAATTATCCACGTATGCCACTTCTCTTGTGTCTAACAACAGAAATGACATAAGTATATTCTTTCCAGGGATTGTTGAGGATCTCGAGTAGGAGTGTAGGGAAGCTATGCTGCATGATAGCATAGATCTTTCCAAGCGTATGGTCCATGTTGAGCAAGAGAAGGAAAGTAGGAAGTGGAAGCACACTAGGGCAGGGAACAGGTCAAGGCAAGTTGAGAAGAATTTTTCAAGAAACAGTAGTACTGAAATCAGGAATAAGCCAAGGTTTAAGAAGGAACTCTCCCACCAAGGGCAGTCAAGTTCATCCAACGGTTGCTATGATAGAAAGTCCGAGTCCAGAGTTAAGAGAAACAATAAAGTAGATAAACCTCAAGAGAGACCACCTTGCATGAAGTGTGGCAAACTACATGGAGGAGACAATATGATGGGCACTAACGCTTGTTACAGTTTTGTACAATTGTGATAAACCGGGTCACATGGTGAAGAATTGCCCGCTTAGGAAAAGTTAAGAACAAGGGAAGGAAAGAGTTCAGTCTAATGGTCCAAGTGAAGTGGCGCCAAGGAGGCAACGATTCTTCGCACTCAAGTCTAGGGGTGCAGGGGAAGTCAAATTTGGTGAAGTCTCGGGTGAGTAGCCTTAATTAGTCCTTCAGGTATTTGACTATATATGGTATGTATGCACTAGTATGAGGTAAATATGTTTGATTCATCATGTTGGTTGCTGATTTTAATGATTTATATGTTAACTTATGTTGTATGCATTGATGAGACTAGTTTAGGAATGAGTACCTTAGTCTATTAATGTGAAACTACTAGTAGGTTTCTAGGATGTGCACCATCATGTTAATACGTGAATCGGATATTAACCAATGAGGAGTATTGGATTACCTATTCAAGCATACGTTCTACATATGACTTATTTGTTGTTAGTAAAGAGTAGTGTCATTCGGGGACAAATGTTCTTAAAGGGGTTATAACGTAACAACACTAAAAATGGATGAAATAAGAAATGCTTAATGTATCAAGAAGGCCTATGATTAGACCAGGGTTCACACAGATTGATCCGCGTATAACCAGACTTCGGAACCCTTGCTACAGCCAAGACAGCTAACTTGGGGAGTTACTTGAGCTTGGAAAGGTTGGGTCCAACCATGTAGGGCTCTCGAATACAAAGATTTACTTGAAGGAGTCTTTACCGGATTTAAAAAGAGGAAATCTTAGGTTTGGAGGGTTTAGGGGTAAAATGGTCTTTTTTGAGGCTAAGGGTAGTATCATAATTACCCTAAATATTTAAATAATTATTTAATTAATAAGGTTGAGGGGTATTTTTAGGAGAGAGAGCCGAAATTAGGCTCTTGAAGTGAAGTCTTGCTCCACCCAGGTTCGAACTTAGGTGGAACCAATGTTTTAAAGTGATTTTTATTTATTATATTGAATTAATTAATTCTTATTATTCATTATATGATTTAAAATAAAAAAATATTATTTTTATTTAATAAACAAAACCTTATTGACTAAGTCCTACAACTAGACTCCTAAGCCTCCTAGAACTCCCACTCTCTCACGTTTATCTCTCCACTCTCACGCTCAATATCTCTTATTCTTTCTCACATATTTTCTTTGCCAAAATATGATGAAAATTCATAAAAATAAACCATGTTCTTCACACTTGAAAAACTCACACGAAATCACAAGAAAACAAACCTTAATCGCATACTAGTCTAAGGGAGGTTGTCATTCGAGTGGAGTTGATATTGAGGAGGCTTAGACGTGTTCTTGGGTGAAATTTTTGGTTAGCAAGTCAAGATTTTAACGTCAAAAAGGTATGGGTTATCTTCTCTCTGTGTCCCTTTCCCAAGTGACCCCTTAGGGTTCAGAATATTCATTCTAAAAACTAGGATTGTTTCGCGTTGCATGTCCATGTCACTAGCTCCCATTGAATCATAGGTTGGTTATGTTTGCTTGTAGGAAAATAGGGATGAAATGTGTTTTGGTGATGATTATGTGTTTATAGGTATGTTTTGAATTATGTGACTTATGTTGATGTTTCCGAAAATGTAACTACGTATGTATGTGTGTGTTGCTGTGGCTATTGTTCATGGTTTAGGACTTGAAATAGCATGATAGTTCTTTATATTTCATGTACACATCTTAATGTAAATGTGATGTTTCGATGAGCTGAAATGCGGCTGATTGAGGGATAATGTCTTGGCTTAACGAAAACATCAAGACTCACCTAAAACATTCTAAATGCACTACGAAATTCCCCTAAGAACTAAGGTGTAACTTGATGAAAGGATGCTGAAAAATTAAAAGAAAATTTCCATCTTCTATTGAAGAATTTTGGTCAGCAAAGAGGGTTAAAATTTTTTGATAAAAAATGAATTAAAATAAGTGAGGTCATGGAGGATTCAACCCGTGACCTCACCATGTTAAAAACCATGAAAATAAGAAGTAAAAAGAAATGTGGTGAAGGATATTTGAGCAATGGTATTAGATGGAAAATGTAAATTAAAAGGAAAAATAGCAAATGACAGGAGTAGGAATCGAACCCACCATCTCTTAATAAGATTTAAGGAAGAGTAAAAGATAAAAAATGTGAGGCATCGGAATCAAACCCACGGCCTCTACATAGTGAAGGAGAGTAAAGAAAATGAAAGAAAATAAATGTGAGGCAAGGGAATCGAACCCATGACCTCTAGGAAATGAAAATGAGTCAAAGGAAATGAAAGAAAAGAGATGTGAGGCATGGGAATCGAACCAACGACCTCCTAGGCAGATTGAAGGAGAAAAATTAAATGATATTAAAGAGGGTCTGTGGGGGTTTGAACCCACAACCCCTGGCCATAGGAGAAAAATGTAAAGGCAATGAAAATAAAAAGAAAATGAGGTTTGTGGGGGTTCGATCACACATCATCTTAGTTCCATTAAGCGATAAATGAAGAGAGATATTAAGGGAAAATAAAATTAAGGCATTGGGGCTCGAACTTGGGTTCCCAAGACGTATGGATCAAACCAAAATGAATAAAAAAAATGTAAGTGTTGTTCAAGGGATTTGAAAATCGGGTTCCCTTGCCCAAATTCCGTATTAATACATAAGTCCTATGTGAATTAAATGTTAAAGAATAATGCTGTCTACTTAGATCAAAACTGAGATCCTGGCATACATACTAGATGCATAAGTTTTGTACCACATAATCATAGGAAGATGTGTATCACTTAAACGAACTATGAATGAAGGCTCATGACTTTTATGTACAGATCCATCAGTCTAATATACGTTTAAAAAAAGTGAACCTAAGATGTATGCAATTAAATGATGTAACCAGAATGGTTAAGTAAGAGTATAAAATACACTAAATTGCCAAGTGCATTGGCATATGATGAAACGAATATTATGTTATGAAATGATGAAACCCTAGAATGGTTAAGTAAGAGTGTGAAACACACAAATTATCAAGTACATTGGCATATGATGAATTGAACATTCACGTAGAAAGGGGTGAATAATTATGAAAAACAAATGTGCTTATGTTAATGAATATGGTGACAACATGATATGAGGCTAATGTAAAAGATGAGAGTGATCTTAAATGAGCCTAAGTAAATGTTACCAAAACGCACTCACCTATGAGAGTGTAAAGTTATTGAAGAGACCAGTCTCTATGAACACTCTAATGAAAGTATACATTAAAAAACTTAATACTAATGATGAGATGATAAATAATATATTGACCTTTGATGTCCTCATACTAGAAGCCAACTTCCATGACGTATGAGTTGAATGTAATAGAACTTTATACTGAGCACCGATAGGATAGCTATTAGCGGTGATGACTTCTTTCATAAAGGGAGGACGTTCATGTAACTCTCATGAGATGCCGAATATGAGTCTCCTTATATCTCCTAGTCCTCGAACCTATATTGACAATATAGGGATCTGGCGGTGTTCAATTCCCATGTATGCTATCATGTTTTGGGTCACTTTGGCAGGTGATTCCACCTTTTTTCGTTATGGGGTTTCATGACACTGGATTTCATAATGCTCACATGATCTATGTCAGTTAGAGTTAAAGTTCCAAATGAATAAATGAATGAGGCCAGCCTCAAATGAGGCACATAATGAAATGAATTGTACCTAAGGTTTTTTAGGGAAGGATGATCAAGAGGTGTGTTAGACTCAATAAATAACATTAGGTCATTATTCGTCATTGCACAGCAAACCTTACGAAAATCTTAAACTACATCCTAGGTATAGGTGGTGTTCACACTAGCCTATGAATGAAATGGAATGAAATACATATTAATGAATGAAGCAGATTCTGTGTTTGCTAATGAAGACTCCCTAGTTTAGGTCTCATATGTTGAGCCCTAATTTTTGGGATGTCTTAATGTCAAGTCCTTGATTCCAAGGTCTCATGTCATATGATTAAATGATATGAACAACGTTATGTGTTATATGAATTATGATATGTGCTTTCTGTATGTTGTTGTGTGCTATGTGCAAAATTTTAAGTATGATGGTGCATGTTACTCTCATGGCATAACTTTACCAATCTAAATTTGGAAAGTCTACTAACTTTCCTAATCTTAATTTGGCAAGTCCACATACTTGACCTGCTATAATCATGTTGGTAGGAAAGATTTATTCATACTCATGCTTGTCCTAAGTGTGTGCTTGCATATACCCATACTTACTAAAAGTCTCTACTAACCATATACAACTCTAAAATTTTAGCTTCAGATACAGGTGGACGCTAGAGCTACAAGATCAACATTGTACTTATCAGGACATCGAGTATTAGTTAGGACTTGATAGGCCCTCATGCTTACGAGGGTGCTTTCCCATTTACACTCTATCTTAGTTGTAGGATTGAGCTATGTTCCACTAGCGTTTCTTTCCTGTTTTCTTTCTAACATTGTATGGGTGCCATTTTGGCAAGTACATCTTTATTGTTATAATAAATTGATTTTTTCATTCGAAGATCTTGATGTTAGATGGTTGATGGTGAACAATTATATATGTAACAGAATGTTTAGTAACCCTGTTAGGAAACAAAAACTTTCAAATTTTCCGCCAAAATTAACCTAGATAAAGTAAGAATGTCGTATGTAAGCTTGTCTGCGACCTCTAAGAGGTCAACGATGCCGGTTTCATCTGGGGTAAATATTTTGGTCGTGACAGTACTAAGCATGTAGGATAGAGTAATACTGAAATAAAACATAACTGAACAAGCATAAAAGAAAAGAAAATAAACTGACATGATAAACTGAATTCTGAGCTAACTGGATGAAATGACCAATTTATAACATGCTTAAACTGGATACTAACTATATTGATAGATGGTTAATGCTAGAGAGTTTTACTTAACTATGGGATCTACTAATAACCGATGCTAAAACCACATGAGATAAATGTGGAGTCTGATGTATACGCCCCATCTAGAGTACCCCATATACCCTACCAAAGGTATAATGGCATGCTAGCATGATCGCTAAACTTATTTCCCAAAGAGGGGACATATAACCTACTTGGCTAGTAGTTCAGGGACTATTGGGTACGCTAAACCCTAGTCCAACTTGATATTATGCTACTCCCAATGAATTCTGTAAATTTACTATTTATGTATGAGTTTCTGTAAATACTAAATAGCTTGAAATTGAACATGCAAACTTAGAATGCAACAATTAATTTTGTTATTATGGATTTATAACTGAGGCATGTATATTTGAAGTGTCTGAAATATCTAACCTACCATGTGTAATTCAAGAACTAAAGAAATACAAAGCTAGGTTTCTAAAATTCATGCAAATATCTGAATAATAACAAAATAATCTGATTTGGAACATAAAACAAATAAATTCATAAAGTTCTATCAAAGGTCTTGAAACCCTAGGTTTAATCATGACAGGAAAGTCAAGAATCTGACTGAAAACTAGAGACCCAATGGGTTAAAGGAACCCACTAGTGAAATCCCACATACGTGATGATGAAATCCATGGAAAATACTTAAGTTTCGGTGCTGTAACTTCTGGAACTTGTGGTGTTCTTGAACTAGGGTTCTTGAGTTTTTTCTCTTCTCGTGGTTCTAAATTTCTAAGTTTTGATTTAATGATTTTACTTAGATATGTTTTAATTATATATATAAGATTAAACTGGCTGAAATATGATGATTTAGGGTCAAAATGATGCAACTTAGGGTTTAAACAGAGTGGGAAAGGTCAAAACACTAACCCTAATCTCACCCTAAATATATATTCTCTTTTGGTTCAGTGAATGGGGGATTTTTTTTAGGGAGAATGTTTTTGATATACACATTGTGGTCCGCAAAATTTTACAGAAATAGAATATTTTTGAGGAACAACTCTAACATTAGCATTCAAGATCGCAAATTTATACATAGTTTAAAACAAAGAGGCCATAAATCTCTTGTGTAGCGCTAGTTTTCTGGACTGGGTTTTCTCCATATACGCAGATATACTCTAGTTACCGAGAGGTGGAAGTCGTCTCATCATAACTCTTTGAGTCCTTGTTCGCTCCCCGAAAAAGGTAGTGTCATCTTCTTTATAATTTTTTTTTGTGCATCCTCTCTTGCCTGAAAATATTAATTTCATATTTGGAAAGATTTTTTGTTTGGTGTATCTTAGTTGTTAGCTACTTCTCAGTTTATAATTCTTCATATGATATATATATATATATATATATATATATATATATATATATATATATATTCAGTCGTTCATCGAGTTGTATGTAATATCAAGTTAAAGTTATGGATTTATGCTAAATGTTGTGGCTTCTTTGCATCATGGGTTCGATTCGCTATGTCCCTTCCTCTTTTTGTTCGTTTGGCTTGTAGTGTGATGAACCTGCTCTTTGTGCATCCTTTGTGGTTCCATCTTGTTCGATCCTGTGCTGATTAAAGCATTTAGGATGGAAGGTTTGTTTTGTTGGGGTTTGAATCTCATATATAGTTCATAGTCATTTAAATTTCCAGTCGCTCATTTTTGTTTCCATAAGTTAAGACCTTGATCTTTTTATGTCTATCATGGCGTTATTTGAGTAAGGAGTTTATGTTAGCATGATTGTAACTCCCATGTTGTTCTTGCCTCTTGTTAACTTAGTCTAAATTAATAATAATGTGCTCGGTCAAAAAGGGTGTTGTTTTTTACATGTTCAGAAAGTGGTGAATCATATTTTATTCTATGTTTCTGCCCCCTTGGCTTTTGATTAACGTGATCTTGGTAAGTGATTTCGGAAATGGATTGATTTGGTTTGTTTATTATCTTGGCGTGTTTTCATAAGCGTTGCATATGCATTTAAAATCTATTGTTGAGGATCGATAAAAGTTGAAATGGTTCATATATACGATCATATATTGCTGTATTTGAATATTTTATTTAAATAGTGCCTCTATGGTCAGCTAAGTGAACATTAATCTTTTCGTTAAAAATCTTAACATTTAAATAGCACTTTTTCTTTATGCTTATGCGCAAATCTATCACAGTTTTTCACGAACTCTTATGTCTTTCCTAGTTTATGATCTGCCCCGATTTATTTTATTTTTGCAAAGTTATGACTGAAGTATATGGGTCCTTTAATTTCGGGACTATCAGCTTCTTGGTGAAGGTTTAATTTTAAGTTTGTTATTGTTTTTAAATTTGGCATATGTTTTTCGCATTTATGATATGTGGGCCTTCCCTATTGTAGTCTAACGTCATTGTATTGTGTTTTTGTTAACGTTTCACTTGTCTCTCTACTCATTTACGTTGTTACTGCTATGAGTAAATCTGTTGGGTATACTTATATGCATGTTGTTTTAAGTGTTGGATCATCTTGATGCATTCATTCTGCTCGTTCCATGTTCCATGTTGTTAGTAGTCGGGGAAGTTTTTTGTTTAAGTTTCCTTTCGGGTTAATATGTATTGCCTTCATCTCAAATATGTATGTGTGTGTCTTTCCTAAGTCCTGTTGTCTAGTAAATCAAGAAACTTTCTATAACAAAACCAGATGATTGTTATTCTTAAAAATATATAATAGTAAAAAAATGACTAAATTCGAGAAAATCAATTAATCCTATAATTTAGGAGAAGTTAATTTTATTAATTGCTAGAGTCGCCACTTGATTTTTTATTTAAAATAAGGAAAATTTATTATTATTTTCAAAAGATTTAAAGAGATTAAAATCGATTGAAAAGGGTTTGAAGTTCAAATATACATTCTGGGAAGGTGTTAGGCCCTCGGAATGTCCGCTAACTCGCGGTTGTTCGGCGATTTGACTAAATGAATTTTTAAAATAAATTTTTTTTACATATTGACCAAATAAAGTAAAATCAATATTTTATTTATTTATTGACTAATATGACTATTCTATTTTAATTGATTATTTTAAAGGGAATGAACTTAGAAGAAAACCTCTAAAAGGGAAAACTCAAATGTTTGAGAAGTCTAATAGTATAAATAAAGCTAAATATAGACTGTAAAAAGAAATATTTTTTACTTAAATACGAAAAAGAGAAATAATTAACTTAGGGAAACAAAAATTTAAAAAATGAAACATAAGTTAATACAATAGCAAAATAAATAAAGAGGAGAGGAGAAGGGAGGAATTTGGACATGGGCTCTTTGCCAAAATTAAGCAAAAAATTGACCCTTAGGCCCAATTAACCCAAAAATATTGTAGCAACTTTGGATAGGGACTTTGGCCCATTTCTCTCTTAAAATCTGGTATACATATTGATGCATATTGATGTATATGACTTGTATACAATTCGTTTTAGTGTATATTAGGATGTATACGGAATATATGCTGCCCCTGATCAATTTTCCAGCACTTGTATAATTTTTCCAACATGTGTATTGATATACCGTGGTTTCAGGGTATTATTATTACTTTTTCCTTAAGTTTAGTGTGTCCAAAAGCCTTTTTGTTCTAATTTTTATATAAGTTTCTCCTTATTTACAGGAAATCTGTCCAAAGATAAATGTGGAGGTTATTGAGCGAAGAAATGCAGAAGAGACTACCTACGGAGCGTGTGACGGTCCGTAGGTGGCATCGTAGTGCAGCTGTTGACGGAAGATGGGGAAGTCTGACCATGTGTGGGGTTACGGAGTCCGTGATGGTCCGTCTTGACCACGACGATCTGTCGCGAGGTCCGTCGACCCAACCGCATTTTGATAGATTTCCAGTAAATAGAATCCTTGTTTACTTAGGTTTTTATTTTCTATAAATAGTTCGAAAACCTCATTTTTGAGGTTAGACTCTGGATTATTTTGTTAGGCCTTTGATTATCATTAGACTTTTCGTGAGATTCTTGATTACTTTGAGATTCTTGTAAGTGATTGTTGGTGATTTTTGTTGATTAATCAAGCGAACTTTCGGATTTTACTCTTTCTCATTGATGTAAGTACATAAATTCTTATATCATATATTTGAGTATTTTTATTATGACTATGGGTTACTAAACTCCATAACTAGGGTTGTGAAACCATAGGCTAATAATGAGGTAAAACCTAACTAAAATAACAATTCTAGAATACTGTCTTGCATATATTGATAATTCTTTCGTTTAGAAGTCTTTTTAACGGATGGACAACGTTAGAACTTGCCTTAATTCTTCTTGCCGAACCAAGGAGGTAGATAATAGGAAAAGAATTATCAACGTAGATTTAGTGTATACTATCTAATAGGCTAGTATTGATTGGTCCGAGGTAATAACTTAGTCAAATATTGAATACGATGCTTAATATGAGGTAAAGATAAGGGTTAGGATAGAAACACACCTAGCCGGACCAAGGTGCGGAGTGAATTTTTCTAGATGCCGGACCAAGGATTTAGAAATACACAACTTATCAATTTGCATGCAAGATACTAGGAAAGAATTTTTATAGTTAGACTAATCAAGTTATGAAGCTATGGAGAACACGTAAACCCTAGTTACTTTGATTAATTGATTAAACTCCAACTTTCAAAGTTGTTAAGTGTCTCTTTCAATTTCGCTAGTTATTTTCATTTATTTTGAACTAGAGACCCCCCCTTTTATTGTTTTTGCTTTCCAAGGAAGTAATTGAATGAACAATAGTAATAGTCGATTGAAGTTAAGTCTAAACTATTTTCCTCTTGGGAACGATCCCAACCTCACTAGTTGGGTTATTTACTTGACACGACCGCTTTACTTCTTATTTGAAAAGTAAGTTTGAGCGTATCAAATTTTGGCGCCGCTGCCGGGGAAAGTAGCTTTTAGATTAACTTAAACTTATTACTATAGTTTAGTTGATATTTTCTTGAATTTACATTGTTTTATTGTTTATGATTTGTGCAGAACCAACCTCCTTGTATGCCAAATACACGGAGAGGAAGAGAACCCTTGTTTCCTTACGATCACGAATTAGAGCGTAGACTACACAACATGAATCAAAACTTAGGAATACATGATGATGATCCAAAGCAGAAAATCCTAGCTCCGATTGATGTTCATGGTCAGTTGTTACCCGATGCTCCGGGTGAACACCAACGGAGGGGACAAAACCCCGCTCCACGGCCCCAAGCATACTACAGAGAGCTTATGAAAACATAGCAGACTCTGATGGGCCACTTGTCTTGCCTCCTTTACCACCAGGCCTTACTTTTGTGGTAACTAGTAGCCTGATGCAAATGCTCACTACCTGAGGTTTGTTTTCGGGGCTACCTTCTGAGGATCCACATGCCCATATAGGTAAGGTAAGGGCAGTGTGTAAAAGCTGTGTAGGGAGGCCTGACTTGGACTTAGATGTAATAGGGCTTAGAGTGTTTCCTTTCTCACTAACGGGAGAGGCTGCTATATGGTTCACAGATCTCCCTTACAACTCAATTTTCACTTGGGACCAACTAAGAGATATCTTCTTAGCATGCTACTATCCGGTCTCCAAGAAACTAAACCATAAAGACAAAGTGAACAACTTTGTGGCACTACTAGGAGAGTTAGTTAGTAGTTCTTAGGATAGATTCACCTCGTTCTTGATAAGTGCCTCAAGTCAACGTATAGATGATGAGTCAATAAATGAATACTTCTATGGGGGACAGGATGATAACAATAAAGCGGTGTTGGACACTATACCAGGTGGATCTTATGGAGAGTGCCCTTATGCTGAGATTACCGAAAAATAAGAGAAAATCTCCCGGAATAATAAAGCTTGGAGTACTAGGAAAACAGACACCGGGAGAAATACATTTCAAGTACTGTCCACTCACAACCCAGCCACAGATGAGATTCGTGAAGAAATGGCTCAGATGATAACAGAGCTTGGGTTGGTACTAAAACATGTCACTGGGTGTGCAGAAAAGATAAATGTAGTCAACTACTTGTTGAAACCACCGCCACCTAATGATGAATAATATTATGCGGAGGACACCTATGCTGTAAATGAGCAAACGGGGGGTTTCCGACCGAGCGCCCAAGTCTCAAATCAGGATAATTAGCGCCAAGGTCAAGGAACCCAGGTAGGATCTATGGTAATTACAACCGTGAGGTTCATTATGTCCGAGATGGAAACTACAACCGCGACAACAACTTCAACAGGGGTAACTACGGTAACAGAAATGATAGAAATGGGCCCTATGTCTCTCCTCAAAATCGTGAAGTTACTCCTAGAGGTGGTGGAGATAGTATGGCCCGAGTTGAGGATATGTTGCACAAAATGATGAGGAGGTTCTATGCTAGTGATGAGAACATTAAAGAGTTAAGGTGTGATTTAGCAGGTATTGGACAAAAAGTCGATACACATGCAATATTGATTAAGCAAATCGAGTTGTAAATGTCCCAATTATCTGCGACTGTGAACACACGGCAATCGGGAACTCTTCCTAGCAACACTGTCCAAAATCCAAAAAATGATGCACACTGTATGGTAATCACCACTCATGGTGCTAAGCAAACCAATGACCCACCTATGCCTTCTAATGAGGAAAAAGTGAGAAAGGATGAAGATCAGGTGGTAAGGGGTAGTGGTGAAGCAGAAGAGAGCACTGGAAAAAATGCAGAAGTCCCTATGAAGGTAAATTCCCATGCCTAGACCACTACCACCCTTCCCTCAGAGATTAGTGAAAAAGATCGAGGGGATTTCTGACCGAGCGCCCAAGGCTCAAATCAGGATAATTGGCGCCAAGGTCAAGGGAACCCAGGTAGGATCTATGGTAATTACAACCGTGAGGTTCATTATGTCCGAGATGGAAACTACAACCGCGACAACAACTTCAACAGGGGTAACTACGGTAACAGAAATGATAGAAATGGGCCCTATGTCTCTCCTAAAAATCGTGAAGTTACTCCTAGAGGTGGTGGAGATAGTATGGCCCGAGTTGAGGATATGTTGCACAAAATGATGAGGAGGTTCTATGCTAGTGATGAGAACATTAAAGAGTTAAGGTGTGATTTAGCAGGTATTGGACAAAAAGTCGATACACATGTTATATTGATTAAGCAAATCTAGTTACAAATGGCCCAATTATCTGCGACTGTGAACACACGGCAATCGGGAACTCTTCCTAGCAACACTGTCCAAAATCTGAAAAATGATGCACACTGTATGGCAATCACCACTCATGGTGGTAATAAAACCAATGACCCACCTATGCCTTCTAATGAGGAAAAAGTGAGAAAGGATGAAGATCAGGTGGTAAGGGGTAGTGGTGAAGCAGAAGAGAGCACTGGAAAAGATGCAGAAGTCCCTATGAAGGTAAATTCCCATGCCTAGACCACTACCACCCTTCCCTCAGAGATTAGTGAAAAAGATCGAGGATGGTAAATATCGGCGTTTAATAACAATGCTGAAGCAGCTTTCTATCAATGTCCCTTTGGTAGAAGCTCTTGAACAAATGCCCAGTTATGCCAAGTTTAGGAAAGATCTGGTTACTAATAGAAGATTGGTCACTTTCAAGGATGATGATAGACTTCAGCATTGTAGTGCTATTGCTACAAGATCTCTCGTACAAAAGAAAGAAGATCCGGGTGCGTTCACTATTCCTTGTACAGTCGGGTCATTACATTTTGCGAAAGCATTATGTGATCTGGGGGCATGCATAAATCTCATGCCCCTCTCGATTTACAAGAAGTTGGGTTTGGGTGACCCAAAACCCACTGCGATGCAGCTACTTATGGCTGATCTAACAGTGAAAAGGCCTATAGGGATATTATATGATGTGCTAGTAAAAGTGGAGTCATTCATATTTCCGGTAGATTTTGTTATTCTTTATTGTGAAGTCGCTTTTGAAGTGTCTATTATTCTTGGGAGGCCATTCTTTGGTACAGGTAGAGCCGTAGTTGATATGGAAAAGGGGCAGATGAATTTTCGGTTGAACAATAAAAAAGCAACCTTCAACGTTTGTAGGACCATAAGACAGAGTGGTGAGCTCCAATTGGTATCAGCCATATCCCACAAAGAAAAGATGAAGAAGGAGAATGAAGAAAAAAGTGCAAAACAAGAGTTTATGGTTGGGGATTTCGTACTTTTAGATATATCTGGGTTGCCTTGTCTTCTAGGCAAGCTCAATTCCAAACGGACTGGCCCTTACTTGATCACCCAAGTATTCCCTCATGGAGCAGTTGAGTTAAAAACCAGGGAGCGAGTGCGGTTTAAGGTGAATAGAGAATGAATAAAACTCTATTTTGGGCATACTGCATCGGTGAATGAAGTGACAGAGGCATACCATCTTGATAAAGGCTAAGTAATCAAGTATTCTCAGTCGTGCCGCGACGTTAAATAAGGCGCTTGTTGGGAGGCAACCAATACTCATAGTTTTTTTCTTTCTAGTATTGGTAGCATTTTCTACTAATGGATTTTTAATTTGCAGGCACATCACTAGGAAATTCTGCACAAAATTACTCTGCAGCAGTAACTGACAGATACAGCGACAGAAGGTTTCAACTGTGATGGACCATCGTATGAATCCGTTGTGCCAGGTACGTCTTTCTGTTACTTTAAAACTATGGCACACGCGACGGAACCAACGACGGACCGTCACATATGAGACGGACCGTCATCGTGGAATCGTCGCGTCCATAATGAGGCATACCCAATCCGACCCGGCTGGGTTTTTTTAAAAAAATAATACATTTAAAACCCCCAACCCTTCATTTCACCCCATTCCTTCACTCTTCCTCCTATTTCTCTCCCTTTTCAACTTCCAAAACCATCTCTCTCTTCAACCGATCATTTTCCCCATATTTTCCAAAATCCTAAAAGCAATCATCTACTAGTCGGAGAGCTGCTGTTGTGGGTGTCTAGGTGATAATCAAGTACCTTTTCCTGTTTTTTGTCTCCAATTCTCAGGTATGTGACTCTAATTTCTACTCATTTATATTTCATTTTTGTTTATCAATTAGTATTAACCTAGTTCATCTTGATATGTTCATTTCTTTTATATAAAATTATGTCTAACCTAGGTTAAAAATCTTTGAAATTGCCGTGTTTACAACCCTAGAAATAGGTGCCTTAGCATTTTTAGTTTACTGGGTATTTGGGTTAGACAAATGTAGATTGAAACACTACCTATTCGATTTGGGTCATAAGGGATGAATGGGGAACGCCCAGTTCTGTAACTGATTTACAAAATGAGACCCCGATGACGGACCGTCGTAGGGTCCGTTCCAAAAGCCCTAACACCCCACTGTCCAATTTTTTCCAAGTGTCCTCAAACAGACATATGCGACGGACCGTCATCCCCACGACGGTCCATCTTGCACAACCGTTCTGGTTGTCAGAGACCCTATTCCTGAGGGTCTCTCACTTTTTCTTAGTGTCCTCCAACGGACACATGTAACGGATCGTCGTCTTTACGACGGTCCGTCCTGTACAAGCGTTCTGGTTGTCAAAGACCCTGTTCCTAAGGGCCTCTCTCCATTTTTCTAAGTGTCCTCAAACGGACAAGTACGACGGAAAGTCATACCCACGATGGTTCGTTCTGCATAACCGTTATGATGGTCAGAGACCCCTCTCCTAAGGGTCTCTATATTTTTTTAAGTGTTCTCTGACGGACACCTACGATGGACCTTCGTACCTGTGACGGTCCGTCCTGCACATACCATCATACTTTTCAGAGAATCTCTTTCAGGGTTCTCCATATAAACATAGTCTATGTAAGACACGACCGACCCTATGACGGTCCATCGTACTAATGATGAACCGTCACCTAGCCCGTCGTGTTTCAATGTTACTATAGAAATGTCATTTTATTTTAATTTTTTTGTATTTATTTTCTGTGGTTTTGCTTTTCTTGTTTGCGCCTTCTAGTACTAATATTGATCCTTTACAGGTACTATCTACTATGGCACCAAAAAAAGATCGAGTCTATGCACGCGGGCAATCGAAGTCTGTCGCCCCATCTGCCCGCATGGTCATTGGATCTGATGATAAGCATGACCCCGAGTACGTGCCCCCAGGAACTCCATCCCTTCCCGTGCTGCACGTGCTGCCAGAGCCACACCTCAAAAGGTGGCGTCCGGCGTAGTCACTGCCTCCTAGTCTGATGAGGAGCGCACACTGACCGGCAGACATTTTGGGTCAGCCACAAATGAAGAAGGAGCGTCTGGCTCCTTAGGAGTTTAGTGGTCGGAGGAAGCCTCTGGCTCTTTTGAGGTTCCCGCACCTGCTACCGCTGCAGCGTCGTCCTCGTCTGATGAGGTTGATAGTTTGGAATCCACACACGGTTCACCAGCTCATGCTCTCACCGTGGCTAATAACCAGCCCAACCGGTGGTGTGTTGATGGGAAATTTCAAGTCTACTCCGACGCAAAGTTCCTGAATGACAAAGGAGTTATGACTCGAACTCACATTGGAACGGCGGGTCCTTATAGGGAGTCTCCCGACGATGCCTGATATCCACAATCTCTTCACCAGACATCGACTGGATTGGACACCACGTCCGTTTGGACATTATAATGAAGATCTGGTCCGAGAGTTCTATGCATCCTACATAGCACCTCTCCAATCAAAGATTGATAGGCGGGCTAGCCCCGCCAAACAGGCCCCACTAAAGCAGGTCCGAGTACGGGGCGGGGCGTTTAGGTCGATATCTACCTGCCTGCCATCCGCCGGTTTCTGTGGGGCGAGGGTGTTGATGCTAATCGGACCCCTCTCACTGCCGAGTTTGACTACAGATGGCCGCTTGTTAACGATAGCCAATTCGTGCGCGAGCCATCGCTGAGAGAGACCACAAAGAGGTAGATGGCCCTGCACTTGTCAGTCGATGGAGAGGGTGCCGACTGGGTGACCGAGCGGAAGGGGGCTATCAAGAAGCCCAACCTGACTTTCACGGAGAAGTTTTTGTGGTTGATTGTCCGCCACTGTCTTTCCCTCATAGCCGCTGATAATATCGTCACATGGGATCGAGAAGTATTGATGGCGGCGATGATAGCCAGGTTCGAGGTGGATTTTTCTTGGCTTCTACAGGCGGTCATGCAAAAGAGGGCTTTTAATGTCACAACTACTTACCCTTTCCTGTGCGTGATATTTTCTCTCTGCAGGTCTGCAGGTGTGCCTGTATGGCACGTTGATCAGCTCAAGACCCCTCTGGGCACTGTTAATGTCGGCCTCATCAGAGATGAGGCCAATAAGTTTGATCCACATAGAGGGCCCCATCAAGAGTTGCCCCCACTTGCTGAGGATCTGGATGATACGGTAGCCCAGGCCTGCACAGCTACACATGCAGCTTCCACTGACACTACCCCGGTCGAGTCTATCCCAGGTAGTAGCACAGCTCCGAGCTCCTCTCGCACAGCCCCTTTACCCGCTCTGTTCCCTCTTGCTAGGGTCCAAAATTAGAGGCGCAAATGGCTACAGTTCTTCATCATATTCAGCCATGGATTCAGAGGTCTATTACCGAGGCAGAAGAGCGCTTGGAGCGGAAAATGGTCCAGCACACAGAGCGGAAGATCGCTGAGGTTTAGCAGTGCTTGGACGCTTTTGAGTTGCGGGTGCTAGCCCGGCCAGCTCCTCCGGTGGATTTGTCGACCCTTCACGCTGCGGTTGACAGTCTTCGCGCAGATATTGACATGATCTTAGAGGCTAGGGTACCTGAGTCTGAGGCCAATTCTGTCGAGCCTGCTGAAGACACAGTGTTGGCGGACCTATTCGCCATCTTAGAGATTCCATCACCTCCCCTTCAAGAGCATGTCAAAAGGCGTAAGTGTCAAGCGGAGGATGAGGCGTGAGCACGGATGAAGGAGCACCTTAAGATGGAGGCTGCGAGGAGAGCCTCGCTTGCTGAGGAGGAGGCGCGCCAGATGAGAGCAGGAGAGTTAGCGACTGGGGCGTCTAGCTCCCGAACTGAGGAGATAGTGGGAGGCACTGCTGATAGTGCTGTTGTTGCTGAGGACACAACTGAGGGTTTCCAGATTATTGAGTAAGTGGGTTTCGGGGAACCGAACCAACCAGCTTGCTGAGCATCAACGGTTCTCGCCCCAGGTTTGCTTCACCTACCACTCTAGTATATAAAATTTTATGCATTGGGGACAATTGAATGTCTTTTTATTGGGGGTGGGGTAAATGGAAAGTTAGTGCTAGGGTGAAGTCTGAGTAGCCTAATTCACTATCCTCTTTTGGGGTTTTCTTGCCTGTGCTCTTTTTCCCCAAGAGACTGTTTACTTTTTCTGTTTAACCAGCATGTCTATATCTTGTGTACATAGTTTAATTCTAGAGCAAGATGGCTAAAATGATATCCTGATAAATTGGAAAATGATGCATCACTAGGCATAGTAATTGATAAATGTGTGGCTCTAAGCATGACATAGAGGTACAATATTGCATTACCCTAAGTCTAAAATTCGAACTAGGTGTCTGATAATCTGGTAGAGTGATGAGATGTCAAGTGAGTGCGAGGAAGATTTGAATAGTCCACTATTTGTACTGAGCAAGAACTTGCCTGGTTAGTCCTGCTAAAAGTAAGTTGTAATAGACAATTAGGAAAGGATCATAGGCCCTTATTCAGTATAGCCCATTTTAGCCTAAATAAAAGAAAAGCAAATGAAATTTATCCTTCTTTGATCCAAATGATCTGAGCTGAAATTAGAGCTTTCTTTTTCACCCCAACTGATATTTTGTTGGAATAATGTGTTAACCCTGGTCTCTTCTTGGACATGTGCACCTCAGCTTATGCCAAAGGCATAAGATGAGGGTGGCTAATGCAGTAAACAACCTTCTTTATGGCCCTGACCCAACTTTGGGTATTGTGTACGTTGACTTATGGCAAAGCCATGAGTTGAGGGTGGCTATTATGAGGAATGCTCTGGAAAGTGGTGTTGAAAGAACAAAGAGAGAGAAAGAACAAAAGTAAAGTGGCTCAAGAATTTGTTGAAAGAAAAATAAAAATATACAATAAATACAAGCAAGAAAAGAAGATAGTCACTTACACAAATGAAGAAAAAAGAGAAAATAACAAGGTGAAAGAATATGAGAAATTGGGCGAGATAAAATGATAGAAAATGGTATGTTTAGCCGATATGTCAAGGAGGGCAAAAAGTCACTAAAGTATACCTAAATATACCCTACATGACCTTGAGCCTATGTTACAAGCTAAGAAAGTCCTATTGTGATCCTAAGGGTTGTTTAGCGAACTTAAGACAGTGAAAATAAGGGCAAACTTATGACAATATGTATGAATGAGCGTGAATTTGTTCAGAGAGCGAGTGTTGAAAAGTAATCCTTATACTCAAACGGAAATCATTGTATGAAAAGTGAGGATTTTGTTTTAAAGTGAGGACACTAGTTGCAATACTGGAAATGTTAGCATCTCGGTGATATATTGAAGAGGATAGGTGTTAGTGCATGGTGAGTCAGTGTCATGGTCTGATTCCACATAATTCAAGCCTAATGGTGATAGCATGCATAAATATGATGATATTAATTGGGATTGATTGACAAATGATTGCAAAGTATAAAACATGGATACTATTGTACAATGATTTTGTTTTGAGTCATAGTGTGTCGCTTGAGGACAAACAACGAATTTAAGGTGAGGGTGTTGATATATCGTGGTTTCACAGTATTATTAATACTTTTTCCTTATGTTAAGTGTGTCCAAAAGACTTTTTGTGCTAATTTTTATATAAGTTTCTCCTTATTTGCAGAGAATATGTCCAAAGATAAATGCGGAGGTTTTTGAGCGATGAAATGCAGAAGAGACCACCTAGGGAGCTTGTGACGGTGCATCATGCTCGTGACGGTTCGTAGGTGGCAGCGTACTTCAGGTGCTAAAGTAAGATGGGGAAGTCTGACCAATTGTGGGGTTACGGAGTCCATGACGGTCCGTCGTGTTTATGACGGTCCGTCCTGCAAGTTCGTCATGAAGTTTAGAGAAGTAGTCCTAGTACCCATATTCCAAGAGTTTAAGTGTTTTGGAACGAAGACCCTTGACGGACCGTTGTGCCTGTGACGATCCCTCATACTATCCGTCGAGGGTAATGAAGGGAGCAGCAGAAGAAATTGCAAAAGTATGGGATGACGGAGTCCGTGACGGTCCGTCGTGACCACGACGATCCGTCGCGAGGTCCGTCGACCTAGCCGCGTTTTGACAGATTTCCATCAAATAGAATCCTTGTTTACTTAGGCTTATATTTTCTTTAAATAGTTAGAAAACACCTCGTTTTTGAGGTTAGACTGTGAATTATTTTGTCATGGCTTTGATTATCATTAGACTTTTGTGAGATTCTTGATTACTTTGAGATACTTCTAAGTGATTGTTGGTGATTTTTTTGATGAATCAAGCGAACTTTCGGATTTTACTCTTTCTTATTGAAGTAAGTACATGAATTCTTATATCATACATTTGAATATTGTGATTATGACTATGGGTAATAAACTCCATAACTAGAGTTGTCGGAATCATACGTTAATAATGAGGTAAAACCTAACTAAAATAACAATTCTAGAATAGTGTCTTGCATGTATTGATAATTCTTTCGTTTAGAAGTCTTTTTAACGGATGGCCAACGTTAGAACTTGCCTCAATGCTACTTTCTGGACCAAGGAGGTAGATAATAGGACAAGAATTATCAACATAGATTTAGTGTATACTATCTTATAGGTTAGTATTGATTGGTACGAGGTAATAACTTAGTCAAATATCGAATACGATGCCTAATTTGAGGTAAAGATAAGGGTTAGGATAGCAACACATGTAGCCGGACCAAGGTGCGGAGTGAAATTTTCTAGATGCCGGACCAAGGATTTAAAAATACACAATTTATAACTTTGCATGCAAGATACTAGGAAAAAATTGCTATAGTCAGACTTATCATGTTATGAACCTGTGGGGAACACGTTAACCCTAATTACTTTGATTAATTAATTAAACTCCAACTGTCGAAGCTGTTAAGTGTCTCTTTCAATTTCGCTAGTTATTTTAATTTATTTTGAATAGAAACCCCCATTTTATTGTTTTTTTCTTTCCAATGAAGTAATTGACTGAAAAATAGTAATAGTAGATTGAAGTTAAGTCTAAACTATTTTCCTCGTGGCAACGATCCCAACCTCTTTAGTTGGGTTATTTACTTGATACGAACGCTTTACTTCTTATTTGAGAAGTAAGATTGAGTGTATCTTGTATCATATATTCATACTCTATATTGCTGTATATAGCAATATATTAGTCCCTTTTTAAGCTTTTGGAGACCTACAATTTAACTTTCCATCAACATATTTGATGCTTTCAACCTGTACATCAGTTTTGAGGGGGTCTGGACGACTCGAGAAAGATATTTTGAGGCTTTATTGCTCGAAGAGAAAGTGCAAGGAGATGGATTAAAGTCCATGAGGACTCGATGAGAGTTTCACATGCAATAAGACAAAAATTGATTAGCACATGATGCGATAAACTAATAAAATTTTTCTTGAATAAAACGGCAAGGAAAGATGCGAACTACTTTAGAGATTCAAGTTAGGGGGGATATATGACTCCAAAGGAAAACCAAATGAACTATGAAATAAAAAAAAAAATAAGTCTAATAACAAGTATGACAGTAAGCATTGGCACACATTGCATGTATGATTTATGAACCCATCATATACATAGGAATACATCATTGTTACTCAACAAATGAATTCAAAATATGCAGTGGAAACATGCTACACTTTATCAAATAAGCATACCCCAATTGACGAGATTTTACGATGTTAAAATCCTATTTTTTAAACATAAGATTGAGGAGCTACAGGGGCGTTGCCAAATAATCTAAGAGGGAGTTAAATATAACAATAAACAAGAAACAAGATTGTCCCCAAACTAACATATTGATATGAGCACAAATACACATAATATGGAATGCAAAGAGAAGAGTTGGTTCTCTGTACATTTTTTTTTAAAACAGAAACCACAAATGACATAAATCAAGTCGGCGTAGCTCAGACTACACACATGAAACGATAATACTTAGTAGAAATCATGTTTCAAACGATCTTAAAGAATAAACACCGATAAAACTAAGACTAAGAGAACTCATAATTAAACTGACTCGACGTGAAAGTGTAGGCATTTTGGATTGAAGTTCAAATATCGGGGAGACAAGCTTGCTATAGGTGAATCTTATCAAGAAACAAAACAATTAAGAAAAATAATTCAAGAAGTGGATAAAACTTAAGGATTAGAACAAACATATAAATATATTTGCATGCTAACCATATAAGTCGATTTCAGAGTTCATGACTACATGGATACGAAAGTTAAGTAGTCATCAAACTTCACAAAATGCTACCATACTTATAAATGGAAAAGATCAAACCTCGCATATCACTAAGAAATAGTCAAAAACCAAGAAATAACAGACAGAAATTCGAAGAATAATCTGGAATATCAACACAGGATGCAAATCCACAAACTTTGGCGTGACACAAATGAAGAAATCACAAAGACGCAAGTATATCGTATGGGAGAATCAAAAGGTGAGAAATGACTAGCAACAAATAGCCACATAATAAGGCTTTTATGACACAAGTAATGTAACTTCTTGAAACAGAACAAAAGGCGATGAGAATCATTATAACAGGAGAAAAATTACCTTCTAATAGGCAGCGAACGACGACCAAAACAAGCTTCAAAGAGCGGGAGTTTGCACGCTGAATGAGAGACTCCGAGGAGACATCGATGAATGAAATTGAGTGAACCAAATCCATGAATAAAGTAATATCTCCAAGCACTTCGGATTTAAATTATTTCTTCTTTTTAACACTTAGGTAAACTCTAAAGATTTTTCTCTATACTTCATCCAACTTTAGTAGCTCACTGTTTCTGTCAAAAATTCTTATTGATTTTTTAGTGCTTTTCAAAAGAAATTTTCTCCCACTAAACCACTAATTCAACAATGAACCATAAGGACTATATATAGAAACGGGTACTAGGTTTTTTTTTCGTTTTTTATTTGGGGGGGGGGGACCCATCTAGAATTGAATGAGAAGATGCCCTTTTCGAATTTTGAAATCCCATAACTTATACTGTTTTAGGAGGAATCCCTTTTTCGAAGATTTAAACCCTATTCTAGATTAGGAAAGGGGGATGGACGATTTTGATCGATCTCTTGTCCTTGTAGCCTGACGTAGTTCTATCTCACAAGAGTAGGATGATTCGCATGCCTTGTTTTTGATGTTGCGATAGTAGAGGGAAATAGAATGTTGAAGGAAGGTGGCATGAATTGCAGGTCGTCCTTTGCTTTTCACAAATTAATCTTAGAATAGAGCGCGTCGGGCTGAGTTTCTGGGCTGCGGAATTGGGATGGACGTCATGTTTATTCTTCTATTCTGGGTTTACGCGATGAAGAAGAAAAAATAGGAGTCGGTTTTTGTTTCTTGGGTATGATATTCATGGGTATGGGATGATGTATTATTAGTTATTGTTGCATAGTAATGCTAGGAATTGGGCTAGGAATTGGGTCATTTGAATTGGCTGAAAAGAAATGTTATTTGGCTTGAGAAATGTCAAATGAAGCTGAAAAATGACCCAAATTTGGTCTTATCACAAATGGGTTTAGGGATTTCATTAATAACTAAATAATAGAAATTATAATAAAATAATTAATGAGCATCTTAATCGTAACAAAATAAAATAATTTTTTTAATTTGAAACAAATTAACCTACAATGTAAGTTATTATTTAAACCTCACTATTGGTCTAAATATTTTACTAAAATTAAAAACTATTAGATGATTTTTGAATAATAATAAAATATATTAATCATATACATAAAATTTTAAAAAATATATATATTATCTAAAAATTATAAAAAGTGACAATTAATTAAATAAACTTGAAAAATATTTTGAATTTTATAAAACTAATTATTCTAAATCATTTGGGAATCAAGAAGCTCGATGATTGATTTATATTGTGGATGGTCAAAATTGGGTATCAACAATTGTCCCTCATTTTTACTTGGATTGATGCAAGAAATTCGAGGAAAATGAAATTGACTAATCCAATTTTTACCGGCCACATCATTATCTTTTGGAAAACTGACTTTGTACGGACTTTAAGAATTATGGCCGAACTCCGAAAGTGGATCTCCTACATGTCTCAAGCTATATGAGAATTCAGGTCACATGTAGGTCGATATGCTTGATTTGACACACGATTTTGAAAGAATTCTAAAGCCATCCTGATACCAAATTATGAAGGGATCAGTATGTCCGAGATTAAGATTTATGACAGAATATTGGAGTACAACCGAGTTACAAAATTGAGTCCACATACACATCCTTAAACTATAGGAATCATGCGGCTATTAGTTCGACTCGATCGGTTTAAATGAAAATCTATTATGCTTGATAACCTTTTGGTTCTGTACAAATGACAAGGAATTGAGTATGAAAAGGAGGTTTGCACCCTCTTAGCCATGAATGTGGAGCTCTTCACATCCATAAGTAAAAACTTAGACGGACATAATTCTCAAAACTCTTGGTGAACTTTCACCCTGATTGAAACGATTCTTCCGGTGAACATCAAGAATTTTTCGGATGTAAAATTGAAACTGACATACCCTAAGAAAAACCCACATGCCTTTGGATAGGGGTGTGGTTTGATTGTGGTGGAAGTCAATCCTTTGCGGGCGTCCTAAGAGTTTGACACTCCTCTTTGGACTATGTCCCAGTTCGCTTCCACATTTTGTTGTGTCCTTGTTGATGTCGTCCTCACCTGTGGTTTGACTTGAGAATTCATCCTTTTGGATGCTCTCGACAGAGACTGAAACAATTTGTTAGTAGAAAATGCAACTGGAAAAGTTGTAGTATACATTACGATTCTTTTTGGTTACTCTTGCTATGAATGATGTCACATAAATATGTTCAGTACATGTCGCTTTCGAACATAGTATGTCCGTTACAACTCATAATTTACTGAAGATTCATAATGTCATTGCTTATTTTCTGCATGGCAAATATGGTGATCCTTACAACGAGCTATCCACCTCAATAATTATCAAACTTTAGCGACGTGGACGGCTCGATTGTTATCCATCTGTAACGAGGTGGATGTCTCGATAATGTTCCAACTGTAACAAGGTGGATGGCTCGATAATTATAAAACTTTAATTAGGTTGATGGCTCGATAATGTTCCAACTGTAACAAGGTTGCTGACTCTATAATTATCCACTGTAACAGGTGGATGGCTCTATGACTATCCAACTATCACGATGTGGATGACTCGATAATGTTCCAACTGTAACAAGATGGATGTCTCAATAATATTTGCTTTTAAAGAAATTTCAGGTCATCTTGAATCTTTTCTTCAATGTATTATGCACCAGTGGTTTGAATTGAGAATTAATCCTCTTGGATGATTTAGACAAAAAATGAAATAAACTTGTTAGCACAAACTGTAATTTAAATAGGGAAGTGATATTCTTTACCATACTCGACAAACGTTCTGCGTCAGACTCTGTCGGTCTTGATGTAGTAGATGATGACTTAATATGACGTGAAAATGATGCATTAGTGATAGAAAGATGATGATATATTTGTAGGATAATGCTGCTACCAGATAAGTTGATGACGTTGATACTCCATTGATAGGATAATGATTGATGAAACATCAGTGGGATGATGTTGACGCTTCATTGATAGGGTGATGATGCTCCATTGGTAGGATAATGTTGATGCTCCATTGATAGGATGATTATGTTCCATTGATGATCCATCGGTAGGATTGATAATGCTCCATCGATATGATGATGATGTTCCATCGATGATCCATTGATAGGATGATGTTGATCCATTGGCTGTATGATGATCTCTATCGATAAAATTATGGTGATGTCCTTCTGGATGGTGGTATTATCTCATTTGATAATATTGTAGAAATGTCCCTCTTGGAGGGTCTCACATTACCACGTCTGATATCGACACGAATTGTGAATCTTCATTAAATGTCCATGATGCTAAAGAGATTGTACTTGAACGTCATTGTAGATGCTTCTACATGGTGCGATTCATGCTTTCACTTGTTCATATTTGAACGTTTGCACTCAATTATATCTCATATTTTGCAAGAAATTTGAAGGAGGTGTTGTTGCTCGTACTCTAAACTCTTCTTTTTCTTTTGAAAAACATTAATGACTTTCCAGCATCCACAAAAAAACTTACTTTTCCAAACAAACTGATGCATTAAACTTTGGTACTTTTAAATCTTCGAGAAAATCCAAATGTGGATGACCACAAATCTTCAGAATTGAGCCCTACAATGTTTGGAGTGTGTCGGAAGTCCTTGATTGCATTCATGATTTCCTCTCCCATGCTTTGCTAAGTTTTTACTTTCCTGAACATCCAATCATTTTCCGTCTTCTCAAAATGTTCTTGTTCAAAATGTGTTGTAAGATGAGCGTACGATTCAGGTAAAATTGGAAGATTAAATGTGGTTTTTAGAGGTTTTGGTTGAGTGGTAGGTGGGCTTTGGACAATTTGAGTAGGAACATGATGATTGACAGGAAAATTTTGAAGAATGTTCGTATCAAGATTTTTTGAAGTAGGTGACTTTTGATGGGAGGAACTAGCATGCAGTGGGTTAGGGGTGGTTGAGTCAATGATGGAAGGTTTTGGAGTTGTAGAGGTGGTTGAATTGTTTGGGAAATGTTCAGACGTTATATCTGAAGAAGGAAAATGGAGTGGTGGCCTCTCGTTGTCCAGAGTAGGAGTTTTAGCAATGATAGCCAAAATTTTCAAATCTCGAGTCTTGTCCATTCCAACCCTCATTTAATCAATCTCTTGGAGTAATTATGCAATCAACTTGTTCTGTTCAGCAATAATAAGGCCATTAACAATAGCTTGATTCAAGTCAGTATTGACAACATTTTTGGCCATTTTCTCTTTGGCTTTTGACAAACATTGGTCGGAGAAGGAACCTTTCGTGTCTTTAGACGTAGTGAAGTATGGCTGTTCAGTCATTTTCTCAACACAAAATCATTTTTTGAGTACCTGACAAAGAAAAACAAATCCAAGGAAAATGTTTTAGTCTGTGTCAATAATAGTTAATACAAAATATCATACACATTATTGTAAGATGCATAAGAGTTGCTCCATTTGAAGATAAATTAGCCCACGTATATAGTCAAATGACTTGATAGACAGAAATTTGTCAATTGATGTTAGGATTAATGAAACAGAAATGTCGACTTGAGTCGGGAAATAATTGATTGTGTCTTTCATTGTCGTTTTTCTTGTTTTTGAGATATAACTTTAACTACTTGGTAAGAGTTGAAAAAGATAAAACTTCTCAAAATAGGGAACGGACCTTGAAAGGTTGCCTACGTATCTTACAAAAGAGAATTCAGGTCCTACATAGTTTGACCCACTTAAATTTCTTTTGATTTGAAATGATTAATCTTATTCTGATATGATAGTCGTATAAAAGAAAAATGAACTTTGATTTTTTTGGAAAACTACAGACTCGAAGAGTATTTGGACACGCTTTTGATAGTGATTTGATATTAGTTCTTAGGGGTTCTTAAAAGTATTGGAAGAAGAGTGAGCTATAATATCTCCAAATAAAACAACAAATTCATAAATAGTTATATCACATAAATAAATATTGCGCGTTATAAACAAATATGTTATCCTTTTGTGCTAAGAGTAGCCTAGAAATTCCAGGGATATATACGTCATTCGGAATATTTCATTGCCCCAGAACTCAATTTTATAAAAATTTTAGTAACAAAATAAATGGGGATACATAATAGGGTAAAAAGAATACAAAATAATCAGTCCCACGCAGGGGTACGACCCTAAACTATGCCGCCACGAAAGTTCTTGCTTTTTTCGTGATTTGTTGTCATCTTCGGGTGCCAACATCTTAGGATAGTCTAGTAGCTTGTGAAGCTCTTTCTTCAACCTAAACAAACTATAATCTAATCCTTACACTATGAGATAATGATTTTTCAAGCAACGTATACATCCTTCAAATAAACACATACGTATGAGCGTCTGTTTAGGCTGCGAGCCATTTTCGATTAGGGTGGTCTTCTAATAGGCCAAACACGCCTTAGGTGTTGGGTAATCTTAGTTCAAATGCTCCTTAATTTGGACTTGGTATAGCTCTATCCTATTTGACTAAGAGTGACTTTGAAACGGCGGAGGCCCAAACAGACATTTGGGTTGGAACTAGCGACAACCATTGGACGCATGACGAACCAATAAATTACCGCTAATTCCGGAAAAGGTTGAGTATACAAAAATTTGGTTGTGGTTCCACAAACCTTCCTTTAATATTCTATACAATATACATCAGAATATGCCATGAAATGCAATGCTAATTTTATAATTAAAAGACATTACTCACAAATAAGCAATTCAATAAATACAAATAGTCAAATAGTCAAATCATTTTGGTTAGAACTTCATTAATCCCCAGCGGAGTCGCCATTTCTGTTTTACTTAATAAAATATAATAGGAAAAAAATGACTAAGTTTCGAAAAATCAATTAATCTTATAATTTAAGAGAAATTATTTTCTTAATTGACAGAGTCGCCACTTGATTTTTTAGTAAAAATTAAGAAAATTTATATTCATTTTCAAAAGATAAAAATCGATTGAAAAGGGTTCGAAGTCGAAATATACATTCCGAGAAGGTGTTAGTCCCTCTGAATGCCCGCTAACTCATGGTTGATCGGCGATTTCACTAAATGACCTTTTAAAGTAATTTTTTTAGATTTTTACTATATAAAGTAAATTCAATATTTTATTTATGTATTGACCAATACTACTATTCTATTTTAATTGATTATTTAAAGGGAATGAACTTAGAAGGAATCCTCTAAAAGGGAAAACTCAAGTGTTTGACAAGTCTAATAGTGAAAAAAAAGTGATATATAGAGTATAAAAATAAATATTTTTTTATTTAAATACGAAAAAGACAAACAATTAAGTTTGGCGAAATTAATTAAGTCAAATAATAATTTAACAAATGAAACATAAGTTAACACAATAGCAAAATAAATAAAGAGGAGAGGAGAAGGGAGGAATTTGAACTTGGGCTATTTGCCCAAATTCAGCAAAAAACAAACCCTTAGACCCAATTCATCCAAAAATCCTCAAGCAACTTTGCATGGGGATTTTGGCCCATTTCTCTCTTAAAAATCTGGTATATATTTTGATGCATACTGAGGAATATGACTTGTATACAATCCGTTTTAGTGTATATTAGGATGTATACGGAATGTATGCTGCCTCAGATCAATTTTCCAGCACATGTATAGTTTTTTCAACCTGTGTAACATATATTCATACTCTATATCGGTGTATATTTGCTGCTTTCAACTTGTTCATCAGTTTTGAGGGGGTATGGACGACTCTATAAAGATATTTTGCGCCTTTGTGGCTCGAAGAGAAAGTGCGAGGAGATGGATTAAAGTCCATGAGGACTTGAGAAGAGTTTCACATGCAATAACACAAAAATGAATTAGTACATGAAGCTGTTGAGAACCTCCATTAATGGGAGTGAAGAACCTTTTAGAGAGTATTTGGGAGAATGAAGTTGTGTATTCATTCAATCTGTAAGTGGATACATATATACAAAAGAATGAGAAGAAAAGTAACTAACTAATATTCTTTCTCTAACTAACTTGTAACCAATTTCCTAACTAACTTTTGTAACTAACTACAACAACTAACTAATTTATTTACATTGCTTATTTACATGATCTCAACACTCCCCCTCAAGATGATAATTGAAAAATATATTTTTCATTCCAAGCTTGTCAATCAGCAGATCATGTTGAGGTTTGCACAATCCTTTGGTGAGTATGTCAGCTTGCTGCTCTTTAGTTCCTATATGTTGAGTTTGAATAAGTCCATTCATGATCTTTTCCCTTACAAAATGACGATCTATATCAAAGTGTTTTGTCCGTTCATGGAAGATAGGATTGGCTGCTATTTGAATGGCAGCTTTACTATCACAAAATAGTTGAATAGGTAGCTTAACTTCTACTCCCAACTCTTTAAACAACCCTTTCAGCCAGATTATTTCAGCTACTGTGGTAGCTATGCTTCTGAACACTGCTTCTGCAGAGCTTCTTGAAACTGTGTTCTGTTTCTTAGCTTTCCACGACACCAAGGCACTTCCCAGCTTGACTATGTAGCCAGTTACTGATTTCCTGGATTCTATACATGCTCCCCAATCTGAGTCACAATAAGCCACAAGCTCAGACCTGTTATTGCTTGGCATAAACAACCCAAGACCTGCTGTACCTTTTATGTATCTCACAACTCTAAGTGCTGCTTCCATATGAGAGTTTTTTGGTGAGTGCATATATTGACTAAGTACTTGAACTACAAAGGCAATATCAGGCCTAGTCATAGTCAAGTACAATAGTTTGCCTATCAACCTTTGATACTTTCCATAATCCTCAAGATTTTTATCTTCTGCATTCATTCCTGTGCATTTATCAAACACAGTGGATGTCAACTTGTGATTGAACTCTAAGGGAGTAGATGCTGGTTTACACCCTGCAAGTCCAAGCTCAGACACAAGTCCAAGTGCATATTTTCTCTGATTCATAAGCACACCATCTGCATTTCTGGAAAACTCAATTCCAAGAAAGTATTTCAGCTCCCCAAGATCCTTCATTTTGAACCTGTACTGCAAGTCTTTTCTAACTTGTTGTATCAGCTTTAAGCTACTTCCAGTGATCAAAAGATCATCTACATACACAAGTATTACAAGAAGTTCTTTCTCTACTTTCTTTGTAAACAATGAATAGTCATAATGAGATTGCAAGAACCCCATATCAACCAATGCTTCAGTAAGTTTTAGATTCCATTGTCTAGGGGCTTGCTTTAGTCCATACAATAACTTGTGAAGTTTGCAAACCATGTGTTTCTCCCCCTGGTTTGCAAAACCCTCAGGAATGTGCATGTAGACCTCTTCAAGAAGATCACCTTGTAGAAAGGCATTATGAACATCCATCTGAAAAATATACCATCCACAAGAAGCAGCAAGAGCAATAACAGACCTAACAGTAACCATTTTTGCAACAGGAGAGAAAGTCTCAGTGAAGTCTAGGCCTTCTTGTTGACTGTATCCCTTAGCAACAAGCCTTGCCTTGTATCTCTCAACCTCCCCTGAAGCCTTGTATTTAATCTTGAACACCCACTTACAACCAATAGCAACTTTATCAGTTGGAAGGGAAACAATAGACCATGTACCATTAGTCTCAAGTGCAGCAATTTCATCCTGCATAGCAGCCACCCAAAGAGGATCTTGACAGGCTTCTGAGTAGGTATGAGGTTCTGAGGTTGCAGAATAGGCAGCAAGAGAAGCTCTATATGTGGAAGACAAAGCTTTATATGACACATAGTGAGAAATAGGATATAGAGATGCAGTCTTTGTGGTTGGAGTAATATAAGAATCTAGCCAAACAGGAGGCTTAGACTGTCTAGATGATCCTCTAGGATGAGTAACAGATTGAACAACATCTCTACTAGATGGAAGAACCTGAGAAGTGGAACTAGAAGTAGGTAATTCAGTATCAAGATCACCAGGAAGATTAAGAACAGGAAACAAAGTCTCAGGAGAAGATGTAATGTCTTTGAATGGAAAAATATCCTCTTGGAATACAGTGTCTCTACTTACAAAAAATTTTTTAGAACTAAGATCATATAAGATATATCCTTTCTGAGTAGAAGAATAACCCATATGAACAGCAGGAATAGCTCTAGGGGCAAATTTATCAAGTCTTTTTGGATCAGTGGCATAACATAAAGAACCAAGAACTCTTACATGATCAAGAGAAGGAACCTGACCATATAACACCTCATATGAAGATTTGGCTTTGTGTAATTTTGTAGGTAGTCTATTAAGAATGTATACTGCTGCAGAAACACACATACCCCAGAATCTAATAGGAATACAGGCCTGAAATCTCAAGGCTCTAGCCATGTCAAGAATAGATCTATGTTTCCTCTCAACTACACCATTCTGTTGAGGAGAATGAACACATGAACTTTGATGCATAATCCCATGCTCTCTGAACAAAGCATCTACCTGGGAATTGAAAAATTCTGTTCCATTGTCTGATCTTATACATTTGACAGTTACCTCAAATTGTGTCTTGATCATATAGATAAAATCTCTCAACAAGACAATAGTATCAGACTTAGTGTGCATCAAGAAAATCCAAGTATATTTGGATCTATCATCTACCAATGTTAAAAAATATCTCTTTCCATCATGGTTAGAGACTCTATAGGGCCCCCATACATCAAAGATGCACTATATCAAAACAAGCATTGGATAGAGACACACTAGTAGGAAATGGTAACCTTGTTTGCTTTGCAATAGGACAAACAGTACAATTGTGATCTCTCATAGGTACATTTTGTAAGCACTGTATTCTACTAAGAACTTTGAAAGGAGCATGCCCCAGTCTCTTATGCCAAAGACTATGTATTGAACAAACAGAAGTAAAACTACTAGAAGAACTGATACATGAACTGATACATTTGTTCCTAGTAATCTTGTCTTGCAAAGTTCTTGGTTGTGTGTCTGTATTGAGAAGATATAATCCTTGATCTTCCTTACCAATCCCCAGGACCCTCCCACTGAAGAGATCCTGAAAGATACAGAAGTCAGGGAAAAATAATACTGCACACTTTAGTTGTTTAGTAAGTTGAGAGACTGATAACAGATTATACTGAAATTCTGGTATATAGAGAACATCCTTCACAAATTTATCCTTAAGAATTAGTGAATCTCCAATATGACTAATAGCCACTTGAGTGCCAGTAGGTAAATTTACTTTCATATCATTTTTGCTTCCAAGATCTGTACAATGTCTCATAAGATTCAAACAGTGAACCATATGATTTGAAGCACCTGTATCTATAATCCAGTTTGTATGAGCCATATCAGACATAAGAGCTGTAAAAGTACCTGAGGTACCTGAGGAACTTGCAGTTGCAACATTAGCCATAGAATCTACTTCCTTGCCTTTTCTTTTGCTCAACATCTTTAAAATCTGATTGTATTGTTCATGTGTAAAGAGTGACATGCCTTGTGTACCTCCTGAGAAATTGTTAGAAGAAGTACCAAAGGACTTAGCATTAGTATTTACAGAAGAATTATCACAGGTTCCATTTTCAGGAGACTGACATCCTCCAGCAGTAGCACTGTTAGCATGAGAAGAAGAACTTCCTTTCTTCTTAGGATAGCCATGAAGTTTGTAACAAGAATCTTTAGTATGTCCCCTGTAATGACAGTAATCACAATAGAGATTTGATCTTCCTCCTTGTCGTACATCACCATTGTTTCTAGCTTTATAACCACTATTTCCACTAGAACCATTGTTAGAATAGTAAGTTGAACTTGAGCTAGAACCACCACCACTGTTATGATATCCACTATTATAACCAGACATTCTATTACTCATAAGAGCAGTTTCTGAAGAAGTTTCTGCTGAGAATGAACTACTACTTGCACCATTCACTCTTTGACTTTCTACATTAATGATCATAGCATAAGCTTGATTAACATTTGGTGTAGGAATCTGCATTAACACCTGACTTTTAGCATGAGCATAAGACTCATTTAACCCCATCAAAAACTGCCATAACTTCTGAAACTGAAAGTGTTCTGCATACTGTTTGGATCCAGGACATGCACAAGAAGGGGTTGGTATAAGTGTCTCAAACTCATCCCAAAGTTCTCTTAATCTTGAAAAATAATTAAACCTGAGATCACGATTCCTTGAGACTGGGTAACAATTTCCTTGTGAAGATAGAATGCTCTAGAAGCATTAACCTTATCAAACCTTTCTCTAAGATCTTCCCAAACAGTGTGTGCATCAGATCCATAGATCACAGTGCTAACTAAGCTATTAGAAACTGTATTCATAATCCAACCTAACACAATAGCATTGCATCTTTCCCATTGTTCATGCATAGAGGAAGGGTACATGCTCTTAGTACAGGTTCCTAACAAGAAGCCTAGCTTATTTTTACCAAGTAATACAAGCTTCAAAGATTTACTCCATAAGGAGTAATTTTCAGATCCTAGAAGTTGAATTGAAGTGAGTAGAGAACCTTGTGTATCAGAAGGATGAATGAACAATGGATGATTGTGATCGATTGAAGGAGGAGCTCTAACCTCACCGGCAACAACAACTACTTCCTCAACTGCCATGGCAACAAATCACTGAAATTGAAGATGAACTCCTAATCTTCAACTGAGGAAAATCAGAGACGAGAAAACAGAGAAGAAGAAACGTGATGTTTGGCCGAAAATTACAGTAGAAATCCTACTGCTCTGATACCATGTTGAGAACCTCCATTAATGGGAGTGAAGAACCTTTTAGAGAGTATTTGGGAGAATGAAGTTGTGTATTCATTCAATCTATAAGTGGATACATATATACAAAAGAATGAGAAGAAAAGTAACTAACTAATATTCTTTCTCTAACTAACTTGTAACCAATTTCCTAACTAACTTTTGTAACTAACTACAACAACTAACTAATTTATTTACATTGCTTATTTACATGATCTCAACAGAAGCGCTAAACTAATAAAATGTTTCTTGAATAAAACGGCAATAAAAGATGCGAACTACTTTAGAGATTCGAGTTAGAGGGAATATATGACACGAAAGGAAAACCCAAATGAACTAAGAAATACAAAAAATACATGTCTAATAACAAGTATGACAGTAAGTAGTGGCACACATTGCATGTATGTGTACTTATGAACCCATCATATACATAGGAATACATCACTTTTACTCAACAAATGAGTTCAAAATATGCCGAGGAAACATGCTACATTCACTACACCATTTTCGGTCTACAGCAACATTACGTAAGTGTAGCCTAAAGTAGAAAAAAGTGTGGCCTTTGATAAAAGGCTACACTTTTGGACATTCAGCAACACATTTTAGGGGCTGCGCAAAAGAAGCTTAACCTTTGACACTAAGCAACACTTTTTAAATGTTGCCATCTTTAGCTACACTTATAAAGCGTAGCAAAATAGGTATAAGGGCACGCTTTGAAGACGTGCATTAGCAACACTTATTTTTTGTTCGACTACACTTAAAAGCGTTTCCTTTTAAGATTTATTGGTCACACATAAAAAGTGTTGCCTTTTATTGTTCATCTATTACAACACTTTCAAAGTGTAACTTTTTATCTACCTAGACCAAAACTTACAAAGTGTAACTTCAACATTTATAAGCCTTCATGTAGCACAAATATATATAATATATTTACATACATACAAGTGACCTAAAACACAAAATGAACTAATTAATCATTAAATTGAAGCTATATATTTCAAATAAACTTCGAGAAATATTTCATGTACAACCAAAAGATAGTATGTGTTATGTACATACCCATACTTATACATCAATATTCTAAATGTGTACACAAGAAATCAAATATGTATTTAAACTTTTACAATAGTTCAAAAACTCTTCATCATCCACTTCAAATTTGATCACCTCCATTTCCCTACACAAATAAGACATTGGCAGTTATATAGAACAGGTAAGAAGTTCAGATTGCAACAATATAGAGAGGCAAGAAATCCAGCAGTTACAGAAAATTAGATTGCATCTTTTGATGTTCAAAGTAGATGCCTACTTGTCTTTTGATGTTCAAAGTAGATGCCTACTTGTCTTTTGATGTTCAAAGTAGATGATCTTCCCTTAGGTGTCTAGAATTCCAAATGAGTGCAACAACAATTAATAATTGCATTAGGGTTCAAACTTCAAATGAAACAATATAAAATATTTGGTGTTATACAATAACCATGATGCACGCAAACTAACACGAACACTAAAGAAAAAAGGAATTAATGAGGAGACACAAACAATTAGATTCTCCTAATAATTATTTGTTTATTTGTTTGTAGTTATGGAAGCATGCCTTCTACTAGGATGTCAAAAGTTATGGTTATAACATGGATATTCTATATAATAAGAAAGGAAATAGACTTTGCTAATAGAAATATTTATATATAGAAGCAGCAGTTACAGAAAACATTAACAACAAATCTGCAGATTGCAGATTCCATACCATGCCAATGTTCTATACAAATGCCAAAAAAACAGTGAAACAAAAGAAGCAAGACCTTAGCTCAATTTAAACCAAATACATTAACAACAACTAAAGAGAGACAAGTCCAGATTGTAGATTACAGTAGCAGCAAAAATTAAAGAAAAATAGATTAGTTTCCCTGTATAGTTAATATGTTCCACACGATCAAACAAGGAAAATAAATCTGACATAGCAAAACTACACTTCAACCATACCAAACAAGCAAGATGAATAGTTGTCAAGAGAAACAAAACCTTATCTCAATTCAAACAAAAGTCACTAACAATAAATTACCATTGATGAAATAGCCAAAACAATATATAAGTCAATAAGCAAGATCAAAGATCTGTTATACATACCCTGTGCAAATACATTTCTGAGTTCTTAGGAAAATCAGAATTGATAACAACGTTAACTGCTTGCATATCAATTCCTCTAGTAAACAAATCTGTTCCATCAAGAAAAAACACAAAATTAAGAAATTTAACAATTAATCAATTTGAAATTTCAGCTGTAACGGATAGCGTGACGGACCATCGTAGCATGATGGTCCTTCCTGCATGTTCGTCATGAAGATCAGAGAAGTAGCAGAAGAAACTTGCATGTATGGGACGACGAATTCCACGACGGCCCGTTATGACCACGACCGATGACCATAATGGCCCGTCATGACCACGTCGGCCCGTCAGGACCACGGCCCGTCATGACCACGACGGCCTCTCATGACGACGACGGCCCGTCGCGAGGTCCACGGTGGCCTGTCGCGAGGTCCACGGTGGCCCGTAGCAAGGTCCACGACGGCTCGTCGTGACCACGACGGCTCGTCGTGACCACGACGTCCCGTCGCGAGGTTCGTCGACCCAACCGCGTTTTGACAAATTTCCACCAAATAAAGTTACTATCTATACTTATGGCCAAAACGACTGAATTAGCTAAAGTTACTATCTATACTTCAAAATGCACTAGACAAACTAAGCTTAAGGTGATCAAACTATGTACTCAGGAAGACAAAAGAACTGTTTATCAATGTAAAGTTTGAAGTAAAAGATTAGATAAACAATTATGGGCTCTTTGGCTACAAGAGACCAATTTGATCAGGGTAAAGTATAAAATTGAGTTACCAAAATGCTTAATGTAATACCAATATAAAAAATTTGACTTCACGTGAAGTTAAAAAAATGACCTTCCTCCCACTGCAAAATAAGTGATGCATATGGTTCAGTAATTGGCATGTGAACTGGGAGATATGGAAACAAGCGATGAAGGGCATACGCTGCAACTCTATTTTGTGCATCCTGAGCAATTCACAGTTCAAAAAAGAAGAGAACCATGTTTTAGAATCAAATCTCAAAACAAAAATCATAGCAAACTAAAAAAAAGTTAACAAGAGTTTTTAAAATAGAACTCTACAAATTCCAGTAAATTAATAAGATCTCTGGTTCCCATAAAAACCAAGCTTACGTATGCCCATTTATACGTAATACAACTATAAACTAAACTACCAAAATCAACAAAATTCGACTCAACAACACAAGAACATAAAAACCCTAACAACAATTTTTGACTGACATACAAGCATATAAAAATCTTAAAGTTATTATTTAGACTTTTGAAGGTAAAATCTCTTACCTGATAAACTCTATTCCAAAAACCTAAAGATTTAAGACATGAGACATGTTGATTTGTGAAGAATTTTCTTTCAATTTTCAACAGGAAATCTGATGGAACAACAGTTTACCAAGAAATCTTTGAAGAAAATCGTCTTCTTCATCTCTCCAATCTTGAACAACGAAGGTGAGAGGAAAATCGTCTTCTTCAGTTCATGTTCAGAGAAATCGCAGTGCTCTTTGATTTTTCAGCTGAAAATGGTGTTCTTCAGTTGAAGTTTAACATAAATGTGACGAATGGTGTTCTTCAATCTTGAACAACAGCTGATTTCTTCTTCTTCGATCCTTCTTCAGCTACCACGAATGGTCTTCTTCAGCTGAAAATGGAAGCTTCAGCTGAAGTTTTAGGAAATGTGGCCTTTTTTATTCCTTTAATGTTTTATTCGTTTCAATTTTTCTTTAATGTTTTATTTTTTTGGCCAAATAAAAATGGGAGGGAGATGAAATTTTAATGTTAAAATGTTGGAGGGAATATAAAATTTTGGTGAAAACACTAAGGCCACATTTTTAATGTGTTGTATTTTCAATTATAAAAATAGCACACTTTAAAAGTGTGGCCATTCATGTAAAAATTTGTTGCCAACTATAACAACACTTGTAAGGTGTAGTTTATCCCATTAAAGAGTACACTTTAGAAGTGTTGCTAAAATTAATGTAGCTAAAAGTCAAAATCATTGGCTACACTTTAAAAGTGTTCCCAAAAGTATTTTAGGCAACACTTTATAAGCGTTGTTAAGATTTAGTGTTGTCGTAGACCTAAAATGGTGTAGTGATTCTATCACATAAGCATACCCAAATTGGCGAGATTTTATTATGTTAAATTCCTATCTTTTAAACAAAAAGATTGAGGAGCTACGGGGGTGTTTCCAAATCATCTAAGGGGGAGTGAAATATAATAGTATACAAGAAACAAGATTGTCCCGAAACTAACATATTGACATAAGCATAACTAGATATAATATGGAATGTAAACAGAAGAGTTGGTTCTCTGTATATTTGTTTTTGAAACAGAACCACAAATGACACAAATCAAGTCGGCATAGCTCCGACTACACACATGAAATGATAATACTTAGTAGAAATCATGATTCTAACGATATTAAAGACTTAACCCTGACAAAACCAAGACTAATAGAACTCATATTTAAAGTCACTCGACTTGAAAGTGTAGGCCTTTTCGATTGAAGTTCGAATATCAGGGAGACAATCTTGCTACGGGTGAATCTTATCAGGCAACAAAACAAATAAGAAAAATAATTCATGAAGTGGATAAAATTAAAAGATTAGAACAAACAGTGAAATATATAATGTAGGCTAACTATATAAGTGGATTTGAGTGCTCATGCCTACATGGATACGAAAGTTAAACAGTTATCAATTTTCACCCAATGCTACCATACTTATAAATGGAATAGATCAGACCCCTCATGTCGCTAAGCAGTAGTCCAAAATAGAGAAATAACAGACAGAAGTTCGAAGAATAATCTTGAATATCAACGCCGGATGCAAATCCACAAACTTTTGCTGCGACATAAATCAAGAAATCACAAAGGGACGAGTATATCGTGTGGGAACATCAAAAGGTCAAAAATGACTACCAACAAAAAGCCACATAATAAAGCTTTTACTACACAAGTAATGTAACTTCTTGAACCAGAACAGAAGGGGTTGAGAATTATTATAACAGGAGAAAAATTACCTTCTCCCGGGCTGCGAACGACGAGCAAAACGAGCTTGAAAGAGCAGGAGTTTCCACGCTGAATGAGAGACTCCAAGGAGACTTGGATGAATTAAATTGAGTGAACCGAAGCCAAGACAAAAGGAATATCTCCAAGCACTTCGGATTTCAATGATTTCTTCTTCTTAACAGGTAAACTCTAAAGATTTTTCTCTATACTTCATCAAACATTAGTATCTCACAGTTTCTATAAAAAAATTCTTATTATTTTTTTAGTGCTTTTCACAAGAAATTTTCTCCAAAAAGATCACTACTTCAACACTGAACCATAAGGACTATTGAAATGGGTAATAGGTTTTTTTTTTTTTTTTTGGGGGGGGGGGGGGGGAACCCATCTAGAATTGAATGACAAGATGCCCTTTTTGAATTTTGAAATCCCAAAACTTTTACTGTTTTGGGACGAAACCCTTTTTCCGAAGCTTTCAACCCTATTCCGGATGAGGAAAGGGGGATGGACGATCTTGATCGATCTCTAGTCCTTCCATCCTGAAGTGGAGCTAATCCACACGAGCAGGACGATTCGCGTGCCCTTTTTTTGCTATTGCAATTGCAGAGGGAAAGAGAATGTTGAAGGAAGGCGACAAGAATTGAAGGCCGTCGTTTGCTTTCCGCGAATTCATCCTGGCGTGGAGCGTGTTGTGTCGAGTTTGTGGGCTGCTAAACTGTGCTGGAGGTCATGTTCGATTTTTGTTTCTTGGTTTACGCAATGAAGAAGAAAAACAGGGTTCTGTTGTGGAGTCTTTGGTATGGTATTCATGGGTAAGGGCTGATATATTGTTAGTTATTGTTGCATAGTAATGCTAGGAATTGGGTCATTTTAATTTGATGAAAAGAAATGTTATTGGGCTTGAGGAATGTCTAATGAAGCTGAATAAAGGCCCAAATTTGGTATTATCACAAATAGGTTTAGGAATTTCATTAATAACTAAATAATAGGAATTAATATATATTAATTAATGTGCTTTTTAATCTTAACAAAATAAAATAATTATTTTAATTAGAAACTAATTAACCTAAAATATAAGCTATTATTTAAGTTATTATTTTACTAAAGTTATAATCATTTTTAGATGATTTTTGGATAATCATAAACTATATTAAGTATATACATAATATGTAAAATATATATACATTATATAAAAATTATAAAAAGTGACAACTAATTAAAATAAACTTGAAATATATCTTGAATTTTATAGAACTAATATTGTAAATCGTTATGGAATTAAGAAGCTCGATGATTGATTTATAGTGTGGATGGTAAAATTTGGGTTTCAACAATGTTTTGTTAGTCTTTATTCTTTTGATGTTATTGATTAATCAAGTTAGCCGCCATAAAAGTTGTGTTTACTTTCTCTTGGGTGTATTTGCAAGCATGTTAACTTAAGTAAAAGTGTCTGTCATGTGTTGATTGTTTGAATACAATAATAATCCTCTTCAAAATAATTTAACCTACCGTTAATAATAATGTTCTTTCCTTTAGGATGAGAAACTAGTTAGCCTTAGTTTCCCATGGTTAAGGTTAGATTTGGATTGTGACAAGAGAGTTCTCGTTTAATAATTATGGGGTAGTTTTGTTTTAGTAATGTGGTTACTGTTTGGTTAATGATTGCTCTTTTCCTGAGATTTAATATGCTCACGCCTCCTTGGCTTGATAATCGATATTCAAAGGGTATACATCTTCTTATGTTGAGTGGGTGTGTTCTTTTTTATTTATTTTCATTAATATATCATTTTTAGCATGTGATTTCTTTTAGTAAATGTATATGAATAGTTATCTGCTTTCATGCAATATGTATCCATGTGGATTATTTCATTTAGATTATATGTTATATTTATTTCATTTTGGTTGTTTTTTTTATTATTGTTGTTATTATTATTTACTATTATTTTGTCTTGTATTTTGTCGAATTGGATGAGGTACTAATTTCTCTTTCTTAATCTCATGTAAAACTCCCCCTCGAGCCCATTGTGGACTGTGTTGGCCATCTCTTCCACCTTAATTTTAGCCAAGGGCTCAATCCTTCCATCGAGTCAACCCAAAAATTGGCTTACAGGTCCGAAGTTTAAAGAATTGAAGATGATCGAAGAAGTTGAATTAGAAGGCCCCTTTTATTCATATTTTGCATTTGGTTATCTTTGGGATTAAGACCTTGATGTATCGCTTATTATTTTTGCTAGAATATTAGGACAGGTACAATGGGCCTAAGGCATAAAAATGAAGTTTGATGAAGGCCCAAAAAATCAAATGGGTTGAAAACCCAAAACAGGTTGGTCAAAATTTCTGGTCAAGGCATAAAGGAAACCTGAATTTGGACCCAATTATCTTTCCCTCTCTCTTGTTTATTGTTTATTTACTTGTTTTATTTGTCAGTTGTTTTAAAGTTCGAAAACTACAAATCCCTGTAAAACGCCGTAATGTTTTTAACAACATAAAATTGGACCAAGTTCGAATATGTTTAACATAATAAATTTTTTAATTAGACGTTCACTTAGATAAAGTGCTAAGAATTCATTTTTCAAAAAGTTTCAATAGATGTTATTTCGAAAATTAAAAGTTGACATTTTAGCAAAATAGTTAGTTGCCGGAAAACCGCAAGTAGGTGGATTTTTTAGGTGCTTGACACCTTCCTAAAATATATATTGGAATCCCCGAACCCTTTTTATTTTTTTCGATTGATTCTTGTGTTAAGTCTTTTGAAAACATAGTGGCGACTCTCTAAAAGTCCTCAAAAACTAAAAAAATAATATTTTTCCTTTTTTCGATAAAACAAGACCTGCAATCTATCATTTTGAATTTTTTAAGAATACTTTTAGTATAATTCTTTTGAGAAATGAAAATTTCTTATTTCACTTGAGAAACTTTGATGCCCATAAAATAATTTAGCAACCCAAGATCACTCATTTCATAATCTTGCATTATATCTTGCTTGAATTTTTGCATCATCTGTACATCATTTCATGTAAAGAGTAGATCATCCACATATAGACAAACAATGGTCATGCTGCCATGTTCTTTTTCACATACAAAGTTACTTCACTTTTACTTCTCTGGAAATTACTTTTTAGGAAGTATGTATCCATTTCAATGTACCATGCTCTTGGAGCTTGCTTCAGTCCCTAATGAGCTTTTTAAACCTCTACACCTTCTCTTCTCCTCTTTGAACAAAATATTCTTGAGGTTCCTCCACATAAATCTCTTCATCAAGTTTTCCATTCAGAAATACAGATTTAACATCAAGTTGAAATATCTTCCATTTCTTTTGTGCAGCAACAACAATTACGCTTCTAGTTGTCTCAATACGAGCAACTGGAGAGAAAGCTTCATAAAAATAAATATCTGGCTTTTGCGTGAAGCCTCTAGCAACCAACCTTGCTTTGTACTTTGGAATATCTCCTTCCTGATTGAGTTTTATTTTGTAAATCCGTTTTAGACTTACAATTTGTCTTTCTCTGGGTATAGCCACAAGCTCCCAAGTATTATTTTTTTCAATCATCCGAATTTCTTCTTCCGTGGCTTTCTTCCAAACATTATACTTTATTGCTTCTTCATAATTTTCTGGCTCAACAATCTTTGATAAATGTCACCCAACATTTTTGTTCCTCTTGGAGGTAGTTCTTCATTATCTGAATCTCGGATTTCTCCTCCCTGAGAGACATCTTCATCTTTCTCATCCTCTTCTTTATTTGAAGATATGATATAAGTATTCTCTCTCTTTTTATCCTCCCAATTCCATGTTTTTTTAATCAAAATTTACATCTATAGTAACAAGAAGTTTGTTAGTTTTGACATTGAGAAGCCTATATAATTTTGTCACATCACTATAACCAAAAATGATACATTTTTGAATTTTTTTATTCGATTTTTTTCTTTTATCGCATGTACATGAGCATAAATACACCCGAAAATTATAAAATGACTTACAGAAGGTTTAATTCCACTCCAAGTTTCTACTAGTGTCTTGTCCTTTAGTGCCTTTGTTGGACAGCCGTTAAGGATTTGAACAACTGTATGCACTACTTCTGCCCAAAATTATTTTGGCAGTCCTTTCTCATTCATCATTGTTCTGGCAATTTCAACAATTGTTCTAAGTGTTCTTTCTGATACACCATTTTGTTGAGGAGTATATCCTGTTGTAACTTGTTTTTGAATGCCTTCATTTTTGCAATATTCTTCAAAATCTCGACTTGTGTATTCACCTCCTCTATCAATGCGAATGGTTTTGATGCTGCAACATTTTTTCTTCTCAACAAGGGCTTTATATTTCATAAATGTAGAAAATGCTTCTGACTCTTCTTTCAAGAAATAAACTCAAGAAATAAAACCAAGTAATTCTTGAGAAATCATCAATAGAGATTAAAAAATAACTTTGACTTCCAAAAGATGGAGTCTTCATTAGTACGCAAATGTCATTAGAAATTAGCTCCAAAGTACACTTGCTCTACAAGACACCCCTTTTGGAAAAGACTTCCTATGTTGGTTTCGCATTATACAACATTCACATGGATCCACCTCAGTATGTATTTCAGGAAGGCCTTGCACCATGTCCTTTTGTGCCAAAGCCATAAATTATCTACAATTTCATTTTTTAATGCATTATAATGAAATTACAAAGGGAAGTTTCTTTTATCATCTTTACTTCAACAATGACTTGATTTGGCTTAATATTATCATAAATACTGTAATAATTATCTCTAAACACAAGAGAATAACCATTTTCCATGGGTTGACTAACACTAAGCAAATTTTCTTCCATGTCAGGAACATAAAGAACATCATGAATTTGATTACTACCGTTTAATGTTAACGGAAATAGTACCTTTACCTTTCGCATCTACTAAGGATTAATTCCCCATTCTCACTTTTGTAGTGATGTGATTATTAATTGAGAGAAAAGTTTTTTCATCTCTAGTCATGTGATTACTACAACAACTATCAACATACCATTCGTTGCTTTGTGTTGAAGCATCAGATTTATAAGCAAAGGAAATGTTTTCTTCCCTTTCTTCCTCCTGTTTTTCACAAAACTGTTCTTGCTCCCGTTTCTTGTGCCAAACATACTTTTCAACGTGGCCAAACAGTTAACAAAAATTACATTGGGGCTTGCCTTTGTGCCAATATTTTTCTGCATTGTGATTAGTCTTTTGGCAAAGTTTACAAAAAAAGACTAAAGTTTTTCTCACCTTTTTCTTCAACCTTCTTGGAAGAACCATCATGATCCCACTTCTTTTTTGGCTTGTGATTCTTGTTCTGTTGATTTTTTTAGAAATTTTGAGAATTCTCCTTTTTTTAGACTGAAAAGTCGTCTGTTTGGGTTGATCTTCACGAAAAAATATTCGCTTCTCGTGTGCACGAAATGATCCAACTAGATCTTTGATGGAAAGCTTAGAAAAATATTTCATCTCCTCAGTGATAGCAACAGTGTACTCATACTTTTCTGTGACACTAATTAGAAACTTTTCCACTTCTTGTTGGTCCAAAATTGTATCACTATGATTTCTCATTTCATTAACAATACACATGACTCTTGTGCAATATTCATCAATTATTTCAGATTCTGTCATCTTTAAATTTTGAAACTCTCTTTTAAGAGTTTGAAGATGTATAGTGCGTACCTTTTCGTCACCACACACCATAGTTTTTACAGAATCTCAAGCTTCCTTTGCAGTTTCACAAGTACCAACTTTTGCAAAATATGCTCTTGGGACACCCGTTTGGATTTTTATCAAGTTTTTTGCTTCTTGACAATACTGAGCTTCAAGATATTTCATCTCTTCATCTTTAAGATGACCATCGGTGTCTGTCTCTTCAAAGCCATTTTCAACTATAGTTCACAAACCTTCAGCTTTTAAATGTTTCTCATTCTTATGTTCTAGTATTAAAAATCAGTTCCATCAAAAAAATGAAGAACAACTGAAGATTAAACACCTTCATTTGTTTTGGATGCCATATTTTTTTCTTCACCTAACCCCAGATTAAGAACAAAAACCTGCACTTGATACCAATTTGAAGGAAATATGGAAGGAAAATAGTATCTTTAGAGAATGCTCAAGTTTATTATATGCTACTTAAGGCCACTTGAGATGATTACAATGATCAACAACATCACTATTTATAATACTAAAAATAGAAAACAAAATGTCTTGCACAAATAACTAAATACATGTAGCATAATTTACTAGAAACATGTACTACAAAATTCTAAAGAGACTTCTTAAAAATCTTAGAGACAATTTTGAAGACTAAACATTAATGCATTAATTCCAACAGACGTAACTTCTCTTTTTATCATTTTGATAACCCATGTTATGGTCTATTTTATTAGTGAGAAGATGTACTCTAAATGTTTCACCTGCTCTTCTTTTTAAAAATGTATGGCCGTGACCATGATGAGGGTGTGAAGAACTTAGCATTTGTTCATCCAAACAAATAATTTTAGGTAGTTCCTTTTACTGGAATCTATAATGTCATGCAAATGTGATTCTTCCAATAAAATTGAGCAAACATGCTCATTTATTTTTTAGAAAAGTAGGACCTAATCAAATGATTCTTTGTTTTGAAGGATATTACGCTCTTATGTACTCGAAAATATCACACATTTTTTCCAAAGGAAGAGAATCAATTAAACAATGTATTTTCTTATTTGTCATTGTTAAGGAGATTACATAACAAGAATGGTACTCTAATTTTCAGAAAACAAATTGCTGGATAGATTTAAAAAATTCCACTTAGAATAAGAAAATGAAGGAACTGATTGCTTCCATATGTGAAAGGCATGGCATGAACATTCTTACGTATGTATAATTTTTTTGCGCATATAGTGGCTTCTTTAATTACTTGTGAATTATGTGTTGCTCTATATTTTCAGCTTTTAAAAGAAATTTAGTGTCACTACTATTTCATTGTTTGTAATAGCTAATATTTTTTTGTTACTTCTCCTTTTGCTGAAAGTTATGGATACATCTCAATAATTTCAAGTTTTCACAAAAATTATGTATAAGGTTCAGTTAAAGAGGCCGAATTTACTCTTAATTTTAAGTATTCATGTCTGATGTTTATGACTGCGTCATTCCCTCTTTCATGTAAACAATGTAGAGGTAGAAGGCGTAAAAGTATAAAGGGAAATGGTTACGAAAAGCTGAGACTAATTCATTTGATATGATTTGGATCTTTTGGTTGGCATAAAATCAGTACTGATATCATTACTTCTATTTACTCAATTGGAATCTGATCAAGTAAAGTGAGTGATGATATTTATAATTTAAAACATAAAACATGTTTTCTTTCAAGCAGCAAATCAACATTTAATGAAGTCATGCACATAATTAAATGAGTGAAGGGATAAGCAATCGCCGGCGGAAGTTGGTTTGCTATGTTATGTTGTATGGTTTTTTACACAGTGTCGTTAAATTGTACAAGAAATATTGATGTACCAGCTTTCTAGATAAAGAAGTCATAGTTGATCTAGCTACCAAGTTCAAGGAATTTTGAAGAACTGTGTAGTAATAGTTTTTGGGAATCACAAGAATACACTATCATTTTACTTGTACTACTTGTGCGTAATTTTTTTTTAAGATTCTTATTTTCTTTTCCGAACATTTGACATATATGATTTCCACTATCCCAATCATATAAGCTTATGCAAGTTCAACTGTATATTTTTCATGTGCTATTCCCCCCTCCCCTCCCCCTCCCCTTTTAGGTACTTTGGTTGCGATCATTTGGTTTGTCACCAAATGACTATGCAAACCATATCATTACATGAAATATCCAGTGCCAAAACGGGCCAGGCATATCTAGTCTACTACTACTAGACACTTAGGGGAACAAGTAAAGTATGACAAGGCAACATTTACACAGATCTTATTCCTATCTTATGGATAGAGAAACTATTTTTGATTAATCCTCGTGTTGATAAGATATTTACAATATTTAAACATAATAAAGAGTATAACAAAAATAAATTTTAGGCCGGTATTAAGAAAATACACTTCAACACTTATATGATTTATTATGAAGGAATAGTACATGCCTTGCTTCCATAGAAAATAATAAAAGTTATAGTGTCATATATTTGAATGCTTTAAATAAACAAACTAAAGACATATATTTACTTTAATTGAGAATCAATTTTTTTTTATTGAATAAGATGTTGTGTTAATCAACCAAATCATTTCTTTTAACTCTTTTTTCTTCTGGTGTTTTTAAAAAAATAAGAATAAAGTTTGAATAGAGTCTACCTTGATTTTGTCTCTAAAACAAAAAAAGGGTTATAGATAATTACATATGTAATATGAAGAGATGATATGGTTTTTTATGTTTAGATATACTAGGTAATCTATCCAGGCTTCGTGCGAAAATAAATGATATGGTTTCATAATTATATATTTAACATGAAGAGATGATATGGTTTTTTGTCTTTAGATATACTAGGTAATCTATCAGGGCTTCGTGCGATTAAAAATGATATCGTCAAGCTTATATACTTTATTTAACTTAGCATATCTATATCATGCATGCTCAGTACATTCAAGTATTGATGCATTTTCATGGTGTAGGTTTAGGCACTCAACATAAAGATCACACTTAAATATATTGATTCTCGATTCAACCTCAACAACTTCAGCTGTGAGTCCTAATACATCGAGTTTAAGAGACATTCTTTCTTGCTTATTCTTTATTTATAGTTATAAATTTTGTTAGGTTAGCATGGGGCAAGTCTCAACAACTCAATTCAATAGATACTTCTTAGACAATGTAGTAGATTCAACTCGAGTTGTTAAGTGTTGTTTCAGTCATTACTAAACTCTTACTATTATATCATATCTATTCATACTAGGTAGATTCCCCAGTAAAAATATATAATGTTTTTTAGCTTCCACATAGTACATATTTTACTTAATCATTTTCAGTATGCTTAATATATGCAAGACTCAGAGTTAACTTAGAATGACTCATGATATTAGGAACCGTGTGACGTCAAGGGGGTAGCCTCAAGGCGTGACATGATCTTTCCCCTGGAGATGAGGGAGGGAAAAGGTACTTGAGTTCATTAATCTTCAACAAGATAATATGAGTGTGAAGGAGTATGCTTTGAAATTTATCCAATTGTCCAAATATGCTCAAACTATGGTTGCTGATTCAAGGGAAATTGAGAGTAAGTGTGTGTCAGGTGCTTCTCACTTGGTGGTCAAAGAAAGCCTAATTTCCAGCTTGTTAAGGAGATGTATGTATCCCATTTGACAGTTCAGGAACAAAGAATAGAAGAAGAGAAGCTTAAGGATAAAACTAGGGAGTCAAAGAGGGCAAGAAAGGATATTCGTAATTTCTCGCATTCAAGATCTGGTGGAGCTAATCGTTCCCAAGGTAATAGTTCTAATGAGCTAATGGAACACAAGTTTCAAAGTGGTGGAAAAGGCCCTAGAATTGAGTGTCTAGCAAATTCAAATGTATGTTTTGGTTGTGGAATAACGGAGCATAAGGTAATGGATTGTCCTTAAATTGCTATGAATGAGGGAGATAATCATTTATAGGTTCAACCTTACCCTTCCTCAGGTTCAACGGTGGTTAGAAACAGAATAGGTCTTATGCACTTGGGCTCAACTAGATCATGAGGGTTCCCCGATCTAATGATTAGTAAGTTATGATATCTTATCTAGTTGTTATGAAATTCTTGATATTAGGTATTTCATTGGCTATTGTAGGACTCCTAATAAAACTAAGACAAATCATTGAATCATGTTTGAAAGCTGATTGTTACTCAAAGTAAAAACCTTTGTTTAAGGCAGTACATGCTTTCATTATTTGGTTCATTTGTAAGAGAAGAAATGTTATTAGAAATTGTAATTGTATGTCTAAACATACTGTGATCCTAGGTGTGAATAGATGGATTTTATTTTTGTCTAAAGTTAGATATCTATGGTTGAATGAAAAACCTAATACTTGGCCACTTATTGTTAAGAATTTCGAAAAGTATACTTATTTACTCCGATTGAGGTAGCAAAGAAAATCTTGGTCTTAGTGCATTGAAATTTTGTATTAGGAATGATGAAGGTGTTTTGGTATATGTTGAATCATAGATAAGAGGAGAAGTTTCATCAATTGAAGCTGAAATAAGAGCAGTTAAAGAAGTTTCGAATTACTGTGTTCAAAAGGGTTGTTTACCATTAACTATAGAAACGGATTCATTGATTACAAACAAGGTCCTGGATGGGGTATGGGAAGCAACATAAAGTTTTCAATGCACACTGGGAATGTGGAGGTGGTTCACACATTCAGAAAAGGGAATAAAGTAGCCAATTTTTTTGATTAAAAATGTTATTCATTTTGCAGGCATAGATACACAGAGATATTAGCACATACATAAATTATCAGAACAAGCACAAGCCATCATTAAATTGGAAAATAATTAAATCCCACATTTGAGAATAAAAAAGATGCAATATATGGAATTTACCACAGATGCACAAATCAAAAGTTGTTACGCAGGGCTATGACAGGAACAGTTACAAAGAATAATATAAAAAAATGAGACTACACTACAACAAGAAAGAAATAAAGTCACTAGCATAAGTATTGTGCATTTTAAGTTTTTATATCAGATTAATATTAGGATTCTTACCTCTCTAGATTTGAAATCATACATGATGTTATTAGCTACGACGGATCTCAACCCGTGTAAGATCGATGCTTTACGGAGAATAATGCTCTAACATTGTTATGGACTTAAATAGAAGCGCAACTGATTCCTTAAAAAAAGTAATTTTTGTGTGGTCGCATCCATCACGCAGCATGATCCCAGCTAATATGTTCACTCAGCTAATTATCGAGCCTTTTGACTTATAAGTGATTACACTTCGAAAGTGGTGTATTGATGAAATTAGCTAGTCTATTGGAGTCGATGCTAGTGAAGGTAGACATCGCGGTGACATTCTATCGTAGAAGATGAAGCCTCATCTGATGTGATTTTGAGGAATACAAGGGAAACCAATTATGAAAATTTTTGGAACCGTTTTCCAAATTGGTTACTTATTGCTTCTTTAATTTTCTTTAAATTGCTTTTTGTTGTTTCATTCATGTTGGAAACTTTTCGGACTTAGGTCATTTATTATCTCGTTCTTTTTATTTAATAACAATACATATGTTTGAATTAATAAAAAAATTATAAAGTAATGATATGATTATAAATTTTATTTACGTACGAAATAAATGGCTAGTAGATATAAATGTGGGGTTGTTTTAACATAAAACACACTCTTGGGTCAATATTTGAACTAAGATTTATGGTACCCTCAATGTTCTAGAACTACGTTCCCGCGTAGATTTATAAGTCCCCTCTACTAGGAATCAAATTTAGTGATCACGCCATAATCATGCCTCTTTATCCCTGGCAAGGACTATTGGGTCCTCTAGATGGGATGTATAGATCATACTCCACGTTTAGCTCACGTGGTTTATATTGGTGAATAGTAGTTCCCACAGTGAGACTCTTAATGCATTGACCGGGTTATCAGAATTTTCATTAGTATACAGCTCAACATGTTACCCTCATGATTAGTAACATGTTGAACTGTATACTAATGTAAATGCTGAAAACATGGTCAATGCACTAAGAGTCTAATAGTGGGAGCTACTATTAACCAACATAGATCATGTGAGCTAAACGTGAAGTCCTATGTATACAACCCATCTAGAGGACCTAATATGCCTTGTCGGGGATATAGAGGCAGGACTATGGTGTGATCACTAAAGTTGATGTCGAACAGAGGGGACTTATAAGCCTACTCGGGCACATAATTCTAGGACTTTTAAGGTACGCTAATACTTAGTACGACTATTGACCCGCAACTTTATATTATGTTAAAAAAAACCACATATATATCTATCAGCTATTTATTTCATATGTAGATAAAATTTATAATCATACCATTACATTTTAAGAAAATTAATTCAACCATATGTCTTATTATTAAATAAAAAAAAAGGGATAATAAATGGCCCAAGACCCAAAAGTAGCCGGTAGGAAAGAAGCAACAGTAAAATAAACTAAAAAAATAAAGAAGCAGTAAGTAACCAATTTGGAAAATGGTTCCCAAAATTTGTGTGTCCGTGAGGCTTCATCTTCACTGATTGAATGTCTTCCTAATGTCTGCGTTTAGTAAAATCGACTCCAATAGACTAGCTAAAATCATTAATGCACCCAATTTCGGAGTGTAATCACTTTTACGTCAAAAGGCTCTTACTGACACTATGATTCAACACCCAAGAAGTTTTCTAAAACTTGATGAGTGAACATCTTAGCTGGGATCAAGCTTCATGATGGATGCGACCACACACAAATCACTCTTTATACGAAATAGATTGGACTTCCATTTTAGTTCAAACAAATATTAGAGCATTATTCTCCGTATTTTATCGATCTTACAAGGGATGAGATCCGTCGAAGCTAATACCACCATATATGATTTTAGATCTTGAGAGTTAATAATTCTAATATTTATCTCATATCAAAATTGAAAACCCACAATAGTTTTGATGGTTACGTTTTTTCTTTCTTGTTGCAGTGTAGTATCATTGTCTTGATGTTATTCCCTTGTAATTGTTTTTTTCATACCCTTGCGTATAAACTTGTAATATGTGCCTCTGTTGTAAATCCCCTATTTTCTATCTTTTTATTCTCGAATTAGAGATTTGATTCTTTTCAAATTGAATGACGGACTTGTGCTTTTTGTGGTAACTACTGTATGTTGAAGTATCTCTGTGTATCTATGCCTGCAAAATGAATAACAATCCCCTTCTTTTAATGCATGAAACACCTTCACATTCCTATTGTGCATTGAAATCATTATGTTCCTCACATCCATAAAAAAATCCAAGGAACCTCCATCAAAGTTTTTCTTTGTAATCAATGAAAATTTTCCTATTTTCTATGTTTTAGCATATACGAAATGACCATAATCATTCGTAATAATAATGTCAATGCACTAAGACAAGGATTTTCTAATTGGCTGCACCTACCAGTATTACATTTGATACTCCCCAAGGAATGGAGTTTCCAAGTCTTCATCTTGCAGAAATTCTAAATGACCATATTCTTTCAAATGTTTAATAATTAGTGGCCAAGTAATAGGTATTTCATTCAACCATGGATATCTAACTTTAGACAACAAGAACATCATTCTATTCACACATAAAACCAAAGCATGTTTAGACATAGAACCACCATTTCTAATAACATTAATTCTCTTACAAATAGACAAAATAATAAAAATAGGGACTGCATTAAACAAAGGTTTTAGCTTTGAGAAACAATCAACTTTCAACCATGAATCAATGACTTGTGGTAGTTGCATTACGGGTACTACAATTGCCAATGATACAAATTAAATCAAGTAATGCATAACAGCTAGCTAAAATATCATAACTTACTAATAATTGTATCCGGGGAACTCTCATGATCTTGTCGAGCCCGAAGTGCATACGACCGGAAACCATACCTTTACCTTAAATATTTGCCTCATGTAACCTTTATGCGATACCTTGTTCAATGTGTGTATAGTGTCCCATATTACCATCCACACTAAGGAACCACATTTTCATAAATTAGCAATTATGACTAAGACAACTCTCTATAATCCTATCAAAGCATACTCGTCCAATGTGTGGATAGAATCTCAAACTAATACCCTCACTTGTAGACTCTCTCAAATAACTATAGTTCACATCTCACATGATGGGAATAAGATTTTAATTGACATAGACCATGGATCTAGATCATGGAATCCGGTATCATAAAGCCCCACACCTTAAGAGATGGTTTACTTGTCTAAGGTAAACCGTATTTAGCTTAAGTGGATCAACTAGCTACACCTATATGGGCACATAGTTTATGGGATAAGGCAGTACTACTAGATACCCTTCCTCAACCCATGTATTGGCACCCATCCCAAGATACTTCTACTAGATACCCCACCTTAACTCATGGATGAGCATTCATGCCATTCAATATCCACTCGGTGCTTAGCCTACATTCCCATAGAGTACTTTATTTTTTAGTTCAATATTAGAACAAGATATTGATACTAGATACCCCGCCTCAACTCACGGATGAGTATCCATCAACATCCAACATTTATTCATTGGATACATCAAAAAAGATACTGAAATTTCTACTAGACACTTCGCCTCTACTTATGGATGAGCATCCATCTAAAACCCCAATTTTCATTCATTCGGAAGGAATGTAGAAATCATTATTAGATACTCCGCCTCTACTTACGATGTGCATCCATCTCCAATTCCACATTCATTCATTTTTCATTTATAGGTCCATTTAATTCTAGGCATTACACATTCATAGAGGTCTCACACACATATCATACAATAGATATATACATTAAGTAAACACCTCCACCTTTCAAGTGGATCAACATCAAGTTCACAATTCAAAATCAACAAGTAACTTCTCATATCTTTCCTTCAAGGCCATATTCTCCAATTCCAATAGAACAAAAATTCACCACAGTTAATCACGACTAATGACATACTTGAAAAATCTAAAGCCATTTAAATAAGTTCTATTCACACTTTTTTTTTTTTGGTAACCAAATCATTAATTACCGGAAATCTTTACAAAGCAAGCAGCTATTCTCAGCATGCTTAATCAGAAAACACCTCTCTAACAACACCAAAACACCCTAAGCTTCAAATCTTCCTATGGCTAATCATCTTACTAATTTTCATAGGAGATCTTGCAATAGTTACAAAGGCAATCTTCTTAACTATCTCATCTATCAATGTCTTCTTATCTTCAAATATTCTCTTGTTTCTCTCATTCCAAACTGCATACACCATTTCAGCTAATATCATCTTGAATAGTTGAGCTCTTGTAGCCTTCCCCTTCCCCTGTTGAATGCACCATTGTATCAACTGTGTCCATGTCCTTGCTCTGTTGTTGTTGAATCCAGCCCATGCTAGTACTCTTTTCCATATTTCACTTACATAGTGACAGTGTAAGAACATGTGGTCCAGACTTTCATCTTCAGTTGCACACAATACACATGCTGTCTCTTGAACTATCCCCCATTTAGCAAGCCTATCCTTTGTGGCCAGTTTTCTATACATGAATATCCATAATATAAATATAGCTTTAGGCCTTGCTGGATTTTTAAACATAATACTTTGCCACACTGGTTTAGTCTGCTCCCCTCTCAGAGTATCATATATTTGCCTGATCACCCCTTTTCCTTCATTAATGTGAACTTGATCAACTATTTGTTTAGCCTGCATTATCTTCCTGATCATCCAACTAGCTTGTTCTCTCTTTTGCCATTCATTCTGCCCTCTTATATAATAAACATGTATCCATTTGATCCACAGCTTGTCTTCCTTATTTGCCAGATCCCAACAAAGTTTGACTATGGCAGCTCTATTCCATATTTGCATATTTATCAGCCCCATACCACCTTCATTTTTTGGCCTACATACCTTCTCCCATGCTATTAATGCTTTCCTAGTTATCTTCCCAGCACCAGACCACAAGTAACTTCTACACATACTTTCAATGACTTTGATTACCTTAGCTGGAATTAAGAATAGCTGAGCCCAATAAGCTTGTACACCAAATAGCACTGTCTGCACTAGCTGAGCCCTTCCTGCATATGAAAGCTTTCTAGCTGTCCATGAAGTGATTCTTGCCATTATTTTCTCTATTAGTGGGTACCATTGCATCACAGTCATCTTCTTGGTTGATAGAGGTACTCCCAGATATTTGAAAGGCAGCTCTTCCATATTGTATCCTAGCTGCTGAACCATTTGATTCTTCACATCTTGTTCAACCCCTCCACAATATATTGAGCTCTTACTAAGATTTGCTTGTAACCCTGAAGCTTGAGAGAATTGTGAGAAACATAGCTGCATAGCTTTAACAGACTCCAAGTCTCCTCTAGCAAACAATAATAAATCATCTGCAAAACATAGATGAGTGATGTTAAGTTTAGAGCACCTGGGATGATACTTGAACTTCTTTTCTTCTCTAAGTCCCTTCAGTAGCCTACTTAGATACTCCATTGCTATAGCAAACAAAAATGGAGACATTGGATCTCCTTGTCTCAATCCTTTAGCTGCATCAAAGCTCTTTGAAGTCTGTCCATTAACAACTATAGAGTAGTTGACTGTTGTAACACATTTCATTATCCATTTGATAAACATCTCAGGGAATCCAAGTCCACACATTACTTGTTCTAGGTAATCCCATTCTACTGAGTCATAGGCTTTCTGCAGATCAATCTTCAACATACTTCTAGGAGAGATGTGCTTTCTAGTATATGCTTTAACAAGTTCATGAGTAAGAACTATATTATCTGCAATCTTCCTTCCTGGTATGAACCCTGCTTGACTCTCACATATAATGCTCTGGATCACCCCTTGAATTCTGTTAGTTAGTACCTTGGAAATGATCTTATACATCACTGTACAACAGGCTATTGGTCTATACTCTTTCACTGTTTTGGGATTCTGCACTTTTGGAATGAGAGTTACTAGTGTACAATTAAACTCCTTATGTAGATTCCCAGTTTTGAAGAAGTTTTCCACACCTTCAATGACATCCCTTTTAACTATCTTCCAAGTATGTTTAAAAAAATAAGCATTGTATCCATCTATCCCTGGTGCCTTATCATCTCCTATGGACTTCAATCCTTCAAATATTTCCTGTTCAGTTACATCTCTACACAGCTGAATTCTTTGTTGTTGTGTCAGTGCAGGCCCTCTCTTCATTACTTTTACATTGACTGCTGGTAGCTTTCCTGCTGAAGACCCCATCAAACTCTTATAAAATACCACAAACTCCTCTTGAATTTCCTGGGGATCATATGTCATCTGACCACTTGAGGTCATAATACTTCTTACTTGCTTCTTTTGAGTTCTCTCTTTAATGACTGCACTAAAGTACTTGTTATTTGCATCTCCCAGTTGAATCCATTTAATCCTTGATTTTTGTCTCAGGGCATTCTCTTCAATTAAGGACCATTTCTCAAGATTGATCAATAATTCCTTCTCCTTCATAATCAACTCATCAGTAGCTTGTTCATTCAGCTGATTTTGAACATTTGCTACATCTATTCTAGCCTGTTCAATCTTCTTCCCAATGTACTTGAATTCTTTCCTGTTCAGCTGCTGCAGTCTATGTTGTAGAGCCTTCAATTTACACCACACCATCTTCATTGCATCATAACCATATTGTCTTTTCCATGCAGTTTCTACTATCTCCATAAACCTCTCATGCTCAGTCCAAACATTGAAAAATTTGAAGCTACATTTCCCATGCTGTTTAGTTTTTTCAAGAGTTAACATCATAGTGCTATGATCTGAAATATTTGGATTCCCATACTCTACCACTACATTCCCCCAGTTATCCATCCATTCATCATTGCCAAAGGCTCTATCTATTCTACTTGAGATTCTACTCTCTCCACATTGCTTATTATTCCATGTATAGTAGTTACCATTCCATTGCAGTTCATTAACTCCCATGTCTCTCACACAATCTCCAAAATCTTGTATCTCATTACTTGTAACAGGAGTCCCAGCTAGTCTATCCTTAGCATACATTACAGCATTAAAATCTCCTACTATCAACCAAGGTTGTGTGATACCTTGTGCTAGAGTTTCCAAATCTTTCCACAAACTCTTTCTCTGCTCAGCTGTATTAAGACCATATACTACTGTTAGCATAATCTGGTATCCCTTACTTCTTTCCTTCACCTGGCAATGCAACATCTGAGCTGAGCTGGAGATTTTCTTTACTTCATACAAATTATCATCCCATATCACCCAAATTCTGCCATTAGCACTATCTTCATAGTTGTGTAGCATCTGCCAACCTGGTGCTATTCCTCTAAGCACTGAACTCAACTTATTATTTTTAACTCTTGTTTCTACTAAACCAGCTAAACACACTTTATTTTGTATAAGCATTTTGATCTCTTTCTGCTTATACCTTTTATTCATACCCCTCACATTCCAAAATAGCCACTTCATCAACAAGACTTTGGTGCTCCACCTCTATCAACAGAAAATGAAGCAGTTTTCACATTCATAAGACTCTCAAACCCATTCCTTGTTGCAATAGGCTTCAATATGGGAAAGTTATCCAAGCTTAATTCCAGCTGACTATACCCCTGCACTGCATTACTCTTTGGTGTTTGCACTATTTCTGCAATCTGTTCTTCTTCTTGTTCCCTCATCCTCATCTCTTGGCTATGCTCCACCTTCTTATGCTCCTCCTTCTTCTCTAGTTCAGTCTTTTGTGTTATTGGTCCTTTGTATTGCCATGTTTGTGTGACTTTCTTCCCTGGTCTTCTTTTCTTCATTATTTCCTCATTTAAACCTGTCTCCACTTGACATACATGCCCAATCTTTTGACATTTATCACAATACTGAGGCTTCCATTCGAACACCACATCCTGTAAAAATGTCTTCCCATAAGGATCAACTATTGTGATTTTCTGGGGGATAGATTTTGTGACATTAACTTCTACTAACATTCTAGCATATGAAATCCTAGTTTGTTTAGTAGTACATTCATCTGCAAATATGGGTACTCCAATTGCACTTGCTATCCTACTCAAGGATCTCCCTCCCCAACAATTCAAAGGTAACTTTGGAAAATTAACCCATAGAGGTATTTCAGTTAAGAACTCATTTCCAAAATCAAATTCAGGACTCCATTGCTTCAGGATTATTGGTCGATTATTGATTGAGTAAGGTCCTGAGAACAGAACCTCATTCATATCACTTAGTTTCTGGAACTTGATCAAATAGTATCCATCTTCATGAAGGAATACTTCAGGCTTACTTACATTTGCCCAATTCACCATTATATACCTCTTCATAGTATTATACCCTGGGCATTCCCCTATCACATAGGCAATAAGGGCACATTTCCACTTCTGTTCTTCCTCATGAATCTCTTTCTCTTCAAGTTGTACTACTGCTTGTCCATCAACAACCTGTGGTGGAACATAGGATAGTTTCATTCCATTGCTCGCAACTCTATTATTTTTGAACATATTTACCCATGGTTCAGCTGTTTGCTTCTTCTTCTCCTGATCAATCTCTACATGATCTATCTTTTCCATACTCTCTGCACTGTTTGAACCTGTTCCATTGCTTTCAACATGGATCTCATCTTCAAAACCCTTTAGATCTAAGCTTCCACGTTCCATATCCTTTGTACTTTTAGGTTCAAAACTCAATTTCCTAGCTCCTTTAGTACTTGTAGTTAGCTCATCTTCATAGTTAACTTCATCTTGTTGAACTTGTTCCGGCTGCTGTGAGTCCTTTTCCTCCATATGAGTTCCTATTGAGCTACTATCTTCCATTACAGATGGTTTCCGACCTCGCCCACGTCCTCTTCCTCTTCCCCTCGCCATGGACACCTTTCAGCTCACGTTAAGCTAACGTGCGCTGAGAGCATTTGAGAAGAAGATACTATTTTCTTATTCCTATTCACACTTTCATAATCAACCAACCCAATTCTTAAAGCCATAAATTAGGAATAGAGACAAATCATAGGTTCTGAGAGTATTTGCATATGAAATCATCAATTTAACAACAATATAACAATTATATGCCATTAGGAACCTTTTAAAATCATTCGGTGAAGGAACCCATCAGATTGAGTAAAACCCTAAGTTTTTCATAAGCTTGAAGAGTTTGAAATTGACTCTGGGGTGAAACTTAACCCAAAATGAAGGATCACCATACCTTGCTTAAGATTCCCCAAGAATTTTGAAGAATAAAGAACCTTGAATCCAAACCCTATCTCCAACTTCTTATTCTTCTTTGAGTTAGAGAGAAATATATATAGAGAAAGAATTTTGGTGTTTTGATTTGGGAGTTTGAAAATAATGAGTTAAAGGAATATATATATATACATGTATATATATATATACACACACACACACACACACACACACACACACACACACACATATATATATATATATATATATATATATATATATATATATATATATATATATATATATATGTATATATATATATACACACACACACACACACATATATATATATATACATACATAAATATATATATACACACACACACACACACACACACATATATATATATATATATGTATGTATATATATATATATATATATATATATATATATATATATATATATATATATATATATATATATATATATATATATATATATATATATATTTTAAAATTAAACCCACATAATAAAACCTTAAAATGAAATTACTTAAAAAACCCAAAATGAGGCAGCTCCTTCAGGCACCACGACAGACTCCAAGGCTCGTGAAGAGGGACCACGACCCCTGGTCCTCTAGGAAGTGAGTTACATTGCCTTGCCAAGCCCTAAAATTCTAAGGCATCTTCACGTCAAACTTTACGGGCCGCGGTCAAGACCACTGACCGTGTAGTGGTCTGTGATGTTTGGGGCAGTAGCTTGACCAAAGTGCCTTACCTCACATGCCACAAAGTGACCTTCATGACCATTTCTACGGTCTGTGGTGAAGACAAGTGACCGTGAAGTGGTTTGTGGAGCCGTGGGACAATGTGTAGCAAAGGGTGGAAACTTTGGCCTTTGGCTTAGTGTTTTCCTTTCTAGGATTGGCACAAGCCCTTGCACCCTTAAACAACATACAAAAGGCCTTTTAACACGGATTCTTAATGTTCCACTATGGTGAATCACTAAACTCCTTAGCTCGGGACAATATTACAACATAAGAAACCTCATTACAAACTGAACACAAGGTCGTTAGGCTGTAGTTTCACTTATTGATTTTATGGGTCGTTATAGTTAGACTCATATGTGAAAACTAAACAAAACTTATTACCTTATTCTATTTTTTAATATTCATTATGAGATCATTTCGAGATATGTAGGGGATTATTGAAATAATAAGATAATATCTCAAATAGAAACGTTATATAAATAAATTATTAATTATTATATTAAACATTATCATTATTTGTATCATATCTTTAATGGTATGTTATTATATTTTTTAATGGCCTAACCATTTTTTGTCATTAATATATGATAATGCAAGACCTTTGATGGATAAATGATGATTAGTATTTTACCATATTTAATGTTGGAAGGTTATTGTTTGAACGTGGAATTGATTTGACTATATATGTACATACATATCTTCTCTTCCAAAGGAAATATATAGATATGAAAATAATTAAAGAAACATATTTTCCTCCTACGTCAATATTTATTTTAGTTCTAGGTTTTCTTTGATTAAATCTTTAATTTGTTAGTTTCTGGAACCTAGTTTTAAACTTGAAGAACTTGTTGAATCTTGGGGGATACACCTATACAGGGTTAAATATCCTTATGGACAGTGTCTCTCAACACACCTCAATCTATGAGAAGTTCGTACAAAAATTCATGGTGAAGTGTATAGTTTAGTGAATTCAGTACAAGTGTTGGTGATGAAGGTATTTTCTATAAGACATTCCAACAATTGTATTGTAAATTTTACGAAAAATACCTTCACTACGAACGCTTGTACCGAATTCACCCAAGTTTGTACTTCACCAATAACTCTTTTAGGAAATTGTCATAGTTCAAGGCGTGCCGAAAGACAATGTCCTTATGATATTTCACCCGATATGGGTGTATCCCCCAGGATTCAACAAACTCTTCTAATATAAAATTAAGAACCATAAACTAACTAAGATTATTCAATATAAAACCCAACAGATAAAAATAAAGGAGGAAGAATATGAGGTATACGAAAAATCACTTTCTCTCTTCTATTTCTATTCTCCGCAATAACTTATGAGATATATATATCCATGAAAGAGAAGCTCCTAACGTTTCTATAAAAACAGTTACAAATATGAGAATGAATGTCATTAATATGGTGATTACAATTAATTTTGGACAATTGAAGACTATTAATTTTTGTTAAAACAAAACATTGCAACAACCATATTTTTGACTAACACTCATCATACAATATATTTATATAAAAGAGAACCCTAGGCACACATACATGGCGTCACCACAAGCTAGAATTTCCTTTTAAATTTATTTATTTTCAAAAGTAGCCTTCTACTTTTTTTGAAAAGCTGTGACTTTTATATAAAAATGTAACTTTTATGAAGAGTTTGACTTTTATAAAGACTTACCCAAAAATAGTCATCCTCTTGCCTGAAATGATGTGACTTTTATGAATAGTTTCGACTTTAATGAAGAGTTGTAATTTTTATGAAAAATTGTGACTTTTATAAAAACTTGCGACTTTGATGAAGAGTTGTGACTTTTATGAAAAGTTGTGACTTTTATAAAAAGTTGTCACATTTATGAAAGTTGTGACCTTTCCAAATAGTCGTAACCTTTACAATAATACACACTAAATATTTGTTCAAACTACCATTTATTTGCAATAAATGGAGATGTTTCCTCTCATTTTAAACAACAAAAATTTTGAACCTCTTTTGCTTTTTCTTGTTCATCATCACAATTATATATTTCTCTTCTTTTCTCATGTTGAGAGACTCATTGACACCATTGCGTATGTTGGAGATTATAGTACGTATTTTACAATCATAAATTTATGTTTATGTTACTAAGGTTAAATTAAAAGATGTAATAACTTTCATTTTTCTTTACATTATTCATCTTTCTTTTAAGATAATATAGCGTTTTAATTTTAGTAACTGATCGAGTTTAAGTATTATTAAATTCTCGTGCTAAGAGTGGGTAATTCTCTGTTGATTCTTTAGATTAATTTCCACAAAGTTCATTCTCTATGTAAATTTGCACAAACTTTTTACATTACTTATAGGTAAAAGTCTCATATGTTACCAAAAAAGAAAAATGAATGTACAATTAAAATCTATGTTTTATTTTTTTACTCGACAAAAAAAGTACTACCTGATCTATTTTTCTTTACAACTGTTATGCTGGGTAGAAGATCTTCCCCCTTCATCAAGTGAGTAGTTTTTATTTTTAGTAAGTAGCAATCCCTTTTTCATGAGCTGAATTTGGGGTTGAAGTGATTCTGTCTCCAAATAATTGTTGTTGCAATGAAAATGTATGCATTCTTTTTAAATTACTTTTCATGTTTATGACTCATCTAGAAATTAGTTTATTTTTTTCTATCCTTTACTTTCAATTAAAAATGGACCATAGCAACTTACAACTATTGCACAACAATACAATGGTATTTTGAAATAGAAAAGTAAACTACAGTTCATTACATGATTTGCTAGAGGTCTGATTATGTTTATGCAATTTTCATTGTCAATCTTTTTTTGCATTGCTACAAATTCTCTCGCTTTTTGGTGTTTCTGCTACGCTCATTGTTGCATAAGTGTATGAGACAATAAGTTATTTTATTCCCTCCTTGGCAATGTGTTTTTTTGAAATTTTTCTTGCGAATCAAGTTGATAATAATCAATTTCAGCAAGAGGGAATCTCAACTTTTAGAACAAATATTCGAGAATGTATGTCATATAATTGTCAAATGAGACGAGGTATATCGCATACATTTTGCATTTCCTTCTTACATACAAGATACCTTTAATTTAAATGGTGTATAAAGTAAAAAGGATAACCATCATGGATAAACATAATAAGGATGATTACAAAATCTGCAAACATGCATATGTACTGAAAGAAGGATATTTGGAGTTTCTCAGTTTGCTTACTCTTGTATAAGTTTTGCTTTGTCTTAATTTTGGCATTTGATGCCTAGTTGAGTTGTGAAGGCAGATTGTTTTCGTTCACAAGTGATTTTCTAGGCCGTAGTTTGTGACTTTGTAGGACAACGAAATAGTGGTTGACACTTAAGCTGACATATGCAAGGAATTTTAAATAGTGCACTTGAACCTTTAAATTTGAAGGAGTAATCGCATTGCATGAAGCTTGACAAATTTACGATCCTCGAGTTAGGTATTGACTATTTACTTTGCATTATTTTTTAAAATTGTAAGACAGGTAAATTTATATATTAATTCCTCCTTGTCCAGTATTGAAACGATGAAGGGTAGTTGTAATTTATCTATTTTATTTATCTTTCATAGTCTTTATTATAAATAAAGTTACAATGTTGGAATCTCATTACTTTGTGAGGGCAGATTGTCCAAATAATAGGTGAATTCACATGTCATAGGTTTTTTTTTATATAAAACTAATTAATCATTGTTTAAATTTATTTTAATGTTTTTTTCCTGTTTATGTTTCAAGTTCAAATAAAGTCAAAGTTATTCAATATATCTCTCTTCTCAAAACAGTCAAACCAAATAGACTAAGAATGTAACATATTGAGAAACTTTTGTAAATTAAAGATGTTTCATCAGGTAGAGTTGTCGTAATCATTTTCACGTATGCAACCACACACAAATATTTGTGTAGTAATTTAAGGACATTATTTCCAAATTAACTCATATATAATATAGAGGAAGATAACGGAAAAATTTGAGGCAACTAAAATATTTTAGTAAGTGAAATTAGAAAGTATTTGCGTTAAGATAAACCGTGCTTTACAACATTTTAAAAGATTAATTTTTTACTTAATAAAAAAATATGCACTACAAGAGTACCATTTTAATACTGGGAGTGTTTAATTAACATGAAGGATATGAATCAATGCATTTAGATATAGTGACTTCAAATCAGAGTATTTATTAATTTAAAATTTGAAATCAAGCTTAAGTTTTTGTCAATATCTTATCCCGCAAAAAAATAAATATTGATGGAATTATTATAACATTCTAGTATTCTATTAAATAATGGTCACAATCATAATGCAGATTGTATGGTTGTAAAAAAGTCTATTTTCATGGATACAAATTAGTCAGACCCAACATAAATAAACATGTTTTTTTTAAAATAAGATTAAAAATCGCAATGGTTTACAAGTTTTGAATGTACTGGTCGAAACCAAAATAGTAAGAATGTTTTTCGAGAATGCAAATTAGTACCATACACGATTTTGAAGGACTTTTTGTGACGTTAATTCAAATGGTCATACGTTATTTCATTAAACTCAAAAGAGATGTAAGTTAATAGAGGTAGTTTACTCCCGCGCGAAACGCAGTTAGTTTACCTAGTATTTATATAAAGAGAACATTAAGCCCACCTATGTGGTGACACCAGAAATCATAATTCCCTTTTAAATTTATTTATTTCCAAAACTAGCGTTCCCTTTCCATGAAAAGTTGTGAATTTACCATAGAGTTGTGACCTTTCTGATAAGGCACAATAAATATTTGTTTACACTACCCTATGTTATTTATAAATAGCGGAACTTTTTCCACTATAATTTGTAGGGTTTTTTACTTATTATAGGGTAGTAAAATTCAAAAACATGAATCAATTTTTTATTCTTGAAAGTTTTCATGGATTTTATCTTTACTATAAGTCATAGTGATTCATCTAAGTATGATAAAAAACTTTCCTATTTTGGTGACCTTTTTTTAAATATTTGAAAGTGTCAGCAAGGACGATTGGAAATTGATCTTATCTTTTGTAGCTTTCTACAGGCCTCTGCATAAAAACAAAGCACATTGATTTCAATTGCAATGTGGCATTACGACATTTGGACCTCTTGGTGTACAACTCATAACACTGTTGAAATGGCTAATGGTTGAATTAATTACATTTGTTTCTTTAGTAAATAAATCTTTTATTTCAGTCCTTATTATTTTATGTTTATTTTTTTCAAATTCAAATACAGTAATAAAGTTTATTTTTATCTCAAAGTTTTCTTTCATCTATTTTACGAAGCTCAATTTTTCTTACTATAATCATAGTGATTCATGTATTTATTGCAACATCTTTGTTTCTATTTGATTTTTTTTGAATTATCTTCAAAATTCAAGTAAGGAAGGTTGAAAATTTATATTCTATTTTGTCCTGTTTTACAGGGTTTCGTCATGTACTTTTGGGAAAATTGTTTGTGGGTTGTGTTATATTTGGTAGGACACTACAATAAATATTTGATAAATCATACGGAACCAATGATGAGGTTTGTTAAATGAACCAAAATTATTGCTCTCTTGCTTGCCACATTTAGTATATTATTTTGATTATTTTTTTTTAGGTACAAATATTTTGTAGCGATTACACTATTTCTAGATTATTTGTATAGAGACAATTTGTCCACATCTTTTACAGCACGTAACTAATTTGTCATACTTCTTCTCTTCAATTTTCAGCATAATAATAGATCAAGTTTGCGTAAAACTAACAAACGTAAAAATTACACTATGACAAAAATAATTTCTATCGGCAATAAATATGCATATTCACAAAGAGTGCTACAACCTTTAACGGCATTATTTAATTTGCCATTGAATTCAATATTGTTATAGACTTTATGGACATTTAAAGAATGTACCGATTGCCTCTGATGATACATATTTAATGATAATTAAGCTATTAGTTATAATTAAAAATAATTTTTGTTGTAATGATAACTCATTCTTTTGATAAAATTTTTAATTTGTGATAAAGAAGTAATAACTCTTTCAAGCTTCTTTCACTTAAATTTGTGAACAGTAAACTTAGACACTACCCGAAAGACTTTCTTTTTGAAAAATATATTAAGCATGTGCCTTTTTTTTTAATTTTTAGGAAATTAAGGTTGTCTTTATTACTATTTTTGGATATTTTTGTGCTCAAGTGCTCACAAAATTACGTTGTCAGATTTTAATATGTCATATGTCAAAATTATGGTTTAGTATATCCCATTGTGAACATTCAGATGCCAACTACTACTTGGTTGACAATTGCATAATTTTTTTGTAACTGTATACTATAACTATAACAATAACTATCTTTTAATCCAAATAAGTTTGGGCCTGTGATATGAAACCATAAATGTAGTACTCCCTCCGTTTAAAAAAGAATGACCTAGTTGAACTTTCAACGGAGTTTAAGAAAAGAATGAAGACTTTTAAATCTTGTGGTTATAAATTAATGTTATGTAAAATGTACCAAAATGCCCTTTAATCTTGTGGTATTAAACATGCCACATGGAAAGTTAAAGTTAAAGTGTTGCAAAAAAAGGGAAGGGGTCATTGTTTTTCAAATAGAATGAAAAGGAAATATGGTCATTTTCTTTCAAACGGAGGGAGTAATGACTCTTTCGAGACAATGACAAAAAAAAACATTTATGATAATAACAAATTTTTGTCATTTTTAGAATATACTTAATATGGCATAAATTAATTAAAAAAGAGATTGATTGAGGTTCATAAAACAGGAGTCAAAGATCGTCCATTTGAATTTAGTTAATTATGATCTTGTATGGATGTGATGTTCCACTTTACTTTGGAGTGTTGTTGTTCAACATTTTCTGGTCTCTTTTTCAACTTCTAATGTTGTTCATTATGACTTCTTAGAATTTAAAATTTTCATGACATCTTACCAACTATTTCCAGTGAGATTTTCTTAGAGTTCTTTCTTATACTTAAAATCTATGTATGACTCATAGGTTATGTATGATAAAGATAATTTCTTTCTTTAAATGTAACAATTTAAGATTTCAGGGAAACACTTTCCCTTAAGATAAAAGTTGTTTCCAATTATATATCAAAACTACAAATATTATCAAATGATTATATGCAAGACTAGTAAATAGTTCAATCCCGTGAGAAGCACGTGAATTTTTCCAAGTAAAGAAAAAGAGGGAGTCACTCAGAGAAGAGTTATTCAAAAACTAAACTTTGGAAAACCAAGGTACTATTCACTTACGAAACTAAATATCCATTCCCTAGCCTGAGCCTATATTACAAGCCAATAAAGTCTTACTGTGATCCTACTCCAGGTATTGAAAGATAGAGTGTACAAACCATGGGCAAGCCTATGATAGTTTCATATTAGTGATACAAGTTCATTGAGAGCAGGAGCATAGCACTCAGTCCCAACTATCATGACTGAGGGACTTCTTTGGTGTGAGGACTCACTGTTTGCATTTTAAAGTAGATTGTAAGAGATGGTAATTCACAAGTATAAGCATGATTGGGTTTGAGTAATGAGATGACATATATTGATCCTTGAATGTTAGATTCAGGGCTTTGGGCTACAAATAGTGTTTTGAAATAGTTGTTGTGTAGTGCTAAATGTTTGTTAATGATTTGAGGGTTGATTGTACTGATTTCTCATCACTTGAGGACAAGTAATGGTTCTAAATTTAGGGTGTTAATGTAACCAGTAATCTTTGCACATTTGACACTTGAATACTAAAAATTAGTACTAAAATAAGGCGTGTTTATATGGATCTGATGTGTTTGGTGGTGTTTGTGCAGGTAAAAAATTGTTGTCTTAAAAGAGAAGAAAAGAAGAAAATGCAGGTCGGGATCTGAGAAATTGATGTCCAAATAGAAGACCACGGATCCCTTGACGGTTCGTGGTCCTTCTAACGAGCCGTGAGAGTGCTCGTAGTTGATATACAAAAGGTTTGCAGTTTTGGGAAGTTTTTTGATAATTCATGTAAATATCACAGATGCCTATATGTGCCGTGGGAATCAAGAAGGATTGTGACATGGTCCGTAAAACGTGAACCAATGGCCAGGAGTCAAGGAGTGGAAATGGGATTTAACCAAGTGAAGATCTTGAACACCCAAACACATTGTGGTCTCTTTAACGGTCCGTGGTCTTGTCCGTGATGCCATTTCCTGTATGGTTGCATTGAATACACAAGTTGGGGAATTCCAAGTGAAGACCACAAACACTCAAACGGACCGTGGTATCTTTAACTTTCTGTGGTGTTGTCCGTGGTGCAATTTCCGGAGTGCAAGCATGGACGACCCAAGTTAGGAAATTCTATTTAAAAACCATAGAACGATTCACGGATTATGAAGCCCTTAACGGGTGATAGAGTTGTTCGTGAAGGGCCCGGCATTCCAGTCCTACTTCGAGTAGGACTCTATTTTAAATGATTATTCTGAATATATTAGGGCATTTTTCATGTGTTTATCTTATCTTTGCTTGACTAACTAACATGTTTCAATTATCATCAGTTTGTGATTTTCAATTTGTGATGTTGAATTCGGTTTCAAGTTTAGATTTCTTGTTACAGATTATTTGAAGTGATTGTTTGTTTGCTGATTATTCTTCTATGTATTCATATCATGTATTTATTATGTATTGTTATTTGTTTTTGTGAAAACATGAGAGGCTAAACACCACGACTGAGGTTGTGGGATCCATGATGTAGTTATAACTGTAATTTCATAAAATGAGTGAAAGGCATTTAGTGTTTATAATCTGTACTTTTAGATTTTATTATCCATATAATTTGATGAGTGCGCGCATTAGATTTAGCTTGTATATGGCATTTGTTCAAGAGAAAAATATCAGTTACGAAAATTTTTACCTAAACTAACGAATTGGACTTGAAGTTTTAGTTTTAGAGAAAATTACTTTTACCTCGAACCATTGCATGCAAGGGTCAATGTTAGTACAAACCTAAGGATGAGAGGAAGTTAGTTAAAGGTATCTTATTAGACACGAGAAGTACAGATGAAATTAAGTCACAATGATTTTGGTAGTATCGAATCACCTAAAACTAAATTACGGAAGAGCACTAAACCTAACTTTATGGTGAACAAGATGTCTGTTTCTCTTAATCAATGGAATCAATTTTATAATGAAATAGTCTATTAGTCATTAATCTGCAGTTTGATTGCATGTTTTGGCACATATAAAATTTCAACTAAAGCCAATTTACTTTCCGTTATTATTTATTTTGGAGATAATAACAACATTCGATTAAACGTGTCAAGAAATTTTTTGTGGAATCGACCTCTACTCTAGTTTAGTTTTATAAATCGACATCGACCATTTACACTTCTTATTCGAAGGGTAAGTTTGGATGTATTTTGTACCCCTTATTTATTCAAGTTATCTTGGTTGTTTAAATTCTCTAGGTTATTCACGTTGTCCTGGTTATTATCGTCATTGTTTTGACAAAGACCTAACCCTAATTCTTCTTGATCCCTCGATTGATTTTTCTGCATTGGACAAGCTAAGAACAAGTAACTTACACTGGATTATTCGAATTCATGTAAACATAAGAAGATCGAATATAAATCAATTTCTATGTCCCTGAAAGCGACTCCAGAACTTATTCTTCCCCAATATACACGCGCGTGTACGTGATCGCTAAAAATAATTTATATTCTTCAAGAAAAGAATTATCATTCCCAAGTGATTCATGATAAACTTATATTTGACACTCAATTCTAAAAATAAAATAAGCGTTACTGTTCTCAGAAAATTTGATGATTGTTAACTTCAACTATTTATGCATAAATAAAGGTAACCAAGATTGAATGACTTCAAGATGATGTTTCAAGCAAGTAAAAGATAATTCCAGCGCTACAACATGCAACAAATCTCATGTATTATATTCTTTGCTTAGAACTTGTTTTAGTTATCAAATTACTGGGTTTACATGATTAATTGTATGAATCGGGTTAGCACCTCTAGTCGCCTACTCCATTTAGATACTAAGTACATCGTTGAGGAAGGATATAGAATAATTGCGGGCATTTATATTTCATCCTGTTTCATAACCAAGCAAGTTGTTCGTTCGGGCGTAACTTGTCGCCTCTGAAGTCTCCTCCTTGGAGCGTCGCGCCTAGAAGAGCACCATTCAGGTGCCTCATAACTTCCCACCTTGGCATGTAATGCCTAGAAGAGTCACAAGAAAGCGAGTCTAACCTTTCAGTCCTGGCGCGATGCGTCTCTCAATACGCCATGCCTAGGTAATTCCATACTTAGTCTATTTTTCATCTATTTTTCGCACGCCTTTGTATCTATTTTCTTCAATTCGACTCCAAGATTCTAGAGAGTTCCTGAAACTTTTAATTACATGTTTTAGGTCATAACCATTGCAAGTATAATAAAATCATGATAATACACTCAGGATTGTTCATTACTTAAACAAACTTATGGTAAAATATTGACAACTTAGGGAGATAAATACACCTAATAAAACACCCCTAGACATAACACAAGATCACGAGTGACCCCAAGATGACCCTAAGTCTTGAATAAATCAAGCATCATGAAAAGTACTAAGTAAGACATGTACTATGCGGAAGCTAAAAACAGTGGATATCTAAACTAGGGAAAAACCCAACTAGTCTGAATATATTTGATATAATCATAAGATTTTAGTGATGACTGAAACAACACTTTAAAACTCAAGTTAAATCTACTACTATGTCTGAAAAGTCTCTACTGAATTGAAATATTGAGACATGCCTCTAGCTAATCCTAATTGTAACCAGGTATTCAAAAATAGACTCAATGTGGATTTCCAAGAAGTTGCAGGTGCAATCCACGGTTTCCATCCATGGATTGTAGGGTGACCCACGACCCATGCTGGTGGTCTTTGACTCGCATCTGCAACCTTCCCATAAAACCCCCTAGGAAATTGTTGAAGTTTCGACCCATGGTTGGACCCATGGACCATGGCCTGTGTCCATGGATCAACACCCTTAGTAAAACCCCAGTCACGACTTATGAATAACTAGATACAACTATCAATCAATCGAAAGTACGTATGTCCCATCTATTAGTGACCCCGATAGTAGTTAAGTTAGGGTTTTTTTTTTGTAATATCCTGATGTGTTAAACATTTAAACTATGTCAGTTAAACTATAAAGTACATATTTTTGGTAAATTATATTAGAACTTACCTAAGTTAGATCATTCATCAAAACATAGAAAATTTTAGTGTAAGAGGAGAAAGAGGTTGAGCAATGCTAGTTCAAAGTAGTAGGTTTCTTTCACCCATTGGGTCCTATATTTCTGTAAAAAAATTGATTCACTTAATGTTATCTAGACCTTGGGTTTCTTGAATATTAAAATTGTTGGGTTTCACTGTTAGAATGATCTAAATCGTATTATTATGAATTCAGTATCGTTATTGTCGGTTTCATGCATAAACTCAGAACCCTAGCTATGTAGTTCTTTTAGTTAATGAATTACACATGCAATGTCAATTATTATTACTTGCATACTAGTTTCAAATGCATTATTATGAGTACATAAATGTTGCATTCTCAGTTTGCATGTCACTTTGAGCTATCTAATATTACAACATTTAAGTCTTAAAGTGTTAATTACTTAATAATATGGGAAGCTTAATATTGAGGGGACTACGGTCAGATACCTTAATCTCAAAAATACGTGCCCCGTAGGTTGTATGTAACCTCTGTGCATATCATTTTAGTAATCACACCAGCATGCCTTTATAGCTTTTGGCAAGTTATATTGGGTCCTCTTATTGAGGCATATACATCGAACTCAACATTTAGCTTCTGTAGGTTTATGTTAGTTATGATTAGATCCCTTACAGTTCATTCAAATTTCATTTTACTGACCATGTTATTAGTGTAGTTCAACATTCAGTCTCATCATGTTATAAACATGGTCACTCCATTGAGTTTAGTCATGTGCAGTTCTTTCAATAAATTTATCATGTTCAGATTATGTTATTGATTTATTTCTTGTTCAATCATAATTATTATTAAGTCGTACTCTATCCTACATGCTTACTATTCAAGTATTGATGCATACTCTGCGCTACATCTTCTCGTAATGTGGGTCTATGTCCTCAGCACTCATATCACGCATAGATCGGTTCCACATCTTCAGTTCAGTAGCACTTGGGAGTCCTTATTCTTCCAATAATAGTGACATGATTGTTTTCTTGCTTTTAGTTTTAGTTTTAGGTTCAATTTGTTTTAGATTGAGCTTGGGTCATGTCCCGGCAAATTTAGTAAATTTAGAGGCTTATTTCAGACATATTTAGTTACAACTTTAGTGGTAGATTTTGACTTTTCTATTGTATTTCAACTCTCCGTTTTCATATATTCATATTTAGTATAAGGGTATTCCCCATCATTTCAGATTATCTCATGATTGGCTTCCGCTCAAAATTTATTGCTTCAATTTACATTGGTTTGCTCATGATATGTCATTAAGGTTAGTTTGAGGTCACTTGTAATCCTAGGCCCCATGTATGTGTCTCTGGGGTAGCTTTGGGGAGTGACACTAACAAAACTAAGAATTAGAAATAAAGACTAAGATAGAAAGCATTTATATTATGCAATGGTGAGACCGCATTCTTCCACGATTACTGACATGATTATTTTCTTGCTTTTACTTTTAGTTTTGGTTTCAATTTTTTTTTAGATTTTGCTTGGGGCATTTCCCAACACTTTTAGTAAGTTAAGAGACTTATTTCAAACATTGTTAGTTTCATCTCTAATGCTATGACTTTTCTATTGTATTTCAAACTATGAGTTTTCATATATTCACATGTAGTATATGGGTATTCCCCATCATTTCGGATAATATCATGATTGGTTTCCGCTTAGTATTTAATGCTTCAGTTTACTTTAGTTTGATCATGATATGCCAACAGGGTTAGCTTTGGGTCACTCATAATCCTAGGTCTCATGTCCGTGTCCAGGAGGTAGCTTCGAGTAGTGACAATAACAAGAAAGAAAGATTAAGAGAGAAAGCATTTATATTAACCTCGAAGTATGAGGACTCACAATTGAAGCTGCAAAAGTCTAATAAAAAATCTATCTAAGCGTTATCTGGATGTTGAGTGCTGAAACCTACATCATGAAATGATGTAGCACAGAGTATGCGTCAGTAATAGAAATGTAGTGAGCATGCAGGATATAGTTATTCTAAGTTGAATAAAATATATAAGTTGAACAATATATAACTCAGCAACAATATAATATAAACAAGGATATAATACGTACAGAAGTAAAACTGAAAACTAAACATTGCAATGACTGAATTCTAATCATGACTGTAACACGCTGAAATCTATCCTAATTAAATGATAAAAACATTGTCAATGCAATAAGAGTCTCACTATAGGAGATACTATTAACCGACATTAATCATATGAGTTAGACGTGGAGTCCGATGTATACGCCCCATCTAGAGGTTCCAATATGCCTTGCCAGTAGTATAGAGGCATGATTGTGGCGTGAACACTAAAACTAATGCACAACATAGGGGACTTATAAACCTATGCGGGCACGTAGATCTAGGACATTGAGGGTACGTTGAATCTTCGTACAAATATTGACCCACATGTTTATATTTTGTTAAAACAACCCCACATTTTTATATACATGAATAAAATTTATAATAATATCATTACTTTTTTTAATTCAAACATATGTCTTATTATTTAATAAAAACCAAGAGTTGCTCACAATAAACAAATAACAAAAAAATATTACAAAATTAAAGAAGTAGTAAGTAACCAATTTGGAAAATGTTTCCCAAAATTGGTCTGTCCGATATTTCTCAAAAATCACACCAGATGAGGCTCATCTTTCCAGTGGAATGTCGGCCTAATGTCTGCCTTCACTAGCATCGGCTTTAATAAACCAGCTAAAATCATCAATGCACCCAATATGAGAGTGTAATCATTTATACATCAAAAGGCTCTCATTGACGTCATTATTCAGCACCCAAGAGCACTTCTTCGACTTGATGAGTGAACATTTTAGCTTGGATGAAGTTGTAGATGGATGTTAACACAGACAAATCACTCTTTGTAATGAAACGGTTGGACTTCCATTTGAATTCATACCAATATTAGAACATTATTCTCCATAAATCATCAATCTTACATGGGATGAGATCCATCGAAGCTAATACCATCATGTATGATTTAAGATCGAGAGAGGTAACCATTCTATCATTAATGTCATATCAGAATTTAAAATACACAATATTTTTATGGTGATTTTATTTCATTCTTTTTGCATTGTATTATCATTGTCTCGATATTATTCTCTTGTAATTGTTCCTGTCATAGACCTATGTATCAATTTGTAATATGTGCATCTATGGTAAATCCCCTATTTTACATTTTTTAATTCTCAAATTAGGGATTCGTTTTTTTTTCAATTGAATGATGGCTTATGCTGGTTATCGTAACTTCTGTATATGTAAATATCTCTGTATATCTATACCTACAAGATAGATAACATTATTAGTTTAATAAAAGAACTAGTTTATTCCCATCTTTGAATGTATGAACCACCTCAACATCCCTATTGTGCATTGAAAACTTTATATTCCTCACATCAATAGAAACAATCAAAGGAACCTCACAAACCCAATCCAGGATCTCCTTTGTAATCAATGAATCAGTTTCTATAGTTAATGCCAGACAACCCGCAGTCATCCAGACCTTGTTTAACTGCTCTTATTTCTGCTGCAATTGCTGAAACTTCTCCTATTTTTTGTAGTTCGGCATATACCAAATCACCTTCATTATTCCTAATACAAAATGCAAATGCACTAAGACCAAGATTCCTTTGCTACATCAATCAGTATTACATTTGAGACACCCCAAAGAACGTATTTTTTAAGTCACCACCTTGAAGAAGTTTAAATGAGCACATTCTTCCAAATATTTAATAATTAGTGGCCAAGAAGTAAGTATTTCATTCAACCATGGATATCTAATTTAGGCAAACAAGAAAGTCATTCTATTCGAACCTAAGACCAAAGTATGTTTAGACATAGAACAACCATTTCAAATAACATTTCTTCTCTTAAAATGAACCAAATATTTAAAGTAGTGACAACCATAAACAAAGGTTATCGCTTTGAGAAACAATCATCTTTCAACTATGAATCAATGACTTGCCTTAGTTGCATTAAGGGTCCAAAAATTTCCAATGATACACCTAATATCAAGTAATTCATAACTACTAGCTAAAATTTCATGAATTATGAATTATTGGATTAGGGGAACCCTCATAATCTTGTCGATCCCAAAGTTTAGCCATCATGATTATCTTTCTAATTCATAGAAATCAAAATACAAAATCTCTTATCTCATGATCCATTTTTCCACAACTAAAACATGAATTTATATCGTCTAGACACTCACTTCTATTACTTTTTCCACAACTTTGAAACTGAGTTACCATTTTCACACTAGAATCATTACTTTGGGAACGATTAGTCACTGGACCTTGAATCTCAGAAATTACGATTATCCTTTCTTTCCATCTTTGAATCCCTATTTTTCTCCTTGAATTTCTCTTCTTCAAATTTATTGTGAATGAACTATCAAATAGGATACATCAATCTCCTAATAAGCATGATGGTTAGTCATTCTTTGATATCCAACTGCTAAGCACCCAGCACAAACTTACTCATCCTTGCCCTTTAATCGCCAACCATAGTTTGAGAATATTTGGGTAACTGTATGAATTTCAAATCATGCTCATTCACCCTCTTATTTCCTTGATGACGGTCAATGAAATCAAGTACCTTTGACTCCCCAACTCAAGTGGAAAGAACATGTCACGCCCTGAGGCTACCCCTTAGACGTAACAAGAAACCTAAGATCACACCCCAAGCTAACCCTGAGCATCGCATATATCAAGCATACTGAAAATGATTAAGTAAGACAAGCACTATGAAACTAAAAACAATGAAAATTTGAATTGGGGAAAACCCAACTAGTCTGAATATATATGATATAATAATAAGAGTGTAGGATGACTTAAACAACACTTAACAACTTGTGTTGAATCTACCACTATGCCTAAACAAATTATTGAGTTGAGTTATTGGGTCATGCCCCCAGCTAACTCTAAAAAACTGAAAAATAGAAATAAAGACTGAGAAAGAAAGCATGTCTATTTACCTACAAGTATGAGGACTCACAAATGACGCTACTAAATGGAATAGAGAATTTATCTAAGCATGATTTGGATGCTAAGTGCTTTAACCTACATCGTGAAACGATGTAGCACAAAGTATGTGTAAGTAATTGGAATTTAGTGATCCTGCATGATATAGATATGTTAAGTTGAACAAAGTATAATAGTTGAACAATGCATAACTGAGAAATGATATAATCTAAACAAGGATATAAAAATGTAGGTAAGAATAACTGAAAAACTAAACAATGCAAGGACCAAATAATAATCGTAAAGGTAACATTGTTTAATTGTATACTAATGTTAATGTTGAAAACCTAGTCAATGCACTAAAAGTCTCATTATGGGAGCTATTATTAACCGTCATAAACCACATGAGTGAAACATGGAGTTACATGTATATGCCCCATCCAGAGGACCCAATATGCCTTGTTAGGGGTATAAACCATGAATGTTGCGTGATCAGTAAAATTGATTCCCAATAGAGGGGACTTATAAACATAGCCAGGCATATTGTTCTAGGACATTGAAGGTATGTTGAACCCTAACTTAGTACTAAGTATACTTCCAATTGAATATTCATGAACCTAAATGCACTAAATACTCAATAGCTCAAAGCTGACATGCTAATTGAGAACGCAACATTTATGTACTGTGAATATAACAGTCAAATCTGAAGCATGAATTTTTGTCTAACTGATCTGGCAAGTATAATTCGTGAACTAGGATAAGTTTACACAAGCTATAGATTTAAGGTATCTGCAAGGAATTATACTAAATTATCATGAAATAAGAATATAGATCACAGGAACAAAAATGACAATAAATTTTGAAAATTTTGACACGCTCAAAGCTGACATGCTAATTGAGAACGCAACATTTATGTACTGTGAATATAACAGTCAAATCTGAAGCATGAATTTTTGTCTAACTGATCTGGCAAGTATAATTCGTGAACTAGGATAAGTTTACACAAGCTATAGATTTAAGGTATCTGCAAGGAATTATACTAAATTATCATGAAATAAGAATATAGATCACAGGAACAAAAATGACAATAAATTTTGAAAATTTTGACACCCTATGTTTGAAAAGTTTATGAGTAACTAACTGAATTCTAGTGATCTTATGGGTGATAAGAACAAACAAATGAAATCATACATACCTAAGGATAAAATCTATGGAGATATCCTTTCGATTTAGGGGTTGAACTTCGAAGAACACCTCTACTTGTTCTTTGAAGAAATTGGTGACTTTTCCTCTTTCTTTTTGCTGTAAGTTGGGTTATTGTTTGGAGAATGAAGGTTATGGGTATATTTGACTAGGGTATTAATCTTATACTAAGTTAATCAACTTAGTTTAGGCATCAAACGACGTATTTTAAGTGTCCAATGCATAGGGGAAAAGACAAAAACAACCAAGACTTAAGGTTGAAGAGGTGCCCTTCGCAACATGGCTCTTTTGAAACGAGCTTAAACTTTTACACTAAGCTTTGATTTTAGCAAACTCGGTGGCATCGGAGAGAGGATTCAATTATCTTTAATTTGGAAAGTCATAGACCACCTAATTCATTTTCTACGAAAAAGATATGAACATTTGAAGTTGGCCTGACATCCTTCATTTCCAAATAACTATCGACCCTCACCAACCACAAGACATTATAGCTACCTATTCGTAAATATGGCGCGCTTGAAATTCAGGTACGCTACTCTACTCGAAGTGCCTTATCAAACATCCTAAGACTTTTCTAAACCTAGTGCTTTGAATACAATGTTTTTAATGACCCAAAGTATACCCTATACTTGACAATATGTATATGTCACGCCCCGAGAGAACCCCCTAGACGTGACACGGCATACTTGATCCCAAAAGGGATACGCGAACCTCCGCCCTTCCCGAAAGAACGCATCACCGATCATCGCTAACCTATCGGTACTCAGTATAAAGTTCAATTTCATCCAACTCATGCGTCATGGAAGCTGGCTTCTAGTATAAGGACATCATAGCTCAATAGATGATTTCTCATCTCATCATTAGTATTAAGTATACATCAGTCTGAATACTTCCATTTGAGTGTACAGAGAGAATGATCTCTTCAATAACTTTACACTCTCATAGGTGAGTACGTTTGGGCAACATTTACTTAGGCTCATTTGAGATTGCTCTCATCTTTCACATTATCCTGTTATCATGTTGTCACCATTTTCATTAGCATTATAGATTAACATAATTACTCACCTTAGTACGTGAATGTTCATTTCTTCTTTATCTTCTAGTGTTGACTCTAGCATTATGGAGTCTTGCTTCTAGATTGAGATTTACAACTCTTTTGATGACTTGTTATCCTTACTTTACATTGATGAAATGTGAATTGTCCTTACATAACATCCTTACTTTACATTGATGAAATGTGAATTGTCCTTACATATCATCCTTACTTTACATTGATGAAATGTGAATTGTCCTTACATATCATCCTTTGGTGTTAATGTGACTAATCTCACACATTCTAACATCTTTATTCGTGAATATTCTTTTAACATAGTAGCTTAGGTGTCAGTAAGACTTGTCTCACTTCCTTTAACACACCTTTCTGGTCGCATACTTAATTTAGACCCTTTAATTATGTTATAACTCACATTACTTACTTACTTTAGTGTAGTAGCTTCATATCACCATTTATGGACGATGAAAACTTCATTCAATGAGTTTCATGTGTTCCTATGTTTACCAACGTGTGGCATGCCCTCGATTATGGGTTCATTGAATTTATTTGGAAGTGCTTATGTTATCATTTGATATTATAACTACTCAAGGTTGGCATATGATTAATATTGGGATCAACCTTTTAATATTAAACTACATAACCATTTTTGTTGGCATGTGTCAGTTTTAAGTATGTTCATATTAATATGTATGAACCATTAGCCAATCTTTTTATTATTTTACATAATATTATAGCCATTTACATGCATCACTTTTAGACAATGTATCGTTAGCCATTTTACTGGCATGCTATTAGTATTGGCATAAAAAATTGGGCGTACATTTCATAACCATATTTGTTAGCATAAACCAATTTTCATGTGCAACATGCTTAAGTTTTTATACATTATACATTAGCCAATATTTTAAGTATTTAACATACTATTATAGCAATTTACATACATCACTTTTAGACATGTATTGTTAGACACTTTATTGGCATACGATTAGTATTGTCATAAAGTATTGAGCATAGATTTCACAACCATATTTGTTGGCAAAATCCAATTTTTATGTGCAACATGTTTAAGTTTTTATACATTATACATTATCCAATCTTTTAATTATTTAACATAATATTATATCCATTTACATACATCACTTTTAGACAATGTATTGTTAGCCATTTTATTTGCATATGATTAGCATTGGCATAAACAATTGGGTATAGATTTCATAACCATATTTGTTGGCATAATCCAACTTACATGTGCAACATACTTATGTTATTATATATTATACATTAGCCAATCTTTTAGTTATTTAACATAATATTATAGCCATATACATATATAACTTTCAGACAATGTATTGTAAGACATTTTATTGGAACGAGATAGCCAATTCATTCAGGATATGATTTCATAATGGCCCTGTTAAGCCAATTTTAGTTCATGACTTTAGAGTAACATTTTTAAGTCGTAATGGACTGCATCATATTGACATTTGATGAATTTATTATCTTCATAACGTCATATTAACAACAAGTATGCACAACAGACTATAACATCTTCATACATAAAATTTTGGACATATCTTTAACATAGTATCATTCTTTCAATTCGCATAATAAAACTTAGAATCAAACGAGTCTAATTAATAGGTTCATTCAATCATTATTTAATCAAAAACCATACACATTAAGATCAGCCAGAACCATGTACCAATAACATGATTTCTAACCTATTCAACATTGAAATTGTAACAAGGGTACTAAGGAATGAGTTTGACAAGAATTATGGGAAATAACCTAGTTTACAAGATCTTTGAATCATTCAAAAGAAAGTTATCTTGGAGAAAGAAGTCCAGGAGAGAAACCCATACCTTAAGTAGAACTTAATCAACGAAGACCATCTTGAACGAAAACTTTGAGAAACCATGAAATCGCCTAGGAGAATCAATGGAATTTTCTGTTTTCTTTCCCTCGCTTGCTTACTGTTTTGCGTCATTTTTTTTCCTATCAGTTTGAACGTGATTTTTAGGTTTAAAAACATATCTTGAATTACCAAAAATCCCCTCCTAAGTTGATTAAAGATAGGAAAACATAACACTTAGTCAAATCTAGAAATTGCTATTGACTATGGTTTTGGTCAATATTTTCACTTTATATTAATTAATTAAATACTTAATTCAATTAATTTAGGTACCTAAGGAAAGTACTAAAGTACCCCTAAGTTATTGGAACCAAAATTAACCCTTTGTACCATCCTAGGTTAAGTACTACGATATTTCTTGCATTATACTAGGTAAGCATAAGAATTTTGGTTTCAACCTTTTAATTTAATTAATTAAATGGATAATTTAATTAATTATGTAACATAGGTAAAGTAATAAAGTATACTTAAGTCTTTGTAACCATAACTAATCATTTGGACCATCCTAGGTTAAATACTAGGTTGTCTTTCTCTTGTCTCAACGGAAATCTTGAAACTTCATTGTGATTTCGGTTTTGAACCTTTAAATTAAATAATTAATGTGATAAATTAATTAATTAAGTATCCTAGGATTATTAATAAAGTACCCTTAAGTCTTTATAACCATAAATTATCCTTTGAACCATCCTAGGTTAAATACTAGGTTGTCTTTTTCTTGTCTCAACCGAAATCTTCAAAATTCTTTGTGATTTCGGTTTTGACTCTTTAAATTAATTAATTAAGATGATAAATTAATTATTTAAGTATCCTAGGATACTTAATGAAGTATCCATAAGTTGTTTGGAACTTAACTAACTCTTTGGATCATCCCAGGTTAGGTACTAGGTTGTCCCTTTCTTGTCTTAACAAAAATCTGAAAATTACCTTTGTAGTTTTGGTTTTAGCCCTTTTAACTTAATTAATTAGGTAACCTAGGGGAATTACTAATGTACCCCCTAGTTTATTGGACTATAACTAACCTTTTGGACCATCCTAGGTTAGGTACTAGGTTGTCTCTTTAACTAGTACTAGGTTAGTGTCAACCCGGTTTCAGTTCTAGGTTGTCGGGTGCACTAGTGGGTCCATTTCGTTTAGTCCTAGATTAGTTAGCTATTTGGGTCAGTAGGTTAGAGTAAAAAATAGGTAGGGAGGTTAGTCCGCACATGAAGTGGTCCCTTGTGCACATTTTCATCATAATTGCCGCAATCGAATTCGGTTTTGGTGGTCCCCTTCTTTGGTAGCTTCTTCACATGTCTTGCACATGTGCTTGCACATGGGTTGTTTGCACTTTCCTAACTATCTATTATTTATTCTTCATTTGGGAATGTTTACTTATTGTCCCAATGATCCTCACTATGTCCTTGGGCATTGTTTAATCTACATGATCATTTTAAATGATCATGTGCTATGGTACTAGGCTTGAGACTTGGATGCGTAGTAGGTAAATTACTTTACCAAGCTCTTTAATACTTACAAAAATTTGCTAACACCCTTTAATCCAATATTTTCTAATATTCCCAAGAGTTGTCTTATTTGGGTACTCTATAGAAATTGGCTAATACACCTTACTTAATTTTCTATACTATGCCCACTATTCATCAATATTGGGCATTGGAATGCCTATGCATCCTTAATATGAATTCTTACAGACTTACTGGGCTCTGCATTAGATATGTAATTTTTCCGGAATGTTACAACACTCTTACTTAACCCTTTTAGGGTTACATCATTTCATCACATACATCTTATGTCAACTTACTTTTAAACGTATGCTAGACTTCTTAGTCTATACATACAAGCCATAGGCTTCATTCATAGTTTTTGTAAGTGACTCATAGTTACCCAAGATTATGTGGTACAAGACTTATGCATCTTGTAGATATGCCAAAATATTTATTTCGATCTTTAGAGGCAGCATTCATTAAATATTTACTTACGTATGACTTATGTGTCTATATGGAATTGGGCAAGGGAACCGATTTCGAATCCCTTGGAAAACACTTAATCTTATTTAAAACTTGATAATCATATTTTTCAGATTTGGAGAAACCTAGTTCGATCGCCATCAACCCCATAATATTTCCTCTCTTTTTCTCCCCTCTTTTTTCGTTTAAGTGAAGAAGGTTGTGAGTTCAATCCCCCACAAGGTCATTATTTTTCTTTTAATTTATCTCTTAACTTTCTCACCTATCCAAGAGGTTGTGGGTTCAATCCCCACTCTCCACATTTATTTTCTCCTTTATTTTTCTCCTAACTCTCTTATACATTCAAGAGGTTTTGGGTTCAATCCCCACTCAACACATCTATGTTTTCTTTGCATTTTTTTTCACAAAGTTTTTTATGAAATTTATGTTTAGTGATGTCATGGGTTCAATCCCCAATGTCCTCACATTTAAAAAAAAATTAAACGAAGCTAATTATTTTAAAAGTTGGTCAAGACTACAATTTCCGGCAGGGTGGAAATTTCGGGTGGAGCAATACTTCACTTCAAGAGACCAATTTCGGCCCTCTCTCCCAAAAATTCCCCCGCACCTTATTAATTTAATAATTAATTATATATTTAGGGTAATTACGATACTACCCTTAGCCAGAAAAAAGACCTATTTACCCCTATGCCCTCCAAACGTAAGATTTTCCCTTTTTAAGTCTGATAAGGCTCATTTATGTAAATATTCGTATTCGAGAGTCCAGCATAGTTGGAACAAACCTTTCCTATCTTAACTAACTCCCAAGTTAGTTCTCTTTGATGTAGCAAGGGTTCAGAGGTCTGGTTCTACGTGCATCAATCCGTGTGAACTCTGTCAAATCGTTGGCATTATAGACACTTAAGTATTATTTAACCTATCCATTTTTAGGGTTGTTACATTATCCCCCCAAGGAACATTCGTCCCCGAACGAAACTACTCTCTACTAACAATAAGTAAAACATCTATGGAATGTATGCCTACATAGGTAATTCAATACTCCCCATTGGTGAATATTTGATTCACATTTTAACATGAAGGTGCACATCCTTGAACTACTAGTAGCTTCACATTAATAGACTACAGAACTCTTTCCTAAACTAGTCTCATCAAAGCATGCAACACAAGTAAACATGTAAGTCATACAAATCAGAAACCAATATGATGACCCAAAACATATAAACCTCATACTAGTGCATAAACACCATACATAGTCAAATACATGAAAGACTAATTAAAGCTATGCACCCAAGACTTCACCAGAGGTGCCTTTCCTTGAACCCAAAGACTTTAGTGCGATGAATCGTTGCCTCCTTGGAGCCTCTTCACTTGGACCATTAGGTTGAACTCTCTTCTTCCCTTGTTCTTGACTTCTCCTATTCGGACAATCCTTCATCATGTGACCCGGTTTTTCACAACTGTAACAATCGTTAGAGTCCATCACACATTCTCCCCCATCCAGTATGCCACATGTAACAATCCTAAAAAAAATTGAATCGATAATACTTTAGGTGATTTATTATTATTTTAAAAATATTAAATTTTAAGGGCATAATGGTCCTTTCACGTATAATTAATATAAATCAGATTTTATATTAATTTCCTTTGACATATTAATTAAAATAAATCGGATTTTGTATTAATTTAATTAAATCCCATTTTTACTAAGTCTTGAATCTAGTTTCCTAATTTTAATAACCCTCTCCCTCACGTTTCTCAACTCTCTTCCACGTCTCTCAATTGTCGTTCTCTCACACTCTGACTAACAAGAAAGCTCAAGAACAGTTTAAAAACAATTGTTCTTCACACTTGAAAAACAGAGGAGAAGTTTTAAGAAAAGCAAAGTAAATAAAAATGTCAAGGCAAAGGGAGGTTGTTCGTCGAGTGGTGTGTACAGTGAGGATAATTGGGCGTGGTTTGGAGGAGTTTCTGGGAAGCACATTCACACTTGAACAACATCAAAAGGTATGGGTTTCTCTCCTGGAATTCTTTCACCAAGAGTATTTTTTCTTCGAGCGATTCTCAAGGTCTTAAAAACTAAGGTTGTTCCCCTTTGTATCTCCTTGTCCTTAGTTTCCAAATGAATTCGTATGTCGGTATGTTGTGCTGCTAGATTTTGAAATGAATGATATATATATATTAATTGTGAAAATGTTTATGTGAGTTAATTCACCAAAACAATATTCAAAGTGTGATCGAAAAGTTGGTGTGTGTGTGTGCACATGGGCAGTGGTTTTGGCAACTTTTTTGGGGTTGTATAAATCTCGTATTTCTTATGTATTTTATGTGTGCAATGTGTGTACAATGTGATCTTCATTACCAAGAAATATAGTTGTTGAAATCACCTTCTTTTAGCCAACTAAGCTTATGATCAATCTGACTAAAAAAGAGTTGAATAACGACAAGAATTTTCCAGATTCGGGTACTGTATAATAAGGTTGAAATAAGGGTTTTAAAAGGTAAAATTAAATAAGTGAGGTCAATGGGAATCCTACCCAAGACCTCACATGTTGAGATGGCTTAAAAAGAAAAAAAGGAATGGGGCTAAAGGAAATCGAACCCCTTATCTATTGATCCCGCCTCAAAGAAAAAAAAAGAATGGGACTGGGGGGGTGGATCGAACTCGTGATCTCTAGGAAGAAGGAGGAGAAAATTAACTAAGCAAATAAATGGGAGGCGTGGGATTCGAACCCACTACCTGCAGGTACACGCGAAGGAAAAGATAAATAAGGAAAAGAAAACGCGAGAAGAGGGAATCGAACCCACGACCTCAAGGCTGAAGGAAGGAGCGAAATAAATTAGGAAATAAAGCGAGACAGTAGGGGTTTGATCTCACAACCTCACTGCCACTCGCCCAGTTTACATAATATAAAGATAAAGAGGTTGTGGAGGTTCGAACCCACAATCTCACTATCCCAGCGAGAAAGCATGAGAGAAATTAAAAAATAAATAAATAAAGGGGTTGTGGGGGTTCGAACCCACAACCTCCCTATCCCTGCGAAAATTAAAGGAAAAAACAAAGAGGCTGTGGGTGTTTGAACCCACAACCTCTTGATTTAGGCAAGAATGGGCAACAAGTTACTATTAAAAATTAAAAAGGGATTGTGGGGGTTCGAACCCCCAACCCTACAATTAACTAAGAGTAAAATTAAAATAGAAAATTAGTACTTCCATATAAATGTGGATATTTAATTTAGGGTTCTAATGTTATGAATATTATAAATAAAATTAATGAAAAATATAAATGATATCCAAGTGATTCAAAATTTGGGTTCCCTTGCCCAAACATCCGTATTGATGCACAAGTCATACGTGAGTAAAATATCCAACATTAATTCCATTTACTTAGATCAAAATTGAAGATCTTATCCTCATATCATGTAGTCACACCATTTTGCGTGAATGTTTATTTCATCATATATATGCCTATGCACTTGGCCATTCAGTGTGGTTCACACTCTTACTTAACCCTTCTTGGGTTTTCATCATTTCATTGTTCATTTCATCATTTCTTTGTTCATTTCATCATTTAATTGTTCATTTCATCATATACGCCAATGTCTTGGCCATTTAGTATGTTTTATTACTCTACTAAACCTTTTAGGGTTACATCATTTCATCACATACATCTTAGGTTCACTTACTTTTAGACCTATGCTAGACTTATGAGTCTATATATACAAGTCATGGGGATTCATTCATAGTGTGTCTATGTGAGTCATATTTACAACATTATGTGGTACAAGACTTATGCATCTTGTAGATATTCCAAGATATTGATTTTGATCTTTAGAGGCAGCATTCATTAAATACTTATGTATGACTTATGTATCAATACGGAATTGGGCAAGGAACCCGATTTTGAATCCCTTGGACAACACTTAATCTTATTTTAAACTTGATAATCACATTTTTCAGATTTGGGGGACCCTAGTTCGATCCCACTCTACCCCAAAATATTTCCTCTCTTTTTCTTTCTTTTTCATTTAAGTCAATGAGGTTGTGGGTTCAATACCCCACAATCTCATTATATATCTTTTAATTTATCTCTTAACTTTCTCACTTATTTAAGAGATTGTGGGTTCAATCCCCACTCTCCACATTTATTTTCTCCTTTATTTTTCTCCTAACTCTCTTATCCATTCAAGAGGTTGTGGGTTCAATCTCCACTCACCACATCTAGTGTTTCCTTGCATTTTTCTCAAGATATTTTTATGAAATTTTAATTAGTGATGTCATGGGTTCAATCCCCAATGACCTCACATTAAAAAAAATTTAAACGAAGCTCATTTTTTTAAAAGTTGGCTGGCTGGAAATTCAAGTCTCTTCCAATCAATTTTTGTCTTAATCTTTTGTTGATTTTTTTTTATAGATTTCATGTAATGATGTCTTGGGTTCAATATTAAGTAATCTCATTTATTTTATATTAATTTTTCATTGAATTTTGTACTATTTTGTTTGGACGAACCCAACCTACAAAATGTTGGAAATTTTTTCACTATTTTCAGCTTCTTTTTATCATCATTCATACGTTAATTCTTAAGGCATTTCGTGGATCATTTCATGCATCTTTAAGTTTAATATTCTTATGATTATATTCAGACAAGATTACCATTTCATCCAGCAACATTGCACCACTTTTACACCTCATGATTTACACAAACATTCTCACGTAAAATTCAACCATAAAAACATATAATTTTTCACATACTTTAGATTGACATAACTTAACATGCTTAAAATTCCAAACACATAATCAAGAACACATTACAACGAAAATAAAACTTCATACTTAAACTACCAGCAAACATACCAACAACATGATCTCTAACCTATTTCACGTTGAGATCAAAAGGGATAGTAGGGACAAGGATTTTGACAAGAACAGGAACAACCCTAGTTTTCGAGTAGAGTCATCTAAGCCTTAAGGGTCTCTTGGGAAATGGACAAAGAGTAATTCTTCTCCAAAAATCACGTCAAAATCCCTTAAAGTCAATACCAACTCGACGGACAAACTTCTCTTTGCCTAAGCGATTGATTTCGTTTGTTTTCAAATATTTTCGTTGTTAGTTCCTCAAGTGTGAAGAACTTTGGTTTACCTACTGTTTTTTTGAAGTTATTTGGTAGATAGAATCGTGAGTGAGAGTGGTAGAGACGTGAGAGAGAGAGATGAGCGTGGGAGAGAAGAGTTTTCTTAGGATTAGAAGTCTAGTTTAGGATTTAGTCGAATAAGGTTTTTATTTAATTATTAAAAATCTGATTTAATTTTATTTTAAATCAGATAATAAATAATAAATATAAATTAATAACATCAATTTACCAACTTAAATTAAAAATAATTTAATTCATTGCTTCCACCTAGGTTAGAACCTAGGTGGAGCAAGACTTAACTTCAAAATCCCAACTTTGGACCTCTCTCCCAAAAATACCCCTCCAGAGTATTAAGAAAATTACTAAGACTTATTGGTCTTAGATCTGAGAAGCTTCTTATTGATTGTTTCTTGGGTAGAAATACTAAGCTGGTATGAGTAACAAATTTTGACATCTCCTGCCCATAGAAAAAAAGCTCTTACTAATTTAGTAACATCACCCCCTATGATCTCCCAACAAAATTTAAAGAAATGCCCTGTAATCCATCCGGCCCACATGCAATGCTCCCATTCATTGCAAAGACAAATTTTTTCACTTCATCCTGATGTAGAAGCCTACTCATTACCTCATTTTCGTCATCTGATATACTCTTTGGAATCTGGTAAATCTGGACATAGTCCGTTTCCAACATTTCTGCATGAAATTGCTCTCTATAAAATTCCACAACAGCTTGATCAATTTATTCATTTGTCTGCAATGTAATTTCTTTATCACTCAATATTTGAGCAATATGTAACTTCTTCGATTTCCCGTTAACATACAAATGGAAAAATATCGTAGTTCTATCCCCATCTTAAAACCATTTCATCCTAGCCTTTAGACTACAAAAATCTTCTTCAACCAGCAAATATTTCTTCAATTCTGCTTCTACTTTGCTCAATTCTGCCTGGTTGCTGGCATGTGGTTGTATTTTCAATTGTATTTCCTTGACCTTTATCACATCTTCTATGGTGGCAATTTGTTGAAAAACATTTCCATACACAGATCTAATTCAAGCTGACAACGCTTTCTTAACTCTCTTCATTTTAGCATGGAACTTTATAAGAATGGTTCCCAACAGAGTCCAGAATTTGGTTAAACTGTTTGTGCTTGCTCAAAAAATTCAAGAACCTAAAGAGTTTTAAGAACGTCTCCTCTCTTGAGCTACAAGTCATATGCAAAGGTACATGGTCAGACCCCTGCCTGATCAGATGATGCACCTCAGATGTATGGAACAAATCTATAATTTCGATTCCCAAGAATACTATCAAATTCTTTTAAAAATGCAATCCTCCTCAACTCGTTTATTCCACCATTTGTATTTACTCCCTGATGTTCACACCTCTGTTAACGCACATGCATTGAGCTAGGATGCAAACTCCAATGCTTCATTATGAGTGAATGCAAGGCCTCCTAGTTTTATTCATTATTAAAGAGTAATATTGAAATCTCCTACGATGACACATGGACATTTCTAACTTCAGGCTAACTCCTCATATTTCTCCCATAATTCTAATTTGTCCAAAGCATTACATCTCGCATACACAGTTGTGAGTTAGAAAAAAATATTTCCTATTCGTAACTTAATGGTTATTTGTTGGACCGTATCGAGAATAATGTTACCTTACCAAATTGTCCTCCAAAAAACCAAATGTTTGAAGAACTGTTCACCCCCGCATGCTCAAAGCCTAATTTCCTTTTGTATTCTTCAACCTCAATCGATTTTGAAATAGTTCCATTATAGATATGAATGAATATCTATGTGTTTTGTTTAAGTCCATTAATTTCTCAAATGATTTTTGAGTATCAACCGACCTAATTTTCTAGAAGAGTAGTTTTTTCAATCATTAATCACTATTAAACGCCCTCTTCCTGCTTCTCCTTGTTTGGACATGTAAAGGAATTCTTACTTTGACATTCTTTGCTCCAATTTTAAACCTATTGGTATGCCTTTCTAATTTGTTGAATATTATATTCCATATCTTTGTCCTCCTCAAGGTTTTTTTTTTCCTGCTAAACATAATCATCGTCCTCTAATAAGTCTGCACCGTTCCTTATTACAGATTCTGCCTCGTCCCTGTGATTGTCATTCTCTGAGTTTAGGTCTTGTTCAAGCACGTCACGTAATTCATAATCGGTGCAGTCCTTTTCTTTTTCGTAGTTGTTCTCCTCATTATTATACTTTGTTGAAACAACTTCATCATAACCCCATTAAGTCACATCTCCGCCCCTTTTCCTTCATTGAGAACTGTCAACAATGTCACCTGGTTTTGCTATACTTATCTTTCAAGCATGAATGTACCCTTCAGCCTGCTCATTATCCATTGTTCCATCCTTAAACTTGGATCTCTTGTCCTTGTTAGCACTCTTTTTAACACCAGGAGTCCCTACATTAGTATCTACAAAATTCAAATCACCTTTGTCCTCCTCCTTCCTTTTCTCTTGTTTATCTTGTTTCAACTGGTTGTATTTATTTTCACTAATTAATCCAACCCTATTCCAAACCTTCTCTGACTATTATGGTTTTTCTCCTCCCCATTTTTTGTATCTTTTCTCTACAAAAACTTCTTCTCTATTGGACTATTCATGTTTCCCACTTTTGTTGAGTCTTCCACGGTTGTACTCCTAGCAATAGGATTCTTCTCTATTCTATCGTTTCCTTCCTTTCAACTTGTCTTGTTTTATTTTCTTGGATAAGATTCAGGATGCACAACAAAACATTGTTCCTCATTTTGTCTCTGAATCTTACATTTGTGACAATACTTTGGGACATAATCGTACTGAATTTTGATACATTTCTCCATTATTCCTCATTGTTTCGTTTCATTCAAATTTTAAACCGTTTTCATAATTCTTTGAGTAGATTTACGTCCACCTTAACTCTTGCACAACTTATCCTCGTGTTATACTTTGTTGCCAAGTCTAAGTAAAGTGGCTTTCCTACTGTTGGTGCAAGTGAAAACACTACTTCTTCCCCAAAATAATTTGGTGGAAGCGATGAAAAAATATCCATCAAATTGTTGTTGTTGTGTCCTCCTCGGATCCCATTTAAGAGTTCTAATTGGAAAAGACCAGTTATTCTGTGTGATGTAAAAGTTGGGTTAGATAGTAGGTGCACATAATCCTTTATAATGTGTCCCTTATTAAAACATGTCTATTACTAAGAAACCCAATATTTCATTCTCCCTTTAGTTCACATTGTTTAGGGATCAGTTTTTCTGAGATCTTATATGTCAGGCCACCCATATAAAAACTTTCAAATAACTGCATATTCCAGATTTTCATTTACAATAATCTAGTTTACTTATTATAATTCCCAAATGACTTGTGGTTATCCATGAAGGTAAGATATAGGTTTGAGTGGTAATGTCTTAATGTTGGTTTTTTCAGTCTTGTATAATACACATATGTTAGTGCGGATGGAGTTACATGTCAACCTACCTTAGAGAGAGTTTGGCTGCTAACCGAGGCGCCATTGGAGCGTCCAAAACTAGAGTTTCACGATGCAGGGTTATGTTTCCTAGAGAGCATCTATGACTAGGTTTCTAGTTTTTTTAATCAATTATACCAAAATTAATATTGATATTCACAAATCACGAGCTCTCACCTATCTAGTCATTCAAAACACCAATCTTCAGCAAGATCTTCTTAGTTGAAAATCTTCTTGCTCCTTTTCTTCACAATTTGTAGCAATATAAGTTTCTTAAAGTCGAACTACCTGAGACCAACTTCAGTATGATCGAAAAACTTCTCATCTTTAGTTAAGACGATTATAACTACATCACAGATATGACAATTGTTAGTGTATGTTTTTCACTTTAAGAAAAATATCATAAAAAATATATACATTAACAAATAAAGAAAATCAAAGGTTGATGATTAGGTAGAGAATGAAATACTAATTAACAACATAATAGAAAAGAAGGTTTTCTTAACACAAAATTCTAAAGAACTCCCAACAATCATAAAAAATTATAGATTTCAAACAATTATAGCACCCATTGAATGTGTTTTGGATCAACCAAAAGATATCACAAAATAATAAAAACAAGAAAAACATTAGCATTACTGGTCCAACATAGACGCAAATCCCTACATTCTTTAATAGAAAGCTGAATTTTTATTTCTAGCTATAACATCTAAATAGAAAAGTGAATTGGGAGTAATAAAAACAAAAGAGAATTGGGGTAACGAAATAACAGAGAATTGAACTGTAAAGAAAAGAGAAAGATTTTTCTATTATGTTTTTTTTTCATAGAAGAGTTCAATTGGACGAAGTAATACTTTCTGATTGAAAAAAACTTTTCTTGGATACAACAATCAGTTACTTATGAATTGTTGAAAAACACTCAACAATCCTCTCTTTTTCATTACCTGGCCCCCAATTCTCTCTTTTCTTCATTACCACAAACTTTCTTATCTATGGTTCATGTATCACTAAACAAAAATTTAAAACTTTCTATTATAGAAGGTAGCGATTTTCGCCCAGGTTGGACTAATGATGTTTATTTTCTTCTTGTTTGGTTTGTATGACATATTTCAATTAATGAAAATGACATTCATGTTTTAGGTCACTGGGTGCTAGAAGTGTTTGAAAATCAATAATTTGTCATGATTCTTGTTATTTCTTCACAATTTTGTGTTTAGAAAACATGTTTTTGTGTTGTGCTTTGTTTATTGGGTAGACTTTTCTTTGGGCTAATCATCAAGCTTCGATTTTATTTATCTATTTAATGAATATATTTCTACTATTTTTTCTAAAAGGGAAAAAATTAAACCAATAATTTTCGTATTGGCATTTTAGTTTTGATCATCTTAACAAACCATGAGAATTTTCTTGATTATAATTATGTGAGTCTCAAGTAATTCAATTTCAAGAGTATCATCTACTATAAAGTGCAATGAAGAGGGGCAATAAGACTTGCAACAAAAAAAATTGTAGAAGATTGGTGTTTTAAATGTAAAAATGGAGGAGAGCTCATGATTTGTGGCTATGGGCAAGTCCTTTTGCTCAAAAAATAAATTTATTTATTTTTATAATTGATGAAATAAACTAGAAACATGGTTGTCATTTTAGAAACATGTTACTAGTTTATTTCATCAAATATACCAAATATGAAATTGATTTTCTTAGCTAAAAGACTTGCTCATAGTAACATATCATGAGCTATCTCCATCTTTACATTGAAAAAACCAATCTTCAGCAAGCTCTTCTTTGTTGAAAATATTTTTGACCCTCTTCGTCGTAATTTTTAGTAATGACTTTCTTGAAATTGAATTACCAAATTCCAGTTCAATATAATCAAGAAAGTTCATATTCACTTCAGATGCTCAAAATTAAAATGCAGATTTGATAATTATTAGTGTAATTGTTTTCATTTTTGAAAAAATAGCAGAACAAAATATATAGATTAACAAACAAAGAAAATCAATGCTAGATGAATAGCCCAGATATTAAACTACACATTTAACAAACAAAATTGTAAAGCAGGTTTTCTTAAAAAAAAAATCTAAAGAACTCCCAACAATCATAACAAAAATTATAGATTTCAAATACATAAGAACCCATTGAACTAAAAAATTATGAATGTCTTTTGGATCAACCGAAAGATATCATACAAAATAAAACAAGAAAAACATCAACATTACTGGTCCAACATAGAGGCAAATCCCTACATTTTTCAATAGAAAGCTGGATTTTTATTTCTAGCAATAACATCTAAATAGAAAAGTGAATTGAGGGTAATTAAAAAAAGAATTGGGGGTAACGAAATAACAGAGAATTGATAGTAAAGAAAATAGAAAGATTTTTATATTAAGGTTTTTTTCATAGAAGAGTTCATTTGAACGAAGTTATACATTTTGATTGGAGGAATATTTTCTTGGATACAACAATCAGTTACTTATGAATTGTTGTGAAACACTCAACAATCCTCTCTTTTTTTTCATGACCCGGCCTCCAGTTCTCTCTTTTCTTCATTACCACAAATTTTCTCTTCTATGGTTCATGTTATCACTAAACAAACATTTTAACTTTCTATTATAGAATGCAGCGATTTCTGCCAAGGTTGAACTAATGATGTTGATTTTCTTATTGTTTGGTTTGTATGACATATTTCAATTAATGAAAATGACATTCATGTTTTAGGTCACTGGGTGCGAGAAGTGTTTGAAAATCTATAATTTTTCATGATTCTTGTTATTTCTTCACAATTTTGTGTTTAGAAAACATGTTTTTGTGTTGTGCTTTGTTTATAGGGTAGATTTTCTTTGAGCTAATCATTAAGCTTTGATTTTCTCTATCTGTTTAATGAATATATTTCTACTATTTTTTCTAAAAGGGAAAAAATTAAACTAGTAATTTTCATATTGACATTTTAGTTTTGATCATCTTAACTAACCATGAAAACTTTGTTCATTATAGTTATGTGAGTCTCAAGTAATTCCGTTTCAAGAGACTCATCTACTATAAAGTGCAATGAAGAGGGGCAATAAGACTTGCAACAAAAAGAACTTGTAGAAGATTGGTGTTTTATATGTAAAGATGGAGGAGAGTTCATGATTTGTGACTATGTGCAAGTCATTTTGCTAAAAAAATAATTTTAATTTTTTATAGTTGATGAATTAAACTAGAAACATGGTTGTCATTTTTGAAACATGTTACTAGTTTATTTCATCAAATATACCAAATATGAAATTCATTTTCTTAGCTAAATCACTTGGTCATAGTTACAACTCATGAGTGATCTCCCATCATTACATTGAAAAACTCAATCTTCAACAAGCTCTTCTTTGTTGAAAATCTTTTTGACCCTATTCGTCGCAATTTTTAGTAATGACTTTATTGAAATTGAATTACCAAATACCAGTTCAATAAAATCAAGAAAAATCATATACACTTCATATGCTCAAAATTAAAATGCAGATTTGATAATTATTAGTCTAATTGTTTTCATTCTAGATAAAATTGCAGAAAAAAATATATAGATTTACAAACAAAGAAAATCAAAGCTAGATGAATAGACCAGAAATTAAACTACTCATTAAATAAACACAATTGTAAAGCAGGGTTTCATAACAAAACAATCTAATGAAACCCAACAATCATAAAAAAAATTGTAGATTTCAAACACTTCTAGAACCCACTAAACTAAAAAATTATGAATGTCTTTTGGATCAACTGAAAGATATAATAAAAAATAAAACAAGAAAAACATCAGCATTACTGGTCCAACATAGACGCAAATCCCTACATTCTTCAATAGAAAGCTGAATTTTTATTTCCAGCAATAATATCAACCATACAAAAGAAAATTGGGTGTAATGAAAAAAAGAAGAGAATCGGGTGCAACGAAATAACAGAGAATTGTCAGTAAAGAAAATAGAATGATTTTTCTATTAAGTTTTTTTCATAGAAGAGTCTGATTGAACAAAGTTATAATTTTTGATTGGAGGAATCTTTTCTTGGATACAACACTCAGTTACTTATGAATTGTTGACGCACACTAAACAATCCTCTCTTTTTCGTTAAACGCCCCGTAATTCTCTCTTTTTTTCATTACCACCAAATCTCTCTTATATGCTTCACATGTTATCACTTGAAAAAATTCAAATTTCTTATATAGAAGGTAAAGATTTTCGTCTAGGTTGGACTATTGATGCTATATTTTTTGTTTTGCTTTTGTATGACATATTTCTATTATTCAGAATGACATTCATGTTTTAGGTTAATGGGTGCTAGAAGTGTTTGAAAATCTATAATTTGTTATGATTATTGTTATTTCTTCAGAATTTTGTGTTAACAAAATATTTTTTTCTGTTGTGCTTTTTTAATGGGTACTTTAGTCTTTTTTTTTTAATAATCAAACTTTTATTTTCTTATTCTGTACAATGAATATATTTTTCTACTATTTTTTCTTAAAGGGAAAAAATTAAACCGATTATTGTCATATTTGCATTTTATATTTTATTTTCTTAACTAACAATGAGAATTTTCTTGATTATAGAGATGTGAATCATAGGTAATTCAATTTATAGAGACTCATCTACTACAAAGTACAAAGGAGAGGAGCAATAAGACTTTCAACAAAGAAGAACTTGTAGAAGATTGATGCTTTTAATGTAAAGATGAAGGAGATAGCTCATAATTTGTGACTATGGGCAAGTCATTTTGCTAAAAAATAATTATAATTTTTGTTATAATTGATGAAATAAACTAGAAACATGGTTGTCATCTTAGAAACATTTTTATGATAACCATGTTATAGTTTATTTCATCCGATATACCTACTACAAAATTTATTTTCCTAGCAAAAGGACTTGCTGATACTCATAAATCATGAGCTCTTCTCCATCATTAAATTCAAAACTCCAATCTTCAGCAGGTTTTTCTTTGGTGAAATATTTTTTGACCATTTTCGTCGCATTTTGTAGTAATGAGTTTCTTCAAATTAAATTACGAAAGACGAGTTCACTATAATCAAGAAAAAATCTTATGTTCAGTTTAAATGATAAAAACTAAAACGCAAATATGATAATTATTAGTGTAATTTATTTGTTTTAGAAAAAATAGCACAAAATATATAGATTAACAAACAAAGACAATCTAATATAGAAAACAAATTCTCTTGACCCAAAATTCTAAAGAACTCCCAACAATAATAAAAAATTATAGATTTTCAAAAACTTCTAGCATCCATTGACCTAAAAAATTATAAATGCTGTTTGGATCAACTGTAGGAGATCATATAAAAAACAAGAAAAACATATCAGCATTACAGGTCCCATTGAGACGCAAATCCCTGCATTCTTCAATACAAAAATGAATTTCTTTTCAAGAAATATAAACCATAGAAAAGAGAATTGGGGGTAATGAAAAAAAAGGAAGATAATTGGGGGTAATGAAAAAAAGGAAGATAATTGGGGGTAATGAAAAAAGAGATTATTGAGTGTAATGAAAATAGAATGATTTTTCTATTAAGTTTTTTAAAATAGAAGAGTTCAATTGAACAAAGTTATACTTTTTGTATCGATCAGCTACTTATGAATTGTTGACACAAACTCAACAATCCTTTTTTTTTCATTACGCGGCCCCTAATTTTCTCTTTTCTTCATTACCACCATTTCCTCTACTACGGTTCATGTTATCACTAAGCAAAAATTTTCAACTTTCAATTATAGAACGTAGCGATTTCCATCTAGGTTTGACTAATGATGCTCATTGTTTTTTTTGTTTTGATTTGTATGACATATTTTGGTTAATCAAAATGACATTCATGTTTTAGGTCAATGTGTGCTAGAAGTTTTTGAAAATCTATAATTTGTTATAATTCTTGCTATTTTTTCAGAATTTTTTGTTAAGAAAAAACATGCCTTTCTGTAATGCTTTATTAATATGTATTTTATACTTCGGGCTAATCATCTAGTTTTATGTTTTTAGTCTGTTTCATGATTATTTTTTTCTTTGTATATTTGATGAAATAAACTAGAAACATGAATTAAATATAACATAAATAAAATTGATTTTTAGCAAAAGGACTTGTCCATAGTCACAAATCATGAGCTCTCCTACATTTTTATTTTGAAAGTACCACTCTTCTACAAGTTCTTCATTGTGGAAAATCTTCTTGCCCCTCTTCGTTGCAACTTGTAGCAGATGAGTTTCTTGAAATTGAAATACCATAGACCCACTTCACTATATATTGAAGAAACTTCTCTTGTTTAGTTCAAATGATCAAAAATAAAATGCAGATATGACACTTGTTAGTGTAATTTTTTTCTAAATATGTACATTAATATCAAATAAAATCAAATCTTTATGATTAGCCCAGAGAATAAAATCCATTAACAAAACATAACAGAAAATCATGTTCTCCTAAAACAAAAATCCAAAGAACTCCCGAGAATCATCACAATATTATAGATTTTCAAACACTTCTTTCATCTATTGACATAAAAATATGATTTGATACTTTGGGGACATAACATTTTTTTAAGTGTTGGGTGAAAGAATGAATTCCTAGTTTTTACTGTTTAATCGATTCTTTTATTTTTTAGGTTAGAGTTATTGGATTTTGTTTTTCATTCTATTTCTTAGGATAGTCCCTTTAAACTGAGTGTCTTTTATTATTTTTCTTTTAATTTATTTTTGAGAGAACAGAAAAGACTCTTTTGTGTGATGTGATAATTATTATTTAGGCCTAATTTTTAGTAGTATTTTCTTGAGAATGCTTGATTTATTAGGAAATTGCATACTCTTTGACACTTAAGATCGTGTTTGTGACTTTATGTTTAGTTTATTTTATGTGTAATTTTATGATCCCGTCTCTCTTAGAAATAAAATTTATCCATTTTGATTGATATTTGTGCCATGTGTGCTGAGAATTTTCTCATTTTATATTTTGCATCTTCGTCTAGAACTTTCCCACCATGTTACTGAAGTGATAAAAAAAGTGTTTCTTGTTTAGGAGATTTTAATCTACTTTCTTTGATTTGTCTTGTAAATTTTATAGTTTTTCAGATATTTTATCACTAAATAGCTCTTTTGAGAATCTAGTCTTTTGTTGGTAGTCATATTTTGCCCTTAACTATTTTGTTGAATAATTTAACATCTCGCAACTTGAAATAGGTAGGAAGAAGCTTAGAATTTGAAATAATCATTTTTTGAAATAATTAAAAATCAAGAAATTTTCTAAAGTTAGGAAAAATTGAGCTTTTGTCAACTTCAAGCGGTCATAACTTCTAGCACTCGATGAGTTAGCTGTATTTACAACTATGGTAGTAAGGATCTTCCCAACGCCGTTGACTTAAAATAATTTTGAGTTCGTATGAGTATGTTATGCCCTTATGAAATTGGGTTATTCAATTAAGGAATTGGCCAATCTGAATTTTAAAAGAGTAGTTTGATCTTTTCCTTACCCAACTAATTAGATCCATTTTTAGTAAATTAATTGGGGTCAAAACTATGTTAGTTAAGTCTATGGTTTTGAAAAAGAGAGTAAGGGATTTTGGAGAAAGAACGCAAGAGAAAAGAGTACAGGAAAAGCAATAGTCACCAATAACGATCGATTTTGATTGTGGATTCCCCAAGTTCCTACAAGGCATGTGAGTGTTTCATAGCATTGTATTCGTTCACCCTCGCACCAGGAATTTGTAGTTCAGCGTAATTCGTCGTAAAATAATTTGAAAATGATGTTCTTGACATGCATTCTTGAACTTATGTTGTTCTTTAATTTGGTTAAATTATGGAGCTTCTGAGATCTTTACGTTGAGTTTTTGAGTTTTATTGAGTTAGGTTCTTGAGTACATATGCTGGGCATCAGATTTTGAACTGAATTTCAGAAAATATTGAGTATAGGAGAATTGGTGCTGTAGAAGAAATAAGGAAAAAGTCAAGCAGGATCTGGTACACATGTACGTGTCGCAGACTTGCTCCCCTAATGAGCAAAATGTTACTCTACATCGCGGTTAAATTTCGCGAAGAATTATTTAAAACATCTCTACATTGCGGACTGATTCCAAGATAGTCATTTGGTGACTTTTCTCATGTTTAGCTAACTAAAATAAAAAAAATGAAATATTTCCAAACACAAATCATAATATTTGAATCCATAATCCAATTCAAGGATAAATTAAGAGTCAAGTCAAGAATAGTTAATATCAAAGTTAAGAGAAGTCAAGAGTCAAGTAAGAGAAAGTCATTTCAAGTTTTCATAGGTCTTTTTACAAACGTTTTGACTTTCTTTTAAGACTTAAGATTTGAAGTTGAGTAAAGAGTAAGAGAAACGTTCATTCTCTTTAAATGAAATATGGGAACTAAGTATTCCCAAGAGTAAATGTTTTTCACATCAAAGATGAGGGAAACTAAGATTCCAAAATCTTTTTGAACAGAAAAAGGGATAATTAATATTAAGAGAACTTCTAAGATAAGTTTGAGTAATTATCTCAAATGATAGAAGATGTTGTTTTAAAAAAAATATGAGCTGAGTTTATTTTGGGAGTAGTATTGAGAAGTGACATGAAGACAGAAGTTCATTTAACTCAAGCCTCCATAATCCATGTGGGCATCATGGGCAGAAAAATGGTCATACTTTTTCAATGATTCCTTAGTGTTTTTTAACATAGACTAGTGGATACACTTAGTAGTTCAGCTTATATACCGTTGTCAAGGCTAATGATAGTCCTTTTCAACGTGAGGTAAAACTTTGTACCATCACTTCGTCTCATAGTGATGGTTGCCGATCAGAGAATCTCTCACACAAGTTATATTACTTTTATATAAGTTATGTTAAGTATGTTATTGTTTTATGTTTAAAGAACTAACATTGTTTTGAGTTGTTTTATAGAATATAATATATATCACATGTTTTTAATTGCTCTATATTCAGTTGAGTTATTCATAAGTTGAGAAGAGCCAAGATAAGTGTTACTTTCATAATCTCTTTCAAGCCTATGTTTGCTAGCATTCCAACTCTCATACTTGTGCATGAAATGTACTGATACCAGTTGACCTGCATCGTATTATGATGGAGACACAGATAACCAGGATCAACATCCAGCGCCCCGTTGATTAAGCTTGAGCATTCAGAGTCAGTTGAGGTAACCAGGATTAACATCCAATGCACCGTTCATTCAACTTGAGAATTCAGAGTCTGTTGCTAAGCCTCCTTGAATTCCGGAGGACTGTTTAATTTTCTTTCTAGTTTAGTTCACTAGGATGTTGTGGGGTTTGTCCCAACATCCATCTTATTTGTTTGGAGGCTTCATAGTCCATAAGATGTTAGTCCATTAGTCTTTTGATTGTCATTATGTAATGATAAGACTTGGGTTTGCATTAATGATCATGTTGAATGTTCAATTATAACATTCCAATTTATCTCATACTTATGTATTTATTGATTTATGCCTTCTGCTAAATAAGTAAGTCATGCCAATGGTCCTCTCGAGGCCAACAATGACTTTTAAGTGTCAATCATGCCCAGGTTGTAGGATTAGGGCATGACAAATCCCTAATTTTGACACCTTTAATCCATGAGCATTATAACATAGACTTATTCTAGTGGTTAATTCCAAAGGAAAAAAAAGAGTGGCTAGTGAAAAAATTAATCAATAATGGATACAAAGGGATTCAGAAATTCTTTGTGAAAGAATGTGATGAAAAAAAGGAGAAGAACAAACGAATGTGACATGGAAAAAATCCTATGAAAATGACTTTGGAAGCATTTTTGAGAAAAGAATTACTTGTCAATTAATTGTTAAAGAGAGGACTGAAAATAAAGAGAAGAAACTAATGGGTGAATAAGTCTTAAAGTACAAAGTTCCTATGGAAATGAAAGTCATTATTATATAGTTTTCCTACTCGTCCCCTAGCCTACATTACCATTGGTTAAAGTCCTATTAGATTATACTCGATCATGCTTAATTAGTGGAGATTGACATAATGGGCAAGCATATTATTGTTTATGCACACATGTGAATTTTCTTTGTGAATGTGAGAGTTGTTCTTGATATGAGGTTCTTAATTTATATTAAATCTTTTGAACTGAGTGTGTGGACTATTTGTTTTTGTGCGGGCTCTTGTTTCATGATTGATAGGCGATTTAATTAACTTTCTTTGATGAGAATAGGCAAGCAAACTTACATTTGATTAGTTCAAAGTCCTTCCTTGAGGTTAGAATGTTAGAGGTTTGTTTTATATTTGGATTTCTTGCATAATGAGCAGAAATTGCACTTGACGATTTGGAATTTCTATATGACCTAATTCTTTGTATCAACCAAAGTTATAACATTCACAATTTTATTTTTTTAGATGGACTATAATGTTTGCTCGAGGAAGAGCAAAAGTTTAAGTGTGGGTGTTGATGTGTGGCCAAAAATATATTTTCTCATAACTATTTGTCTCACATTTAGTACTTTTATTTGTCCTTTTTGAACATAAATTTAATATATTGTGCTAATTAGTGTACTTTATTTGTAGGATAAAATGATGAAAAAATGAATAAATTTGAAGTTAAAACGAAATAAAATAAAAGATTATAGAAGAAATTTAAAAAGACAACTTAGGAGATTAAATTTAATATTATAATAAATATATAAAGACAACTTAAAGGGTTCTCTTTTGTATAAATAGTAGGTAATTTGCGGTCATAAATTATAATTGCATTGAACTTGATAATAATGTTTTTAGTAATATCCATTCTTTAAAAATAATGGAAAAATTTAAAACTATATTAGCAATATTCCAAAATGAATTTTATTATTTTTCATTATATTTTAACTCAAGAACCTCTACTCAATGAATTATTCATTAAATAAGAAATCATTGGCTCTATAATCAACATTAAAAGGAAAAAAAGAAGAAAATAAGAGTGCATATACAAATAGATTTCGTAATAAAAATAAACATTTAAGGTGCATAAATTATGCGATTGTGATATATGTCTTAGTATATAATTTAAAATTTTGTTAACATAACCAAAAAAGAAATTACGCTTGAACATTAAAACAATAATAACTTTTGAACTTGCATATTGAATCTCTTCATTTAATAAGTGAGAAATTTCATATCCATATAAAAATAGATTATATGTAAGCTTTTATATAGTATTTTTAAGTTATAGAAATTAATATAGAATATCAAAACATGAATAATTGGAACCTAGTACAGTAATATTTTATGCACAACAAATATACGTATTATATATGTATATGTTCAATTTAACCGGAGACAATAACATTGCAGAAACATAAACAATAGAGTTTAAAACTTGTGCTGAAAAACAACAACCAATATAAACAGCATGAATTAATGAGTTAAAAAACATACAAGGATATGTAAAAACTAGGTAAAATTTCAGCGTTCGCGCAATGGTGAACTACGTCAATAATGTATTTATGAACATTTGATAATAAGTATTTTTAACTCCGTAAAACCAAAAGTATTTGATTCTATATGTGTATGCATTTTGGCATCAATTCATCATTTTATTGTAGTTACACATCACCAAAGTCTTTAGAAAATATATGTACTTGTTTCATTGTATATATTTGTATTTCCAAAAAAATGTTACAAATATTTTATTAATCAATAGAGAATATTTTTCTTCTATTAAAGACCTTTACATATAAAATATAAATACTATACATATTATATAATTAGTTGTGTACTTGATAAATTAATATTATTTAAAAGGACATCTCTTGGAGTTAAATTAAATAATGTATGTCACTCAAATGAATTAGATTAAATGATGTATATTCAAGTTCCTTATTCAAAATTATTCGTAGTCGACAACAGTACTTTGATATCCAAAAGACATATGTTGTTGTTTATGTTTCGATCAATATGGTTAAAATTTTATTTTTAAAACTTTTAATCTAATATCTATACGGATATGACTATTTCATTGATGTTTAATTAATATGGATTCATCCTACTTTGAGGGGTATTTCATTGACATTAATCAACCATTTGAACGCAAACTTTTGATTAAGGTTGAGCACAATACTTGCCATTCTATTACATTCCTTTATTTTTTGACTGTTACTAACGTATTGAATGTCTTGATAAGATAGAAAGTTTAATAACTAAAACTCTAATGTAGTGTGAAACCACCATAACTTTGAACACATAAAAGTCCATTCTTGGACACCCCTTTGTGTTTTACCCATTGAAAACATTATTGTAACTTATTTTAAAAGTTTAAGAATTCTAATCTACATGACACCCATAGTCTAATGATTACATCAAAGTCTTGATTAACCAACTTTAAAATAATGAACAAAAAACATATGTATAAACAACTAAGTTTAAAACACATAATCAAAATAGAAATTAATAACATAGGCATAAATTAATTATTTTAAAACATACCAGGATCTATTACAATAGAATAAATGCTTATTAATAGAAAATAAAAGGTAATGTGAACAAATACGTATTGTGTCTTAATGGAAAGGTTACAAGTCTTTGAAAAAGTTCCAACCTTACATAATCGTCAAAACTTTTATAAAATAACATTTTAAACCTATCGTTCATGAATACAAAAATACTATATTATCTTACATAGAGATTACGTGGTAACAAACATTAATAATGTTAAGGAAAATTAAATTTATTACATCTTATAATTTATCCTCAGTAACATAAGCATAAATTTATAAAGGTAAAAATACATACCTTGATCTGTAACATAAACAATAATGCCAGTGAGCCACTGAACATGAACAAATATTTAGTTGTCAATAAGAAGAAGAGGTTTAAAATTTTCATTGTTTTAAAATGAGAGGAACTTTCTTTATTTATAGAAAACAAAGGATAGTGTGAACGAATGTTTATTGTGCCTTATCGGAAATGTTTCAACTATTTGAAAAAGTTGCAACCCTTAGTAAAGATCACAACCTTTCCTAAAAGTTGTCACTCTTCATTAAAGTCTCAACTTTTTATAAAAGTCGCAACTCTTCATAAAAGTCATAACTCCTCATAAACGTCGTAATTTTTCATAGAAGTCACATATTTTCATTAAAGTCAAAACACTTCATAAAAGTAACAGCTTTTCATGAAAGAGGCTAGTTTTGGAACTAAATAAATTTAAAAGGAAATTCTGGTTTGTGGTGGCACCACGTAGAATTGTTAAAGAAATGTGGAAAATGTTAAAGAAAAATTGAAAACTCAATTCCTTCCAAGCATTTCGTCTTGGTTGGTAAGGGATGGGCTGCGAATTTTGAAACAAGGAAGCATTGTGAAGGATTATATCAAGGAATTTTCGTCCTTGTTTTTTAATATTGATAACATAGTCGAAGACGATAAGTTGCACTATTTCATAAGCTGGTTGAAAGGATGGGCACAAAGAGAGTTAAGGAGATAAAATTTCAAAACTCTTAATTCTGCCATAGTGGCAGTGGAAAAGTTGGCTAACTTCGATGACGGTGACAACCCAAGTGGTTCTTCTCACTTCAAACAAAAATACAAGGGGAATGGGTAAAAGAAAAATGGGAAAGGCCAAGTCGCTGAAAAAGAAAATGAATATGGGAAAACTAGACAAGGAGAGTCCTCTTTTCCAAAGAAGAAGGGAAAGTTTAGGTGATACTTTACTTGTAGTGGTCCTCATTTGAAAAGGGATTATCCAGTGCAAGTGAAAGTGAATTTCAGCCGAATTTGAAAAGGGAAAGAACAATGACGCAGAAATGTCAAAAGTAAACTCTTTGGCGTTGGTTGAAGACGAAGATGATGGACATGATATAATCCTTGTACGGAGCCCAAATAGGTTTAGATCAATGATTTCCCCAACGAGGACATCGAGTTTCAATAGGTGGAGGAAGTTTGTAAGTGTCCTAACTGAATGACTCGACATAGGCATAGACATCTCAAAGGGTAAGCATGAATGACTTTGCCAAAGGCCAAATTGCGGGTGGAATTAAGCATGCCTGTGTGAGAAGAGTGTTGGCATTGTCAATTGGGTTTGAAATATGTTAGTAGGACATTGTCAAGACATTATATTTCCGTTGACAAGGCTACAACCCATGGCATGACCTGGGAGCTGGCTGACATCAATTGTGGGCAAAGTTGGCATGCAAAACTCACATGGTCTGGTCAAATGCAGGAAGATTGAGCTGAGATAAATTGAAAAAATTTCAATTATGAATGAAACGAAGCAAGAAAACAAGAAATGGTATGAGTGGATTAAAAGTAAGCAATGCCCAAGCAAGGAAGCGGCAGTATGTCGGTGGTGCGGAGACATGGAACATGTGCGGATGGATACGGTTAGACTTTGATGAGGAAATGACTATATAATTTTTGGACTTTGTATTAGAGTCTAAAATATTGATGTAAAATGCTTCAAAGAAACGAAATCCAGTCAACAAGCTCACATGCCAAGCACATACGGCGGTTACCTTTTTGTTACCGCTTGTGTCCAGATTCGTTGTATCTCTTATATGCATTTTGAATTCGAATTTTGAATTTCTTTATGTCACTTAGGGATGTCAATTGAATTATATTTTAGTTGTCAAAGCATTTGACAAGTGTTATACATGTGTCACAACACTATGCTATGTCAACACAAGGCTCCCACATGTTCTATAAATGGACATCGTTATCTGTTGGACAATATTTGCTAAGTATGGAAAATAGGATAGACTTGTTATCCTAAATGTGAAAGAGGGAAGATTAAGTCTAGAATTTCACCAATACACTAACGATAAAACGTGAGGGTTTTAAGAAGTGTCTAAGGCAGCAACAAACTTGTGGTTGTGCCTTAAGTCAAGTCAAAGTCGAAGATAGATAGAATTTGTGTTCAACGAGTGAGTCCTTTGTATTATATTGATTAGAAATATAAAGGTTGGGTTTGCCCGTATATTTATGTGTTGATTTCATATTAAAGTCTTAAAAATAATCTAAGGCATAAAAGAAGAAAAACGTCCTTGAACGTCAGGCAGAATAGGCTGTGAAAGGGGCTGAGTTGAGTGAGACTTGACTGCCTTTAGGTTTTGTTACCTTCTTACACAAAATTAAGGTGGAGTAGTCTTCCTTCCTAACAATTGGTATCAGCGCATTGCATAGATTATTTCATGGCTGTGGGAAACGCTGAACAGCGGGAAAGGGTGACACGATTGGAAGTTCTTATTGGTGGAACAAACGATGGGGAGGACTTGGTTGATCTGGTAACTCCAATTCAAAGAGTGAAGGCAGAATTAACCTTTACCAAAGAGTTTCTAAACGAAAAAGCTTTGTTGTTAGAGGCAGAATATGCATCCAAACACGAAACAACCCAACAAAAGATTGAACTTGTTCGCACGGGGAAAGAAGATCAGTGTGGTGAAGTTCTTCTTCTACGTCAGGTTTTTCAAGGAAGAATTGGCCCCATAACAATGGTGGTTCTATAACCTGAGGCTTACAATGGTGTGAGGAGTGCCAAGGAATTGGAGAACTTTCTTTGGGGTATCGAAAACTATTTCAAGGCAGCAAAGGTTCAAGATGCTGAGAAGGTGTCAGCCACAACTATGTATTTATGTGATGATGCCAAGTTTTGGTGGAAAACAAGGGTTGCTGAAGTAGAGGGTTTGAATCTACCACAGATTGAAACGTGGGAAATGTTAAAGATAGAATTGAAAACTCAATTCCATCCAAGCATTTCATCTTAGTTGGCAAGGGATGTGCTACAACGTTTGAAACAAGGCAGCACAGTGACGCCTTATATCAAGGAATTTTAGTCCTTGATGTAGAATATAGGAAACATGGTCGAAGAAGACAAGTTTCACTCTTTCATAAGCGGGTTGAAAGGATGGACACAAAGAGAGTTAAGGATATAGAATATCCAAACTCTTATATCTTCCATAGTAGCAGCAAACAAGTTGGCTTTCTTCTATGAGGGTAACCACCCAAGGTATTATTCGCACTTCAAACATAAAGACAAGGGGAAAGAGTGAAGGAAAAACTGGAAGGGCCAAGCTGCCGAAAAGAAAGATGAAGGTGGGAATACTAGACAAGGGGAGTCTTCTTTTCTAAAATAGAAGGAAAAGTTTGAAAAATGTTTTACTTGTGGTGGGTCCTCATTTGAAAAGGGATTGTCCAGCGAAAGTGAAAGTGAACGCTATACTTGCTGGCGAATTGGAAAAGGAAAAGAATAATGATGCAGAAATGTCAAAAGTAAACTCTTTGGCGTTTCTTAAAGATAAAGTTGTTGGACAGGATATGATCCTTGTTCGGAACTCAAATTGGTTCAGATGAATGATGTCCTCGACCAGGACGTCGAGTTTCATTTGGTTGGGAAAGTCTGTAAGGGTCCTGGCAGAATAACTAAACATATGCATGGGCATGGCAAAGGGTTGACATGAACGACTTTGCCAACAACCAAAATGTGGGTGGAATCAAGCATGCATTGTGTGAGCAGACTCTTGGCATGGTCAATTGGGTTCAAAATATGTTAGTAGGATAGTGTCAAGACATGATGTGGCGTTGTAAAGGAAACAACCCATGGCATGACTTGGGCGCTGGCTGACATCAATTTTGGGCAAAGTTGTCATGCGAAAATCAGATTGTCTAGCCAAATGCGGGAAAATTTAGGTGAGATCGATTGAAGCATTGTAAATTTTGAATGAAACTCCGCAAGAAAACAAGAAATGACCCGAGTCAATTAAAAGTTAGCATTGCAAAAGGCTGGTAGTGGTAGGCAGTGGCAAGACATTGGTGGTGCGCAGATGTGGAATTAGTGTGAATGGATTAGGGTTGACTTTGATTAGGCAATGACTATACAATACGTGCAAATTTTATAGAGTCCAAAAACATTGAAGGAAAATGCATCAAAGAAATGATATTCTGTGAACAAGCACACATGCCAAGAACATGCGGCGGTTACCTTTTCGTAACTACTTGTGTCCTTATTCGTTGTATCCCTTGTATGGATTCTGAATTCATATTTTAAAATTTTCTTATAAGTTGGGGATGTCAAATAAATTATATTTTAGTGGTATAAGAATTGGAGAAGTTTTATAAACGTGCCACAACACTATGTTATGTAATACAGGGCTGCCACATGTTCTATAAATGGACAGCCTTGTGTGTTGGACGAAATTGGCTTAGTATAGAAAATTGGATAGACTTGTCATCGTAAAAGTGAAAGTGGGAAGATTAAGTCTGGAATTTCACCAAGACACTTGTAATAAAATATGAGGGTATTAAGAAGTGTGTAACGCAACAATTGACTTGTGATTGTGCCTTGAGTCGAAGTGGAAGTCAAAATTGGACAAAATTATTGTTCAATGAGTGAGTCCATTGTATTATTTTTTATTATAATTATAAAGGTTGAGTTTACCCTTATTTTTATGTGAAAATTTCATCTTAAATTATGAAAGATAATCTAAGGCATAAAAGAAGAAAAATGTCTTTGATTGTTAGGCAGAAAAAGGCTACGAAAGGGGCTGAGTCGAGTGAGACTTGACTGCCCTTAGGTTGAGTTAACTTCTTAAACGAAATTAAGGTGGAGTAATCTGCCCTCCTATATATATATATATATATATATATATATATATTAGAATGAAGAAGAATGTAGAAGAGCACAATTTCCCCTTATGAAAACTATTCCCCTCCAATAAGAGGCGGACCTAGAGTATTGAACCCCCTCGGCAAAAAGTTATGAGCATATATTTAAGGCATATTAAAGAATTTTTATGTTTATATATTAATATTCAACCTCCCGAATATAAGAATAGAGGATGACTTTGTGGTTGAGCGGTTCAAACCATTACTCTCTTTTTTCAAAACCCCTTAATAGAAATCTTGGATGTGGGCGAAAACATAGGTCTAAAGAATTACATGCTCTGAAGATCAAAATATTTTTTCACCAAATTATTGATATAAATAATAGTGGTGTCAATAAGTACTCAACAAGAGTAAAGTACACGGACATTTAATTTTGCGAAAGTAAAAGAAGATAATGATTTTTTTTTATCTAAAAAGAGAGAATTACTCTTTTTATATACAACAAAATGTAGTGTGAACAAATATTAATTGTGTCTTATCAGAAAGGTTACAACTATTTGGAAAAGTTACAAACCTTACAAAAGTTTACAACCTTTCATAAAAGTCACAACTTTTAATAAAATGCAACTCTTCATTAGAGTCGCAACTCTTCATAAAAGTCACAACTTTTCATACTAGTCGCAACTCTTCATTAAAGTCACAAATTTTCATAAAAGTCACAACTTTTGACAAATATAACATCTCTTCATTAAATTTGCAACTTTTCATAAAAGTCACAACTTTTCATAATAGTCGCAACTCTTCATTAAAGTCACAAATTTTCATAAAAGTTACAACTTTTGACAAAACTCACACCTCTTCATTAAATTTTCAACTTTTCTTAAAAGTCACATCTTTTCGTTGAAAGAGGAAGGCTAGTTTTGGAAATAAATAAATTTAAAAGGGAATTCTTGCTTGTGATGGGCCACGTAGGCGGTTCTAGGGTTCTCTTTTATATAAATATATGATATGATATGACATGATTAGTAGCTATAGGCCATTGTTATGGGTCTGTAGATATGGAAAATTTTTCGAAATTGATTGTTTCTAATTAATGATTTGTTATCGCTTAAATTAATTTTCTATTCTTGTTTTAGTATTTCTTGACTAACCATCATAGAGATAAATTTATTTTTTTACTCTTAAACTTGAGGGAAACTATGGTAGATAAACCAAAGGATACCGAAAGCATAATCTTCCATTTAATTGAGTTGATTATTTTAGGAGTGACGCTCGGACACATCTAGCCTTGTTAGGAAGAAGGATGAAATATAAATTCTCGCCAATTAGTACTCTCTATCCCTGTCAACGATGTAGTTAAAGACAACTTTTTGGAGTAGGCGATTAGAGGTCGAAAGACTATTATCATAAATTAAAACCTATAAATACGTAATTTGATAAACTAGTTAATTCGTGCATCATATGAGATACATGAAACACTATGCATGTTGTGGCCTTGAAATTTTTTAACGACGTAATCTTAATATTTAACTCTTGCATTCATCTCTTTACAAATAAAAATCAAAAACTTTTGGTACTCTTAAATAAATAATTAGGCTAATAGTTAACTGAAAATTATGTAGGCTTCGATAATTCAATTATTTTAAGAGTCACTATATTATTTGTGCGACCACCTAAACTTTGTGTGCAATTGTGAGCAACACTTCTACTTGTGGAGGAAATGAATGCAACCGTTGTTGTATTTGAATCTTCAAGCGCAAGGTTGAAACTCGAATTATTCATAACATAAAAACTACAGAAAGCGAGTGTCCTAACTACCTACAGTTAAGATTTAGTTCTTCCCCATGACTTTTCAATTAATATTGATTGAAATTCATGGTGACTTAGATTTGCTTCTTTCCTCACAGTCTTGAATGTGCTAATGTTGTCAAATAGCAGAAGGTATTTTCCTCAATTTGAGATTTTTAGTTTCCCAGATGAATGGTACAGTCTAATGCTAAATTAACAATTTTGAGTTTCTTTAGTTTCGTTTTATCACGATATTCTTTTACCTAGAAGTGCATTTTGCATATTTAGAAATATTCACAAATATGATATATAAATTACAGTGGGCATTTCTATAATCGACGTACTAAGAAGTTGAAATATTTAAACGTAAATCAGGGGTGTGATTACGTCAACTTAAGGAAATTAAAACAGTGGACATAGTAAAGGAAAAACTCAGCATGTTCTCGAAATCACTAGAAACCTCATGTCTGCGTCAACTCTTCTCTCTAGGCCCTAGCGTGATTCAAATTTTCTAAACTGGATTTTTTTTGTTTTATTTATTTGCATGAAATCTTTGGATTGTTCAAAATGACATTCATATTTTTAGGTCAATGCTAGAAGTGTCTAAAAATCTATAACTTTGTTATGATTCTTGGAATTTGTTCAAAATTTTGTACTATGAGAACCTGCTTTTCTGTTGTGTTTTGTTAATGGGTATTTCATTCTCCTGGCTAATCATCAAGTAGTGATTTTCTTTATTTGTTAATGTATGTATTTTTATTATATTTTTTCTAGACAGGAAAACATTACACTAAAAATTGACATAACTTCATTTTAGTTTTTATAATCTAAAATAAACATGAGAAAATTATTGATTATAGGGAAGTGGGTCTCTAGTAATTTGTTTTTTCAACACCTCGAGCTACCCTTGAGAGGTGCACACGGGACCTAGGACAACAAGTGATCCCAAGCTAACTCTGTTAGCATGATAATTAGCATACTAAATAGAATAAACTGAATGCGGAATCTTAATCATACTCCCTCCGTTTAAAAAAGAATGTCCCTATTTCTTTTTTAGTATGTTTCAAAAAGAGTTACCCCTTTCTTTTTTTGGAAACACTATAACTTTAAGTTTCCACATGGCATGTTTAAGACCACAAGATTAAAGGGCATTTTGGTACATTTTACAAAACTTTAATTTAAAACAACAAGATTGAAAAATGTTATTTATTTTCTTAAACATCGTTCCAAGTCAAACTAGACCATCCTTTTTTAAATGGAGGAAGTAATTTAATATGAAAATATGGGGAATACCCATATGCTAAAACTAGGATATATGAAAACTGATGAGTTTAATACAAATAAGTTATTAACGTTTGATAAATCAATGCATATATTTTCATAGAACAGTCTTTCTTCTTTACAAACAACACTGGTGCACCCCATGGCAAAATACTAGGTTTGATGAAGCCATTGTCTAAAAGGTTTTACAACTGATCTTTCAATTCCTTAAGCTCTGGTGGAGCCATTTTGTAAGAAGAAATAGAAATAGGTTGGGTATCTGGAAAGAGATTGATTCAAAAGTCAATTTCCTGAGGGACTCCAAGAAGATCTAGTGGAAATACTTCTGGAAACTCACTAACTACTGGAACTGACTCAAGAGTTGGGGTTTCACAGCTAGAATCCTTAACCAAACTAGATAATAGAGATAACCCTTAGAGATCATCTTTCTGTAATTAAGGTAAGAATTTAATTGACCCATAGGCACTAAGCTACTACCCTTCCATTCTAAGATTGGTTTGTTTGAAAATTAAATACGAACAATTCTAATTCTACAATTGACTGGCGCATAACATAAATATAACCAATCCATGCCTAGAATGACATAAAAGTCTACCATTTCTAACTCTACAATCTCTGCTGAGGTGACCTTCAGAGAGACTGTGATAGGTCAATTTCTATATACGCTTCTAGCTATAACTAGGTAACCAACTCGAGTAGAGACTAAAAAAGGTTTTGAGAGAGTTTCTAGACTAACACAGATTTGGAATGATATGTAAGGATTTACAAAAGAATGAGTAGCCCCTGGATCTAATAATGCATAAATATCAAGGTGAAAGACTCGTAATGTACCAATGACTACATCAGATGAACCTTCCTGATCCTGACGATCCTGCAGAGCATACAACCTATTTTTGCACTAACCGCCACCCGTACCATATGACTTACCCTACTTAGTCGGGTCACTTGCCGGTATTTCTCAAGCATTACCACCTCCTAGACCCTGTGTAGAAGGACAATCCCTCAACCTGTGACCAGACTGACCGCACCCAAATCGTCCTTCCTTTCAAGTGAGGCACTCACGTAGATGTCTCTTACAACACTCAGGGAAAGTGGGGTAAGTCTTGGTGCCTGAAAAAATTCCTTGAGACTTAGAACCTGGTTCATTAACCCCCTGATCATACTTGTCCTTTGATGATGGAACACTAGCTGACGAAGTGGCTGGGATTGAAAATTTCTGCTTACTCTCCGAGCGATTTCGACCATCAATTTTTTCTAAGAATAGTCACAGTTGCCTGTCCTGGCCTTGTTATTCTCCTTGTCCTGTTCCCTAAGCTAACCACCCTCAAGCTGTTGAGCATGAGTCCTAATCATACAAATGTTCATATCTCCTAGTAACATATCATTTCTTTACATTGTTTTCATTAAATCTGACAATTCATACAAGAACTTATTCATCTGAGCCATGGAGTCAGCAACCATGTCAGGAGCATACTTGCAGAGTTTGTTAAACTTGAGCCCATACTCTTGGGTCGTCATGTTTCCTAGACTTAAATTTATGAATTCCTTAGCCTTTGCTTCTCTCAAATCTATTGGGAAAAAGCTGCCCATGAAGGTTTAACTTAAGCAATCCTATGTAATAGGAGTTGTATCTCTACCCCTATTTTCCTTCCATTGAGTGTACCAGATATGAGCAACATATTTCAGCTTGTATAATGTCAACTCAACCAGATCATTCCTAGTGACCTTCATCACTTCAAAGATCTTTTTGATCTCATCTAAGAAGTTCTGGGGATCCTCACTAGTCTGAGATTCTAAGAACTGATATGGATTCATCCGAACAAAGTCACATATCCTAGATGTTGTGGATCCACCATTTTCCATTTAGATGAGCTAGAACTCGATTGTTCTAGGTGGCCACACTCAGAGCCAACATCTGAGTGGTGTTCTTGAACTCAGCATTGGAGACTTCCTGATATGGGATTGGAGGAGCTGCGTTTGCATTTATGGCATTCGCATTCGTGGCGTTAGCCCTACGAGCAGGCATGATCTAAAACATACAACGTTGAGTGATAATAGAATTAGATCATACCTTACGCACGATAAGAATAATAAGAAAGTAATGTTTTTTCTAGAACACTTTATCACCTCTCTCTCATTAGATGTGGTCCACTTCACACCCATGAAAATGACTTTACTTAGTGCGACTTTTAAGACATCCTAAGACACTTAAATTTAGTGCTCTGATACCAAGTTTTCAAGACCCAAGCTACCCCAGATACGTGGACACGAGTCCTAGACCACAAGTGAACCTAAACTAACCCTGCTGACATTATCACAAGCATACTAAATATAATAAGCTGAATGCGATGCTAAATCATAATCTAAAATGAAAATATGGGAATACCCATATGCTAAAATTGACATATATTAAAACTAATGAATTTAATACAAAGAAGTTATCAACTCAATAATAAGCTAAAACTATGTATATCTAAAAATATCCTCTAACTGACTAAAACTGCTGGGACAGGCCACAAGTAAGTCTAGGAAAAACTTAAACTAAAGGGCTAAAATACTAGTAATAACTCATGGATATTCTTCTCAGAGAATAAGGACTCACCACTTATTTTGTTGAATTAGATATCGGAAATCAACCTAAGCTTGATCAGGATTCTAGGAACCTAAACCTACATCACGATAAGATGTAGCCCACATATGTGTCAGTACATAAAAGGTACTGAGCATATAAGATAAAATAAAGCTGAAATAATTCATAACTGAACAAGCACAAAAGCATATATACTATCCTGAACATAATATACTAAATTCTAAGCTAATTGGATGCAATGACCAAATTTATAACATGTTGAGAATGAATACTAACTTAACTGTAAATACAATCACTACAATAGAGTCTGATTGAACCGTGAAAGTTACTAATAACCGATTGTAAAACCACATGAGCTAAATTTGGAGTCCGATATATACACACCATCGAGAGACCCAATATACCTACTAGAGGAAAAAAGGCATGATGGTGTAAACTCTAAAATCATACCCACAGAGGGAACTTACAACCTACTTGGCTATTAATTTGGGACAATTCGGGTACGCTGAACCTTAGTCTAACTCGGTATTATGCTAGTCCTAATGAATTAAGTGATTAATACATTATGACTAAATTTTTGTAAATATTGGATACCTCAAAACTGAACTTCGAAACTGAGAATGCAAAAATTTATCTGATAATGATGTAGTAATAAATGAGACATGTATATCTTAAGTAACTGAAATATCTGAACTAGCATGTGTAATTCAAGACTTAAAGAAATACATATCTAGGGTTCTAAAATTGATGTAATAAACTGAGTAATAATATCGCAATCTGACTTGGAACATATAACTAACTAATTCATGATAATTTGCTTAACTCCTAGAAACCCTAGGTCTAATCATGATAAGGGAATCGAGAATTTAACTGAAAACTAAGGACCCAATGGGTGAAAGGAACCCACTAGTGAAATCTCACATACCGGGTGATGAAATCCACAGAGAAAATCTTTAGATTTCGGGGCTGCAACCAATGACCTTGTTGTGTTTTTAAACTAGGGTTCTTGAAATTTTTTCTCTTTTCTTGCTTCTAATTTTTATTGTTTTAATTAATAATGTTACTTAGGTAAGTTTTTGTTATGTTTCTAGGCTTAAAATTACTAAAATTTGATGATTTAGATCTTAAATGACGTATCTTAGGGGTTAAAAGAACCAGAAAAAGACCAAAAGACCCCTAAACTAATTACAATCAGATTAATCGGCGACCTTGTCTGAAAGGACGCCACTAAATGGACGGTCCATCGTTTGGATTTGCTAGACAAGACTTCACTAAAATAGGATTTTTACTCAAAGGATAGAGTTTAGCAAACTCGATGGCTATGGAAAGATAATTTAATTATCTATAATATACTAGATCATGGGAAACCTAATTCATTTTGTGGTAAAGGTTATGACCTTTTGAAGTTGATCCTATAAGTAATTCCCCTTAACTAACTACTAAACATCACTTAAGGTCAGACCTACAAACTGTAGATCGAAGGACGGTCCGTGCTGGTCATCCGTAGTTCATGTCAGAGACTGGTTAACTTAAATCTCAATGCACCGACAAAGACCATGGTTCGTAGGTCTTTCCGTGGATAAACACTTCGTCAATTTTTGTAGGATATGTTATGGGAGTTTTTCAGTGGAAAACGACCGATGCAAAGTGTGAGCCATAGATCAGCCTACGGTCCGTCGATAGATATAGTTGAATGCACCTGTAGATTTTTGAAAAACAGATTTTTGTTTGTTTTGTATACGTGGTGTTACAGACTGATGCAATACTTAATAATCCCACACGGATCTATTTTATGCATCCATGTATATTTGTTGCCTCCCCTATGCTCTATGCCTCTGCATATATGATATCTCCTCTTTCATTTCGTATACAAAAACTATAAACACTCTGATCGCGTTTCCTTCACTAGATCCATCCATGTTACAAGTAAACTAACCCTGTATTGGCATCTTACACCTCACGATTAGATAATGTATGTTGGACGAATATCTCTGAAGTGTATCCACCATTTCTGACCAATGTTTTGACATCCTTTCGATCCATAGGAATTTGATCCTTTTTAGTTGATCTATTCCCAATTGGCATTAATAATACATAAACTTACAAGTTATCACCTTCACATGTTTTATAACATTTATTACACTTCCATAATTCCCACATTATGATTGCAGGGACTACCTTTAGTATTTGATCTTATTTTTGTGAAATCTTGTGCTCCCATCATCTATAACTGGTTTGTTTTAATTTCTTGTTAGGCTGAGACTTAAACGCAAGAAGAGAAATGCTTGCATAGATTTTTTTCTATGGGAGCTGCTAGTAAAAGATAAGACATGTCTCCAATTGACCTTCCTCACAACAGTAACATTTCGATACTAGATATATCCTCAATTTCTTTAAATTATCATATGTGGCTATTCTCCCCCTTTAAACCCTCCATGGGAAAAAACCAATCATGAATAGAAAACCCTTTACCTTCATATAATTAATCCATTCATTCATTGACAGTTTTCTTTTCATGCCGTTATAGGTTGATTGACAATGAAATCCCCTTTAATGTTATGCATCACCATGCTTTGTTAGTGCTATTTTCCTTGAGAATTGGCCTGATTTTTATTGTTGTATGTTGTACCATTTCCTCCGAAGTCACTGATCTCATCTTTTCTTCATTCCACTCATAATTTATGAAAAAATAATTTACCTTTAATTCCTCGTCTTGTCCCAACTCTCCTTCACTAAAGTATAATGCTCCTTGCATGGTCCAATTATCAAATCAAAAACTAGAATTTCCAGTTTTGATTTGCCACCATATATCATGTTCTACCTCCACCCTAATCTTAATCATCTTCTTCCAAACCTGTGAGGCTCTGAACTGTTCACAATTAACTGATGCATTTTGTTGCAGTACTTATTATAGATGTATTCAACCCATAAATAGTTTATGGATACTCTAGAGTTCCATCACAGCTTAGAAAGCAAGACTTTATTTATATCCTAAATCTACCTAAATCCAATTCCACCTTCATCTTTTGGAAGACACAAATCCCCCCATGCCACCTAGTGTACGTTTAACTCCACCCAGATTTCCCAAAAGAATTTAGTAGAAATTTGATGATTTTGCTCCATGACTTTCTTTGCTTGATTTATAGTTGATAACAAGTAAACTAGCATAGACTGAGGTACATAATTGACATAAATATACTTAACCTCCAAATGATAGGAATTTATTATGTCATGAGAAGATTATCATAGCAACTTTCCTAATCAAGTCTTCAAAATACCCAGAGATGCTCCTCTCATAAAATATTGGACATCCCAAATAAAGAAAAGGAAAAGTTCTTTGTCTTATCCCAGCTAACCTCCTCGGTCTGATTTCCTCAATAAGAGGTGTTTTCTCATGAAAATTAAAGCAACTCGTATATTTATTAAATCATTTAACCTGAAGTACTTCCATACTCTTTTAGCACTTGCATTATTTGGATCACTGAACTTCTTTCCCATAGAAAAAAAAGATGGTATAATCTAGTAGTATAGATGAATCTCTGGACTTCACTGTGGAAAATTATATCCCTTATAATATGCATCCGCATGTAAGTTGTTGCTAGGACCTCTACTGCAATAATTAAAAGAGTAGGGGATAGAGGATCTCGCTGCCTCAATCCTCTCGAAGATCTGAAAAACCATGTTCCCTACAATTAATCAGAATTGAATACAAGTTGTTGGGCATAATCTTCCATATCATAGCAAAAATAATTTCAGAGAAACAGAATCTTCTCATCACTTTGGTTAAGAATTTCCCTGAATCTCGGTCATATGCCTTGGTCATATCCAGTTTCACATCAACGTTAACATTTTATTCCTCATATTCATATATCTTATTATTTCTTGTCTCAACAATACATTCTCAGTGATACTTCTACACTTCACCAAGCCTAACTTGGTTGGAGAAATTAAATTGGGTAAGACCAGCAGAATTCTTTCATGAACCACTCGTGAAAACATCTTATTCCGAAAATAGTAAGGCTTAGTGGTTTGATATTTGAGAAGCTTCGTACTGATTCTTTCTTGGGTAGCAAAACTATGTTGGTACGGATAACGAATTTTTACATCTCCTGCCCGTAGAAAAAAGCTCTTACTAACTAGTAACATCATCCCATATGTTCTCCCAACAACACTTAAAAATGCCCTGTTAATCCATCCGGCCCACAAGCACTGCTCCTAATCAATCAAATACCACTTTTTCACTTCATCCTAATCTAGAAGCCTACTCATTGCCTCATTTTCGTTATCTGATATACTCTTTTGAATCATATCAATCACGGCACTGTTCGTTTCCTTTATTTTTACATGAAATTGTTCTTCGAAAAATACCACAAACACTTGACCAATCTGTTCATTTGTTTGCAACGTAATTTCTTGGTCAGTCACTATTTGACCAATATGAAACTTCTTCCTTTTCCCTTTAACATATGAATAGAAAAATTTCTTAGTTCAAACCCCATCTTAAAACCATTTCATCCAAGTCTTTAGACTACACAAACCTTCTTCAACTTGCAAATATTTCTTCAATTCTTCTTTTACATTGCTCAATTCTGCCTTGTTGCTTGCAGATGGTTGTATTTTCAATTGTATTTCCTTGACCTTTATCACATATTCTATGGTGGAAATTTGTTGAAAAACATTTCCATAGGCAGATCTACTTTAAGATTACAGTGCTTTCTTAACTCTCTTCATTTTAGCACGGAACTCTATAAAAGGGTTCCCAACAAAGTCCACAATTTTCTTAAACTCTTTGTGCTTGCTCAAAATATTCAAGAATCTTAAGGGCTTTATGAACATCTCCTCTCTTGAGCTACAACTCATGTACATATGTACATGGTCAGACCCCAATTTGATCAGATAATGCACTTCAGATGTTGGGAACAAATCCATTATTCCTGATTCACCAGAATACTATCCAACTTTTTAAAAATACAATCCTCCACTATTCGTCCATTCCACCATGTGTATTTACTCCCTAATGTTCACACCTCTATTAACGCACATGCATTGAGACATGATGTAAACTCCAAAGGTTCATTATGTGTAAATGCAAGGCCTCCTAGTTTTTCTTGCTCATTAAGAGTAACATTGAAATCTTCATCGACGTAGGTTATAGCTTTGAGTGGTAATGGCTTAACATTGGTTTTTTCAGTCTTTGGGATTACACATATATTGGTGCGGATGGAGTTACCAGTCAACCTACCTCAGAGGGAGGTTGGCTGCTGGCCGAGGTGGCCATTGGAGCGTCTAAAAGTAGAGTTTCACGGTGTAGGATTACGTTTCCTAGAGAGCATCTATAACCATGTTTTTAGTTCATTTCATCAATTATACCAAAAATAATATTGATATTCACAAATCATGAGCTCTTATCTATCTCGTCATTCAAAACACAAATCTTCAGCAAGTTCTTCTTTGTTCAAAATCTGTTTGCTCCTCTTCGTTCCAATTTGTAGCAAATGAGTTTCTTAAAGTCGAAATACCTGAGACAAACTTCAGTATGATCGAGAAACTTCTCATGTTTAGTTAAGATGATTATAACTACATTGCATATATTACAATTGTTAGTGTATGTTTTTCTTTTATAGAAAAAAATATCAGAAAAAATATTTACATTAACAAATAAAGAGAATCAAAGCTTGATGATCAAAACTAAAATAAGGATATCTTAATTATTAGTGTTATTTTTTTTCTTATTAGAAAAGATAGCAGAAAAATTATAATCAAGAAAATTCTAATAATCATTTAAGATGATCAAAACTAAAATAAAGAAATAATAATTATTAGTGTTATTTTTTTCTTATTAGAAAAGATAGCAGAAAAAATATGTACATTAACAAACAAAGAAAATCAAAGCTATATGGTTAGCCCATAGCTCAAAATACGTATTAACACACACAATAGAAAAATAGGTTCTCGTAACAAAAAATTTTAAAGAATACCCAACAATCATAAAAAAAAATTATAGAGTTTCAAACACTTCTAAAACCCATTGACTTACAAATTTATGAATGTCGTTTGCATCAACTGAAACATATCATAAAAATAAAACAAGAAAAACATCAGTATTACTTATCCAACATAGACGCAAATAACTACATTCTTCAATAGATAATTGATATTTTTTTCTAGCTATAACATCAACCATAAGAAAAGAGAAGTGAAGGTAATGAAAAAAGAAGATATTTGGGGGTAACGAAAAAAAAGTGTTGAGTGTAAAGAAAATAGAATGATTTTTCTATTTGTTTTTTTAATAGATAAGTGCAACGGAATAAAGTTACACTTTTGGGTGGAGAAATCTTTTCTTGGATACAACAATCAGAGTTACTAATGAATTGCTGACACACACTCAACAATCCTCTCTTTTTCATAACCCGGCCCCCAATTCTCTCTTCTATGGTTCAGGTTATCACAAACAAAAAATTCAATTTTCTAATATAGAGGGTAGAGATTTCTGCCCAGGTTGGACTAATGATGCTAATTTTTTTCTTGTTTGGTTTGTATAAAATATTTCGATTAATCAAAATGACAATAATGTTTTAGGTCACTGTATGCTAAAAGTGTTTGAAAATCTATAATTTGTTATGGTTTTTGATATTTCTTCACAATTTTGTGTTAAGAAAATATGTTTTTGTGTTGTGCTTTGTTTATGGCTATTTTATTCTTTTGGATTATCATCAACCTTTGATTTTCTTTTTCTGTTTCATGAATATATTTTTCTACTATTTTTTCTAAAAGGCATAAAATTAAATCAACAATTTTCATATCGGCATTTTTTTTTTGATCATGTTAACTAACCATGAGAATTTTCTTGATTAAAGTGATGTGAGTCTCAAGTAATTCAATTTCAAGAGGACTTGCTCATATTCACAAATCATGAGTTCTCCTTCATCTTCACAGTGAAAACAACAATATTTATCAAGCTCTTCTTTGTTGAAAATCTTTTTGACCCTCTTCATCGCAATTTGTAGTAATGACTTTCTTGAAATTGAATTACCAAAGACCAGTTCACTATAATAAAAAAAATTCATATGTTCCGTTAAGATAATCAAAACTAAAATAAAGATATGATAATCATTAGTATAATCTTTTTACTTTTAGAAAAAATAGCAGAAAAAATACATACATTAACAAACAAAGAAATCCAAAGCTAGATGATTAGCCAAGAGATTTAAATGCAGATTGAACAACACAATAAAAACCAGGTTTTCTTCACACAATTCTAGACAGCTCCCAACGATCATAATCAAATTATAGAATTCAAACACTTCTATCACCCATTGATAAAAAATTATGACTATCTTTTGGATCAACTGAAATATACCTAAAAAATAAAATAAGAAAAACATCAGCATTACTAGTCCAACATAGACGCAAATCGCTACATTTTTCAATAGAAAGCTGAATTTTTTCTAGCAATAACATCAAACATAGAAAAGAGAATTGGGGGTGATGGAAAAAAATAGAGAAGAGAATTAGGGGTAACGAAATAAGAGAGAATTGAGTGAAAAGAAAATAGAAAGATTTTTCTATAAAGGTTTTTTTTTAATAGAAGAGTTTAATTGAACAAAGATATACTTTTTGGATTGGAGCAATGTTTTCTTGGATACAACAATCAGTTGCTTATGAATTGCTGACACACTCAACAATCCTATCTTTTTTCATTGCACCCCCCCCCCCCCCATTTCTCTCTTTTTTTCTTTACCACCAAATCTCTCTTCTTTAATTCATGTTATCAGTAAAAAAAAATTAATTTGGTATTATACAAGGTAGCGATTTCCGTCTAGGTTAGACTAATGATGTTGATTTTTTTTTAGTATGATTTGTATGACATATTTCAATTAATCAAAATGACATTCACGTTTTAAGTCAATGGGTTCTAGAAATGTTTCAAAATCTGTAATTTGTTATGATTCTTGCTATTTCTTCAGAATTTTGTGTAAAGAAATTATGTTTTTCTGTTGTGCTTTCTTAATGAGTATTTTATTCTTTGGGTTAATCATCAAGCTTTAATTTTATTTGTCTGTATAATGAATATATTTTGCTACTATCTTTTCTAAATGAGAATTTTAAACTGACAATTGTCATATCTACATTTTAATTTTTACCATCTTAACTAACCATGAGAATTTTCTTGATTATAGGGATTTGATTCTTAGGTAATTCATTTTCGAGAGACTCATCTACTACAAAGTACAAAGGAGAGAGGCAGTAAGATTTTCAACAAAAAAGAACTTGTAGAATATTGGTGCTTTGAATGTAAAGATGGAGGTGAGATCTCATAATTTGTGACAATGGGCAAGTCGTTTTACTAAAAAAACAAATTTTGTTTTTGTTATAATTGATGAAATAAACTAGAAACATGGTTGCCATTTTAGAAACATTTTTATGATAACTATGTAACTAGTTTATTTCATCAAATATACCAACTATAAAATTGATTTTCACAGCAAAAGGACTTGCTCATAGTGACAAATCATCAACTCTCCTCTATCTCTACATTGGAAACACAAATCTTCAACAAGTTTTTCTTTGTTGAAAATCTTTTTGATTCTTTTCATAGCAATTTGTAGTAATGATTTTCTTGAAATTGAATTAGCAAAGGCGAGTTCACTATAATCAAGAAAAAATTCTTATGTTCAATTCAGATGATCAAAATTAAAATGCATATATGATAATTATTACTATAATTTTTTTCTTTTAGAAAAAATAGCATAACAATATATACATTAACAAACAAATAAAAACAAAGGTAAATGATTAGATCATAGATTGAAATACATATTAACAAGATAGAATAGAAAAATAGGTTCTCTTGGTGCAAAATTTTAAAGAACTACCAACAATCATAACAAAATTATAGATTTTCAATCACTTCTGGCATCCATTGACCAAAAAAATTGTGAATGTCATTTAAATTAACAGAAAGATATCATAAAAAATAAAACAAGAAAAATATCAGCAATACTGTCCAACATAGACGCAAATCCTTACATTCTTCAATAGAAAAATGAATGTTTGTTATTAAGCAATAACATCAACCATAGGAAAGAGATTTGGGGGTAATGAAAAAAAAGGAAAAGAATTGGGGGTAACGAAAAAAGAGAGTATTGAGTGTAAAGAAAATAGAACGATTTTTCTATTAAGCTTTTTTTAATAGAAGAGTCAAATTGAAGAAAGTTATACTTTTTGGATTGGAAGAACCTTTTCTCTGATACAACAACCAATTACTTATGAATTGATAGCACACACTCAACAATCCTCTCTTTTTTCATTTCCCGGCCCCTATTTCTCTATTTTCTTCATTACCACCAATTTTGTCTTGTATGGTTCATGTTATCACTAAACGTAAATTTTCAACTTTTTATTATAGAAGGTAGAGATTTCCATCTAGGTTGGACTAATGATGCTGATTTATTATCTCGTTTTGATTTGTATGACATATTTAGATTTATCAAAATGACATTCATGTTTAAGGTCAATGGGTATTACAAGTGTTTGAAAATATATGTTATAATTCTTGCTATTTCTTTAGAATTTTGTGTTAAGAAAAACATGTCTTTCGAATATTCTTTGTTAGTAGTTATTTTATTCTTCGGGCTAATCATCAAGCTTTGATTTTCTTTGTCTGTATCAGGAATATATTTTTCTACTATTTTTTGTAAAATGTAAAAATTTAAACCAACAATTTTCATATCGACATTTTATTTTTGATCATCTTAACTAACCATGAGAATTTTCTTGATTATAGTGATTTGAGTCTCAAGTAATTCAATTTCAAGAGAATCATCTTGTGCAAAGTAACGAAGAGGGGTAATAAGATTTTCAACAAAGAAGAACTTGTAGAAAATTAGTGCTTTGAATGTAAAGATGGAGAAGAGGTCATGATTTTTGACTATGGGCAAGTACTTTTGCTAAAATTTTTTCTTATTTTTGTTATAATCGATGAAATAAATTAGAAACATGGTTGTCATTTTAGAAAAAAAATTATGATAACCATGTTAGTTGTTATTTCATCAAATACACCAAATATAAAATTGATCTTATTAGCAAAAGGACTTTCTCATACTCACAAATCATAAGCAAGATTTTCTTTATTAAAAATCTTTTTGACTCTCTTCGTCGCAATTTGTAGTAATGACACTCTTGAAATTGAATTACCAAAGAGCAGTTCACTATAATCAAGAAAATTCATATGTTCTGTTTAGATGATGTAAACTAAAATGCATATATGATAATTATTAGGATAATTGTTTTTCCTTTAAGAAAAAATATCAGAAAAATATATACATTAACAAATAAAGAAATCAAAGCTAGATGATTAGCCAGGGAATTGATATACATATTAACTTCTCCTAACACAAATTTCTAAAGAACTCTCAATAATCATAATAACATTATATATTTCAAACACTTCTATTACCCATTTTTTCACGCCCCAAGCTACCCCAGAGATGCGGAGCAATGTTTTCTTGGATACAACAATCAGTTGCTTATGAATTGCTGACACACTCAACAATCCTATCTTTTTTCATTGCACCCCCCATTTCTCTCTTTTTTTCTTTACCACCAAATCTCTCTTCTTTAATTCATGTTATCAGTAAAAAAAATTAATTTGGTATTATACAAGGTAGCGATTTCCGTCTAGGTTAGACTAATGATGTTGATTTTTTTTTAGTATGATTTGTATGACATATTTCAATTAATCAAAATGACATTCACGTTTTAAGTCAATGGGTTCTAGAAATGTTTCAAAATCTGTAATTTGTTATGATTCTTGCTATTTCTTCAGAATTTTGTGTAAAGAAATTATGTTTTTCTGTTGTGCTTTCTTAATGAGTATTTTATTCTTTGGGTTAATCATCAAGCTTTAATTTTATTTGTCTGTATAATGAATATATTTTGCTACTATCTTTTCTAAATGAGAATTTTAAACTGACAATTGTCATATCTACATTTTAATTTTTACCATCTTAACTAACCATGAGAATTTTCTTGATTATAGGGATTTGATTCTTAGGTAATTCATTTTCGAGAGACTCATCTACTACAAAGTACAAAGGAGAGAGCGATAAGATTTTCAACAAAAAAGAACTTGTAGAATATTGGTGCTTTGAATGTAAAGATGGAGGAGAGATCTCATAATTTGTGACAATGGGCAAGTCGTTTTACTAAAAAAACAAATTTTGTTTTTGTTATAATTGATGAAATAAACTAGAAACATGGTTGCCATTTTAGAAACATTTTTATGATAACTATGTAACTAGTTTATTTCATCAAATATACCAACTATAAAATTGATTTTCACAGCAAAAGGACTTGCTCATAGTGACAAATCATCAACTCTCCTCTATCTCTACATTGGAAACACAAATCTTCAACAAGTTTTTCTTTGTTGAAAATCTTTTTGATTCTTTTCATAGCAATTTGTAGTAATGATTTTCTTGAAATTGAATTAGCAAAGGCGAGTTCACTATAATCAAGAAAAAATTCTTATGTTCAATTCAGATGATCAAAATTAAAATGCATATATGATAATTATTACTATAATTTTTTTCTTTTAGAAAAAATAGCATAACAATATATACATTAACAAACAAATAAAAACAAAGGTAAATGATTAGATCATAGATTGAAATACATATTAACAAGATAGAATAGAAAAATAGGTTCTCTTGGTGCAAAATTTTAAAGAACTACCAACAATCATAACAAAATTATAGATTTTCAATCACTTCTGGCATCCATTGACCAAAAAAATTGTGAATGTCATTTGAATTAACAGAAAGATATCATAAAAAATAAAACAAGAAAAATATCAAAGAATATCTTGTCCAACATAGACGCAAATCCTTACATTCTTCAATAGAAAAATGAATGTTTGTTATTAAGCAATAACATCAACCATAGGAAAGAGATTTGGGGGTAATGAAAAAAGGAAAAGAATTGGGGGTAACGAAAAAAGAGAGTATTGAGTGTAAAGAAAATAGAACGATTTTTCTATTAAGCTTTTTTTAATAGAAGAGTCAAATTGAAGAAAGTTATACTTTTTGGATTGGAAGAACCTTTTCTCTGATACAACAACTTGATTACTTATGAATTGATAGCACACACTCAACAATCCTCTCTTTTTTCATTTCCCGGCCCCTATTTCTCTATTTTCTTCATTACCACCAATTTTGTCTTGTATGGTTCATGTTATCACTAAACGTAAATTTTCAACTTTTTATTATAGAAGGTAGAGATTTCCATCTAGGTTGGACTAATGATGCTGATTTATTATCTCGTTTTGATTTGTATGACATATTTAGATTAATCAAAATGACATTCATGTTTAAGGTCAATGGGTATTACAAGTGTTTGAAAATATATGTTATAATTCTTGCTATTTCTTTAGAATTTTGTGTTAAGAAAAACATGTCTTTCGAATATTCTTTGTTAGTAGTTATTTTATTCTTCGGGCTAATCATCAAGCTTTGATTTTCTTTGTCTGTATCAGGAATATATTTTTCTACTATTTTTTGTAAAATGTAAAAATTTAAACCAACAATTTTCATATCGACATTTTATTTTTGATCATCTTAACTAACCATGAGAATTTTCTTGATTATAGTGATTTGAGTCTCAAGTAATTCAATTTCAAGAGAATCATCTTGTGCAAAGTAACGAAGAGGGGTAATAAGATTTTCAACAAAGAAGAACTTGTAGAAGATTAGTGCTTTGAATGTAAAGATGGAGAAGAGGTCATGATTTTTGACTATGGGCAAGTACTTTTGCTAAAATTTTTTCTTATTTTTGTTATAATCGATGAAATAAATTAGAAACATGGTTGTCATTTTAGAAAAAAAATTATGATAACCATGTTAGTTGTTATTTCATCAAATACACCAAATATAAAATTGATCTTATTAGCAAAAGGACTTTCTCATACTCACAAATCATAAGCAAGATTTTCTTTATTAAAAATCTTTTTGACTCTCTTCGTCGCAATTTGTAGTAATGACACTCTTGAAATTGAATTACCAAAGAGCAGTTCACTATAATCAAGAAAATTCATATGTTCTGTTTAGATGATGTAAACTAAAATGCATATATGATAATTATTAGGATAATTGTTTTTCCTTTAAGAAAAAATATCAGAAAAATATATACATTAACAAATAAAGAAATCAAAGCTAGATGATTAGCCAGGGAATTGATATACATATTAACTTCTCCTAACACAAATTTCTAAAGAACTCTCAATAATCATAATAACATTATATATTTCAAACACTTCTATTACCCATTTTTTCACGCCCCAAGCTACCCCAGAGATGCGGAAATGGAACTAGGACCACAAGACTCCTAAGCTAACCCTGTTTGCATGATCATGAACATACTATAGATAATAAATTGTTACGGAAACTAAATCATAATTTATAATAAAAAGATAAGGAATACCAATATACTAAATGTGATATAGTATGAAAATGATGAGTTTAATACAATGAAGTTACTAACTCAACACTATGCTGAAACTGACGATGTCTGAAATAAGCCTCTAAAATGGACTTGAAATTCTGGTACAAGTCCCAGATAAATTTAGCAAAAACTGAAAATAAATGACTAAAGACTGAAATGAAACTCATGACTGTTGTCCTCGGAGAATGAGAACTCACCACTTATCTGCTGAACTGGAGATCGGATATAGATCTATGCATGATCTAGATGCTGAGAATCTGAGCCTACATCACGATAATATGTAGTGCACGTAAGCATCAGAAAAGAGGGTTAAGAATGTTGAAAAAATGAATCAAAATAAGTGAGGTCATCGAGGATTGATCGCGTGACCTCATGATGTTAAAAACCATGAAAGAAAAGAATAAAAAAAATGTGGTGAAGGGGATTAAAAGCATGGTATTGAATGGAAAATGTAACTTAAAATAAAAAAATAAGAAATGAGAGGATTAGGATTTGAACCCACCAACCCTCAATAAGATTTAAGGAAGAGTAAAAGAAAAAAAAAACTAAAATATGAGTCGTGGGAATCGAACCCACGACCTCTAGGCAGTGAAGGAGAGTAAAGAAAATGAAAGAAAAGAAATGTGAGGCGTGGGAATCAAACCCACGACCTCTAGGAAACGAAGGAGGGTCAAAGGAAATGAAAGAAAAGAGATGTGAGGTGTGGGAATCTAACCCACGACATTCTAGGCAGATTTCACGAGAAAAATTAAAAGAAATTAAAGAGGGGCTATCGCGGTTTGAACCCACAACCCCTCAGACAAAGGAGAGAAATTTAAAGGCAATGAAAATAAAAAGTAAATGAGGTTGTGGGGTACTATACCACATCCTCTTAGTTCCCTTAAGCGAAAAATGAAGAGAGAAATTTAGGGGAAAATAAAATGAAGGCATTGGGGATCGAACTTGGGTCCCCAAGCTGTATCTATCAAACCAAAATGAAAAAAAAAATGTAAGTGTTGTTCAAGGGATTTCAAAACTGGGTTCCCTTGCCGAAATTCCGTATTGATTCATAAGTCATACGTGAATTAAATGTTCAGGAATAATGTTTCCTGCTTAGATCAAATTGAGATATTGGCATACATACAAGATGGATAAGTGTTGTAGCAGATAACCTTAGGAAAGATATGAATCACTTAAACAAACTATGGATGAAGCCTAACGGATTGTATGTATAGATCCATAAGTCTAACATACATTTTAAAAAAATTAACAAGTGAACCTAAGATGTATGTAAGGAAATGATGTAACCCTAGAAGGCTTAAGTAAGTGTATAAAACACACTAAATGGCAAAGTGCATTGGCATATGATGAAACGAATATCATGTAATGAAATGATGAAACCCTAGAAGGGTTACGTAAGAGTCTGAAACACAGAAAGAGTCAAGTACATTGGCATATGATGAATTGAACATTCACATAAAAAGGGGTTAGTAATTATGAAAAACAAATGTGCTAATGTTAATCAATGTGGTCACAACATGATATGAGACAAATGTAAAAGATGGGAGCACTCCCAAATGAGCCTAAGTAAATGTTACCAAAATGTACTCACCTATGAGAGTATTGATATTAACACACCTAATACTAATGATTAGACCAGTCTCTATGTACACTCTAATTAATGTATTGATATTAACAAACTTAATACTAATGATGAGATGAGAAATCATCTAGTGCGCTATGATGTTCTCATACTAGAAGCCAACTTCCATGTTATATGAGTTGAATATAATGGAATTTTGTACTGAGCACCGATAAACTAGCTATGAGCAGTGATGCCTTTTTTCGGGAAGGGCGGAGGTTCACGTAACTCTCATGACATGAGATTGTCTGTCATGCAAGGTTTGGGTCTTCTATATCTCCTAGTCTTCGAACCTATACTGCCAAAATAGGGATATGGAAAGTTTCAATTCCCATGTACGCTAGCATGTTTTGGGTCACTTTGGCCGGTGATTCCACCTGTTTTAAATGTGGGGTTTCTTGACATTGGATTCATGATACTCATATGATCTATGTCGGTTAAAGGTAAAAGTTCCCAATGAATAAATGAATGAGGCTAGCCTCAAATGATGCACATAATGAAATGAATGGTATCAAAGGTGTTATGGAAGGATGATCAAGAGGTGAGCTAGTCAAGGTGAACCAACAGAATGTTCAAAGGGAGAACCCACCAGTACGTAGCATGGCTGACAGGCAACGAGAGTTTACAAGGATGAATCCTCCTATTTTCAAAGGGTATAAGAATTCAGAGGAACCCAGGGAGTATCCCCATGAAGTTTGTGATATTATCTAGGTATGCCACTTCTCTTGTGTCTAAAAAAAAACAAGATCTGTAGATTCATGACAGGGATTGTTGAGGATCTCGAGTAGGAGTGTAGGGCAGCTATGATGCATGATAGCATAGATCTTTCCAAGCGTATGGTCAATGTTGAGCAAGTGGAGGAAAGAAGTAAGAGGTAGCACACTAGGGAAGGGAACAAGTCAAGGCAAGTTGAGAAAATTTTTTAATGGAACGATAGTACTAAAATCAGGAATAAGCCCAGGTTTAAGAAGGAACTCTCCAACCAAGGGGAGTCAAGTTCGTCCAACGATTACTATGATAAAAATTCCGAGTCCAGAGTTAAGAGAAACAATAAAGTAGATTAACCTCGTGAGAGACCACCTTGCAGGAAGTGTGGCAAACTACATTGAGGAGACTGTGTGATGGGCACTAACGCTTGTTAAAGTTGTGTTAAACCAGGTCACATGGTGAATAATTGTGCACTTAGGTAAAGTTAAGGACAAGGAAATGAAAGAGTTCAGTCTAATGGTCAAAGTGAAGAGGCTCCAAGGAGGCAACGATTATTCGCACTCAAGTCTAGGTGTGCAGGGGAAGTCACCTCTGGTGAAGTCTCAAATGAGTATCTTTAATTAGTCCTTCATGTATTTGACTGTTTATGGTGTGTATCCACTAGTATGAGGTTAATATTTTTGATTCATCGTGTTGGTTTCCGATTTGTATGATTTATATGTTAACTTATGTTGTATGCATTGATGAGACTAGTTTAAGAAATAATTCCTTAGTCTATTAATGTGAAACTACTAGTAGGTTCCGAGGATGTGCACCATTATGTTAATATGTGCATCAGATATTCACCAATGAGGAGTATTGGATTACCTATGCATGCGTACGTTCTACAGATGACTTATTTATTGTTTGTAAAGAGTAGTTTCATGCGGGAAAAATGTTATTAAGGGGGTTATAATGTAACAACCCTAAAAATGGATAAAATAAGAAATGTATAATCTGTCAAGAAGACCTATGATTAGACCAGGGTTCACACGGATTGATGCGCATAGAACCAGACTTCGGAACCCTTGCTACAACCAAGCCAACTAACTTAGGGAATTACTTGATTTTTGAAAGGTTGGTTCCAACCATGTAGCGCTCTCGAATACGAAGAATTACTTGAAGGAGTCTTTACAGGATTTAAAAAGGGAAAATCTTAGGTTTGGAAGGTCTAGGGGTAAAATGCTCTTTTTCCAAGCTAAGAGTTGTATCATAATTACCCTAAATATATAATTAATTATTTAATTAATAAGGTGGAGAGGTATTTTTTGGTGAGAGGGCCGAATTTGGGATCTTGATCAGAAGTATTGCTCCACCCAGGTTCGAACCTTGGTGGAACCAATGTTTTAAATTGATTTTCATTTAATATATTGAATTATTATAATTAATTAATTCTTATTATTCATTATCTGATTTAAAATAAAATAAAAATCATATTTTTATTTAATAAACAAAACCTTATTGAGTAAGTCCTAAAACTAGAGTCCTAAGCCTCCTACAACTCCCACTCTCTGCCAAAATACGATAAAAAATCATAAAAATAAACCATGTTCTTCACACCTGAAGAACTCACACGAAATCACAATAAAACAAACGTTAATCGCATGATAGGCTAAGGGAGGTTGTCATTCAAGTGGAGTTAATATTGAGGAGCCTTAGACGTGTTCTTGGGTGAAATTTTAGGGAAGAAAGTCAAGATTTTAACATCAAAAAGGTATGGGTTCTCTTCTCTCTGTGTCCCTTTCCCAAGTGACCCCTTAAGGTTCAGAATATTCATTCCGAAAACTAGGATTGATGCCCGTTGCATGTCCATGTCACTAGCTCCCATTAAATCATAGGTTGGTTATGTTTGCTGGTAGGAAAAAAGGGATGAAACGTGTTTTTGTGATGATTATGTGTTTAAATGTATATTTGGAATTATGAGACTTATGTTGATGTTTCTGAAAATATAACTACGTGTGTATGTGTGTGTTGTCGTTGCTATTGTTCACGGTTTAGGATATGAAATGGGATGATAGTTCTTTATATTTCATGTACACATGTTAATGTAAATGTGATGTTTAGATGAGCTGAAATGTGGCTGATTTGAGGGATATGTCTTGGCTTAACGAATACATGAAGACTCATCTAAAACATTCGAAATGCACTAAGAAATTCCCCTAAGAAATAAGGTGTAACTTGATTAAATGATGCTAAAAAATTAAAAGAAAATTTCCAGCTTCTATTGATGAATTTCGGTCAGCAAAGAGGGTACAAATTTTTGAAAAAAATTAATTAAAATAAGCGAGGTCATGAGGATTGAACCCGTGACCTCACCATTTTAAAAACCATGAAAATAAGAAGTAAAAAGAAATATGGTGAAGGGGATTCGAACCATGGTATTGGATGGAAAATGTAACTTAGAAGGAAAAATAACAAATGAGAGGAGTGGGATTCGATCTCCCACCATCTCTTAATTAGATTTAAGGAAGATTAAAAGAAAAAACAATTGAGGCATCGGACTCGAATCCACGACCCCTAGATTATGAAGGAGAGTAAAGAAAATGAAAGAAATTAAATGTGAGGCGTGTGAATCAAACCCATGACCTCTAGGCAGTGAAGGATAGTAACAAGAAATGAATGAAAAGAGATGTGAGGAGTGGGAATCGAACCCACGACCTCCTAGGCAGAATTAAGGAGAAAAATTAAATGAAATTAAAGAGGGTTGTGGGGGTTTGAACCCATAACCCCTCGGCAAGAGGAGAAAAATTTAAAGGCAATGAATATAAAAAGTAAATAAGGTTTGTGGGGGTTCGATCCCACATAATCTTAGTTCCATTAAGCGGTAAATGAAAAGAGAAATTAGGGGAAAATAAAATGAAGGCATTGGGGCTCGAATTTGGGTCCCCAAGCCGTATGGATCAAACCAAAATGAATAAAAAATTGTAAGTGTTGTTCAAGGGATTTGAAAACGAGGTTCCCTTTCCCAATTTCCGTATTAATACATAAGTTCTATTAGCGGTGATGCCTTCTTTCTGGAAGGGCAGACGTTCATGTAACTCTCATGAGATGAGACTTTCTATCATTCCGGATATGAGTCTCCTTATATCTCCTAGTCTTCGAACCTATATTGCAAATATAGGGATCTGGAGGTATTCAATTCCCATGTACACTATCATGTTTTGGAACACTTTGGCAGGTGATTCCACCTTTTTTGTTATGGGGTTTCATGCTAGTGGATTTCATGATGCTCGCATGATCTATGTCGGTTAAAGTTAAAGTTCCCAATGAATGAACGAATGAGGCCATCCTCAAATGAGGCACATATTGAAATGAATTGTACCTAAGGTTCAAGGGCAGGATAATAAAAAGGTGAGTTAGACTCAAGCAATAACGTTAGGTCATTCTTGGTCATGTCACAGAAAACCTGATGAAAATAAACTACATCCTAGGTATAGGTTATGTTCACACTAGCCTATGACCGAAATAAAATGAAGAACATATTAATGAATGAAGCAGACTTTGTGTTTGCTAATGAAGACTCCCAAGTTAAGGTCCCATATGTTGAGCATCATTTTTGGGAAGTCTTAATGTCAAGTCCATGATTCCAAGGTCTCATGGCATATGATTAACTAATATGAACAACATTATGTGTTATATGAATTATGATATGTGATTTGTGTATGCTGTTGTGTGCTATGTGCAAAATCTTAAGTATGATGGTGCATGTTACTCTCTTGGCATAACTTTACTAATCCAAATTTGGAATGTCCACTCACTTTCCTCATCTTAATTTGGCAAGTCCACTAACTTGACGTGCTATAATCATGTTGCTAGGAAAGAGTTATTCTTACTCATGCATGTCCTTAGTGTGTTCTTGCATATACCCATACTTAGTAAAAGTTTATACTAACCTTATACAACTCTAAACTTTTAGGTGCAGACACAGGTGGACGCTAGAGCTACAAGATCAACACTATAGCTATCCGGACATTGAGTATTCATTCAGATTTGATAGGCCCTCATGCTTTCGAGGATGCTTGCCCATTTACACTCTATCTTAGTCATAGGATTGAGCTAGTGGAGTATGTTCCGCTAGCGTTTCTTTCCCATTTTCTTTCAGACATTGTATGGGTGCCATTTTGGCAAGTACATCTTTATCATTATAATAAATTGCTTCTTTCATTTGATGATCTTAATGTTAGATGGTTAATGCTGAACAATTAAATATGCAATAGAATGTTTAGTAAGCATGTTAGGAAACAAAAACTTTCAAATTTTCCGCTAAAATTAACATAGATAAAGTAAGAATGACGTAAGTAGGCTTATCTACGACCTCTGAGAGGTCAACGATGTCGGTTTCGTGTAGGGTATAGATTCTGGTCGTGATAGTACTAATCATGTAGGATACAATAATGCTAAAATAAAACAAAACTGAACAAGCATTAAAGAAAAGAAAATAATCTGACATGATAAACTGAATTCTGAGCTAACTGGACACAATGACCAATTTATAACATGCTTAAACTGGATACTTAGTATATTGATATATGGTTAATGCTAGAGAGTCTGACTGAACTGTGGGAGCTACTAATAACTGTAACGACCTGTTTAGTCGTTTTAAGCAGCAGATGTTATTTCTGGAAAAACTAGGTGAGACTACGGATACCACGACAGACCGTCATGGGCACGACGGACCGTCGTGGGTGTCTCGTTCCAGAACACTTAGAATTCTGAAATTTGGGTATTAAAATCGACTCTCTGTAATCTGTGACGGACCTGCAGGACGTGCCGTCACAGCTAAGACGAACCATCGTGAAGTCCCGTTGCAAAACACTTCAACTCTTGAAAATTTGGTACGGGGAACGAGTCTCTGAACGTCATGACGGAAGTGCAGGACGGACCGTCGTATGCACGACGGGCCGTCACAGACTCCCTAAGTAAAACGAGTCTATGACAAACCTGCATGACGGACCGTCGCAGGCACGACGGGCCGTCACAGGTTGCGTAATCCCAGTCAGAATCGGATTTCTTTACACGTTTTAAGGGACGTTATGGACTATTCTTTCCTTAATTATAAAGATTGAGGGTTAATATTAATAAGTCTAATTACTTGGGGGATAAAAGAGGTAACTTTGAGTTAATTAGTGGGGTATTATTGTCATTCTTTTATTCTTAATTATATGCTAATTAGGGTAAAAGAAAGAGGGTTTTGAATAAGAAAAAGAGAAAGAACAAAGAGAGAGAGAGAGAGAGAGAGAGAGAGAGAGCAGTCGATCAAAGAGGAGAAAACAAAGCTTGGGAAATTGCTTGCTTGATCACTAGTCTTCGGTGGAGGTAGGTTATGGTTTTTTACGATATTCGTAGTGAACTCTTAATAGTGAATGATATGTATTGATAGTATTGTAAACCCTGCTATGTGCTTAATTGTATGCTTGCATGATTGTGATTATGAAATTGTGATGAATTAACAAGCATGACGAAGCTATTGAATCCTAAATCTTGTAAGAAATGCTAATTCACTTGTTAATGATGATGCCTTAGTGTAAAAGAAGGCTTGATATATTATATAATGAGATTGATGATGCCTTAGTATAAAAGAAGGCTTGATATATTATATAATGAGATTGATGATGCCTTAGTATAAAAGAAGGATTGATATATTATATAATGAGATTGATGATGCCTTAGTATAAAAGAAGGCTTGATGAATTAGGGGATCGGGTGCCACGTTCCGGTACCAGGATAGAAATAGAGGATCGGGTGCCACGTTCCGGTACCAGGATAGAAATAGAGGATCGGGTGCCACGTTCCGGTACCAGGATAGTATATGAGGATCGGAGTGTCACGTTCCGACACCAGGATAGAATATATGGATCGGGTGCCACGTTCCGGTACCAGGATAGAATATGAGGATCGGAGTGTCACGTTCCGACACCTGGATAGAATATGGATCGGGTGCCACGTTCCGATACCAGGATAGAATGAGGATCGGAGTGCCACGTTCCGGCACCAGGATAGAATATGGATCGGAGTGTCACATTCCGACACCAGGATAGTATATGGAGCGGAGTGTCACGTACCGACACAAGAGGAAGAAAGATAATGAATCTTTAAAGATAATGAATATACTCAATCTAATGAACCAATTCCCAAATGAGTATGGTATTGGGGCTTGAGTCCTCATGTGTGAACTTGACGGTAATTTTTAATGATATAGTACTTGTTGTTGCTACATGTTAAGTATCATAGTTGATTTTATGATATTACTTGATATATATTATCTTCTATTTTGAGTTGGCCGATGATATCTACCTAGTACTTGTGGTTGTACTGAACCCCTACATTTATGTTTTCTTCTTTGTTATTTGTGGAGTGCAGCAAACGTGCCATCGTCTTCAACTCAACAGTAGATCTAGCCAGTCTTCACTACCTTCGGAAATTCAGGGTGAGCTAATGCGTCTAGCTTGGACTGGATCTTCTTCTTCAAGTCTTGATGCCTTGAACTTCCGGCATGGACTAGCTTTTTAGTTATTTTTGTTCTTAGACATTTTTAGTTTAGTAATTTGAGGATAGATGTTCTTGTGATGATGACTTCCAGATTTTGGGGATAATAATAATAGTTTTGAATTGTTTTTATTAATGAGTTAAGTCTTCCGCATTATTTTCTGTTGTTATACATTGAAATGTTAAGGTTTAGATGGGTTGGTTCGCTCACATAGGAGGGTAATGTGGGTGCCAGTCGCGTCCCCGATTTGGGTCGTGACAAACTTGGTATCAGAGCATTAGGTTCATTGGTCTCATCACACAAGAACGAGTCTAGTAGAGTCTTAAGGAACGGTGGGGGGACGCCTTTACTTTTCTTTGAGAGGCTATAAGACTTTTGGAAAATTCCATTCTTTCATTCTTTCTTTCATGCTACTACTTGAGTCCAATTGGTATCTAGGTGATACAAATTGGTATCTGACCATCTTCACTCTATTTAGCAGATGGTTAGAACTAGAGCAACGACCGCACCAGCAGCAACAACGGCAAGACAAGAAACGACTGAGCCAGCCACTGGGGCTGTAGCTCGAGGAAGAGCACTGGCAAGAGGCCGTGGAAGAGGTCGTGGGAGGACGTCCTCTAGAGGAAGAGGACAAGCACCTAGCCCATCTGATGCTAGGGAGGTGACTCCTCCACCGACTGAAGAGGTGATAAGAGAGGGTGAGGAAGGGGAGAATGAGCAAGTCCAAAATGAGGAATTTCCACCCCAACCTACCCCAGAGATGATCAATCAGGTTCTTGCTTATCTTAGCGGGTTATCTGATCAGGGTCAGGCACCTCCAGTGGTTTCTGCACCAACACCTCCGGTTTTAGAGATATGACATGCGGCTACTATGGCTCCTCGTATGGATGCCTCATTGGACATAGGCACATTCCCACGTCTGACTACTGGGCCTATAATGACAAATGATCAGCATGAACTTTTCAGTAAGTTCTTGAAATTGAAACCTCCAGTCATTAAGGGTGTAGAATCAGAGGATGCCTACGATTTTCTGGTTGATTGTCATGAGCTACTACAAAAGATGGGTATAGTAGAGCGGTTTGGTGTCGAGTTCGTGAGCTATCAGTTTCAAGGGAACGCTAAAATGTGGTGGCGGTCACATGTCGAGTGTCAACAAAGAAAGCCACCACCTATGACTTGGGCATCATTCTCTAGCTTGTTTATGGAGAAGTATATCCCAAGGACTTTGAGAGATAGAAAAAGGGATGAGTTCTTGAGTCTAGAGTAAGGTAGAATGACGGTTAATGCATATGAGGCTAAATTTCGCGCACTATCCAGATATGCAACCCAACTTTGTTTCAGTCCACAAGAACGGATTCGCCATTTTGTGAAGGGGTTGAGGTCAGAGTTGCGGATTTCAGCCTTACAGGTAGCGGCTACAGCGAAATCCTTTCAGGAAGTGGTAGACTTTGTGATAGAGGTGGAAGGAGTGAAGCCAGATGACTTTACCACGACATCGACATCAAAAAGGTTTTGAAAGGGAGGTGAGTTCAACGGTTCGTATACTAGAGGACAGAGTTCTGGAGGCTACTCAGTTCGACCAATCAGTCTTCACTACAGACTGTAGTTGGGGGTCCACCTCAGACCCGTCAACACTTCTCTGAGAGGCCGATGCTTGAACCCAGAGAATGTTATGGATGTGGGGAGATTGGACACATTAAGAGGTATTGTCCAAAACAGAGTTACAGAACCCCACTAGCTAGAGGTAGAGGTGGTCATGTTAGAGGCCGTTATTCTGGAGGGCGTGGTGGCCGAGGTAATGGTGGTCACGAAAATGGCAGAGGTGAAGGGCAAACTGGAACCACAACTACGCAACATGGTAGGTGCAATGGACAGACAAATAATGGGGCCTATTGTTACGCTTTCCCTGGTAGATCTGAAGCGGAGGCGTCTGATGCTGTTATCACAGGTAATCTTTTGGTTTGTGATTGCATGGATTCTGTATTGTTTGATCCCGGATCCACATTTTCTTATGTGTCTTCTTTATTTGCTAATGGTCTAAATTTACATTGTGAATTACTTGACATGCCTATTCGTGTTTCTACTCCGGTGGGTGAGTCTGTGATAGTTGAAAAGGTATATAGGTCTTGTTTAGTGAACTTTGTGGGGAGCAACACTTATGTAGATTTGGTTATTTTAGAAATGGGTGACTTTGATGTAATTCTGGGTATGACTTGGCTTTCTCCGAATTTTGCGATATTGGATTGTAATGCTAAAACTGTGATGTTAGCCAAGCCTGGGACAGATCCGTTAGTGTGGAAGGGCGACTACACTCCCAATCCGGTTCGTATCGTGTCCTTTATTCGTGCTAAGAAGATGGTTAGTAAGGGTTGTTTAGCTTTCTTGGCACATCTCAAGGATGACACTACCCAAGTACGTTCAATGGAGTCGGTTTCGGTAGTACGTGAATTTTTAGATGTGTTTCCTGCAGATCTTTCTTGTATGCCCCCGGATAGGGATATTGATTTCTGTATTGATCTTGAACCGGGTACTCGCCCCATTTCTATACCCCCTTATAGAATGGCTCTCGCGGAGTTAAGAGAGTTAAAAGCACAACTTCAAGAGTTGTTGAGCAAAGGCTTTATTAGACCAAGTGCATCTCCTTGGGGTGCTCCGGAGTTACTTGTGAAAAAGAAGGATGGGAGCATTCGGATGTGCATAGACTACAGACAACTGAACAAGGTAACTATTAAGAACAAGTACCCTATTCCTCGCATTGATGACTTGTTCGATCAGTTACAAGGTTCTTGTGTCTTCTCTAAAATTGACTTGAGATCCGGTTATCACCAATTGAAAATACGAGCAACGGATGTGGCAAAGACTGCTTTTCGAACGAGGTATGGGCATTATGAATTTGTGGTAATGTCTTTTGGTCTTATGAATGCCCCTGCTGCTTTCATGAGCTTGATGAACGGGATTTTCAAGCCATATTTGGACCTCTTTGTGATCGTGTTTATTGATGATATACTGATATACTCCAAGAGTAAGAAGGAACATGAGGAGCATTTGAGAATGGTGTTAGAGTTGTTGAGGAAGAGAAAGCTTTATGCCAAATTCTCCAAGTGTGAGTTTTGGCTAGATTCAGTGTCCTTCTTGGGACACGTGGTTTCTAAGGATGGAGTGATGGTGGATCCATCTAAGATTGAGACGGTGAAAAATTGGGTATGACCTACTAATGTGTCAGAAATAAGGAGTTTTGTGGGGTTAGCTAGTTACTACCGCCGATTCGTCAAGGGATTCTCTTCTATTGCTTCTCAATTGACGAACATGACTAAGCAGAATGTTCCATTTGTATGGTCAGATGAATGTGAGGAAAGCTTTCAGAAGCTTAAGACTTTGTTGACTACCGCTCCAATTCTTACCTTGCCAGTAGAGGGTAAAAACTTCATTGTTTATTGTGCTGCATCCTATTCTGGGTTGGGTACAGTGCTAATGCAAGAGAAGAATGTGATTGCTTATGCTTCGAGGCAATTAAAGGTGCATGAACGTAACTATCCGACCCATGATTTGGAGTTGTCCGCGGTAGTATTTGCACTAAAGCAATGGAGACACTATTTGTATGGGGTTAAGTGTGAGGTCTATACGGATCATCGTAGCCTACATTATGTCTTTACTCAGAAAGATTTGAACTTGAGACAGAGGAGATGGATGGAACTACTGAAGGACTACGACATCACTATCTTGTATCATCCGGGAAAAGCAAATATTGTGGCGGATGCTTTAAGTAGAAAGGCCAGAAGCATGGGAAGTCTAGCTCATTTGCAAGTTTCTAGGCGCCCATTGGCTAGAGAGGTTCAGAATCTGGCTAATGATCTTATGAGGTTAGAAATAAATGAGAAGGGAGGATTTTTAGCTTGTGTGGAGGCGAGATCTTCTTTTCTTGACAAAATCAAGGGAAAACAGTTCGATGATGAGAAGCTAAGTCGAATCCGAGATAAAGTGTTACAAGGAGAGGCTAAAGAAGCAACAATTGATGAGGAAGGTGTTTTGAGGATTAAGGGAAGGGTATGTGTACCCCGCATCGATGATTTGATCACCACTATTCTGACAGAGGCTCATAGATCCGGATAATCTATACATCCTGGTGCAACCAAGATGTACCGCGACCTAAAGCAACACTTTTGGTGGAGTAGAATGAAGCGTGATAGTGTTGATTTTATTGCCAAATGTCCAAACTGTCAACAAGTAAAGTATGAGCACCAGAGGCCCGGAGGAACACTTCAGAGGATGCCCATTCCTGAATGGAAGTGGGAGAGAATCGCGATGGACTTCGTGGTTGGACTTCCTAAGACATTGGGTAAGTATGACTCTATTTGGGTGATTGTTGATAGGTTAACTAAGTCCGCTCATTTCATTCCGGTTAAGGTGACTTACAATGCCGAGAAGTTAGCCAAGATCTATATCTCAGAAATCATTCGATTGCATGGAGTTCCACTCTCCATCATATCAGATAGAGGTACGCAGTTTACTTCTAAGTTTTGGAGAACGTTGCATGCTGAATTAGGTACTAGATTCGACCTTAGTACTACATTTCATCCTCAGACCGATGGTCAGTCTGAGCGAACAATTCAAGTGCTGGAGGATATGCTTCGTGCATGTGTGATAGAATTTGGTGGCCATTGGGATAACTTCTTACCCTTGGCAGAGTTTTCATACAACTATAGCTACCACTCCAGTATTGACATGGCTCCATTTGAAGCATTGTATGGGAGGAGATGTAGGTCTCCCATTGGTTGGTTTGATGCATTTGAGGTCAAACCTTGGGGTCCCGATCTGTTGAGGGATTCTATGGAAAAGGTGAAATCTATCCAAGAAAAGCTTCTAGCGGCGCAAAGTAGGCAAAAGGAGTATGTGGATCGAAAGGTTAGAGACTTGGAGTTCATGGAAGGTTAACAAGTCTTGCTGAAGGTTTCACCCATGAAAGGGGTGATGCGGTTTGGAAAAAGGGGTAAGCTAAGTCCAAGGTATATTGGACCATTTGATGTACTAAAGCGAATAGGGGAGGTGGCTTATGAATTAGCCTTGCCTCAAGGGCTGTCCGGAGTGCATCCGGTATTTCATGTGTCCATGTTGAAAAGATACCATGGAGATGGAAACTACATCATCCATTGGGATTCAGTTTTGTTTGATGAGAATTTGACTTATGAGGAGGAACCGGTTGCTATTTTAGATAGAGAGGTTTGCAAGTTGAGGTCGAGAGAAATTGCATCCATCAAGGTTCAATGGAAGAATCGACCGGTTGAAGAGGCCACTTGGGAGAAGGAGGCAGATATGCAAGAAAAATACCCACATCTGTTTACAGATTCAGGTACCTCTTTTCGCCCTTGTTTTCCTTCTTTTGATCGTTCGAGGACGAACGATGGGTAAATTGGTATCTATTGTAACGACCTGTTTAGTCGTTTTAAGCAGCAGATTTTATTTTTGGAAAAACAGGGTGAGACGACGGATACCACGATGGACCGTCATGGGCACGACGGACCATCGTAGGTGTCTCGTTCCAAAACACTTAGAATTCGGAAATTTGGGTATTAAAATCGACTCTCTGTAATCTGTGACGGACCTGCAGGACGTGCCGTCACAACTACGACGAACCGTTGTGAAGTCCCGTTGCAAAACACTTCAACTCTTGAGAATTTGGTACGGGGAACGAGTCTCTGAACGTCATGACGGAAGTGCAGGACGGACCGTCGTATGCACGATGGGCCGTCACAGACTCCCTAAGTAAAATGAGTCTATGACGAACCTGCATGACGGACCGTCGCAGGCACGACGGGCCGTCACAGGTTGTGTAATCCCAGTCAGAATCGGATTTCTTTACACGTTTTAAGGGACGTTTTGGACTATTCTTTCCTTAATTATAAAGATTGAGGGTTAATATTAATAAGTCTAATTACTTGGGGGATAAAAGAGGTAACTTTGAGTTAATTAGTGGGGTATTATTGTCATTCTTTTATTCTTAATTATATGCTAATTAGGGTAAAAGAAAGAGGGTTTTGAATAAGAAAAAGAGAAAGAACAAAGAGAGAGAGAGAGAGAGAGAGAGCAGTCGATCAAAGAGGAGAAAACAAAGCTTGGGAAATTGCTTGCTTGATCACTAGTCTTCGGTGGAGGTAGGTTATGGTTTTTTACGATATTCGTAGTGAACTCTTAATAGTGAATGATATGTATTGATAGTATTGTAAACCCTGCTATGTGCTTAATTGTATGCTTGCATGATTGTGATTATGAAATTGTGATGAATTAACAAGCATGATGAAGCTATTGAATCCTAAATCTTGTAAGAAACCCTAATTCACTTGTTAATGATGATGCCTTAGTGTAAAAGAAGGCTTGATATATTATATAATGAGATTGATGATGCCTTAGTATAAAAGAAGGCTTGATATATTATATAATGAGATTGATGATGCCTTAGTATAAAAGAAGGCTTGATATATTATATAATGAGATCGATGAAGCCTTAGTATAAAAGAAAGCTTGATGAATTAGGGGATAGGGTGCCACGTTCCGGTACCAGGATAGAAATAGAGGATCGGATGCCACGTTCCGGTACCAGGATAGAAATAGAGGATCGGGTGCCACGTTCCGGTACCAGGATAGTATATGAGGATCGGAGTGTCACGTTCCGACACCAGGATAGAATATATGGATCGGGTGCCACGTTCCGGTACCAGGATAGAATATGAGGATCGGAGTGTCACGTTCCGACACCAGGATAGAATATGGATCGGGTGCCACGTTCCGGTACCAGGATAGAATGAGGATCGGAGTGCCACGTTCCGGCACCAGGATAGAATATGGATCGGAGTGTCACGTTCCGACACCAGGATAGTATATGGAGCGGAGTGTCACGTACCGACACAAGAGGAAGAAAGATAATGAATCTTGAAAGATAATGAATATACTCAATCTAGTGAACCAATTCCCAAATGAGTATGGTATTGGGGCTTGAGTCCTCATGTGTGAACTTGACGGTAATTGTTAATGATATAGTACTTGTTGTTGCTACATGTTAAGTATCATAGTTGATTTTATGATATTACTTGATATATATTATCTTCTATTTTGAGTTGGCCGATGATATCTACTCAGTACTTGTGGTTGTACTGACCCCCTACTTTTATGTTTTCTTCTTTGTTATTTGTGGAGTGCAGCAAACGTGCCATCGTCTTCAACTCAACAGTAGATATAGCCAGTCTTCACTACCTTCGGAAATTCAGGGTGAGCTAATGCGTCTATCTTGGACTGGATCTTCTTCTTCAAGTCTTGATGCCTTGAACTTCTGGCATGGACTAGCTTTTTAGTTATTTTTGTTCTTAGACATTTTTAGTTTAGTAATTTGAGGATAGATGTTCTTGTGATGATGACTTCCAGATTTTGGGGATAATAATAATAGTTTTGAATTGTTTTTATTAATGAGTTAAGTCTTCCGCATTATTTTCTGTTGTTATACATTGAAATGTTAAGGTTTAGATGGGTTGGTTCGCTCACATAGGAGGGTAATGTGGGTGCCAGTCGCGTCCCCGATTTGGGTCGTGAAATAACCGATGCTAAAACCACATGAGATTAATGTGGAGTCCGATGTATACGCCCCATCCAGAGTACCCAATATACCCAACAAAGGTATAAAGTCATGCAAACATGATCACTAAACTGATTGCCCAATGAGGGGACTTGCAACCTACTTGGCTAGTAGTTCAGGGACTATTGGGTACGCTAAACCCTAGTCCAACTCGGTATTATGCTACTCCCAATGAATTCTGTAAATTTATTGTTTATGTATGAGTTTCTGTAAATACTGGATAGCTCGAAACTGAACATGAAACTTGAGAATGCAATAATTAATCTGGTAATTATCATTTATAACTGAGGAATGTATATTTCAAGTGTCTGAAATATCTGACCTAGCATGTGTAATTCAAGAACTAAAGAACTACAAATCTAGGATTCTAAAATTCATGCAAATATCTGAATAATAACAAAATAATATGATTTTGCACATAAAACTAATAAATTCATAAAGTTCTGTCAAATTTGTAGAAACCTTAGGTTTAATCATGACAAGAAAATCAAGAATCTGACTTAAAACTAGGGGCCCAATGGGTGAAAGGAACCCAGTAGTGAATCCCCATACCGGGTGATGAAATCCACGGAAAATACTTATGTTTCGGGGCTGGAACTGATGGAACTTGTTGTTTTCTTTAACTAGGGTTCTTGATCTTTTTCTCTTATCTTGGTTCTAAATTTCTATGTCTTGATTTAATGATTTTACTTATATATGTTTTAATTATATTTCTAATCTTAAAATGACTAAAATATGATGATTTAGGGTCAAAACGATGTAACTTAGGGTTAAAATGGACTGGGAAATGTCAAAAGACTAACCCTAATGTCACCCTATATATATATATTCTCTTTTGGTTCAATGAATGGGGGATTTCTTTTTAGGGAGAAGCTTTTGGAGATACACATAGTGTTGCACAAAATTCTACAGAAATAGAATATTTTTTAGTAACAACTCAAACATTAGCATTCATGATCGCAAATTTATACAGAGTTTAAAACAAAGAGGCCAGAAATCACTGGTGTAGCGCTAGTTTTCTGGATTGGGTACTCTTCAAATATGCAGATATACTCCATTTATCGAGAGGTGGAATTTGTCTCAATATAACTCTTTGTAGTCCCTCTTCGCTGCACGAAAAAGGTTGTATCATATTCTTTATAATTATTTTTGCATGCTCTCTTGTCTCGAAATATTAATTTCATATTTGGAAAGCTTTTTGTTTGGTGTATCTTTGTTGTTAGCTACTCCTCAGTTTATAATTCTTGATATGATATATATATCTTCAGTCGTGTATCGAGTTGTATGTAATATCAAGTTAAAGTTATGGATTTATGCTAAATGTTGTGGTTTTTTTGTATCATGGGTTCGATTCGCTATGTCCCTTCCTCTTTTCGTTAGTTTGGCTTGTCGTGTGATTAACCTGCTCTCTATGAATCCTTTGTGGTTCCATCTTGTTCGATCCTGTGCTGATTAAAGCATTTAGGATGGAAGGTTTGTTTTGTTGGGTTTGAATGTCATATATAATTCATAGTCATTTAAATATCCAGTCGCTCATTTTTGTTTCCATAAGTTAAGACCTTGATCCTTTTATGTCTAACAATGTGTTATTTGAGTAAGGAGTTTATGTTAGCATGATTGTAGTCCTATATTTTTCTTGACTCTTGTTATCTTAGTGTAAATTAATAATCATGTGCTCAGCTGAAAAGGGTGTTGTTTTCGACATGTTCAGAAAGTGGTGACTCATATTTTGTTTTATGTTTCGCCCCCCTGGCCTTTGATTACTGTGATCTTGGTTAGTGATTTAGGATATGGATTGATTTGGTTTGTTTATTATCTTGGCGTGTTTTCATAAGCGTCGGAAATGCATTTAAAATCTATTGTTGAGGATCGATAAAAGTTGAAATGGTTCATATATACGCTCATATGATTCTGTATTTGAATATTCTATCTAAATAGTTCCTCGACGGTCATCAAAGTGAACATTAATCTTTTCGTTAAAAATCTTGACATTTGTCTAACACTTTTCTTTATGCTTATGTGCAAATCTGTCACAGTTTGTCATGAACTCTTATGTCTTTCCCCATTTATGATCTGCCCCGATTTATTTTATTTTGGCAAAGCCATGACTGAAGTATATGGGTCCTTTATTTTCGGGACTATCCGCTTCCTGGTGAAGGTTTAAATTTAAGTTTGTTATTGTTTTTAAACTTGGCATATGTTTTTTTCCTTTTTGATATATGGGCCTTCCCTTTAGTAGTCTAACGTCATTGTATTGTGTGTTCGTTAATGTTTCCCTGTCTCTCTACTCATTTATGTTGTTACAGGTATGAGTAAATTTGTTGGGTATACTTATATGCGTGTTTTTTTATGTGTTGGATCATCTTGATGCATTCATTCTGCTCGTTCCATGTTGTTAGTAGTCGGGGGCAGTTTTTTGATTGAAGTTCCATTTTGGGTTAATATGTCTTGACTTCATCTCAAATAAGTATGAGTGTATATTTCTAAGTCCCGTTGTTGAGTAAATCAAGAACCTTTCTATAACCAAACCAGATGATTGTTTTACTTAAAAATATATAATATTAATTAAAATGACTAAGTTTCGAAAAAATCAATTAATCCTATAATTCAGTAGAAGTTAATTTTGTTAATTGCTAGAGTAGTTGCTTGATTTTTTAATTAAAATCAAGAAAATTATTATTATTTTCAAAAGATATAAACAGATAAAAATTGATTGAAAAGGGTTCGAAGTTCAAACATACATTCTGGGAAGGTGTTAGGCCCTCGGAATGTCCGCTAACTCACGGTTGACAGGCGATTTGACTAAATGACTTTTTAAAATAATTTTAATTAGATTTTGACCAAATAAAGTTAAATCAATCTTTTATTTATTTATTGACTAATATTACTATTCTATTTTAATTGATTATTTTAAAGGGAATGAACTTAGAAGCAAACGTCTAAAAGGGAAAACTCAAATGTTTGACAAGTCTAATAGTGAAAATAAAGCTAAATATAGAGTATAAAAATAATTATTTTTTATTTAAATACAAAAAAGAGAAATAATTAAATTTGGGGAACAAAAATTTAACAAATGATACATAAGTTAATACAATAGCAAAATAAATAAAGAGGAGAGGAGAAGGGACGAATTTGGACTTGGGCTCTTTGCCCAAATTCAGCAAAAAATGGACCCTTAGGCCCAATTAGCCCAAAAATATTGTAGCAACTTTGGATAGGGATTTGGTCCCAGTTCTCTCTTAAAAATGTGGTATAAGTTTTAATGCATACTGATTTATATGACTTGTATACATTCCGTTTTCGTGTATATTGGGATGCATACAGTATGTATGCTGCCCCCGATCAATTTTCCAGCACCTATATATTTTTTTCAACCCGTGTATCATATATTCATACTCTATATCGGTGCATACAGTAGTATATTAGCCCCTTTTTAAGGTTTTGGAGACCAATAATTTAACTTTCCAACAACCTATTTGATGCTTTTAACTTGTTCATCAGTTTTGAGGGGGTCTGGACGACTCGAGAAAGATATTTTGAGCTTTTATGGATTGAAGAGAAAGTGCGAGGAGATGGATTAATGTCCACGAGGACTCGAGGAGAGTTTCACATGCAATAAGACAAAAATGGATTAGTACATGATGCGATAAACTAATAAAATGTTTCTTGAATAAAATGACAATGAAAGATCCGAACTACTTTAGAGATTCGAGTTAGGGGGAATATATGACAGTAAGCATTGGCACACATTGCATGTATGTGTTATGAACCCATCATATACATAGGAATACATCACTGTTACTCAACAAATGAATTCAAAATAAGCAGAGGAAACCTGCTACACTTTATCAAATAAGAATACCCCAATTGACGAGATTTTACGATGTTAAAATCCTATTTTTTAAACAAAAGATCGAGGAGCTACAGGGTTATTGACAAATAATCTAAGAGAGAGTGAAATTTAACAATAAAGAAGAAACAAGATTGTCCCCAAACTAACATTTTGACATGAGCACAAATACACATAATATGGAATGCAAAGAGAAGAGTTTGTTCTCTGTACATTTTTTTTTGAAACAGAAACCACAAATGACAAAAATCATGTCGGGGTAGCTCCAACTAACACACATGAAACGATAATACTTAGAAAAAAATCATGTTTCTAACGATCTTAATAAATAAACCCCAATAAAATAAAGACTAAGGGAACTCATAATTAAATTGACTCGACTTGAAAGTGAAGGCATTTTTTATTGAAGTTCAAATATCAGGGTGACAAGCTTGCTATGGGTGAATCTTATCTGGCAACAAAACAAATAAGAAAAATAATTCAAGAAGTGGATAAAGCTAAAGGATTAGAACAAACATACAAAAATATTTGCATGCTAACAATATAAGTCGATTTGAGAGTTCATGCCTATCTGGATACAAAAGTTAAACAATCATCAAGGTTCACACAATGCTACCATACTTATAAATGGAAAAGATCATACCCCCCATGTCATTAAGCAATAGTACTAAACAGAGAAATAACTGACAGAAATTCGAAGAATAATCTGGAATATCAACACTGGATGCAAATCCACAAACTTTGGTTGCGACATAAATCAAGAAATCACAAAGGGACGAGTATATCGTATGGGAACATCAAAAGGTCATAAATGACTAGCAACAAAAAGCCACATAATAAAGCTTTTACTAAACAAGTAATGTAACTTCTTGAAACAAAACAGAAGGCGATGAGAATTATTATAACAGGAGAAAAATTACCTTCTCCCGGGCAGCGAACGACGAGCAAAACGAGCTTGAAAGAGCGGGATTTTCCACGCTGAATGAGAGACTCCAAGGAGACTTGGATGAATGAAATTGAGTAAACCGAAACCAAGACTAAATGAATATCTCCAAGAAGTTCGTATTTCAATGATTTCTTCTTCTTAACAACTAAACTCTCAAGATTTTTCTCTATGCTGTATCCAACTTTAGTAGCATACTGTTTCTATCAAAAATATTTATTAATTTTATTAGTGCTTGTCACAAGAAATTTTCTCCCAAAAAATCACTACTTCAACAGTGAACCATAAGGACTATACATGGAAATGGGTACTATTTTTTTTTGGGGGAGGGGGGGGGGGGGGGGAACCCATCTAGAGTTTAATGACAAGATGCCCTTTTTGAATTTTGAAATCCCAAAATTTTTACTGTTTTGGGACGAAACCCTTTTTCCGAAGCTTTCAACCCTATTCCCAATGAGGAAAGGGGGATGGACGATCTTGATCGATCTCCAGTCTTTGCATCCTGACGTGGAGCTATCTCACACAAGCAGGATGATTCGCGTGCCCTTTTTTTGCTATTGCAATTGCAGAGGGAAAGAGAATGTTGAAGGAAGGCCAAAAGAATTGAAGGCCGTCGTTTGCTTTCCGCGAATTCATCCTGGCGTGGAGCGTGTCGGGTCGAGTTTCTAGGCTGCTGAACTGGGCTGGAGGTCTTGTTCGTTGTTCTTTTCTGGGTTTACCCGAGGAAGAAGAACAAACAGGGGTATATTATGCTATCTTTGGTATGGTATTCATGGGTATGGGCTGATGTATTGTTAGTTATTGTTGCATAGTAATGCTAGGAATTGGGTCATTTTAATTGGATGAAAAGAAATGTTATTGGGCATGAGGAATGTCAAATGAAGCTGAAGAAAGGCCCAAATTTGGTCTTATCACTAATGGGTTTAGGAATTTCATTAATAACTAAATAATAGGAATTAATATAAATTAACTAATGAGCTTCTTAATCTTACAAAATAAAATAATTATTTTAATTAGAAACTAATTAACCTAAAATATAAGTTATTATTTCACAAAAATTATAATCTTTTTTAGATGATTTTTGAAGAATCATAAACTATATATACATTATATAAAAATTGTATAAAGTGACAACTAATTAAAATAAACTTGAAAAATATTTTGAATTTTATAGAATTAATTATTCTAAATCGTTATGGAATTAAGAAGCTCGATGATTGATTAATATTGCGGATGGTTAAAATTGGGTTTCAACAATGATTTATTATTCATTATTCTTTTGATATTATTGATAAACCAAGTTAGCCGCCAAAAAAGTTGTGTTTACTTTCTCTTTTGCTTATTCGCAAGCATGTTAACTTGAGTAAAATTGTCTGTCATGTGTTGATTGTTTGAATACAATAATAATACTCTTCAAAAAAATTTAACCTACCGTTAATAATAATGTTCTTTCCTTTAGGATGAGAAACTAGTTGACCTTAGTTTCCCATGGTTAAGGTTAGATTTGGATTGTGACAAGAGATTTCTCATTTAATAATTATGTGGTAATTTTGCTTTAGTAATGTGGTTACTGTTTGGTTAATGATTGCTCTTTTCCTCAGATTTAATATGCTCACGCCTCCTTGGCTTGATAATCGATATTCAAAGGGCCTGCATCTTGTTATGTTGACTTGGTGTGTTCTTTTATATTTATTTTTATTAATATATCATTTCTTTAGCACGTGATTTCTTTTAGTATATGTATATGAACAGTTATCTGCTTTCTTGCAATATGTCTCCATGTGAATTATTTCATTTAGATTATATGTTATATTAATTTAATTTTGTGTTGTTTTTTAGTGTTATTGTTGTTATTATTATTTATTATAATTTTGTCTTGTATTTTGTCGAATCGGATGAGGTATTAATTTCTCTTCTTTAATCGCATGTAAAACTCCCCCTCAAGTCCATTGTGGACAGCCTTGGCCATGTCTCCCACCTTAATTTGTGTCAAGCTCTCAATCCTTCCATCGAGTCAACCCAAAAATTGGCTTACAGGTCTGAAGTTTAAAGAATTGAGGATGATCGAAAAAGTTGGATTAGAAGGCCCCTTTTATTCGTATTTTGCATTTGGTTATCTTTGGGCTTAAGCCCTTGTTGTATCGCTTATTATTTTTGCTAGAATATTAGGACAGGTACAATGGGCCTAAGACCTAAAAATGAAGTGTGTTGAAGGCCCAAAAAGTCAAATTGGTTGAAAACCCAAAATAGGTGGGTCCAAATTTCTGGTCAAGGAGTACAGGAAACCCGAATTTGGACCCGAATCTCTTTCCCTCTCTCTTGTTTATTGTCTATTTACTTGTTTTATTTGTTGGTTGTTTTAATGTTCGAAAACTCTAAATCCCTGTAAAACACCGCAATGTTTTTAACAACACAAAATTGGACCAAGTTCGAATATGTTCCACATAATAAATTATTCAATTAGACGTTCACATAGATAAAGTGCTAAGAATTCATTTTTCAAACAGTTTGAATAGATGTTATTTTGAAAATTAAAAGTTGACATGTTAGCCAAATAGTTAGTTAACGGAAAACCGCAAGTAGGTGGATTTTTTAGGTGCTTAACACCTTCCTAAAATATAAATAGGAATCGCCGAACCCTTTTAATTTTTTCAATTGATTCTTGTGTTAAGTCTTTTGAAAACATAGTTTTCTTTATTTTTATTCAAAAACTAAGTGGCGACTCTCTAAAAGGCCTCAAAACTAAAAAAAATAATATTTTTCCTTTTTTTTCGATAAAACAAGACCTGCAATCCATCATTTTGAATTTTTGAAGAATACTTTTAGTATACTTCTTTTGAGAAATGAAAATTTCTTCTTTCACTTGAGAAACTTTGATACCCAACAAATAATTTAGCAACCCAAGATCACTCATTTCATAATCTTGCATTATATCTTGCGTGAAATTTTGCATCATCTTTACATCATTTCCTTTAAAGAGTAGATCATCCACATAGAGACAAACAATGATCACGCTGCCATGTTCTTTTTCACATAAAATGTGGCTTCACTTTTACTTCTCTGAAAATTACTTTCCACAAAGTATGTATCAATTTCATTGTACTATGCTCTTGGAGCTTGCTTCAGCCCTAACGAGCTGTTTTAGCCTCTACATCTTCTCTTCTCCTCTTTGAACAAAAAATCCTTGACATTGCTCAACATAAATCTCTTCATCAAGTTTTCCATTATGAAATACAGATTTAACATCAAGTTAAAATATCTTCCATTTCTTTTGATCAGCAACAACAATTACACTTCTAGTTGTCTCAAGACGAGCAACTAGAGAAAAAGTTTCATAAAAATCAATATCTGGCTTTTGCGTGAAGCCTCTAGAAACCAACATTGCTTTGTACTTTGGAATATCTCCTTTCTGATTGAGTTTGATTTTGTAAATCCGTTTTAGACTTATAATTTCACTTTCTTTGGGTATAGACACTATCTCCCAAGTATTATTTTTTAAATCATCTGAATTTCTACTTCCATGGCTTTCATCCAAACATCATGCTTTATTGCTTCTTCATAAATTTCTGTCTCAACACCAGCAAAGTTACATCTTTGATAAATGTCACCCAACATTTTTCTTCCTCTTGGACGTAGTTCTTCATCATTTTAATATGGGATTTCTCCCCCTTGAGAGACATCTTCATCTTTCTTGTCCTCCTCCTGATTTGAAGATATGATAGAAGTATTGTCTATCTTTTTATCCTCCCAATTCCATGTTTTTTTAATAAAAAAAATGACATCTCTACTAAGAAAGAGTTTGTTAGTTTTGATATCGAGAAGCCCATATACTTTTGTCACATCACTATAACCAAGAAAGGTACATTTTTGAATTTTTTTATGTTCTTTTATTGCAAGTACATGAGCCTAACAAATACACCCGAAAATTATAAAATGAGTTACAGAAAGTTTAATTCCACTCCAAGTTTCTGCTAGTGTCTTGTCCTTTAGTGACTTTGTTGGACACCCGCTAAGGATATGAACAACTGTATGCACTACTTCTGCCCAAAAATATTTTGGTAGTCCTTTCTCATTCATCATAGTTCTGGCCATTTCAACAATTGTTCTAATTCTTCTTTCAGATTCACCATTTTGTTGAGGAGTATACCCTGTTGTAAGTTGCTTGTGAATGCCTTCATTTTGCAATATTCTTCAAAATCTCGACTTGTGTATTCACCTTTTTTATCACTATGAATGGTTTTGATGCTGCAACTTTTTTCTTCTCAACAAGGGCTTTAAATTTCATGAATGTAGAAAATGCTTCTTGCTTTTCTTTCAACAAATAAACTCAAGAAATAAAACCAAGTCATTCTTGAGAATCATCAATAAAGATTAGAAAATATGTTTGACTTCCAAAAGATGGAGTCTTCATTGGTACGCAAATGTCAGTAGGAATTAGTTCCAAAGTACACTTGCTCTCCAAGACACCCCTTTTGGAAAAGAATTCCTATGTTTGTTTCCCATTATACAACTTTCACATGGATCCACCTCATTATGTATTTTAGGAAGGTCTTGCACCATGTCCTTTTGTGCCAAAGGCATGAATCTTCTACAATTTAATTTTTTAATGCATTGTAATGAAATTGCAAAAGGAAGTTTCTTTTTATCATCTTTACTTCAACAATGACTTCATTTGACTCAATTTTATCATAAATACTGCAATAATTATCTCTAAACATAAGAGAATAACAATTTTCCATGGGTTGAATAACACTAAGCAAATTTTCTTCCAAGTCAAGAACATAAAGAACATCATGAATTTGCTTACTACTCTTTCATGTTAATTGAAAGAATACCTTTCGCATCAACTAAGGCTTCATTCCCCATTCTCACTTTAGTAGTGATGCTATTATTAATTGAGAGAAAAGTCTTTTCATCTCTAGTCATGTGATTACTACAACAACTATCAACATACCATTTGTTGCTTTGTGTTGAAGCATCAAATTTATAAGCAAAGGAAAGGTTTTCTTCCCTTTCTTCTTCCTGTTTTTTCACAAAAAAATTCTTGCTCCCGTTTCTTGTGCCAACAATACTTTTCAACGTGGCCAATGTTTTAACAAAAGTTACATTGGGGCTTGCCTTTGTTCTAATATTTTTCTGCATTGTGATTAGTCTTTTTGAAAAGATTACAAAAAAGACTAAAGTTTTTCTCACCTTTTTCTTCAACCTTCTTGGATGAACCATCATGATCCTGCTTCTTTTTTCGCTTGTGATTCTTCTTCTGTTGATTTTTGGAGAAATTTTCAGAATTTTCATTATTTTTAGACTGGAAAGTCGTCTCTTTGGGTTGATCTTCACAAAAAACTATTCGCTTCTCGTATGGACAAAATGATCCAATTATCTCTCTGATGAAAAGCGTAGAAAAATATTTTGTCTCCTCAGTTATAGCAACAGTGTACTTGTACTTTTCTGTGACAGTAATTAGAATATTTTCCACAACTTGTTGGTAAGAAATTGTATCACTATGATTTCTCATTCCATAAACAATATTTATGACTCTTGTGCAATATTCACAATTATTTCAGTTTCTGTCATCTTTAAATTTTGAAACTCTCTTTTAAGAGTTTGAAGATATATAGTGCGTACCATTTCGTCACCACACACCTCTATTTTTCAGAGAATCTCAAGCTTCCTTTGAGGTTTCACAAGTACCAATTTTTGCAAAATATGCACTTTGGACACCCATTAGAATTTTGCTCAAGGCTTTTGCATCTTGACAATACTTATCTTCATGATATTTCATCTCTTCTGCTGTAAGATGACCATCATTGTCAGGATCTTCAAAGCCATTTGCAACAATAGTCCACAAACCCTCAGATTTTAAATGTTTCTCATTCTTATCTTCCAGTGTTAAAAATCAGTTCCACCAAAAAATGGAGTAAGAATAAATGAAGATTCAACACCTTATTGTTTTGGATACCATATTTGTTTTCTTCACCTAACCCAAATTAAGAACAAAAACCTGCTCTGCATATGAATTTGAAGGAAATATGGAAGGAAAATAGTATCTTCAGAGAATGCTCAAGTTTATTATATGCTACTCAAAGCCACTTGAGATGATTACAATCGTCAACTACATCACTATTTATACTACTAAAAATAGAAAACAAAAAGTCTTGAAAAAATAACTAAATAGATGTAGCACAATTTACTAGAAACATGTACTACGAAATTCTAAAGAGACTTCTTGAAAAACTAAGAGACAATTTCAAAAGACTAAACATTGATGCATTAATTCCAACAGAGGTAACTTCTCTTTTAATCATTTTGATAAGCCATGTTATGGTCTATATTATTAGTGAGAAGATGTACTTGAAATGTTTCACCTGCTCTTCCTTTTAAAAATGCATGTCTGTGAACATGATGAGGGTGTGAAGAACTTAGCATTTGTTCATCAAAACAAATGATTTTATGTAGTTCCTTTTACTGGAATCCATAATGTCATGCAAATGTAATTCTTCCAACAAAATGCTCAGCTTTTTTGGAGAAGCGTAGGACCTAATCAAATGTTTCTTTGTTTTGAAGGATATGATGCTCTTATATACTCAAAAATATCACACATTTTTGACAAAGGAAGAGAATCAGTTAGAGAATGCATTGTCTTATTTGTCATTGTTAAGGAGAATACATAACAAGCATGGTACTCTACTTTTAGAAAAAAATTACTGGATAGATTTAAAAATTTCAACTTAAAATAAAGAAAATGAAGGAACTGATTGCTTCCATATGTGAAAGGCATGGTCATTAACATTCTTACGTATGTGTAATTTTTTTCCCTTATAGTGACTTTTTTAATTACTTGTCAATTATGTGTTGCTCTATAAGTTCACCTTTTTTAAAAAAATTAGTGTCACTACTATTTTATTGTTTGTAGTAGCTAATATTTTTCTGTTACTTCTCCTTTTGCTGAAAGTTATGCATACATCTCAATAATTTTCAGTTTTCTCAAAAATGATGTATAAGGTTCAGTTAAAGAGGCCAAATTCACTCTTAATTTTAAGTTTTCATGTATGATGTTTTTGACTCAGTCATTCCTTCTTTCAAGTAAACAATGGAGAGAGGTAGAAGGCGTAAAAGTATAAAGAGAAATGGTTACGACAAGGATGAGACTAATTCATTTGATATGATTTGGATCTTTTGGTTTGCATAAAATCAGTACTGATATCATTACTTCTATTTACTCAATTGGAATCTGATCAAGTAATGTGAGTGATGATATTTATAATTCAAAACATAAAACATGTTCTCTTTCAAGCACCAAATCAACTTTCAATGAAGTCATGCACATAATTAAATGAGTGAAGGGATAATCAATCGGCCGCGGAAGTTTGTTTGGTATGTTATGTTGTATGGTTTTTACACAGTGTTGTTAAATTGTACAACAAAGACTGATGTACCATCTTTCTAGAGAAAGAAGTCTTAGTTGATCTAGCTACCAAGTTCGAGGAATTTTTATGAACTATGTAGTAATAGTTGTTGGGAATCACAAGAAGACACTATCATTTTACTTGTAGTACTTGTGCATAATTTTTTGTAAAGATATGTATTTTCTTTTCCTAACATTTCACGTATATGATTTCCACTATCCCAATCATATAAGCTTATGCAAGTTAACTTGTATGTTTGTCATGTGCTATCCCCCCCTCCCCTCGCCCTTTTAGGTACTTTGGTTCCTATCATTTGGTTTGTCACCAAATGACTATGCAAACCATATCACTACATGAAATATCCAGTACCAGAACGGGCCATGCATATCTAGGCTACTACTACTAGACACTTAGGGCAACAAGTAAAGTATGACAAGGCAGGATCTACACATATCTTATTCCTATGTTATGGATAGAGAAACTATTTCTGATTAACCCTCGTGTTGATAAGAGATTTAAAATATTTATACATAATAAATAGTGTAAGAAAAATACATTTTATACCTATATTAAGAAAATACACTTCAACACTTATAGGATTTATTATGAAGGAATAGTACAAGCCTTGCTTCCATAGTAAATAATAAAAGTTATAGTGTCATATATTTCAGTGCTTTAACTAAACAAAATAAGGACATATATTTACTTTAATTGAGAATCAATTTTTATCTTATGGAATAAGATTTTGTGTTAATCAACCAAATCATTTCTTTTAACTCTTTTTTCTTCTGGAGTTTTTCAAAAAATAAGAATAAAGTTTCAAGAGAGTCTACCTTGATTTTGTCTCTAAAATAAAAAAGGCTTATAGATAATTACATATGTAATATGAAGAAATGATATGTTTTTTTGTCTTTAGATATACTAGGTAATCTATTCGGGCTTGGTGAGAAAATAAATGATATGGTTTCATAATTATATATTTAATATGAAGAGATGATATGGTTTTTTGTCTTTAGATATACTAGGTAATCTATCTGGGCTTCGTGCGATTATAAATGATATCATCAAGCTTATATACTTTGTTCAACTTAGCATATCTATATCATGCATGCTCAGTACATTCAAGTAATGATGCATTTTCATGGTGTAGGTTTAGGCACTCAACATCAAGATCACACTTAAATATATTGATTCGCAGTTCAACTTCAACAACTTCAGTTGTGAGTCCTCATACATCGAGTTTAATCGACATGATTTTTAGCTTAGTCTTTTGTTTCTAGTTCTCAATTTTGTTAGGTTAGCGTGGCGCAAGTCTCAACAACTCAATTCAATAGATACTTTTTAGACAAAGTAGAAGATTAAACTCGAGTTGTTAAGTGTTGTTACAATAATCACTAAACTCTTATTATTATATCATATATATTCATACTATTTAGATTTCCCCAGTACAAATATCAAGTGTTTTTAGCTTCCACATAGTACATATCTTACTTAATCATTGTCAGTATGCTTTATATATGCAAGACTCATAGTTAACCTGGGATGACTCATGATATTAGGAACCGTGTTACGTCTAAGGGGTAGCCTCAAGTCGTGACATGTTCTTTCCCCTTGTGATGTGGGAGGGAAAAGGTAATTGAGTTCATTAATCTTCAACAAGATAATATGAGTGTGAATGAGTATGCTTTGAAATCCACACAATTATCCAAATATGCTCAAACTATGGTTTCCGATTCAAGGGCAATCAAGAGTAAGTTTGTGACAGGTGCTTCTGACTTGATGGTCAAAGAAAGCCTATTTCCAGCTTGTTATGGAGATGTACGTATCATGTTTGATAGTTCAGGCACAAAGAATAGATGAAGAGAAGCTTAAGAAGAAAACTAGGGAGTCAAAGAGGGCAAGAAAGGATAATCGTAATTTCTCACATTCAAGGTTCGATGGAGGTAATCGTTCCCAAGGTAATAGTTTTAATGAGCTAATGGAAAACAAGTTTCAAAGTGGTGGGAAAAGCCCTAGAATTGAGTGTCTAGCAAATTCAAATGCTTGTTTCGGTTGTGGAAAAACGGATCATAAGGTAAGGGATTGTCCTTAAATTTCTAAGAATGAGGGAGATAATCATCTATGGTCTCAACCTTACCCTTCCTCAGGTTCAATGGTGGTTAGAAACAGAATAGGTCTTATGCACTTGGGCTCGACAAGATCACGAGGGTTCCCGGATCCAATGATTGGTAAGTTATGATATATTAACTAGTTGTTATGAAATACTTGATACTAGGTATTTCATTGGCTATTGTAGGACCCCAAATGCAACTAAGACAAATCATTTATTCATGTTGGAAAGCTGATTGTTACTCAAATTTAAAACCATTGACTAAGGCAGTACATGCTTTCATTTTTTTGTTTATTTGTAGGAGAAGAAATGTTATTAGAAATAGTAATTCTATATCTAAACATACTTTGATCCTATGTGTGAATTGATGGATTTTATTTTTGTCTAAAGTTAGATATGTATGGTTGAATGAAATACCTTATACTTGGACACTAAATGTTAAGAATTTGGAAAAGTATACTTATTTACTCTGATTGAGGTAGACAAAAAATCTTGGTCTTATTGCATTCAAATTTTGTATTAGGAACTATGAAGGTGATTTTGTATATGTTGAATTATAGATAATAGGAGAAGTTTCAGCAATTGAAGCTGAAATAAGAGCAGTTAAAGAAGTTTCGAATTACAGTGTTCAAAATGGTTATTTACCATTAACTATAGAAATGGATTCATTGATTACAAAGAAAATCCTGGATGGGGTTTGGGAGGTTCCTTGGATTGTTTCTGAGAATGTAAGCAACATAAAGTTTTCAATGCACACTGGGAATGTGGAGGTGGTTCACACATTCAGAGAAGGGAATGAAGTAGCCAATTTTTTTGATTAATAATGTTATTCATTTTGCAGGCATAGATACACAGAGATATTGCCACATACATAAATTATCAGAACAAGCACAAGCCATCATTCAATTGGAAAAGAATCAAATCCCAAATTTGATAATAAAAAAGATGCAAAATAGGGGATTTACCACAGATGCACAAATCAAAAGTTGATACGCAGGGCTATGACAGGAACAATTACAAAGAATAATATAAAAAAAATGAGACTACACTGCAACAAGAAAGAAACAAAGTCAACATTAAAGTATTGTGCATTTTAAATTTTATTTCAGATTAATATTAGGATGCTTACCTCTCTAGATTTGAAATCATACATGGTGTTATTAGCTACGAAGGATCTCATCTCGTGTACGATCGAGTCTTTACGGAGAATAATGCTTTAACATTGGTATGGACTTAAATAGAAGCACAACCATGTATATCTAACATTAGACAACAAGAATATCATTCTATTCACACATAGAACCAAAGCATGTTTAGACATAGAACCACCATTTCTGATAACATTAATTCTCTTACAAATGAACAAAATAATGAAACCAGGGACTGCATTAAACAAAGGTTTTAGCTTTGAGAAACAATCCACTTTCAACCATGAATCAATGACTTGTCGTAGTTGCATTACGGGTACTACAATTGCCAATGAAACAACTAATATCAAGCAATGCATAACTACTAACGAAAATATCATTAACAACTAATAATTATATCTGGGGAACTCTCATGATTTTCTCGAGCCCAAAGTGCATACGACCTGAAACCATTACCTTTACCTTAGATCTTTACTTCAAATAACCCTTATGCTATACCTTGTTCAATATGTGTATAGCGTCCCATATCACCATCAACACTAAGGAAGCACATTTGGGTCACCAAAGAGAACTTATCATTCATTCCTTTTCACCTTTACACGATATTCATACATAGAAAACATAGCATTTCATTAGGCTAAACAAGGGAAAATAAATCATCATGCAACCCAAGAATAGCATGCATATCACTTTAATAATTTAAGACTCAACATTCTTTAATTACTTCATTTAGGAGGCTTTCATAAATTAGCCATTAAGACTTAGACAACTCTCTATAATCCTATCAAAGCATTCTCGTGTAATGTGTGGCTAGAATCTCATACTACTACCCTCACTTGTAGACTCTCTCAAGTAACTATAGTTCACATCTCACATGCTGGGAATAAGAGTTTAACCGACATAGACCATGGATCTAAATCATGGAATCCTCTATCATAAAGCCCCACACCGTAAAGATATGGTTTACTTGTCTAAGGAAAACGGTATTTAGCTTAAACAGATCCACAAGCTAGACCTATGTGGGCACATAATTTATGGGATAAGGGAGATGGTACTAGCTACCCCGCCTCAACTCACGTATGGGAACCCATCCAAAGATATTTCTACTAGATACCCCACCTCAACTCATGGATGAGCATCCATGTCATTCAATATCCACTCGCTACTTAACCTACATTACCATAGAGTACTTTATTCTTTAGTTCAATATTAGGACAAGATATTGCTACTAGATACCCCGCCTCAACTCATGGATGAGTATCTATCTGCTTTCAACATTTATTCATTGGATACATCAAAGAATATACTGAAATTTCTACTAGACACTTCGCCTCTACTTACGGATGAGCATCCTTCTCAAACCCCACCTTTCATTCATTCGGAAGGGATGAAGAAATCATTATTAGATACTCCGCCTCAACTTACAATGTGCATTCATCTCCAATTACACATTCATTCATTTTTAATTTATAGGTCCATTTCATTCTAGGCATAACGCATCCATAGAGATCTCACACACATATACTACAATAGATACATACATTAAGTAAACACCTCCACCTTTCAAGTGGATCAACATCAAGTTCACAATTCAAAATCAACAATTAACTTCTCATATCTTGCCTTCAAGGCCATAATATCCAATTCCAATACAACAAAAATTCACCACAATTAATCATGGGTAATGACATACTTCAAATATCTAAAGCCATTTGAATAAGTTCTATTCACATGCTTTCATTATCAACCAACCCAATTCTTAAAGGCATAAATTAAGAATAGAGAGATATCATAGGTTCAAAGAGTATTTGCATATAAAATCATCAATTTAACAACAATATAACCATAATATGTCATTAGGAACCTTTTAAAATCATTCGGTGAAAGAACCCATCAGATTGAGTAAAACCCTATGTTTTTCATAAGTTTGAAGACTTTGAAATTGACTCTCGGGTAAAAGTTAACCCTAAATGAAGGATCACCTAACCTTGCTTAAGATTCCTCAAGAATTTTGAAGAATAAAGCACATTGAATCCAAATCATATCTGCAAGTTCTTCTTCTTCTTTGATTTAGAGAGAAATATATATAGAGAATTTTTTTTTGGTGTTTTGATTTGGGTGTTTGAAAATAATGAGTTAAAGGAATTTTTCAATACATAAAACTATATATATATATATATATATATATATATATATATATATATATATATATATATATATATATATATATATATATATATATATATATACATAATTTAAAAACCTTAAAATGAAATTACTTACAAAACCCAAACTGAGGCAGCTCCGTCAGGAACCACGACAAACTCCAAGGCTCGTTAAGAGGGACCACGACCCGTGTTCCTCTAGGAAGTGAGTTACATTGACTTGCCAAGCCATAAAGTTCAAAGGCATATTCATGTCCAACTTTACGGGCCGCGGTCAAGACCACTGACCGTGTAGTGGTCCGTGAAGTTTGGGGCATTAGCTTGACAAAAGTGCCTTACCTCACATGACACAAAGTGACCTCCACGACCATTTCTACGGTCTGTGGTAACGACAAGTGACCGTGAAGTGGTCTGTGGAGTCGTGGGACAATGTGTAGCCAAGGGTGGAAACTTTGGTCTTCGGCTTAGGGCATTCCTTCCTTGGCTTGGCACAAGCCCTGACACCCTTAACAAACATACAAAAGGGCTTTTAACATGGAGTCTAAATGGTCCTCTACGTTGAATCAGTAAACTCCTTTGCTCGGGACAACATTACAAGATGAGAAAACTTATTACAAACTCAACACAAGATCGTTAGGCTGTAGTTTCACTTAGTGTTTTATGGGTTGTTACAGTTAGACTCATATGTAAAAACCCAGCAAAACTTATTACTTTATTCTATTCTTTATGATACATTCTGAGATATGTAGGGTATTGTTGAAATAATAAGATAATATCTCAAATATAAACGTGTTATAAATAAATTATTAATTATTATATTAAACGTTATCATTATTTGTATCATATCGTTAAAGGTATGTCATTGTATTGTTAAATGGCCTAACCATTTTTTGTCATTAATATATGATAATGCAAGACCTTTGATGGATTAATGATGATTAGTATTTTATCATATTTAATGTTTGAAGGTTATTGTTTGAACATGGAATTGATTTGAGTATATATGTACTACATATCTTCTCTTCCTAAGGAAATATATGGATATGAAAGTAATTAAAAGAACATATTTATTAATATTTTTTTCCTCCTACGTCAATATATATTTTAGTTCTAGGTTTTCTTTCATTAAATCTTTAATTTTTTAGTTTCTCGAACCTAGTTTTATACTACAAGAGCTTGTTGAATCTTGGGGGATACACCTATATAGGGTGAAATATCCTTGTGGACGGTGTCTCTCAACACGCCTCAATCTATGAGAAGTTCGTACAAAAATTCATGGTGAAGCGTATAGTTTGGTGAATTTATCAAGTGTTGGTGATGAATGTATTTTCTGTAAGACATTACAACAATTGTATTATAAATTTTACGAAAAATATCTTCACTACAAACAGTTGTACCGAATTCACCAAATCATGTTGATTCACCAAATCATGTATTGTAATTTCATGTTGATTCTTTAGGTAAATTTCCACCATGTTCATTCTCTATGTAAATTTACACAAACTTTTCCTTTACTTATATGTCAAAGTCTCATATGGTACCAAAAAACAAAAATGAATGTACAATTAAAATCTATGTTTTATTTTTTTACTCGACAAAATAAGTACTACCTGATCTATTTTTTTTTTTACAACTGTTATGCTGGGTAGCAGATCTTCCCCCTTCATCAATTGAGTAGTTTTTATTTTTAGTAAGTAGCAATCCCTTTTTCATGAGCCGAATTTGGGGTTGCAGTGATTTTGTCTCCAAATAATTGTTGTTGCGATGAAAATGTATGCATTCTTTTTAAATGACCTTTCACGTTTATGACTGATCTACAAATTAGTTTATATTTTCCTTTCCTCTACTTTCAATTAAAAATTTACTGCAGCAACTTACAACTATTCCACCACATTACGATGGTATTTTGAAATCGAAAAGTAAAGTAGTGTTCATTACATGATTTGCTATAGGTCTGATTATGTTTATGCAATTTTCATTCTCAATCTTTTTTTTGCATTGCTACAAATTATCTAGCTTTTAGGTGTTTCGGCTATGCTCATTGTTGCATAAGTGTAGGAGACAATAAGTTATTTTATTCCCTCCTTGGCAATGTGTTTTTTTGTAATTTTTTTTGCGAATCATGTTGATAATAATCAACTTCAACAAGAGGGAATCTTAACTTTTATAACAAATATTCCAGAATGTATGTCATATAATTGTCAGATGAGACGAGGTATATCACATACATTTTGCATTTCCTTAGGCCATACAAGATACCTTTACTGTAAATGGTGTACAAAGTAATAAAGATAACCATCATGGGTAAACTTAATAAGGATCATTACAAAGTCTGCAAAATGCATATGTACTGAAAGAAGGATATTTGGAGTTTCTCAGTTTGCTTACTCTTGTATAAGTTTTGTTTTGTCTTAATTTTGACCGTTGATGCCTAATTGAATTGTGAAGGCTGATTGTTTTTGTTGAAAAGTGATTTTCTAGGCCATTGTTTGTGACTTTGAAGGACAAGGAAATAGTGGTTGGCATTTAAGCTGACTTATGCAAGGAATTTGAAGTAGTGCACTTGAACCTTTAAATTTGAAGAAATAGTCACATTGCATGAAGCTTGACAATTTTACTATCCTCGAATTCGGTATTGACTATTTACTTTTCATTACGATGAAGGATAGTTAGAATTTCACTATTTTTTTGCTCTATTATAAATGAAGTTATGATGTTGGAATCTCATTACTTTGTGAGGGCAGGCTTTGCGAATAATAGGTGAATTCACATGTCGTATTTTTTTTATATAAAACTAATTAATCATTATTTAAATTTATTTCATTATTTTTTCCTGTTTATGTTTCAATTTCAAATAAATTCATAATTATTCAATATATCTCTATTCTCAAAATAGTTAAACCAAATAGACTAAGAATGTAACATATTGACAAACTTTTGTAAATTAGAAATGTTTCATCAGGTAGAATTGTCATAATCATTTTCACGTATGCAACCACACACAAATATTTGTGTAGTAATTTAAGGACATTATTTCCAAATTTACTCATATCTAATATAGAGGAAGATAACGGAAAAATTTGAGGAAAATAAAATATTTTAGTAAGTGAAATTAGAAAATATTTGCATTGTTTAAGTGTTTATTGAAATATTTTTAGCAAATGGTATTTTCTTTTATATTTGAAAATAAATAAGATAGCCCGTGCTGTACCACATTTTAAAAGATTCATTTTCTACTTAATACAAAAATATGCACTACAAGAGTGCCATTTTAATAATGGGAGTGTTTAATTAACATGAACGATATGAATTAATGCATTTAGATATAGAGACTTCAAATTAGAGTATTTATTAATTCAAAATTTGAAATCAAGCTTATGTGTTTATCAATATCTTATACTGCAAAAAAAAAATAATGATGGCAATATTATAACAGTCTAATATTCTATTAAATAAAGGTCACAAACATAACGTATTGTATTGTTGTAATAAAGTCTATTTTCATGGATACAAATTAGTCAGACGCAACATAAATAAACATGTTTTTTTAAAATTAGATTAAAAATTTTCAAAGGTTTACATGTTTTGAATGTACTGGTCGAAACCAAAACAAGTAAGAATGTCTCTCGACAATGCAAATTAGTACCATACACGATTTTGAAGGGCTTTTTGTGACGTTAATTCAAATGGTCATACGTTATTTCATTAATCTCAAAAGAGATGTAAGTTAATAGAGGTAGTTTACTACTGCGCGAAGCGCAGTTAGTTTACCTAGTATTTATATAAAGAGAACCTTCAGCCCAACTATTGTGGTACACCAGAAACCATAATTCCCTTTTTAATTTTTTTATTTCCAAAGCTAGCCTTCCCTTTTCATGAAATGTTGTGACTTTAATGGAAAATTGTGATTATTATGGAAAGCTGCACCTTCTTTGGAAAATTGTGACTTTTATGGATAGTTGCGACTTTTGTGAAAAATTATGACTTTTATGAAATTTTGCATCCATACTGAAGGGTTGTAACTTTTCCAAAGAGTTGTGACCTTTCTGATAAGGCAAAATAAATATTTGTTCACACAACCCTATGTTATCTATAAATAGAGGAACTTTTGCCACTATTATTTGTTGGGTTTTTCCCCCGACTATAGGGTAGTCAAATTCAAAAACATGAATCGAGTTTTTATTCTTGAAAGTTTTCATGGATCTTATCTTTACTATAAATCATAGTGATTCATCTAAGTATGGTAATTTTTTTCCTTTTTTTGTGACCTTTTTTTAAATATGTTAAAGTGTCAGCAAGGATGATTGGAAATTGATCTTATCTTTTGTCGCTTTCTACATGCCTCTTCATAAAAACAACGCACATTGAATTTAATTGCAATGTGGCATTATGACTTTTGGACCTCTTGGTGTACAACTCATAATACTGTTGAAATGACTGATGGTTGAATTCATTACATTTGTTTCTTAAGTAAACAAATCCTTTATTTTAGTCATTATTAATTTATGTTTTTTTCAAATTCAAATACAGTAATTATGCTTCTTATAAAGTTTATTTCATTTCTCGAAGTTTTCTTCCTCCTATTTCACTATGCTTAATATTTTTTCTAGAATCATAGTGATTCATGTATCTACTGCAACATCGTTGTTGCCATTTTTTAAAATTTTTTTTTTGAATTATCTTCAAAATTACAGTGAGGAAGATTGAAAATTTATATTCTCTTTTGTCCCAGTTTTACAGGGTTTTGTTATGTACTTTTGGGAAAATTGTTTGTGGGTTGTGCTATATTTGGTAGCACACAACAATAAATATTTGATAACTAATACGGAAAAAATGATGAGGTTTGTTAAATGAACCAAAATGATTGCTCTCTTGCATGCCACATTTAGTATATTATTTTGATTGTTTTTTCTTAGGTAAAAATATTTTGTATGCTATTGCACTATTTCTAGAATATTTGTATAGAGACAATTTGTCCACATCATTTACTGCACTTTATCTAATTTGTCATATTTCTTCTGTTCTATTTTTAGCATAATATGATATCAAGTTTTCGTGAAACGAACAAATGTCCAAATTACACTTTGAGAAAAATATTTTCTATCGGCAATAAATATGCACATTTACAAAGAGTGCTACAACCTTTAACGACATTAATTAATTTGCCATTGAATTCAATAGTGTTATAGACTTTATGGACATTTAAATAAAGTACCAATTGCCTCTGAAGATACATATTTAATGATAATTAAGCTATTAGTTATTAAAGATCATTTTTGTTGTAGTGATAACTCATTCTTTTGATAAAATTTTTAATTTTTGACAATGAAGTTATAAATCTTTCAAGCTTCTTTCAAATAATGTTGTGAACGGTAAACTTTGATACTACCAGAAAGACTTTATTTTTGAAAAATATATTAAGCATGTGCCTTTTTCTTCTTGATTGTTAGGAAATTAAGGTCGTCTTTATTAATATTTTTGGATATTTTTGTGCTCAAGTGCTCATAAAATTACGTTGTGAGATTTTTGTATGTCATATGTCAAAATTTTTGTTTAGTATAACCCATTGTGAACATTCAGATGCCAAATACTACTTGGTTGATAATTGCTTTATTTTTTTTGTAACTGTATACTATAACTATAACAATAACTATCTTTTGATCCAAATAAGTTTGGGCCTGTGATATGACACCTTGAAAGTAGTACTCCCTCCTTTTTAAAAAGAATGACCTAGTTGAACTTGGAACGGAGTTTAAGAAAAGAAAGAAGACTTTTAAATCTTGTGATTCTAAATTAAAGTTATGTCAAATGTACCATAATTCCCTTTAATCATGTGGTCTTAAACATGCCACGTCGAAAGTTAAAGTTAAAGTGTTGCAAAAAAAGGAAAGGGGTCATTGTTTTTCAAATAGAATGAAAAGGAAATATGGCATTTTTTTTAAACGGAGGGAGTAATGACTATTTTGAGACAATGACAAATTTTCTTTTTTATGATAATAACAATTTTTTTTCATTTATAGCATATACATAATATGGCATACATTAATTAAAAAAGAGATTGATTGAGGTTCATAAAAAGGGAATCAAAGATCGTCCATTTGAATTTTGTTAATTATGATCTTGTATGGACGTGGTGTTTAACTTTACTTGGAAGTGTTATTGTTCAACATTTTCTGGTCAATTTGTCAACTTCTAATATTGTTCATTATGACTTTTTAGAATTTAAAAATTTTTTATTACATTTTACCAACTATTTCCATTGAGATTTTCTTATACTTCTTTCTTATGCTTAAAATCTATGTATGATTCATAGTTTATGTATGACAAAAATAATTTCTCTTTTTAAATGTAACAATTTAAGATTTCGGAGAAACACTTTTCCTTAACATAAAAGTTGTTTCCAATTATATATCAAAAATACAAATATTATCAAATGATTATATGTAAGCTTTATAAAATAGTTCAATCTCGTGAGAAGCACAGGAAGTTTTCCAAGTAAAGAAAAAGAGGGAGTCACTCAGAAAGTAGTTATGCAAAAACTAAACTTTGGAAAACCAAGGTACTATTCACTTACGAAACCAAATATCCATTCCCTAGCCTGAGCCTATACTACAAGTCAATAAAGTCTTACTCTGATCCTATTCTAGGTATTGAAAGATAGAGCGTACAAACCTTGGGCAAGCCTACGATAGTTTGTAATTAGTGTTACAAGTTCTTTGAGAGTGGGAGCATAGTACTCAGTCCCAACTATCATGGCTGAGGGACTTCTTTGGTGTGAGGACTCAGTGTATGCATTTTAAAGTAGATTGTAAGAGCTGGTAATTCACAGGTATAAAGATTATTGGCTTTGAGTAATGAGATGACATATATTGATCCTTGAATGTTAGATTCAGGGCTTTGGGATACAAATAGTGTTTCGAAATAGCTGTTGTGTAGTGTCAACAGTTTGTTAATGATTTGAGGGTTGATCGTACTGATTTCTCATCACTTGAGGACAAGTAATGGTTTTAAATCGAGGGTGTTAATGTACCCGGTAATCTTGGCACATTTGAAACTTGAAAACTAAAAGTTTGTACTAAAATCAGGTGTGTTTATATGGATCTTATGGGTTTGGTGGTGTTTGTTCAGGTAAAAACAGGTTGTCGTGAAAGAGAAGAAAAGAAGAAATTGCAGGTCGGGATCTAAGAAATTTATGTCCAAATTGAAGACCACGGATCCCTTGACGGGTCGTGGTCCTTCTAACGAGCCGCGAGAGTGCTCGTAGTTGATATACAAAAGGTTTGAATTTTAAGGAAGTTTGTTGATAATTCAAGTAAAGATCACAGAAGCCTATATGTACCGTGGAAATCAAGACAGATTGTGACATAGTCCGTAAAAGGTGAACCAATGGCCAGGTGTCAAGGAGTGGAAATGGGATTTAACCAAGTGAAGATCACAAACACCCAAACACACCATGGTCTCTTTAACGGTCCTTGGTCTTGTTAGTGATGCCATTTCCTGTATGGTGGCATTGAATACCCATGTTGGGGAATTCCAAGTGAAAACCACAGACACTCAAACGGACCATGATATCTTTAATAGTCTGTTGTGTTGTCTGTGGTGCAATTTCCACAGTGCAAGCACGGCCGCCCCAAGTTAGGAAATTCTATGTAAAAACCATAGAAGGATTCACGTATTATGAAGCCCTTAACGGGTCACAAAGCTGTTCATGAAGGGCCCGACATTTCAGTCCTACTTCGAGAAGGACTCTATTTTAAATAATTATGTTGAATATATTAGGGAGTTTTTCATGTGTTTATCTTTTTTTTGCTTGAACAACTAACATGTTTCCATTATCATCACTTTCTGATTTTCAATTTTGGATGTTGAATTCATTTTAAAGTTTAGTTTTTTATTACAAATTATTTAAAATTTATTGTTCGTTTGCTGATTATTCTACTAAGTATTCATATCATGTATTTATTATGTATTGTTTTGTTTTTGTGAAACCATGAGTGGCTAAACGCCACGACTGAGGTTGTGGGATCCATGATGTAGTTATAACTGTCATTTCATAAAATGAGTGAAAGGCATTCAGTGTTTATAATCTGTAGTTTTAGATTTTATTATCTATATAATTTGATGAGTGCACACATTAGATTGAGCGTGTATATATTATTTGTTGAAGATAAAAATATCAGTTAGGAAAAAATTGACATAATCTAACGAATTGGAGTTGAAGTTTAAGTTCGAGAGAAAATTAGTTTCACCTCGAACCATTGGACGCAAGAGTCAATGTTAGTACCAACCTAAGGCTGAGAAGATGTGAGTGAAAGGTGTATGATTAGACATGAGAAGGGTCAGATGAAATTAAGTCACAATGATTTTTGTAAGTATTGAATCACTTAAAACTAAATTACGGAAGAACACTAAAACTAATGTTATGGTGAACAAGATGCAGATTTATCTATATAAATTTAATCAATTTTACAATGAAATAGTCTGTTAGTCATTAATCTGGAGTTTGATTGCATTTTTTGGCACATATAACATTTCAACTAAAGCTAATTTTTTTTCTGTTATAATTTATTTTGGAGATAATAACAACATTCGATTCAACACGTCAACGAAAACTTATCTATCAAAAAATTCATTGTGGGATCCTCTACTCTAGTTTAGTTTTGTAAATCAACATTGACCATTTACACTTCTTATTCGAAGGGTAAGTTTGGATGTATCTGTGCCCCTTATTTATTCAAGTTATCTTGGTTGTTTAAATTCTCTAGGTTATTCACGTTTGTCCTGTTTATTATCATCATTGTTTCCCCAAAGACCTAACCCTAATTCTTCATGATGCCCTCGATTTATTTTTGTGCATTGGGGTAAACCTCTTTCGGGTTCGCTGTCTAGTTTGACAAGTTCTCCTTTCCGAGACAAACATAAAAATCAAGTTCCTGCAATCACAAGCTATGATCGAGTAACTGACACTTGAATATTCGAATTCATGTAAACATAAGAAGATCGAATATAAATCAATTTCTATGTCCCTGAAAGCGGCTCCAAAAACTTATTCTTTCCCAATATACATGCACGTGTACGTGATTGCTAAAAATAATTTATATTCTTAAATAAAAAAATTATCGTTCCCAAGAGATTTATGATAAACTTATATTTGACACTAAATTCTAAAAATAAAATAACAGTAACTGCTCTCAGAAATTCTAATGATTGTTAACTTCTACTATTTATGCATAAATAAAGTAACAAAGATTGAATGACTTCAAGATGATGTTTCAAGCAAGTAAAAGACAATTCCAGCGCTACAACATTCAACAAATCTCATGTATTATATTCTTTACTTAGAACTTATTTTAAATATCAAGTTACTGGATTACATGATTAATTGTATGAGTCGGGTTCACACCTGTAGTCGCCTACTCCACTTAGATACTAAGTACATCGTCAAAGAAGGATATAGAATAATTGCAAGCATTTATATTTCATCCTGTTTCATAACCAAGAAATTTGTTTGTTCGGGCATAACTACTAAACACATTTTACCTCAATCAAATGGTTTGATCATGCTCTCTATATTCGTTGGACAATCTAAGACCTCATCTCTCGATTTTAATATTAAATGATATATTTATTTTATGGTGATCAAGCACAAAACAGTAAAGCAAGAATACAGAAGTAAGTTATAGTGAAAACCAAAATTAATTCAAAAAGCCTTTACATAATCAACAATCAATTAATAGCGACAATCCCAAAACTAGGAAATTTAACCACTCATGCTATTCGAAAACCACAAAATACAATTGTTCATGCGATTTCAAGAAAATAGAAGAGTTAGCAGAAAAAAACCTATTGAAACCATTAATACTTACTCTTGCACACCAACAAAAAGTCGGACCCTAACTGTAGATCCCTAAGGGTCTATTTATAAGAGTGGGAAAACATGGAGACAAAGTTTACGACAATTACGAATCCTTCCTAAGAAGTCAAAATTTCGTCATGTTTTGCACCTGAAAATCGCCTCTAAAGTCTCCTCCTTGGAGCGTCGCGCCTAGTAGAGTACCATTTAGGTGCCTCAAAACTTCCCAGCATTGCATGTAATGCGTAGAAGAGTGACAAGAAAGTGAATCTAACCTTTCGGTCCTGGCGCGATGCGTCTCTCAGTACGCCATTCCTAGGTGATTCCATACATAGTCTATTTTTCGGACGCCTTTGCATCTCTTTTCTTCAATTAGACTCCAAGATTCTTGAGATTTACTGAAACTTGTAATTACATGTTTTAGTGCATGATATTTGCAAGTATAATAAAATCATGATAATAGACTCAAGATGATTCATTACTTAAACAAATTTATGGTACAATATTGACAACTTAGGCAGATAAATACACCGAAGATAACACCCCTATACATAACACAAGATCACGAGTGACCCCAAGATAACCTTGAGTCTTGAAAAAATCAAGCATCACGAAAATGACTAAGTAAGACATGTACTATGCGGAAGCTAATAACAATGGATATCTGAACTAGGGAAAAACCCAACTAGTTTGAATATATATGATATAATAATAAGACTTTAGTGATTTCTTAAACAACACTTTAGAGATCGAGTTGAATCTACTACTATGTCTGAAAAGTCTCTACTAAATTGAGATATAGGGACATGCCCCCAGCTAATCCTAATTGTAATCACGTATTCAAAAAGTAGACTCAATGTTGATTTTCAGAAGTTGCAGGTGCAACCCATGGTTTCCATCCATGGATTGTAGGGTCACCCACGGCCCGTGCTGGTGGTTTGTGACTCGCATCTGCAACCTTCCCATAAAACCCTCTAGGAAATTGTTGAAGTATCGACCCATGGTTGGACCCATGGACCTTGGACCATGTCCATGGTTGAACACCCTTAGTCATCCCTCAGTCACGATTGACGATTAACCAGATAGGACTATCAATCAATCGAAGTAGTTAAGTTAGGATTTTTTTGTAATTTCCTGATGTGTTAAACCCTCAAACTATGTCATTTAAACTATATACTACATAGTTTTTGTCAATTTTATATTTGAAATATAATAGAACTTACCTATGTTAGATCATTCATCAAAACATAGAAAATTTGAGTGTAAGAGGAGAAATACGTTGAGCAACGCTAGTTCAAAGTAGTGGGTTTCTTTCACATATTGGGTCCTCGATTTCATTAAAAAAACGTATTCCCTTAATGTTATCTAGACCTAGGGTTTTTTTAAAATTAAAATTGTTGGGTTTTGCTGTTAGAACGATCTAAATTATATTATTATGAATTCAGTGTCGTTATTGTCGGTTTCATGCATAAACTCAGAACCCTAGCTATGTAGTTCTTGTAGTTCATGAATTACACATGCAATATCATTTATTATGAGTTGCATACCAGTTTCAAATGCATAATTATGAGTACATAAATGTTGCATTCTCAGTTTGCATGTCCGTTTTGAGCTATCTAATATTACAACATTTCATTCTTAAAGTGTTTATTAATTAATCATATGGGAAGCTTAATACTCAGGGAACTAGCGTCAGATACCTTAATCATAGAACTACGTGCCACGTAGGTTGTAAGTCCCCTCTGTGCCTATCATTTTGTGACCACTCCAGCATGCCTCTATAGCTTTTGGCAAGTTATATTGGGTCCTCTTGTTGAGACATATACATCCGACTCCATATGTAGCTTCTGTGGTTTTATGTCAGTTATTATTAGATCCCTTACAGTTCATTCAAATTCCATTTTATTGACCATGTTATTAGTGTAGTTCAACATTAAGTCTCATCATGTTATAAACATGGTCTCTCCGTTCAGTTTAGTCATGTACAATACTTTCAATAACTTTATCATGTTCAGATTATGTTATTTTTTGTTTCTTGTTCAGTCATAATTATTAATCAGTTGTACTCTATCATACATGCTTAGTATCTTTGAAGTATTGATGCATACTCTATGGTACATCTTCCCGTAATGTGGGTTCAGTTCCTCAGCACTCATATCATGCATAGATCGGTTCCATATCTTTAGTTCAATAGAAATTGGGAATCCTCATTCTTACAATAATAGTTACATAATTGTTTTCTTGCTTTTTGTTTTAGTTTTAGGTTCATTTTTTTTATATTGAGCTTCGGCCATGTCCCAATGCTTCTAGTAAATTTAGAGGCTCATTTTAGACATATTTAGTTACAGCGTTAGTGTTAGAGTTTGACTTTTCTATTGTATTTCAAACTCTCCGTTTTAATATATTCAGATTTAGTATATGAGTATTCCCCATTATTTCAGATTATCTCATGATTCGCTTCCGCTCAATATCTATTGCTTTAATTTACTTTAGTTTGCTCAAGATATGCAGCAGGGTTAGTTTGAGGTCACTTGTAATCCTAGGCCCCATGTTTGTGTCTATGGGGCAGCTTTGGGGAGTGACACTAACAAAACTAATAATTAGAAATAAAGACTAAGATAGAAAGAATTTATATTAAGAAATGATGAGTCCTCATTCTTCCAGGACTACTGACATGATTATTTTCTTGCTTTTACTTTTAGTTTTTGTTTCAACTTTTTTTAGATTTAGCTTGGGGCATGTCCCAACACTTTTAGAAAGTTAAGAGACTTATTTCAAACACAGTTAGTTTCAGCTCTAATGCTATGACTTTTCTATTGTATTTCAAACTCTGAGTTTTCATATATTCAAATGTAGAATATGGGTATTCCACATCATTTCAGATTAAATCATGATTGATTTCCGCTCAGTATTTATTGCTTCAATTTACTTTAGTTTGATCATGATATGCCAACAGGGTTAGCTTGTGGTCACTCGTAATCCTAGGTCTCATGTCCGTGTCCAGGAGGTAGCTTCGAGGAGTGACAATAACAAAACTAAAAAGTAGAAATAAAGACTAACAGAGAAAGCATTTAAATAAACCTCAAAGTACGAGGGACTCAGAATTGAAGCTGGTAAAGTCTAATCAAGAATCTATCTAAGCGTGATCTCGATGTTGAGTTCCTAAACCTACATCATGAAATGTTGTAGCACAAAGTATGAGTCAGTAATAGAAATGTAGTGAGCATGCATGATATAGTATTCTAAGTTGAATAAAATATATAAGTTGAACAATATATAACTTAGCAATAATATAATATAAACTAGGATATAATATGTACAGAAGTATAACTGAAAAATAAACATTGCAATGACTGAATACTAATCATGACGGTAACTACCTGAACTGTATCCTAATTTAAATTTTAAAAAAATTATTGTCAATACACTAAGATTCTCACTATGGTAGATACTATTAACCGACATAAATCATATGAGTTAAACGTGGAGTCCGATGTATACACCCCATCTAGAGGATCCAATATGCCTTGCCAGGAGTATAGAGGCACAATTGTGGCATTATCGCTGAAACTAATGCACAACATAGGGGACTTATAAACCTATGGGGGCACGTAGATCTAGGACTTTGAGGGTACGTTGAACCTTCGTAAGAATATTGACCCACATGTTTATATTTTGTTAAAACAACCCTACATTTATATATACATGAATAAAATTTATAATAATATCATTACTTTTTTTTTAATTTAAACATATGTCTTATTATTTAATAAAAAAAAAAGAGATAATAAATGGTTTAAGATTCAAAAGTGGCTCACAGTAAAGAAATAACCAAAAAAGATAAAAAAAATTAAAGAAGTAGTAAGTAACCAATTTGGAAAATGTTTCCCAAAATTGGTCTGTCCGATATTCCTCAAAGATCACACCAGATGAGGCTCATCTTTCCAATGAAGTGTCGGCCTAATGTCTGCCTTCACTAGAATCGTCTTTAAAAAACCAGCTAAAATCTTCAATGCACCCAATTTCGGAGTGTCATCACATATACGTTAAAAGGCTCTCACTGACAGTATTATTCAGCACCCAAGAACACTTCTTCGACTTGATGAGTGAACATTTTAGCTTGGATCAAGATGTAGATGGATGTAAAAACACACAATTCAGTCTTTGTAAGGAAACGGTTGGACTTCCATTTCAATTCATACCAATATTAGAACATTATTCTCCGTAAATCATCAATCTTACACGGGATGAGATCAATCGAAGTTAATACCATTATGTATGATTTACGATCTAGAGAGGTAATCATTCTAACATTAATATCGTATCAGAATTTAAAATGCACAATACTTTTGATGGTGACTTTATTTCATTCTTTTTGCAGTGTATTATCATTGTCTGGATATTATTCTCTTGTAATTTGTTCCTTTCATAGACCTACGTATCAGTTCTAAATCTGTGCATCCGTGGTAAATCCCCTATTTTCCATTTTTTTAATTTTCAAATTAGGTATTTGATTCTTTTCCAATTGAATGATGGCTTATGCTGGTTATGGTAACTTCTCTATATGTAAATATCTGTGTATATCTATACCTACTAGATAGATAACATTATTAGTTTAATAAAACAACTAGTTTATTCCCTTCTTTGAATGTATGAACCACCTCCACATCCCTATTATTCATTGAAAACTTTATGTTCCTCACATAAATAGAAACAATCCAAGAAACCTCCCAAACCCAATCCAGGATCTCCTTTGTAATCAATGAATCACTTTCTGTAGTTAATGCTAGACAACCCTTTTGAATGCAGTCATCCAGACCATGTTTAACTGCTCTTATTTCAGCTGCAATTGCTGAAACTTCTCCTATTTTCTGTATTTCGGCATATACCAAATCACCTTCATTATTCCTAATACAAAATGCCAATGCGACCAGGATTTTCTTTGCTACATCGATCAGTTTTACATTTGAGACACCCCAATAAATGTATTTTTTAAGTCACCACCTTGAAGCAGTTTAAATGAGCACATTCTTCCAAATGTTTAATAATTAGTGGCCAATTAGGCGAACAAGAAAATCATTCTACTCGAACCTACGGCCAAAGTAAGTTTAGACTTAGAACAACCATTTCTAATAACATTTCTTCTCTTACAAATGAACCAAATAATGAAAGTAGGGACTACCTTAAACAAAGGTTATCGTTTTGAGAAACAATCATCTTTTAACTATAAATCAATGATTTGCCGTAGTTACATTAAGGGTCCTAAAATTTCCAATGATACACCTAAAATAATGTAATTCATAACTACTAGCTAAAATGTCATGAATTATGAATCATTGGATTAGGGGAACCCTCATAATCTTGTCGATTCCAATGTTTAGCCATCATGATTTTCTTTCTCATTCATAGAAATCGAAATACAAAATCTCTTATCTCATGATACATTATTCCACTTCTAAAACATGAATTTGTATCGGCTAGACACTAACTTCTATTACTTTTTCAACAATTTTGAAACTCAGCTACCATTTTGACACTAGAGCTATTACTTTAGGAACGATTAGTCACTGGACCTTGAATGTGAGAAATTACGATTATCCTTTATTGCCATCTTTGAATCCCTATTTTTCTCCTTAAATTTCTCTTCTTCAAGTTAGAACTTACTCATCCTTGCCCTTGAATCGCCAACCATAGTTTGAGCGTATTTGGGTAACTACATGAATTTCAAATCATACTCCTTCACCCTCATACTTCCTTGACGAAGGTCAATGAAATCAAGTACATTTGACTCCCCATATCAAGGGGAAAGAACATGTTACGCCCTGAGGCTACCCCTTAGACGTAACAGGAAACCTAAGATCACAAGTAACCCCATGCTAACCTTGAGCATCGCATATATCCAGCATACTGAATATGATTAAGTAAGACATGTACTCTGCGGCTAAAAACAATGAAAATTTGAATTGGGGAAAACCTAACTAGCCTGAATATATATGATATAATTATAAGAGTGTAGGATGACTTAAACAACACTTAAGAACTTTAGTTTAATTTACCACTATGCCTAAAAAAATTATTGAGTTGAGTTATTGGGACATGCCCCCAGCTTACTCTAACAAACTGAAAACTAGAAACAAATACTAAGAAAGAATGCATGTCTATTTACTTGGAAGTATGAGGACTCACAAATTATGCTACTAAAGTCGAATAGAGAATTTATCTAAGCATGAATTTGATGGTAAGTGCTTTAACCTACTTCGTGAAACGATGTAGCACAAAGTATGTGTCAGTACTTGGAATTTACTGATCCTGCATGATATATATATGTTAAGTTGAACAAAGTTTAATAGTTGAACAATGCATAACTGAGAAATGATATAATCTAAACAATGATATAAAAATGTATGGAAGTATAAATGAAAACTACACAATGCAAGGACCAAAAATAATAATCGTAAAAGGTAACATTTTTTAACTGTATACTAATGTTAATGCTGATAACCTAGTCAATGCAGTAAAAGTCTCATTGTGGGAGCTATTATTAACCGACATAAAACACATGAGTGAAACATGAAGTTGTATATATATGCCCCATTCAGGGGACCCGATATGCCTTGTTAGGGGTATAAAGGCATGGATGTGGCGTGATCACTGAAACTGATGCCCAATAGAGGGGACTTACAAACATACGCGGGCACATAGTTCTGGGACATTGAAGGTATGTTGAACCCTAGTCAAACTTGGTACTAAGTATACTTCCAATTGAATATTCATGAATCTAAAATGCACTAAATACTCAGTAGCTGAAAACAGACATGCTAACTAAGAACGCAACATTTATGTACTGTGAATATAACAGTTAAAATCTGAAGCATGAATTTTTGTCTAACTAATCTAGCAAGTATAATTCCTTAACTAGAATAAGTTTACACAAGCCATAGTTTTGAGTTGTATGTAAGGAATTATACTAAATTATCAATAAATAAGTAATATAGATAAAAGAAACCAAAATAAAAATAAATTTTGAAAATTTAGATACCCTATGTTTGAATAGTTTATGAGTAACTAACTGAATTCTAGTGATCTAATGGGTGATAAGAACAAACTAATGAAATCATAAATACCTAGGGATGAAATAATTGGAGATATCATTTGGATTTCGTGGTTGAACTTCAAAGAAAACCTCTACTTGTTCTTTGAAGAAACTTGTGCTTTTTCCTCTTTCTTTTTGCTCTAAGTTGGGTTAATGTTTTGAGAATGAAGGTTATGGGTATATTTGACTAGGGTATTAGTCTTATACTAAAATAGACGACTTAGTTTAGGCATAAAACAGCGTATTTTTAGTGCCCAATGCATAGGGGAAAAGACAAAAAACAACAAAGACTTAAGGTTGAAGAGGTGCCACTCACGAGGGGATTGAGAGATTGTTATTTGAATCAATAGGCGTCAACTAGGTCTTGATTGTGGACCTTCGCAACATGGATCTATTGAACGAGCATAAACTTTTACTCTAAGCTTTGATTTTAGCAAACTCAGTGGCATTGGAGAGAAGATTCAATTATCTTTAATTCGAAAAGTCATAGACCACCTAATTTATTTTGTGCGAAAAGATATGACCATTTGAAGTTTACCTGACATCTTTCATTTCCAAATAATTGTCGACCCTCACCAAAAACCAGACCTACGGTCCGCATGTCCACAACACGTCGTACTCGTCAGTTGCGGGTGCAACCAGAGACTCCTAAATCATGGACCCCAATGACGGAAACCCACCTATAGACCGTGGGTCCTTAAAAAAACAGCGGACTATAGTCGTAGGTCTCATATCCTGGGATCCGAGCTGTTATAGAACATATATTAACAAAAACAACCCTAAATATCTCCCAATCAAAATGACCCGCATAAACCTCTTTCTCTTCCTTCCATTGTTCAAACCAAATTTGACAAAAAAATCTCTTTAGTTGATAAGCGGTCAACTCTACTCCTCAACCAAAGTCAGACCCATAATTCTCATCAATGAAAATCTTGAGGATCTTCCTGGACTTTAGACTTAAGAAATTTTGGAGAATTCATCCTAGTAAAGCCCCTCACTCTAGTTATTGTCATACCCACATTTGGGTTGATGGGAGACATAACCTTTCTATTTTCTTGAGCCATCATAACATCGGATAATGCATGAATTGCGGCTCGAAACTCATTATTAGAAACTTGCATAGGCAAAGGGTTGATTGGAACTTGGGGAACCTCCCGGCTCACATTTTCAAAAACATTCTTTGTCACATGATACCTACGTGGTGGCATATTCTGTTAAAGCATAAATCGAGGTAAGGAGAGGATCACTTTTATAGAGATCAAATCTATGGCACGACTTTAGAGTAATTAATGAAGTGGAATCTCTTAAACATCTTATAGCTACCTATTCGTAAATATGGCGCGCTGGAAACTCAGGTACACGACTCTATTCGAAGTGCCTTATGAGACATCCTAAGAATTTTCTAAAACTTGTGCTCTGAATACCAAGTTTTTATTGACCCAATGTATACCCTAGACGTGATAACTCATGCGTCATGGAAGCTGGCTTTTAGTATAAGGATTATAGCTCAATAGATGATTTTTCATCTCTTCATTAGTATTATGTATACATCAGTCTCAATACTTTCATTAGAGTGTATATAGAGAGTGGTCTCTTCATTAACTTAACACTCTCATATGTGACTACATTTTGGTAACATTTACTTAGGCTCATTTGAGATTGCTCTCATCTTTCACATTAGCCTCTTATCATGTTGTCACCATTTTAATTAGCATGATACATTAACATAATTACTCACCTCATTACATGAATGTTCATTTCTTCTTTATATTCTACTGTTGAATCAAGCATTATGGAGGCTTGCTTCTAGATTGATATTTACAAATCTTTTGATTACTTATCATCCTTACTTTACATTGATGAAATGTGAATTGTCCTCACATCACATCCTTACTTTACATTGATGAAATGTGAATTGTCCGTACATATCATCCTTACTTTAAAATGATGAAATGTGAATTTTCCTTACATATCATCCTTTGGTGTTAATGTGACTAGTCTCACACATTCTAACACCTTTAGTCGTGAATATTCTTTTAACATAGTAGCTTAGGTGTAATTAAGACTTGTATAACTTCCTTTAACACCCCATTCTGGTCACATACTTAATTTAGACCCCTTTAATTATGTTATAACTCACATTACTTACTTACTTTAGTGTAGTAGCTTCATATCACCGTTTATGGACGATGAAAAATTCATTCAATGAGTTTCATGTGTTCCTTTGTCATTCATTTAGAGCATGTTGGGAGTTGTACCAATGTGTGGCATGCCCTTGATTATGGGTTCATTGAATTAATTTAGAAGTGCTTATATTATCATTTGATATTCAAACTACACAAGGTTGGCATATGATTAGTATTGGCATCAACCTTTTAATATTAAACTACATAACCATTTTTGTTTGCATGTGTCAATTTTACGTATGTTCATATTAATATGTATGAACCTTTATCAAATCTACTAATTACTTAACATAATATTATAGCCATTTACATGCATCACATTTAGACAATGTATCGTTAGCCATTTTATTGGCATACTATTAGTATTGGCATAAAAAATTGGGCATAAATTTCATAACCATATTTGTTAGCATAAGACAATTTTCAGGTGCAACATGCTTATGTTTTTAAACATCATACAGTAGCCAATCTATTAAGTTTTTAACATAACATTATATCCATTTACATACATCACTTTTAGACAATGTATTGTTAGCCATTTTATTGGCATATGATTAGTATTGTCATAAACAATTGGGCATACATTTCACAACCATATTTGTTGTTGGCACAAGTTAATTTTCATGTGCAACATGCTTAAGTTTTTATACATTATACATAAGCCAATCTTTTAATTATTTAACATAATATTATATCCATTTACATACATCACTTTTACAAAAAGTATTGTTAGCCATTTTATTGGCATACGATTAGTATTGGCATAGACAATTGGGCATAGATTTCATAACAATATTTGTTTGCATAAGCCTATTTTCATATGCAACATGCTTAAGTTTTTAAACATTATACATTAGCCAATCTTTTAATTATTTAACATAATATTATAGTCATTTACTTACATCACTTTTAGAAAATGTATTGTTAGCCATTTTATTGGAACGAGATAGCCAATTCATTGAGGATATGATTTCATAGTGGCCTTGTTAAGCCAATTTTAGTTCAGGACTTTATAGTAACATTTTTAAGTCGTAATGGACCACATCATCTTGACATTTGATTAATTTATCATCTTCATAACGTCATATTAACAACAACTATGCACAACAGACTGTAACATATTCATACATAACATTCTTGGACATATCTTTAACATAGTATCATTCTTTCAATTCGCATAATAACACTTAGAATCAAACAAGTCCAATTAATGGGTTCATTCAATCATTATTTAATCAAAAACCATACACATTAAGATCAGCCAGATTGATGTACCAATAACATGATTTCTAACCTATTCAACTTTGAAATCGTAACAAGGATAATAGGGAAGGAGTTCGACAAGAATGACGGGAAACAACCTAGTTTACAAGATCTTTGAATCATTTGAAAGAAAGTTATATTGGAGAAAGAATTCCAGGAGAGAAACCCATACCATAAGTAGAACTTAATCAACGAAGAACATCTTGAACGAAAACATGGAGAAACCTTTAAATCGCCAAGGAGAATCAATTGAATTTTCTGTTTTTCTTTCCCTCGCTTGTTTACTATTTTGCGTCATTTTTTTCCTATGAGTTTGAACGTGATCTGTAGGTTTAAGAACTGATCTTGAATTACCAAAAAGCCCTTCCTAAGTTGATTAAACATAGGAAAACATAACACATAGTCAAATCTAGAAATTGGTATTGACTGTGGTTTTGGTGAATATTTTGACTTTATATTAATTAATTAAATCCTTAATTTAATTAATTTAGGTACCTAGGGAAAGTACTAAAGTACACCTATGTTATTTGAACAAAAATTAACCCTTTTGGACCATCTTAGGTTAAGTACTAGGATGTTTCTTACATTAGACTAGGTTGGCATAAGAATTTTAGTTTGAAACTTTTAATTTAATTAATTAAATGGATAATTTAATTAATTAAGTAACATAGGGTAATTAATAAAGCACACTTAAGTCTTTATAGCCATAACTAATCCTTTGGAACATCCTAGGTTAAATACTAGGTTGTCTTTTTCTTGTCTCAACCGAAATCTTGAAACTTCATTATGATTTCGGTTTTGAACCATTAAATTAATTAATTAAGCTGATAAATTAATTAATTAAGTATCCTAGGATAATTAATAAATTACCCTTAAGTCATTATAACCATTACGAATCCTTTGACCATCCAAGGTTAAATACTAGGTTGTCTTTTTCTTGTCTAAACAGAAATCTTGAAACTTCTTTGTGATTTTGACCCTTTAAATTAATTAATTAAGCTGCTAAATTAATTAATTAAGTGTCCTAGGATACTTAATGAAGTATCCCTAAGTTGTTAGTACCTTAACTAACTCTTTGGATCATCCTAGGTTAGGTACTAGGTTATCCCTTTCTTGTCTTAACCAAAATCTGAAAATTTCCTTTGTAGTTTTGCTTTTAGCCCTTTTAAATTAATTAATTAATCTTCTAAATTAATTAATTAGGTAACCTATGGGAATTATTAATGTAACCCTTAGTTGATAGGACTATAACTAACCTTTTGGACCATCCTAGGTTAGGTACTAGGTTGTCTCTTTAACTAGTACTAGGTTAGTGTCAACCCGGTTTTGGTCCTAGGTTGTCGGGTGCACTACTGGGTCCATTTCGGTTAGTCCTTGGTTAGTTAGCTATTTGGGTCAGTAGGTTAGAGTCTAAAATTGGTAGGGAGGTTAGGCCCCACATGAAGTTGTCCCTTGTGCACATTTTCATCATAACTCTCGTAACCGAATTCGGTTAGGTTGGTCCCCTTCTTAGGCAGCTTCTTCACATGTCTTGCACATGTGCTTGGACATGGGATGTTTGCACTTTCCTAACTATCTATTTTTTATGATTCATTTGGGAATGTTTACTTAGTGTCCCAACGATCCTCACTATGTCCTTGGGCACAATTTAATCTACATTATCATTTTAAATGATCATGTGCTATGGTACTAGGCTTGACACTTGGATGTGTAGTAAGTACATTTCTTTACCAAGCTCCTTAATACTAAGAAAAATCTGCTAACACCCTTTAATCAAATATTTTCTAATATGCCCAAAATTAATCTTATTTGGGTACTTTATAGAAATTGGCTAATACACCTTACTTAATTTTCTATACTATGCCCAGTATTCATCAATATTCATCAATATTGGGCATTGGAATTCCTATGTATCCACAATATGCATTCTTACGGACTTACTGGGCTCTTTATTAGATATGTAATTTTTCCGGAATGTTACAACGCTCTTACTTAACCCTTTTAGGGTTACATCATTTCATCACATACATCTTAGGTTCACTTACTTTTAACGTGTGCTAGGCTTATTAGTCTATACATGTAAGCCATGGGGCTTCATTCATAGTTTGCCTAAGTGATTCATATTTACCCAAGATTATGTGGTACAAGAGTTATGCATCTCATAGATATGCCAAGATGTTGATTTCTATCTTTAGAGGCATCATTCATTAAATATTTGCTTACGTATGACTTATCTGTCAATACGGAATTGGGAAAGGGAACCCGATTTTGAATTCCTTGGAAAACACTTAATGGTATCTTCGGAAAGGTACAAAGAGTGATAAAACCATAACTTTTATGACGTTCAAACCTTGACTTTCTGCCCAAAGTCTTCTCCAAAAATCACGTCCAAATCCCCTCAAAGTCAACACCATCTCGACGGACAAACTTCTCTTTGTCTACGTGATTGATTTCTTTTATTTCTTATATTTTTTTCCTACTGTTTTTTGAAGTTATTTAATAGAGAGAATCGTGAGTGAGAGTGATAGAGACGTGAGAGAGAAAGATGAGCATGGGAGAGAAGAGTTTTGTTAGGATTAGGACTCTAGTTTAGGATTTAGTCAAATTAGGTTTTCATTTAATTATTAAAAATATTATTTACATTTATTTTAAATCAGCTAATAAATAATAAATATAAATTAATTACATCAATTTACAAACTTAAGTTAAAAACACTTTAATTCATTGCTTCCACCTAGGTTTTAACTCGGGTGCAGCAAGACCTCACTTCAAGAGACCAATTTCGGCCTTATCTCCCAAAAATCCCCTCCACCTTATTAATTAAATAATTAATTATATATTTAGGGTAATTATGATATTACCCTTATCTTGAAAAAGACCATTTTACCCCTAGACCCTCCAAACCTAAGATTTTCCCTTTTTATGTTTGATAAGAATCATTTAAGTAAATATTCGTATTCGAGAGTACAACATGGTTGGACCCAACCTTTTTAATCTTAACTAACTCCCCAAGTTAATTCTCTTGGATGTAGCAAGGGTTCCGAGGTCTGGTTCCACGTGTATTAATCTGTATGACCCCTGTCTAATCGTTGTTATTCTAGACACATTATGCAATACTTAGCATATCCATTTATATGGTTGTTACATTATCCCCCCCCCCCCCAAGGAACATTCGTCCCCGAACAACACTACTCTCTACTAACAATAAGTAAAACATCTATAGGATGTATGCCCACATAGGTAATTCAATACTCCCCATTGGTGAATATCTGATTCACATTTTTTCATGAAGGTGCACATCCTTGAAACCTACTAGTAGCTTCACATTAATAGACTAAGGAACTCTTTCCTATACTAGTCTCATCAAAGTATACAACACAAGTAAGCATGTAAGTAATACAAATCAGAACCAAACATGATGACCCAAAACATATTAACCTCATACTAATGCATAAACACCATACATGGTCGAATACATGAAAGTCTAATTAAGGCTACGCACCCGAGACTTCACTAGAGGTGTCTTTCCTTGCACCCAAAGACTTTAGTGCAATGAATTGTTGCATCCTTGGAGCCTCTTAACTTGGAACATTAGGTTAAACTCTCTCCTTCCCTTGTTCTTGACTTCTCCGGTTCGGACAATCCTTCATCATGTGACCCGATTTTCCACAACTGTAACAAGCGTAGAGTCCATCACACATTCTGCCCATGAGGTATGCCACATATAACAATCCTAAAAAAATAGAATAGATAATACTTTAGGTGATTAATTATTATTTTAAAAATATTAAATTTTAAGGGCATAATGGTCTTTTCAAGTATTAATTAAAATAAATCAGATTTTGCATTAATTTACTTTCACGTATTAATTAAAATAAATCAGTTTTTTTTATTAATTTAATAAATCCTATTTTTACTAAGTCTTGAATCTAGTTTCCTAATTTTAATAACTCTCTCCCTCACGTATCTCATCTCTCTTCCACGTTTCTCAACTGTCGTTCTCTCACATTCTGACTAACAAGAAAGCTCAAGAACAGTTTAAAAACAATTATTCTTCACACTTGAAAAACACACGAAAAGTTTTAAGAAAAGAAAGGTAATTAAAAACGTCAAGGCAAAGGGAGGTTGTTCGCCGAGTGGTCTGTACGTTGAGGAGAATTGGTTGTGGTTTGGACGAGTTTCTGGGCATCAGCTTCACACTTGAACAACATCAGAAGGTATGGGTTTTTCGCCTGGAATTCTTTCTCCAAGAGTATTTTTTTGTACGAATGATTCTCAAGGTCTTGAAAACTAAGGTTGTTCCCCTTTGTATCTCCTTGTCCTTAGTTTCCGAATGAATTCGTAGGATCGGTATGTTGTTACGCTGGATTTGGAAATGAATGATATATTTATATTAATTGTGAACATGTTAATGTGAGTGAATTTACGAAAACAACATTGGAAGTATGATCAATTTTTTTTTTTGTGTGTGTGCACGTGGGCAGTGGCTTTGGCCACTGTTTTGGGGTTCTATAAATCATGTATTTCTTGTGTATTTTATGCGTGCAATGTGTGTACAATGTTATGTTCATTACCATGAAATATTGTGTTTTGAAATAACCATATTTTATCAAACTAAACTTATGAACAATGTGACTAAAAATGAGTTGAATAATTACAAGAATTTTCCAGATTTGGGTACTCTATAATAAGGTTGAAATCTGGGTTTTAAAAGGGAAAATTAAATAAGTGAGGTCAATGGGAATCGAACCCAAGACCTCATATGTTGAGATGGCTTAAAAAAAAAAATAATAATGGTGCTAAAGGGAATCGAACCCCCTTAGCTACTGATCTCGCCTCAAAGAAAAAAAATAATAGGACTAGGGGGGATCAAATTCGTGATCTCTAGGGAGATGGAAAAGAAAATTAATTAAGTAAATAAATGGGAGGCGTGGGATTCGAACCCACTACCTCTAGGTACATGCGAAAGAAAAGAAAAATAAGGAAAAGAAAACTCGAGAAGAGGGAATCGAACCCATGTACTCAAGGCTGAAGGAAAGAGCGAAATAAATTAGGAAATGAAGTATGACTATGGGGGTTCGACCCCACAACCTCAGTGCCACTCGCCCAGATTAAATAAAAAAAGATAGAAAGGCTGTGGGGGTTCGAACCTACAACCTCCCTATCCCAGCAAGAAATCATGAGTGAATTTAAAAATAAAAATAAATAGGGGGCTGTCGGGGTTCGAACCCACTATCTCCCTAACCCAGCAAAACTTAACGGAAAAAAATCAAAGAGGCTGTGGGGTTTTGAACCCACAACCTCTTGATTTAGGAAAGAATAGGCAATAAGAGACTATTAAAAATTTAAAAGGGATTGTGCGGGTTCGAACACCCAACCCTTCGATTAACTAAGAGTAAAAATAAAATAGAAAATTAATACTTCCATGTAAATACTGAGATTTAATTTAGAGTTCTTATGTTATGAATATTAGAAATAAAATCAATGAAATATATAGACGATATCCAAGTGAATCAAGATTTTGGTTCCCTTGCCCAAACTTCCGTATTGATTCACAAATCTTACATGAGTAAAATATCTAAGAGTAATGCCATCTACTTAGATAAAATATAAGGATCTTGGCATATATACAAGATACATAAGTATTGTACTACATAATCTTTGGAAAGTAAGAATCACTTAGCGAACTATGAATGAAGCCTCATGGTTTGTATGTATAGACACATAAGTCTAACATACGTTCAAAAGTAAGTGAACCTAAGATGTACGTAACGAAATGATGAACCCTAGGAGGGTTATGTATGAGTGTAAGATACACTAAATGACCAAGTGCATTGAAATAGTATGAGATGAACTATGAAATGAAGAAATGAACATTCACGTAATAAGAGGAGAGTAACTATGAAAAACAAAAGTGCTAATAATGTATAGTGTGGGAACAACATAATATGAAGCTAATGTATATGATGAGAGCAATCCTAAATGATCCTAAGTAAATGTTACCAATACGTACTCACCAATGAGAGTGTAAGATTATGAAGAGACCAGTCTCTATGAAAACTCTAACTAAAGTATTGAGTTTAACACACTTAATGCTAATGATGAGATGAGAAATCATCTAAAAGAGATATGTTGTCCTCGTACTACAAGGTAGCTTCTGTGACGTATGAGTTTGAACATAATTGAACTTTATACTGAGCACCGATTGTCTAGCTATGAGCGGTGATGCCTTCTTTCGGGAATTTCGAAAGTTCACGTAACTCTCATGATATGAGACTGTCCATGTTGCCTGGTATGGGTTTCCATACATCTCCTAGTCATCAAACCTATACTACCAATATAGGGATCTAACGGGGTTAAATTCCCATATACACTAGCATGTTATTGAGTAACATAGGCCGGTGATTCCACCTCTTTTTCATTGTGAGGGAGAAACTGGATTTCATGTTGCTCACATGATCTATGTTGGTTAAAGTTAAAGTTCCCAATGAATGAATGAGGTCATCCTCAAATGAATCATATAAAGAAATTAATAATACCGAAGATGTTAGGATAGGATAATCAAGAGCTGAGTTAGACTCAGCAAATGACATTAGGTTATTCCTGATCATTGAGCATCAAACCCAGTGAAAGTCTTAAACTACATCTTAGGTATAGTTTGTGTTCACCCTTGCCTATGAATTAAATGAAATCAAATATGTATGAACGAATGAAGCAGACTCTGTGTTTGCGAATGAAGACTCCCTAGTTAAGGTCCCATGTGTTGAGCCCTCATTTTGGTTAGTCTTAATATCAAGTCCATCATTCCAAGGTCTCATGGAATATTAATGAATGATATCAAAAAAGTTATGTGTGATATGTTATGTGTTATATGAAGATGTTATGTGTTGTGTGAAATACGATATTTATAATGATTCAACCTTGCTTACTCATCTTGGAAAGGTCACTAAGTTTCCTAATCTCAATTTGGCAAGTCTACTGACTTGACTTCCAAAAAAATCATGTCATTAGGAAAGAAATGTTCTTTCTCATGCATGTACTTGGTGTGTGCTTACATATACCCACACTTAGTACATGTGTGTATTAACCCCATACATCTATTCTATTTTAGGTGCAGGCACAGGTGGGCGATAGAGATACAGGTTCATTGTTGTAGCTATCCGGGCGTAAGAATTCATCCGTAATTTTGTATTCCTCATGCCTTCGAGGATTCTACTGTTTTACATTCTAGCATAGTTTTAGAGTTGAGCTAGTGGAGCATGTTCCCCTAGCATTTCATTCCTGTTTTGGTTTAGACTTTGTATTGGTTCCATTTTGGCCATTATACAATAATACTTAATGTACTATTTCTTTCAGTTGCTTATCTCTTTAATGTTAAATGGATTATCAGGAACGATTATGAAATGTTAAGAATATTTAGCAAGTATTTTAAAGATAAAAAAGTTTCAAATTTTCCACTAAAATTAATCTAGGTGAGGTATGAATAACACATGTAGGCTTGTCTGCGACCTCTGAGAGGTTAACAATGCCGGTAGCGTCTAGTCTAGATTATGGTCGTGACACCTAACTTCCTACAAGGTGGCCTCTCCTGGGCTATAAAGTCTTACAAACCTCAGGGAGTAATACCAGAATGACATCGAGCCCTGCTTACATTTGATCAATTCCTCAAGCCTACCCTCATTAATTTATCTGGGAAAGAACCGCCTTAGAAAATCCATCTTGAAAAGATCCCAAATAATAGGACCCCCTCCTAAGGCTCTGCTATCCGGTCACACCTTATTCAAGGATTGAGCTACATCCTTTCGGTGGAAGGACGCCAACTAAGACTTCTCCACATCAATCAAACCCAATAACCTGAGCTTGTAAAGTTCTAGATTGGGCCATCTGTACCAAAGTTGTCCTTACTTCCCCATCTGTCAACCCAACTAGGTTAACACGAATCTTTATTCCAACAGCTGAATCCTGGGAAGGAACCTAAATTACTCCAGCAGTTTTTTCTCCAATATCTCCACCTTTATTTCTCATTGTATTCAACTTTTGGAAACTTTAAGTGTTTATGTTAGTGACCCTCTTAGCACCAAGAAATCCAAAATTAAAGAAGGCACAATAATATTAGAAGAAGGGAAATATTCCTACGCATCATGCAGTCTCTAATCCAGGATAGTGGTGCACTTAACAACCCTGACTTAGAAACTACTCAATGTGGTTGATGTGAACTTATTATCCTCGAAATGTAACCTAGTGCTCTGATACCATCATTGTCACGACAGGAATCTAGACCCAAGACGAGACCGGCATCGTTGACCTCTCCTAGGTCGCAGACAAGCCTACATACGTCATTCTTACTTTATCTAGGTTAATTTTGCAGAAAATTTTAACTTTTAGTCTTCTTACTTCATGCTAAACATTTTAAACATAACATCATAGGCGTTCAAAATCAATCATCTAATATAGTTATAATCATATGAATGAAATATTTCATAATAAACATAAACGTATTATTGCCAAAACAACACCAAGAAAAAGTATTGAATGAAAGTGGTAAGAAACTCTAGTGGAACATGCTCCACCAGATAAAGCCTACATCTAAGCTATATAATAATGGTAGACATCTTCGAAGGAATAAAGGCCTACCAAGTCTGGATGAAAGCTCCACGTCCGGATTGCTGCAACGTCAAACTGTAAGCTCTAGCGTCCACCTGTGCCTGCACCTAAAAATGTAGAGTGGTATGGGTTAAGTACACACTTGTACTAACTATGGGTATATGCAAGCACACACCAAGGACATGCATGAGAAAGGATAGATCTTTTCTAACAACATGATTTATGGAAAGTCAAGTCGGTGGACCTGCCAAATTTGATTATCCTATCCTAACAAATTTGGTATCATTCATTTCATTATGTGCATCATTTGAGGCTGACCTCCTTCATTCATTGGGAACTTTAACTTTAACCGACACAGATCATATGAGCATCATGAAATCCAGTGTGATGAAACCCCACACAAAAAAGAGGTGGAATCACCTGCCAAAGTGACCCAAAACATTCTAGTGTACATGAGAATTCAACCCCAGCAAGATCCCTATTTGGCATTATAGGTTCGAAGACTAGGAGATATTAGGAGACACATACCCGGCATGCCAGACAGTCTCATCTCATGAGAGTTACGTGAACCTCTGTCTATCCCGAAAGAAGGCATCACCGCTCATATCTAGTCTATCGATGATCAGTATAAAGTTCCATTACATTTAAGTCATACGTTATGGAAGCTGGCTTGTTGTATGAGGACATCATAGTTCAATAGATGCTTTTTCATATCATCATTAGTATTAAGTGTGTTAATATCAATACTTTCAATAGAGTGTTCATAGAGAGTGGTCTTTTCATTAACTTTATACTCTCATAAGTGAGTACGTTTTGGTAATATTTTCTTAGTCTCATTTGAGATTGCTCTCATATTTTACATTAGCCTCATATCATGTAGTCACCACATTTATTAACATAATAACATTTGTTCTTCATAATTGCTCACCCCATTTTGTGTGAATGTTTATTTCATCACATGCCTATGCACTTGGCCATTTAGTGTGTTTCACACTCTTACTTAACCCTTCTTGGGTTTCATCATTTCATTGTTCATTTCATCATTTCTTTATTCATTTCATCATTTAATTGTTCATTTCATCATATACGTCAATGTCCTTGGCCATTTAGTGTGTTTATAACTCTTACTTAACCCTTTTAAGGTTACATCATTTTATCGCATTCATCTTAGGTTCACTTACTTTTAAACGTATGCTAGACTTATGAGTCAATACATACAAGCCGTGGGGCATCATTCATAGTTTGTCTAAGTGATTCATATTTACAACATTATGTGGTATAAGACTTATTCATCTTCTAGATATGCGAAGATATTGATTTTGATCTTTAGAGATAGCATTCATTAAATATTTACGTATGACTTATATGTCAATACGGAATTGGGCAAGGAAACCTGATTTCGAGTTCCTTGGACAACACTTAATCTTATTTTAAAGTTGATAATCAAATTTTTCAGATTTGGGGGACCCTAGTTCGATCCCCATCAACTGCAAATATTTGCTCTTTTTTTCTCCTATCCTTTTTCGTTTAAGTCAATGAGGTTGTGGGTTCAATACCCTACAATCTCATTATATTTCTTTTAATTTATCTCTTAACTTTCTCACATATCCAAGAGGTTGTGGGTTCAATCCCACTCTCCACATTTATTTTCTCCTTTATTTTTCTCCTAACTCTCTCATCCATTCAAGAGGTTGTGGGTTCATTCTCCACTCACCATATCTAGTTTTTCCTTGCATTTTACTCAAGAAATTTTTATGAAATTTTCATTTAGTTATGTCATGGGTTCAATCCCCAATGACCTCACATTTTTTTAAAAAAAAACGAAGCTCATTTTTTTTAAAGTTAGCTGGCTGGAAATTGTAGTCTCTTCAAATCAATATTTGTCTTAATCTTTTATTGATTTTTTTATAGCTTTCATGTAATGATGTCTTGGTTTCAATATTTAGTGTCTCATTTATTTTACATTAATTTTTCATTGAATTTTGTACCATTTTGTTTGGACGAACCCAACCTAAAAATGCTGGAAATTTGTCAGTATTTTCAGCTTCTTTTTATCATCATTCATACGTTTATTCTAGAGGCATTTCCTAGATTATTTCATGAATCATTAAGTTTAATATTTTTATGAGTATATTAATCCAAGATTTTCCATTCAACCAGCAACATTACACCACTTTTACACCTCATGATTTACACAAACATTCGCACGTAAAATTCAACCATTAAAACATATCATTTTTCACATACTTTAGATTGACATAACTTAACATGCTAACAATTCCAAACACATAATGAAGAACACATTATCACGAAAATCAAACATCATACTTAAACTACCAGAAAACATACCAACAACATGATCTCTAACCTATTTAACATTGAGATCTGAGGGATACTAGGGTCAAAGATTTCAATAAGAACGGGAACAACCCTAGTTTTCGAGTAGATTCATCAAAGCCTTAAGGGTCTCTTTGGAAAGGGACCAAGAGTAAGAAAACCCATACCATTTATGACGTTTAAACCTCGACTTGCTGTCCAAAATATTCTCCAAAAATCACGTCCAAATCCCCTTAAAGTCAACACCAACTCGAAGGACAAACTTCTCTTTGCCTACGTGATTGATTTCGTTTGTTTTCTAATATTTTCGTTGTGAGTTATTCAAGTGTGAAGAACTTTGGTTTACCTACTATTTTTTTGAAGTTATTTGGCAGATAGAATCGTGAGTGAGAGTGATAGAGACGTGAGAGAGAGAGATGAGCGTGGGAGAGAAGAGTTTTCTTAGGATTAGGAGTCTAGTTTATGATTTAGTCAAAAAAGGTTTTTATTTAATTATTAAAAATCTGATTTACTTTTTTTTAAAATCAGCTAATAAATAATAAATTTAAATTAATTACATCAATTTACCAACTTAAATTTAAAACAATTTAATTCATTGCTTCCATCTAGGTTCGAATACAGGTGGAGGAAGACTTCACTTCAAAAGCCCAACTTTCGACTTCTCTCCCCAAAATACCCCTCCACCTTATTAATTAAATAATTAATTATATATTAAGGATAATTATTATACTACCCTTAACCTAGAAAAAAACTATTTACCCCTAGACTGTCCAAACCTAAGATTTTCCTTTTTTAAGTCCAGTAAAGACTCCTTTGAGTAAATCTTCGTATTCGAGAGCCCTACATGGTTAGACCCAACCTTTCCTAGCTCAAATAACTCCTCAATTTAGATCTCTTTGATGTAGCAAGAGTTTAGATATTTGGTTCTACGCGCATCAATCTGTGTGAACCCGGTCTAATCGTTGGCATTCTAGACACATTAAGCATTACTTAGCATATCCATTTTTAGGGTTGTTACATAACTATACAAGGTGAGATATCCCTTGACACCCCTCAACCTATGAGAAGTTCCCCCAAAATTTCGTGGTGAAGTGTAAGGTTTGGTCTATAAAAAACTTCACGGACTGTCTTAGGATTCATGGTCCGTGAAACAATTCACGGGATTTAAAGCCAGTAAAATTTCACCTACTTTACATTACTTCACTAAAACAAACATCTTTTTACTCCAAATTCAAAATGAGGCAAACCTGGTAGCGTTGGAAAGATGAGTCAAAGACTTCAAATTTGATAGGCAATAGACCACCTACATCATTATGTGATATGATATAGGATTGTTTGAAGTTGACCCAAAACTAAAAGTTGAAGAAGTACCTTTCACAGCAACTGTAAGGGGGCTGATCTAATAACATAAAGAGTTCACCGATTTAACCCACTTTGGCAGCCAACAACCTTGTCAATTTCAGCCTTTCAGCACTTAACAAAATTTAAGATTGTTTTGGTGTCAACTCAAAAAATAGGCAGCAATTTTTTTGACACTAAATCTTGGAAATTTTAAGAACCATAAAACAGTAGACAAAAATATTATTAAGCCAATAAAGTATAAAATGAGACAAAGACAACCAACTTAATAGAAAACATAATTTCCAACTTGTTTTAATAATGTGAATACAAGAATACTCACAAATCGTACTAACCTTGGCACTATAAGATCACCCTAGAACATAACTTAGATTTGAAACTCTAATTATTATTCTCTAATTAGAACAATCAAACTCGAATTACACCATAAGGCAACCTGCACATTTATAATATTATGTGCAACCAACTACCGACAAGTTGCGTAATAAGAATAAAACACTTGTTGGCTTTAGCATGATCTTATCCTATGTAGTTGACACCCCATATATTAAAAATAATTTTAAAAAGGCACCAAAAATAAGTTACACATGAAATGAGATAATGCTGGACTTTTTGTAACCGCCTGTCATGTGCCTGGAATGTATTTTGTAACCACTAGTCATCTTTGACTTTGCTTGGCTTTTGGACAAGCTTCTCCCATCTTTAACACTATCATACTTAGACTTTTAATCCTTGCATGGCTCCCACTTAATTCAGTCACGTCACTATAATAAATCTATGCCATTGCTTCATCTCAAGTTGGCATCAATGTCCTTTCGTTGTTGTATTCGACTTGTTGGCCGTTTGCCCTTTTTCTTTATTTTAATATCAATGCTATGACCACATAACCTTGTTAAGATTTCTTCTGGTCAATTCCTCACCAAGCTTCCTTCCCTTCAAGTCCTTGGTCCTCAGTTTTTTTTCGCAATCAGGCCATTATGCCATTGTGCACACCTTATCTTTGTCAATAATCAGTCAGCAACTTACCCTTGTAAGTTTGTTTACTTTGCATATGCAAGTGACAAGGTTAACATGTGTAATACCTTGTCCATGCTTCCATTTAATAGAGTGACTTAGATTAGGGGTCTAGCAAACAACTTCATGGTCCGTGGAAAAGTTTCATGACCTTGTCCATGACTCGTGCAACTCTAAAATGCCTGTGAAACCGTTCATAACAAAACCTTCAAGTTTAAATTTCACCACTATTGGTTGTACGACTAGTGACATTATCTATGAACTTTGCAACCATATGTACGCATGCACTTGTACTAAACTAAAGCCTTTACTCTTTTTCCATTCCAATTTTCAAGATTTCTGAGGTGCTATAGTTGTCTAGATGTTTATAGGTCATTGTGTGTCAGCAATTCATAAGTAATTGAGTGTTTTAATACAAGGGTGATTACTCCAATCCATGTATGATAACTTTCTTGAAGTATAATTTTTCTTAAGCAATTCCTACTCGACATTATTTTGACCTTAATAGTTCCAAGTGGACAAGTGCTTAATTCTTCTATATAGTTGATGACTACGTTTCAACAATCCATATGTAATAGGTTTTTCCACACGAAAAAGTATATTTCTCTTTGAAGTAAAATATTTTTCAAATAATTGCTACTATACATTAATTTGATCGTCGTACTTCCAAATTGAGAAATATTTCATTCTTCTGTCTATTTGTAGAGTAGATGTCATCAATTCATAAGCAATTGATTGTTGTATCCAAGATTAAATTCCTCCAATCCAAGAAGTATAATTTTGTTAAATTAAAATCTTCGATCAAAAGAGACCTTCTTAGAAAAATCTTTTTGTTCTTGTTACCCTCAATCATCTCTTTTTTCTTTACCCCCAACTCATTTTTTTTTCATTACCCCCAATTTTTCTTCTATGGTTGATGTTATCGGTGAAAATATTCTTTTTTATTGAATAAGGTAGAGATTTCAATCTATGTTGGACTAGTAATGTTGGAAGTTTATTTCTCTTTTTTATTTTCATTAAATCTTTGGATTGATCAAAATGACATTCCTATTTTTAGGTCAGTGCTGGAAGTGTCAAAATTTATAACTTTGTTATGATTCTGGGTATTTCTTCAAAGTTTTGTATTCAGAGAACCTGCTTTTTTGTTGTGTTTTGTTAATGCGTATTGCATTCTCCGGGGTGATCATCAAGTTGTGATTTTTTTGATTTGTTAATGTATATATTTTTCTTCTATTTTTTCTAGAAAGGATAAAATTACACTAACAATTGTCATATCTTCATTTTTGTTTTTATCATCTAAACTAAACATGAGAAATTTCTTGATTATAGGGAAGTATGTCTCAGGAAATTTGATTTTGTCACGCCACGAGACGTGGACACGAAACCTTGGAAAACAAGTGATCCCAAGCTAACCCTGCTGGCATGATCATGAGCATACTAAATATAATAAACTGAATGTGGAAGTTAAATCATATTTTAAAATGAAAATATGGGGAATACCCATATGCTAAAACAAGGATATATGAAAACTGATGAGTTTAATCCAACGAAGTTATTAATGTCTTATATATCAATGCATATTCTAAGAGAACCATCTTTCTTTTTTTACAAACAATACTGGTTCACCCCATGACAAAATACTAGGTCTGATGAAGCCTTTGTCTAAAAGGTTTTTCAACTGATATCTCAAATCCTTAAGCTCTGTTGGAGCCATTCTATAAGGAGGAATAGAAATAGGCTGGGTATTTGGAAGGATATCAATTCCAAAGTCGATTTCCCATTCGGGAGGGACTCCGGTAAGATCTTGTGAAAAATTTCTGGAAACTTACTTACTACTTGAACTTACACAGGAGTTGGTGTTTCAGAGCTAGAATCCTTAAACCAAACTAGATGATAGATATAACCCTTAGAGATCATCTTTCTGGCCTTAAGGTAAGAAATAAATCGATCCATAGGATCTAAGATATTACCCTTCCATTCTAATATTGGTTCGTTTGGAAATTGAAAATGAATAATCCTATTTCGACAATCGACTGAGGCATAACATGAATGTAACAAATCCATGCCTAGAATCACATTGAAGTCTACCATTTCTAACTCTACAAGTTCTGTTGTGGTGACTTTCTGAGGGACTGTGACAGAGTAATTTCTATATACCTATCTAGCTATAACTAGGTCACCAACTGGAGTTGAGACTTAGAAAGGTTTTGAGAGAGTTGAGTACTAACACTATATTGGAATTCTATGTAAGGAGTTAAAAAATAAACAGTAGCCCTTGGATCAAACAATGCATAAACATGAAGTTCAAAGACTCGTAAAATACTAGCGCCTACATCAAGAGAACCTTCCAGATCCTGGCGATCCTTAAGAGCATACAACCTGTTATGGCGCTAACCGCCACCCGTACCATATGTTACCCTGCTGAGTTGGGTGACTTGCTTGTGATACTGATGTAGTAGAGGGAGCTCTACCATTACCACCTCATTGACCCTGTGTAGAAGGACAATCCCTCAACCTGTAAATAGACTGACCGCACCCAAATCATCATTCCTTTCCTGCGAGGCACTCACATGGATGGTTCTTACTACACTTAGGTCAAGTTGGGTAAGTCTTGGTCCCTGAAACACTTCCGTGAGACTTACAACATAGTGTCCTAACCTATGGATCATACTTGTTTTTAGAGGATAAAACACTAGCTGATCAAGATGCTGGGGTTGAAAATTTCTGTTGACTCCACGAGCGATTTCCACCACCTAATTTCTTTTTAGAATAGACATAGTTCACATTCCTAGCCTTTTTATTCTCCTTAGCCTGTTCCCTAAGCTTTTCATCCTCAACCTACTAGGTAGGATTCATAATCCCAGACATGTTTGTATCTCCTAGTAACATAGCATTTTTGCACTCTGTTTTCAGTGAATCCGAAACTTCATACAAGAACCTATTCATCTAAGCTATCGATTTAGCAACCATGTGAGCAGCAGAGCTGCAGAGTTTGTTAAACTTGAGTCCATACTCTTGGACCGTCATGTTTCCTTGCCTTAAATTCATGAATTCCTGAGCCTTTGCTTCTCCCAAATCTATTGGGAAAAACCTGTCCAGGAAGGTTTCACTTAAGCAATCCCAAGTAATAGGAGCTGCATCAGTAACCTTATTTTCCTTCCACTGGGTATACCAGATATGAGAAACATCTTGCGGCTAATATGATGTCAACTCAACCCGATCATTCCCATTGACCTGCATCACTTCAAAGATATTCTTGATCTAATCCAAGAAGTTATGGAGATCCTCACTAGTCTACGATCCTAAGAACTCAGGCGGATTAATCCTAACAATGTCACAGACCCTATCTTTTATGGAACCACCGTTTTCATTCACATAAACTTGAACCCAATTGTTCTGGTTGGCCACATTCATAGCCAACATCAAAATAGAATTCCTAATCTCAGCATTGGAGACTTTCTGATTTGGGATTGGAGGAGTTACATTGGCATTTCTGGCATTCACATTCCTGGCGTTAGCTCTACGAGTAGGCATGATCTTAAACGTAGAACGTCGAGTTATAATGAAATTAGATCATACCTTACGCACGATAAGAGTAACAAGAAAGTGATTTTTTCCCTAAAACACTTTATAGCCTTCTTCTCATTAAATGTAGTGCACTTCACACCCATGAAAAAGTCTCTACTTAGTGTGGCTTCTCAAACATCCTAGGAATCTTAACCTAGTGCTCTAATACCCAGTTTTTCATGTCCCGAGCTACCCCCGAGACATGGAAACGGGACCAAGGACCACAAGTGATCCCAATTTAACCCTACTGGCATGATCATGAGTATGGTAAAGAAAATAAAACTGAGCACGGAAGCTAAATCATAATTTAATATAAAAAGATGGGGAATACCATTATTCTAAAATTGAGATATATGAAAACTTATGCGTTTAATACAAAGAAGTTATTAACTCAAAACTAAGCTTAAACTATGTATGTTTGAAAATAGCCTCTAACTGACTATAAATGCTGGAACAGGCCTCAACTAAGTCTAGCAAAAATTGAAACTAAAAGACAAAAATAGTAGAAATAACTCATGAATATAGTCCTCGAAGAATAAGGACTCACCACTGATTCTTTTAAACTAGAGATCGGAAATCGACCTATGTCTTATCTGGATGCTGAGAACCTGAACCTACATCATGAGAAGATGTAGCGCACATATGCGATAGTATTTAAAAGGTACTGAGCATGTAGGATAGAGTAAAGCTGAAATAATACATAACTTAACAAGCATAAAAGGAAATATAATATTCTAAACATGATATACTAAATTCTGAGCTAACTAGATGCAATGACCAAATTTGTAACATGCTGTGACTGAAACTAACTGAACTGTAAATATGATCACTCCAATAGAGTCCTACTTAATCGTGAGAGATATTAATAACTTATAGTAAAACCACATGATCAAAATGTGGAGTCCAATGTATACGCCCCATCGGGAGGACCCAATATACCCTCAAAGGGGATTTACAACCTATTTATCAAGTAGTTTTAGGACTATTTGGTACATTGAAACCTAGTCCAACTAGTTATTATGCTAGACCCAATGATTTAAGTGTTAACAAATTATGACTGAATTTTTGTAAATACTGGATAACTTAAAACTTAACATGGAAACTGAGAATGCAATAATTAATGTGATAATAATACAGTAATAAATGAGACATGTATATCTAAATTAACTGAAATATCTGACCTGGCATGTGTAATTCAAGAACTAAAGAAATACAAAGCTAGAGTTCAGAAATTCATCCAATAATCTGTATAATAATATTGTAATCCGACTTGGAACATATAACAAACTAATTCATTATAATTTGCTGAAGTTCTAGAAACCCTATGTCTAATTATGATAAGGGAATCAAGAATCTGATTGAAAAATAAGGACCCAATGGGTGATAGGAACTCACTAGTAAAATCTGACATATCTGTTAATGAAATCCACGGAGAAATTATTAGATTTCGGGGCTGAAATTGATGAAACCTTTTTGTGTTCTTTAACTCAGGTTCTTGACCTTTTTTCTTCTTTCTTGCTTCTAATTTTCTATGTTTTAATTAATGATTTACTTTAGGTAAATTTTACTTATGTTTGTAAGATTAAACTGACTAAAATTTTATGATTTAGGGCCTTAACGACGTATCTTAGGGGTTAAACAAACTATAAAAAGACCAAAAGATCTGTGAACTAATTTGTGTCAGACTAATAGACGAGCTGGTCTGACGGGCCGTCGTTCAATCAACGGTCCTTCTTTTGGCTCTGCTTGACAAGCCTTCACTAAACTGGGCAAAATATTTTACTCTGAGGTTGGAGTTTAGAAAACTTGATGGATATGGAAAGATAATTCAATTATCTATCATATAATATGTTATAGGAAACCTAATTAATTTTGTGCTAAAGGTTATAATAATTTGAAGTTAAACCTATTAGCAATTCCCCTTAACTAATGGGTAAACGTCAATTATGGTCATACCTACAGACTGTAGATCAAACAACGGTCCGTGCTGGTAATCCATAGTTCATTTCGGACGCTGGGTAACTTAAGTCTCAATTCACGGACACAGACAATGGACCGTAGTTTGACTTACACACCGTAGATCTGTCCGTGGATTGACACTTTATCAATTTTTATATTCTATGTTTTAAGAGAGCTTCAATGGAAAACGATTGATGCAAAATACAGGTCGTATATTAACTATGGTCCGTCAATAGTGACCATCGATTGAACCTTTAGATTTCTGAAAAACTGATTTTTGATCTGTTTTTGATAGGGGGTGTTACAGGTTTCAAGAGACTCATGTGCTACATATTGCGATGAGGACGGACAACAAGATTTTGAACAAAAAAGAACATGCAGAAGATTGATGCTTTGAACATAAATATAGTGGAGAACACATGATGATTATTGGCAAGTCTTTTTACTAACAGAATCAATTTTATTTTTGTTATATTTGATAAAATAAACTACAAAAATGCTCATCATAAAAATGATTCCAAATCATGAACATGTGTCTATTTTTTCTTAAGCTAAATTTTGACTCAAGGTCCCTTTATTAAAAAACCTTAAAGGGACAATATTTACATTAAAAAAGTGGGTTCTAGTCGGCCCTAAAGTGACCTGACCACACATTTTATTAAAAGTCCCCTTTTGTAGGGTTTCCAGAAATGCTCTTTCAACTTCCTTTTTCACTTCTCCCTTCTTCCTTGCTCATTCCGCCTCCTTGTAGGCATGAAAATGTACTTCTCCATGGAATAAACATTCTTCATCAAGCATTTGTGACGACCTGCTATCTCATAACCTTTCAAAGGTTTGTCCGCCCTATTTTTTGAATTGTGTTTCCTCTCCTGCCAGCTGATTGTGACTGCTATAGGCGTACTTTTAGGTTGGAATATGGAGATCTTGTCGAACTTGATAGTTATTAGTGGCCTTCGTTTTTAGCTTTTAAAATTTATATAAGTGACTTACCCTTCTTACTTGCTTCCTCTTTTCTATTCTTCTCATTTAACTATGATTCTTGATGTAGATTAAGCCAAATACGAGAAAAGGACTTTTCATCCATTAGGTTCCTTGCTTCGTGCTTCAGAAAAATTAGATTTGGTCCCTTTACTATCACTTTTACTTATCTCTGTATCCCATTTTTCTTGCTGACATAGATTATTCCTAGGAGTAGTTCTTTGACAACACTTCAACTCTAGTTAATTATAGAATATAACTTGTTTATATAGGTGTGTCGTCATTGTAACTAAGCATGCTACCCATTGTTGTCTATTTTTATTCTTCTTTATTTTATACGAACTTAAGGATTTATTGCTTGCCCATATTAAGAATCATTCTTCCCAGACTTGGTAATTGATTAAAGCTAAAGAATAACCTATTTTCTTTCTTTGTCAATTGTTGTATTTGCTACAAAGTCTGCTAGCCAATTTATCTCTCTGAAAATATGTTGCACACCGCAATGATTTGAGCCACCATTTCATGTATGTCTTTCCTTTGTTTAGGATACTCCCACGGTATTTTCCAATTCATTATAATTATGTCCTTTAAAATCAATAAATCTGTTTCCACATTAATAGTATTAATCATATGAATTATACAATACTTAAAATCATTCCACACGGCTCTAACCTCTGCGTCTGTGTATGTTTGTTGCCTCCCCTATGCTATGTGACTCTGCATATATGAGAAATCTTCCTTTATTTTGTATACAAAAACCCTAAGCATTCTGACCGGGTTTCCATTACTAGCTCCATCCGTGTTGCAAGTAAATCAACCCTGTATTGGCATTTTCGACCTCACGAGTAGATCACCTATGTTGGACGGATATCTCTGATGTGTATCTACCATTTCTGACCAATGTTTTGACACACTTTTGATCCATGGAATATGATCATTATTAATTTATGTATTGCCAATTGACCATGATAATACATAGACCTATAAGTTATCACCTTCCAATGTTTTATAGCATTTATTCTCTTCTATAATTCCCATATTATGATTGCAGGGACTGCCTTTAGTATCTGATCTTTTTTATGTGCCATCTTGTGCTCCCACCATCTATAAATGATTTGTTTTAGATTTCCAGTTACGCTAAGACTTACACAAGAAGAAAAATACTTGCATAGATTTTGTGCTATGGGAGTTGTTAGTAAAAGATATATATCCAAGTGACCCTCATCACAAAAGTAACATTTTAAGACCGAATGTAGCCTCAACTTCTCTAAATTATCATATGTGGCTATTCTCCCCTTCCAAACCCTCCAAAAGAAAATACCAATCTTGAGTGGCAAACCCTTTACCCCTACATAATTGCTCCATTCATTCACTGGAAATTTTCTTTTCATGTTTTTATAGGTTGATTTGACAGTGAAATCGCCTTTAACGCTATGCATCCACCATGCTTTGTCAGTGATGACTTCCTTGATAATGTGCCTGATTTTCGTTGTTGTGTGTTGTACCATTTCCTCCGAAGTCACTTATTTTAGCTTTTCAACATTCTACTCATAATTTATGATAAAAAAATTAACCTCCAATTCCTCTTCTTGTGCCAACTCTCCTTCAGTAAAGTATAATGATCCTTCCCTGTTCCAATTATCAAATAAAAAACTAGATTTCCAGTCTTGATTTTCCACTATATATCATGTTCTACCTTCACTCCGATCTTAATCATCTTCTTCCAAACCTCTGAGGCTCCTAAACTTTTTACAATTAACAGGTGCATTTTATTGCAGTACTTATTCCACATGTATTCAACCCATAAAAAAAACAAGGCTTTATTTATATCTTCAATCTACATATATCCAATTCCACCTTCCTCTTTTGGAAGAAACATATCCCCCATTGCACCAAGTGTTTACCTTTAACTCCCCCCACATTTTCCAAAAGAATTTAGTAAAAAATTCATGATTTTGGTCCATGACTTATCTTTGTTGGATTCATAGTTGATAAAAAGTAATCTGGCATACATTTAAGAACATCATTAACAAGAACATGCTTACCTCCAACTGATAGACATTTATTATGCCATGAGAAGGTTATCATAGCAACTTTCCTAATTAAGTTTTCAAAATACCAAAAGATGCTCCTCCCATAAAATATTGGACATCCCAAATACAGAAAAGGAAAAGTTCTTTGTCTTATCCCATCTAACATCCTCCGTCTAATTTCCATAATAAGAGGTGTTTTCTCATGAAGATAAAAGCAACTCTTATATTTATTAATCATTTGAACAGAAGTATTTGAATACTCTTTTAGTACCTGCATTATTTTGATGGCTAAACTTCTTTCCCAGAGTGAAAAAGTAATGTATCATCTACTAGGATATATGATTAATCTCAGGACTCCACCGTGGCAAATTATATACCTTAAAATAGGCATCCCCATATAAGCTGTTTCTAGGACCTCTGCTGCAATAATTAAAATAGTAGTGGATAGAGGATCTCGCTGCCTTAATCCTCTTAAAGATCTGAAAAAACCATGTTCCCTACCATTAGTAAGAACTAAATACCAGTTTTTGGACATAACCTCCATATCATATCAAAAATCATTTCAGAAAACACAATCTTCTCATCACTTTGGTTGAGAATATCCATTAAACTCTGTCATATGCCTTGGTCATATCAAGTTTCACATCCACGTTAACATTTTCCCCCACATATCCATATATCTAATAATTCTTGTGCCTAACAATACATACTCTGTGATACTTCTGCAACACAAAACCTAACAGGGTTGGAGAAATTATCTTGCGTAAGACCAACAGAATTTTTTCACGACCCGCTCGTGAAATGATCATATTCAGAAAATTACTAAGACTTAGTGGTCTTAGATCTTAGAAGCTTAGTACTGATTGTTTCTTGGGTAGAAATACTAAGTTGGTATGAGTAACAAATTTTGACATCTCCTGCCTATAGAAAAAAAGCTCTTTATAATTTAGTAACTTCATCCCTTATGATCTCCAACAACATTTAAAGAAATGCCCTGTAAATCCATCTGGCCCACATGCAATGTTCCCATTCAATGCAAAGACCACTTTATTCACATCATCCTGATCTAGAAGCCTACTCATTTCCTCATTTTTGCCATCTGATATACTCTTTGGAATCTGGTAATTCTGGACATAGTCCATTTCAAACATTTATGCATGAAATTGCTCTCAATAAAATCCCACAACCACTTGATCAATCTTTTCATTTGTCTGCAACGTAATTTCTTGGTTACTCAATATTTGACCAATATGTAACTTCTTCCATTTCCCTTTAATATACAAATGGAAAAATATCGTAGTTCTATCCCCATCTTAAAACCATTTAATCCTAGCATTTAGACTACAAAAATCTTCTACAACTTGCAAATATTTCTTCAATTCTGCTTCTACGTTGCTCAATTTTGCCTTGTTGCTGGCATGTGGTTGTACTTTGAATTGTATTTCCATGACCTTTATCACATCTTCCATAGTGGCAATTTGTTGAAAAACATTTTCATAGGAACATCTAATTCAAGCTGACAGTGCTTTCTCAACTCTCTTCATTTTAGCATGGAACTCTATAAGAAGGGTTCCCAACAAAGTCCACAATTTGGTTAAACGGTTTGTGCTTGCTCAAGAAATTGAAGAATCTAAAGACTTGTATGAACTTATCCTCTCTTGAGCTACAAGTCATATACAAAGGTACATGGTCAGACCCCTGTCTGATCAGACGATGCACCTCAAATGTAGGGAAGAAATCTATAATTCTGATTCACAAGAATAATATCCAACCTTTTAAAAATACAATCCACCTCAATTCGTCCATTCCACCATGTGTATTTACTCCCTGACGTTCGCACCTCTGTTAACGCACATGCATTGAAATAGCAAGCAAACTCCAAAGCTTCATTATGAGTGAATGCAAGGCCTCCTAGTTTAATTCCTCATTAAAGTAACATTGAAATCTCCTCCAATGACACATGGACATTTCTAACTTCATGCTAACTCCAAAGCATTACATCTCGCGTACACAGTTGTGAGGTAGAAAAACATATTTCCTATTCTTAACTTAATGGTTATTTGTTGGACTGTATCGAGAATAATGTTACCTTACCAAATTGTCCTCCAAAAAAACCAAATCTTTCCAGAACTGTTCACCCCCGCATGCTCAAAGCCTAATTTCATTTTGTAATCTTCCAAATCAAATAGATATTGAAATGGTTCCATTATAGATATGAATGAATATCTGTGTCTTTTGTTTAGGTCCATTAATTTCTCAATTGATTTTTGAGTATTAACCGACCTAATTTTCTAGAAGAGTAGTTTTTTCAATCATTGATCACTATTAGACGCCCTCTCCGTGCTGCTCCTTGTTTGGACATGAAAATGAATTCTTACTTTGCCTTCCCTTGTATTCTATCTCTTTATCCTCCTCAAGGTCCTTTTTTTTCTACTAAACATACTCATAATCCTCTATTAAGTCTAGACAATTCCTTATTAGAGATTGTGCCTCGTCCCTGTGATTGTCATTCTCCGAGTTTAGATCTTGTTCAAGCACGTCACGTAATTCATAATCAGTACAGTCATTTTCTTTTTCGTAGTTTTTCTCCTCATTGTTATACTTTGTTGAAACAACGTCATAATAACCCCTTTAAGTCACATCTCCGCCCCTTTTCCTTCATTGAGAACTGTCCACAATGTCATCTTGTTTTGCTATATTTTTCTTTCCAGCATGAATGTACCCTTCAGCCTGCTCATTATCCATTGTGCCATTCTTAAACTTGGATCTCTTGTCCTTGTTACCACTCCTTTTAACCCCAGGAGTGCCTATATTAGTACTACAAAATTCAAATCACCTTTCTCCTCCTCCTTCCTTTTCACTTGTTTATCTTGTTTCAACAAGTTGTATTTATCTTCAGCAATTATTCCACCCCCGTTCCAAATCTTCTACAACCATTTCGGTTTGTCTCCTCCCCATTTTTTGTATCTTTGCTATACAAAACCTTCTTCTCTATTGGACTATTCATTTTTCCCACTTTTGTTGAGTCTTCCACAGTTGTTCTCCTAGCAATAGGATTCTTTTCTTTTCAGTCGTTTTCCTTCCTTTCAACTTGTCTTGTTTTTATTTTTTTGATAAGATTCAGGATACACAACAAAACATTGTTCCTCATTTTGTCCCTGAGTCATACATTTCTGACAATACTTTAACACATAATCGTACTTTATATTGATACATTTTTCCGTTATTCCTCATTGTTTCTCTTCATTCAAATTTTATTCCGTTTTCATAATTCTTTGAGTAGATTTACATCCACCTTAACTCTTGCACAACTTATATTCGTTTTATTCTTTGTTGCCAAGTCTACCTATAGTGCCTTTCCTACTGTTGGTGCAAGTGAAAACACTACTTCCCCAAAATGATTTCGTGGAAGCGATGAAAAAATATCCATGAAATTGTTGTTGTTGTGTCCACCTCGGGATTTAACAGTGGATCCAATTTTAGCATTCTCATTGGAGAAGACCAATTATTCTGTGTGATGTTAGAGTTTGGTTAGATAGTAGGTTCACATAATCCTCCAATAATGTCTCCCTTTTCAAAACATGTCTATTACTAAGAAATCCAATATTTCATTCTCCCTTTAGTTCACATTGTTTAGGGGTCAATTTTTCTGAGATCTTGTATGTCAGGCCACCCATATGAAAACTTTCTAATCACTGCATATTTCAGATTTTCGTTTACGATTATCTAGTATACTTATTATAATTTCTAAATGACTTGTGGATATGTATGTAGGTTATAGGTATGAGTGGTAATGGCTTAACGTTTGTTTTTTAGTATTAGGGATTACACATATGTTAGTGCGGATGGAGTTAAAAGTCAACCGACCTCAGAGGGAGGTTGGCTGCTGGCCGAGGCGGCCATTGGAGCGTCTAAAAGTATATTTTCATGGTGTAGGCTTACGTTTCCTAGAGAGCATCTATGACCATGTTTCTAGTTTATTTCATCAATTATACCAAAAATAATATTGATATTCACAAATCATGAGCTCTTATCTATCTTGTCATTCAAAGCACAAATCTTCAACATGTTCTTCTTTCTTGAAAATCATTTTGCTCCTCTTCGTCGCAATTTGTAGCAAATGAGTTTCTTAAAGTTTAAATACCTGAGACCAACTTCAGTATGATTTAGAAACTTCTCATGTTTAGTTAAGATTATTATAACTACATTGCATATTTGACAATTGTTAGTGTAAGTTTTTCTCTTATAGAAAAAATATCAGAAAAAATATTTACATTAACAAACAAAGGGAATCAAAGCTTGATTCAAAATTAAAATAAAGATATCATAATTATTAGTGTTATTTTAGTTTATTAGAAAAGATAGCAGAAAAATTATAATCAAGAAAATTCTAATGTTCAGTTTAGATGATCAAAACTAAAATAAAGATATCATAATTTTTAGTTTTAGTTTTTTTGTTATTAGAAAAGAGCGCAGAAAAAATATGTACATTAACAAACAAAGAAAATCAAAGCTATATGGTTAGCCCGTAGCTCGAAATACGTATTAACAAAACACAGTAGAAAAAAAGGTTCTCATAACAAAAAATTCTAATGAAATCCCAACAATCATAACAAAATTATAGATTTTCAAACACTTTTAACACCCATGGACCTAAAAATTTATGAATGTCGTTTGAATCAACTAAAAGATATCATAAAAATAAAACAAGAAAAATAACAGTATTACTTATCCAAAAGAGACGCAAATAACTCCATTCTTGAATAAAAAACTGATTTTTTTTCTAGCTATAACATCAACCATAAGAAAAGAGGAGTGAAGGTAATGAAAAAAAGAAGAGAATTGGGGGTAACGAAAAAAGAGAGTGTCGAGTGTAAAGAAAATAGAAAGATTTTTCTATTAAGGATTTTTTTAATAGATGAGTGGAATGGAATAAAGTTATACTATTTGGTTGGAGAAATCTTTTCTTGGATACAACAATCAGTTACTTATGAATTGCTGACACACACTCAAAAATCCTCTCTCTTTTCATAACTCGGACCCCAATTCTCTCTTCTATGGTTCATCTTATCACTAAACAAAAATTTTCAACTTTCTATTATAGAAGGTAGCGATTTTTGCCTAGGTTTAACTAATGATGCTAATTTTTTCTTGTCTTGTTTGTATAACATATTTCGATTAATCAAAATGACAATCATGTTTTACGTCACTGGGTGATAGAAGTGTTTGAAAATGTATAATTTGTTATGGTTCTTGATATTTCTTCACAATTTTGTGTTAAGAAAACATGTTTTTGTGTTGTGCTTTGTTTATAGGGATTTTATTCTTTGGGATAATCATCAAGCTTTATTTTCTTTGTCTGTTTCATGAATATATTTTTCTACTATTTTTTCTAATAGGAAAAAAATAAAATCAACAATTTTCATATCTGCATTTTATTTTTGATCATCTTAACTAACCATGAGAATTTTCATGATTGTAGTGATGTGAGTATCAAGTAATTAAATTTCAAGAGACTCATCTACTACAAAGTGCAACGAGGAGGGGCAATAAGATTTTCAACAAAGAAGAACATGTAGAAGATTGGTACTTTGAATGTGAAGATGGAGGAGAACTCATGATTTTTTACTATGGGCAAGTCCTTTTGCTAAAAAAATAATTTTATTTTTGTTATGATTCATGAAATTAACTAGAAACATGGTTGTAATTTTAATTTTTTTTTTAAGATAACCATGTTACTAGTTTATTTTATAAAATATAAAAAATATAAAATTGATTTTCTTAGCAAAAGGACTTGCTCATAGTGACGAATCATGAGCTCTCCTTCATCTTTACACTAAAAACACCAATATTCATCAAGAATGACCCTCTTCGTCGCAATTTGTAGTAATGACTTTCTTGAAATTGAATAACCAAAGACGAGTTCACTATAATCAAGAAAATTCATATGTTCAGTTAAGTTAATCAAAACTAAAATGAAGATATGATAATCATTAGTATAATCTTTTTGCTTTTAGAGAAAATAGAAGTAAAAATATATAGATTAACAAACAAAGAAATCCAAATCTAGATGAATAGCCTAGAGATTAAAATACATACTAAACAAACACAATAGAAAGGCAGGTTTTCTTAACACAAAATTCTAGACAACTCTAAACAATCATAACAAAATTATAGATTTCAAACACATCTATAACCCATTGATCTATAAAATTATGAATATCTTTTGGATCAACTGAAATATATCTAAAAATAAAATAAGAAAAACATCAGCATTACTAGTCCAACATAGACGTAAATCCCTACATTCTTCAATAGAAAGCTGAATTTTTTTCTATCAATAACATAAACCATAGAAAAGAGAATTGGGGGTAATGGAAAAAATAAAAGAGAAGAGAATTAGGGGTAATGAAATAAGACAGAATTGAGTGTAAAGAAAATAGAAAGATTTTTCTTTTAAGTTTTTTTTAATAGAAGAGTCCAATTGAACAAAGATGTACTTTTTGGATTGGTGGAATCTTTTCTTGGATACAACAATCAGTCGCTTATGAATTGCTGACACACACTCAACAATACTCTCTTTTTTCATTGCACGCCCCCCAATTCTCTCTTTTCTTCTTTACACCCAAATCTCTTTTCTTTGGTTCATGTTATCAGTAAAAAAAAATTAACTTGCTATTATACAAGGTAGCGATTTCCGTCTAGGTTAGACTAATGATGTTGATTTTTTTTAATTTTGATTTGTATGACATATTTCGATTAATTAAAATGACATTCACGTTTTAAGTCAATGGGTGGTAGACCTATTTACAAATCTGTAATTTGTTATGATTCTTGCTATTTCTTCATAATTTTGTGTAGAGAAATTTTGTTTTTCTGTTGTGCTTTCTTAATGAGTATTTTCTTCTTTGGGTTAATCATCATGCTTTAATTTTCTTAGTCTGTATAATGAATGTATTTTTCTACTATCTTTTCTTAAAGAGAAAAATTTGAACCGACAATTGTCATATCTACATCTTAATTTTTATCATCTTAACAAACCATGAGATTTTTCTTGATTATAGTGATTTGAGTCTTAAGTAATTCAGTTTTGAGAGACTCATCTACTACGAAGTACAATGAACAAGGGCAGTAAGATTTTCAACAAAAAATAACTTGTAGAAAATTGGTGCTTTGAATGTAAAGACGGAGGAGAGAGCTCTTAATTTGTGACAATGGGCAAGTTATTTTACTAAAAAACTAAATTTTTTTTTTTTATAATTGATGAAATAAACTAAAAACATGGTTGCCATTTTAGAAACATTTTTATCATAACTATGTTACTAGTTTATTTCATCAAATATACAAACTATAAGATTGATTTTCATAGCAAAAGGACTTGCTCATAGTGACAAATCATGAACTCTCATCTATCTTTACATTAAAAACACAAACCTTCAGCAAGTTTTTCTTTGTTGAAAATCTTTTTGATTCTTTTCATCGCAATTTGTAGTTATGAGTTTCTTTAAATTGAATTACCAAAGGCGTGTTCACTATAATCAAGACAAAATTCTTATGTTAAATTGAGATGATCAAAATTAAAATGCAGATATGATAAATATTAGTGTAATTTTTTCCTTTTAGAAAAAATAGCATAACAATATATACATTAACAAACAAAGAAAAACAAAGCTAAATGATTATATCATAGATTGAAATACATATTAACAAGATACAATAGCAAAATAGGTCCTCTTAATGAAAAATTCAAAAGAACTTCCAACAATCATAACGAAATTATAGATTTTCAATCACTTCTAGCATCCATTGAACTAAAAAATAATGAATGTCATTTGGATTAACTGAAACACATCATAAAAAATCAAACAAGAAACATATCAGCAATACTGTCCAACATAGAAGCAAATCCCTAAATTCTTCAATAGAAAAATGAATATTTTTTATCAAGTAATAACATCAACCATAGGAAAGAGAATTGGGAGTAACGAAAAAAAAAGGAAAAGAATTGGGGGTTACGAAAGTATTGAGTGTAAAGAAAATAGAAAGATTTTTCTATTAAGATTTTTTTATTAGAAGAGTCCAATTGAACGAAGTTATACTTTTTGGATTGGAAGAATCTTTTATTGGATACAACAACCAGTTACTTATGAATTGTTAGCACACACTCATCAATCCTCTCTTTTTTCATTACCCGGCCCCTGATTCTCTTTTTTCTTCATTACCACCAATTCTCTCTTCTATGGATCATGTTATCACTAAACGAAAATTTTCAACTTTTTACTATAGAAGGTAGAGATTTCCATCTAGGTTTGACTAATGATGCTGATTTATTTTCTAGTTTTGATTTGTATGACATATTTAGATTAATCAAATTGACATTCATGTTTAATGGTCAATGGGTGTTACAAGTGTTTGAAAATATTTGTTATAATTCTTGCTATTTATTTAGAATTTCGTGTTAAGAAAAACATAACTTTTGATTATTCTTTGTTAGTAGGTATTTTATTCCTCGGGCTAATCATCAAGCTTTGATTTTCTTTGTCTGTATCATGAATATATTTTTCTACTATTTTTTCTAAAATGAAAAAAAATTAAACCAACAATATTCATATGGACATTTTATATTTGATCATCTTAACTAACCATGAGAATTTTCTTGATTATAGCATTGTGAGTCTCAAGTAATGCAATCTCAAGAGACTCATCTAGTGCAAAGTGCAACGAAGAGGGGCAATAAGATTTTCAACAAAGAAGAACTTGTAGAAGATTAGTGCTTTGAATGTAAAGAAGGAGAGGAGCTCATGATTTTTTACTATGGGTAAGTACTTTTGCTAAAAAAACAATTTTATTTTTGTTATAATTGATGAAGTAAATTAGAAACATGGTTTTCATTTTAGAAAAAAAAATTATGATAACCATGTTACTTGCTTATTTCATCAAATACACCAAATATAAATTGATCTTCTTAGCAAAAGGACTTTCTCATACTCACAAATCATAAGCTATCCTTCATCTTTACATTTAAAACACCAACATTCAGCAAGATCTTCTTTATTGAATATCTTTTTGACCCTCTTCGTCGCAATTTGTAGTAATAACACTCTTGAAATTGAATTACCAAAGACCAGTTCACTATAACCAAGAAAATTCATATGTTCAGTTTAGATGATATAAACTAAAATGCATATATGATAATTATAAGGGTAACTATTTTTCCTTTTAGAAAAAATATCAAGAAAATATTTACACTAACAAACAATGAAATCAAAGCTACATGATTAGCCCGGGAATTGAAATACATATTAACCAAACATAATAGAAAAAGAGGTTCTCATAAGATAAACTTCTATAGAACTCTCAACAATCATAATAATATTATAGATTTCCAACACTTCTAATACCCATTTTGTCACTCCCCAAGATACCCCAGAGACGCGGACACAGAACGTAGGACCACAAGTCTTTGAAGATAACGTTGTTTGCATGATCATAAACATACTAAAGATAATAAATTATTGCGGAAACTAAATAATAATATATAATAAAAGGATAAGGAACACCCATATACTAAATGTTAAATAATATGAAATGATGAGTTTTATACAATGAAGTTACTAACTCAACACTAAGCTGAAACTAACTTTGTCTGAAATAAGCCTCTAAACTAAACTTGAAATACTGGGATAAGCCCCAGCTAAATCTAGCTAAAACAGAAACTAAATGACTAAAACTAAAATGAAACACATGACTTTTGTCCTCGGAGAATGAGGACTCACCACTGAATCTGCTGAACTGGAGATCGGATATCGATCTATTCATGATCTAGATACTGAGAATCTGAACCTACATCATATTTATATGTAGTGCACATATGCGTCAGCAAAGAGGGTTCAAAAATGTGTAAAAAATGAATCAAAATAAGTGAGGTCATTGAGGATTGAACGTGTGACCTCACGATGTTAAAAACTATGAAAATAAAGAAGTAAAAAGAAATGTGGATAAGGAGATTCAAACCATTGTATTGGAGGAAAATGTAACTTAAAATAAAAAAATAACAAATGATACGATTAGGATTTGAACCCACCACCTCTCAATAAGATTTAAGGAAGAGTACAAGGAAAAAAATGTGAGGCATGGAAATCGAAGCCACGAACTCTAGGCAGTGAAGGAGAGTAAAGAAAATGAAAGAAAATAATATAAGGAATGGGAATCGAACCCACGACCTCTATTAAATGAAGGAGAGTCAAAGGAAATGAAATAAATTAGATGTAAGGTGTGGGAATCGAAGCCACGACCTCCTAGGAAGATTTAAGGAAAAAAATAAAAGAATTTAAAGAGGGGCTGTGCAGGTTTGAACCCACAACCCTTCAACCAAAGGAGAGAAATTTAAAGGCAATGAAAATAAAAAGTAAATGAGGTTGTGGGGTTCTATACCACATTCTCTTAGTTTCATTAAGCGAATAATGAAGAGAGAGATAAAGGGGAAAAATAAAATGAAGGAATTGGGACTCAAACTTGGGTCCCCAAGTCGTATCTATCAAACCAAAATGAACAAAAAAATGTATGTGTTGTTCAAGGGATTTGAAACCGGGTTCCCTTGCCCAAATTCTGTATTGATACATAAGTCATACATGAAATAAATATTCAAGAATAATGTTGCCTATTTAGATAGAAATTGAGATCTTGGAATACAAACAAGATGCATAAGTCTTGTACCACACAATCTTACGAAGATATGAATAACTTAAACAAACTATGAATGAAGCCTAATGCATCGTATGTATAGATCCATAAGTCTAACATACATTTAAAAAAATTAACAATTGAAGCTAAGATGTATGTAATGAAATGATGTAACCGAGAACGGTTATGTAAGAGTATAAAAAAACACTAAATAGCAAAGTGCATTGACATATGATGAAACAAATATCATGTAATGAAATGATGAAACCCTAGAAGGGTTACGTAAGAGTCGGAAACACAGAAATGGTAAAGTACATAAGCATATGATGAATTGAAGTTCACGTAAAAAGGGGTCAATAATTATGAAAAATAAATGTGCTAATGTTAATAAATGTGGTCACAACATGATATGAGGCTAATGTAAAATATGGGAGCACTCCCAAATGAGCCTAAGTAAATGTTACCAAAATGTACTCACCTATGAGAGTGTAAAGATAATGAAGAGACCAGTCTCTGTGTACACTCTAATGAAACTATTGACATTAACACACATAACAGTAATGATGAGATGGGAAATTATCTAGTTAGCAATGATGTTCTCATACTAGAAGCAAACATCCATGATGTATAAGTTAAATGTAATTGAACTTTATACTGAGCACCGATAAACAAGCTATGAGCGGTGATGCCTTCTTTCGGGAAGGGAGGAGGTGCACGTAACTCTCATGAGATGGGATTGTGTGGAATGCCAGGTACAGTCTTCTATATCTCCTAGTCTTCAAACCTATACTGCTAATATACGGATCTGGCGGGGTTCAATCCCCATGTACGCTGGCATGTTTTGGGTCACTTTGGCCGGTGATTCCACCATTTTTAAATGTTGGGTTTCATGAAACTGGATTTCATGATGCTCACATGATCTATATCGGTTAAAGTTAAAGTTCCCAATGAATAAATGAATGAGGCTAGCCTCAAATGATGCACATAATGAAATGAACAGTACCAAAGGTGTTAGTGAAGGATGATCATGAGGTGAGTTAGACTCAAGCAATGACATTAGTTCATTCTTGGTCATTGCACAACGAATTTGATGTAAGTCTTAAACTACATCCTAGGTATAGCTTGTGTTCACACTAGCCTATGAACGAAATGAAACGAAGTACGTATGAATGAATTAAATAGACTTTGTGTTTGCTAATAAAGACTCCCTAGTTGAGGTCCCATATGTTGAGCCCTCACGTTTGGGAAGTCTTAATGTGAAGTCCATGATTCCAAGGTCCCATGGCATATGAATAAATGATAAGAACAACGTTATGCGTTATATGAATTATGATATGTGTTATGTGTACGCTGTTGTATGCTATGTGCAAAATGTTGAGTATGATGGTGCATGTTATTCTCATGGTATAACTTTACTAATCAAAATTTTGAAAGTTCACTCACTTTCCTCATCACAATTTGGCAAGTCCACTGACTTGACCTGCTATAATTATGTTGCTAGGAAAGAGTTAGTCTTACTCATGCATGTCCTTGATGTGTGCTTACATAAACACATACTTAGTACAAGTGTGTACTAATCCTATAAAACTCTAAATTTTTCGGTGCAGACAAAGGTGGACGGTAGAGCTACAGCATCAAAGATGCTGCATTCCGAACATCGAGTATTCATATGGACTTTGTAGGCCTTTTATGCTTTCGAGGATGCTTGCCCATTTACATTCTAGCTTAGTGGTAGTATTGAGCTAGTGGAGTATGTTCCACTAGCGTTTCAAAGGGAGAACCCACCAGTGCGTAGCATGGCTGACAGGCAACGAGAGTTTACAAAGATGAATCCTCCTATTTTCACATGGTCTAAGAATTCAGAGGATCCCAAGGGAGTATCCCCTTAATTTTGTTAAATTATCCAAGTATGCCAGTTCTCTTGTGTCTAACAATAGAAACGAGATAAGTAGATTCTTGACAGGGATTGTTGAGGATCTCGAGTAGGAGTTTAGGATAGCTATGCTGCATGATAGCATAGATCATTCAAAGCATATGGTCTATGTTGAGTAAGTGGAGGAAAGCAGGAAGAGGAAGCACACTAGGAAAGGTAATATGTCAAGGCAAGTTGAGAAGAATTTTTCAAGGAACAATACTACTGAAATCAGGAATAAGCCCAGGTTTAAGAAGGAACTCTCCCACAAAAGGGAGTCAAGTTCATCCAACGGTTGATATGATAGAAATTTCGAGTCCAGGGTTAAGATAAACAATAAAGTAGATAAACCTCAAGAGATACCACCTTGCAGGAAGCGTGGCAAACTACATTGAGGAGACTGTATGATGGGCACTAACGCTTGTTACAGTTGTGTCAAACCGGGTAACATGGTGAAGAATTGTCCGCTTCGGAAAAGTTAAGAACAAGGGAAGGAAAGAGTTCAGTCTAATGGTCCAAGTGAAGAGGCTCCAAGGAGGAAATGATTCTTCGCACTCAAGTATAGGTGTGCATGGAAAAGGTCAAGGAAAGTTGAGAAGAATTTTTCAAGAAACAATAATACTGAAATCACGAATAATCCAAAGTTTAAGAAGGAACTCTCCCACCAAGGGGAGTCAAGTTCATCCAACGGTTACTATGATTGAAATTTTGAGTCCAGAGTTATGAGAAACAATAAAGTAGATAAACCTCAAGAGAGACCACCTTGAAGCAAGTGTGGCAAACTACATGGAGGAGACTATATGATGAACACTAATGCTTGTTATAGTTGTGTACAGTTTTGATAAACCGGGTCACATGGTGAAGAATTGTCCGCTTAGGAAAATTTAAGAACAGGGGAAGGAAAGAGTTCATTCTAATGGTCCAAGTTAAGAGGCTCCAAGGAGGCAATGATTCTTCGCACTCAAGTCTAAGGGTGTAGAGCAAGTCACCTTTGGTGAAATCTCGGGTGAGTAGCCTTAATTAGTCCTTCAGGTATTTGACTGTATATGGTGTGTATGCACTAGTATGAGGTTAATATGTTTGAGTCATCATGTTGGTTGTTGATTTGTATGATTTATATGTTAAATTATGTTGTATGAATTTATGAGACTAGTTTACGAAAGAGTTCCTTAGTCTATTAATGTGAAACTACTAGTAGGTTTCGAGGATGTGCACCATCATGTGAATTTGTGAATCAGATATTCACCAATAGGGACTATTGGATTACCTATGCATGTGTACATTCTACAGATGACTTATTTATGGTTAGTAAGGAGTAGTGTCATTCGGGGACGAATGTTCTTAAGGGGGTTATAATGTAACAACCCTAAAAATGGGTAAAATAAGAAATGTTTAATGTGTCAAAAAGGCCTATGATTAGACCAGAGTTCACACGGATTGATGCGCGTAGAACCAGACCTCGGAACCCTTGCTAAAGCCAATCCAACTAACTAGGGGAGTTACTTGAGCTTGGAAAGGTTGGGTCCAACGATGTAGGGATCTCGAATGCAAATATTTACTTGAAGGAGTCTTTGTTGGATTTAAAAAGGAAAAATCTTACGTTTGGAGGGTCTAGGGGTAAAATGGTCTTTTTTCAGGCTAAGGGTAGTATCGTAATTACCCTAAATATATAATTAATTATTTAATTAGAGGGGTATTTTTTGAAGAGAGGGCCGAAATTAGGCTTTTGAAGTGAAGTCTTACTCCACCCAGGTTCGAACGTAGGTGGAACCAATGTTTTAAAGTGATTTTTATGTTATATATTGAATTTATATAATTAATTAATTCTTATATTCATTATATGATTTAAAATAAAATAAAAATCAGATTTTAATTTAATAAACAAAACCTTATTGACTAAGTCCTAAAACTAGACTCCTAAGCCTCCTACAACTCCCACTCTCTCACGTTCTCCACTCTCACGCTCAATCTCTCTTATTCTTTCTCACGTATTTTCTCTGCCAAAATACGATAAAATTCATAAAAATACACCATGTTCTTTACACTTGAAGAACTCACACGAAATCACTAGAAAACAAACGTTACTCGCATACTAGGCTAAGGGAGGTTGTCATTCGAGTGGAGTTGATATTGACGAGTCTTAGACATGTTCTTGGGTGAAATTTTTGGCAGCAAGTCAAGATTTTAACGTCAAAAAGGTATGGGTTCTCTTCTCTCTGTCTCCCTTTCCCAAGTGACCCCTTAAGGTTCAGAATATTTATTCTAAAAACTAGGATTGTTCCCCGTTGCATGTCCATGTCACTAGCTCCCATTAAATTATAGCTTCGTTATGATTGCTGGTATGAAAATAGGGATGAAAGGTGTTTTCGTGATTATTATCTATTTATATGTATGTTTTGAATTATGTGACTTATGTTGTTTCCGAAAAAGTAACTACTTGTGTATGTGTGTGTTGCCGTGGCTATGGTTCATGGTTTAGGACTTGAAATGGCATGATAGTTCTTTATATTTCATGTACACATGCTAATGTAAATGTGATGTTCAGATGAGCTGAAATGCGGCTGATTTGAGAGATAATGTCTTGGCTTGACAATACATGAAGACTCACCTAAAACGTTCTAAATGCACTACGAAATTCCCCGAAGAACTAAGGTGTAACTTGATGAAAGGATACTCAAAAATTAAAAGAAACTTTCCATATTCTATTGATGAATTTTCCTCAGCAAAGAGGGTTAAAAACATTTGAGAAAAATTAATTAAAACAAGTGAAGTCAGGGAGGATTGAACTCGTGACCTCACCATGTTAAAAACCATGAAAATAAGAAGTAAAGGAAATGTGATGAAGGGGATTCGAACCATGGTATTGGATGGAAAATTTAAACTTAAAAGGAAAATAAAAAATTAGAGGATTGGGATTTGAAACCACCACCTCTTAATAAGATTAAAGGAATAGTAAAAGAAAAAAAAATATGAGGCATCGGAATCGAACCCACGATCTCTATATAGTGAAGGAGAGTAAAGAAAATGAAAGAAACTAAATGTGAGGCGTGGCAACCGAACTCATGACCTTTAGGCAATGAAGGAGAGTCAAAGGAAATGAAAGAAAAGAGATGTGAGGCGTGGGAATCAAACCCACGACCTCCTAGGAAGATTTAAAGAGAAAAATTAAATGAAATTAAAGAGGTTCTGTGGGGGTTTAAACCCATAACCCCTCGGCCATAGGAGAAAAATTTAAAGGCAATGAAAATTAAAAGTAAATGAGGTTTGTGGGGGTTCGATCCCACATCATCTTAGTTCCATTAAGCGATAAATGATGAGATAAATTAAGGGAAAACAAAATGAAGGCATTGGGGCTCGAACTTGGGTTCCCAAGCCGTATGGATCAAACCAAAATGAATAAAAAAATGTAAGTGTTGTTCAAGGTATTTGAAAATTGGGTTCCCTTGCACAAATTCCATATTAATACATAAGTCTTATGTGAATTAAATGTTTAAGAATAATACTGCCTACATAGATCAAAACTGAGATCTTGGCATACATACAAGATGCATAAGTCTTGTACCACATAATCTTAGGAAGGTATGAATCACTTAAATGAACTATGAATGAAGCCTCATGACTTTTATGTATAGATCCATCAGTCTAATATATGTTTAAAAAAAGTGAACCTAAGATGTATGTAATGAAATGATGTAAACCTAGAAGGGTTAAGTAAGAGTGTAAAACACACTAAATTGCCAAGTTCATTGGCATATGATGAAATGAATATTATGTTATGAAATGATGAAATCCTAGAATGGTTGAGTGTGAAACACACAAATCGTCAAGTTAATTGACATAAGATTAATTGAACATTCACGTAAAAAGGGGTGAATAATTATGAAAAACAAATGTGTTAATGTTAATGAATATGGTGACAACATGATATGAGGCTAATGTAAAAGATGAGACCGATCTCAAATGAGCCTTAGTAAATGTTACCAAAATGCACTCACCTATGAGAGTGTAAAGTTAATGAAGAGACCAGTCTCTATGAACAGTCTAATGAAAGTATTAAGATTAACACACTTAATACTAATGATGAGATGTGAAATCATCTATTGACCTATGATGTCCTCATACTAGAAGCCAACTTCCATGACGTATGAGTTGAATGTAAAGGAACTTTATACTGACCAACTATAGGCTAGCTATTAGCAGTTATGCCTTCTTTCGGGAATGGCGGACCACGTAACTCTCATGAGATAAGATTTTCCAGCATGCCGGATATGAGTCTCCTTATATCTCCTAGTCTTCGATCCCATATTTCCAATGTAGGGATTTGGCGGTGTTCAATTCCCATGTACGCTATCATGTTTTGGGTAACTTTTGCAGGTGATTCAACCTTTTTTCCTTGTGGGGCTTCATGACACTGGATTTCATGATGCTCACATGATCTATGCTGGTTAAAGTTAAAGTTCCAAATGAATGAATGAATGAATGAGCCCAGCCTCAAATAAGGCACATAATTAAATGAATTTTACCTAAGGTTTTTTAGGGCAGGATGATCAAGAGGTGAGTTAGAATGAACAAATAACGTTAGGTCATTCTTCGTCATTGCACAACAAAACATATGAAAATCTTAAACTACATCTTAGGTATAGGTGGTGTTCACACTAGCCTATGAACGGAATGAAATGAAATACATATTAATGAATGAAGCAGACTTTGTGTTTGCTAATGATTAAATGTCAAGTCCATGATTCCAAGTTCTCATGGCATATGATTAAATGATATGAACAACGTTATGTGTTATATGAATTATGATATGTGCTTTGTGTATGATTTTGTATGCTATGTGCAAAATGTTAGGTATGATGGTGCATGTTACTCTCATGGCATAACTTTACTAATCAAAATTAGGAAAGTCTACTCACTTTCCTAATCTTAATTTTGCAAGTCCGCTAACATGACCTGCTATAATCATGTTGCTAGGAAAGAGTAATTCTTACTCACGCATGTCCATAGTGTGTGCTTGAATATACCCATACTTAGTAAAAGTCTGTACTAACCATATACAACTCTTTACTTTCAGGTGCAGACATAGGTGGACGCTAGAGCTCCAAGATAAACATAGTAGCTATCCAGAAATCGAGTATTCATTCAGACTTGATAGGCCCTCTTGCTTACGAGGATGCTTTCCGATTTAGACTCTATCTTAGTTATAGTATTGATCTAGTGGAGTATGTTCCACTAGCGTTTCTTTCCTGTTTTCTTTCAGACATTGTATGGGTACCATTTTGGCAAGTACATCTTTATTGTTATAATAAACTGCTTCTTTCAATTGATGATCTTAATCTTAGATTGTTGATGGTGAACAATTATATATGTAATATAATGTTTAGTAAGCATCTTAGGAAACAGAAACTTTCAAATTTTCCGCTAAAATTAACCTAGATAAAGTAAGAATAACATATGTAGGCTTGTCTACGACCTCTGAGAGGTCAACGATGCCAGTTTCGTCTGGTATATAGATTCTGGTATTGACAGTTTTAAGCATGTAGGATAGTGTAATGCTGAAATAAAACGTAACTGAACAAGCATAAAAGAAAATAAAATAATCTTATATGATAACTGAATTGTGAGCTAACTAGATGAAATGACCAATTTATAACATGCTTAAACTAGATAACTAAGTATATTGATAGATGGTTAATGCTAGAGAGTCTGACTGAAATCTGGGAGCTACTAATAACCGATGCTAAAACCACATGAGCTAAATGTGAAGTCCGATGTATACGCCCCATCTAGAATACCCAATATACCCCACCAAAGGTATAAAGGCGTGCTGGCATGATCACTAAACTGATTGCCCAAAGAGAGGACTTACAACCTACTTGTCTTGTAGTTCATGGACTATTAAGTACGCTAAACCCTAGTCCAACTCGATATTATGCTACTCGCAATGAATTCTGTAAATTTACTATTTATGTATGAGTGTCTGTAAATACTGGATACCTCAAAACTGAACATGCGAATAGAGAATGCAACAATTAATTTGGTAATTATGCATTTATAACTGAGGCATGTATATTTGAAGTGTCTAAAATATCTAACCTAGCATGTGTAATTCAACAACAAAAGAAATACAAAGCTAGGGTTAAAAAATTCATGCAAATATCTGAATAATAAAAAACTAATTTTATTTGGAACATAAAACCAAAAAATTCATAAAGTTCTAGAAACCCTAGGTTCAATCATGACAAGAAAATTAAGAATCTGATAGAAAACTAGGGACCCTATGGGTGAAAGGAACCCACTAGTGAAATCTCACTTACCTGGTGATGAAAATCCACGGAAAATACTTAAGTTTCGGGGCTGGAACTGTTGGAACTTGTGGTGTTCTTGAACTAGGGTTCTTGAGTTTTTTCTCTTCTCGTGGTTCTAAATTTCTAAGTTTTGATATAATGAATTTACTTAGATATGTTTTAATTATATATCTAAGCTTTAACTGACTAAAATATAATGATTTACGGTCAAAATAATGTAACTTAGGGTTTAAACGGAGTGGGAAAGGTCAAAAGACTAACCCTAATCTCACCCTAAATATATCTTCTCTTTTGGTTCAGTGAATGGGGGATTTTTTTTTAGGGAGAAGGTTTTTGAGATACACATAGTGTTGCTCAAAATTTTACAGAAATAGAATATTTTTTAGGAACAACTCAAAGCATTCAAGATCAAAAATTTATATAGAGTTTAAAAATAAGAGGCCATAAATCTCTTGTGTAGCGCTAGTTTTCTGGATTTGTTTTCTCCAAATACGCAGATAACTCCAATAATCGAGTGGTGGAAGTTGTCTCATCATAACTCGTTGTAGTCCATGTTCACTTCCCGAAAAAGGTAGTGTCATCTTCTTTATAAATTTTTTTTACATTCTCTCTTGTCTCGAAATATTAATTTCGTATTTGGAAAGCTTTTTGTTTGGTGTATCTTAGTTGTTAGCTACTCCTTAGTCTATAATTCTTTATATGATATGTATTTCTTTAGTGGTTCATCGAGTTGTATGTAATTTAAAGTTAATGTTATGGATTTATGCTAAATGTTGTGGCTTCTTTGCATCATGGGTTTGATTCGCTATGTCCCTTCCACTTTTCGTTCGTTTGGCCTGTAGTGTGATGAACCTGCTCTCTGTGCATCCTTTGTGGTTCCATCTTGTTCGATACTGTGCTGATTAAAGAATTTAGGATTGAAGGTTTGTTTTGTTGGGGTTTGAATCTCTTATATATTTCATTGTCATTTAAATTTCAATTCGCTCATTTTTGTTTCCATAAGTTAAGACCTTGATCTTTTTATGTCTAACATTGCGTTATTTGAGTAAGGAGTTTATGTTAGCATGATTGTAACTCCCATGTTGTTTTTGACTCCTTTTATCTTAGTTTAAATTAATAATCATGTCCTCGGCAGAAAAGGGTGTTGTTTTTGACATGTTCAGAAAGTGGTGACTCATATTTTGTTCTACGTTTCTGCCCCTTTGGCTTTTGATTAATGTGATCTTCGTTAGTGATTTCGGATATGGATTTATTTGGTTTGTTTATTATGTTGGCGTGTTTTCATAAGCGTTGCAAATGCATTCAAAATCTATATTGAGGATCGATAAAAGTTGAAATGGTTCATATATACGCTCATATGTTGTTGTATTTTAAAATTGTATTAAAATTGTACCTCTCTGGTCAGCAAAGTGAACATTAATCTTTTCGTTAAAAATCTTGACGTTTTGCTAACACTTTTGTTTATGCTTATGTGCAAATCTATCACGGTTTTTCATGAACTCTTATGTCTTTCCCCGTTTATGATCTGCCTCGATTTATTTTATTTTAGCAAAACCATGACTGAAGTATATGGGTCCTTTAATATCGGGACTATCCTCTTCCCGGTGAAGGTTTAATTTTAGGTTTGTTATTGTTTTTAAATTTGGCATATGTTTTTCGCAATTCTGATATATGGGTCTTCCCTTTAGTAGTATAACGTCATTATATTGTGTTTTCGTTAACGTTTCATTTGTCTCTCTACTCATTTATGTTGTTACAACTATGAGTTAATCTGTTGGGTGTACTTATATGCGTGTTGTTTTAAGTGTTGGATCATCTTGATGCATTCATTCTGCTCGTACAATGTTGTTAGTAGTCGGGGAAGCTTTTTTATTTAAGTTCCCTTTCGGGTTAATATGTCTTGACTTCATCTCAAATATATATGAGTGTGTCTTTCCTAAGTCCCGTTGTCGAGTAAATCCAAAAACTTTCTATAACCAAACCGGATGAATGTTTTACTTAAAAATATATAATAGTAAAAAAATGACTATGTTTCGAAAAAATCAGTTAAACCTATAATTTAGGAGAAGTTAATTTTCTTAATTGCGAGAGTCACCACTTGATTATTTAAATAAAATCAAGAAAATTTATTATTATTTTCAAAAGCTTTAAGTAGATAAAAATCGAATGAAAAGGGTTTGAAGTTCAATTATACATTCCAGGAAGGTGTTAAGCCCTTGGAATGACCGCTAACTCGCGGTTGTCCGACGATTTGACTAAATGAGTTTTGAAATTTTTTTTAGATATTAACTAAATAAAGTAAAATCAATCTTTTATTTATTTATTGACTAATATTACTATTATATTTTAATTGACTATTTTAAAGGGAATTACCATAGAAGGTAAACCTATAAAAGTGAAAAGACAAATGCTTGACAAGTCTAATAGTGAAAATTAAGCTAAATATAGAGTATAAAAAAAATATTTTTTATTTAAATATGAAAAAGAGAAATAATTAACTTTGGGGAACAAAAATTTGACAAATGAAACATAAGTTAATACAATAGCAAAATAAATAAAGAGTAGAGGAGAAGGGAGGAATTTGGACTTGGGCTCTTTTCCAAAATTAAGCAGAAAATGGATCCTTAGGCCCAATTAACCCAAAAATCTTGTAGCAACTTTGGATAAGGACTTTGGCCCATTTCTCTCTTAAAAATCAGGTATACATTTTGATGCATACTGATGTATATGACTTGTATACAATCCGTTTTAGTGTATATTGGGATGTATACGGAATTTATGCTGCCCCTGATCAATTTTCCAGCACCTGTACAATTTTTTCAACCGGTGTATCATATATTCATACACTATATCGGTGTACACAACGTATATTAGCCCCCTTTTAAGCTTTTGGAGACCTACAATTTAACTTTCCAGCAACCAATTTGCTGCTTTCAACGTGTTCATGCGTTTTGAGGGGATCAGTACGACTCGAGAAAGATATTTTGAGCCTTTATGGCTCGAAGAGGAAGTGCGAGGAGATGGATTAAAGTCCATGAGGACTCGAGGAGAGTTTCACATGCAATAAGACAAAAATGGATTAGTACATGATGCGATAAACTAATAAAAATTTTTGTTGAATAAAACGGCAATGAAAGATGCGAACTACTTTAGAGATTCGAGTTAGGGGGAATATATGACTCCAAAGAAAAACCAAATGAACTAAGAAATAAAAAAAAAAGTCTAATAACAAGTATGACAGTAAGCATTAGCACACATTGAATGTATTCGTTATGAAGCCATCATACACATATGAATACATCATTTTTACTCAACAAATGAATTCAAAATATGCAGATGAAACATGCTACACTTTATCAAATAAGCATACTCCAATTGACGAGATTTTACAATTTTAAAATCCTATTTTTTAAACAAAAGATTGAGGAGCTACAACGGTGTTAGTAAATAATCTAAGAGGGGGTGAAATATTACAATAAACAAGAAACAAGATTGTCCCCAAACTAACATATTGACATGAGCACAAATACACATTATATGGAATGCAAAGAGAAGAGTTGGTTCTCTGTACATATTTTTTTTGAAAAAGAAACCACAAAGGACACAATTCAAGTTGGCGTAGCTCCGACTACACACATGAAACGATAATACTTTGTAGAAATCATGTTTCGAACGATCTTAAAGAATAAACCCCGATAACACTAAGACTAAGAGAAGTCATAATTAAACTTACTCGACTTCAAAGTGTAGGCATTTTTGATTGATGTTCAAATATCAAGGAGACAAGCTTGCTACGAGTGAATCTTATCAGGCAAAAAACAATTAAGAAAAATTATTCAAAAAGTGGATAAAACTAAAGGATTAGAACAAACATACAAATATATTTGAAGGCTAACCATATAAGTCTATTTGAGAGTTCATGCCTACATGGATACGAAAGTTAAACAGTCTTCAAAGATCACACAATGCTACCATACTTATAAATGGAAAAGATCAGACCCCCCATGTCATTAAGCAAAAGTCCAAAACAGAGAAATAACGGACAGAAATTCGAAGAATAATCTGGAATATAAACACTTGATGCAAATCCACAAACTTTGGCGCGACACAAATGAAGAAATCACAAAGTCTCAAGTATATTGTATGGGAGCATCAAAAGATCAGAAAATGTCTAGCAACAAATAGCCACATAATAAGGCTTTTACGACACAAGTAATGTAACTTCTTGAAACAACACAAAAGGCGATGAGAATCATTATAACGGGAAAAAAATTACCTTCATACAGGCAGCGAACAGCGACTAAAACGAGCTTGAAAGAGCGAGAGTTTCCATGCTGAATGAGACACTCCGAGGATACTTGAATGAATGAATTTGAGTGAACCAAATCCAAGAATAAAGGAATAACTCCAAGCACTTCGGTTTTCAATGATTTCTTCTTTTTAACACTTAGGTAAACTCTAAAGATTTTTCTCTATACTTCATCAAACTTTAGTAGCTCACTATTTCTATCAAAAATTCTTATTGATTTTTTAGTACTTTTCAAAAGAAAATTTCTCCCAAAACACCACTAATTCAACAGTAAACCATAAGGACTATATGTAAAAATGGGTACTAGGTTTTTTTTCATTTTTTAGGGGGGAAAAACCTATCTATATTTGAATGGGAAGATGACCTTTTAGAATTTTGTTATCCCAAAACTTTTACTGTTTTGGGACGAATCCCTAATTTCGAAGCTTTTAACCCTATTCTAGATTAGGAAATGGGGATGGACGATCTTGATCGATCTCCTGTCCTTGCAGACTGACTTGGTGCTATCTCACACGAGCAGGATGATTCACGTGTCCTGTTTTTGCTACTGCGATAGTAGACGGAAAAATTGAATGTTGAAGGAAGGCGACAAGAATTTCAGGCAGTCCTTTGCTTTCCCCGAATTCATCTTAGCATGGAGCTTGTCGGGCTGAGTTTCTGGGCTGCGGAATTGAGATGGACGTAGTGTTCATTGTTCGTTTCTGGGTTTACGCGATGAAGAAAAACAAACAAGAGTCGGTTTTGGTTTCTTTGGTATGATATTCATGGGTATGGGATGATGTATTGTTAGTTATTGTTGCATAGTAATACTAGGAATTGGGCTGGGAATTGGATCAGTTGAATTGGCTTAAAATAAATGTTATTTGGCTTGAGGAATGTCAAATGAAGCTGAAGAATGACCCAAATTTGGTCTTATCACATATGAGTTTAGGGATTTCATGAGTAACTAAATAATAGAAATTAATATAAATTAATAAATAAGCTTCTTAATCTTAACAAAATAAAATAATTGTTTAAATTTGAAACTAATTAACCTACAATTTAAGTTGTCATTTAAACCACACTATTGGTCTAAATATTTTACTAAATTAAATTTTTTTTGGATGATTTTGAATAATTTATAAAATATATTAATTATATACATAATATTTAAAATATATATATATATATATATATATATATATATATATATATATATATATATATATATATATATATATATATATATATATATATATATATATATATATATATATATATATATATATATATCTATATATATATATAAATATATATATATATATATATATATATATTATCTAAAAATTATAAAAAGTGAAAACTAATTAAATAAACTTGAAAAATATTTTGAATTTTATAAAACTAATTATTCTAAATCCTTTGGGAATCAAGAAGCTCGATGATTGATTTATATTGTGGATGGTCAAAATTGGATGTCAACAACTATCCCTCATTTTACTTGGATTGATGCAAGAAATTCAAGGAAAATGAAATTTACAAATCCAATTTTGACCGGCCATATCTTTATCTTTTGGAAAAATAACTTTGTACGGACTTTAAGAATTACGGCCGAACTCTGAAAGTGGATCTCCATCATATCTCAAGCTATATGAGAATTCAGGCCACTTGTAGTTCGATATGCTTGATTTGACACACGATCTTGAAAGAATTCTAAAGCCATCCTGATACCGAATTAATTAGGGATCAGGACGTCCAAGAATAAGATTTATGACAGAATATTGGAGTACAACATGTTTCCAATATTGACTCCACCTACATATCCTTAAACTATAGGAATCATGCGGCTTGTATTTCGACTCGATCGGTTTAAAAGAAAATCTATTATGCTTGTTAACCTTTTTGATCTAGAAAAATGACAAGGAATTGAGTATGAAAAGGAGGTTTGCAACCTCTTAGACATGAATATGGAGCTCTTCACATCCATAAGTAAGAACTTAGACGGACATAATTCTCAAAACTCACGGTGAACTGTCAATCAGATTGAAAAGATTCTTTTCGGTGAACTTAAAGAGCTATTCGGATGTAAAATTGAAACTGACATACCCAAAGAAAAACCCACATGCCTTCGGATAGGGGTGTGGTTTTATTGTGGTGTAAGTCACTCCTCTGCTCGCGTCCTAAGTGTTTGACACTTCTCTTTTGACTATGTCCTAGTTCGCTGCTAAGAAAAAATATTTTGTTTTATTGCGTCCTTGTTGATGTCGTCCTCACCTGTGGTTCGACATGAGAATTTATCCTCTTGGATGCTCTCGACAGACACTGAAACAAATTGTTAGTAGAATATGCAACTGGAAAAGTGGTAGTATGCATAACGATTCTTTCTGCTAACTCTTGCTGTGAATGATGTCACATAAATATGTTCAGTACATGTCACTTTCTAACATAATATGTCCGTTACAACTCATAATTTACTGAAGACTTAGAATGTCATTGCTTATTTTCTGCATGGCAAATTCTGGTGATCTTTACAACGAGCTATCCATCTCAATAATTATCCAACTTTAGCTTGGTTGATGGCTCGTTAATTATCCAGATGTAACAAGGTGGATGTCTAGATAATGTTCCAACTGTAACAAGGTGGATGACTAGATAATTATAAAACTTTAATGAGGTGGATGGCTCGATAATGTTCCAACTGTAACAAGGTTGGTGACTTTATAATAATCCAACTGTAACAAAGTTGATGGCTCGATAACTATCCAACTGTCACGAGGTGGATGACTCGATAATGTTCCAACCGTAACAAGGTGGATGTCTCAATAATATTTGCTTTTAATGAAATATCAGGTTATCTTGAATCTTTTCTTTGATGTCTTCTGCACCTGTGGTTTTATCTGAGAATTCATCCTCTTGGATAATTTAGAGTAAAAATGAAATAAACTTGTTAGCAGAAACTGTAATTTAAATAGGGAAGTGATATGCTTTACCGTACTCGACAAATATTCTGGATCAGACTCTCTCGGTCTTGATGCAGTAGATGATGACTTGATATGATGTGAAAATGATGCATCACTGATAGAAAGATGATGATATATTGGTAGTATAATGTTGCTACGTGATAGGTTGATGACGTTGATACTCCATTGATACGATAATGATTGATGATCCACCGGCGGGATGATGTTGACGCTTCATTGATAGGGTGATGATGCTCCATTGGTAGGATATTTATGATGCCCCATTGATAGGATGATTATGTTCCATTGATGATCCATTATTAGGATTGATGATGCTCCATTGATATGATGATGATGTTCGATCGATGATCCATTGATAGGATGGAGTTGATCCATTGGCTGGATGATAATCTCTATCGATAAAATTATGGTGATGTCCTTCTAGATGGTGGTATTATATCAATTGATAATACTGTAGAAATGTCTCTCTTGGAGGGTCTCACATTACCACGTCTGATATCGACACGAATTTTGAATCTTCTTAAAATGTCGATGATGCTAAAGAGATTGTAGTTTAACGTCATTATAGATGCTTCTACATGGTGAGATTCATGTTTACACTAATTCATATTTGAACATTTGCACTCAATTATAGCTCATGTTTTGCCGAAAATTTGAAGGAGGTGTTGTTTCTCGTACTCTGAACTCTTCTTTTTCTTCTGAAAAACATTAATGACTTTCCTGCATACACAAAAAAACATAGTTTTAAAACAAACAGATCTGTGTTGACTTCATCAAACGCTTGCTATTTGACTTGCTATCTTCAGTTGATCTCTCCCCTCTCTTGCTTCACGATGGAGAATACAAAACATTTATGCAAAATATTTGAAATAAATAGGTAAATTTTTTAAGAAAATGGTTTTAAAAAAGATGTAACAGAAAAATGTCACTCCCAAGTATCTTGTCACGTCATGCTTGATGAACGCCTTTGAGGTTGATATATCAAGATCTATGAGACAATTTGTCGGAGAGATTCTCAAAATTGTTGATGTTTTGACGATATGAATCTTGAAATGTAAAAGATTTTTAAAGCTTACTTGTGATCTTCCAGAACAACGTATATGGATCGCTTGAAGTTATTTCTGAAATCAAGATCATGCTGGAGGTATTAACAGCTATCTTAAACATCTAATCAACCAAGATTAAATTTTTTGAGGTCATCCTCAAAAATTCTATCCTAGTTAACAATCTTGGGCGTATCTTGACCCATGGTGAGAAAAATCATGAAATTGTTTGGATCCTTTCACAAAATTTGTCCCTGTTACGATTCTCAACGTAACATCAATCTTGACTAGTTGTGTAGATCTTTTTCTTTAGAATTTTTGAGTTCCCCTAAAAAAATTGGCCCAGTTTCTATTGTAAAGGAAAATAGAAATCTGAAAGGAGATATGACCGAGCTGTTGTGGTGCCTACCTGACCCGTTGAGGCAGCAATAAGGTCAAACTTAGTTCCCCCTCAAAGGTTAACAACTGTTAGAAAATTACTAAAAAACCAACTGCGGCTGACATAGGCCGCCGCCTATGTAACTCTTTCTTGACAATTCACATTGAACGTAGTTCAAATACAAACGAAAAATGCTGAAAATATATATAATGGAGTGACTGAAGACGATATATGCAGCCTACATATCTCATACTTGAGAATTCAGGTCATACATAGTTCATACCAAGAAATAATTTTTCTAACTACAGAACATAAGATGATTACAACAAACGATGCAGTTACAAGGATAGAAATAAAAGACACTATAAATCTTCAAATATAACAGCTTTTTATAGCATCTGAGTCGATTGACAACTTGAGATGTCCGTCTATGTTTCACCACAATTTGTGATCAAACAAATGTATTGAATGTATTTTCTAAGTAATCTGTTGAGTTCTCTTTTCTAAGCTCCTTCCTGATGGGCCTGATTCTCACTTTTTTGACACAGTCATCCTTTTCCATATTTTCTGTTTTTGTCTCATCCAGATTCAACTTACCTTGAGTCTCAAATCGTTTTAAATCGTCGGCTATGTGTTTGAATATTATGATCTCCTTGTCATACACATCAAACTCATCTTCATCTACCTCATCATGTTCATTCGGCTTGTGACGTGATATATACAGGTTCTTTTAATAAAAATTATATGTTTTTGTTTCACTGAAACAGATACAAAGATAGTGAGATAGGAGAATAAAAACAAGTAAATAAAATTTTCACAATAGGAGAGACTTTATTGAATGTAAGGAAATACAACCTTTGGTCATGAGCATGAGTCATTTTGCCTTTTTAAAAACATTACAAGGGTTATCAAAACATAATTAGGTAAAACAACACAAAAGGTGGTTTCGATCCTCATTCTAACAACCACCGATTTTGAAAACAACATAAAATTCATTTTTGTCTATCAAGTTGAGCGAAAGATAAAGAGCAGAGTGGAAGCCAAGTTAAGAACTTTCTTCATTGTCTCGGCGTCTCCTATGTCTGGTGCCTCGATTATATTCTTGGGTGCATCACCACATTCTTAAAAAAGACCCCCAATTCCTTCTTTAAGACCATCATCATGGGCATATTCTTTTACTAGAATGGACTGGCGTAAATAAGGCAAAGACTTTGGGGGAACATAATTAATGTCCCTCTTGTTCTTACCCTCTTTTGACAAAAAAGCAAAATTTTGACCGGGTATCATGCTCGTAAACTCAAGTTTCTCAATTATGCTCGGAGAACATGCAACTTTCTCAAGATTGCAAGGACTAGTTAGAATTATCATCTTTACCATGCGGGAATCATCCTCCGTCTCTATCATATTGATAGTGGCGCCTCCATAGTTAAGAAAAAGATTACTTTTGACGTTGGGTACAACGATCATATCTTGGATCTTGTGCTTTAAATTGATACAGTGTTTGGTATCATGCCCAACACTGTTGGAATGATATGCATACTTCTGAATGGCTCAGTAAAATTGAGGGCTGGTATAGATGGGCTTGGGCCCGACTGGATATATAATACCTGCAACATTCATTTGCTCAAGCAACTTCGCCTGACTTTTGATGGGAGGCGTAAAACTCCAAGTAGGTTTCTTCTCGAATTTTGTATGAGGAGGATTAAAATTACTTTGATGAGGCGGAGGAATTTGATGATGATTTGGGGCATTTTGAAAAAGAGGTGCTTGAGACTTTGGGTCAATCATATTAACAGTGAATCCTCCATTATTCGGCGGTGAATTACTATTAGCCATAGAAGTGAAAGTTTGAAAAAAAAAATCTTTGATCAATCAAGTCTTGATTTTTATGCTTCAAATTGATGCAATCCTTAATGGTATGTCTAGAACCTCCTTAACGGTAAGAACAATGAAGATTGGGCCTATATAGCCTGGGATTCACACCGGTATTTTTTGGGTCAATTGTTTTTATAAGACCAGCTGCTTTCAACCTCTTCAAAAATATATGACACGAAATATTATGATCATTTCGTACAGATTGAGATACTTTGTGGTAACTTACACCGATTATGGTTAGTAGGTGCTGGTGTTTGGAGATTTGAGTATTATAGAGCTCGGTAGCTATGATGGGTCTTTGTGTAATTTTGCAATGCAGCCTGGTAAATTTATTGATCATTTTGGTAATTTTTAAATGGAGCTTTGTAATTTTATTGAGCATTTTAGGTAATTTAGAAATGGAGCTTGGTAATTTGGATGATTTGATGGTGGAGATTGGTAACTTGGTTGGATGGGGTAAGAATTATGTGGATCTAAAGGGTAGGTTTTGGAAGGTAAATACTTTCGAACATTAAGACCAGCATGTGTCTTATATTTCTGTCTTGATTCAAATGAGAGAGAAGAAACATATTCCCTTTTCCTCCTTCAGTGTCCAGGGGATTCATCTCGGGGAGTCATTTAGATGATTTTTTCGGTCATAAGAGCATATTCAATAGCTTTACCATTCTGACTATCTCACCGAACTTCCCTCCTAAAATGAGTAACATTCTATTGTAATACTAAGGCTCTTGAATGTGCACGAAGATTTCAATAATTTCATTTTCGGTCATGGTAGTCGTAGCCCTTGCGGCCTCTATTCTCCAACGGTAGGCATACTCGCGATAGATTTCAGTAGAATTCAGTTTGAGTCAACCTAAATAGTATTTATCGCAAATTAATTCTATATTATAGCCAAACCTTTCATGAAAGTCTTTAACCAAAGCATTCCATCTTGGCCATTGTTTAATTTCTATAGAAATAAACCATTCCAAAGCTTCTTCTTTCAGACTTCAACTAAAGAGTCGCCTTAGCAAAGCCTCATCTTTCCCAAATCCAATAATATGATCGTAATAAGCCCTCAAATGAGTCAAAGGGTTCTCAACTCTATAAAATGCACCAAACTTTGGTACTTTAAAACCTTCGAGAAACTCCAAATGTGGATGACGACACAAATCTTCATAATCGAACCTAACAATGTCTGGAGTAGGTCGAAAGTCCTTCATTGCATTCATGATTTCCTCTCTGATGCTTTACTAAGTTTTTACTTTCCTGACCATCCAATCATTTTCCTTCTTATCAAAATGTTCTAGTTCAAAATGTGTGATAAGATGAGTGTACGATTCAGGTTAAATTTGAAGATGAAATGTGGTTTTTAGAGGTTTGGGTTGAGTGGTAGGTGGGCTATGTACAATTTGAGTAGGAATATGATGATTGAGAGGAAAATTCTGAAGAATGTTGGTATCAAGATTTTGAGAAGTAGGTGACTATTGATGTGAGGAACTAGCATTTTGTGGGTTAGGGGTGGTTGAGTCAATGATGGAAGTCTTTGGAATTGTAGAGGTGGTTGAATTGTTTGGGAAATGTTCAGACGTTAGATCTAAAGAAGGAAAATGGAGTGGAGGCCTCTCATTCTCCAGAGTAGGAGTTTTAGCAATGATAGCCAAAAATTTCAAATCTCGAGTCTTGTCTATTTCAACACTCATTTCATCAATCTGTTGGAGTAACTATGCAATCAACTTGTTCTGTTCAGCAATGATAAGGTCATTCACAGTAGCTTGATTCAAGTCAGTATTGTCAACGTTTTCCACCATTTTCTCTTTAGCTTTTGATAAACATTGGTCGGAGAAGGAATCTTTGGGGTCTTTGGACCTGGTGAAGTATGGATGTACTGTCATTTTCTCAACAAAAAATAATTTTTGAGTACCTGACAAAGAAAAATAAATCAAAGGAAAATGTGATGGTCTGTGTCAATAATAGTTAATACAAAATATCATACACATTATTGTAACATGCATAAGAGTTGCTTCATTTGAAGATAAATTAGCCCACGTATATAGAAAGATGACTTGATAGACTGAAATTTGTCTTTTGATGTTAGGATTAATGAATCTAAAATGTCAACTTGAGTCGGGAAAAAATTGATTTTATCTTTCATTGTCGTACTTCTGGTTTTTGAGATATAACTTTAATTACCTGGTAAAAGTTGAAAAAGATAAAATTTCTCAAAATAGGGATGGACCTTGAAAGGTTGCCTACGTATCTTACAAAAGAGAATTCAGGTCCTACGTAGTTAGAACCACTTAAATTTCTTTTGATTCTAAATTATTAATCTTTTTCTGATATGAGTGTCGTATTATAGAAAAATTAAGATCGATTTTTTTTGAAAACTACAGACTCCAAGAGTATAAGGACACGCTTTTGACAGTGATTTTTATATTAGTGCTTAGGGGTTCTAAAAAGTATTGGAAGAAGAGTGAGCTAGAATATCTCCAAGTAAAACAACAAATTCATAAGTAGTTATAACACATAAATAAATATTGCGCGTTATAAACAAATATGTTATCCTTTTGTGGTAAGAGTAGGCCTAGCGATTCGAGGGATATATACGTCATTCGATATATTTCATTGCCCCAGAAGCCAAATTTATAAAAAACTGATTAACAAAATAAATGGAGATACATAATAGAGAAAAAGGAATACGAAATGATTAGTCCCACACAGGGGTACGACCCTAACTATGCCTCCACGAAAGGTCTTGCTTCTTTCTTGATTTTTTGTCATTTTCGGGTGCCTTAATCTTAGGATAGTCTAGTAGCTTGTGAAGCTCTTTCTTCAACCTAAACAAACTATAATCTAATCCTTACCCTATGATATAATGATTTTTCAAACAACGTATACATCTTTTAAATTTAAACACATAAGTATGAGCGTCCGTTTAGGTTGTGAGCCATTTTGGAGTCAGGATGGTCTTCTAATGGGCTTGACAAGCCTTAGGTGTTAGGTAATATTAGTTCAAATGCTCATTAATTTGGACTTGGTTTGGCTCTATCCTATTTGACTAAGAGTGACTTTGAAACGGCTGTGGACCCAAACAGACAATTTGGACTTGGTTTGGCTCTATCCTAGTTGACTAAGAGTGACTTTGTAACGGCGGGGGACCCAAAAAGACAATTTGAGTTTGAACTCGCGACAACCATTGGACGCATGAAGAACCAATATATTACCGCTAATTCCGAAAAGGTTGAGTATACAAAAAATTGGTTGTGGTTCTACAAACCTTCCTTTAATATACTATACAATATATATCAGAATATGCCATGAAATGCAATGCTAATTTTACAATTAAAAGACATTACTCACAAAAAGCAATTCAATAATTACAATTAGTCAAATAGTCAAATCCTTTTGGTTAGAACTTAATTAATCCCTAGCGGAGTCGCCATTTCTGTTTTACTTAATAAAATATAATAGTAAAAAAATGACTAAGTTTCGAGAAATCAATTAATCTTATAATTTTAGAGAAATTAATTTTCTGAATTGACAGAGTCGCCACTTGATTTTTAGTAAAAATCAAGAAAACTTATAATTATTTTCAAAAGATTTAAATAGATAAAAATTGATTGAAAAGTGTTCGAAGTTCAAATATACATTCCGAGAAGGTGTTTGTCCCTCGGAATGCCCGCTAACTCACGATTGATCGGCGATTTCACTAAATGACCTTTTAAAGTTTTTTTTTTTGATTTTTACTATATAAAGTGAATTCAATATTTTATTTATTTATTGACCAATATTACTATTCTATTTTAATTGATTATTTTAAAGGGAATGAACTTAGAAGGAATCCTCTAAAAGGGAAAACTCAAGTGTTTGACAAGTCTAATAGTGAAAAAAGTGAAATATCGAGTATAAAAATAGGTATTTTTTATTTAAATTCGTAAAAGAGAAACAATTTACTTTGGCGAAATTAATTAAGCCAAATCAAAATTTAACAAATGAAACATAAGTTAACACAATAGCAAAATAAATAAAGAGGAGAGGAGAATGGAGGAATTTGAACTTGGGCTCTTTTCCCAAATTAAGCATAAAACAGACCCTTAGACCCAATTCATCCAAAAATCCTCCAGCAACTTTGCATGGGGATTTGGCCCATTTCTCTCCTAAAAATCTGGTATATATTTTGATGCATACTAATGAATACGACTTGTATACAAATTTTTTTGGTGTATATTGGGATGTATACGGAATGTATGCTGCCCCAGATCAATTTTCCAACACCTGTATAATTTTTTCAACCTGCGTAACATATATTCATACTCTATGTCGGTGCACACAGTAGCATATTAGCCCCTTTTATAACTTTTGGAGACTTGCAATTTAACTTTCCAGCAACCTATTTGCTGCTTTAAACCTGTTCATTAGTTTTGAGGGGGTATGGACGACTCTATAAAGATATTTTGAGCCTTTGTAGCTCGATGAGAAAGTGTGAGTAGATGGATTAAAGTCAATGAGGACTCGAGAAGAGTTTCACATGCAATATGACAAAAATGAATCAGTACATGAAGTGCTAAACTAGTAAAATGTTTCCTAAATAAAACGGCAATAAAAGATGCGAACTACTTTAGAGATTCGAGTTAGAGGGAATATATGACACCAAAGGAAAACCCAAATGAACTAAGAAATACAAAAAATACAAGTCTAATAACAAGTATGACAGTAAGTACTGGCACACATTGCATGTATGTGTACTTATGAACCCATCATATACATAGGAATACATCACCGTTACTCAACAAATGAATTCAAAATATGCAGAGGAAACAAGCTACACTTTATCAAATAAGCATATCCTAATTGGCGAGATTTTATTATGTAAAATTCCTATCTTTTAAACAGAAGATTGAGGAGCTTGGGGGGTGTTTCCAAATCATCTAAGGGGGAGTGAAATATAATAATAAACAAGAAACAAGATTGTCCCCAAACTAACATATTTACATAAGCACAAATACACATAATATGGAATGTAAGCAGAAGAGTTGGTTCTCTGTATATTTGTTTTTGAAACAGAAACCACAAATGACACAAATCAAGTCGGCTTAGCTCCGACTACACATTTGAAACGATAATAGTAAGTAGAAATCATGATTCGAACGATATTAAAGACTTACCCTGATAAAACCAAGACTAATAGAACTCATATTTAAAGTCACTCAACTTGAAAGTGTAGGAATTTTCGATTGAAGTTCAAATATCAGGGAGACAATCTTTCTACGAGTGAATCTTATCAGGCAACAAAACAAATAAGAAAAATAATTCAAGAAGTAGATAAAATTAAAGGATTAGAACAAACATAGAAATATATCATGTATGATAACCATATAAGTGGATTTGAGAGTTCATGCCTACATGGATACGACAGTTAAACAGTTATCATACTTTACCCAATGCTACCATACTTATAAATGGAAAAGATCAAACCCCCTGTGTCGTTAAGTAGTAGTCCAAAATAGAGAAATAACAGACAGAAATTCGGAGAATAATCTGGAATATCAACACTGGATGCAAATCCAAAAACTTTGGTTGCTACATAAATCAAGAAATCACAAACGGATGAGCATATCGTATGGGAATTTTCATACAAAGTGGCTTCACTTTTACTTCTCTGAAAATTAATTTTTAGAAAGTATGTATCAATTTCATTGTACCATACTCTTGGAGCTTGCTTCAGCCCCTAATGAGCTTTTTTAATCACTACACCTTCTCTTCTCCTCTTTGAACAAAAAATCCTTGAGGTTGCTCAACATAAATCTCTTCATCAAGTTTTCCATTCAGAAATACAGATTTAACATCAAGTTGAAATATCTTTCATTTCTTTTGTGCAGCAACAACAATTACACTTCTAGATGTCTCAAGACGAGCAACAGGAGAGAAAGCTTCATAAAAATCAATATCTAGCTTTTGCGTGAAGCCTCTAGCAACCACCAACCTTGCTTTGTATTTTGGAATATCTCCTTCCTGATTGAGTTTTATTTTGTAAATCTGTTTTAGACTTACAATTTCTCTTTCTTTGGGTATAGTACAAGCTCCCAAGTATTATTTTTTTCAATCATCCGAATTTCTTCTTCCATGTCTTTCTTCCAAACATCATGTTTTATTGATCCTTCATAATTTTTTGGTTCAACGCCGGCAAATTTACATATTTGATAAATGTCACCAAACATTTTTGTTCCTCTTGGAGGTAGTTCTTAATCATCTGAATCTCGGATTTCTCCCCCTTGAGAGACATCATCATCTTTCTCATCCTCTTATTTATTTGAAGATATGATAGACGTATTCTCTATCTTTTTATCCTCCCAATTCCCTGGTTTTTTTTAATCAAAATTGATATCTCTACTAAAAAGAAGTTTGTTAGTTTTGACATCGAGAAGCCTATATATTTTTGTCATATCACTATAACCAACAAAGATACATTTTTGAATTTTTTTATTTAATTTAGTTCTTTTATCGCAGGTACATGAGCATAACAAATACACCCGAAAATTATAAAATGACATACAGAAGGTTTATTTCCACTCCATGTTTCTACTAGTGTCTTGTCCTTTTGTTTCTTTGTTGGATACCGGTTAAGGATGTGAACAACTGTATGCACTACTTCTGCCCAAAAATATTTTGGCAGTCCTTTCTCATTCATCATAGTTCTGGCCATTTAAACAATTGATCTATACTTCTTCCATATACACCATTTTGTTGAGAAGTATATCCTGTTGTAAGTTATTTGTGAATGCCTTCATTTTTGCAATATTCTTCAAAATCTCGACTTGTGTATTCACCTCCTCTATCGCTGCGAACGGTTTTGATGCTGCAACTTTTTTTCTTCTCAACAAGGGATTTAAATTTCATGAATGTAGAAAATGCTTCTGACTTTTTTTTCAAGAAATAATCTCAAGAAATAAAACAAAGTCATTCTTGAGAAATCATCAATAAATATTAGAAAGTACCTTTGACTTCGAAAAGAAGGAGTCTTCATTGGTACGCAAATGTCATTAGGAATTAGTTCCAAAGTACACGTGCTCTACAAAACACCCATTTTCAAAAAACCTTCCTATGCTGGTTTCCCATTATACAATTTTCACATGGATCCACCTCAGTATGTATTTCAGGAAGGCCTTGCACCATGTCCTTTTGTGCCAAAGCCATGAATCATCTACAATTTCATTTTTAATGCATTTTAATGAAATTGCAAAGGGAAGTTTCTTTTTATCATCTTTACTTCAACAATGACTTGATTTGACTCAATTTTATCATAAATACTTCAATAATTATCTCTAAACACAAGAGAATAACCATTTTCCATGGGTTGGCTAATACTAAGCAAATTTTCTTTCATGTTAGGAACATAAACAACATCATGAATTTGCTTACTACCTTTTAATGTTAATGGACATAGTACCTTTACCTTTCGCATCTACTAAGGCTTCAGTCCCCATTCTGACTTTTGAAGTGACGCTATTATTAATTGAGAGAAAAGTCTTTTCATCTCTAGTCATATGATTACTACAACAAATATCAACATACCATTCGTTGCTTTGTGTTGAAGCATCAGATTTATAAGCAAAGGAAAGGTTTTCTTCCCTTTCTTCCTCATGTTTTTCACAAAACTTTTCTTGCTCCCGTTTCTTGTGCCAAACATACTTTTCAACGTGGCCAAACTTTTAACAAAAGTTATATTGGGGCTAGCCTTTAAGCCAATATTTTTCTGCATTGTGATTAGTCTTTTGGAAAAGTTTACAAAAAAGACTAAAGTTTTTCTCACCTTTTTCTTAAACCTTCTTGGAAGAACCATCATGATCGTGCTTTTTTTTTTTTGGCTTGTGATTCTTCTTCTGTTGATTTTTTGACAAAATTTGAGAATTCTTATTTTTTAGACTACAAAGCCGTCTCTTTGGGTTGATCTTCACGAAAAATATTCGCTTCTCGTGTGCACGAAATGATCCAACTAGCTCTTTGATGGAAAGCTTAGAAAAAAATTTCATCTCCTCAGTTATAGTAACAGTGTACTCATACTTTTCTGTGACACTAATTAGAACCTTTTCCACAACTTGTTGGTCAGAAATTTTATCACTATGATTTCTCATTTCACTAACAATATTCATGACTCTTGTGCAATATTCCTCAATTATTTCAGATTCTGTCATCTTTAAATTTTGAAACTCTCTTTTAAGAGTTTGAAGATTTATAGTGTGTACCTTTTTGTCACAACACACCTCAGTTTTCAGAGAATCTCAAGCTTCCTTTGTGGTTTCACAAGTACCAATTTTTGCAAAATATGCTCTTGGGACACCCATTTTGATTTTGCTCAAGGCTTTTGCTTCTTGACAATACTTAGCTTCAAGATATTTCATCTCTTTTGCTGTAAGATGACCATCGTTTTCTTTCTCTTCAAAGCCATTTTCAACAATAGTCCACAAACCTTCAGATTTTAAATGTTTCTCATTCTTATCTTCCAGTATTAAAAATCAGTTCCATCAAAAAAAGAAGTATGAACAACTGAAGACACAACACCTTCATTTGTTTTGGATGCCATATTTTTTTCTTCACCTAACCCCAGATTAAGAACAAAAACCTTCTCTTGATACCAATTTGAAGGAAATATGGAAGGAAAATAGTATATTTAGAGAATGCTCTAGTTTATTATATGCTACTTAAGGCCACTTGAGATGATTACAATCATCAACTACATCATATTTATACTACTAAAAATAGAAAACAAAAAGTCTTGCACAAATAACTAAATACATGTAGCACAATTTACTAGAAATATGTACTACGAAATTCTAAAGAGACTTCTTACAAAACATAGAGACAATTTCGGAAGACTAAACATTGATGCATTAATTCCAACAGAGGTAGCTTCTCTTTTTATCATTTTGATAAGCCATATTATGGTCTATTTGATTAGTGAGAAGATGTACTTGAAATGTTTCACCTGCTCTTCTTTTTAAAAATGTATGTCCGTGACCATGATGAGGGTGTGAAGAACTTAGCATTGGTTCATCCATACAAATAATTTTAGGTAGTTCCTTTTACTGGAATTAATAATGACATGCAAATGTGATTCTTCCAAAAAAAATCTTTCTTTGTTTTGAAGGATATTACGCTCTTATGTACTCGAAAATATCACACATTTTTTATAAAGGAAGAGAATCAGTTAGTGAATGCATTGTCTTATTTGTCATTGTTAAGAAGAATACATAACAAAAATGGTACTCTACTTTTAGAAAAAAAATAGCTGGATAGATTTTTAAAAATTCCACTTAAAATAAGAAAATCAAGGAACTGATTGCTTCCATATGTGAAAGGCATGGTCATTAACATTCTTATGTATGTATAATTTTTTTGCGCTTACAACGGCTACTTTAATTACTTTTCAATTATGTGTTGCTATATATGTTCAGCTTTTTATAAAAATTCAGTGTCACTACTATTTTATTATTTGTAATAGCTAATATTTTTCTGTTACTTCGGCTTCTGCTGAAAGTTATGCATACATCTCAATAATTTCCAGTTTTCTCAAAAATGATGTATAAGGTTCAGTTAATGAGGCCAAATTCACACTTAACATTAAGTTTTCATGTATGATGTTTTTGACTCCGTCATTCCCTCTTTCAAGTAAACAATGGAGAGAGGTAGAAGGCGTAAAAGCATAAAGCGAAATGGTTACGACAATACTGAGACTAATTCATTTGATATGATTTGGATCTTTTGGTTGGCATAAAATCAGTACTGATATCATTATTTCTATTTACTCAATTGGAATCTGATCAAGTAAAGTGAGTGATGATATTTATAATTCAAAACATAAAACATGTTCTCTTTCAAGCACCAAATAAACATTCAATGAAGTCATGCACATAATTCATTGAGTGAAGGGATTAGCAATCGACGGCCGAAGTTTGTTTGATATGTTATGTTGTATGGTTTTTACACATTGTTGTTAAATTGTACAAGAAAGGCTGATGTACCAGCTTTCTAGAGAAAGAAGTCGTAGGTTATGTAGGTACCAAGTTCAAGGAATTTTGAAGAACTATGTAGTAATAGTTGTTGGAAATTACAAGAAGACACTATCATTTTACTTGTACTACTTGTGCTTAATTGTTTTTAAAGATCTGTATATTCTTTTCCAAACATTTCACATATATGATTTGCACTATCCCAATCATATACGCTTATGCATGTTCAAGTGTATGTTTTTCATGTGCTATTCCCCCCTCCCCTCCCCCCGCTCTTTTAGGTACTTTGGTTGATATCATTTGGTTTGTCACCAAATGAATATGCAAACCATATAATTACATGAAATATCCAGTGCCAGAACGGGCCATGCATATCTAGTCTACTACTACTAGACACTCAGGGCAACAAGTAAAGTATGACAAGGCAGAATTTACACAGATCTTATTCGTATCTTATGGATAGAGAAACTATTTCTTATTAACCCTGATAATGAGAAGATATATACAAAATTTAAACATAATAAAGAGTATAAGAAAAATACATTTTATACCTCTATTAAGAAAATACACTTCAACACTTATAGGATTTATTATGAAGGAATACTACAAGCCTTGCTTCCATAGTAAATAATAAAGGTTATAGTGTCATATATTTGAGTGATTTAAATAAACAAAATAAAGACATATATTTACTTTAATTTAAAATCAATTTTTTCTTATGGAATAAGATGTTGTGTTAATCAACCAAATCATTTCTTTTATTTTTTTTTCTTCTAGTGTTTTTCAAAAAATAAGAATAAAATTTGAATAGTGTCTACCTTGATTTTGTCTCTAAAACAAAAAAGGGTTATAGATAATTACATATGTAATATGATTAGATGATATAGTTTTTTGTCTTTAGATATACTAGGTAATCTATCCGGGCTTCGTGCCTTAATAAATGATATGGTTTCATAATTATATTCATAATATGAAGAGATGATATGGATTTTTGTCTTTAGATATACTAGGTAATCTATTTGGGCTTCGTGCGATTAAAAATGATATCATCTTTGTTCAACTTAGCATATCTATATCATGCATGCTCAGTACATTAAAGTATTGATGCATTTTCACGGTGTAAGTTTAGGCACTCAACATAAAGATCACACTTAGATATATTGATTCTCGATTAAACTTCAACAACTTCAACTGTGAGTCCTCATACATTGAGTTTAACAGACATGCTTTCTAGCTTAGTCTTTATTTGTAGTTCTCAATTTTGTTAGGTTAGCGTGGGGCAAGTCTCAACAACTCAATTCAATAGATTCTTTTTAGACAAAGTAGTAGATTCAACTCGAGTTGTTAAATGTTGTTTCAGTCATCACTAAACTCTTATTATTATATCATATCTGTTCATACTAATTAGATTCCTCCAGTACAAATATCCAGTGTTTTTAGCTTCAACATAGTACATATATTACTTAATCATTTTCAGTCTGCTTTATTTATGCAAGACTCAGAGTTAACTTGGGATGACTCATGATATTAGGAACCGTGTTACGTCTAGGGGGTAGCCTCAAGGCGTGACAGGTTCTTTCCCCTAGAGATGAGGGAGGGAAAAGGTACTTGAGTTAATTAATCTTCAACAAGATAATATGAGTGTGAAGGAGTATGCTTTGAAATTCATAGAATTGTCCAAATATGCTCAAACTATGGTTGCCGATTCAAGGCCAATCGCGAGTAAGTTTGTGTCAGGTGCTTCTGACTTGGTGGTCAAAGAAAGCCTAATTTCAAGCTTGTTAAGGATATGTATGTATCCCCATTTGATAGTCAGGCACAAAGAATAGAAGAAGAGAAGCTTAAGGAGAACACTAGGGAGTCAAATAGGGCAAGAAAGGATCATCGTAATTTCTCGCATTCAAGGTCCGGTGGAGGTAATCGTTCCCAAGGTAATAGTTCTAATGAGCTAATTGAACACAAGTTTCAATGTGGTGGAAAAGGCCCTGGAATAAAGTGTCTAGCAAATTCAAATGTATGTTTTGGTTGTGGAATAACGAATCATAAGGTAAGGGATTGTCCTTAAATTGCTAAGAATGTGGGAGATAATCATCTATGGGCTCAACCTTACCCTTCGTCAGGTTCAATGGTGGTTAGAAAAAGAATAGGTCTTATGCACTTGGGCTCGACAAGATCATGAGGGTTCTCGGATCCAATAATTTTGTAAGTTATGATATTTTAGCTAGTTGTTATGAAATACTTGATATTAGGTATTTCATTGGCTATTGTAGGACCCCTAATGCAACTAAGACAAATCATTGGTTCATGTTGGAAAGCTGATTGTTACTCAAAGTTAAAACCCTTGTTTAAGGCAGTACATGATTTCATTATTTGGGTAATTTGTAAGAGAAGAAATGTTATTAGAAATTTTAATTCAATGTCTAAACATACTTTGATTCTAGGTGTGAATAGATAGATTTTATTTTTGTCTAAAGTTAGATATCTATGGTTGAATGAAATAACTAATACTTGGCCACGTATTGTTAAGAATTTGGAAAAGTATACTTATTTACTCTGATTGAGGTAGTAAAGAAAATAGTTGTCTTAGTGCATTGAAATTTTGTATTAGGAATGATGAGGTGTTTTGGTATATGTTGAATCATAGATAATAGAAGAAGTTTCAGTAATGAAGCTGAAATAAGAGCAGGTAAAGAAGTTTCGAATTATTGTGTTCAAAAGGGTTGTTTACCATTAAATATAGAAACAGATTCATTGATTACAAAGAAAGTCCTGGATGGGGTTTGGGAGGTTCCTTGGATTGTTTCTAAGAATGTAAGCAACATTCAGTTTTCAATGCACACTGGGAATGTGGAGGTGGTTCACACATTCACAGAAGGGAATAAAGTAGCCAATTTTTTTGATTCATAATGTTATTCATTTTGTAGGCATAGATACACAGAGATATTACCACATATATATATTATCAGAACAAGAACAAGCCATCATTAAATTGGAAAATAATTCAATCCCAAATTTGAGAATAAAAAAGATGCAAAATAGGGAATTTACCACAGATGTACAAATCAAAAGTTGATACGCAGGGCTATGACAGGAACATTTACAAAGAATAATATAAAAAAAATGAGACTACACTACAACAAGAAAGAAATAAAGTCACCATCATAAGTATTGTGCATTTTAAATATTTATATCAGATTAATATTAGGATGCTTACCTCTCTAGATCTTAAATCATACATGGTGTTATTAGCTACGACGGATCTCAACCCGTGTAAGATCGATGCTTTACGGAGAATAATGCTCTAACATTGGTATGGACTTAAATAGAAGCACAACTAATTCCTTAAAAAAAGTAATTTGTGTGTGGTCGCATACATCACACAACATGATCCCATCTAATATGTTCACTCATCAAGTTGAAGAAGTACTCTTGGGTGTTTAATTATCGAGTTGTTTGACTTATAAGTGATCACACTTCGAAATCGGTGTATTGATGAAATTAGGTGGTCTATTGGAGTCGATGCTAGTGAAGGTAGACATTGGGGTGACATTCTATCGGAGAATATGAAGCCTCATCTGATGTGATTTTGAGGAATGTCAGACAAACCAATTATGGGAATTTTTGGTACCGTTTTCCAAAATGGTTACTTACTGCTTATTTAATTTTCTTTAAATTGTTTTTTGTTGTTTCATTCATGTGGGCCACTTTTGGGACTTAGACCATTTATTATCTCTTAGTTTTTATTTAATAATAATACATATGTTTCAATTAATAAAAAAATTAAAAAGTAATGATATGATTATAAATTTTATTTACATACGAAATACATCGCTAGTAGATACAAATGTGGGGTTGTTTTAACATAAAACAAAATCTTGGTTCAATATTTGTACTAAGATTCATGGTACCGTCAATGTTCTAGAACTACGTTCCCGCGTAAATTTATAAGTCCCCTCTACTGGGCATCAAATTTGGTGATCACGCTATCATCATGCCTCTTTATCCCTGGCAAGGAATATTGGGTCCTCTAGATGGGATGTATAGATCGGACTCCACGTTTAGATCACGTGGTTTATATTGGTGAAAAGTAGTTCCCACAGTGAGACTCTTAATGCATTGACCAGGTTATCAGAATTTACATTAGTATACTGTTCAACATGTTACCCTCATGATTAGTAACATGTTGAACTTTATACTAAATTAAAAGCTGAAAACATGTTCAATGCACTAAGAGTCTAATAGTGGGAGCTACTATTAACCGAAATAGATCATGTGGTCTAAACGTGAAGTCTGATGTATACAACCCATCTAGAGGACCTAATATGCCTTGTCAGGGATATAGAGGCAGGACTATGGTGTGATCACTAAAACTGATGTCGAACAAAGGGGACTTATAAGCCTACTAGGGCACATAATTCTAGGACATTGAGGATTCGCTAATACTTAGTACGGCTATTGATCCGCAACTCTATATTTTGGTAAAACGACCCCACATTTATATCAACTAACCATTTATTTCATATGTAGATAAAATTTATAATCATATCATTATTTTAAAGAAAATTTATTCAAACATAAGTGTTATTATTAAATAAAAACAAAGGGATAATAAATGGCCCAAGACCCAGAAGTAGCCCGTAGGAAAGAAGCAACAATAAAATGAAATAAAAAATTAAAGAAGCAATAAGTAACCAATTTGGAAAATAGTTCACAAAATTGGTGTGTCCGTGAGGCTTCATCTTCTCCGATGGAATGTCTTCCTAATGTTTGCATTTCCTAAAATCGACTCCGATAGACTAGCTAAATCATTAATGCACCCAATTTTGGAGTGTAATCACTTATACGTTAAAAGTCTCTCACGGACGCTATGATTCAACACCAAGAAGTTTTCTAACACTTGATGAGTGAACATCTTAGCTGGGATCAAGTTGCACGATGGATGCGACCACACACAAATCACTCTTTAAAAGAAATAGATTGGACTTCCATTTCAGTTCAAACCAATATTAGAGCATTATTAACCGTGTTTTATCGATCTTACACGGAATGAGATCCGTCGAAGCTAATACAACCATATATGATTTCAGATCTGCAGAGTTAAGAATTCTAATATTTATCTCATATCGAAATTGAAAACCCACAATAGTTTTGATGGTTACTTTTTTTCTTTCTTGTTGCAGTGTAGTATCATTGTATTGATGTTATTTTCTTGTAATTGTTTTTGTCATACCCTTGCGTATCCACTTGTAATATGTGCATCAGTTGTAAATCCCCTATTTTCTATCTTTTTATTCTCGAATTAGGGATTTGAATTTTTCCCAAATGAATGATGTACTTGTGCTTTTTGTTTTAAGTACTGTATGTTGAAGTACCTCTGTGTATCTATGCCTGCAAAATTAATAACGATCCCCTTCTTTGAATGCATGAAACACCTTCACATTACTCTTGTGCATTGAAAACATTATGTCCTCACATCCATAAAAAAAATCCAAGGAACCTCCATCAAAGATTTTCTTTGTGATCAATGAAACTTTTCCTATTTTCTGTATTTTAGCATATACGAAATCACCTTCATCATTCCTAATAATAATGTCAATGCACTAAGACAAGGATTTTCTATTTGGCTGCACCTATCAGTATTACATTTGATACTCCCCAAGGAATGGAGTTTCCAAGTCTTCATGTTGCAGCAGTTTAAATAATCATATTCTTCCAAATGTTCAATAATTAGTGTCCATGTATTAGGTATTTCATTCAACCATGGATATCTAACTTTAGACAACAAGAATATCATTCGATTCACACATAAAACCAAAGCATGTTTAGACACAGAACCACCATTTCTAATTACATTAATTCTCTTACAAATGAACAAAATAATTAAACCAGGGACTGCATTAATCAAAGGTTTTAGCTTTGAGAAACAATCAACTTTCAACCATGAATCAATGACTTGTGGTAGTTGCATTATGGGTACTACAATTGCCAATGAAACAGCTAATACCAAGTAATGCATAAATACTAGCTAAAATATCATTACTTACTAATAATTGTATCCGGGGAACTCTCATAATCTTGTCGAGCTCGAAGTGCATACGACCTGAACCATACCTTTACCTTAGATCATTACCTCAAGTAACCCTTATGCTATACCTTGTTCAATGTGTGTATAGTGTCCCATATCAGCATCCACACTAACGAACCACATTTGGGTCACCAGAGCGAACTTATCATTCATTCCTTTTCACCTTAACACGACATTCATACATAGGAAACATAACATTTCATTAGGACAGACAGGGGAAAATAAATCATCATGTAACCTAAGAATAGCATGCATATCACTTTAATCATTTAATACTCAACATTATTTAATTACTTCATTTAGGAGGCTTTCATAAATTAGTCATTAAGACATAGACAACTGTCTATAATACTATCAAAGCATACTTGTGCAATGTGTGGATATAATCCCATACAACTACCCTCACTTGTAGACTCTCTCAAGTAACTATAGTTCACATCTCACATGATGGGAATAAGATTTTAATTGACATAGACCATGTATCTAGATCATGGAATCCGGTATCATAAATCCCCACACCTTAAGAGATGGCTTACTTGTCTAAGGTAAACCGTATTTAGCTTAAGTGGATTTACTAGCTAGGCCTATGTGGGCACATAGTTTATCGGATAAGGGAGATGCTAATAGATACCCCGCCTCAACTCATGTATGGGCATCCATCCCAAGATATTTCTACTAGATACCCCACATCAACTAATTGATGAACATCCATGTCATTCAATATCCACTAGGTGCTTAGCCTACATTCCCATAGAGTACTTTATTCTTTAGTTCAATATTAGGACAAGATATTTCTACAAGATACCCCGCCTCAACTAATGGATGAGTATCCATCTGGTTCCAACATTTATTCATTGGATACGTCAAAGAAGATACTGAAATTTCTACTAGAAACTTCGCCTCTACTTACGGATGAACATCCATATCAAAACCCAACTTTTTATTCATTCGGAATGTATGTAAAAATCATTATTAGATACTCCGCCTCAACATATGATGTGCATCCATCTCCAATTCAACATTTATTCATTCTTCATTTATAGGTCCATTTAATTCTAGGCATAACACATTCATAAAGATCTCACACACATATAATACAATAGATATATACATTAAGTAAACACCTCCACCATTCAACTGGATCAACAACAAGTTCACAATTCAAAATCAACAAGTAACTTCTCATATCTTTCCTTCAAGGCCATAATATCCAATTCCAATACAACAAAATTCACCACAATTAATCATAGTTAATGATATACTTGAAAAATCTAAAGCCATTTAAATAAGTTCTATTCACATGCTTTCATTGTCAACCAACCCAATTCTTAAAGGCATAAATTAGGAATAGAGAGAAATCATAGGTTGAATGAGTACTTGCATATGAAATTATCAATTTAACGATAATATAACCATGATATAACATTAGGAACCTTTTAAAATCATGCGGTCAAGAAACCGATCAGATTGAGTAATACCCTAAGTTTTTCATATGCTTGAAGACTTTGAAATTCACTCTGGGGTGAAAGGTAACACAAAATGAAGGATCAACATACCTTGCTTAACATTCCCCAAGAATTTTGAAGAATAAAGCACCTTGAATCCAAACCCTATCTCCCACTTCTTCTTCTTCTTTGAGTTAGACAGAAATATATATAGAGAAAGAATTTTGGTGTTTTGATTTGGGAGTTTGAATATAATAAGTTAAAGAAATTTTTCAATACCTCTATATATATATATATATATGTATATATATATATATATATATATATATATATATATAATTTTAAAATAAAACCCACATAATAAAACCTTAAAATGAAATTACATAAAAAAAACCAAACTGAGGCAGCTCCGTTAGGCACCACGACAAACTCCAAGGCTCGCGAAGAGGGACCAGGGCCTGTGGTCCTCTAGGAAGTGAGTTATATTGCCTTGCCAAGCCCTAAAATTTTAAGGCATCTTCACGCCCAACTTTACAGGCCGAGGTCAAGACCACTGACCGTGTAGTGGTCCGTGAAGTTTTGGGCAGTAGCTTGACCAAAGTGCCTTACCTCACATGCAACAAAGTGACCTTCACGACCATTTCTACGGTCTGTGGTGAAGACAAGTGACCTTGAAGTGGTTTGTGGAGCCTTGGGACAATTGTAGCTAAGGGTCGAAACTTTGTTATTTGGCTTAGGGCTTTCCTTCCTTGGCTTGGCACAAGCCCTAGCACCTTTAACCAACATACAAAAGGCGTTTTAACACGGAGTCTAAATGTTCCTCTACGTTGAATCACTAAACTCATTAGCTCGGGACAATATTACAAGATAAGAAACATCATTACAAACTCAACACAAGGTTGTTAGGCTGTAGTTTCACTTATTGATTTTATGGGTCGTTACAATAAGACTCATATGTGAAAACCCAGCAAAACTTATTACTTTATTCTATTCTTTATTATTCATTTTGAGATCATTTTAAGATATGTAGGGGATTGTTGAAATAATAAGATATTACCTCAAATAGAAACGTTATATAAATAAATTGTTAATTATTATATTAAACGTTATCATTATTTTTATCATATCTTTAAAGGTATGTTATTATATTGTTTAATGGCCAAACCATTTTTTGTCATTAATATATGATAATGCAAGACCTTTGATGGATTAGTGGTGATTAGTATTTTACAATATTTAATGTTGGAAGGTTATTGTTTGAACGTGGAATTGATTTGATTATATATGTACATACATATCTTCTCTTCCTAAGGAAATATATAGATATGAAAGTAATGAAAGGAACATATTTTTTAATAATTTTTTCCTCCTACGTCAATATATATTTTAGTTCTAGGTTTTTTTTAAATTAAATATTTAATTTGTTAGTTTCTGGGACCTAGTTTTATACTAGAAGAACTTGCTGAATCTTGGGGGATACACCTATACAGTGTTAAATATCCTTATGGACATTTCTCTCAACAAGCCTCAATCTATGAGTAGTTCTTACAAAAATTCATTGTGAAGCGTAAAGTTTAGTGAATTCAGTACAAGTGTTGGTAATGAAGGTATTTTCTGTAAGACATTACAACAATTGTATTGTAAATTTTAAGTAAAATACATTCACTACGAACACTTGTAACGAATTCACCAAAGTTTGTACTTCATGAATTGCTCTTTTTGGAAATTCTCATAGCTTCAGGCGTACCCAAAGACAATGTCCTTAAGGATATTTCACCCGATATGGGTGTATCCCCCAGGATTCAACAAACTCTTCTAATATAAAATTAAGAACCATAAACTAACTAAGATTCTTCAATATAAAACCCAACAGACAAAATAATGGAGGAAGCATATGAGGTATACGAAAAATCACTTTCTGTTGTCTACTTCTATTCTTCGTAATAACTTATGAGAAATATATAGCCATGAAAGAGAAGCTCCTAACGTTCCTATAACAGCAGTTACAAACATGAGAATGAATGTCATTAATACGTTGATGACAAATTATTTTGGACAATTGGAGACTATTAATTTTGGTCAAAACAAAACTTTGAAAAATCATATTTTTGACTAACACTCATCATACAATATATTTATATAAAAGAGAACCCTAGACACACCTCATGGCGCTACCACAAGTTAGAATTTCCTTTTAAATTTATTTATTTCCAAAAGTAGTCTTCTCATTATTGAAAAGATGTGACTTCTATATAAAAATGTAACTTTTATGAAGAGTTAGACTTTTATAAAGACTTATCCAAAAACAGTAATCCTCTTGCATGAAATGATGTGACTTTTATGAAAAATTGTGACTTTTATGAATAGTTGCGACTTAAATGAAGAGTTGTAACTTTTATGAAAAGTTGTTACTTTTATGAAAACTTGCGACTTTAATGAAGAGTTGTGACTTTTGTGAAAAGTTGTGACTTTTATAAAGGGTTGTCACATTTATGAAAGTTGTGACCTTTCCAAATAGTCGTAACCTTTACGATAAGATACAATCAATATTTGTTCAAACTTCCATTTGTTTGCAATAAATGGATATGTTTCCTCTCATTTTAAACAACAAAAATTTTGAACCTCTTTTGCTTTTTCTTCTTCATCCTCACAATTATATATTTGTCTACTTTTCTCATGTTGAGTGACTCATTGACACCACCGCGTATGTTATAGATCATAGTACGTATTTTACCATCATAAATTTATGTTTATGTTACTAAGGTTAAATGATAAGATGTAATAACTTTCATTTTCCTTTACATTATTCATATTTCTTTTAAGATAATATAGCGTTTTAATTTTAGTAACCGATAGATTTTATGTATTATTAAATTCTCGTGCAAACAGTGGGTAATTTTATGTTGATTCTTTTGGTAAATTTCTACAAAGTTCATTCTCTATGTAAATTTACAGAAACTTTTCCATTACATATAGGTCAAAGTCTCATATGGTACCAAAAAATACAAATGAATGAACAATTAAAATCTATGTTTTATGTTTTTACTCGACAAAAAAAGTACTACTTGATCTATTTTTCTTTACAACTGTTATGCTGGGTAGCAGATCTTCCTCCTTCATCAAGTGAGTAGTTTTTATTTTTAGTAAGTAGTAATCCCTTATTCATGAGATGAATTTGGGGTTGCAGTGATTCTGTCTCCAAATAATTGTTGTTGCAATGAAAATGTATGCATTCTTTTTAAATTACTTTTCACGTTTATGACTCATCTAGAAATTAGTTTATACTTTCCTATCCTTTACTTTCAATTAAAAATGTTCCCTAGAAACTAACAACTATTCCACAACATTACAATGGTATTTTGAAATTGAAAAGTAAACTAGAGTTCATTACATGATTTGCTATAGGTCTGATTATGTTTATGCAATTTTCATTCTCAATCTTTTTTTTGCTATAGAACAAATATTTGAGAATTTATGTCATATAATTGTCACATGAGACGAGGTATATCGCATACATTTTGCGTTTCCTTCGGCCATAGAAGATACCTTTAATGTAAATGGTGTACAAAGTAAAAAAGATAACCATCATGGGTAAACTTAATAAGGATAACTACAAAGTCTGCAAACATGCATATGTACTGAAAGAAGGTTATTTGGAGTTTCTCAGTTTGATTACTCTTGTATAAGTTTTGGTTTGTCTTAACTTTGACCGTTGATGCCTAATCGAATTGTGAAGGCAGATTGTTTTGGTCGACAAGTGTTTTTCTAGGCCCTAGTTTGCGACTTTGAAGGACAAGGAAATAGTGGTTGACATTTAAGCTGACATATGCAAGGAATTTGAAGTAGTGCACTTGAACCTTTAAATTTGAAGGAGTAGTCACATTGCATGAAGCTTGACCATTTTACTATCTTCTAGTTAGGTATTGACTATTTACTTTGCATTATTTTTTACAATTGTAAGACAGGTAAAATTATATGTTTATTCCTCCTTGTCCAGTATTGAAACGATGAAGGGTAGTTAGAATTTCTCTATTATTTTTCTCTTTTGTAGTCTTTATTATAAATGAATGTTACAATGTTGAAATCTCATTACTTTGACTATCCGAATAATAGGTGAATTCACATGTCGTGGGTTTTTTTTTTATAAAACTAATTAATCATTGTTTAAATTTATTTGAATGTTTTTTTCCTGTTTATGTTTCAAGTTCAAATAAAGTCATAGTTATTCAATATATCTCTCTTCTCAAAACAGTTAAACCAAATAGACTAAGAATGTAACATATTGACAATCTTTTATAAATTATAGATGTTTCATATGGTAGAGTTGTCGTAATCATTTTCATGTATGCAACCACACACAAATATTTGTGTAGTAATTTAAGGTCATTATTTCCAAATTAACTCATATATAATATAGAGGAAGATAACGGAAAAATTTGAGGCAAATAAAATATTTTAGTAAGTGAAATTAGAAAATATTTGTGTTGTTTAAGTGTTCATTGAAATATTTCTTGCAAATGGTATTTTGGTTTATATTTGAAACTAAATAAGATAGCCCATGCTTTAAACCATTTTAAAAGATTCATTTCTATTTAATAAAAAAAAAATATGCACTACAAGAGTACCATTTTAATACTGGGAGTGATTAATAAACATGAAGGATATGAATTAACGCATTTAGATATAGTAACTTCAAATCAGAGTATTTATTAATTTAAAATTTGAAATCAAGCTTAAGAGTTTGCCAATATCCATCCCGCAAAAAATAAATAATGATGGCAATATTATAACATTCTAATATTCTATTAAATAAAGGTCACAAACATAATGAAGATTGTATTGTTGTAAAAAAATCTATTTTCATGGATACAAATAAGTCAGACCCAACATAAATAAAAATATTTTTTTAAAATAAGATTAAAAATCGCAAAGGTTTACATGTTTTGAATGTACTGGTCGAAACCAAAAAAAGTAAGAATGTCTTTCGACAATGCAAATTAGTATCATACACGATTTTGAAGGACTTTTTGTGACATTAATTCAAATGGTCATATGTTCATTAAACTCAAAAGACATGTAAGTTATAAAGGTAGTTTACTACCGCGCGAAGCGCAGTTATTTTACCTAGTTTTTATATAAAGAGAACCATAAGTCAACCTATGTGGTCACACCAGAAACAATAATTCCCTTTTATATTTATTTATTTTCAAAATTAGCCTTCCCTTTTCATGAAAAGTTGTGACGTTTATGAAAAAATGTGACATTTATGGAAAACTGCAACTTCTTTGGAAAATTGTGACTTTTATCAATAGTTGCGACTTTTATGAAAAAAATTTATGAAATTTTGAGTCCATACGAAAGGGTTATAACTTTTCCAAAGTGTTGTGACCTTTCTGATATGGCACAGTAAATATTTGTTCACACTACCCTATGTAATCTATAAATAGAGGAACTTTTGTCAATATAATTTGTAGGGTTTTTTCCCGACTATAGGGTAGTAAAATTCAAACACTTGAATCGAGTTTTTATTCTTGAAAGTTTTCATAGATTTTATCTTTACTATAAGTCATAGTGATTCATCTAAGTATGATAATTTTTTTGCCTATTTTGGTGACCTTTTTTTAAATATGTCAATGTGTCAACAAGGATGATTGGAAATTGATCTTATCTTTTGTCGTTTTCTACAAGCCTCTTCATAAATACAGAGCACATTGATTTAAATTGCAATGTGTCATTACGACTTTTGAATCTCTTAGTGTACAACTCATAACACTGTTGAAATGGCTAATGGTTGAATTCATTACATTTGTTTCTTTAGTAAACAAATCTTTTATTACAGTCATTATTATTTTATATTTTTCAAATTCAAATATATAATTATGCTTCTTGTAAAGCTTATTTCATTTCTCAAAGATTTCTTCCTCCTATTTCACGAAGCTCAATTTTTCTTTCTATAATCATAGTGATTCATGTATCTATTGCAACATTTTTGTTGCTATTTTTTTGAATTTTTTTGAATTATCTTCAAATTCCAGTGAGGAAGATTAAAAATTTTTATTCTCTTTCGTCCCGTTTTAGAAGGTTTCGTCATGTACTTTTGGGTAAATTGTTTGTGGGTTGTGCTATATTTTGTAGCACACAACAATAAATATTTGATAACTAATACGGAACCAACGATGAGGTTTGTTAAATGAACCAAAATTATTGCTATCTTGCTTGCCACATTTAGTATATTATTTTGATTGTTTTTTTCTTATGTACAAATCTTTTGTATGCTATTGCACTATTACTAGAATATTTGTATAGAGACAATTTGTCCACATCTTTTACTGCACGTTAACTAATTTGTCATACTTCTTCTCTTCTATTTTAAGCATAATAAGAGATCATGTTTTCGTGAAACTAACAAATTTCCAAATTACCCTATGAAAAAAATATTTTCTATCGGCAATAAATATGCACATTCACAAACAGTGGTACAACCTTTAACGACATTATTTAATTTTCCGTTGAATTCAATATTTTTATAGACTTTATGGACATTTAAAGAATGTACCAATTGCCTTTGAAGATACATATTTAATGATAATGAAGCTATTAGTTATCATTAAAGATCATTTTTGTTGTAGTGAACTCATTCTTTTGATAAAATTTTTAATTTTTGATAAAGAAGTAATAACTCTTTCAAGATTCTTTCAATTAAATTTGTGAACTATAAACTTGGATACTACCCGAAAGACTTTCTTTTTAATAAATATATGAAGCATGTGCTTTTTTCTTCTTGATTGTTAGGAAATTAAGGTCGTCTTTATTACAATTTTTGGATATTTTTGTGCGCAATTGCTCACAAAATTACGTTGTGAGATTTTAATATGTCATATGTCAAAATTTGTGTTTAGTATATCCCATTGTGAACATTTAGATGCCAACTACTAGTTGGTTGATAAAGGCATTATTTTTTTGTAACTGTATACTATAACTATAACAATAACTATATTTTAATCCAAATAAGTTTGGGCCGGTGATATGAAACCTTAAAAGTAGTACTCCCTGCATTTCAAAAAGAATGACCTAGTTTAACTTGGAATGTAGTTTAAGAAAAGAGTGAAGACTTTTAAATCTTGTGGTTCTAAATTAAAGTTATGTCAAATGTACCAAAATGCCCTTTAATCTTGTGGTCTTAAACATGCCACGTGGAAAATTAAAGTTAAAGTGTTGCAAAAAAGGAAAGGGGTCATTGTTTTTCAAAAAGAATGAAAAGGAAATATGGCCATTTTTTTTTGAAACGTAGGGAGTAATGACTATTTTGAGACAATGACAAAAAAACATTTATGATAATAACAATTTTTTTTGTCATTTTTAGCATATACTTAATATGGCATAAATTAATTACAAAAGAGATTGAGTGAGGTTCATAAAAAAGGAGTCAAAGATCGTCCAGTTGAATTTAGTTAATTATGATCTTGTATGGACGTGATGTTCCACTTTACTTTGCAGTGTTGTTGTTCAACATTTTTTGGTGTCTTTTTCAACTTCTAATGTTGTTCATTATGACTTCTTAGAATTTAAAATTTTTCATTACATCTTACCAACTATTTCCAGTGACATTTTCTTAGACTTCTTTCTTATATTTAAAATCCATGTATGACTCATAGTTTATGTATGACAAAGATAATTTCTTTTTTTAAATGTAACAATTTAAGATTTCGGAGAAACACTTTGCCTTAAGATAAAAGTTGTTTCCAATTATATATCAACAATACAAATATTATCAAATGATTATATGTAAGCCTAATAAAATAGTTCAATCCTGTGAGAAGCACGAGAAGTTTTCCTAGTAAAGAAGAAGAGGGAGTCACTCAGAGAAGAGTTACGCAAAAATTAAACTTTGGAAAACCAAGGAACTATTCACTTACGAAACCAAATATCCATTCCCTAGCCTGAGACTATATAACAAGACAATAAAGTTTTACTGTGATCCTATTCCAGGTATTTAAAGATAGAGCGTACAAACCATGGGCAAGCCTATGATAGTTTGTTATTAGTGTTACAAGTTCTTCGAGAGAGGGAGCATAGTACTCAGTCCCAAATATCATAACTGAGGGACTTCTTTGGTGTGAGGACTCAGTGTTTGCATTTTAAAGTAGATTGTAACAGCTGGTAATTCACAGGTATAAGCATGATTGGCTTCGAGTAATAAGGTGAAATATATTGATCCTTTAATGTTAGATTCATGGCTTTGGGATACAAATAGTGTTTTGAAATAGTTGTTTTGTAGTGTCAAAAGTTTGTTAATGATTTGAGAGTTGATTGTACTGATTTCTCATCACTTGAGGACAAGTAATGGTTCTAAATTGAGGGTGTTAATGTACCCCGTAATCTTGGCACATTTGACACTTAAAAACTAAAAGTTAGTACTAAAATAAGTTGTTTTTATATGGATCTGATGTGTTTGGTGGTGTTTGTGCAGGTAAAAACTTGTTGTCGTGAAAGAGAAGAAAAGAAGAAAACGCAGGTCACGATCTGAGAAATTGATGTCCAAATTGAAGACCACGGATACCTTGGCGGGTCGTGGTCGTTCTAACGATCCGTAAGAGTGCTCGTAGTTGATATACAGAAGGTTTGCAGTTTAGGGAAGTTTATTGATAATTCAAGTAAAGATCACGGATACCTACATGTGCCGTGCGAATCAAGACGGATTGTGACATGGTCCGTAAAAGGTGAACCATTGGCTAGGAGTCAAAGAGTTGAAATGGGATTTAACCAAGTGAAGATCATGAACATCCAAGCACACTGTGGTCTCTTTAATGGTCCGTGGTCTTGTCCATGATGCCATTTCCTGTATTGTGGCATTTAATACACGTGTTGGGGAATTCCAAGTGAAGACCACAGACACTCAAACGGACTGTGATTTCTCTAACAGTACGTGGTGTTGTCTGTGGTGCAATTTCCAGAGTGCAAGAATGGACGACCAAAGTTCGTAAATTGTATGTAAAAACCATAGAAGGATTCATTGATTATGAAGCTGTAACGACCTGTTTAGTCGTTTTGAGCAGTAGAGTTTATTCTGGTAAAAACTGTCTTGGTCGACGAAATGGTGGTCACCAAAACATCCGGGGTGACGGGCAAACTGGAGCTACTATAGCACAACATGGTAGGGGCAAAGGGCAGACATGTGATAGGGCCCATGGTTACGCTTTCCCCGAGCGGTCTGAAGCGGAGACATCTGATGCTGTTATCACAAGTAATCTTTTGGTTTGTGATTGCATGGCTTCTGTATTATTTGATCCTGGCTCCACATTTTCATATGTATCTTCCTCATTTGCTACTGGTCTTAATTTACATTGTGAATTGCTTAACATGCCTATTCGTGTTTCTACTCCGGTGGGTGAGTCTGTGATAGTTTGAAAGGTATATAGGTCTTGTCTGGTGACTTTTGTGGGGAGAAATACTCATGCAGACTTGGTTATCTTAGAAATGGTTGATTACGATGTAATTCTGGGTATGACTTGGCTTTCTCCGAATTTTGCAATCTTATATTGTAATGCTAAAACTGTAACATTGGCCAAGCGTGGGATAGATCCGTTAGTGTGGGAGGGTGACTACACTTCCACTCCAGTTCGTATCATCTCCTTTCTTCGTGCTAAGAGAATGGTTAGTAAAGGGTGTTTAGCGTTCTTGGCACACCTCAAGGATGATACTACCAAGTACCTTCAATTGAGTCAGTTTCGATAGTCCGTGAGTTTCTGGATGTGTTCCCTGCAGACCTTCCCTATTCGGTGGCATACCAGGAAGGTCTGCAGGGAAGACATCCAGAAACTCACGAACTATCGAAACCGACTCAATTGAAGGTACTTGGGTAGTATAATCTCTGAGGTGTGCCATGAACGCTAAACACCCTTTACTAACCATTCTTTTAGCATGAAGAAAGGAGATGATACGAACTAGAGTGGAAGTGTAGTAACCCTCCCACACTAACGGATCTGTCCCAGACTTAGCCAATGTTATAGTTTTAGCATTACAATCTAAGATTGCAAAATTCGGAGAAAGCCAATTCATACCCAGAATTACATCGTAATCAACCATTTCTAAGATAGCCAAGTCTACATGAGTATTGCTCCCCACAAAAGTCACCAGACAAGACCTATATACCTTTTCAACTATCACAGACTCACCCACCGGAGTAGAAACACGAATAGGCATGTCAAGCAATTCACAATGTAAATTAAGACCAGTAGCAAATGAGGAAGATACATATGAAAATGTGGAGCAAGGATCAAATAATACATAAGCCATGCAATCACAAACCAAAAGATTACCTGTGATAACAGCATCAGATGTCTCCGCTTCAGACCGCCCGGGGAAAGCGTAACAATGGTCCCTATCACCTGTCTGCCCGTTGCCCCTACCATGTTGTGCTGTAGTAGCTCCAGTTTGCCCGTCACCCCGGACGTTTTGGTGTGACCACCATTTCCTCGGCCACCACGTCCTCCAGAATGACGGCCTCTTCCATGACCACCTCTACCTCTGACTATTGGATGTCTATAACTCTGTTTTGGACAATACCTCTTAATGTGTCCAGTCTCCCCACATCCATAACACTCTATGGATTCAAGCATAGGTCTCTGTGAGAATGACAAAGTCTGGGGGTAACCTCCAAACTCAGAGGAATGTTGGCTGGTCTGCGATGCACCCCTAGCTACAGCCTGTAGTGAAGACTGAATAGGTCGGGCTGGGTAACCTCCTGAACCCCGCCCTCTGGAGTATGAACCATTAAACTCACCTCCCTTACGAAACTTCTTAGATGTCGATGCCATGGTGAAGTCGTCTGGCTTCACCCCCTCCACTTCTATCACAAAATCTACCACCTCCTGAATGGATTTTGTTGTAGCGGCTACCTGTAAGGCTGAAATCTGCAAATCTGACCTCAACCCTTTCACGAAACGGCGAATCCGCTCTTGTGGACTGAAGCAAAATTGGGTGGCATACCTGGATAGCTCACGAAACTTAGCCTCATAAGTAGTAACCGACATCCTGCCTTGCTGTAGGCTTAGGAACTCATCTCTCCTCCTATCCCTCAAAGTCCGGGGTATATACTTCTCCATAAATAAGCTAGAAAATGACGCCCAAGTCATAGGTGGTGCCTGTGCTGGTTGACACTCAACATATGACCGCCACCACATTTTGGCGTTCCCTTTAAACTGATAGGTCACAAATTCAACACCAAATCGTTCCACTATGTCCATCTTATTTAGCAACTCATGACAATCAACCAGAAAATCATAGGCATCCTCAGATTCAGCACCCTTGAAAACTGCAGGTTTCAATTTCAAGAACTTACTGAAAAGTTCGTGCTGATCACTCGTCATTATAGACCCTGTAGTCAATCGAGGAAACGTGCCTATTTCCAATGAGGCATCCATGCGGGGAGCCTCAGCAGCGGCATGTTGTACTCTAGCAACCTGAGGCGCCGGTGCAGAAAACACTGGAGGTGTCTGGCCTTGATCAGATAACCCACTAAGATAAGCAAGAACTTGGTTAATAATCTCTAGGGTAGGTTGGGGTGGTAATTCCTCATTCTGCAGTTGCTCATTTTCCCCTTCCTCACCCTCTCTTTCTACCTCATCAGTCGGTGGAGGAGTCACCTCCCTAGTACTAGATGGGCCAGGTGTTGGTCCTCTTCCTCTAGAGGACGTCCTCCCGCGACCTCTACCACGACCTCTTGCCACTGCTCCTCTTTGACCTACAGCCCACTGGCTGGCTCAGATGCATCTTGTCTTGCCGGGGTTGGTGTTGGCGCAGTTGTTTCTCTTGTTCTAACCATCTACAAAATAGAGTGAAGTTGGTCTGATACCAATTTGTATCATCTAGATACCAATTGGATCCAAGTAATTGCACGAAAGAAAGAAAGAATGGAATTTTCCTAAAGTCCTATAGCCTCTCAAAGAAAAGTAAATGCGTCCCCCTACCGTTCCTTAAGACTCTACTAGACTCTTTCTTGTGTGATGAGACCAACGAACCTAATGCTCTGATACCAAGTTTGTCACGACCCAAAACGAGACGCGAGTGACACCCACACTTTTCCTACTATGTGAGCGAACCAACCAATCTAAACCCCAACATTTCAACCATAATAAACAGAATATAATGCGGAAGACTTAAAACTCATTAATATAACCAATAAATAACTTCTAAAATTTAATACTTATTATTCCCAAAATCTGGAAGTCATTACCACAAGAACATCTATCCTCAAATTACTAAATCTAAGAGTGTCTAAGAAGGTAAAATAAATAAATAGCTAGTCCATGACGGAATTTAAAGGCATCAAGACATGAAGAGGAAGGTCCAGTCCAAGCTAGAAGCAATAGCTCACCCTGAAATCTGGCGTGATGAAGACTGGCTAGAGTTGAGGACGAGTTGAAGACGATGGTACGTTTGCTGCATTCCACAAATAATCAAAGAAAAACAAATACAAGTAGGGGTCAGTACAAGGCACAAGTACTGAGTAGGTATCATCGGCCAACTCAAAATAGAAAACAGTATATATCAAATAATAATATAAAATCAACTACATACTCAACAGGTGATAACAACATATACCATAACCATTGTCCACAACACCCAGCATATCTATGAGGACTCAAGCCTCCCCATCATACTCATTTGGGAATTAGTTCTTTAAATTGAGTATATTAACATAATTCAAGTTTTCATTCTCTTTATTCCTCTTGTGTCGGTACGTGACACTCCGCTCCACTACTACTATCCTGGTGTCGGAATGTGACACTCCGATCCCCTACTATCCTTGTGTCGGAACGTGACACTCTGATCCTCTACTATCCTGGTGTCTGAACGTGACACCCGATCCTCTAATACTATCGGGGTGTCGGAACGTGACACCCGATCCTCTAATACTATCCTGGTGTCGGAACGTGACACCCGATCCTCTAATACTATCCTGGTGTCGGAACGTGACGCCCGATCCTCTAATCTCACTACTTTAGTTCATCAAGCCTTCTTTTATACCAAGGCATCATCATTAACAAAGTGAATTTAAGATTTAAGATTCACAGCCTCATCTTCCCAACCCATTACAAGTACATATTCACATCATGCAAGCACACAATTAAGCATATAGAAGACTTTACAATACTACCCAATACATATCATTCGCTATTAAGAGTTTACTATGAAGTAGCATAAACCATAACCTACCTCCACCGAAGAATCGCGATCAAACAAGGTATCTTCCAAAACCTTTGCTTTCCTCTGCGTTATTCTCTTTCTGTCGCTCGTTCCTCCCTTCTCTCTCTGTTCTTTCTGTTTTTCTTATTCAAACCCTTTTTCTTTTACCCTAATTGTCATATAATTAAGTATAAAAGATGATAAAAATAATCCACTAATTATTTCAAGGTTATCTCCTTTAACCCCCAAGTAATTGAATTATTAACATTAATCCACTAACTTTATAATTAAGACAATAAATAGTCCAAAACGCCCCTTAAAACTTTTAACAGAAATCCGGCCCAGTCAGGGTTACGCAGCCTGTGACGGTCTGTCATGACTGTGACGGTCCGTTCTGCAGGTCCGTCACCAAGTTCAGAGAGTTAATTATGTGGAAGGATTTGTGACGGTCCGTCGTGCCTGCGACGGTCCGTCGTGCCATTCCATCACGAAGTTCAGAGAGTCGATCTTAGTACCCAAATTTCAGAATTCTAAGTGTTTTGGAACGAGACCCCCTCGACGGTCCGTCGTGCCCATGACGGTCCATCGTGGGATCCGTCGACCAAGACAGTTTTTACCAGAATAAACTCTACTGCTCAAAATGACTGAACATGTCGTTACAGAAGCCCTTAACGCGTAAAAGAGTTGTATGTGAAGGGCCCGACATTTCAGTCCTACTTCGAGTAGGACTCTATTTTAAATGATTATTTTGAATATATTAGGGCATTTTTAATGTGTTTATCTTATCTTTTCTTTAACAACTAACATGTTTCCATTATCATCAGTTTCTGATATTCAATTTTGGATGTTGAATTGAGTTTAAAGTTTAGATTTCTTGTTACAGATTAATTGAAGTGATTGTTGGTTTGCTGATTATTCTCCTAAGTATTCATATCATGTATTTATTATGTATTGTTGTTAGTTTTTGTGAAACCATGAGAGGATAAACACCACGACTGAGGTTGTGGGAATGATGATTTAGTTATAACTGTAATTTCATAAAATGAGTGAAAGGCATTCAGTGTTTATAATCTGTAGTTTTAGATTTTAATATCTATATAATTTGATGAGTGCATGCATTAGATTTAGCTTGTCTATGGTACTTGTTCAAGCGAAAAAATATCATTTACGAAAAAATTTACCTAAACTAACGAATTGGAGTTGAAGTTTTAGTTCAAGAGAAAATTACTTTCACCTTGAACCATTGGACGGAAGGGTCAATGTTAGTACAAAACTAAGGATAAGAATATGTTAGTGAAAAGTGTCTGATTAGACACGAGAAGTGTTAGATAAAATTAAGTCACAATGATTTTTGTAAGTATCGAATCACGTAAAACTAAATTACGGAAAAACAATAAAACTAATGTTATGGTGAACAAGATGCCTGTTTCTCTAAATCAATTGAATCAATTTTACAATGAAATAGTCTGTTAGTCATTAATCTGGAGTCTGATTGCATGTTTTGGAACATATAACATTTCGACTAAAGCCAATTTACTTTCCGTTATTATTTATTTTGGAGAAAATAAAAACATTCGATTAAACGCGTCAACGAAACCTTATCTGTCAAAAAATTCTTTGTGGGATCGGCCTACTCTAGTTTTTTTTTGTAAATCGACATCAACCATTTACACTTCTTATTCGAAGGGTGGGTTTGTATATATCTCTACCCCTTATTTAATCAAGTTATCTTGGTTGTGTAAATTCTCTAGGTTATTCATGTTGTCCTAGGTATTATCATCATTGTTTCCCCAAAGACCTAACCCTAATTCTCCTTGATCCCTCGATTAATTTTTCTCCATAAAATTAAAGCTCTTTCAGGTTCGCTGTCTAGTTTGACAAGTTCTCCTTTTCGAAACAAACTTAAAAATAAAGTTCCTGCAATCACAAGCTAAAATCAAGTAACTGACACTTGAATATTCGAATTCATGTAAACATAAGTAGATCGAATATAAATCAATTTCTAAGTCCCTTAAAGGGGCTCCAATAACTTATTCTGCCCCAATATACAAGCACGTGTACGTGATTGACAAAAATAATTTATATTCTTAAAGAAAAGAATTATCGTTCCCAAGGGATTTATGATAAACTTATATTTGACATTCAATTCTAAAAATAAAATAAGAGTAACTTTTCTCAGAAATTTTAATGATTGTTAACTTCAACTATTTATCCATAAATAAAAGTAACCAAGATTGAATGACTTCAAGATGATGTTTCAAGCAAGTAAAAGACAATTCCAGAGCTACAACATGCAACAAATCTCATGTATTATCTTCTTTGCTTAGAACTTGTTTTAGTTATCAAGTTACTGGGTTAACATGATTGATTGTATGAGTCGGGTTCACAACTCTAGTCGCTTACTCCATTTAGATACTAAGTATATCGTTGAGGATGTATATAGAATACTTGCGGGCATTTCTATTTCATCTTGTTTCATAAGCAAGCAAGTTGTTTGTTCGGGCGTAACTTGTCGCCTATGAAGTCTCCTCCTTGGAGCTTCGCGCCTAGTAGAGCACCATTCAGGTGCGTCAGAACTTCCCACCTTGGCATGTAATGCCTAGAAGAGTGACAAGAAAGCGAATCTAACCTTTCAGTCCTGGCGCGACGCGTCTTTCAGTACCCCATGCCTAGGTGATTCCATACTCAGACTATTTTTTGTCTATTTTTTTTGCACGCCTTTGCATCTATTTTCTTTAATGCGACTCCAAGATTTTTGAGAGTTCCTGAAACTTGTAATTACATCTTTTAGTGCATAAACATTGCAAGGATAATAAAATCATGATAATAGACTCAAGATGATTCATTACTGAAACAAACTTATTGTAAAATATTGACAACTTAGGGAAATAAATACAGCTAATAAAACACCCCTAGACATAACACAAGATCACTAGTGACCCCAACATGACCCTGAGTCTTGAATAAATCAAGCATCATGAAAATGACTAAGTAACACATGTACTATGCGGAAGCTAAAAAAAGTGGATATCTGAACTAAGGAAAAACCCAACTAGTCTGAATATATTTGATATAATAATTAGACTTTAGTGATGACTGAAACAACACTTTAGAACTTGAGTTGAATCTACTACTATGTCAGAAAAGTCTCTACTAAATTGAGATATTGGGACATGCCTCTAACTAATCCTAATTCTAACCACATATTTAAAAATAGACTCGATATGGATTTCCAGAAGTTGCAGGTGCAACCCACGGTTTCCATTCATGGATTGTAGGGTGACCCACGACCCATGCTGGTGGTCTGTGACTCGCATCTTCAAACTTCCCATAAAACCCCATAAGAAATTGTTGAAGTTTCAACCCATGGTTGGACCCATGGACCATGGCCCATGTCCATGGATCAATACCCTTAGTCAGTCCCCAGTCACGACTGACGATTAACAAGCTAGGACTATCATTCAATCGAAGGTCCGTCTGTCCCATCCATTAGTGACCCCGATAGTAGTTAAGTTAGGGTTTTTTGGTAATTTATTGATGTGTTAAACATTTAAACTATGTCAGTTAAACTATAAACTACATAGTATTTGTCAATTTTATCCTTGAAATATAATAGAACTTTCCTAAGTTAGATCATTAAGCAAAACTTAAAAAATTTGAGTGTAAGAAGAGAAAGAGGTTGAGCAACGCTAGTTCAAAGTAGTAGGTTTCTTTCACTCATTAGATCCTAGATTTAAGTCAAAATATTGATTCACTTAATGTTATCAAGACCTAGGGTTTCTTGAATATTAAAATTGTTGGGTTTCGCTGTTAGAATGATCTAAATCGTATTATTATGAATTCAGTATCGTTATTGTCGGTTTCATGCATAAACTCAGAACCCTAGCTATGTAGTTCTTTTAGTTCATGAATTACACATGCAATGTCAATTATTATTAGTTGCATACCAGTTTCAAATGCATTATTATGAGTACATAAATGTTGCATTCTCTGTTTGCATGTCGGTTTTGATCTATCTAATATTAAAACATTTGAGTCTTAGAGTGTTAATTACTTAATATTATGGGAAGCTTAATACTGAGGGGACTAGGGTCAGATACCTTAATCTCAGAACTACGTGCCCCATAGGTTGTAAGTCCCCTCTGTGCGTATCATTTTAGTAATCACGCCAGCATGCCTCTATAGCTTTTGGCAAGTTATATTGGGTCCTCTTGTTGAGGCATATACATAGGACTCCATATTAAGCTTCTATGGGTTTATGTCAGTTATTATTAGATCCCTTACAGTTCATTCAAATTCCATTTAATTTACCATGTTATTAGTGTAGTTCAACATTCAGTCTCATCATGTTATAAACATGGTCACTCCATTCAGTTTTATCATGCACAGTTCTTTCAATAAATTTATCATGTTCAGATTATGTTATTGCTTTATTTCTTGTTAAATCATAATTATTATTCAATTTTACTCTATCCTACATGCTTACTACCTTTCAAGTATTGATGCATACTCTGCGCTACATCTTCCCGTAATGTGGGTTCATGTCCTCAGCGCTCATATCACGCATAGATCGGTTCCACATCTTCAGTTTAGTAGTAGTTGGGAGTCCTCATTCTTCCAATAATAGTGACATGATTGTTTTCTTGCTTTTAGTTTTAGTTTTAGGTTCAATTTTTTTAAAATTGAGCTTGGTCCATGTCCCAGCACTTCTAGTAAATTTAGAAGCTAATTTCAGACATATTTAGTTACAACTTTAGTGTTAGAGTTTGACTTTTGTATTGAATTTCAACTCTCCGTTTTCACATATTCAGATTTAGTATATGGGTATTCCCAATTATTTCAGATTATCTCATGATTGGCTTCCGCTCAGAATTTATTGCATCAATTTACTTTGGTTTGCTCATGATATGCCAGCAGGGTTAGTTTGAGGTCACCTCTAATCCTAGTCCCCATGTATGTGTCTGGGGTAACTTTGGGGAGTGACACTAACAAAACTAAGAATTAGAAATAAAAACTAAGATAGAAAGCATTTATGTTAAGCAATGGTGAGTCCTCATTCTACCAGGACTACTAACATGATTATTTTCTTGCTTTTACTTTTAGTTTTGGTTTCAAGTTTTTTTAGATTATTCTTGGGGCATGTCCCAACACTTTTAGTTAGTTAAGAGACTTATATCAGACATAGTTAGTTTCATCTCTATGACTTTTCTATGGTATATCAAACTCTGAGTTTTCATATTTTCAGATGTAGTATTTGGGTATTTAGACATAGTTAGTTTCATCTCTAATGCTTCGAGGAGTGACAATAACAAAACGAAAAAACTAGAAATTAAGATTAAGAGAGAAAGCATTTAAATTAACCTCGAAGTACGAGGACTCACAATTGAAGCTGCAAAAGTCTAATCAAGAATCTATCTAAGCGTGATCTGGATGTTGAGTGCCTAAACCTACATCCTGAAATGATGTAGCACAAAGTATGCGTCAGTAATAGAAATGAAGTGAGCATGCAGGATATAATTATACTAAGTTGAATAAAATATATAAGTTGAACAATATATAACTCAGCAATAATATAATATAAACAAGGATATAATATGTACAGAAGTAAAACTGAAAACTAAACATTGCAATGACTGAATACTAATCAAGACTGTAACACGCTGAACTGTATCCTAACTAAATGTTAAAAACATTGTCAATGCACTAAGAGTCTCACTGTGGGAGATACTATTAACCGACATTCATCATATGAGTTAAACGTGGAGTCCGTTGTATACGCCCCATCTAGAGGATCCAATATGCCTTGCCAGGAGTATAGAAGCACGATTGTGGGTTGATCACTAAAACTGATGTACAACATAGGGGACTTATAAACCTAAGAGGGCACGTAGATCTAGGACTTTGAGGGTACGTTGAACCTTCGTACAAATATTGACCCACATGGTATATTTTGTCAAAACAACCCCACATTTATATATACATGAATAATTTATAATAATATCTTTACTTTTTTTTAATTAAAACATATGTCATATTATTTAATAAAAACAAAGAGATAATAAATGGTTTAAGACCCAAAAGTGGCTCACAGTAAATAAATAACAAAAAAATATAAAAAAATAAAGAAGTAGTAAGTAACAAATTTGGAAAATGTTTCCCAAAATTGGTCTATCCGATATTCCTCAAAAAACACACCAGCTGAGGCTCAACTTTCAAATGGAATGTCGGCCTAATGTGTGCCTTCACTAGCAACTCTTTGGATCATCTTAGGTTAGGTACTAGGTTGTCCTTTTCTTGTCTTGACCAAAATCTAAAAAAATTCCTTTGTAGTTTTTGTTTAATCCCTTTTAAATTAATTAATTAATCTTTTAAATTAATTAATTCGGTAACCTAGGGGAATTACTAATGTACCCCTTATTTTATAGGACTATAACTAACCTTTTGGACCATCCTAGTTTAGGTACTAGGTTGTCTCTTTAACTAGTATTAGGTTAGTGTCAACCCGGTTTTGGTCCTAGATTATCGGGTGCACTATTGGGTTCATTTTGTTTAGTCCTAGGTTAGTCAACTATTTGGGTCAGTAGGTTAGAGTCTAAAATTTATAGGGAGGATATTCCCCAAATAAAGTGGTCCCTTGTGCACATTTTCATCATAACTGCCGTAACTGAATTCGGTTAGGGTGGTCCCCTTCATTGGTAGCTTCTTCACATGTCTTGCACATGTGCTTGCACATGGGTTTTTTGCACTTTCCTAACTAGCTATTATTTATTCTTCATTTGGGAATGTTTACTTATTGTCCCAATGATCCTCATTATGTCCTTGGGCACTGTTTAATCTACCTGATCATTTTAGATGATCATGTGCTATGGTACTAGGCTTGACAGTTGGATGCGTAGTAGGTACATTTCTTTACCAAGCTCCATAATACTTAGAAAAATTTTCTAACACCCTTTAAGCCAATATTTTGTATATGCCCAATATTTGTCTTATTTGGGTACTTTATAGAAATTGGCTAATACGCCTTACTTAATTTTCTATACTATGCCCAGTATTCATCGATATTAGGCATTAGAATTCCTATGCATCCCCAATATGCATTCTTACGGACTTACTGAGCTCTTCATTGGATATGTAATTTTTCAAGAATGTTACAACACTCTTACTTAACCCTTTTAGGGTTACATTATTTCATCACATACATCTTAGGTTCTCATACTTTTAAATGTATGCTAGACTTGTTAGTATATACATACAAGCCATGGGCTTCATTCATAGTTTGTCTAAGTGATTCATATTTACCCAAGATTATGTGGTACAAGACTTATGCATCTTGTAGATATGCCAAGATATTGATTTCGATCTTTAAAGGCAGCAATCATTAAATATTTACTTACGTATGACTTATGTGTCAATACAGAATTGGGCAAGGGAACCCGATTTCGAATCCCTTCGAAAACACTTAATCTTATTTTAAACTTGATAATCATATTTTTCAGATTTGGAGAAACCTAAATCAATCCATATCAATCACATAATATTTCCTCTTTTTCTCCTCTCCTTTTTTCGTTTAAGTGAAGGAGGTTGTGGGTTCAATCCCCCAAAAGGTCATTATTTTTCTTTTAATTTATCACTTAACTTTCTCACCTATCCAAGAGGTTGTGTGTTCAATCCCCACTCTCCACATTTATTTTCTCCTTTATTTTTCTCCTAACTCTCTTATACAATCAAGAGGTTGTGGGTTCAATCCCCACTCACCACATCTATTTTTTCCTTGCATTTTTCTCACAATGTTTTTTATGAAATTTTCATTTAGTGATGTCATGGGTTCAATCCCCAATGACCTCACATTTTAAAAAAAATTAAAAGAAGCTCATTTTTTAAAAAGTTAGTCGAGACTACAATTTCTAGCAGTGTGGAAATTTAGTCTCTTCCAATCCATTTTTGTCTTAATCTTTTGTTGATTTTTTGTAGCTTTCATGTAATCGTGTCTTGGGTTCAATATTTACTGATATCATTTATATTACATTCATTATTCATTGCATTTTGTACCATTTTTTTTGGCATAACCCAACCTACCAAATGCTGGAAATTTGTTCACTATTTTCAGCATCTTTTAATCATCATTCATAAGTTATTTCTTAAAGCATTTCGTGGATCATTTCCTGCATATTTAAGTGTTAATATTTTTATGATTATATTCAGACAAGAATTAATATTTCATCCAGTAACATTACACCACTTTTACACCTTATGATTTACACAAACATTCGCACATAAAATCCAACCATATAAACATATCATATTTCGCATACTTTCGGTTGACATAACATAACATGCTTACAATTCCAAACACATAATCAAGAACATATTACCACGAATATCAAACTTCATACTTGAACTACCAGCAAACATACAAACAACATGATCTATAACCTATTTCACATTGAGATCAAAGGGATACTAGGGACAATGAGTCCTACAACAACAGGAACAACCTAAGTTTTCGAGTAGATTCATCTTAGCCTTAAGGGTATCTTGGGAAAGGGACCAAGAGTAAGAAAACCCATAACTTTTAGGACGTTCATACCTCGACTTTCGGCCCAAAATCTTCTAAAAAAATCACGTCCAAATCCCCTCAAAGTCAACACCAATTCGACGGACAAACTTCTCTTTGCCTACATAATTGATTTTATTTGTTTTCTTATATTTTTTTTACCTACTGTTTTTAAAATATTTGATAGAGAGAATCGTGAGTGAGAGTGATAGAGTTGTGAGAGAGAGAGAGATGAGCATGGGAGAGAAGAGTTTTTTTAGGATTAGGAGTTTCCTTTAGGATTTAGTCAAATTAGGTTTTTATTTAATCATTAAAAATCTTATTTAATTTATTTTTAAATCAGCTAATAAATAATAAATATAAATTAATTACATCAATTTACCAACTTAAATTTAAAACAATTTAATTCATTGATTCCACCTAGGTTCGAACTCTGGTGGAAAAAGACTTCACTTCAAGAGACCAATTTTTGCCCTCTCTCCAAAAACTTCCTCTCCACCTTATTAATTAAATAGTTAATTATATATTTAGGGTAATTACGATAATACCCTTATCCTGAAAAAAGATCATTTTACCCCTAGACCCTCCAAACCTATGATTTTCCCTTTTTATGTCTGATAAGACTCATGTAAGTAAATATTCGTATTCGGAGTCCAACATGGTTAGACCCAACATTTTTAAACTTAACTAACTCCCCAAGTTAATTCTCTTGGATGTAGCAAGGGTTCCGAGGTCTGGTTCTACGTGTATCAATCTGTATGAACCCTGTATAATCGTTTTCATTCTAGACACATTATTCATTACTTAGAATATCCATTTTTAGGGTTGTTACATTATCCCCCCAAAGGAACATTCGTCCCCGAACGACACTACTCTCTACTAACAATAAGTAAAACATCTATAGGATGTATGCCTACATAGGTAATTAAATATTCCCCATTGGTGAATATCTTATTCACATTTTAACATGAAGGTGGACATCCTTGAAACCTACTAGTAGCTTCACATTAAATGACTAAGGAACACTTTCCTAAACTAGTCTCATCAAAGCATGCAACACAAGTAAACATGTAGTCATACAAATCAGCAACCAATATGATGACCCAAAACATATTAACCTCATACTAGTGCATAAACACCATACAGAGTCAAATACATGAAAGACTAATTAAAGTTACGCACCGGAGACTTCACTAGAGGTGTCTTTCCTTGCACCCAAAGACTTTAGTGCAAAGAATCGTTACCTCCTTGGATCCTCTTCACTTGGACCATTAGGTTGATCTCTCTACTTCCCTTGTTCTTCACTTCTCATATTCAGACAATCCTTCATCATGTGACCCGGTTTGCCACAACTGTGACAATAGTTATAGTCCATCACACATTCTCCCCCATGCAGTATGCCACATGTAACAATCCTAAAAAAAATTTAATAGATAATACTTTAGTTGATTTAATATTATTTTAAAAATATTAAATTTTAAGGGTATAATGGTCCTTTCACGTATTGATTAAAATAAATCTGATTTTCTATTAATTTCCTTTCACGTATTAATTAGAATAAATCACATTTTGTATTAATTTAATTAAATCCTATTTTTACTATGTCTTGAATCTAGTTTCCTAATTTTAATATCTCTCTCCCTCACGTTTCTCAAGTATCTTTCACGTCTCTGAACTGTCGTTCTCTCACACTCTGACTAACAAGAAATCTCAAGAACAGTTTAAAAACAATTGTTCTTCACACTTGAAAAACAGACGAGAAGTTTTAAGAAAAGTAAGGTAATTAAAAATGTCAAGGCAAAGGGAGGTTGTTCGTCGAGTGGTGTGCACATTGAGGAGAATTGGGCGTGGTCTGGAGTAGATTCTGTGAAGCAGATTCACACTTGAACAACATCAAAAGGTATGGGTTTCTCTCCTAGAATTCTCAAGGTCTTGAAAACTAAGGTTGTTCCCCTTTGTATCTCCTTGTCCTTAGTTTCCAAATGAATTCGTAGGATTGGTATGTTGTGATGCTAGATTTGGACATGATTGATATTTTATATTAATTGTGAAAATGTTTTGGCCACTTTTTTGGGGTTGTATAAATCATGTATTTCTTGTGTATTTTATGTGTGCAATGTGTTTACAATGTGATCTTAATTTCCATGAAATATAGAAGATTGAAATCACTTTTTTTTAACCAACTAAGCTTATGAACAATGTCACTAAAAAATATGTTGAATAATGACAAGAATTTTTCCAGATTCGGGTACTCTATAATAAGGTTGAAATATGGGTTTTAAAAGGGAAAATTAAATAAGTGAGGTCAATGGGAATGGTACCCAAGACCTCACATGTTGACATGGCTTAAAAAGAAAAAAAAAGGAATGGGGCTAAAGGGAATCGAACCCCCTTAGATATTGATCTTGCCTCAAAGAAAAACCAAGAATGGGACTGGGGGGGGGGGGATCGAACTCGTGATCAGTAAGGAGAAGAAGGAGAAAATTAATTAGAAAATAAATAGGAGGTGTTGTATTCGAACCCACTACCTCTAGGTACACGCGAAGGAAAAAAAATAAGGAAAAGAAAATGCGAGAAGAGGGAATCGAACCCACGACCTCAAGGCTGAAGGAAGGAGCGAAATAAATTAGGAAATGAAGTGAGACTATAGGGGTTTGATCTCACAACGTCACTAGCACTCGTCTAGTTTAAATAAAATAAAGATAGAGAGGTTGTGGAGGTTCGAACCCACAACTTCCCTATCCCAGCGAGAAAGCATGAGAGTAATTAAAAAAATAAATAAATAAGGGGGCTGTGGGGGTTCAAACCCACAACCTCCCTATCCCTGCGAAATTAAAGGAAAAATCAAAGAGGTTGTGGGGGTTTGAACCCACAACCTCTTGATTTAGGCAAGAATGGACAACAAAACACTATTAAAAATTAAAAAGGGATTGTGGGGGTTCGAACCCCCAACCCTTCAATTAACTAATAGTAAAATTAAAATAGAAAATTAATACTTCCATGAAAATTTTGAGATTTAGTTTACTTCTAATGTTATGAATATTATAAATAAAATCAATGAAATATAAAAGTGATATCCAAGTGATTCAAGATTTATGTTCCCTTGCCCAAACTTCCGTATTGATGCACACGTCATACGTGAGTAAAATATCAAACACTAATGCCATTTACTTAGATCAAAATTCAAGATCTTGACATATATATAAGATACATAAGTCTTGTACTACATAATCTTAGGAAAGTAAGAATCACTTAGCGAACTATTAATCAAGCCCCATGGCTTTTATGTATAGACAAATAAGTCTAACATACGTTCAAAAGTAAGGTAATGTAAGATTTACATAATGAAATTATGAACCCTAGGAGGGTTAAGTGTGAGTGTAATATACACTAAATGGCCAAGTGCATTGTCATATGATGAGATGAACTATGAAATGAAGAAATAAACATTCACGTAATAAGAGGTGAGTAACTATGAAAAGCAAAGGAGATAATATGAAGAATGTGGTAACAACATGATATGAGGCTAATGTATATGATGAGAGCATTCTCAAATGAGCCAATGTAAATGTTACCAATATGTACTCACTAATGAGAGTGTAAGATAATGAAAAGACCAGTCTCTATGAACATTCTAATGAAAGTATTGAGTTTAATACACTAAACGCTACTGATGAAATGAGAAATCATCTAATGAGCTATGCTATCCTCATACTAGAAGCCAGCTTCAATAAAATATGACTTTGAATGTAATGAGACTTCATACTGAGCACCGATAGTCTAGCTATTAACGGTGAAGCCTTCTTTCAGGTAGGGCGAAGATTAACTTAACTCTTATGAGATGAAGCTGTTTGGATTATCGGTATGGGTCTCCATACATCTCCTAGTCTTTGAACCTATACTACCAATTGAGGGATCTGGCGGGGTTAAATTTCCATGTACGCAAGACTGATATTGAGTCACTTTAGCCGGTGATTTCACCTATTTTCGGTGTGGGGGAGACAGTCGATTTCATGATGCTCACATGATCTATGTCAGTTAAAGTTAAGGTTCCCAATGAATAAATGAGGACAGCCTCAAATGAAGCATATAAAGAAATTAATGATACCCAAGGTGTTAGGGTAGGATAATCAGGAGGTGAACTAGACTAAGATAATGAGATTAGGTTAATCCTGACCATTGCACAGCAAACCGGATGAAAGTCTTAAACTACATCTTAGGTATAGCTTGTGTTCGCACTAGCCTATGAATGAATTGAAATGAAGTATGTATGAATGAATGAAGCAGACTCTGTGTTTCTTAATGAAGACTCGCTAGTTGAGGTCCCATGTGTTGAGCCCTCATTTTGGAAAGTGTTAATGTCAAGTCCATGATTCCAAGGTCTCATGGCATATGAATAAATGATATGAAAGAAATTATGTGTCATATGTTATGTGCTATGGTATGTGCTATATGAAGATGTTACGTGTAGTGTGAAATACGATATTTATAATTATGAATGTTAGTCTAATGGCATGACATTCCTAACTCAATTGGAAAGCTCACTAACTTTCCCAATCTCAATTTGGCAAATCTACTAACTTGAATTCCAAAAAAATCATGTCGTTAGGGAAGAGTTGTTCTTTCTCATGCATGTACTTGGTGTGCGCTTGCATATACCTATACTTTGTACAAGTGTGTACTAACCCTCTACATCTATACTATTTAAGGTGCAGGAACAGGTGGGTGATAGAGGAAAAGGTTCATTGTTGTAGCTATCCGGGCATCAGTATTCATCCGAAGTTTGGTAGGTCCTCATGCCTTCGAGGATGCTACTGTTTTACATATTAGCGTAGTTTTAGAGTTGAGCTAGTGGAGCATGTTCCACTAGCGTTTCATTCAAATTTTTGTTCAAACTTTATATTGGTGCCATTTGGGCCATCATGTAATTAATACTTAATGAACTATTTATTTAAGTTGCTTATCTCTTTAATGTTAGATGGTTGTTGATGAACGATTATGAAATGTTAAGAATATTTAACAAGTATGTTAATTATAAAAAAGTTTTAAATTTTTAACTTAAATTAGTCTAGTTGAGGTATGAATAACGCATGTAGGCTTGTCAGCGACCTCTAAGAGGTTAACAACGCCGGTCTCGGTTGGGGTTTAGATTCTGGTCGTGAAAAAGTAAAATAAGAGCCCTTGGTTAAATTTCGAGAATATTGAGTTCACATAAATAAAATTGAGTACTTTCTAAGTCATGGTAGTGAAGTGCACCACTATCCTGGATTAGAGACTACACGATGCGTAGGAAAAATTTCCCTTCTTCTGATGTTATCATTCTTTTCCTAATGTATGAGTTCTTGGTGGTTATGAACGTGTCTAATATCAATCCTTGTTGTTTTTAGAGAATGAACACTTGGAGAACTAAAGGTCCAAGGATGGGAGGAGCAACAGCTAGAGGTAATCAGAATTCACCCCAGGCTCCAGCTAAAGGAGTGGTCATGTTCGTTAACCCAGTTGGGTTGACTAATGCTCAGGTGAGGGCATCTGTAGACCAGATGGAACAGGCCATCACAATGGACGCTCAAGAATTGAATGCCCTAGTCAATCGGCAGGATGTTCAAAGAAAGAATCCACTAGTTCGCAACATGGTTGACACACTGCGAGATTTCATGAGGATGAATCCTCCTATATTCACAGGGGCTAAGACATCATAGGGTACTCAAGAGTTTATAGATCAGGTGCATAAGATCCTAGTGGCTATGGGGGCCACTGATATTGAGAAGGCTTAGTTGGCTTTTTACCAGCTCAAGGATGTTGAACAAACTTAGTGCAAAATGTGGCATGATAGCCGCGTGTTAGGTGGAGTGATAATCACTTGGGAGCAGTTCAAGACAGCATTTCTGGAGAGATTCTTCCCCTGATAGATGACAGAGGCCAAGGTTGAGGAGTTTATCAACCTTAAACAAGGCTTTATGACGGTCAGGGAGTATTCCCTAAAGTTTGATAAGCTATCAAGGTATGGTACTTTCCCTAGTATTTAATAGAAAGAATAAGGAGAATACTGAGATTTGTTGAAATCATCCAAGTAAGTCTAATATTGTAGCTGATGCTTTGAGCAGGATGAGCATGAGAAGTACAAACCACGTTAAGGATGAGAAGAAGAACCTGGTGAACGAGGTACACACACTGTCCAGACTGGGTGTGCGATTTGTTGGCTCTACTAGCGGGGATGTTTCAGTTCATCCTATTTCTGAATCATCCTTGGTAGTTAAAGTCAAGAAGGGTCTTGGTCCTGTGTTTATGGAGATGAACGACTCACTACTGTTAAAAATGAGTGAGTCTTTCGCTTTGGGAGGTGAGAGCATACTTAGATACCAGGATAGGCTGTGTGTACCGGATGTGGATGATTTGCGGATCAGGATTGTAGCAGAGGCCCATGGTTCAAGATATTACATACATCAAGGTTCCTCCATAATGTATCATGATCATAAGTAGATTTATTGGTAGGATGGCATGAAAAAAGGACATTGCAGAATATTTGGCTAAGTGTCCTAATTGTAAGAAGTTTAAGGCAGAGCATCTTAAGCCTGGTGGTCTGACTAAGATTATTGAGGTTCCAACTTGGAAGTGAGAGGCCATTAATATGGAATTCGTGGTTGGTCTTCCGAGGACTAGATGGCAGCATGACTCCATATGGGTTATGGTGGACAGATTGACTAAGTCTGCTCACTTTATCCCTCTGAAGTCTTCGTATAGAGCCGAGGAATATGCGAGACTATACATTGATGAGATTGTGAGTTGGCATGGGATGCCTTTGTCTATCATTTCTGATAGAGGAGCTCAGTTTACTCCACATTTCTGGAGATCATTCCATAAAAGCTTGGGCACGTAGGAAAAACATAGCACTGCCTTTCATGCTCATATAGATAGTCAGGCAAAGTGCACCATTTAGACATTAGAGGACATATTGAGAGGGTGTGTGATTGACTTTAGAGGTAATTGGGATGACCATCTGCCTTTGATAGAGTTCTCGTATAATAATAGCTATCACTCTAGCATTCGGATGGCACTTTTTGAGGCATTGTATGGTAAGAGGTGTAGATCTCTAGTTTGGTGGTTCGAGGTTGGAGAGTCATCCATTTTGGGTCTATTGATCACTCATGAGGCCTTGGAGAAAGTTAGAGTCATTAAGGACAGGTTGGTACTGCTTACAGCCGACAGAAATCATATGCAGACAACAGAAAGCGGCCATTAGAATTTAATATTGGTGACCAGATTTACTTGAAGATATCGCCTATGAAAGGGGTGATGAGATTTGGTAGTAAAGAGAAGTTGAGTCCGAGGTATGTGGGGCCATATGAGATCCTACAACATTTGGGTGAGGTGGCCTATGAGTTAGCATTGCTTGCCGAGCTAGCTTCTGTTCATCCAGTCTTTCATGTCTTTATGTTGAAGAAGTACCTAGGTGATCCAGCATCAATCCTACCTATTGAAGGTTTGGGGGTTGGTGAAGACTTGTCCTATGAGGAGGTAACTATTGAGATCTTAGACACACAGGTCAAGCGGCTGAGGAACAAGGATAATGCAACAATGAAGGTATTGTGGAGGAATCATCTTGTTGAGGGTGCTACGTGGGATACTGAGGCTGACATGAGATCCAACTATCCTCATCTTTTCAGCACTTGAGGTTATTCTTCCTACTCTTAAGCTTATGTTTCCTTATCTCTTACATTTTGTTGCTATTGGTTGACTGTGCATAGCGATTATGTTATGATCTGATTTGCATTACGATGTGTAGTGGTAGTGTCATTTGGGGACGGATATTCCTTAAGGGGGGATAATGGTCCGTTCACGTATTAATTAAAATAAATCAGATTTTGTATTAATTTAATTAAATCCTATCTTGACTAAGTCTTAAATTTAGTGTCCTAATCCTAATAAATCTCTCCCTCACGTTTCTCAATTCTCTTCCACGTCTTTAAACTCTCATTGTCTTACGCGCTGACTAACAAGAAATCTCAAGAACAGTTTAATAACAATTGTTCTTCACACTTGAAAAACACACGAAAAGTTTTAATAAAACCAAGGTAATCAAAAACGTCAAGGCAAGGGGAGGTTGTTGGTCGAGGGGTATGTACGTTGAGGAGAATTGGGCGTGGTTTGGAGGAGTTTCTGGGCAGCAGCTTCACACTTGAACAACATCAGAAGGTATGGGTTTTTCTCCTGGAATTGTTTCTCCAAGAGTATTTTCCTTCGAACGATTCTCAAGGTCTTGAAAATAAAGGTTTTTCCCCTTTGTATGTCCTTATCCTTAGTTTCCAAACGAATTCGTAAGATCTCTATGTTGTGTTGCTAGATTTAAGCATGAATTATGTATTTATATTAATAGTGAACATGTTTATGTAAGATAAATAACAAAAACGATATTCAAAATATGATCGAAATGTTGGTGTGTGTGTGTGCACGTGGGCAGTGGCTTGGGCCACTATCTTGGGGTTGTATAAATCATGTGTTTCTTGTGTATTTAAAGTGTGAACTATGTGTACAATGTGATGTTCATTACCATGAAATATAATGTATTGAAATAACCATCTTTTTATCAAACTAAACTGATGAACAATGTGACTAAAAATGAGTTGAATAATGACAAGAATTTTCCATATTTAGGTACTCTATGAACACTTTAATAAAAGTATTGAGTTTAACACACATTATGCTTATGATGAGATAAGAAATCATCTAAGGAGATAGGTTGTCCTCATACTACAAGGTAGCTTCCGTGACGTATGATTTTGATTGTAATTGAATTTTATCCTTAGCACCGATAGTCTACCTATGAGCGGTGATGCCTTCTTTCGGGAAGGACGAAGGTTCACGTAACTCTCATGAGATGAGACTGTCCATCTTGCTTGGTATGTGTCTCCATACATCTCCTAGTCTTCGAATGTATACTGCCACTATAGGGATGTGGCTTGGTTAAATTCTCATATACGCTAGCATGTTATTGAGTCACTTTGGCTGGTGATTCCACCTCTTTTTATTGTGGGGGATACACTGGTTTCATGATGCTCACATAATCTATGTCGGTTAAAGTTAAAGTTCCCAATGAATGAATGAGGTCAGCCTCAAATGAAGCATATAATGAAATGAATGATATCGAAGGTGTTAGGATAGGATAATCAAGAGGTGAGCTAGACTCAGGATATGACATTACCTTATTCCTGATCATTGAATAACAAACCCGATGAAAGTCTTAAACTACATCTTAGGTATAACTACTGTTCACAGTGGCCTATGAATGAAATGAAATGAAATATGCATGAATGAATGAAGCAGACTCTGTGTTTGCGAATGAAGACTCCCTATTTAAGGTCCTATGAGTTAAGCCCTCATTTTGGTAAGTCTTAATATCAAGTCCATGATTCCAAGGTCTCATGTCATATAAATGAATGATATGAAAGAAGTTATGTGTCATATGTTATGTGTTATGATAAGTGCTATATGAAGATGTTATGTGTTGTGTGAAATACGATATTTATAATGATACATGTTACTCTCATGGAATGACCTTCCTAACTCAATTTGGAAAGTTCACTATGTTTCCTAATCTCAATTTGGAAAGTACACTGACATGACTTCCAAAAAAAATCATGTCGTTAGGAAAGAAATGTTCTTTCTCATGCATGTACTTGGTGTGTGCCTACATATACCCATACTTAGTACAAGTGTGTACTAACCCCATACATCTATGATGTTTTAGGTGCAGGCACAGGTGGGCCATAGAGCTACATGTTCATTGTTGCAGCTATCCGATGGTTGGTCCTCATGCCTTCGAGGATGCTTTTGTTTTACATTCTAGCATAGTTTTAAAGTTGAGCTAGTGAAGCATGTTCCACTAGGGTAATCCTACATCTTAGCTAGATTATAACAGTAGACATCCTCGAAGGCACGAGGGCCTACCAAGTCTTGATGAAAGCTCCACGTCTGGACCGCTGCAACGTCAAACTGTAAACTCTAGCGTCCATCTGTGCCTGCACCTAAAAATATAGAGTTGTATGGGATTAGTACACACTTGTAATAACTATGGGTATATGCAAGCACACACCAAGGAAATTCATGATAAAGAATAGCTCTTTTCTTAAAACATGATTTGTGGAAAGTCAAGTTAGTGGACGTGGCAAATTTGGATTAGGAAAATCAATGGACCTGCCAAATTTGGATTTAGAAAGTCATGCCATGATGTAACCTGCAGCATCAAACTTCTCATTTTGCACACAACACATATCATATTGCATATAGAAAATAACATCTTTCACATCATTCATTCATATGCCATAAGACCTTTGAATAATGGACTTAACATTAAGACTTTCCTGAAATGAGGGCTCAACATATGGGACATCAACTAGGGAGTGAGATTTAGCAAACACAGAGTCTGTTTCCTTCATTCATACGTACTCAATTTCATTTAATCCATGTGCCAGTGTAAACACCAATTATACGTAGGATGTAGTTTAAGACATTCATCGGGTTCGTTGTGCAATGACCAAGAATGACCTAATGTCATCACTTGAATCTAATTCACCTTTTGATTATCCTATCCTAACAAATTTGGTATCATTCATCTCATTATGTGCATCATTTGAGGCAGACCTTCTTCATTCATTCGGAACTTTAAATTTAACCAACATTAATTATATGAGCATGATGAAATCTAGTGTCATGAAACCCCACAACAAAAAGAGGTGGAATCACAGGCCAAAGTGACCCAAAACATGCTAGCGTACATGGTTTTGAACCCCACCAGATCCCTATAATTGTAGTGTAGCTTCGAAGACTAGGAGATATAAGGAGACACATACCCGGCATGCCAGACAGTGTCATCTCATGAAAGTACGTGAACCTCTGCCATTCTAGAAAGAAGGCATCACCGCTTATATCTAGTCTATCGGTGATCAATATAAAGTTCTATTAAATTCAACTCATACGTCATGGAAGCTGGCTTCTAGTATGAGGACATCATAGCTCAATAGATAATTTATCATATCATTATTAGTATTACGTGTGTTAATCTCAATACTTTCATTAGAGTGTTCATAGAGAGTGGTTTTTTCATTAATTTTACACTCTCATAAGTGAGTACGTTTTGGTAATATTTACTTAGGCTCATTTGAGATTGCTCTCATATTTTAATTTGGACTCATAACATGTAGTCACCTCATTTATTAACATTAGAACATTTGCTCTTCATAATTGCTCACCCCATTTTGTGTGAATGTTTATTTCATCGTATGCCTATGCACTTGGCCATTTAGTGTGTTTCACACTCTTACTTAACTTCTTGGGTTTCATTATTTCATTGTTCATTAATCATTTCTTTGTTCATTTCATCATTTAATTGTTCATTTCATCATATAAGCCAATATCCTTTGCTATTTAGTGTGTTTCACACTCTTACTTAACCCTTTTAGGGTTACATCATTTCATCACATACATCTTAGGTTCACTTACTTTTAAACGTATGCTAGACTTATGAGTCTATACATACAAGCCATGGGGCTTCATTCATTGTTTGTCTAAGTGATTCATATTTTAAACATTATGAGGTATAAAACTTATGCATCTTGTAGATATGCCAAGATATTGATTTTGATCTTTAGAGGCAGAATTCATTGAATACCTATGTATGACTTATGTGTCAATACAGAATTGGGCAAGGAACCCGATTTCAACTCCCTTGGGCAACACTTAATCTTATTTTAAACTTGATAATCACATTTTTCAGATTTGGGGGACCCTTGTTAGATCCCCATCAGCCCCAAAATATTTCCTCTCTTTTTCTTCTCTCCTTTTTAGTTTAAGTCAATGAGGTTGTGGGTTCAATACCCAACAATCTCATTATATTTATTTTAATTCATCTCTGAACTTTCTCACCTATCCAAGAGATTGTGGGTTCAATCCCCACTCTCCACATTCATTTTCTCCTTTATTTTTCTCCTAACTCTCTCATCCATTCAAGAGGTTGTGGGTTCAATCTCGTCTTAATCTTTTGTTGATTTTTTTTATAGCTTTTATGTAATGATGTCTTGGGTTCAATTTTTAGTGATCTCATATATTTTACATTCATTTTTCATTGAATTTTGTACCAGTTGTTTGGACGAACCCAACCTACAAAATGATGGAAATTTGTTCACTATTTTCAGCTTCTTTTTATATTCATTCATACGTTAATTCTTTAGGCATTTCGTGGATCATTTCATGCATCTTTAAGTTTAATATTATTATGATTATATTCAGCCAAGAATTACCATTTCATCCAGAAACATTCACCACTTTTAAACCTCATGATTTACACAAACATTCGCACGTAAAATTCAACCATAAAAACATATCATTTTTCACATACTTTAGATTGACATAACTTATCATGCTTACAATTCCAAACACATAATCAATAACAGATAATCACGAAAATAAAACTTCATACTTAAACTACCAGCAAACATAACAACAACATGATCTCTAACCTATTTCACATTGAGATCAAAGGGATAATAGGGACAAGGATTTCGACAAGAACTGGAACAACCCTAGTTTTCGAGTAGATTCGTCTAAGCCATAAGGGTCTCTTGGGAACGGGACCAAGATTAAGAAAACCCATACCTTTTATGACGTTCAAACCTCGACTTGCTGCCCAAAATCTTCTCCAAAAATCACGTCCAAATCCCCTGAAAGTCAAAACCAACTCGACGGATAGAATCTTTGTGAGTTCTTCAAGTGTGAAGAATTTTGGTGTACCTAATGTTTTTTTGAAGTTATTTGGCAGATAGAATCGTGAGTGAGAGTGATAGAGACGTGAGAGAGAAATGAGCGTGGGAGAGAACAGTTTTCTTATGATTAGGAGTCTAGTTTAGGATTTAGTCAAATAAGGTTTTTATTTAATTATTAAAAATCTGATTTACTTTTATTATAAATCAGCTAATAAATAATAAATATATATTAATTACATCAATTTACCAACTTAAATTAAAAACAATTTAATTCAATGCGTCCACCTAGGTTAGAACCCAGGTGGAGCAAGACTTCACTTCAAAAGCCCAACTTTGGACCTCTCTCCCCAAAATACCCCTTCACCTTATTAATTTAATAGTTAATTATATATTTAGGATAATTATGATACTAACCTTAGGCTATAAAAAGACCATTTTACCCCCTAGACCTTCCAAACCTAACATTTTCCCTTTTTAAGTCCGGTAAAGACTCCTTTAAGTAAATCTTCGTATTCGAGAGCCCTCCATTCTCTACGAACGTTACAACCTTCTGTATGCATGCACTTTTACTAAACTAAATCCTTTACTCTTTGTCCATTCCATGTTTCAAGATTTGTATGGTGATATATTTGTCTAGTTCTTTATAGGTCATTGTGTGTAAGCAATTCATATGTAATTGAGTCTTGTAATACAAGAGTAACTACTCCAATCCATGTATGATAGCTTTCTTGAAGTAAATTTTTTCTTAATCAATTCCTACTAAACATTGATTTGACCTTCATAGTTCCAACCGGATAACGGCTTCATTCTTCTATATAGTTGACGACTATGATTAAAAAATTCATAAGTAATAGGTTGTTCCACACCAAGAAGTATATTTCTTTGAAGTAAAACATTTTTTATATAATTACTACGATACATTAATTTCATCTTCGTAGTTCCAAATTGACAAATATTTCATTTTTCTATCTATTTGTAGAGTACATGTCATCAATTCATAAGTAATTGATTGTTGTATCCAAGAGAAAATTCCTCTAATCCAAGAAGTATAATTTTGTTAAATTAGAGTCTTCGATTAAAAGAAACCTTCTTAAAAAAATCTTTTTTGTTTTCGTTACCCTCAATCCTCTCTTTTTTCTTTACCCCCAACTCATTTTTTTTCATTACCCCCAATTTTTCTTCTATTGTTGATTTTATCGATAAACAATTTTTTTTGATTTTTATTGAATAAGGTAGAGATTTCCATCTACGTTGGACCAGTAATGCTGGATGTTTTTTTCTCTTTTTTATTTTCATGAAATCTTTGGATTGATCAAAGTGACATTCTTATTTTTAGGTCAGTGCTAGAAGTTTGAAAATCTATAACTTTATGATGATTATGGGTGTTTCCTAAAAATTTAGTATTAAGAGAACCTGCTTTTTTGTTGTGTTTTGTTAATGCGTATTGCATTCTCCGGGCTGATCATCAAGTTGTAATTTTGTTTATTTGTTAATGTATATATTTTTCTTTTTTTTTTCTAGAAAGGAATAAATTATTCTAACAATTGTAATATCTTCATCTTAGTTTTTATCATCTAAACTAAACATGAGAAATTTCTTGATTATTGGGAAGTAGGTCTCTAGTAATTTGATTTTGTCACGCCACGAGACGTGGACACGAAACCTAGGAAAACAAGTGATCCCAAGCTAACCCTGCTTGGATGATCATGAGCATACTAAAGATAATAAACTGAATGCAGAAGCTAAATAATATTTTAAAATGAAAAGACGGGGAATACCCATATGCTAAAACAGGGATATATGAAAACTGATGAGTTTAATCCAAAGAAGTTATAATTTCTGTTATATCAATGCATATTCTAAGAGAACCATATTTCTTCTTTACGAACAATACTGGTCCACCCCATGACGAAATACTAGGTCTAAGGAAGCCCTTGTCTAAAAGGTCTTTCAACTGATATCTCAATTCCTTAAGCTCTGCTTGAGCCATTCTGTAAGGAGGAATAGAAATAGGCTGGGTATATGGAAGGATATCAATTCCAAAGTAGGTTTCCCTTTCGGGAGGGACTCCGGTAAGATCTTGTGAAAAAATTCTAGAAACTTACTTACTACTGGAACTTACTCAAGAGTTGGTCTTTCAAAGCTAGAATCCTTAAGCCAAACTAGATGATAGAGATAACCCTTAGAGATCATCTTTCTGCACTTAAGGTAAGAAATGAATTGACCCATAGGATCTAAGCTACTACCCTTCAATTCTAAGAATGGTTAGTTTGGAAATTGAACACGAATAATCCTATTTCAACAATCGACTGAGGCATACGATGAATGTAACTAATCCATGCCTAGAATCACATCGAATTCTAGCATTTCTAACTCTACATGTTCTGCTGAGGTGACTTTCTGAGAGCTGTGACAGAGCAATTTCTATATACCTATCTAGCAATAACTAGGTCACCAACTGGAGTTGAGACTTAGAAAGGTTTTGAGAGAGTTTCTGGACTAACACTATATTGGAATTCTATGTAAGGAGTTACAAAATAAAGAGTAGCCCTTGGATCAAACAATGCATAAACATCAAGGCCAAAGACTCGTAAAATACTAGTGACTACATCAAGAGAACCTTCCTGATCCAAGAGATCCTTAAGAGCATACAACCTGTTATGGCACTGACCGCCACCCGTACCATATGAGTTACCTTGCTGAGTCGCGTGACTTGCATGTGATGTTGAAGATGTAGAGGGATCTCTACCATTACCACCTCGTTGAACAGACTGACCACACCCAAATCATCATTCCTTTCCTGCGAGGCCCTCTCATGGATGGTTCTTACTACACTTAGGGAAAGTGGGGTAAGTCATGGTCCCTGAAATACTTCCCTGAGACATAAAACCCTGTTTCCTAACATGTGGATCATACTTGTTTTTAGAGGATAAAACACTAGTTGATGAAGGGGCTAGGTTAAAAATTTCTGTTGATTCTTCGAGCGACTTCCACCACCCGATTTCTATTGTGTATAGAGATAGTTCACATTCCTATACTTCTTAGTCTCCTTGGCCTATTCCCTAAGCTTATCACGCTCAACCTGCTAAGCATGACTCCTAAGCCTAGACATGTTCATATCTCCTAGTAACATAGAATTTCTGCACTCTGCTTTCACCGAATCTGACACTCCATACATAAGTAATTCATCTAAGCCCTTGAGTTAGATACCATGTGAGCAGCACACCTGTCGAGTTGTTTAAACTTGATCCCATACTCTTGGACCATCGTGTTTCGTTGCCTTACATTCATGAATTCCTAAGCCTTTGCTTCTGTCAAATCTATTGGGAAAAAGCTGTCCAGTAAGGTTTCACTTAAGCAATCCCAAGTAATAAGAGCTGCATCTGTAACCCTATTTTCCTTCCACTGAGTATACCATATATGAGCAACATCTTTCGGCTGGTATGATGTCAACTCAACCCGATTATTCCCATTGACCTGCATCACCTCAAAAATATTCTTGATCTCATCCAAGAAGTTATGGAGATCCTCACTAGTCAACGATCCTATGAACTCATGGCGGATTAATCCAAATAAAGTCACATACCCTATCTATTATGGATCTACCATTTTCATTCACATGAGTGTGAACCCGATTGTTCTGGTTGGCCACATTAATAACCAACATCTAAATGTCATTTTTAAACTTAGCATTGGAGACTTTCTGATTTGGGATTGGAGGAGTTACGTTTGCAATTCTGGCATTCACATTCCTAGCGTAAGCTCTACAAGTAGGTATCTGAAACGTAGAACATCGACTTATAATGGAAATAGATCATACCTTACGCACGATAAGAGTAACAATAAAGTGATGTTTTCCCTAAAACACTTCATATGCTTCTTCTCATGAAATGTAGTGAACTTCACACCTATGAAAAAGACTCTACTTAGTGCGGCTTTTTAAACATCCAAGAAAACTTAAACCTAGTGCTCTGATATCAAGTTTTTCACGTCCCGAGCTACCCCCGAGACATGGAAACGGGACCAAGGACCACATGTGATCCCAATTAAACCCTACTGGCATGATCATGGGCATACTAAAGAAAATAAACTGAGCACGAAAGCTAAATCATAATTTAATACAAAAAAGATGGGGAATACCCTTATGATAAAATTGAGATATATGAAAACTTAAGCGTTTAATACAAAGAATTTATTAACTCAAAACTAAGATTAAACAAAGTATGTTTGGAAATAGCCTCTAACTTACTAGAAATATTGGAACATGCCCCTACTAAGTATAGCAAAAACTGAAACTAAAGAACTAAAATACTACAAATAACTCATGATATTGTCCTCGAAGAATAAGGACTCACCACTGATTCTTCTGAACTAGAGATCGAAAATTGACCTATGTCTTATCTGGATGCTGAGAACCTGAACCTACATAATGAAAAGATGTAGCACACATATGCGATAGTACTTAAAAGGTACTGAGCATGTAGGATAGAGTAAAGCTCAAATAATACATAACTTAATAGGCATAAAAGGAAATAAAATGTTCTAAACATGATATACTAAATTTTGAGCTAACTAGATGCAATGACCAAATTTATAACATGCTTAGACTGAAACTAACTTAAATATAAATATGGTCACTGCAATAGAGTCTTACTTAACCGTGATAGCTACAAATAACTGATAGTAAAACCACATTATCTAAATGTGAAGTCCAATGTATACGCCCCTTCGAGAGGACCCAATATACCCTACCAGAGGAAAAAAGGAATGCTGACGTTATCACTAAATTGATGCCCTCAAAGGGGACTTGCAACCTATTTAGGTAGTAGTTTTACGACTATTTGGTACGTTGAACCCTAGTCCATTTAGTTATTATGCTAGACCCAATGAATTAAGTGATTAACAAAATATGACTGAATTTTTGTGAATACTTGATAACTTAAAACTTAACATGGAAACTAAGAATGCAACAATTAATCAGATAATGATACAATAATAAATGTGACATGTATACCTAAAGTAACTGAAATATCTGACCAAGCATGTGTAATTCAAGAACTAAAGAACTACAAAGCTAGAGTTCTAAAATTCATGCAATAATCTGTGTAATAATATGGTAATCTGACTTGGAACATATAACTAACTAATTCATCATAATTTGCTGAAGTTCTAGAAACCCTATGTCTAATTATGTTAAGGGAATAAAGAATCTTATTTAAAACTAAGGACCCAATGGGTGATAGAAACCCACTAGTGAAATCTCTCATATCTGTTAATGAAATCCATGGAGAAATCATTAGATTTCGGGGGTGAAATTGATGAAACCTTGTTGTGTTCTTGAACTCAGTCCTTTCTTGCTTCTAATTTTCTAAGTTTTAATTAATCATTTGATTTAGGTAAATATTAGTTATATTTCTAAGCGTAAACTAACGAAAATTTGATGATTTAGGACTTTAACGACGTATCTTAGGGGTTAAACAAACTAGAAAAAGACCAAAGATATGTAAACTAATTGCTGTTAGACTAATGGACGACCTGGTCTGACAGGCCGTCGTTCAATCAACGGTCCTTCTTTTGGCTCTGCTTGATAAGCCTTCACTAGACTGGCCATAATGTTTTACTCTAAGGTTGGAGTTTAGCAAAATCGATGGCTATGGAAAGATAATTCAATTATCTATCATATATAATTTTATAGGAAACCTAATTCATTTTGTGCTAAAGGTTATAACAATTTCAAGTTGACCCTATTAGCAATTCCCCTTATCTAATGGCTAAGCGTCACTTATGGTTAGACCTGCAGACTGTAGATCAAACAATTGTCCGTGATGGTCATCTGTAGTTCATGTAAAAGGCAGGGTAACTTGAGTATCAATTCACGGACATAGAGAATGGACCGTAGTTTAACTTACAGACCGTAGGTTTGTCCGTGGATCGACTCTTAGTTAATTTTTCTATGCTACGTTTGGGGAGATCTTCAATTGAAAACGACGGATGCACAATATAGGTCGTAGATCAGACTACGGTCCGTCAATAGTGACCAACGATTGAACCTGTAGATTTCTGAAAAACTGATTTTTGATCTATTTTGGATAGGGGGTGTTACAGGTTTCAAGAGACTCCTGCGCTAGAGATTGCGATGAGGAGGGACAACAAGATTTTGAACAAAAAAGAACTTGCAGAAGATTGATGCTTTGAACATAAATATGGTGGACAACACATGATGATTATGGTCAAGTCTTTTTACTAACTGAATCAATTTTATTTTTTTTATATTTGATGAAATAAACTACAAAAATGCTAATCATAAAAATGTTTCCAAATGATGAACATTTTTCTAGTTTTTCTTAAGCTATATTTGGAGTCAAGGTCTCTTTATTAAACAACCGAAAAGGGACAGTATTTACATAAACAAAATGGGTTCTAGTTGGCCCCAAAGTGACAAGACGACACATTTTTAATAAAAGTCCGCTTTTGTAAGGTTTCCACAAATGCTCTTTAAACTTCCTTTTTCACTTCTCCCTTCTTCCTTGCTCATTCCGCCTCCTTGTAGGCATAAAAATGTACTTCTCCATGGAATAAACATTCTTCATCAAGCATTTGCGACCTGCTATTATCTTCAAAGGTTTGTCCGCCTGTTTTTTGAATTGTGTTACCTCTCCTACCAGCTGATTGTGACTGTTATAGGCGTACTTTTCTGTTGGAATTTGGAGATCTTGTCAAACGTGATAGTTATTAGTGGCCGTCCTTTTTAGCTTTTAAAATTTGTATAAGTGATTTACCCTTCTCACTTGCTTACTCTTTTCTTTTCTTCTCATTTAACTATGATTCTTGCTGTAGATGAAGACGAATACGAAAAAAGGACTTTTCATCCATTAGATTCCTTGCTGAGTGCTTCAAAAATATCAGATTTGGACCCTTCACTCTCACTTTTACAAGTCTCTATATCCCATTTTGCTTGCTGACATGGCTTATTCCTACGAGTAGTTCTTTGACAACACTTCTGCTCCAGTTAATTACTGAATATAACTTGTTTATATAGCTGTGTCGTCACTGTAACTAAGCATTCCACCCATTGTTGTCTATTTTTATTCTTCTTTATTTTATACGAACTGAAGGATTTATAGCTTGCCCATATTAAGAATCTTTCTTCCCAGACTTGGTAATTGATTAAAGCTTAAGAATACCTGTTTTCTTTCTTTATCAATTGTTGTATTTGCTACAAAGTCTGCTAGCCAATTTGTCTCCTTGAAAATATATTGCACACTACAATGATTTGAGCCACAATTTCATGTATGTCTTCCCTTTATTTAGCAAACTCCCATGGTATTTTCCAATTCATCACAATTATGTCCTTTAAATCAATAAATTTGTATCCATATGAATAGTATTCATCTTATGACTTATACAATACTTAAAAGCATCCCACACGTCTGTAACCTCTGCCTCCATATATGTTGGTTGCCTCCCCTATGCTCTGTGACTCTGCATATATGGGAATTCCTCCTTTATTTTGTATACAAAAACCATAAGCATTCTGACCAGGTTTCCATTACTAGCTCCATCCGTGTTGCAAGTAAACAAACCCTGTATTAGCATTTTCCACGTCACATGTAGATCATGTATGTTGGACGGATACCTCTGAAGTGTATTTACCATTTCTGACCAATGTTTAGACATACTTTTGATCCATGGAATGTGATTGTAATTAATTGAAGTATTGCCAAGTGACACTGATAATACATAGACCTATAAGTTATCACCTTCCCATGTTTTATATCATTTATTCTCTTCCATAATTCCCATATTATGATTGCAGGGACTGCCTTTAGTATCTGATCTTATTTATGTGACATCTTGTGCTCCCACCATCTATAAATGATTTGTTTTAGATTTCCAGTTACGCTGAGACCTGCACAAGAAGAAATTTTTTTTATAGATTTTGTGCGATGGGAGTTGTTGGTAAAAGATAAGATATGTATCCAAGTTACCCTCCTCACAACAATAACATTTTGAGACCGCATGTATCCTCGACTTCTTTAACATATCATATGTGGCCATTCTCCCCTTCCAAACCCTCCATAAGAAAAAACCAATCTTGAGTGGCAAACCCTTTACCCCTATATAATTGCTTCATTCATTCACTGGCAGTTTTCTTTTCATGTTTTTGTAGGTTGATTTAATAGTGAAATCGCCTTGAATGCTATGCATCCACCATTCTTTGTAAGTGCTGACTTCCTTGAGAATGAGCCTGATTTTCGTTGTTGTATGTTGTACCATTTCCTCCGAAGTCACTTATTTTAGCTTTTCTTCATTCCACAAATAATTTATGATAAAATAATTTACCTCCAATTCCTCATCTTGTGCCAACTCTCCTTCACTAAAGTATAATGATCCTTGCTTGTTCCAATTATCAAAATCAAAAACTAGATTTTCCAGTCTTGATTTGCCACTATATATCATGTTCTACCTCCACTCTGATCTTACTCATCTTCTTCCAAACCTGTGAGGCTCCTAATCTGTTTACACTTGACAGATGCATTGTTTTGCAATACTTATTCCACATGTATTCAGCCCTTAAAGAGTTTATGAATACTCTAGAGTTCCACCATAGCTAAGAAAACAAGGCTTTATTTATATCTTCAATCTACATATATCTAATTCCACCTTCTTTTTTTGGAAGAAACATATCCCCCTATCGCACAAAGTGTATACCTTTAACTCCCCCCACATTTCCCAAAAGAATTAAGTAAAAATTTGATGATTTTGATCCATGACTTATCTTTGTTGGATTCATAGTTGATAAAAAGTAACCTGGCAGAGATTGAAGAACATCATTTACAAGAACATGCTAACCTCCAACTGATAGACATGTTATGCCATGAGAAGGTTATCATAGCAACATTCCTAATGAAGTCTTCAAAATACCAAAAGATGCTCCTCCCATAAAATATTTGACATCCCAAATACAGAAAAGGAAAATTTCTTTGTCTTATCCCATCTAACTTTCTCAGTCTAATTTCTGCAATAAGAGGTGTTTTCTCATGAAGATAAAAGCAAATCTTATATTTATTAATCATTTGACCAGATGTACTTGAATACTCTTTTAGTACCTGCATTATTTTGATCGCTTAACTTCTTTCCCAGAGAGAAAAAGGATTGTATCATCTACTAGGATAAATGATTAATCTCAGGACTCCACTGTGGCAAATTATATCCCTTAAAATATGCATCCCCATGTAAGCTGTTTCTAGGACCTCTGCTGCAATAATTAAAATAGTAGGGGATAGAGGATCTCACTGCCTCAATCCTCTCAAAGATCTGAAAAAACCATGTTCCCTACCATTAATCAGAACTAAATACGAGTTTTTGGGCATAATCCTCCATATCATATCAAAAATCATTTCAGAGAAACGCAATATTCTCATCACTTTAATTGAGAATATCCATTAAATTCTGTCATATGCCTTGTTCATATCCAGTTTCACATCCACGTTAACATTTTCCCCCTCATATCCATATATCTAATAATTTCTTGTGCCTAACAATACATACTCAGTGATACATCTGCACTTCACAAAACCTAACTGGGTTGGAGAAATTATTTTGGGTAAGACCAACAGAATATTTTCATGAACCACTCGTGAAATGATCTTATTCAAAAAATTACTAAGACTTATTGATCTTAGATCTGAGAAACTTCGTACTGATTGTTTCTTGGGTAGAAATACTAATTTTGTATGAGTAACAAATTTTGACATCTCCTGCCCATAGAAAAAAAGCTCTTACTAATTTAGTAACATCATCCCCTATGATGTCCCAACAACATTTAATGAAATGCCCTATAAACCAACCGACCCACATGCAATGCTCCCATTCAATGCAAAGACCACTTTTTTCACTTCATCCTAATCTAGAAGTCTACTCATTGCCTCATTTTTGTCATTTGATATACTCTTTCGAATCTGGTAAATCTGGACATAGTCCGTTTCCAACATTTCTGCCTGAAATTGCTCTCCATAAAATCCCGCAACCACTTGATCAATCTGTTCATTTGTCTACAACGTAATTTCTTGGTCACTCAATTTTTGACCAATATGCAATTTCTTCCATTTCCCTTTAACATACAAATGGAAAAATATGTAGTTCTATCCCCATCTAAAAACCGTTTCATCCTAGCCTTTAGACTACAAAAATCATCTTCAACTTGTAAATATTTCTTCAATTCTGCTTCTACTTTGCTCAATTATGCCTGGTTGTTGGCATGTGGTTGTATTTTCAATTGTATTTCCTTGACCTTTATCACATCTTCTATGGTGGCAATTTGTTGAAAAACATTTCCATAGGCAGATCTAATTCAAGCTGACAGTGCTTTCTTAACTCTCTTTATTTAAGCATGGAACTCTATAAGAAGGGTTCCCAACAAAGTCCACAATTTGGTTAAATTGTTTGTGCTTCCTCAAAAAATTCAAGAATCTAAAGAGTTTTATGAACGTCTCCTCTCTTGAGCTACACGTCATATGCAAAGGTACATGGTCATACCCTTGTCTGATCAGATGAGGCACCTTAGATTTAGGGAAAAAATCTATAATTTCGATTCACAAGAATACTATCCAACATTTTAAAAGTACAATCCTCCTCAATTCGTCTATTCCACCATGTGTATTAACTCCCTGATTTTCGCACCTCTGTTAATGCACATGCATTGAGATAGGATGCAAACTCCAAAGCTTCATTATGACTGAATGCAAGGCCTCCTAGTTTTTATTCCTCACCAAGAGTAACATTGAAATCTCCTACAACGACGCATGGACATTTCTAACTTCATGCTAACTCCTCCTATTTCTCCCATAATTATAATCTGTCCAAAGCAATACATCTCGTGTGCACAGTTGTGAGTTAGAAAAAAATATTTCCTATTCTTAACTTAATGGTTATTTGTCGGAACGTATCGGGAATAATGTTACCTTACCAAATTGTCCTCCAAAAAAACCAAATCTTTCTAGAACTGATCACCCCCACATGCTCAAACCTAATTTCTTTTGTAATCTTCCAACTCAAATAGATTTTGAAATAGTTCCATTATAGATATGAATGAATATCTGTGTCTTTTGTTTAAGTCCATTTATTTCTCAAATAATTTTTGAGTATTAACCGACCTAATTTTCTAGACGATTAGTTTTTTCAATTATTGATCACTATTAGACGCCCTCTCCCTGCTGCTCCTTGTCTTGACATGTAAAGGAATTCTTACTTTGCCTTTCCTTGCTCCATTTTTAAATCTATTGGTATGCCTTGCTAATTTGTTGAATATTGTATTCCATCTCTTTATCCTCCTCAAGGTCCTTTTTTTCTACTAAACATTATCATCGTCCTCTATTAAGTCTGGACCGTTCCTTATTACAGATTCTTCCTCGTCCCTGTTATTGTTATTCTCCGAGTTTAGATCTTTTTCAAGCACGTCACGTAATTCATAATCATTACACTCCTTTTATTTTTCGTAGTTGTTCTCCTCATTGTTATACTTTGTTGAAACAACTTCATCATAACCCCTTTAAGTCACATCTCCGCGCCTTTTCTTTCATTAAGAACTGTCCACAGTGTCACATGATTTTGCTATATTTTTCTTTCCAGCATGAATGTACCCTTCAGCTTGCTCATTATCCACTGTGCCATCCTTAAACCTGGATATCTTGTACTTGTTAGCACTCCTTTTAACACCAGGATTCCCTACATTACTATCTATAAAATCAAATCACCTTTCTCGTCCTCCTTCCTTTTCTCTTGTTTATCTTTTTTCAACAGGTTGTATTTATTTTTAGTAATTATTCCAACCCTGTTCCAAACATTCTCTCACTATTTCGGTTTGTCTCCTCCCCATTTTTTGTATGATTGCTCTCCAAAAACTTTTCTCTATTGGACTATTAATGTTTCCCACTTTTGTTGAGTCTTCCATGGTTGTTCTCCTAGCAATAGTATTCTTCTCTGTTCTGTCGTTTTCCTTCCTTTCAACTTGTCTTGTTTTTTTTTTGGATAAGATTCAGGATGCATAACAAAACATTGTTCCTCATTTTGTCCCTGAATCATACATTTGTGACAATACTTTGGCACATAATTCTACTTAATTTTGATACATTTCTCCATTATTCCTCCTTGTTTCTCTTCATTCAAATTTTAATCTGTTCTCATATTTCTTTGAGTAGATTTACATCCACCTTAACTCCTGCACAACTTATCCTCGTCTTATTCTTTGTTGCCAAGTCTACCTATAGTGGCTTTACTACTGTTGGTGCAAGTGAAAACACTAATTTTTCCCAAAATGATTTGGTGGAAGCGATGAAACAATATCCATGAAATTGTTGTTGTTGTGTCCTCCTCGGGATTGAACACTGGATCCCATTTCACCTTTCTCATTGGAGAAGACCAATTATTATGTGTGATGTAAAAGTTGGGTTTAGATAGTAGGTGCACATAATCCTCTAATAATGTCTCCCTTATTAAAACATGTCTATTACTAAGAAACCCAATATTTCATTCTCCCTTCAGTTCACATTGTTTAGGGATCAATTTTTCTGAGATCTTATATGTCAGGCCGCCCATATGAAAACTTTCAAATCACTGCATATTCCATATTTTCGTTTACGATCACGTAATTTCCTTATTATAATTCACAAATGACATGATGTTATCCATGCAGGTAAGATATAGGTTTTAGTGCTCATGTCTTAACGTTGGTTTTTTAAGTCTTAGATAATACACATATGTTAGTGCGGATGGAGTTACCTGTCAACCTACCTTCGAGGGAGGTTGGCTGCTAAGCGAGGCGCCATTGGAGCATCTAAAACAAGAGTTTTACGGTGCAGGGTTACGCTTCCTAGAGAGCATCTATGACCACGTTTCTTATTTATTTTATCAATTATACCAAAAATAATATTGATATTCACAAATCAGGAGCTCTCATCTATCTCTTCATTAAAATCACCAATCTTCAACAAGTTCTTCTTTGTTGAAAATCTTCTTGCTCCTCTTCGTCACAATTTGTAGCAATATCAGTTTCTTAAAGTTGAATTACCAGAGACAAACTTTAGTATGACCGAAAAACTTCTCATCTATAGTTAAGACGATTATAACTACATTTTAACTTTAAGAAAAATATCATAAAAAATATATACATTAACAAATAAAGAAAATCAAAGGTTGATGTTTATTTGGAGAATGAAATACTAATTAACAAAACACAATAGAAAAAAAGGTTTTCTTAACACAAAATTCTAAAGAACTCCCAACAATAATAAAAAATTTATAGATTTCAAACATTCATAGCACACAATGAATGTCTTTTGGATCAACCGAAAGATATCATAAAAAATAAAACAAGAAAAACATTAGCATTACTGGTCCAACATAGATGCAAATCCCTACATTCTTCAATAGAAAATTGAATTTTTATTTCTAGCTATAACATCTAAATAGAAAAGTGAATTGGGGGTAATTAAAAAAAGAGAATTAGGGTAACGAAATAACAGAGAATTGACTATAAAAAAAATAGAAAGATTTTTCTATTACGTTTTTTTTTTTCATAGAAGACTTCAATTGAACGAAGTTATACTTTCTGATTGGAAGAATCTTTTCTTGGATACAACAATCAGTTACTCATGAATTGTTGAAAAACACTCAACAATTTCATTACCTGGCCCCCAATTCTCTCTTTCTTCATTACTACAAACTTTCTCTTCTATGGTTCATGTTATCACTAAAAAAAAATTTCAACTTTCTATTATATAAGGTAGCGATTTCCGCCCAGGTTGGACTAATAATGTTGTTTTTCTTCATGATTGGTTTGTATGACATATTTCAATTAATGAAAATGACATTCATGATTTAGGTCACTGGGTGCTAGAAGTGGTTGAAAATCTATAATTTGTCATGATTCTTGTTATTTCTTCACAATTTTGTGTTTAGAAAACATGTTTTTGTGTTGTCCTTTTTTTATTCGGTAGACTATTCTTTGGGTTAATAATCAAGCTTTGATTTTCTTTATCTATTTAATGAATATATTTCTACTATTTTTTCTAAAAGGGAAAAAATTAGACCAATAGTTTTCATAATGGCATATTTGTTTTGATCATCTTAACTAACCATGAGAATTTTCTTGATTATAGTTATGTGAGTCTCAAGTAATACAATTTAAAGACACTCATCTTCTATAAAGTCCAACGAAGAGGGGTAATAAGACTTGCAACAAAAAAAAGTTGTAGAGGATTGGTGTTTAAAATGTAAAAATGGAGGAGAGCTCATGATTTGTGACTATGGGCAAGTCCTTTTGCGCAAAACATAATTTTATTTTTGTTATAATTGATGAAATAAACTAGAAACATGGTCGTCACTTTAGAAACATGGTGTTCATTTTAGAAATATCTTACTAGTTTATTTCATCAAATATACCAAATATGAATTGATTTTCTTTGCTAAATGACTTGCTCATAGTAACAAATCATGAGCTATCTCCCATGTTTACATTGAAAAAACAAATCTTCAGCAAGCTCTTCTTTGTTGAAAATCTTTTTGGCCCTCCTCATCGCAATTTTTAGTAATGACTTTCTTGAAATTGAATTACCAAATACCAGTTCAATATAACAAGAAAATTCATATTCACTTCAGATGCTCAAAATTAAAATGCAGATTTGATAATTATTAGTGTAATGGTTTTCATTTTTTTAAAAATAGAAGAAAAAATTATACAGATTAATAAACAACGAAAATCAACGCTAGATGAATTGCCCAGATTTTAAACTACACATTAAACAAGCAAATTTCTGAAGCAGGTTTTCTAAACAAAAAAATCTAAAGAACTCCCAACAATCATAAAAAAATTATAGATTTCAAACACTTTAGTACCCATTGAACTGAAAATTATGAATGTCTTTTGGATCAACCGAAAGATATCATACATAATAAAACAAGAAAAAAATCAACATTATTTGTCCAACATAGACACAAATCCCTACATTCTTCAATAGAAAGCTGAATTTTTATTTCTAGCAATAACATCTAAATAGAAATGTGAATTGGGGGTAATAAAAAAAAGAATTGGGGTAACGAAATAACAGAGAATCGACTGTAAAGAAAATAGAAAGATTTTTATATTAACGTTTTTTTTTCATAGAAGAGTTCAATTGAAAGAAGTTATACATTTTGATTGGAGGAATCTTTTTTTGGATAGAACAATCAGTTACTTACGAATTGTTGACAAACACTCAACAATCCTCTCTTTTTTCATTACCTGGCTTCCAATTTTCTCTTTTCTTCATTACCACAAATTTTCTCTTCTATGGTTCATGTTATCACTAAACAAAAAATTTCAACTTTCTATTATAGAAGGTAGCGATTTCCGCTCAGGTTGGAGTAATGATGTTGATTTTCCTATTGTTTGGTTTGTATGACCTTTTTTAATTAATGAAAATGACATTATGTTTTAGGTGATTGGGTGCTAGAAGTGTTTGAAAATCTATAATTTGTCATGATTCTTGCTATTTTTCACAATTTTGTGTTTAGAAAACATGTTTTTGTGTTGTGCTTTGTTTTTTGGGTAGATTATTCTTTGAGCTTATCATCAAGCTTTGATTTTCTTTATCTGTTTAATGAATATATTTCTACTATTTTTTTAAAAGGGAAAAAATTAAACCAATAATTTTCATATTGGCATTTTAGTTTTGATCATCTTAAATAACCATGAGAATTTTCTTGATTATAGTTATGTGAGTCTCAAGTAATTCCATTTCAAGAGACTCATCTACTATAAAGTGCAACGAAGAGGGGCAATAAGACTTGCAACAAAAAAGAACTTATAGAAGATTGGTGTTTTAAATGTAAAGATGGAGGAGAGCTCATGATTTGTGACTATGGTCAAGTCCTTTTCCTAAATTTTTTTTTTTATAATAGATGAAATAAACTAGAAACGCGGTTGTCATTTTAGAAACATGGTTGTCATTTTAGAAACATGTTACTAGTTTATTTCATCAAATATACCAAATATGAAATTCATTTGCTTTGCTAAATTACTTGCTCATAGTTACAAATCATGAGCTATCTCCCATCTTTACATTGAAAAAACCAATCTTCAGCAAGCTCTTCTTTGTTGAAAATCTTTTTGACCCTCTTCGTCGCAATTTTTAGTAATGACTTTCTTGAAATTGAATTACCAAATATCAGTTCATATAATCAAGAAAATTCATATTCAGTTCAGATACTCAAAATTAAAATGCAGATTTGATAATTATTAGTGTAATTGTTTTCATTTTAGAAAAAATTGCAGAAAAAAATATATAGGTTAACAATCAAAGAAAATCAAAGCTAGATGAATAGCCCAGAGATTAAACTACTCATTAAACAAACACAATTGTAAAGCAGGGTTTCTTAACAAAAAAATTTAAAGAACTCCCAACAATCATAAGAAAATTGTATATTTCAAACACTTATAGCACCCATTGAACTAAAAAATTATGAATGTCTTTTAAAACAACTGAAAGATATCTTTAAAAATAAAACAAGAAAAACATCAGCATTACTGGTCAAACATAGATGCAAATCCCTACATTGTTCAATAGAAAGCTGAATTTTTATTTCCAGCAATAATATCAACCATACAAAAGAAATTTGGTGTAATGAAAAAAAGAAGAGAATCGGATGTAAAGAAATAACAGAGAATTGTCTGTAAAGAAAATAGAAAGATTTTTCTATTAAGGATTTTTTCATAGAAGAGTCCAATTGAACAAAGTAATACTTTTTGATTGGAGGAATCTTTTCTTGGATACAACAATCAGTTACTTATGAATTGTTGACGCACACTAAACAATCCTCTCTTTTTTCGTTAAACGCCCCGTAATTCTCTCTTTTCTTCATTACCACCAAATCTCTCTTCTATGGTTCATGTAATCACTTAAAAAAATTCAACTTTCTATTATAAAAGGTAATGATTTCCGTCTAGGTTGGACTAATGATGCTATTTTTTTTGTTTTGCTTTTGTATGACATATTTCGATTATTCAGAATGACATTCGTGTTTTAGGTTAATGGGTGCTAGAAGTGTTTGAAAATCTATTATTTGTTATGATTCTTGTTATTTCTTCAGAATTTTATGTTAAAAAAATATGTTTTTCTGCTGTGCTTTTTTAATGGGTACTTTATTCTTTTTTTATTAATAATCAAGCTTTTATTTTCTTATTCTGTACAATGAGTATATTTTTCTACCATTTTTTCTTAAAGGGAAAAAATTAGACCGATAATTGTCATTTTTGCATTTTATATTTTATTTTCTTAACTAACAATGAGAATTTTCTTGCTTATAGAGATGTGAATCTTAGGTAATTCAATTTAAAGAGACTCATCTACTACAGAGTACAAAGGAGAGGGGCAATAAGATTTTCAACAAAGAAGAACTTGTAGAAGATTGATGCTTTGAATGTAAAGATGAAGGAGAGAGCTCCTAATTTGTGACTATGGGCAAGTCATTTTGCTAATATAATAATTATTTTTTTTTGTTATAATTAATGAAATAAACTAGAAACATGGTTGTCATTTTAGAAACATTTTTATGATAACCATATTATTAGTTTATTTCATCAGATATACCAACTACAAAATTGATTTTCCTAGCAAAAGGACTTGCTCATACTCACAAATCATGAGCTCTCCTCCATCTTTAAATTGAAAAAACCAATCTTCAGCAGGTTTTTCTTTGGTAAATTTTTTTTGACCATTTTAGTCACAATTGGTAGTAATGAGTTTCCTGAAATTGAATTACGAAAGACGTTCACTCTAATCAAGAAAAATTCTTATGTTCAGTTTAAATGATCAAAACAAAAATGCAAATATGATAATAATTTGTGTAATTTTTTTTCTTTTAGAAAAAATAGCATAACATATATAGATTAACAAACAAAGAAAAATCAAATATAGATTATTATCCCGGAGATTGAAATACATATTAACAAAATTCAATAGAAAACAGATTCTCTTGACCCAAAATTATAAAGAACTACAACAATCATAAAAAATTATAGATTTTCAAACACTTCTAGCATCCATTGACCTAAAAATTTATAAATGTTGTTTGGATCAACTGTAGATATCATAAAAAAAACAAGACAAACATATCCGCATTACAGATCCAATTAAGACGCAAATCCCTACATTCTTCAATAGAAAAATGAATTTCTTTTCAAGCAATACATCAACCATATAAAAGAGAATTGGGGGTAATGAAAAAAAGGAAGATAATTGGGGGTAATGAAAAAAGAGAGTATTGAGTGTAATGAAAATGGAAAGATTTTTCTATTAAGTTTTTTTTAATAGAAGAGTTCAATTAAACAAAGTAATACTTTTTGTATTGATCAGTTAAATATGAATTTTTGACAGAAACTCAACAATCCTCTCTTTTTTCATTATGCGGCCTCTAATTCTCTCTTTTCTTCATTACCACCAATTCTCTCTTCTATGGTTCATGTTATCATTAAGCGAAAATTTTAAACTTTCAATTATAGAAGGTAGCGATTTCCATCTAGGTTTGACTAATGATGCTGATTGTTTTTATTGTTTTGATTTGTATGACATATTTTGATTAATCAAAATGACATTCATGTTTTAGGTCAATGTGAGCTAGAAGTGTTTGAAAATGTATAATTTGTTATAATTCTTGCTATTTTTTAAGAATTTTTTGTTAAGAAAAACATGCCTTTCTGTAATGCTTTGTTAATATGTATTTTATACTTCGGGCTAATCATCAAGTTTTATTTTTTTGTCAGTTTCATGAATATATTTTTCTTTGTATATTTGATGAAATAAACTAGAAACATAGATTAAATATACAAAAATACAATTGATTTTTTTGCAAAAGGACTTGTCTATAGTCATAAATCATGAGCTCTTCTACATTTTTATTTTGGAAGTACCAATCTTCTACAAGTTCTTCATTGCGGAAAATCTTCTTGCCCCTCTTCGTTTCAACTTGTAGCAGATGAGTTTCTTGAAATTGAAATACCATAGACCTACTTCACAACATATTGAAGAAACTTCTCATGTTTACTTCAAATGATCAAAACTAAAATGCAGATATGACACTTGTTAGTGTAATTTTTTTTCTAAATATGTACATTAATAACAAAGAAAATCAAAGCATGATGATTAGCCCAGAGAATAAAATCCATTAACAAAACATATTAGAAAATTATGTTCTCCTAAAACAAAAATCCAAAGAACTCCCGAGAATCATCACAATATTATAGATTTTCAAGCACTTCTATCATCTATTGACATAAAAATATTATTTGATACTTTGGGGACATACCATTTTTTTAAGTGTTGGGTGAAGATTGAATTCCTAGTTTTTACTGTTTTATCGATTCTTTTATTTTTTAGGATAGAGTTCTTGGATTTTGTTTTTATTCTTTTTCTTAGGATAGTCCCTTTAAATTGAGTGTCTTATATTATTTTTATTTTTATTTATTTTTGAGAGAAAAGAAAATACCCTTTTGTGTGATGTGATAATCGTTATTTAGGCCTAATTTTTGAGTAGTATTTTCTTGTGAATGCTTGATTTATTAGGACATTCCATACTCTTTGACACTTAAGATCGTGTTTGTGACTTTATATTTAGTTTATTTATTTGTTGTTTTTTATGATCCCATCTTTCTTAGAAATAAAATATATCCATTTTGATTGATACTTGTGCCATGTGTGCTTAGAATTTTCTCATTTTATATTTTGCATCTTTCTCTAGAACTTTCCCTCCATGTTATTGAAGGGATAAAAAAAGTGTTGCTTGTTTAGTCGATTTTAATCGATTTTCTTTGATTTGTCTTGTAAATTTTAGTGTTTTTCTGATATTGTATCACTAGTTAGCTCTTTTGAGAATCTAGTCTTTTGTTGGTAGTCATATTTTGCCCTTAACAATTTTGTTGAATCATTTATATATCGCAAATTGAAATACGTAGGAAGAAGCTTAGAATTTGAAATAATCATTTTTGGAAATATTTTTCTAAAGTTACGAAAAATTGAGCTTTTGTCAACTTCAAGCGGTCATAACTTCTACCACTGGATGAGTTAGCTGTATTTGCAACTATGATAGTAAGGATCTTCCCAACGCCGTTGATTTAAAACAATTTTGAGTTCGTATGAGTAAGTTATGCCCTTATGAAGTTTGGTTATTCAACTAAGGAATTGGCCAGTCCGAATTTTGGAAGAGTAGTTTGATCTTTTCCTTACCCAACTAATTAGATCCATTTTTAGTAAATAAATTGGGGAAAAACAAAGTTAGTTAACTCTATAATTTTGAAAAAGATACTAAGGGCTTTTGGAGAAAGAACGCAAGAGAATAGAGAATAGGAAAAGCAGTAGTCACCAATAAGGAACGATTTTGATTGTGGATTCGCCAAGTTCCTACAAGGTATTTGAGTGTTTCATAGCGTTGTGTTCATTCACCCACGCGCCAAGAATTTGTAGTTCAGCTTAATTCGTCCTAAAATAATTTGAAATATGATGTTCTTGACATGTATTCTTGAACTTATGTTGTTCTTGAATTTGGTTGAATTGTGGAGCTTCTGAGATCTTTACGTTGAGTTTTAGAGTTTTATTGAGTTAGGTTCTGTAGTACCTATGCAGGGCATCAGATTCTGAAAGGAATTTTAGAAGAATATTAAGTTTAGGACAGTTGGGGCTGTAGAAGGAATAAGGAAAAAGTCGAGCAGGATCTGGTACACATGTACGTGTCACTGACTTGCTTGCCTAATGAGCAAATGATATTCCACGTGGTGGTTAGGACATGGAACCCTCTGTCTAAAAATTAAATTTCGCGAAGAATTATTTAAAACATCTCTGCATCGCGGACTGGTTCCAAGACAGTGATTTCGTGACTTTTCTCATGTTTCACTAACTAAAAAAAAAAACAACATGAAATCCTTGCAAACACAAATTATAATATTTGATTCCATAATTCAATTCAAGGATCAATTAAGAGTCAAGTCAAGAATAGTAAATATCAAAGTGAAGAGAAGTCAAGCGTCAAGTAAGAGAAAGTCAATACAAGTTTCCAAAGGTCTTTTTACAAACGTTTTGCCTTTGTTTAAAGACTTAAGTTTTGAAGTTGAGTAAAGAGTAAGAGAAAAGTTCATTTTCTATAAATGAAATATGGGAACTAAGTATTCCCAAGAGTAAATGTTTTTCACATCAAAGATGAGGGAAACTGAGATTCCAAAAGTATTTTGAACAGAAAAAGGGATAATTAATTTTAAGAGAACTTTTAAGATAACTTTGAGTAATTATCTCAAACGATAGAAGATGTTGTTTATAAAAAATATGCGCTGAGTTTATTTTGGGAGTAGTATTGAGAAGTGATATGAGGACGCGAGTTCATTTAACGCAAGCCTCCATAAACCATGTGGGCATCATGGGAAGAAAAATGGTCATACATTTTCAATGATTCCTTAGTGTTTTTAACATAGACGAGTGGATACACTTAGTAGTTTAGGTTATATACCGATGTCAAGGCTAATGACAGTCCTTTTCAACGTGAGGTAAAACTTTGTACCATCACTTCGTCTCATAGACATGGTTGCCGATTAGAGAATCTCTCACACAAGTTATATTACTTTTTATAAAAGTAAAGTTAAGTATGTTATTGTTTTATCTTTAAAGAACTCACATTGTTTTGAGTTGTTTAATAGAACATAATATATATAACATGTTTTTAATTGCTCTATATTTAGTTGAGTTATTCTAAAGTTGAGAAGAGCCAAGATAAGTGTTACTTTCATAATCTCTTCCAGGCCTATGTTTGCTAGCATTCCAACTCGTATACTTGTACATGCAATGTACTGATACCAGTTGGCCTGCATCATATTATGATGGAGACACAGGTAACCAGGATAAAAATCCAGCGCCCCATTGATTCAACTTAAGCATTCAGAGTCAGTTGAGGTAACAAGGATCAACATACAATGCACCGTTCATTCAACTTGAGCAATCAGAGTCTGTTGCTGAGCCTCCTTGAATTCTGGAGGACAGTTTTATTTACTTTCTAGTTTAGTTCACTAGGATGTTTTGGGGTTTGTCCCAACATCCATCTCATTTGTTTGGAGGCTTTATAGTCCATAAGATGTTCGTCCTTTAGTCTTTTGATTGTCATTATCTTATGTTAAGACTTGAGTTTGCCTTAATGATCAAGTTGAATGTTCATTTGTAACATTCCAGTTTATCTCATAACTATGTGTTTATTGATTTATGTCTTCTTCTTAATAAGTAAGTCAAGCCAATGGTCCTCTCGAGGCCAACAATGACTTTTGAGTGTCAATCATGCCCAGGGTGTAGGATTAGGGCGTGACAAATCCCTAATTTTGACACCTTTATTCCTTGAGCATTATAACATAGACTTATTCTATTTGTTAATTCTAAAGGAAAAAAAAAGTGGTTAGTCAAAAAAAACTAATTAATAATGGATACAAAGGGATTTAGAAATTCACTCTGAAAGAATGTGATGAAAAAAAAGGAGAAGAACAAACGAATGTGACATGGAAAAAATCCTATGGAAATAACTTTGAAAGCATTTTTTAGATAAGAATTACTTGTCAAGTAATTGTCAAAGAGAGGACTGAAAATAAAGAGAAGAAACTAATGGGTGAATAAGTCTTAAATTGCAAAGTTCGTAAGGAAATGAAAGTCATTATTACATAGTTTTCCTACTCATCCCCTAGCCTACATTACCATTGGTTAAAGTCCTATTTGATTATACTCGAGCATGCTTAATTAGTGGAGATTTACATAATGGGCAAGCATATTATTCTTTATGCACACATGTGAATTTTCTTTGTGAATGTGAGAGTTGTTCTTGATATGAGGTCCTTAATTTATATTAAATCTTTTTTTGAATTGAGTGTGTGGACAATTTTTTTTTGTGCGGGCACTTGTTTCATGATATATAGGTGATGTTATTAACTTTCTTTGATGAGAATAGGCAAGCAAACTTACATTTGATTAGTTCAAAGGCCTTCCTTGAGGTTAGAAGGTTAGAGGTTTGTTATATATTTAAATATCTTGTATAATGAGCAGAAATTGCACTTGAGGATTTGGAATTTCTATATGACCTTATTATGTTTATCAACCAAAGTGATAACATTCACAATTTGATTTTTTGAACTGACTTTAATGTTTTCTCGAGGACGAGCAAAAGTTGATGTGAGGACAAAAATATATTTTCTCATCACTATTTGTCTCACATTTAGTATTTTTATTTGTCATTTTTTAAAAATAAATTTTATATTTTGTGCTAAGTAGTGTATTTTATTTGTAGGATAAAATGATGAAATAAATTAAGAAATTTCAAGTAAAAACGAATTAAAATAAAATATTATAGAAGATATTCAAAAAGACAACTTAGGAGATTAAATTTAATATTATAATAAATATATAAAGACAACATAAGGGGTTCTCTTTTGTATAAATATTAGGTAATTTGCGGTCATAAATTATAATTGCATTGAACTTGCTAATAATGTTTTTAGTCATATCCATACATTGAAAATAATGGAAAAAATTAAAAATATATTAGCAATATTTCAACATGAATTTTATTATTTGTCATTATCACATAACTCAAGAACCTCTAATCAATGAATTATTCATGAAATAATAAATCATTGGTTCTATAATAAACATTAAAAGGAAAAAAGTAAAGAACATAAGAGTATATATACAAATACATTTCGTAATAAAAATAAACATTTAATGTGCATAGATTATGCCATTGTGATATATATCTTAGTATATAAATTAAAATTTTGTTAACATACCTAAAAAATAAATTAAGCTTGAACATTAAAACAATTATAAATTTTGAACTTGCATATTGAATCTCTTCGATTAATAAGTGAGAAATATCATATCTATTTAAAAATAGATTATATGTAAGCTTATATATAGTATTTTTAAGTTATAGAAATGAATATAGAATATCAAAACATGAATAATTGGAACTGAGTACAATAATATTTTCTGCACAATAAATATACGTATTATATATGTATATGTTCAACTTAACCGGAGACAATAACTTTGCAGAAACATAAACAATAGAGTTTAAAACTTGTACTGAAAAATAACAACCAACATAATCAGCATGAATTAATGAGTTAAAAAACATAATAGGATATGTAAAAACTAGGTAAAATGTCACTGTTCGCGCAATGGTGAACTACGTCAATAATGTATTTATGAATATTTGATAATAAGTGCTTTTGACTGGGTAAAACCAAAAGGATTTGATTCGAAATGTGTATGCATTTTGGTATCAATTCATCATTTTATTGTAGTTACACATCACCAAAGTCTTTAGAAAATATATGTACTTGTTTTATTGTATATATTTGTATTTTCCATAAATGTTACAAATATTTTATTAATCAATTGCGAATGTTTTTCTCCTATTAGAGGCCTTCACATACAAAATATAAATATTATACATCTTATATAATTAGTTGTGTACTTGATAAATTAATTAAAATTTAAAAGGACATCTCTTGGAGTCAAATGAAATAACGTATTTCACTCAAATAATTTGGAATAAATGTTGTCTTGTCAAGTTCTTTATTCAAAATCATTCGCAGTCGACGACACTACTTTGATATCTAAAAGACATATGTTTTTGTTTATGTTTCAATCAGTATGGTTAAAATTTTATTTTTATAACTTTTAATATAATATCTATAAGGATATGACGATTTCTTTAGTATTTTATTATTATGGATTCATCCTACTTTGAGGGGTATTTCATTGACATTAATCAACCATTTGAACGCAAACTTTTGATTAAGGTTGAGCACAATACTTGCCATTCTATTACATTCCTTTATTTTTTGACTGTCACTAACGTATTGAATGTCTTGATAAGATAGAAAGTTTAATAACTAAAACTCTAATGTAGTGTGAAACCACCATAACTTTGAACACACAAAAGTCCATTCTTGGACACCCCTTTGTGTTTTACCCATTGAAAACATTAGTGTAACTTATTTTAAAAATTTGAGAATTCTAATCTACATGACACTCATAGTCTAATGATTACATCAAAGTCTTGATTAACCAACTTTAGAATAATGAACAAAAACATATGTATAAACAACTAAGTTTAAAACACATAATCAAAATAGAAATTAATAACATAGGCATAAATTAATTATTTTAAAACATACCAGGATCTATTACAATAGAATAAATGCTTATTAATAGAAAATAAAAGGTAATGTGAACAAATACGTATTGTGTCTTAATGGAAAGGTTACAAGTCTATGAAAAAGTTACAACCTTACATAATCGTCAAAACTTTTATAAAATAACATTTTAAACCTATCGTTCATGAATACAAAAATACTATATCATCTTACATAGAGATTACGTGGTAACAAACATTAATAATGTTAAGGAAAATTAAATTTATTACATCTTATAATTTATCCTCAGTAACATAAGCATAAATTTATAAAGGTAAAAATACATACCTAGATCTGTAACATAAACAATAATGTCAATGAGCCACTGAACATGAACAAATATTTAGTTGTCAATAAGAAGAAGAGGTTTAAAATTTTCATTGTTTTAAAATGAGAGGAACTTTCTTTATTTATAGAAAACAAAGGATAGTGTGAACGAATGTTTATTGTGCCTTATCGGAAATGTTTCAACTATTTGAAAAAGTTGCAACCCTTAGTAAAGATCACAACCTTTCCTAAAAGTTGTCACTCTTCATTAAAGTCTCAACTTTTTATAAAAGTCGCAACTCTTCATAAAAGTCATAACTCCTCATAAACGTCGTAATTTTTCATAGAAGTCACATATTTTCATTAAAGTCAAAACACTTCAAAAAAGTAATAGCTTTTCATGAAAGAGGCTAGTTTTGGAACTAAATAAATTTAAAAGGAAATTCTGGTTTGTGGTGGCACCACGTAGAATTGTTAAAGAAATGTGGAAAATGTTAAAGAAAAATTGAAAACTCAATTCCTTCCAAGCATTTCGTCTTGGTTGGTAAGGGATGGGCTGCGAATTTTGAAACAAGGAAGCATTGTGAAGGATTATATCAAGGAATTTTCGTCCTTGTTTTTTAATATAGATAACATAGTCGAAGACGACAAGTTGCACTATTTCATAAGCTGGTTGAAAGGATGGGCACAAAGAGAGTTAAGGAGATAAAATTTCAAAACTCTTAATTCTGCCATAGTGGCAGTGGAAAAGTTGGCTGACTTCGATGACGGTGACAACCCAAGTGGTTCTTCTCACTTCAAACAAAAATACAAGGGGAATGGGTAAAAGAAAAATGGGAAAGGCCAAGTCGCTGAAAAGGAAGATGAATATGGGAAAACTAGACAAGGAGAGTCCTCTTTTCAAAAGAAGAAGGGAAAGTTTAGGTGATACTTTACTTGTAGTGGTCCTCATTTGAAAAGGGATTATCCAGTGCAAGTGAAAGTGAATTTCAGCCGAATTTGAAAAGGGAAAGAACAATGACGCAGAAATGTCAAAAGTAAACTCTTTGGCGTTGGTTGAAGACGAAGATGATGGACATGATATAATCCTTGTATGGAGCCCAAATAGGTTTAGATCAATCTATCCAATGTCTTGATAAGAAAGAAAGTTCAATAACTAAAACAGTAATGTAGTGTGAAACCACAATAACTTTGAACACACAAAAGTCCATTCTTGGACACCCCATTGTGTTTTACCCATTGAAAACATTAGTGTCATTTCTTTTAATAGTTTAAGAATTCTAATCTACATGACACCCATAGTCTTATGATTTCTTCAAAGTCTTGATTAACCTACTTTAACATAATGAACAAAAACATATGTATAAACAAATAAGTTTAAAACACGTAATCAAAATAGAAATTAATATCATAGGCATAAATTAATTATTCTAAAACATATCAGGATCTATTACAATAGAATAAATGCTTATTTATAGAAAATAAAAGTTAATGTGAACAAATATGTATTGTGTCTTAATGGAAAGGTCACAAGTCTTTAAAAAAGTTATAACCTTACATAATCGTCACAAATTTTATAAAATAACATTTTAAACCTATCATTCATGATTACAAAAATGTTATATTATCTTACATAGAAGATTTGTGGTAACAAACATTAATTATGTTAAGGAAAATAAAATTTATTACATCTTATCATTTATCCTTAGTAACATAAGCATTAATTTATAAAGGTAAAAATACATACCAAGATCTGTAGCATAAACAATAATGTCAGTGAGCCACTGAACATGAACAAATATTTAGTTGTGAAGAAGAAGAAGAGGTTTAAAATTTTCATTGTTTTAAAATGAGAGGAACTTTCTTTATTTATAGACAACAAATGATAGTGTGAACGAATGTTTATTGTGCCTTATCGGAAATGTTACAACTATTTGAAAAAGTTGCAACCCTTAGTAAAAATCACAACCTTTCATTAAAGTTGTCACTCTTCATTAAAGTTTCAACTTTTTATAAAATTCGTAACTCTTCATAAAAGTCAAAACTCCTCATAAAAGTCATAATTTTTCATAGAAGTCACATATTTTCATTAAATTGGCAACTCTTCATAAAAGTAACAACTTTTCATGAAAGAGGCTAGTTTTGGAACTAAATAAATTTAAAAGGAAATTCTGGTTTATGGTGGCACCACGTAGAATTGTTAAAGAAATGTGGAAAATGTTAAAGAAAAAATTGAAAAATCAATTCCTTCAAAGCAATTCGTCTTGGTTGGCAAGGGATGGGCTGCGACTTTTTAAACAAGGCAGCATATTGAGGGATTATATCAAGGAATTTTCGTCCTTGATGTTGAATATAGATAACATAGTCGATGAAGACAAGATGCACTATTTCATAAGCGGGTTGAAAGGATGGGCACAAAGAGACTTAAGGAGATAAAATTTCAAAACTCTTAATTCTGCCATAGTGGCAGTAGACAAGTTGGCTAACTTTGATGATGGTGACAACCCAGGGGGTTCTTCTCACTTCAAACAAAAATACAAGGGGAATGGGTAAAAGAAAAATGAGAAAGGCCATGTTACCGAAAAGGAAGATGAATGTGGGAAAACAAGACAAGGAGAGTCCTCTTTTCCAAAGAAGAAGGGAAAGTTTGGGGTTACTTTACTTGTAGTGGTCCTCATTTGAAAAGGCATTATCCAGTGCAAGTGAAAGTGAATTTCTGCCGAATTGGAAGAGGGAAAGAACAATGACGCAGAAATGTCAAAAGTAAACTCTTTGGCCATGGTTGAAGATGAAGATGATGGAAAGGATATGAACCTTGTATGGAGCCCAAATTGGTTTAGATAAATGATTTCGCCAACAAGGACGTCGAGTTTCAATAGGTGGGGGAAGTTTGTAAGTGTCCTAACCAAATGACTCGACATAGGCATAGACATCTCAAAGGGTTAGCATGAATGACTTTGCCAAAGGCCAAAATGCAGGTGGAATTAAGCATGCGTTGCGTGAGAAGAGTGTTGGCATGGTCAATTTAGTTAAAAATATGTTAGTAGGACAGTGTCAAGACATTACATTGGCGTTGTCAAGGCAACAATCCATGGCATGACTTGGGAGCTGGCTAACATCGATTGTGGGCAAAGTTGGCATGCAAAAATATCATGGTCTGGTCAAATGCGGGAAGATTGAGCTGAGATAAATTGAAACATTGTCAATTATGAAAGAAACGCAGCAAGAAAACAAGAAATGGCATGAGTGGATTAAAAGTAAGCATTGCCCAAGCAAGGCAACGGCAGGACGTCGGTGGTACGGAGGCATGGAACATGTGCGGATGGATACGGTTAGGCTTTGATAAGGCAATGACTATACAATTTTCGGAAATTGTTTTAGAGTCTAAAATATTGAATATAAACTGCATCAAAGAAACGATATCCAGTCAGCAAGCTCACATCCCAAGCACGTACGACAGTTACCTTTTTGTTACCGTTTGTGTCTAGATTCATTGTATCACTTATATGCATCTTGAATTCGAATTTTGAATTTTTTCTTTAAGTTAGGGATGTCAAAAGAATTATATATTAGTTGTCTAAGCATTTGACAAATGTTATACATGTCTCATAGCACTATGCTATGTAAACACAAGGCTCCCACATGTTCTATGAATAAACATCCTTGTCTGTTGGACAATATTTGCATTGTATGGAAAATAGGATAGACTTGTTATCCTAAATGTGAAAGAGGGAAGATTAAGTCTAGAATTTCAGCAATACACTTAGAGTAAAACGTGAGGGTTTTAAGAAGTGTCTAAGGCAGCAACCAACTTGTGTTTGTGCCTTAAGTCAAGTCAAAGTCGAAGATGGATAGAATTTGTATTCAACGAGTGAGTCCTTTGTATTATTTTGATTAGAAATATAAAGGTTGAGTTTGCCCGTATAATTATGTGTTGATTTCATATTAATGTCTGAAAAATAATCTAAGACATCAAAGAAGAAAAATGTCCTTGAACGTCAGGCAGAATATGCTGTGAAAGGGGCTGAGTTGAGTGAGACTTAACTGCCTTTAGGTTTTGTTAACTTCTTACACAAAATTAAGGTGGAGAAGTCTTCCTTCGTAACAATAGGTATCAGAGCATTGCATAGATTATTTCATGGCTGAGGGAAACGCTGAACAGCAGGAAAGAGTGACACGATTGGAAGCACTTATTGGTGGAACAAACGATGGGGAGGACTTGGTTGATCTGGTAACTCCAATTAAAAGAGTGAAGGCAGAATTAAACTTTACCAAAGAGTTTCTAAACGAAAAAATCTTTGTTGTTACTGTTATAATATGCATCCAAACACGAAACAACCCAACAAAAGATTGAACTTGTTCGCACGGGGAAAAAAGATCTGCGTGGTGAAGTTCTTATTCTACGTCGGGTGTTGCAAGAAAAAATTAGACCCATAAGAATGATGGTTCTAGAACCTCAGGCTTACAATGGTGTGAGGAGTGCGAAGGAATTGGAGAACTTTCTTTGGGATATCAAAAACTACTTCAAGGCAGTAAAGGTTCAAGATGCTGAGAAGGTGTGAATCACAACTAAGTATTTATGTTATGATGCCAATGTTTTGTGGAAAACAAGGGTTTCTGAAGTAGAGGGTTTGCATCTACCACAGATTGAAACGTGGGAAATGTTAAAGAAAGAATTTAAAAGTCAATTCCATCCAAGCAATTCATCTTAGTTTGCAAAGGATGTGCTACAACGTTTGAAACAAGGCAGAACAGTGACGCCTTATATCAAGGAATTTTGGTCCTTGATGAAGAATATACGAAACATGGTCGAAGAAGACAAGTTTCACTCTTTTTTTATAAGCGGGTTGAAAGGATGGACACAAAGAGAGTTAAGGATATAGAATGTCCAAACTCTTATTTCTTCCAAAAAGGCAGCAGACAAGTTGGCTGACTTCGATGAGAGTAACGACCCACGGGATTATTCCCACTTCAACCATAAATACAAGGGGAAAGAGTGAATGAAAAATTGGAAGGGCCAAGCTGCCGAAAAGAAAGATGAAGGTGGGAACACTAGAAAAGGGGAGTCTTCTTTTCCAAAACAGAAGGGCAAGTTTGAAGAATGCTTTACTTGTGGTGGTCCCCATTTTAAAAGGGATTGTCCAGCGCAAGTGAAAGTGAATGCCTTACTTGCTGCCGAATTGGAAAAGGAAAAGAACAATGATGCAGAAATGTCAAAAGTAAACTCTTTGGAGATTGTTAAAGATAAAGATGTTGGACATGATATGATACTTGTTCGGAACTCAAATAGGTTCAGATGAATGATGTCCTCGACCAGGACGTCGAGTTTCATTAGATTGGGAAAGTTTGTAAGGGTCCTGACCAAATGACTAAACCTATGCATGGGCGTGGCAAAGGGTTGACATGAATGACTTTGCCAAAGGCCAAAATGCGGGTGGAATCAAAGGGTTGACATGAATGACTTTGCCAAAGGCCAAAATGCGGGTGGAATCAAGCATCTAATGTGTGAGCAGACTCTCGGCATGGTCAATAAGGTTCAAAATATGTTAGTAGGATACTGTCAAGATATGATATGGCGTTGGCAAGGAAACAACCCATGGCAAAGTTGTCAATTTTGGACAAAGTTGTCATGCGAAAATCAGATGGTCTGGCCAAATGCGGGAAAACTGAGTTGAGATAGATTGAAGCATTGTCAATTGTGAATGAAACTCAGCAAGAAAACAAGAAATGACACGAGTCGATTAAAATTTAGCATTGCAAAAGGCAGGTAGTGGTAGGAAGTGGCAAGACATTGTTGGTGTGCAGGTATGGAATTTGTGCGAATGGATTAGGGTGGACATTTATGAGGCAATGACTATAAAATAATTGCATATTGTATTAGAGTTCAAAAACATTGAAGGAAAATGCATCAAAGAAACGAAGTTCAGTGAACAAGCTCACATGCCAAGCACATGTGGCTGTTACCTTTTTGTATCAGCTTGTGTCCTGATTCGTTGTATCTCTTGTATGCATTCTGAATTCGAATTTTAAATTTTTCTTATCAGTTGGGGATGTAAAATAAATTATATTTTAGTGGGATAAGAATTTTAAAAGTTTTAGATATGTGTCACAACAATATGCTATGTAACACAGGGCTGACACATGTTCTATAAATGGACAGCCTTGTGTGTTGGACGAAATTAGCAAAGTATAGAAAACTGGATAGACTTGTCATCCTAAAAGTGAAAGAGGGAAGATTAAGTCTGGAATATCACCAACACACTAGTAATAAAATATGAGGGTTTAAAGAAGTGTCTAACGCAACAATCGACTTGTGATTGTGCCTTAAGTCAAAGTAGAAGTCAAAGTTTGACAAAATTATTGTTCAATGAGTGAGTCCATTGTATTAATTTGATTGTAAATATAAAGGTTGAGTTTGTCCGTATTTTTATGTGCTGATTTCATGTTAAATTATGAAAAATAATCTAAGGCATAAAAGAAGAAAAATTTCCTGGAACGTTAGGCAGAATAGGCTGCGAAAGGGGTTGAGTTGAGTGAGACTTGACTACCCTTAGGTTGAGTTAACTTCTTACACGAAATTAAGGTGGAGTAGTCTGCCCTCCTATATATATATATATATATATATATATATATATATTTTCAAGACCCAAAACCGAGCCGCGACTGGCACCCACACTTACCCTGCTATGTGAGCGAACCAACCAATACAAAAACCAACATTTCAATATAATATCAAAATACAATGCGAAAGACTTAAACTCATTAATGAAAATCAATTCAATAACTTCTAAAAATTCAACAACTATTATTATCCCCAAAATCTGGAAGTCATCATCACAAGAACATCTATCCTCAATTACTAAAACTAAGAGTATCTAAGAAAGCTAAAATAAGTAAAAGCTAGTCCATGCCGGAATCTCGAGGCATCAAGACTTGAAGAAGAAGATCCAGTCCAAGCTAGAAGCATTAGCTCACCCTGAATTCCGGTGTAATGAAGACTGGCTAGAGTTTCGGTTGAGTTGAAGTCGACGGCACGTTGGCTGCACTCCACAAATAACAAAGAAAGAAACATACAAGTAGGGGTCAGTACAAATCACAAGTACTGAGTAGGTATCATCGGCCAACTCAAAATAGAAAACAGTATATATCAGATAATATCATAAATAAACTACAATACTCGACATGTAGCAACAACAAGTATTATAATCATTAATAAGCACCGCCAAGTTCACCCATGAGGACTCAAGCCTCAATACCATACTCATTTGGGAATTAGGTTCATTAGATTGAGTATATTATCATATTTCAAGATTCATCATCCTTATTCCTCTTGTGTCGGTACGTGACACTCCGCTCCCCTATTACTATGTGTCGGAACGTGACACTCCGATCCCCTAATTCTATGTGTCGGAAAGTGACACTCCGATCCCCTAATTCTACGTGTATGTTCGTGACACCCGATCCCCTAATTCTATGTGTCGGAACATGACACTCCGATCCCCTAATTCTACGTGTCGGTTCGTGACACCCGATCCCCTAATTCTACGTGTCGGTTCGTGACACCCGAACCCCTAATTCTACGTGTCAGTTCGTGACACCTGATCCCCTAATTCTACGTGTCGGTTCGTGACACCCGCTCCACTACTCTCGTCACCTTAGTTCATCAAGCCTTCCTTTATACCAAGGCATCATCAATCTCATTACTTTAGTTCATCAAGCCTTCTTTTATACCAAGGCATCATCATTAACAAAGTAGATTAGGGTTTCTTTCAAGATTTAGGATTCAATAGCTTCATCATGCTTATTTTATCACAATTATATAATCACATTCAAGCAAGCATACAATTAAGCATGTAGAAGGGTTTACAAGACTACCCAATACATATCATTCGCTATTAAGAGTTTACTACGAATAGCTTAAAAACCATAACCTACCTCCACCGAAGATTCGTGATTAAGCAACCAATTTCCCAAAGCTTTGTTTCCTCTTTGTTTCCCTCTTTCTCGATCGATCCTCTCTCTCTCTCTTCTTGTTCTTTCTATTTTTCTTATTCAAACCCTCTTTCTTTTACCCTAATTAGCATATAATTAAGTATAAAAGATGAGGAATTAACCCACTAATTAATTCAAGGTTATCTCTTTTAACCCCCAAGTAATTGAGTTATTAATATTAACCCACTAAATTTATAATTATAGCAGGAATAGTCCAAAACGCCCCTTAAAATATGTAACAGAAATCCGACTCAGCCTGGGATTACGTAACCTGTGACGGCCCGTCGTGCCTCCGACGGTCCGTCCTGCAGGTCCGTCACAATGTTCAGAGACTAATTTTCTGTGGAAAATGTGTGACGGTCCGTCATGCCCACGATGGTCCGTCCTGCCATTCCGTCACGAAGTTAAGAGAGTCGATTTCAGTACCCAATTTTCAGAATTCTAAGTGTTTTGGAACGAGACCCCCTCGACGGTCCGTCGTGCCCATGAAGGTCCGTCGTGGGTTCCGTCGACTCAGACAGTTTTTCCAGAAATAAAATCTGCTGCTCAAAATGACTAAACAGGTCGTTACACACACACACACACACACACACACACACACACATATATATATATATACATATATATATATATATATATATATATATATATATATATATATATATATATATATATATATATATATATATATATATATATATATATATACATATTAGAATGAAGAAGAAAGTAGAAGAGCACAATTTCCCTTTATGAAAACTATTCCCCTCCAATAAGAGGCGGACCTAGAGTATTGAACCCCCTCGGCAAAAAATTATGTCATATAGTTAAGACATATTAATGAATTTTTATGTTTATATATTAATATTCAATCTCCCGAATTTATGAATAGAGGCTGACTTTGTGGTTGAGCGGTTCAAACCACTACTCTCTTTTTAAAAAAAACCCCTTAATAGAAATTGTGGATATGGGCAATGCCTAGGTCTAAAGAATTGCATGCTCTAAAGATCAAAATATTTTTTTCACCAACTTATTGATATAAAAAATAGTGGTGTCAATAAGTACTCAACAAGAGTAAAGTACACGGACATTTAATTATGCGAAAGTAGAAGAAGATGATGAAATTTTTTTTATTTAAAAAGAGAGAATTACTCTTTTTATATACTACAAAATGTAGTGTGAACAAATATTTATTGTCTCTTATCAGAAAGGTTACAACTATTTGGAAAAGTTACAAACCTTAAGAAAGTTCACAACCTTTCATAAAAGTCACAACTTTTAATAAAATGCAACTCTTCATTAAAGTCGCAACTCTTCATAAAAAGCACAAATTTTCATAATAGTCGCAACTCTTCATTAAAGTCACAAATTTTCATAAAAGTCACAACTTTTTAGAAAAGTCACACCTCTTCATTAAATTTGCAACTTTTCATGAAAGTCACAACTTTTCAAAATAGTCGCAAATCTTCATTAAAGTCCCAAATTTTCATAAATCTTAAAACTTTTGACAAAAGTCACACCTCTTCATTAAATTTGCATCTTTTCATAAAAGTCTCATCTTTTCGTTTAAAGAGGAAGTCTAGTTTTGGAAATAAATAAATTTAAATAGGAATTCTTGCTTGTGATGGGCCACATACGCGGGTCTAGGGTTCTCTTTTATATAAATATATGATATGATATGATATGATTATTAGCTATAGGCCATTGTTATGGGGCTGTAGCTATGGAAAATTATTGAAATCTATTGTTTCTAATTAATGATTTGTTATCGCGTAAATTAATTTTCTATTCTTTTTTTAGTATTTCTATACTAACCATCATAGAGATAAATTTCTTTTTTTACTCTTAAACTTGAGGGAAACTATAATAGATAGACCTAAGGATACCGAAAGCATGATCTTCCATTAAATTGAGTTGATTTTTTTAGGAGTGACGCCCGGACAAACATCTAGCTTGGTTAGGAAGTAGGATGAAATATAAATTCTCGCCAATTAGTACTCTCTATCCCTCTCAACGATGTAGGTCAAGACAACTATTTGGAGTAGGGAATTAGAGGTCGAAAGACTATTATCATAAATTCAAACCTATAAATTAGTAATTTGATAAACTAGTTAATTCGTGCATTATATGAGATACATGAAACCCTATGCATGTTGTGGCCTTGAAATTGTATAACAACGTAATCTTATTATTTAATTCTTGCATTCATCTCTTTACAAATAAAAATCAAAAACTTTTGGTACTCATAAATAAATAATTAGTCTAATAGTAAACTGATTATTACTTTGGGTTCGATAATTCAATTATTTTAAGAGTCACTATATTATTTGTGCGACCACCTAAACTTTCTGTGCATTTGGGAGCAACACTTCTACTTGTGGAGGAAATGAATGTAACCGTCGTTGTATTTGAATCTTCAAGCGCAAGGTTGATACTCGAATTATTCATATCATCAAAAACTAAAGAAGGCGAGTGTCCTAACTACCTACAGTTAATATTCGGTTCTTCCCCCTGACTTTTCAATTAATATTGATTGAAATTCATTGTGACTTAGATTTGCTTCTTTCCTCACAGTCTTGAATGTGCTTATGTTGTCCAATAGCAGAAGATATCTTCCTCATTTTGAGATTTTTAGTTTCCAAGATTAATGGTACAGTCTACTCCTAAATTAACAATTTTGAGTTTCTTTAGTTTCATTTTATCATGATATTCTTTTACCTAGAAGTGCATTTTGCTTATTTAGAAATATTCACAAATATGACATATAATTTACAGTGGGCATTCCTATAATCGAGGTACTAAGCAGTTGAAATATATAAACGTAAAGAAGGGCTGTAATTATGTCAACTTAAGGAAATTACAAGAGTGGACAAACAAAAGGAAAAACTCAGGATGTTCTCGAAATCACTAGAAACCTCATGTCTGCGTCAACTCTTCTCTCTAAGCCATAGAGTGAATTCAAATTTTCTAAACTGGAGTTTTTTTGTTTTATTGATTTTCATGAAATCTTTGGATTGATCAAAATGAAGTTCATATTTTTAGGTCAGTGCTAGAAGTGTCTAAAAATCTATAACTTTGTTATGATTCTGGTATTTGTTCAAAATTTTGTATTATGAGAACCTGCTTTTCTGTTGTGTTTTGTTAATGGGTATTTCATTCTCCGGGCTAATCATCAAGTTGTGACTTTCTTTATTTGTTAATGTATATATTTTTCTTCTATTTTTTCTAGAGATGAAAACATTACACTAACAATTGTCATATCTTCATTTTAGTTTTGATAATCATATTATATTATTAGTGGGAAAATTCAAAGCTCAAAGTTGAATTACGATTTTACACTTATATTAAAATAATTAAACAAAAATTATAAACCACAATTGAAAATTTATATAAATAACTCATTAAGATTGGTGCATGAATCAAATTCACATTAATAATTAATTACTCTATTGTGAAAATTAGGAGTATTTGAAAAGTTTTTCCATTAAACAAATTTTATATGGACTAAAACCATTGAACTAATTTAATGCAAATTAATTATCTACTCAAAGGTCATCATAGCTACTTCCATAAATTACCTAGCATGATCTTCATGTAAATGACAAAAAGAGGATGAGAGATTATCACGCAACAATGAACTTTGCAAATCATTTTGTATGTGCAATAATTATTTTCTGTTTTTATCCGCTCGTTGTTGTCCGTCCTAAGTATTATATATTCCCTTTTTATATGAGTTGATATACTTTCTTATGATTTTGTTTTATTATTAGAATATTTTGTATCGTACATGAAGAAAATAGTAATATACAATTCATGTTCTACTATGTATCTTAATTACTGATGAAATTCATATTTATGAAAGATTAATCAGTTCATTTGACATGCTTATTTGGATCTCGATAGAGTGTTCTACTTTAGTATAAATATATTTTTGAAATTATTATTTATGAGTAGTGAGAATAATGACTAAATGAGAAATCTCATATATAAATATATATATATATATATATATATATATATATATATATATATATATGACCTAAAATAAATTGGCCCACCTAATTTGAGATAAAGAATGGATCATACTCGATATAATATACATATATTATTTTGAGATTGTATTTTTATTTAAACTTTTCCTTTATATGTATAATTTATTGATCTTATTAGTCTATTATATGTTTGTTGGAACATTCATTCCTCAAATTGATCATATATCTAGAATAAGTCATTTTGAAAAGTTTATATTGCTCAATTTATATTTAATTATTCAAAGAGTAATGTTATGAAAAAAGGAGTATTATTCTTCTCTCTTCATAAATCATGTGTACAATAATATTTATGGTTAAAAAGAAGACGTATATGTGATATAATGATAAAAATAATTGACATATTAATCATGGTAATGGCTTCAAGTGTGTTTCGTAATATACCAAGTGTTTTTATCATAAGTTTGCATATGTACTCATTGACGAAAACTTTTAGCATTTATAAATTTTATGCATCAAACGTCTATCTACTGTGATAATAAGGTATTTATTGTTGATGTACAATTTTAACTATAGCTGGAAAAATGTCAAACTCCCATCTATAGATTATTGGTTGGAGGTGGACCCATAAATAGTTAGTAGTAATTATTTTCCAAATTACAACGTCTACTTTTAACTTAGAGATATTATTATATTTATGATAATGTGATATTCTTCTGCCTAATTATTGAATGTTAATTATTTCTCATACACATTTTTTAAAAAAATTTAAAAGCTCAATGTGAATAGTCATTGTCCACTATTTATGTAAAAACTCTTCGAGGGTAGGAACGAATTACTAAGATTGATATTATCATAGGAAGGAAATTACACTATTCAAAATGAGAAGAAAAGAGAATGAGAGAAGGATAACAAAAAAATAACTAGATATATGATCTATTTAATGTTCTTCATGTTATATTTGTTATTATTTAGCGAATAAAAGATAAATGGTTAAACTAATATTGTTAATTTAAGCATCTTTTTAATTACTTAAATTTTTCGTATATAAAAATTTAATAATAATAATAAGGGACAAACGTGCAAGGCACGTTCTCAGAATCTAGTCCAAAATAAACATGAGAAAATTCTTGATTATAGGGAATTGGGTCTCTTGTATTTTGTTTTTTCCACGCCTCGAGCTACCCTGGAGACGTGGACACGGGACCGTGGACAACAACTGATCCCAAGATAACTCTGTTAGCATGATCATTAGCATACTAATAGAATAAACTGAATGTAGAATCGTAATCATACTCCCTCCGTTTAAAAAGAATGTCCCTATTTCTTTTTAAGTATGTTTCAAAAAGAGTGACCTCTTTCCTTTTTTGGCAACACTTTAACTTTAATTTTCCATGTGGCATGTTTAAGACCACAAGATTAAAGGGAATTTTGGTACATTTTACATAACTTTAATTTAGAACAACAAGATTAAAACGTGTAATTTATTTTCTTAAACTTCGTTCCAAGTCAAACTAGACCATACTTTAATTTAATATGAAAAGATGGGGAATACCCATATGCTAAAACTAGGATATATGAAAACTGATGAGTTTAATACAAATAAATTATTAACGTTTCATATATCAATGCATATTCTCATAGAACAGTCCTTCTTCTTTACAAACAACACTGGTGCACCCCATGGAAAAATACTAAGTTTGAGAAGCCATTGTCTAAAAGGTTTTACAACTGATCTTTAAATTCCATAAGCTCTGCTAGAGCCATTTTTTAAGGAGAAATAGAAATAGGTTGGGTATCTTGAAGGATATTAATTCAAAAGTCAATTTCCCGAGCGACTCCAGGAAGATCTAGTGGTAACACTTCTGGAAACTCACAAAATACAGGAACTGACTCAAGAGTTGGGGTTTCACATCTAGAATCCTTAACACAACTAGATAATAGGGATAAACCTTAGAGATCATCATTTAGTCATTAAGGTAAGAATTGAATTGACCAATAGGCACTAAGCTACTACCCTTCCATTATAATATGGTTCATTTGAAAATTGAAAACGAACAATCCTAGTTCTATAATTGACTAAGAAATAACATAAATGTAAACAATTCATGCCTAGAATGACATAAAAGTCTACCATTTCTAACTCTACAACATTTGCTAAGGTGACCTTTGAAGAGAATGTGATAGGTCAATTTCTTTATACGCGTCTAGCTATAACTGGGTAACCAACTAGAGTAGAGACGAACAAAGGTTCTAACAGCGTTTCTAGACTAACACAGATTTGGAATGCTATGTAAGGAGTTACAAAAGAATGAGTAACCCCTGGATCTAATAATGCATAAATATAAAGGTGAAAGACTCGTAATGTACAAGTGACTACATCAGATGAACCTTCCTGATCTTGGCGATCGTGAAGAGCATAAAACCTATTTTGGCACTGACCGCCACCCGTACCATTTGAGTTACCCTGCTCAGTCGGGTGAATTGCTGGTACTTCTCAAGCATTATCACCTCCTACACCCTGTGTAGAAGGACAATCCCTAAACCCGTGACCAGACTAACCGTACCCAAATCATCCTTCCTTTCAAGTGAGGCAATAACCTAGATGTCTCTTACAACACTCAGGGCACGTGGGTTAAGTCTTGGTGCCTGAAACACTTCCATGAGACTTAGAACCTGGCGCCTTAACCTCCTGATCATACTTGTCCTTAGATGATGGAACACTAGCTGACAAAGTGGCAGGGATTGAAAATTTCTACTTAGTCTCCGAGCGATTTCGACCATCGATTTTTGCAAAGAATAGTCATAGTTCCCTGTCCTAGCCTTCTTATTCTCCTTGTACTGTTCCCTAAGCTTATAACCCTCAACCTACTGAGCATGATTCATAATCATATAGATGTTCATATCTCCTAGTAACGTATCATTTCTTTACTTTGTTTTCATTAAATCTGACACTTCATACAAGAACTTATTCATCTTAGCCCTGGAGTCAGCAACCATGTGAGGAGCATACCTGCAGAGATGGTTAAACTTGAGCCCATACTCTTGGGCCATCATGTTTCCTTGCCTTAAACTTATGAATTCCTTAGCCTTTTCATCTCTCAACTCTATTGGGAAAAACCTACCCATGAAGGTTTAACTTAAGCAACCCTAAGTAATAGGAGTTGTATCTCTACCCCTATTTTCCTTCCACTGAGTGTACCAGATATGAGTAACATATTTTAGCTGGTATAATGTCAACTCAACCCGATCATTCCTAGTGACCTGCATCACTTCAAAGATCTTTTTGATCTCCTCTATGAATTTTTGGGGATCCTTACTAGTCTGAGATCCTAAGAACTCATATGGATTCATCCGAACAAAGTCACGGACCCTAGATATTGTGGATCCACCACTTTCATTCACATAAGCTTGAACCAGATTGTTCTGGGTGGACAAACTCTGAGCCAACATCTGAGTGGTGTTCTTGAACTCAACATTGGAGACTTGCTGATATGGGATTGGAGGAGTTGCGTTTGCATTTCTGGCATTCACATTTGTGACGTTAGCTCTACTAGAAGGAATGATCTAAAACATACAACGTTGAGTTATAATAGAATTAGATCATATCTTATGCACGATAAGAGTAATAATAAAGTGATGTTTTTCCTAAAACACTTCATCGCCCCTCTCTCATTAGACGTGGTCCACTTCACACCCATGAAAAAGACTTTACTTAGTGCAACTTTTCATACATCCTAGGACACTTAAATCTAGTGCTCTGATACCATGTTTTCAAGACCCAAGATATCCCTGACACGTGGACACAAGACCTAGGACCACAAGTGATCCTAAACTAACCCTGCTGACATTATCACGAGCATACTAAAGATAATAAGTTGAATGCGATGCTAAGTCATAATCTAAAATGAAAATATGGGAATACCCATATGCTAAAATTGAGATAAATGAAAACTGATGAATTTAATACAAAGAAATTATCAACTCAATAATAAGCTAAAATTAAGTATATCTTAAAATATCCTCTAACTGAATATAAATGTTGGGACAAGCCCCAACTAAGTCTAGGAAAAACTAAAACTAAAGGACTAAAATACTAGAAATAACTAATGAATATTGTCCTCAGAGAAACAGGACTCACAACTGATTTTGTTGAATTAGAAATCAGAAATCGACCTAAGCTTGATCTGAATGCTAGGAACCTAAACCCACGTCACGAGAAGATGTATCCCACGTATGCGTTAGTACTTAAAAGGTACTGAGCATATAAGATAGAATAAAGCTGAAATAATTCATAACAGAACAAGCACAAAAGCATATATAATATCCTGAACATAATATACTAAATTCTAAGATAATTGGATGCAATGACCAAATTTATAACATGTTGAGACTGAATACTAACTTAACTGTAAATACAGTCACTAATATAGAGTCTGATTGAACCATGGTAGTTACTAATAACCGATAGTAAAACCACATGAGCTAAATTTGGAGTCCGATGTATACACCCCATCGAGAGGCCCAATATACGTAATAGAGGAAAAAAGGCATGATGGTGTAATCACTAAAATGATACCCACGGAGGGGACTTACAACCTACTTGGCTATTTATTTGGGACTATTCGGGTACGCTGAACCCTAGTCCAACTCGGCGTTATGCTAGTCCCAATGAATTAAGTGATTAACACATTATGACTGAATTTCTATAAATATTGGATACCTCAAAACTGAACATGGAAACTTAGAATGCAACAATTTATCTGATAATGATGCTAGTAATAAACGAGACATGTATATCTGAAGTAACTGAAATATCTAACCTAGCATGTGTAATTCAAGACTTAAAGAAATACATAGCTAGGGTTTTAAAATTAATGCAATAAACTGAGTAATAATATGGTAATCTGACTTGGAACATATAAATAACAAATTCATAATAATTTGCTGATCCTAGAAACCGTAGGTCTAATCATGATAAGGGAATCAAGAATTTAACTGAAAACTAAGGACCCAATGGGTGAAAGGAACCCACTAGTGAAATCTCACATACCGGGTGATCACATCCACGGGAGATCTTTAGATTTCGGGGCTGAAACCGATGAAACATTGTTGTGTTTTTAAACTACGGTTTTTTAACTTTTTTCTCTTTTCTTTCTTCTAATTTTTATTGTTTTAATTAATAATTTTACTTAGATAAGTTTTTGTTATGTTTCTAGGCTTAAAATTACTAAAAATTGATGATTTAGGGCTTAAATGACGTATCTTAGGAGTTCAACCAACCTGAAAAAAGACCAAAAGACCCCTAAACTAATTACTGTCAGATTAATCTGCGACCTTGTCTTAAAGGACGCCACTGAATGGACGGTCCGTTATTTTTATTTGCTTGACAAGAATTCACAAAAACGGGCATAAAATTTTACTTAAAGGTTAGAGTTTAGCAAACTCGATGTCTATGTAAAGATAATGTAATTATATATATCATATCATTGATCATGGCACATCTAATTCATTTTGTTCTAAAGGTTATGACCATTTGAAGTTGATCCTATCAGCAATTCCCCTTAACTAGCTACTAAACATCACTTAAGGTCAGACCTACAAACTTTAGATCAAAGGACGGTCCGTGCTGGTCATCTGTAGTTCATGTCAGAGGCTGGGTAACTTGAGTCTCAATGCACCGACAAACACCATGGAGCGTAGTCTGACTTAAGGACCGTAGTTCTGTCCGTGGACTAACACTTCGTCAATTTTTTTAGGACATGTTATTGGAGAGCTTCAGTGGAAAACGACGGATGCACAATACAAGCCATAGATCTAACTACGGTCCGTCGATAGTTATAGTTGATTGCACATGTAGATTTTTGAAAAACTAATTTTGTTCGTTTTGTATACGGGGTGTTACAGACTGATGCAATACTTTTAATCATCCCACACAACTCTAATCTATGCATCCATGTATATTGGTTGCCTCCCCTATGCTCTGTGCCTCTGCATATATGATATCTCCTCTTTCATTTCGTATACAAAAACTATGAACACTCTGATCGGGTTTCTTTCACTAGATCCATCCGTGTGGCAAGTAAACTAAACCTGTATTGGCATCTTCCACCTCACGAGTAGATAATGTATGTTGGACGAATATCTCTGATGTGTATCCACCATTTCTGACCAATGTTTTTACATCCTTTCGATCCATGGAAATTTGATCCTTATTAGTTGATGTATTCCCAATTGGCATTGATAATACATAGACCTACAAATTATCACCTTCCCATGTTTTATAACATTTATTCTCTTCCATAATTCCCACATTATGATTGCAGGGACTACCTTTACTATCTGATCTTGTTTTTGTGACATCTTGTGCTCCCGTCATCTATAACTGGTTTGTTTTAATTTCTAGTTAGGCTGAGACTTACACAAGAAGAAAAATGCTTTCATAGATTTTGTTCTATGGGAGCTGCTAGTATAAGATAAGACATGTCTCCAATTGACCTTCTTCACAACAGTAACATTTTGAGACCACATATATCCTCAACTTCGTTAAATTATCATATGTGGCTATTATCCCCCTTCAAACCCTCCATAGGAAAAAACCAATCTTGAGTAGAAAAACCTCTACCTTCATATAATTAATCCATTCATTCACTGAGAGTTTTTTTTATGCTGTTATAGGTTGATTTGACAATGAAATCCTTTTTAATGTTATGCATCACCATGCTTTGTAAGTGCTATTTTCCTTGAGAATGGACCTGATTTTCATTGTTGTATGTTGTACCATTTCCTCCGGAGTCACCGATCTCATCTTTTCTTCATTCCACTCATAATATATGATAAAATTATTTACCTCCAATTCCTCATCTTGTCCCAACTCTCCTTCAGTAAAGTATAATGTTCCTTGCCTGGTCCAATTATGAAATCAAAAACTAGAATTTCCACTTTTGATTTGCCACCATATATCATGTTCTACCTCCACCCTGATCTTAATCATTTTCTTCCAAACCAATGAGGCTCTGAACTGTTCAAAAGTTAACTGATGCTTTTTTTGCAGTATTTATTCTAGATGTATTCAACCCATAAAGAGTTTATGGATACTCTAGAGTTCTATCATAGCTAAGAAAACAAGGCTTTATTTATATACTGAATCTACCTAAATCAAATTTCACCTTCATCTTTTGGAATACACAAATCCCCCCATGCCACCTAGTGTTTACTATTAACTCCCCCCACATTTCCCAAAAGAATTTAGTAAAAATTTGATGATTTTGGTTCATGACTTTGTTTGGTGGATTTATAGTTGATAACAAGTAAACTAGCATAGACTGAAGTACATGATTGCCATAAACATACTTAACCTCCAAATGATAGGAATTTATTATGTCATGAGAAGATTATCATAGAAACTTTCTTAATCAATTCTTCAAAATACCCATAGATGCTCCTCTCATAAAATATTGGACATCCTAAATACAGAAAAGGAAAAGTTCTTTGTCTTATCCAAGCTAACCTCCTCAAACTAATTTTCACAATAAGAGGTGTTTTCTCATGAAAATAAAAGCAACTCGTATATTTATTAAATCATTTAACCTGAAGTACTTGCATACTCTTTTAGCACCTGCATTATTTGGATCACTGAACTTCATTCCCATAGCAAAAAAGGATAGTATCATCTACTAGGATAGATGAATCTCAGGACCCCACTTTGAAAAATTATATCCCTTAAAATATGCATCCGCATGTAAGTTGTTGGTAGGACCTCTACTGCAATAATTAAAAGAGTAGGGGATAGAGGATCTCGCTGCCTCAATCCTCTCGAAGATCTGAAAAACCACGTTCCCTATAATTAATCAGAATTGAATACTAGTTGTTGGGCATAATCTTCCATATCATATAAAAAATAATTTCATAGAAACAGAATCTTCTCATCACTTAGTTTGAGAATATCCATGAATCTCTGTCATATGCGTTGGTCATATCAGTTTCACATCCACGTTAACATTTTCTTCCTCATATTCATATATATAATTATTTCTTGTCCCAACAATACATTCTCAGTGATACTCCTACACTTCACAAAACCTAACTGGGTTGGAGAAATTATATTGGGTAAGACCAGCAGAATTCTTTCATGAACCACTCGTGAAATGATCTTATTCAGAAAATACTAAGGCTTAGTGGTCTGATATTTAAAAAGCTTCGTACTGATTCTTTATTGGGTAGGAATACTAAGTTGGTATGGATAACGAATTTTAACATCTCCTGCCCGTAGAAAAAAGCTCTTACTAATTAGTAACATCATCCCATATGATCTCCCAACAACATTAAAAAAATGCTGTAAATCCATACGGCCCACAAGCACTGCTCCTATTCAATCAAAGACCGCTTTATCACTTCATCCTGATCTAGAAGATTACTCATTGCCTAATTTTCGTCATCTGATATACTCTTTGAAATGTGGTTAATCACGGCATAGTCCGTTTCCAGCAATTTTACATGAAATTGTTCGTCAGAAAATCCCACAACCAGTTGACCAATCTGTTCATTTGTCTGCACCGTAATTTCTTGGTTTGTCACTATTTGACCAATAAGCAACTTCTTCCTTTTTCCTTTGACATACGAATGGAAAAATTTCGTAGTTCTATCCCCATCTTAAAACCATTTCATCCTAGTCATTAGACTGCACAAATCATCTTCAACTTGCAAATATTTCTTCAATTCTGCTTCAACATTGTTCAATTTTGCCTTGTTGTTGGCAGATGGTTGTATTTTCAATTGTATTTCCTTGACCCTTATCATATCTTTTATGGTGGAAATTTGTTGAAAAACATTTCCATAGGCAGATCTACTTCAATATGACAGTACTTTCTTAACTCTCTTCATTTTAGCACGGAACTCTATAAAAGGGTTCCCAACAAAGTCCACAATTTGCTTAAACTGTTTGTGCTTGCTCAAAAAATTCAACAATTTAAAGGGCTTTATGAACATCTCCTCTCTTGAGCTACAAGTCATACGCATACGTACATGGTCAGACCCCTGTCTGATCAGATGATGCACCTCAGATGTTGGGAACAAATCCATTATTCCTGATTCACAAAAATACTATCCAACCGTTTAAAAATACAATACTCCACTATTCGTCCATTCCACCATGTGTATTTACTCCCTGATTTTCGCACCTCTGTTAACGCACATGCATTGCGAGATGATGCAAACTCCAAAGCTTCATTATGTGTTAATGCAAGGCCTCCTAGTTTTTCTTCCTCAGTAAGAGTAACATTGTAAATCTCCATCTACAACATATGGACATTTCTGACTTCCTGGTTACTCCTCCTCTCCCATAATTCTAATCTGTCCAACGCATTACATCTCGCGTACACGGCTGTAATTAGAAAAAAAATATTTCAATTCTGAACGAAATGGTTATTTGTTGGACCATATCGAGAATAATGTTGCCTTCAAAAATTGTCCTCCAAAAAACCCAAAATCTTTCCAGAACTGTTCACCCCCGCATGCTCAAAGCCTAATTTTCAATTGTAATCTTCCAACTCAAATAGATTTTGAAATGGTTCCATTAGAGCTATGAATGAATATCTGTGTCTTATTTTAAGTCCATTAATCTCTTAAATGATTTTTTATTATTAAACGACCTAATATTCCAGAAGAGTATGTTTTTAAATCATTGATCACTATTAGACGCCCTATCCCTGCTACTCCATGTTTGGACATGTAATGGAATTCTTACTTTGCCTTTCCTTGGTCTATTTTTCAACCTATTGGTATGCCTTGCTAATTTGTTGAATATTGTATTCCAGCTCTTTATCCTCGTCAAGGTGCTTTTTTTTTTTTGCAAAACGTCATCATCATCCTCTATTAAGACTGGACCTTTTGTTATTACAGATTCTGCCTCGTCCCAATTTTGTCATTCACCGAATTTAGATCTTGTTCAAGCACGTCATCTAATTCATAATAAATACAATTCTTTTTTTTTCGTAGTTGTTCTCCTCATTGTTATACTTTGTTGAAACAACTTCATCATTACCCCTTTCAATCACATCTCTGCCCCTTTTTCTTCCTTGAGAACTGTCCACAATGTCAGTAGGTTTTGCTATATTTTTCTTTCCAGCATCACTGTACCCTTCAGCCTGCTCATTATCCATTGTGCCATCCTTAAACTTGGATCTCTTGTCCTTGTTTGCACTTCTTTGAACACCAGGAGTGCCTACATTTGTATCCACAAAATTCAAATAACTTTTCTCCTTGTCTTCCTTTTCTCTTGTTTATCTTGATTCAACAGGTTGTATTTATTTTCAGTAATTATTCCAACCCTGTCCCAAACCATCTACAACTATTTCGGTCCGTCTCCTCCCAATTTTTTGTATCTTTGCTCTACAAAACCTTCTTCTCTATTGGATTGTTGCATGTTTCCCACTTTTGTTGAGTCTTCCGCGGCTGTTCTCATAGAAATATGATTCTTCTCAGTTCTGTCATTTTTCTTCCTTTCAACTTGTCTTTTTTTTTGGATAAAATTCAGGATTCACAACAAAACATTGTTCCTCATTGTGTCCCTGAATCATCCATGTCTTACAATACTTTGGCACATAATTGTATTTACTTTTGATCCATTCCCCCACTACTTCCTCAATGTTTCTCCTCATTCAAATTTTAATCCGTTTTCAGAATTCTTTGAGTAGATTTACATCCACCTTAACTCCTGCAAAATTTTGCCTCGTCTTATTCTTTGTTGACAAGTCTACCTATAGTGGTTTTCCTACTGCTAGTGCAAGTGAAAACACTTCTTTTTCCCCAAAATGATTTGGTGGAAGCCATGGAAACTATATGCATGCAATTGTTGTTGTTGTGTCCTCCTCCGGATTGAACACTGGATCCCATTTCAGCGTTCATTGGAAAAGACCAGTTATTCTGTGTGATGTAAAAGTTGGGTTAGATACTAGGTGTACGTAATCCTCCAATAATGTCTCCCTTATCAAAACATGTATATTACTATCAACCCAATATTGCATTCTCCCTTTAGTTCACATTGTTTCGGGATCAATTTTCTGAGATCTTGTATGTCACGCCATCCATATGAAAACTTCCCAATCAATGCATATTCCAGATTTCCGTTTACGATAAGTTGGTTTACTTTTTCTAATTCCCAAATGACTTGTGGTTTTCAATGTAGGTTACAAGTTTGAGTGGTAATGTCTTAACGTTTGTTTTTTCAGTCTTAGGCATTACACATATGTTAGTGCGGATGGAGTTACCAGTCAACCTACATTAGAGGGAGGTCGGCTGCTGGCCGAGGCGGCCATTGGAGCGTCTAAAAGTAGAGTTTCGCGTTGTAGGATTACGTTTCCTAGAAAATATCTATGACTATGTTTCTAGTTCATTTCATCAATTATACCAAAAATAATATTGATATTCAGAAATCATGAGCTCTTATCTATCTCGTCATTCCAAGCACAAATCTGTAGCAAGTTCTTTGTTGAAAATCTTTTTGCTCCTCTTCGTAGCAATTTGTAGCAAATGAGTTTCTAAAGTTGAAATACTTGAACCATCTTCAGTATGATCGAGAAACTTCTCATGTTTAGTTAAGATGATTATAACTACATTGCATATATTACAATTGTTAGTGTAAGTTTTTATCGTATAGAAAAAATATCATAAAAAAAATTTACATTAACAAAAAAATATATTACAAAGCTTGATGATCAAAACTAAAATTAAGATATCATAATTATTAGTGTTATTTTTTTCTTATTAGAAAATATAGCAGAAAAATTATAATCAAGAAAATTATAATGTTCATTTTAGATGATCAAAACTAAAATAAAGATATCATAATTATTAGTGCTATTTTTTTTTATTAGAAAAAATAGCAGACAAAATATGTACATTAACAAACAAATAAAATCAAAGCTCTATGGTTAGCCCGTAGTAACTAAACACAATAGAAAAACAGGTTCTCGTAACAAAATATTCTAAAGAACTCCCAACAATCATAAAAAAATTATAGATTTTCAAACAGTTCTAACACCCATTGACCTAAAAATTTATGAATGTCGTTTGGATCAATTGAAAGATATCATAAAAATAAAACAAGAAAAACATTAGTATTACTTATCCTACATAGATGCAAATAACTACATTCTTCAATAGAGAATAGAATTTTTTTTCTAGCTATAACATCAACCATAAGAAAAGAGAAGTGAAGGCAATGAAAAAAAGAAGAGAATTGGGGGTAACGAAAAAAGAGTGTTGAATGTAAAGAAAATAGAAAGATTTTTCTATTAAGGATTTTTTTATAGATGAGTGCAACAGAATAAAGTTATACTTTTTGGTTGGAGAAATCTTTTCTTAGATAAACCAATCAGTTACTTATGAATTGCTGACACACACTCAACAATCCTCTCTTTATTCATAACCCGGCCCCCAATTCTCTCTTCTATGGTTCAGGTTATCACTAAACAAAATTTATTAACTTTCTAATATACAAGGTAGCGATTTCAGCCCAGGTTGGACAAATGATGCTAATTTTTTTCTTGTTTTGTTTTTATAACATATTTCGATTAATCAAAATAACATTCATGTTTTAGGTCATTGTCTGCTAGAAGTGTTTGAAAATCTATAATTTGTTATGGTTCTTGATATTTAGTCACAATTTTGTGTTAAGAAAGCATGTTTTTGTGTTGTGCTTTGTTTATGGGTATTTTATTCTTTTGGATAATCATCAAGCTTTTATTTTCTTTGTCTGTTTCATGAATATATTTTTCTACTATTTTTTCATAAAGGGATAAAATTAAATCAACAATTTTCATATCGGCATTTTATTTTTGATCATCTTAACTAACAATGAGAATTTTCTTAATTATAGTGATGTGAGTCTCAAGTAATTCAATTTCACGAGACTCATCTACTACAAAGTGCAACGAGGAGAGGCAATAAGATTTTCAACCAAGAAGAACTTGTAGAAGATTGGTGCTTTGAATGTGAAGATGGAGGAGAACTCATGATTGTTTACTATGGGCAAGTCCTTATGCTAAAAAAAATCATTTTTTTGTATGATTGATGAAATCACCTAGAAACATGGTTGTTATTTTAGAAATTTTTTTATGATAACCATGTTACTAGTTTATTGTATAAAATATAACAAATATAAAATTGATTTTCTTAGAAAAAGGACTTGCTCATATTCAAAAATCATGAGCTCTCCTTAATATTCACATTGAAAACACCAATATTCATGAAGCTCTTCTTTGTTGAAAATCTTTTTGACCCTCTTCGTCGCAATTTGTAGTAATGACTTTCTTGAAATTGAATTACCAAAGACCAGTTCACTATAATAAAGAAAATTCATATGTTCAGTTCAGATAATCAAAACTAAAATGCAGATATGATAATCATTAGTATAATCTTTTTTCATTTTACAAAAAATAGAAGAAAAAATATGTAGATTAACAAACAAAGAAATCCAAAGCTAGATGAATAGCCCAGAGATTAAAATACATATTAAATAAATACAATAAAAAAGCAGGTTTTCTTCACACAAAATTCTAGACAACTCCCAACAAAATTGTAGATTTCAAACACTTCTATCACCCATTGATCTAAAAAATTATGAATATCTTTTGGATCAACCGAAATATATCTAAAAAATAAAAAAATAAAGACATCAGCATTACTAGTCCAACATAGACGTAAATCCATACATTTTTCAATAGAAAGCTAAATTTTTTTCTAGCAACAATATCAAACATAGAAAAGAGAATTGGGGGTAATGGAAAAAAAATAGAGAAGAGAATTAGGGGTAACGAAATAAGAGAGAATTCAGTGTAAAGAAAATAGAAAGATTTTTCTATTCAGGTTTTTCTAATAGAAGAGTCCAATTTAACAAAGATATACTTTTTGGATTGGAGGAATGTTTTCTTGGATACAACAATATGTCGCTTATGAATTGCTGACACACATTCAACACACCTCTCTTTTTTCATTACACGCCCCCCAATTATCTCTTTTCTTCTTTACCACCAAATCTCTCTTCTTTGGTTCATGTTATCAGTAAAAAAAAATTAACTTGCTATTATACAAGGTAGCGATTTCCGTCTAGGTTAGAATAATGATGTTGTTTTTTTTTTTGTATGACATACTTCAATTAATCAAAATGACATTCACGTTTTAAGTCAATGGGTGCTAGAACTGTTTAAAAATCTGTAATTTGTTATGATTCTTACTATTTCTTCAGAATTTTGTGTAAAGAAATTATGTTTTTTTGTTGTGCTTTCTTAATGAGTAAATTATTATTTGGGTTAATCATCAAGCTTTAATTTTCTTTGTCTGTATAATGAATATATTTTCTACTATCTTTTCTAAAAGGGAAAAATTTAAACCGACAATTGTCATATCTACATTTTAAATTTGATCATCTTAACTAACCATGAGAATTTTCTTGATTATAGTTATTTGTGTCTTAAGTAATTCAATTTCAAGAGACTCATCTACTAAAAAGTACAACGGAGAGAGGCAGTAATATTTTCAACAAAAAAGAACTTCTAGAATATTGGTGCTTTGAATTTAAAGATGGAGGTTATAGCTCATAATTTGTGAAAATGGGCAAGTCATTTTACTAAAAAAACTTATTTTTTTATGTAATAATTGATGAAATAAACTAGAAACATGGTTGCCATTTTAGAAACATTTTTATGATAACTATGTTACTAGTTTATTTCATCAAATATACCAACTATAAAATTGATTTCACAGTAAAAGGACTTGCTCATAGTGACAAATCATCAACTCTCCTCTATTTTTACATTGATAACACAAATCTTCAGCAAGTTTTTCTTTGCTGAAAATCTTTTTGATTCTTTTCATCGCAATTTGTAGTAATGAGTTTCTTGAAATTGAATTACCAAAGGCGAGTTCACTGTAATCAAGAAAAAATTCTTATGTTCAATTCCGATGATCAAAAATAAAATGCAGATATGATAATTATTAGTGTAATTTTTTTCTTTTAGAAAAAATAGCATAACAATATATACATTAACCAACAAAGAAAAACAAAGCTAAATGATTAGATCATAGATTAAAATACATATGAACAAGATTCAATAGAAAAATAGGTCATCTTAATGCAAAATTCTAAAGAACTCCGAACAATCAAAACGAAATTATAGATTTTCAATCACTTCTAGCATCCATTGACCTAAAAAATTATGAATGTCGTTTGGATTAACAGAAAGATATCATAAAAAATAAAACAAGAAAAGTATCTGCAACACTGTCCAACATAGACGCAAATCCCTATATTCTTCAATAGAAAATTGAATATTTTTTATCAAGCAATAAAATCAACCATAGGAAAGAGAATTGGGGGTAATGAAAAAAAAAGGAAAAGAATTGGGGGTAACGAAAAATTGAGTATTGAGTGTAAACAAAATAGAACGATTTTTCTATTAAGCTTTTTTTAATAGAAGAGTCCAACAACCAGTTACTTATGAATTGTTAGCACACAGTCAACAATCCTCTCTTTTTTCATTACCCGACCCCTAATTCTCTCTTTTCTTCATTACACCCAATTCTCTCTTCTATGGTTCATGTTATCACTAATGGAAAATTTTCAACTTTTTATTATAGAAGGTAGAGATTTCCATCTAGGTTGGAATAATAATGCTGACTAATTTTCTAGTTTTGATTTGTATGACATATTTAGATTAATCCAATTGACATTCATGTTTAATGTCAATGGGTGTTACAAGTGTTTGAAAATATTTGTTATAATTCTTCCTATTTCTTTAGAATTTTGTGTAAAGAAAAACATGTCTTTGGATTAATATTTGTTCGTTGGTATTTTATTCTTCGGGCAAATCATCAAGCATTTATTTTCTCTGTCTGTATAATGAATATATTTTTCTACTATTTTTTCTAAAATGGGAAAAATTAAACCAACAATTTTCATATCGACATTTTATTTTTGATCATCTTAACTAACCATGAGAATTTTCTTGATTATAGTGATGTGAGTCTCAAGTAATTCAATTTCAAGAGAGTCATCTAGTGCAAAGTATAACGAAGAGGGGCAATAAGATTTTCAACAAAGGAGAACTTGTAGAAGATTAGTGCTTTGAATGTAAAGATGGAGAAGAGCTCATGATTTTAGACTATGGGCAAGTACTTTTGCCAAAAAAATAACTTTATTTTTGTTATACTTGATGAAATAAATTAGAAACGTGGTTGTCATTAGAGAAACAATTTATGATAACCATGATACTTGTTTATTTCATCAAATAAACCAAATATAAAAATTATCTTCTTAGCAAAAGGACTTTCTCATACTCACAAATCATAAGCTATCCTTCATCTTTACATTAAAAACACCAATATTCAGCAAGATCTTCTTTATTAAAAATCTTTTTGACCCTCTTCGTCGCAATTTGTAGTAATGACAATCTTTAAATTGAATTACCAAAGACCAGTTCACTATAATGAAGAAAATTCATATGTTCAGTTTGGATGAAGTAAACTAAAATGCATATATGATAATTATTAGGGTAATTATTTTTCCTTCTAGAAAAAATATCAGAAAAGTATATACATTAACAAATAAAGAAATCAAAGCTAGATGATTAGCCCGGGTATTGAAATACATATTAACTAAACACAATAGAAAAAGAGGTTCTCCTAACACAAATTTCTAAAGAACTCTCAACAATCATAATCATATTATATATTTCAAACACTTCTATTACCCATTTTGTCACGCCCCAAGGTACCCCCGAGACATGGACACGGAACCTAGGACCACAAGACTCCTTAGCTAACCCTGTTGGCATGATTATGAACATACTAAAGATAATAAATTTTTACGGAAACTAAATCATAATTTATAATAAAAAGATAAGGAATACCAATATACTAAATATGATATAATACGAAAATGATGAGTTTAATACAATGAAGTTACTAACTAAACACTAAGCTGAAACTGACTATGTCTGAAATAAGCCTCTAAACTGTACTTGAAATACTGCGACAAGCCATAGCTAAATGTAGCAAAAACTGAAACCAAATGACTAAAGACTGAAATGAAACTCATGACTGTTGTCCTCGGAGAATGAGGACTCACCACTTAATCTGCTGATCTGTAGATCGGAAATCGATCTTTGCATGATATGGATGCTGAGAATCTGAACCTACATCACGATAATGTGTAGTGCACGTATGCATCAGCAAAGAGGGTTCAAAAATGTTGAAAAAATGAATCAAAATAAGTGAGGTCATTGAGAATTGAATGCGTGACCTCATGATGTTAAAAACCATGAAAATAAAGAAGTAAAAAGAAATGTGGTGAAGGGGATTCAAACTATATATTGGATGGAAAATGTAACTTAAAATAAAAAAAAAAAGAAATGAGAAGATTAGGATTTGAACCCACCACCTCTCAATAAGATTTAAGGAAGAGTAAAAGAAAAAAAATGTGAGGCGTGGGAATCGGACCTACGACCTCTAGGCAGTGAAGGAGAGTAAAAAAAATGAAAGAAACGAAATGTGAGGCGTACGAATCTAACCCACGACCTCTAGGCAATGAAGGAGAGTCAAAGGAAATGAAAGAAAAGAGATGTGAGGTGTGGGAATCGAACCCACGACCTCCTAGGCAGATTAAGGTGAAAAATTAAAAGATATTAAAGAGGGGCTGTGGGGGTTTCAACCCACAACCCCTCATCAAAAGGAGAGAATTTAAAGGCAATGAAAATAAAAAGTAACTAAGGTTGTGGGGTACTATACCACATCCTCTTATTTCCATTAAGCGAAAAATGAAGAGATAAATTAAGGTGAAAATAAAATGAAGGCATTGGGGCTCGAACTTGGGTCACCAAGCCGTATCTATCAAACAAAAATGAACAAAAAAATGTAAGTGTTGTTCAAGGGATTTGAAAACTGGGTTCCCTTGCCGAAATTCCGTATTGATACATAATTCATACGTGAATTCAATGTTCAAGAATAATGTTGCCTACTTAGATCAAAATTGAGATCTTGGCATACATACAAGATGCATAAGTCTTGTACGACATAATCTTCGGAAAGATATGAATCACTTAAACAAATTATGAATGAAGCCTAATGGCTTGTATGTATAGGTCCATAAGTCTAACATACATTTAAATAAAATTATCAAGTGAAGCTAAGATGTATGTAATGAAATGATGTAACCCTAGAAGGGTTAGGTAAGAATATAAAACACACTAAACGGCAAAGTGCATTGGCATATGATGAAATGAATATCATGTAATGAAATGATGAAACCCTAGAAGGGTTACGTGAGAGTTTGAAACAAAGAAATGGTCAAGTACATTGGCATATGATGAATTGAACATTCACATAAAAAGGGGTGAGTAATTATGAAAAACAAATGTGCTAATGTTAATGAATGTGGTCACAACACGATTTGAGGCTAATGTAAAAGATGGGAACACTCTTAAATGAGCCTAAGTAAATGTTACCAAAATGCACTCACCTATGAGAGTGTAAAGTTTATGAAGAGACCAGTCTCTATGTAGAGACCAGTCTCTATGTAGAGACCAGTCTCTATGTACACCCTAATGAAAGTATTGATATTAACATACATAATACTAATGATGAGATGAGAAATCATCTTGTGAGCTATGATGTTCTCATACTAGAAGTCAACTTCCATGATGTATGCGTTGAATGTAATGGAACTTTATATTGAGCATCAATAAACTAGCTATGAGCGGTGATGCCTTCTTCCGGGAATGGCGGAGGTTCACGTAACTCTCATGAGATGAGATTGTCTGGCATGCCGGGTATGGGACTTCTATATCTCCTAGTCTTCAAACCTATACTGCCAATATAGGGATATGGGGGGTTTCAATTCCCATGTACGCTAGCATGTATTGGGTCACTTTGGCCGGTGATTCCACCTTTTTTGAGTGTGGGGTTTCGTGACAGTGGCTTTCATGATGCTCACATGATCTATCTCGGTTAAAGTTAAAGTTCCCAACGAATGAATTAATGAGGCTAGCCTCAAATGATGCACATAATGAAATGAATGGTACCAAAAGTGTTAGGGATGGATGATAAAGAGGTGAGTTAGACTAAAGCAATGACATTAGTTCATTCTTGGTCATTGGACAACGAATTCAATGTATGTCTTAAACTACATCCTATGTATAACTTGTGTTCACACTAGCCTATAAATGAATTGAAATGAAGTACGTATGAATGAATGAAGCAGACTTTGTGTTTTCTAATGAAGACTCCCTTATAGAGGTCCCATATTTTGAGCCCTTAGTTTTGGGGAGTCTTAATGTCAAGTCCATGATTCCAAGGTCTCATGGCATATGAATAAATGATAAGAACAATGTTATATGTTATATGAATTATGATATGTGTTATGTGTACGTTGTTGTGTGCTATGTGCAAAATTTTTAGTATGATAGTGCAAGTTACTCTCATGGTATAACTTTACTAATCCAAATTTTTAAAGTTCACTCACTTTCCTCATCACATTTTGGCAAGTCCAGTGACTTGACCTACTATAATCATGTTGCTAGGAAAGATCTATTCTCACTCATGCATGTCCTTGGTGTGGTTTTACATAAACACATACTTAGTACAAGTGTGTACTAAATTTTTAGGTGCAGGCAAAGGTGGACTCTAGAGCTACAGGATCAACGCTGCAGCATTCCGAACGTTGAGTATTCATCTGGACTTTGTAGAACTTTTATGCTTTCGAGGATGCTTGCCCATTTACATTATAGCTTAGTGGTAGTATTGAGGTAGTGGAGTATGTTCCACTAGCGTTTCTTTCCCATTTTTGTTCAGACATTGTATGGGTGCCATTTTTGCAAGTACATCTTTATCGTTATAATAATCTGCTTCTTTCATTTGATGATGTTTATGTTAGATGGTTGATGGTGAACAATTATATATGTAATAGAATGTTTAGTAAGCATGTTAGGAAAAAAAAGTTTCAAATTTTCCACTAACATTAATCTAGATGAAGTAAGAATGACGTATGTAGGATTGTTTGTGACCTCTGAGAGGTGAACAATGCCGGTCTATTTTGGGATCGAGATTCCAGTCGTGAAATAGTTTGTATAAGATCACTAGGTAAAATTACAGAAATAATAAGTTCATCAACCACATTGAGTAGTTTCTAAGTCATTGTAGTGAAATCCAACACTATCCTGGATTAGAGACTGCATGATGCGTAGCAAATTATCCCGTCTTCTGATCTTATCGCATCGTTCCTAATGTTTGACTTCTTGATGTTATGAGTGTGTCTAACATCAAATCCTTTTTGTTTACAGAGAACGAACACTAGGAGAGCTATTGGTCAGATGAGAGGAGTAACAGCTACTGGGGACAATGAAGTTCCACCCCAGGCTCCAGCTTAAGGAGTAGTTATGCCACTTAACCCTGTTGGGTTGACTGATATTGAGGTGAGGGAATCTCTAGCCCAGATGACACAGACCATCACCATGCAAGCTTAGGACATTATAGTCCAGGTGAACCGACAGAATGTTCAAAGGGATAACCCACAAGTACGTAGCATGGCTGACATGCAACGAGAGTTTACAAGGATGAATCCTCCTATTTTAACTGGGTCTAAGGCTTCAGAGGATCCCCAGGGAGTATCCCCTAAAGTTTGTGAAATTATCTAGGTATGCCACTTCTCTTGTGTCTAAAAACAGAAACAAGATCAGTAGATTCTTTACAAGGATTGTTCAGTATCTCGAGTAGGAGTGTAGGGCAGCTATGCTGCATGATAGCATAGATCTTTCCAAGCGTATGGTCCATGTCGAGCAAGTGGAGGAAAGCAGGAAAAGGAAGCACACTAGAGAAGGGAACATGTCAAGGCAAGTTGAGAAGAATTTTTCAAGGAACAATAGTACTGAAATCAGGAATAAGCCCAGGTTTAAGAAGGAACTCTCCCACAAAAGGGAGTCAAGTCCATCCAACGGTTGCTATGATAGAAATTTCGAGTCAAGAGTTAAGAGAAACAATTAAGTAGATAAACCTCAAGAGATACCACCTTGAAGGAAGTGTGACGAACTACATTGAGGAGACTGTATGATGGGCACTAACGCTTGTTACAGTTGTGTCAAACCAGGTTACATGGTGAAGAATTGTCCGCTTAGGAAAAGTTAAGAACATGGGAAGGAAAGAGTTCAGTCTAATGGTCCAAGTGAAGAGGCTCGAAGGAGGCAATGATTCTTCGCACTCAAGTCTAGGTGTGCAGGGGAAGTCACCTCTAGTGAAGTCTTGGGTGAGTAGCCTTAATTAGTCCTTCAGGTATTTGACTCTGTATGGTGTGTGTGCACTAGTATGAGGTTAATATGTTTGAGTCATCATGTTGGTTGCTAATTAGTTTGATTTATATGTTAACTTATGTTGTACGCATTGATGAGACTAGTTTAGGAAAGAGTTCCTTAGTCTATTAATTTGAAACTACTAGTACGTTTCGTGGATGTGCACCATCATGTTAATATGTGAATCAGATATTCACCAATGGGGAGTATTGGATTACCTATGCATGCGAACATTCTACAAACGACTTATTTATTGTTAGTAAAGAGTAGTGTCATTCGGGGACGAATGTTCTTAAGGGGGTTACAATGTAACAACCCTTAAAATGGATAAAATAAGAAACGGTTAATGTGTTAAGAAGACCTATGATTAGACCAGGGTTCAGACGGATTGATATGCGTAAAACCAGACCTCGGAACCCTTTCTACAACCAAGCCAACTAACTTGGGGAGTTACTTGAGCTTGGAAAGGTTGGTTCCAAATGTAGGGCTCTTGAATACGAAGATTTACTTGAAGGAGTCTTTACCGGATTTAAAAAGGGGAAATCTTAGGTTTGGAGGGTCTAGGGGTAAAATGGTCTTTTTACAAGCTAAGGGTAGTATCGTAATTACCCTAAATATATAATTATTTATTTAATTAATAACGTGGAGGGGCATTTTGGGGAGAGAGGGCCGAAATTTGGCTCTTGAACTTAAGTCTTGCTCCATCCAGATTCGAACCTAGGTTGAACCAATGTTTTAAAGGGATTTTTATTTAATATATTGAATTAATATAATTAATTTATTCTTATTATTCATCATTTGATTAAAAATAAAATAAAAATCAGATTTTTATTTAATAAACAAAACCTTATTGACTAAGTCCTAAAACTAGACTCCTAAGCCTCCTACAATTCCCACTCTCTCACGTTTATCTCTCCACTCTCACGCTCAATATCTATTACTCATTACCACGTATTTTCGCTGCCAAAGTACAATAAAAAATCATATAAGTAAATCATGTTATTCACACTTGAAGAACTCACACAAAATCACAAGAAAACAAACGTTAATCGCATAATAGGCTAAGGGAGGTTGTCATTCGAGTGGAGTTGATATTGAGGAGCCTTAGACGTGTTCTTGGGTTAAATTTTTGGGCAGGAATTCATGAGTTTAATGTCAAAAAGGTATGGGTTCTCTTCTCTCTGTGTCCCTTTCCCAAGTGACCCCTTAAGGTTCAGAATATTCATTCCGAAAACTAGGATTGATCCCCGTTGCATGTCCATGTAAATAGCTCCCATTGAATCATAGGTTTGTTATGTTTACTGGTAGGAAAATAGGGATGAAACGTGTTTTGTAATGATTGTGTGTTTTTATGTATGTTTGAATTATGTGACTTATGTTGATGTTTCTGAAAATGTAACTATGTGTGTATGTATGTGTTGCCGTGGCTATTTTTCATGGTTTAGGACTTGAAATGGCATGATAGTTCTTTATATATCATGTACACATGATAATGTAAATGTGATGTTCAGATGAGCTGAAATGTGGCTTATTTAAGGGATAATGTCTTTGCTTAACGAATACACGAAGACTCACCTAAAACGTTCTAAATGCACTAAGAAATTCCCCTAAGAACTAAGGTATAACTTGATGAAATGATGCTAAAAAATTAAAAGAAAATTTCCAGCTTCTATTGATGAATTTTGGTCAGCAAAGAGGGATAAAAAATTTGAAAAAAATGAATTAAAAAAATTGAGGTCATGGAGGATTGAACCCGTGACCTCACCATGTTAAAAACAATGAAAATAAAAAGTAAAAAACAATATGGTGAAGGAGATTAGAACCATAATATTGGATGGAAAATGTAACTTATAAAAGGAAAAATAACAAATGAGAGGAGTGGGATTCGACCCACCACCTCTTAATCAGATTTAAGGAAAAGTAAAAGAAAAAAATGTGAGGCATCAAAATCGAACCCACGGCCTCTAGATAATGAAGTAGACTAAGTAAAATGAAACATTATAAATGTGAGACATGGGAGTCGAACCCATGAACTCTAGGCAGTGAAGAAGAGTCAAAGGAAGTGAAATAAAAGAGATGTGAGGCGTGGGAATCGAACCCACGACCTCCTAGGCAGATTTAAAGAGAAAAACTAAATGAAATTAATGAGGGTCTTTGGGGGTTTGAACCCACAACCCCTCGGCCAGAGGAGAAAAATTTAAAGGAAATGAAAATAAAAAGTAAATGAGGTTTGTGGGAGTTCAATCCCACATCATCTTAGTTCCATTAAGCGATAAATGAAGAGAGAAATTAAGGGAAAAATAAAATGAAGGTGTTGGGGCTCGAACTTGGGTCCCCAAGCCGTATGGATCAAACCAAAATGAATAAAAAAATGTAAGTGTTGTTCAAGGGATTTTAAAACCGGTTTCCCTTGCCCAATTTCCGTATTAATACATAATTCCTATGTGCAATAAATGTTCAAGAATAGTGCTGCCTACTTAGATCAAAACTGAGAACTTGGCATACATACAAGATGCATAAGTCTTGTACCACATAATCTTTGGAAGATAACGAACAATGAATGAAGCCTCATGACTTTTATGTATAGATCCCTAAGTCTAATATACCTTTAAAAAAAGTGATCCTAAGATGTATGTAATGAAATGATTTAACCCTAGAGGGGTTAAGTAAGAGTGTAAAACACACTAAATTGCCATGTGCATTGGCATATGATGAAACGAATATTATATTATGAAATGATGAAACCCTAGAATGGTTAAGTGAGAGTGCGAAATACACAAATCGTCAAGTTCATTGGCATATGATGAATTGGACATTCACGTAAAAAGGGTTGAATAATTATGAAAAACAAATGTGCTAATGTTAATGAATGTTGTGACAACATGATATGAGGCTAATGTAAATGATGAGAGCAATCTCAAATGAGCCTAAGTAAATGTAACCAAAACGCACTCACCGATGAGAGTGTAAAGTAAATGAAGAGACCATTCTCTATGAACACTCTAATGAATGTATTAAGATTATCAAAGTTAATACTAATGATGAGATGAGAAATCATCTATTGAGCTATGATGTCCTCATACTAGAAGCGAACTTCCATGACGTATGAGTTGAATGTAATGGAACTTTATATTGAGCACCAATAGGCTAGCTATTAGCGGTGATGCCTTCTTTCGGGAAGGGCAGACATTCACGTAACTCTTCTAAGATGAGACTTTCCAGCATGCCGGATATGAGTCTCCTTATATCTCCTAGTCTTCGAACCTATATTGCCAATATAGGGATCTGGAGGTGTTCAATTCCCATGTACGCTATCATGTTTTGGGTCACTTTGGTAGGTGATTCCACATTTTTTCGTTATGGGGTTTCATGACAGTGGATATCATAATGCTCACATGATCTATGTTGGTTAAAGTTAAAGTTCCCAATGAATGAACGAATGAGGCCATCCTCAAATGAGGAAGATAATGAAATGAATTGTACCTAAGGTTTAAGGGCAGAATGATAAAGGGATAAGTTAGACTCTGGCAATGACGTTAGGTCATTCTTTGTCATTGCACAACAAACTTGATGAAAATCTTAAACTACATCCTAGGCATAGGTGGTGTTCACACTAGCCTATGAATGAAATGAAATGAAGTACATATTAATAAATGAAGGAGACTTTGTGTTTGTTAATGAAGACTCCCTAGTTGAGGTCCCATATGTTGAGCCCTCATTTTTGGGATGTCTTAATGTCAAGTCCATGATTCCAAGGTCTCATGGAATATGATTAAATCATATGAACAACATTAAGTGTTATATGAATTATGATATGTGCTTTGTGTATGCGGTTGTGTTCTATGTGCAAAATGTTAAGTATGATGGTGCATGTTACTACTCTCTTGGCATAACTCTACTAATCCAAATTTGGGAAGTCCACTCACTTTCCTCATCTTAATTTGGCAAGTCCACTAACTTGACCTGCTATAATTATGTTGCTAGGAAAGAGTTATTCTTACTCATGCTTGTCCTTAATGTGTCCTTGCGTAACCCATACTTAGTATTAGTCTGTACTAACCCTATAAAACTCCAAACTTTTAGATGCAGACACAGGTAGACGCTAGAGCTACAAGATCAACACTGTAGCTATCCGGACATCGAGTTATCATTCGAACTTGATAGGCCCTCATGCTTTCGAGGATGCTTTCCCATTTATACCCAATCTTAGTTGTACAATTGAGCTAGTGGAGTATGTTCCACTAGCGTTTCTTTCCCGTTTTCTTTCAGACATTGTATGGGTACCATTTTTGCAAGTACATCTTTATCGTTATAATAAACTGCTTCTTTCATTTGATGATCTTACTGTTAGATGGTTGATGGTGAACAATTATATATCTAATAGAATGTTTAGTATGTATGTTAGGAAACAAAAGGTTTAAATTTTTCGCTAAATTTCACCTATATAAAGTAAGAATGATGTATGTAGGCTTGTCTGCGACCTTTGAGAGGTCAACGATGCGGGATTCGTCTTGGGTATAGATTCTGGTCGTGACAGTACTAAGCATGTAGGATAGAGTAATGCTGAAATAAACATAATTGAACAAGCATAAAAGAAAAAAAATAATCTTACATAATTAATAGAATTTTGATTTACCTGGATGTAATAACCAATTTATAACATGCATAAACTTGATACTAAGTTAATTGATATATGGTTAATGCTACAGAGTCTAACTGAATTGTGGGAGCTACTAATAACCGATGCTAAAACCACATGAACTAAATGCGGAGTCTGATGCATACGCCCCATCGAGAGTACCCAATATACCCCACCAAAGGTATAAAGGCAAGCTGACATGATCACTAAACTGATTGCCCAAATAGAGGACTTACAACCTACTTGGCTAGTAGTTCAGGGACTATTGGGTACGCTAAACCCTAGTCCAACTCGGTATTATGCTACTCCCTATGAATTCAGTAAATTTACAGTTTATATAGGAGTTTCTGTAAATACAGGATAGCTCGAAACTGAACATGCAAGCAGAGAATGCAACAATTTATCTGGTAATTATCATTTATAACTGAGGCATGTATATTTAAAGTGTCTGAAATATCTGACCTAGCCTGTGTAATTCAAGAATTAAAGAACTACAAAGCTAAGGTTCTAAAATTCTTGCAAATATTTGAATAATAACAAAATAATCTGTTTTGGAACATAAAACTAATAAATTCATAAAGTTCTATCAATGTTCTAGAAACCCTAGATTTAATCATGACAAGAAAATCAAGAATCTGGCTGAAAACTAGGGGCCCAATGGGTGAAAGGAACCCACTAGTTAAATCCCCCATACTTGGTGATGAAATCCACAGAAAATACTTAAGTTTCGGGGCTTGATTTGCTGGAACTTGTGGTGTTCTCAAACTAGGGTTCTTGAGCTTTTTCTCTTCTCTTGGTTCTAAATTTCTATGTATTTATTTAATGATTTTACTTAGATATGTTTTAATTATATATCTAATCTTAAACTGACTAAAATATGATGATTTCGGGTCAAAACGATGTAACTTAGGGTTTAAACGGAGTGGGTACGGTCAGAATACTAACCCTAATGTCACCCTATATATATATATTCTCTTTTGGTTTAGTGAATAAGGGTTTTTTTTGAGAGAGAAGGTTTCGGATATTAACATAGTGTTGCGCAAAATTTTACAAAAATAGAATATTTTTTTGGAACAACTCAAACATTAGCATTAAAGATGGCAAATTTATACAGAGTTTAAAACAAAGAGGCCAGTAATCTCTGGTGTGTAGTGCTAGTTTTCTATATTTTGTGCTCTCCAAATACGCAGATATACTCCAGTTATCGAGAGGTGGAAGTCGTGTCATCATAACTCGTTCTAGTCCCTATTCGCTGCCCAAAAAAGGTAGCGTCATCTTCTTTATAATTTTTTTTGCATCCTCTCTTGTTTCGAAATATTAATTTCATATTTGGAAAGCTTTTTGTTTGGTGTATTATAGTTGTTAGCTCTTCCTCAGTTTATAATTCTTTATATGATATATATATCTTAAGTCGTTCATCGTGTTATGTGTAATATCAAGTTAAAGTTATGGATTCATGCTAAATGTTGTGGCTTCTTTGCATCATGGGTTCGATTCGCTATGTCCCTTCCTCTTTTCGTTGGTTTGTCCTATAGTGTGATGAACCTACTCTCTGTACATCCTTTGTGTTTCCATCTTGTTCGATGTTGTTCTGATTAAAGCATTTAGGATGGAAGGTTTGTTTTGTTGGGATTTGAATCTCATATATATTTCATAGTCATTTAAATTTTCAGTCGCTCATTTTTGTTTCCATAAGTTAAGACATTAATCCTTTTATGTCTAACATGGCGTTATTTGTGTAAGGAGTTTATGTTAGCATGATTGTAACTCCCACGTTGTTCTTGACTCGTGTTATGTTAGTCTAAATTAATAATCATTTGCTTGGCTTAAAAAGGTGTTGTTTTCGCATGTTCAGAAAGTGGTGAATCATATTTTTTTTCTCTGTTTCTCCCCCCCCAGGCTTTTGATTAATGTTATCTTGGTTAGTGATTTCGGATATGGATTGATTAGGTTTGTTTATTATCTTGGTGTGTTTTGATAAGCATTGCAAATGCATTTAAAATCTATTGTTGAGGATCGATAAAACTTGTAATGGTTCATATATACGCTCATAAGATGTTGTATTTGAATATTGTATTTATATAGTGCCTCTATGGTCAACAAAGTGAATATTAATCTTTTCTTTAAAAATCTTGACATTTTGCTAACACTTTTCTATATGCTTATGTGCAAATCTGTCACAGTTTGTCATGAACTCTTATGTCTTTCCCCGTTTATGATATGCCCCAATTTATTTTATTTTAGCAAAGCCATGACTGAAGTATTTAGGTCGTTTAATTTCGGGACTATTCGCTTATTGGTGAAGGTTTAATTTAAGTTTCTTATTGTTTTAAATTTGGCATATGTTTTTCTCATTTCAGATATATTGGCATTCCCTTTAGTAGTCTAACGTCATTGTATTGTGTATTCGTTAACGTTTCACATGTGTCTCAACTCATTTATGTTGCTACAACTATGAGTAAATTTGTTGGGTATACTTATATACGTGTAGTTTTAAGTGTTGGATAATCTTGATGCATTCATTATGCTCGTTCCATGTTGCTAGTAGTCGGGACAGTTTTTTATTTAAGTTCCCTTTTGGGTTAATATGTCTTGCCTTCATCTCAAATATGTATGAGTGTGTCTTTCCTAAGTCCCGTTGTCGAGTAAATCTAGAAACTTTCTAAAACCAAACCAGATGATTTTTTTACTTAAAAATATATAATATTAAAAAAATGACTAACTTTCAAAAAAATCAATTAATCCTATAATTTAGTAGAAGTTATTTTTCTTAATTACTAGAGTAGCCACTAGATTTTTTAATTAAAATAAAGAAAATTTATTATTATTTTCAAAAGATTTAAACAGATAAAAATCGATTGAAAATGGTTCGAAGTTCAAATATACATTCCGGGAAGGTGTTAGGCCCTCGAAATGTCCGCTAACTCGCGGTTGACCGATGATTTGACTAAATGACTTTTTAAAATATTTTTTTTAGACATTGACTAAATAAAGTAAAATTAATCTTTTATTTATTTATTGACTAATATTACTATTCTATTTTAATTGATTATTTTAAAGGGAATGAACTTAGAAGGAAACCTCTAAAAGGGAAAATTAAAATGTTTGACAAGTCTAATAGTGAAAATAAAGCTAAACATAGAGTATAAAAATAAATATTTTTTATTTAGATATGAAAAAGAGAAATAATTAACTTTGGGGAACAAAAATTTAACAAATGAAACATAAGTTTATACAATACCAAAAAAAAATAAAGAGGAGAGGAGAAGGGAGGAATTTGGACATGGGCTCTTTGCCCAAATTCAGCAAAAAATAGACCTTTAGGCCCAATTAAACCAAAAATCTTGTAGCAACTTTGGATAGGGATTTTGGCCCATTTCTCTTTTAAAAATCTGGTATACATTTTGATGCTTAATGATGTATACGACTTGTATACAATCCGTTTTCGTGTATATTGGGATGTATATGGAATGTATGCTGCCCCCAATCAATTTTCCAGCACCTATGTAATTTTTTGAACATGTGTATCATATATTCATACCCTCTATCGGTGTATACATCAGTATATTAGCCCCTTTTTAAGCTTTTGGAGACCTACAATTTAACTTTCCACCAAACTATTTGTTGCTTTCAACGTGTTCATCAGTTTTGAGGGGTTCTGGGCGACTCGAGGAAGATATTTTGAGCCTTTATGGCTCAAAGAGAAAGTTTGATGAGATGGATTAATGTCCATGAAGACTCGTGGAGAGTTTCACATGCAATAAGACAAAAATGGATTAGTACATGATACGATAAACTAATAAAATGTTTCTTGAATAAACGGCAATGAAAGATACAAACTACTTTAGAGATTCGAGTTAGGGGGAATATATGACTCCAAAGAAAAACCAAATGAACTAAGAAATAAAAAAATTTAGTCTAATAAAAATTATGACAGTAAGCATTGGCACACATTGCATGTATGCATTATGAACCCATCATATACATAGGAATACATCAGTGTTACTCAACAAATGAATTCAAAATATGCAGAGGAAACATGCCACACTTTATCAAAAAAGCATACCCCAATTGACAAGATCTTACGATGTTAAAATCCTATTTTTTAAACAAAAGATTGAGGAGCTATGGGGTTGTTGCCAAATAATCTAAGAGGGAGTGAAATATAATAATAAACAAGAAACAAGATCGTCCCCAAACTAACATATTGACATGAGCACAAATACACATAATATGGAATGAAAAGAGAAGAGTTGGTTCTCTGTACATTTTTTTTTGAAACAGAAACCACAAATGACACAAATCAAGTCGGCGTAGCTCCGACTACACACATGAAATGATAATAATTAGTAAAAATCACGTTTCTAACGATCTTAAAGAGTAAAACCCGATAAAACCAAGACTAAGGGAACTCATAATTAAACTGACTCAACTTGAAAGTGTAGGCATTTGAGATTGAAGTTCAAATATCGGGGAGACAAGCTTGCTACGGGTGAATTTTATCAGGCAACAAAACAATTAAGAAAAATAATTCAAGAAGTGGATAAAACTAAAGTATTAGAACAAACATACAAATATATTTGCATGCTAACCATATAAGTCGATTTGAGAGTACATGCCTACATTGATACAAAAGTTAAACAGTTATCAAACTTCACACAATGTACCATACTTATAAATGGAAAAAATCATACCCCCATGTTATTAAGCAATAGTCCAAAACAGAGAAATAACAAACAGAAATTTGAAGAATAATCTTGAATATCAACACTGGATGCAATTCCACAAACTTTGGTTGCGACATAAATCAAGAAATCACAAAGGGACGAGTATATCATATGGGAACATCAAATGATCAGAAATGACTAGCAACAAAAAGCCACATAATAAAGCTTTTACTAAACAAGTTATGTAACTTCTTGAAACAGAACAGAAGGCGATGAGAATTATTATAACAGGAGAAAAATTACCTTCTCCCGGGTAGCGAACGACGAGAAAAACGAGCTTGAGAGAGCAGGAGTTTCCACTCTGAATGAGAGACTCCAAGGAGACTTGGATGAATGAAATTGAGTGAACCGAAGCCAAGACTAAAGGAATATCTACAAGCACTTCGTATTTCAATGATTTCTTTATCTTAACAGCTAAACTCTGAAGATTTTTCTCTATACTTCATTCAACTTTAGTAGCGCACTGTTTTCCATCAAAAATTCTTATTAATTTTTTTAGTGCTTTTCACAAGAAAATTTCTCCCAAAAAATCACTATTACAACAGTGAACCATAAGGACTATACATTGAAATGGGTACTAGATTTGTTTTTCGGTGGGGGGGGGGGGGGGCAATCCTATCAAGAATTGAATGACAAGATGCCCTTTTTTGAATTTTGAAATCCCAAAACATTTACTATTTTGGGACGAAACCCTTTTTTTAAAGCTTTCAACCATATTCCGGATGAGGAAAGGGGGACGATCTTGATCGATCTCCAGTAATTTCATCCTGACGTGGCTCTATCTCACACAAGTAGGACGATTCGGGTGCCCTATTTTTGTTGTTGCGATTGCAGAGGGAAAGAGAACGTTGAAGGAAGGCGACGAGAATTGAAGGCCGACCTTTGCTTTCCACAAATTCATCTTGGCGTGGAGCGTGTCGGTTGAGTTTCTGATCGTGCTTCTTTTTTCGCTTGTGATTCTTCTTCTGTTGATTTTTTGAGAAATTTTGAGAATTCTCATTTTTTTAGACTTGAAAGTCGTCTCTTTGGTGTTATCTTCACGAAAAAATATTCGCTTCTCGTAAGCACGAAATGATCCAACTAGCTCTTTGATGGAAAGCTTAGAAAAATATATTGTCTCCTCAGTTATAGCAACAGTGTACTCATACTTTTCTTTGACACTAGTTAGAATTTTTTCCACAACTTGTTGGTAAGAAATTGTATCACTATGATTTCTCATTTATTTAACAATATTCATGACCCTTGTGCAATATTCATCAATTCATCAATTATTAGAAACATGTACTACGAAATTATAAAGAGACTTCTTGAAAAACTAAGAGACAATTTCGGAAGACTAAACATTGATGCATTAATTCCAACAGAGGTATCTTCTCTTTTTATCATTTTGATAAGCCATGTTATGGTCTATTTGATTAGTGAGAAGATATACTTGAAATGTTTCACCTGCTCTACTTTTTAAAAATGTATGTCTGTGAGCATGATGAGGGTGTGAAGAACTTAGCATTTGTTCATCCAAACAAATAATTTTATGTAGTTCCTTTTACTGGAATCTATACTGTCATGCAAATATGATTTTTCAAAAAAATGCTTAATTATTTTTGAGAAACGTAGGACCTAATCAAATGTTTCTTTGTTTTGAAGGATATTACAGTCTTATGTACTTGAAAATATCACACATTTTTTATGAAGGAAGAGAATCAGTTAGAGAATGCATTGTCTTATTTGTCATTGTTAAGAAGAATACATAACAAAAATGGTACTCTACTTTTAGAAAAAAAAATAGCTGGATACATTTAAAAAATTCCACTTAAAATAAGAAAATGAAGGAATTGATTGCTTCCATATGTGAAAGGCATGGTCATTAACATTCTTACGTATGTGTAATTTTTCGGCCCATATAATGTATTATTTAATTAATTGTCAATTATATGTTGCTCTATAAGTTCAGGTTTTTTAAAAAATTTAGTGTCACTATTAGGTAATCTATCCGGGCTTGGTGCGATAATAAATGATATGGTTTCATAATTATATATTTAATATGAAGAGATGATATTGTTTTTTGTCTTTAAATATACTAGGTAATCTATCTGGGCTTCGTGCGATTATAAATGATATCGTCAAGCATATATACTTTGTTCAACTTAGCATATCAATGTCATGCATGCTCAGTATATTCAAGTATTGATGCATTTTCATGGTGTAGGTTTAGGCACTCAACATCAAGATCACACTTAAATACATTGATTCTCGATTCAACTTCAACAACTACACTTGAGAGTCCTCATACATCTTGTTTAATAGACATGCTTTCTAGCTTAGTCTTTATTTCTAGTTCTCAATTTTGTTATGTTAGCATTGTGCAAATCTCAAAAATTCAATTCAATAGATACTTTTTAGACAAAGTAGAAGATTCAACTCGAGTTGTTAAGTGTTGTTTCAGTCATCAGTAAACTCTTATTATTATATCATATATATTCATACTAGTAAGATTCCCCCAGTACAAATATCCAGTGTTTTAAGCTTCCACATAGTACACATCTTACTTAATCATTGTCAGTATGCTTTATATATGCAAGACTTAGAGTTAAATTTTGATGACTCATGATATTAGGAACCGTGTTACGTCTAGGGGGTGGCCTCAAGGTGTGACATGTTCTTGCCCCTTGAGATGAGGGAGGGAAAAGTTACTTCAGTTCATTAATCTTCAACAAGATAATATGAGTGTGAAGGAGTATTCTTTGATATTCATACAATTATCCAAATATGTATGGTTGCCGATTCAAGGGCAATCAAGAGTAAGTTTGTGTCAGGTGCTTCTAACTTGATGGTAAAAGAAGCCTAATTCTCGCTTGTTAAGGAGATGTATGTATCCTGTTTGATAGTTCAGGCACAAAAAATAGAAGAAAAGAAGCTTAAGGAGAAAACTATGGAGTCAAAGAGAGCAAGAAAGGATAATCGTAATTTCTCACATTCAAGATCCGGTGGAGGTAATCTTTCCCAAGGTAAATAGTTCTAATGAGCTAATGGAACACAAGTTTCAAAGTGGTGGAAAAAATCTCTAGAATTGAGTGTCTAGCAAATTCAAATGCATGTTTTGGTTGTGGAAAAACGGATCATAAGGTAAGGGATTTTCCTTAAATTGCTAAGAATGAGGGAGATAATCATCTATGGGCACAATCTTAGCCTTCCTCAGGTTCAATGGTGGTTAGAAACATAATAGGTCTTATGCACTTGGGCTCGACAAGTTCATGAGGGTTCCCGGATCCAATGATTGGTAAGTTATGATATTTTAGCTAGTTGTTATGAAATACATTATATTAGGTATTTCATTTGCTATTGTAGGGCCCCTAATGAAACTAAGACAAATAATTGATTCATGTTGGAAAACTGATTGTTACTCAAATTTAAAACCTTTCTTTAAGGCAGTACATGCTTTCATTATTTGGTTCATTTGTAAGAGAAGAAATGTTATTAGAAATAGTAATTCTATATCTAAACATACTTTGATCATAGGTGTGAATAGATAGATTTTATTTTTGTCTAAAGTTACATATCTATGGTTGAATAATATACCTAATACTTGGCCACTAATTGTTGAGAATTTGGAAAAGTATACTTATTTACTCTGATTGAGGTAGCCAAGAAAATCTTGGTCTTAGTGCATTGAAATTTTGTGTTAGGAATGATCAAGGTGATTTGGTATATACTGAATCATAAATAATAGGAGAACTTTCAGCAATTGAAGTTGAAATAAGAGCAGTTTAAGAAGTTTCGAATTACTGTGTTCAAAAGGGTTGTTTACCATTAACTATAGAAACGGATTCATTGGTTACAAAGAAAATCCTGGATGGGGTTTGGGAGGTTCCTTGGATTTCTTCTAAGAATGTAAGCAACATAAAGTTTTCAATGCACACTGGTAATGTGGAGGTGGTTCACACATTCAGAGAAGGGAATAAAGTAGTCAATTTTTTTGATTAATAATGTTATTCATTTTGCAGGCATAGATACACAAAGATATTACCACATACATAAATTATCAGAACAAGCACAAGCCATCATTTAATTGGAAAAGAATCAATCCCAAATTTGAGAATAAAAAGATGCAAAATAGGGGATTTACCACAGATGCACGAATCAAAAGTTGATACGCAGGGCTATGACAGGAACAATTACAAAGAATAATATAAATTAAATGAGACTACACTTCAACAAGAAAGAAATAAAGTCACCATCATAAGTATTCTGCCTTTTAAATTTTTATTTCAGATTAAGATTAGGATGCTTACCTCTCTAGATCTGAATACATGGTGTTATTAGCTACGAAGGATCTCATCCCGTGTACGATCGATTCTTTACGGAGAATAATGCTCTAACATTAGTATGGACTTAAATAGAAGCACAACTCATTCCTTAAAAAAAGTAATTTGTGTGTGGTCGCATCCATCACGCAGCATGATCCGAGCTAATATGTTCACTCATTAAGTTAAAAAGTACTTTTGGGTGTTTAATTATCGAGCCTTTTTGACTTATAAGTGATTACACTTCAAAAATTTTGTATTGATGAATTTAGTTGGTCTATTGGAGTCGATGCTAGTGAAGGTAGACATTGGGGTGAAATTCTATCGGAGAAGATGAAGCCTCATCTGATGTGACTTTGAGGAATGTCAGACAACCAATTATGGTAATTTTTGGAACCGTTTTCCAAATTGATTACTTACTGCTTCTTTAATTTTCTTTAATTTGTCTTTTGTTGTTTCGTTCATGTGGGCCACTTTTGGTACATAGACCATTTATTATCTCTTTGTTTTTATTTAATAATAATACATATGATTTAATTAATAAAAATAAAAAGTAATGGTATGATTATAAATTTTATTTACGTAAGAAATAAATGGCTAGTAGATATAAATGTGGGGTTGCTTTAACATAGAAAAAACTCTTGGGTCAATATTTGTACTAAGATTCATGGTACCCTCAATGTTCTAGAACTACGTTCCCATGTAGATTTATAAGTCCCCTCTACTGGGCATCAAATTTAGTGATCACGCCATAATCATGCCTCTTTATCCCTGGAAGGAATATTGGTCCTCTAGATGAGATGTATTGATCGGACTCCATGTTTAGCTCACGTGCTTTATATTGGTGAAAAGTAGTTCCCACAGTGAGACTATTAATGCATTGACCAGGTTATAAATATTGACATTAGTATGAAGTTGAACATGTTACCCTCATGATTAGTAACATGTTGAACTGTATACTAATGTAAATGCTTAAAACATGGTCAATGCACTAAGAGTCTAACTGTGGGAGCTACTATTAACCGACATAGATCATCTGAGCTAAACGTGAAATCCGATGTATACATCCCATCTAGAGGACCTAATATGCCTTGTCAGAGATATAGAGGCAAGCCTATGGTTTGATCATTAAAGATGATGTCGAACAGAGGGGACTTATAAGCCTACTCGGGCACATAATTCTAGGACATTGAGGGTACGCTAACACATAGTACGACTATTGACCCGCAACTTTATATTTTGGTAAAATAACCCCACATTTATATTTACTAGCCATTTATTTCATATGTAAATAAAATCTATAATCATATCATTATTTTTTAAGAAAATTAATTCAGACATATGTCTTATTATTAATTAAAAACAAAGGGATAATAAATGGCCCAAGACCCAAAAGTAGCCCGTAGATAAGAAGAAACAATAAAATAAAATAAAAAAATTAAAGAAGAAGTAAGTAACAAATTTGAAAAATGATTCCCAAAATTGGTGTGTCCGTGAGGCTTCATCTTCTCTGATGGAATGTCTTCCTAATGTCTGCATTTACTAAAATAGACTCCAATAGACCATTTAAAATCATTAATGCACCCAATTTCAGAGTGTAATCACTTATACGTCAAAAGGCTGTCACTGATGCTATGATTCAACACCCAAGAAGTTTTCTAAAACATGACGAGTGAATATCTTAGCTGGGATCAATCTGCATGATGGATACGACCACACACAAATCACTCTTTATAAGAAATAGATTGGACTTCCATTTAAGTTCACACCAATATTAGAGCAAAATTCTCCGTATTTTATCGATCTTACACGGGATGAGATCTGTCGAAGCTAATACCGCTATATTTTTTTTTAGATCTGGAGAGTTAAGAATTCTAATATTTATCTCATATCAAAATTGAATACACACAATAGTTTTGATGGTTACATTTTTTCTTTCTTGTTGAAGTGTAGTATCATTGTCTTGATGTTATTCCCTTGTAATTGTTTTGGTCATACCCTTATGTATAAACTTGTAATATGTGCATCTGTTGTAAATCCCTATTTTCTATCTTTTTATTCTCGAATTTGGGATTTGATTCCTTTCGAATTGAATTATGAACTTGTTCTTTTTGTGGTAACTACTGTATGTGGAAATATCTCTGTGTATCTATGCCTGCAAAATGAATACCAATCCCCTTCTTTGAATGTATGAAACACCTTCACATTCCTATTGTGCATTGTAAACATTATGTTCTTCACATCCATAGAAAAAATTCAAGGAACCTCCCAAACCACATCAAAGATTTTCTTTGTAATCAATCAAAAGTTTTCCTATTTTCTATGTTTTATCATATACGAAATCACCTTCATCATTCCTAATAATAATGTAAATGCACTAAGACAAGGATTTTCTAATTGGCGGCACCTATCATTATTACATTTGTTATTCCCCAAGGAATGGAATTTCCAAGTCTTCATCTTGCAGCAGTTTAAATGAGCATATTCTTCAAAAATTTTAATAATTAGTGGCCAAGTATTAGGTATTTCATTCAACAATGGATATCTAATTTTAGACAACAGGAATATCATTCTATTTACACATAGAACCAAAACATGTTTAGACATAGAAATACCATTTCTAATAACATTAATTCTCTTACAAATGAACAAAATAATGAAACCAGGGACTACATTAAATGAAGGTTTTAGCTTTGAGAAATAATCAACTGTCAACCATGAATCAATGACTTGTCGTAGTTGCATTACGGGTACTACAATTGCCAATGAAACAACTAATATCAAGTAACGCATAACTACTAACTAAAATATCATTACTTACTAATTATTGTTTCCAGGGAACTCTCATGATTTTGTTGAGCCCGAAGTGCATACGACCTGAAACCATTAGCTTTACCTTAGATCTTTAACTCAAGTAACCCATATACTATACCTTGTTCAATGTGTGTATAGTGTCTCATATAACCATCCACACTAACGAACCACATTTGGGTCACCAAAGAGAACTTATCATTCATTCCTTTTCACCTTTACACAATATTCATACATAGGAAACATAACATTTCATTAGGCCAAGCAAGGGAAAATAAATCATCATGTAACCCAAGAATAGCATGCATATCACTTTAATAATTTAAGACTCAATATTCTTTAATTACTTCATTTAGGAGGCTTTCATAAATTAGCCATTAAGACTTAGACAACTCTCTATAATCCTATCAAATCATACTAGTGTAATGTGTAGATAGAATCCCATACTACTACCATGACTTGTAGACTCTCTCAAGTAACTATACTTCACATGTCATATGATGGGAATAAGAGTTTAACCGACATAGACCATGGATCTAGATCATGGAATCCGGTATCATAAAGCCCCACACCGTAAAGATATGGTTTACTTGTCTAAGGAAAACCGTATTTAGCTTAAGCGGATCCACTAGCTAGACCTATGTGGGCACATAGTTTATGGGATAAGGCAGATGCTACTAGATACCCCGCCTCAACTCACCTATGGTCACCTATCCCAAGATATTTCTACTAGATACCCCACCTCAACTCATGGATGAGCATCCATGTCATTCAATATCCACTCGGTGCTTAACCTACATTCCCATAGAGTACTTTATTCTTTAGTTCAATTTTAGGACAAGATATTTCTACTAGATACCCCCGCCTCAACTCATGGATGAGTATCCACCTGCTTCCAACATTTATTCATTGGATACATCAAAGAAGATACAGAAATTTCTACTAGACACTTCGCCTCTACTTACGGATGAGCATCCATCTCAAACCCCACCTTTGATTCATTCAGAAGGGATGTAGAAATCATTATTAGATACTTTTCCTCAACTTACGATGTGCATCCATCTCCAATTCCACATTCATTCATTCTTCATTTATAAGTCCATTTCATTCTATGCATAACACATTCATAGATATCTCACACACATATAATACAATAGATATATACATTAAGTAAACACCTCCACCTTTCAAGTGGATCAACATGAATTTCACAATTCAAAATACCCAAGTAACTTCTCATATCATGCTAATACCCAAGTGAGTTCACATGTATATATATATATAATTTAAAATTAAACCCACATAATAAAACCTTAAAATGAAATTACTTAAAAAACTCAAACTGAGGCAACTCCGTCAAGCACCACGACAAACTCCAAGGCTCGTGAAGAGGGACCATGGCCCGTGGTCCTATAGGAAGTGAGTTACATTGCCTTGCCAAGCCCTAAAATTCTAAGGCATCTTCACGTCCAACTTTATGGGTTGCGGTCAAGACCACTGACTGTGGAGTGGTCCGTGATGTTTGGGGCATAAGCATGACCAATGTGCGTCACCTCACATGCCACAAAACTGACCTTCACGACCATTTCTACGGGATGCGGTGAAGACAAGTGACCGTGAAGTGGTCTGTGGAGCCGTGGGACAATGTGTAGACAAGGGTTGAAACTTTGGCCTTTGGCTTAGGGCATTCCTTTCTTTTGCTTGGCACAAGCCCAAACACCCTTAACCAACTTAGAAAAGGGCCTTTTAACACAGAGTCTAAATGTTCCTCTACGGTGAATAAGTAAACTCCTTAGCTCGGGACAACATTACAAGATAAGAAACCTCATTACAAACTCACTACAAGATCGTTAGGCTGTAGTTTCACTTATTGATTTTATGGGTCGTTACAGTTAGACTTATATGTGAAAACCCAGCAAAACTTATTACTTTATTTTATTCTTTAGTATTCATTTTGAGATCATTTTTAGATATGTAGGGGATTGTTGAAATAATAAGATAATATCTCAAATAGAAACGTTTTATAAATAAATTATTAATTATTATATTAAACATTATCATTATTTTTATCATATCTTTAAAGGTATGTTATTGTATTTTTTAATGGCCTAATTATTTTTTGTCATTAATATATGATAATGCAAGACCTTTGTTGGATTAATGGTGATAATTATTTTACTATATTTCATGTTGGAAGGTTATTGTTTGAACGTGGAATTGATTTGAGTATATATGTACATACATATCTTCTCTTCTTAAGGAAATCTATAGATATGAAAGTAATGAAAAGAAAATATTTTTTAATAATTTTTTCTTCGCATGTTTATATATATTTTAGTTCTAGGTTTTCTTTGATTAAATGTTTAATTTGTTAGTTTCTTGAACCTAGTTTTATACTAGAAGATCTTGTTGAATCTTGGGGGATACACCTATATAGGGTGAAATATCCTTATGGACAGTGTCTCTCAACACGCCTCAATCTATGAGAAGTTCGTACAAAAATTCATGGTGAAGCGTAAAGTTTAGTGAATTCAGTACAAGTGTTGGTGATGAAGGTATTTTGTGTAAGACATTACAACAATTGTATTGTAAATTTTGCGAAAAATACCTTCACTACGAACTCTTGTACAAAATTCACCAAATCTTGTACTTCACCAATATCTCTTTTAGGAAATTCTCATAGCTTAAGGCGAGCCGAAAAACAATGTCCTTAAGGATATTTCACCTTATATGGGTGTATCCCCCAGAATTCAACAAACTCTTCTAATATAAAATTAAGAACCATAAACTAACTATGATTCTTCAATATAAAACCCAACAGACAAAAATAAATGAGGAAGAATATGAGGTATACAAAAACTCACTTTCTCTTTTCTACTTCTTTTCTCCGCAAGAACTTATGAGAAATAAATAGCCATGAAACAGAAGCTCCTAACATTTCTATAACAACTGTTACAAATATGAGAATGAATGTCATTTATATGCTGATGACAATTTATTTTGGAAAATTGAAGACTACTAATTTTGGTCAAAAGAAAACATTGCAACAACCATATTTTTGACCAACACTCATCATATCATATATTTATATAAAATATAACCCTAGGCACACCTACATGGCGCCACCACAAGCTAGAATTTCCTTTAAAATTTATTTATTTCTAGAAGTAGTCTTCTCCTTTTTTGAAAAGATGTGACTTTTATATAAAAATGTAACTTTTATGAAGAGTTAGACTTTTATAAAGACTTACCAAAAAAAAGTCATCCTCTTGCATGAAATGATGTGACTTTTATGCGAAATTGTGACTTTTATGAATAGTTGCGACTTTAATGAAGAGTTGTAAATTTTATGAAAACTTGCGACTTTAATGAAGAGTTGTGACTTTTATGAAAAGCTGTGACTTTTATAAAAAGTTGTCACATTTATGAAAGTTGTGACATTTCCAAATAGTCGTAACCTTTACGATAAGACACAATAAATATTTGTTCATGCAATAAATGGATATGTTTCCTCTCATTTTAAACAACAAAAATTTTGAACCTCTTTTGCTTTTTCTTCTTCATCATCACAATTATATATTTGTCTACTTTGCTCATGTTGAGTGACATATTAACACCATTGCTAATGTTGGAGATCATAGTACGTATTTTACCGTTATAAATTTATGTTTATGTTACTAAGGTTAAATGATAAGATGTAATAACTTTCATTTTCCTTTATATTATTGATCTTTCTTTTAAGATAATATAGCGTTTTTTAATTTTAGTAATCGATAGATTTTAAATATTATTAAATTCTCGTGCCAAGAATGGGTAATTTTATGTTGATTCTTTTGGTAAACTTCCACCAAGTTCATTCTCTATGTAATTTTTCACAAACTTTTTCCTTTACTTATAGGTCAAGGTCTCATATGGTACCAAAAAAGAAAAATGAATGTACAATTAAAATCTATGTTTTATTTTTTTACTCGACAAAAAAAGTACTACCTGATCTATTTTTCTTTACAACTGTTATGCTGGGTAGCAGATCTTCCCCCTTCATCAATTGAGTAGTTTTTATTTTTACTACCCTCGAGTTAGGTATTGACGATTTACTTTGCATTATTTTGTACAATTGTAAGACAGGTAAAATGAAATGTTTATTCCGGCCTTGTCCAGTATTGAAACGATGAAGGATAATTAGAATTTATCTATTTTTATGCTCTTTTGTAGTCTTTATTATAAATGAAGTTACAATGTTGGAATCTCATTACTTTGTAAGGGCAGACTGTCCGAATAATAGGTGAATTCACATGTCATAGGTTTTTTTATATAAATCTAATTAATCATTATTTAAATTTAATTGATTGTATTTTTCCTGTTTATGTTTAAAGTTCAAATAAAGTCATAGTTATTCAGTATATCTCTCATCTCAAAACAGTTAAATCAAATAGACTAAGAATGTAACATATTGACAATCTTTTGTAAATTAGAAATGTTTCATCAGGTAGAGTTGTCGTAATCATTTTCATGTATGCAACCACACAGATATTTGTGTAGTAATTTAAAGACATTATTTCCAAATTTACTCATATCTTATATAGAGGAAAATAACGGTAAAATTTGAGGAAAATAAAATATTTTAGTAAGTGAAATTAGAAAATATTTGCGTTGTTTAAGTGTTCATTGAAATATTTCTAGCAAATGGTATTTTCGTTTACATTTTAAAATATATAATATGTCCCGTGCTTTACCACATTTTAAAAAGATTCATTTTCTACTTAATAAAAAAATATGCACTACAAGAGTACTATTTTATTACTGGGAGTGTTTAATTAACATGAAGGATATGAAGTAATGCATTTAGAGACTTCAAATCAGAGTATTTATCAATTTAAAATTTGAAATCAAGTATAAGTGTTTGGTAATATCTTATCCGGCAAAAAAATAATAATGATGGAAATATTATAACATTCTAATATTCTATTAAATAAATGTCACAAACATAACTCAAATTGTATTGTTGTAAAAAAGTATATTTTCATGGATGCAAATTAGTCAGACCCAACATAAATAAACATTTTTTTAAAAAAAATTAGATTAAAAATCGCAAAGGTTTACATGTTTTGGATGTACTGGTCGAAACCAAAACAAGTAAGAATGTCTTTCGACTATGCAAATTACTACCATACGCGATTTTGGAGGACTTTTTGTGACGTTAATTCAAATGTTCATACGTTATTTCATTAAACTCAAAAGAGATGTAAGTAAATAGAGGTAGTTTACTACAGCGCGAAGCGCAGTTAGTTTACCTAGTACTTATATAAAGAGAACCTTAAGCCCACCTATGTTGTGACACCAGAAACCATAATTCCCTTTTTAATTTTTTTATTTCCAAAACTAGTCTTCCCTTTTCATGAAAAGTTGTGACTTTAATGAAAATTTGTGACTTTTATGGAAACTGCAACTTCTTTGGAAAATTGTGACTTTTATGAATAGTTGCGACTTTTATGAAATTTTGCATCCATATTGAAGGGTTGTAACTTTTCCAAAGATTTGTGACTTTTGTTATACGGCACAAGAAATATTTGTTCACACTACCCTATGTTATCTATAAATAGAGGAACTTTTGCCACTATAATTTGTAGGATTTTTTCCCGACTATAGGGTAGTCAAATTTGAAAACATGAATCAAGTTTTTATCCTTGAAAGTTTTCATGGATCTTATATTTACTTTAAGTCATACTGATTCATCTAAGTATGGTAATTTTTTTTCCTATTTTTGTGACATTTTTTTTAAATATGTTAAAGTGTCAGCAAGGATGATTGGGAATTGATCTTATCTTTTGTCACTTTCAACATGCCTCTTCATAAAAACAAAGCACATTGATTTCAATTTCAATGTGGCATTATGACTTTTGGACCTCTTGGTGTACAATTTATAACATTGTTGAAATGGCTGATGGTTGAATTCATTACATTTGCTTATTTATTAAACAAATCTTTTATTTCACTCATTATTATTTTATGTTTTTTTCAAATTCAAATACAGTAATTATGCTTCTTATAAAGTTTATTTCATTTCTCAAAGTTTTCTTCCTCCTATTTCGCGAACCTTAATTTTTTTACTATAATCATAGTAATTCATGTTTCTATTGAAACATCTTTGTTTCCATTTTTTAAAATTTTTTTGAATTATCTTCAAAATTACAGTGAGGAAGATTGAAAATTTATATTTTCTTTTGTCCAAGTTTTACATGGTTTCGTCATGTACTTTTGGGAAAATTGTTTGTGGGTTGTGCTATATTTGGTAGCACACAACAATAAATATTTGATAACTAATACGGAACAAATGATGAGGTTTGTTAAATGAACCAAAGTGATTGCTCTCTTGCTTGCCACATTTAGTATATTATTTTGATTGTTTTTTGTTAGGTACAAATATTTTGTATGCTATTGCACTATTTTTAGAATATTTGTATAGAGACAATTTGTCCACATCTTTTATTGCACGTTAACTAATTTGTCATATTTCTTCTCTTCTATTTTCAGTATAATAAGAGTTCATGTTTTCGTGAAACTAACAAATGTCCAAATTACACTTTGACAAAAATATTTTCTATCGGCAATAAATATGCACATTCACAAATAGTGCTACAACCTTTAACGAAATTAATTAATTTGCCGTTGAATTCAATATTGTTATAGACTTTATGGACATTTAAAAAGAAAGTACCAATTGCCTCTGAAGATACATACTCAATGATAATTAAGCTATTAGTTACATTTAAAGATCATTTTTGTTGTAGTGATAACTCTTTCTTTTGATAAAATTTTTAATTTTTGATAAAGAAGTAATAACTCTTTCAAGCTTCTTTCAAATAAATTTGAGAACGGTAAACATGGATACTACCCGAAAGATTTTGAAAAATATATTAAGCATGAGCCTTTTTCTTCTTGATTGTTAGGAAATTAAGGTCGTCTTTATTACTATTTTTGGATATTTTGGTGCTCAAGTTCTCACAAAATTACGTTGTGAGATTTTAAGATTCCATATGTCAAAAATTTTGTTTAGCATATCCCATTGTGAACATTCAGATGCCAACTACTTCTTGGTTTATAATTGCATTATTATTTTGTAACTGTATACTATAACTACATAAATAACTATCTTTTAAACCAAATAAGTTTCGGTCGGTGATATGAAACCTTAAAAGTAGTACTCACTTCGTTTAAAAAAGAATGACCTAGTTTAACTTGGAACGAAGTTTAAGAAAAGATAGAAGACTTTTAAATCTTGTGGTTCTAAATTAAAGTTATGTAAAATGTACCAAAATGCCCTTTTATCACATGCCACGTGGAAAGTTAAAGTTAAAGTGTTGCAAAAAAAGGAAAGAGGTCATTGTTTTTAAAATAGAATGAAAAGAAAATGTGGTCATTTTTTTTAAAACGGAGGGAGTAATGACTATTTTGAGACAATGAAAAAAAAATTATGATAATAACAATTTTTTTTGTCATTTTTAGCATATACTTAATATGGCATACATTAATTAAAAAAGATATTGATTGAGGTTCATAAAAAGGGAGTCAAATATCATCCATTTTAATTTAGTTAATTATGATCTTGTATGGACATGATGTTCCACTTTACTTGGAAGTGTTATTGTTCAACATTTTCTGGTCTGTTTGTCAACTTCTAATATTGTTTATTATGACTTTTTAGAATTTAAAAAATTTCATTACATCTTACCAACTATTTCCATTGAGATTTTCTTAGACTTCTTTTTTATACTTAAAATCTATGTATGACTCATAGTTTATGTATGACAAAAATAATTTCTTTTTTTTAAAATGTAACAATTTAAGATTTTGGAGAAACACTTTCCCTAAAGATAAAAGTTGTTTCCAATTATATATAAAAAATACAAATATTATCAAATGATTATATGTAAGTCTAATAAAATAGTTCAATCCCGTGAGAAGCACGGGGTGTTTTCAAAGTAAAGAAAAAGAGGGAGTCACTCAGAGAATAGTTATGCGAAAACTAAACTTTGCAAAACCAAGGTACTATTCACTTACGAAACCAAATATCCATTCCTAGCCTGAGCCTATATTACAAGCCAATAAAGTCTTACTGTGATCCTATTCCAGGCATTCAAAGATAGAACGTACAAACCATGGGCAAGCCTATGATAGTTTGCTATTAGACTTACATGTTCTTTGAGAGCGGGAGCATAGTACTCAGTCCCAACTATCATGAATGAGGGACTTCTTTGGTGTGTGGACTCAGTGTTTGCATTTTAAAGTAGATTGTAAGAGCTAGTAATTCACAGGTATAATCATGATTGGCTTTGAGTAATGAGATGACATATATTGATCCTTGAATGTTAGATTCAGGGCTTTGGGATACAAATAGTGTTTTGAAATAGTTGTTGTGTAGTGTCAAAAGTTTGTTAAGGATTTGAGGGTTGATTGTACTGATTTCTCATCACTTGAGGACAAGAAATGGTTCTAAATTGAGGGTGTTTATGTACCCGGTAATCTTGGCACATTTGACACTTGAAAACTAAAAGTTAGTACTAAAATCAGGTGTGTTTATATGGATCTGATGTGTTTAATGGTGTTTGTGCAGGTAAAAAAAGGTTGTTGTGAAAAAGAAGAAAAGAAGAAATTGCATGTCGGGATCTAGGAAATTGAAGTCCAAATTGAAGACCACAGATCGCTTGACGGGTCGGTGTCCTTCTAACGAGTCGTGAGAGTGGTCGTAGTGATATACAAAAGGTTCGCAGGTTAAGGAAGTTTGTTGATCATTCAAGTAATGATCACAGATGCCTATAAGTGCCTTGGATGTCAAGACGGATTGTGACATGGTCCGTAAAAGGTGAACCAATGTCCAGGAGTCAAGGAGTGGAAATGGGATTTAACCAAGTGAAGATCACGAACACCCAAACACACCATGGTCTCTTTCACAGTCCGTGGTCTTGTCCGTGATACCATTTCCTGTATGGTGTCATTGAATACCCAAGTTTGGGAATTCCAAGTGAAGACCACAGACAATCAAACGGACCCAAGTTAGGAAATTCTATGTAAAAACCATAGAAGGATTCACGTATTATGAAGCCCTTAACGGGTCACAGAGTTGTTCGTGAAGGGCCCGACATTTCAGTCCTACTTCGAGTAGGCCTCTATTTTAAAATATTATTTTGATTATATTAGGGCATTTTCATGTGTTTATCTTATCTTTGCTTGAACTACTAACATGTTTCCACTATCATCAGTTTCTTATTTTGAATTTTGGATGTTGAATTCAGTTTAGAGTTTAGATTTCTTGTTACAGATTATTTAAAGTGATTGTTGGTTTGCTGATTATTCTCCTAAGTATTCATATCATGTATTTATTATGTATTGTTGTTTGTTTTTGTTAAATTATGAAAGGTTAAACACCACAACTGAGGTTGTGGGATCCATGATGTAGTTATAACTGTAATTTCATAAAATGAGTGAAAGGCATTCAGTGTTTATAATCTGCAGTTTTAGATTTTTATTAACTATATAATTTGATGAGTGGACGCATTAGATTGAGATTGTATATGGTATTTGTTCAAGAGAAAAATATCAGTTAGGAAAAAATTGACCTAAACTAACGAATTGGAGTTGAAGTTTAACTTCGAGAGAAAATTAGTTTCACCTCGAACCATTGGACGCAAGGGTCAATGAAAGTACCAGCCTAAGGCTGAGAAGATGTGACTGAAAGGTGTCTGATTAGACACGAGAAATGTCAGATGAAATTAACTCACAATGATTTTTGAAAGTATTGAATCATCAAAGACTAAATTAAGGTAGAACACTAAAACTAACGTTATGGTGAATAAGATGGAATTTTCTCATAATCAATTGAATCAATTTTACAAATTGAAATAGTTTGTTAGTCATTAATCTGGAGTTTTATTGCATGTTTTTGCACATATAACATTTCAACTAAAGCCAATTTACTTTCCGTCATTATTTATTTTAGGGATAATAACAACATTCGATTAAACGCGTCAACGAAACCTTATCTTTCAAAAACTACTTTGTGGGATCGACCTCTACTCTAGTTTAGTTTTGTAAATCGACATCGACCATTTACATTTCTTATTCATAGGGTAAGTTTGGATGTATTTGTACCCCTTATTTATTCAAGTTATCTTGGTTGTTTAAATTCTCTAGTTATTCACGTTGTCCTGGTTATTATCATCATTGTTTCCCAAAGACCTAACCCTAATTCTTCTTAATGCCCTCGATTGATTTTTCAGAATTGGAGTAAAGCTCTTTCGGGTTCGCAGTCTAGTTTGACAAGTTCTCCTTTCTGAGAAAAAATTAAAAATCAAGTTCCTGCAATCACAAACTAAGATCAAGTAACTAACACCTATATATTCGAATTCATGTATACTTAAGACAATCAAATATAAATCAATTTCTATGTCCCTTAAAGCTGCTCCAAACACTTATTCTTCCACAATATACACGGACGTGTACGTGATCACTAAAAATAATATAGATTCTTAAAGAAAAGAATTATCGTTCCCAAGGGATTTATGATAAACTTATATTTGACACTCAATTCTAAAAATAAAATAAGAGTAATTGTTCTCAGAAATACTGATGATTGTTAACTTTTCTACTATTTATGCATAAATAAAATTAACCATCATTGCATGACTTCAAGATGATGTTTCAAGCAAGTAAAAGACATTTCCAGCGCTACAGCATGCAACAAATCTCATGTATTATATTCTTTGCTTAGAACTTATTTTAGTTATCAAG